>CM066738.1:56107500-57561825 GCA_033961575.1 Aselliscus stoliczkanus
TTGATGGTGACCCACAGGTTCACTTTAGTTCCATCTTTTTGTTATTCCTCAGAGTTCATAATTTTAATTGTTTTATCTTTAAGATCACTGATTCTTTCCTCTGCCTTATGAAATCTGCTTTTGAACCCCTCTAGTGTATTTTTCATTTCATTTCATTATTATTTCAGCACTAGAATTTTTTTGGAGGGGAAGTTCTTTTTTGTCATTTCTATCTTTTTATTGACATTCTCATTTCATTTATAATCATTTTTCTTTCCTTTGTCCATGGCTTTGTTTTGCTTTTTTGAGCAACTTCAAAGTGATTTTTTTTTTAATTGGGGAACTGAAGGAGGGGAACAGCATTGAGGAACTGGGGAAGGGGAACAGATAAGTTGCTCTCCTTTTTTTCTTCAGTCTAGTTGTGGAGGACATTGCTTCACCGGCCCATGTTGGTATCCTCATTGCGCTCTCCTTGGGTGAGGCAGATCTGTCGCCAGCCTCTGGATGGCCGCTCACAGTGGCTCTTGGCAGCTCACACAGGCTGCCAGCCGCTCACGCTGGCTGCCGGCCACTCACTGTAGTCTATGGCAGCCCACTGCAGCAGGGGCTGCAGCTATGCCATCCAGGGGACTCACAGCAGCCCTGCTCCAGGTGGAGCTGTTTTTCACCATTTTAGCTGTAGAGGGCAGTGTCACTGGCCCTCATATGTGGGATCCAAACCGGGGCCGCTGGAGTCCCAAGCCAGTTCTTAACCAACGCACCACTTGGCCAAGCCTCAACGTGATTTTTAAAAGCTTTTTTCTGTGTGTCTTCCAGTATGGTTTCTGTCAACTTATTTTGTGCCTTTGAATAGGTAACAGTTTTCTGTTTCTTTTCATGCCTTGTAATATTTTGTTGAAAACTAGGCATTTAAATCTTATAATGTGTTAACTCTGAAAATCAAATCCAGGATGAGCTTTGGTTTGGGCATTTTTATTTTGTTTTGTTTTGTTTTTAACTGCTGTAGAGTATCCTGGTTGGGGATCAGCTTAAAGTGAAAACTTAAGGTCTTCCCAGATCTTTTCTGACAGCATCTTTCCATAGGCATGTATGGTACTTTTCTAAATTCCTCTATAGACATGGTTGTTCTTGGATGTTCACCTCAAAAAAAACACCCCCCAAAAAAAACAGTTGTGGCTCCTTTAAATGCCCTGGAAGCTGTTTCAGTCAGTGGAGGTTGAAAAAAAGTGGCCAGACTCTGTACTTGCTTTTCAGTGACCATAAGCAGCAATCTGCAATTCAAATATTAACCCTGATATTTGGGGGAGAATGTGCTTATTGCCCACCTTGGCTCCAGCAAGCTGAACCAGGAATGCAGGTTGCTATCCACACTGCTGCCTGATGTGGGTCTGGAGAAAGGGTTATGGGTAGCTACTACCACTATGAAGGCTAATTTGACCAATACTAACTAATTTTTCAGCCCAGCTTTCTTCTGGAAGCTTCAAGCCTTCAAGAAAAACTCCAGAGTTTTAAAATGGTTACTTTAGACAGTTTCTGCCAGTACAATTGTTGTCTAGGTCAGGAGACAGATTCTTAGTACTTTCTACTCCATCATTCTCCATGATGTGCAATTTCTGCTTTTAATTTAGACCATTTACCTTTAATATGACTATTAATATTTTTAAGTTGAGATCTAGCGTGTCAACATTTTTTCTATTTTTTAAAATTTATTCACTCCTTTCCTCTTCTTTTCTTTATAAGTTAAAATTTCTTATTTTATCTCTCTTATTAACTTAGAACAAAACATTTTGGTAAATTGATGTTTGCTTTAGGGCATCATTAATTCAAATTTAATTGGTATTATACCATTTCTTGTGTAGTGTAAGAGCTGTTCAATGATAAATTACAATTTCAACCTTCCCAACATTTGTGCTGTTGTTGTCATAATTTTATTTTACTTTTATACATGTTATAAATCCCATATACACTGTTCTTATATTTGCTTAAATGGGTCAATTCTACTTTGAATATTTTTCATAAATGAAAAGCAAATTTAGTCATGTATTATAATTTCTCATGTTGCTCTTTATATATATCTGTATTTTTATTTTTTATTATTTTCTTCTGCATAAAAGAATTTCTTTTACATATTTCATAGTGAAAGTTAGCTGGTGATATTTTTGCTGGGTACAGATTTCTAGGGTGACAGTTTTTGTTTCAGTACTTTAAAGATGTTGCCACAATAACAAGAAATCTGCACTTCTTGTTATTGTTCCTGTGTAACAAGTCTTTTTTCCTCCAGCTGCCTTTAAGATTTTTCACACTATCACTAGTCTTGAGTGTGGTATAGTTTTATTTTTTATTTTCCTTTGGGAGTATTGAGTTTTGGGAATTGATTGTATATAGTTTTCATCAAATCTGGAATTTTTTTACTATTATTTATTCAAATATATATCTCTTTTTGAAAACCCTAACAACACATATATTAGGGCAATTGAAATTGTCCCTCAACTCACTGTTAACTTTTCATTATTCTTTTTTTCTCTTTGTGTTATAACTTGTATACTTTCCACTCCTGTGTCTTCAAGTTTACTAATGTTTTCCTGCAATATCTAATCTGCTGTTAACATCATCCACTGTATTTTTCTTTTCACACATTATAGTTTTTATCAATAGAAGTTTAGTTTGGGTCTTTTATATCTTCTGTGTCTCTACTTAACTTTTTGTATACATGGAGTATATTTATTTAACTTCGGTTACTGATTTAACATCTCTATCAAATTTGGGTTGGTTTTAATATTTATTTTTCTCTGCCTTAAGTTGCTTGAATTTTTGTATGCCTGGTAATGTTTACTTGGATGCCAGCCATTGTTATTTTTATCATGGTGGGTGCTGAATATTATGTATTCCTAAAACTACTTATGTAGTTTTATGTGTGCTATGGGAGGCAATTAAATTGCATAGAAATATTCTGAGCCTTTCAGATCCTATTTTTTAAAGATTTGTTAGGAGGGACAAAAGCAGTGCTCATTGTAGGATGAATTATTCCTCACTTCTGGGGCAGGTCCTTCTATGTACTCTACCCAGTACTTCATAATCATAAGGGTTTTTACTCTGGCTAGTGGGTCAGACACTTTTCCCTGCCTTGTATGAACATTAGGTACTGTTACCTCTAATCCCTTCTTGTGGTTCTTTTGCCAGTCTAGAGTAGTTTCCTCATGTACATGTACTGGACTGTATTCTGCAGGGTGTTTAAGGATGACCCGTTTTTAGTCCCTGGTGCTCTCTTTATGCATGCAGTTCCTCAGGTACTCTGTCCTCTGAAATTTACCGTGACATCCCTAAAACCCTCCTCAACTACAAGCTACAACTCTTCAACTCAGGGAACTTGCCAGACTTTTCCTGGGTTTCCCATCCCAGAACTGGGAAAGAGAATTTCAATACTGGAAACTCTCTCAGTGCAGGAAGCGTGGGCCATTTTAGAGATTATCTTGTTTATGCATTCCTCAGAGATTAATATTCTTCATTGACTGATGTGCAGTATCTATCAAATCACTGTTTCATGTATTTTTCGTTGGTCCAGTCAGAATGTTAATCCAATCCCTGTCATTCACCTTGACATGAAATAATTTCTGTGTAATTATTGGGTAATGACAGAAGTTCAGAATATTGTTTATTTCTTCCTCTACAATCTTCCCAGACCCCAGTGCTGACAAACACATGAGACTTTTCTCTATCAGTCATATGCAGGCTCTCCTCACAATCCACATTTAACTAGTGTACCTGTGACATCACTAATGTAAATGAGTTTTGTAATAATTTGAACATTCCATGAAAATTTAATGGGCAATAAAAATGTATGTTTTCTCATATTTTTTTCTAGCTGTTCTGGAGGATCTGGTCTAAATCCCCTAATGTAGTTGTCAGGAAGAAACTGGCAGCCGAGACGGGTATAAGCTTGGTTCAGATAACAGATCTAATCTGTTTATGTAGGTTATCTTTTCAAGTGACTTAATGGATTCAATTCCATTCAATTTTCCCATCATACCTTTTATGAGAAATGGGCCTTTATTGTCAAAATCAGATATTTTGGGTGCTTATTTACAAACTATACATAGTTTACTTTTAGAGTTAGGTTTTTCCCACTTGTTATTGAAAGTACTGATTTTACCTGAAATTGCAGAACAAATCATACTGAAGTTAATATTTATGAAAAATTGTCATGGTCCCCTTCTTGACCACTGCTACCTTGAATAATAAACAGCTCTAACATCCATTGCATGATGTATTGGGTTTAGAACTGATTACTGTGACCACTAAGTCAATATTTCACTCTTCTAAACTTTTTAATCACATCTGATGCTAACAGGCATGACATGAAAGAGCAAATCATATATTAATTTTATGATTTTGATTATTTTGTAATTCTATGGTTTTAATAATTGTATAATTCTCTGACAGCAAATATAAATTTAAAATATTTTAGGGAAAAATCAATAATTTACTTATTAGACATTTATTGATGGAAGAGGATTTTTTTCATAAAGATCACCTCTGTCTTTCTTTAAAATTACTTTGAGCTACATTTTCATAATACATGCTATACAATAAAATATGTTTATGAATTATTGAAAAAGAATATTCACAAGAATTATCCTTTTACCTTGTATTTTTTGTTAGATCATGTTACAAGAATATTTAATGGAAACTTATGGCCATTTCCTACAACATAAACCTTAGAAACTTAGGACTTCATCACAGAAAAGAGAAACATTTTACCTGGACTTGAAGTGAGAAGATCTGGGTTTTAGTTAGACATCTGCTGATTATTTCTTTTTCTAGGTAGGTTTGTTTCTTTATTGAGTAACTTTAGTTTAGTTACAATTTTTCTTATAGATTTATTACTTTCCCCTATGATGGTATGACTGGATTATCCAGTCTTTTACTTTATATTTCTTTGATCTTTCTGGCATTAAATGGAACTCCTTGGTCATTAATTTTCAAATTTATCTTTAATGTCCTTTCTATAAATTAAAATGCAAGAGCAGACAGCTGGTACTCCCTTAGGAAGTGAGATCCCCTCCTGTGGGTTCAGTGAGGAGCCCTTGTTGACTCCTGCTACTTTGCTGTTCAGAAAGTGGTGGGACGAGTCATCATCTCCTTCAACCCACCATCCAGGCAGAGCAATTATATGGGAAAATCTTGACAAACATCTTCCTATGGGGTGAACAAGTCAGAGTCAATTTCCTAAAAGCATTTCACCACATTTGAGTAATATTCCCTCTGGAGTGTGGTGCTTTTTGATGAAAGAAATAGAACCTCATTTACGTCGGTATTCCTAGCACTAACTATAGTACCCAACACAGAATCCGGACTTAGCAAATAAAACAATGAGTTAATTAATGAGTCCTTTAATGGAACTTCCCTATGACTAATGCCCTTTCCTTAGGGTTTCCTGATACTGTTGGGTTTTTTTATATCACCACTTATTGTATCTGAGAAATAGGGTGGCATGATTTGAAGCCAGCAGACTTGGATTCATAAGCCTCACCACTTATTACCTTTTCAGTTATTTGTGCCTAAAATTTCCATGTATAATGGAAACAATAGCAAATACCCAGCAGAGTTGGTGAGAGACATTTAATGTAGTACCCGATTCATCAGAGGAACCATTACTTGGTGTTGGTTTCCTTATCTCCCTCTTTGTAATTTTATCAGTTATTAACTATGTAGGACTTCAGAACCAGATATTTAAATCTATGTTTACATTACAGCTACTTAGGGAAAGTAATATTTGTGTGTAATGGAAGTGCCTACATTTACTACCTCTTATTTTGTGCTCCCCAATATGGAAGGTTGCATGGTTTATATGTCGAACTTGGTCCTGTTGCCATAAGAAGCAGTCCAGGAAGGAGCCTGAATAAGTAACTGGTACTGGGAGTTCTGGTCCTGACTCATTTTTTACATTTCTCCTCAAGGTGAAAATGTGTTCAGGCAAGGGACATAGACTATATATTTAAAACGCTCATAGAATATAAATGTTGTCTTATGAACCCTAGATGTGAGATCAGAAAAGGGTAGAGTGCCTTTAATAGTTAGATGGAAAGAAACCTCCAAATGGCTGCAGCTTGTTCATCAATAATTACAATTCTGAAGACACCACACCTTCTACCTGGTGCAAAATTGTCCTTTAGACAGAATGCTTTTATTATAAGGCAGTGTTCTGTACATGTAGGATAAAGCCCAATTACAGAAACTTGGAAAATATTTAAGACATATATGTGCCAAAAAAAGACTTCAAAGCCATGATGCAGAGCCCAGGGGACTCCATGCAAAGTTTTTCTAAGCTTAAGAAAACAATGTAGTGTGAAACCTGTCAGATTTCAATTTTCCCACATGCAAAAAGTGTCAAAAGGTTTGGCATAGAAACATGTTTAAAGCATAAATAAGAAACTAATGAAAAAGGATGGTTAAACATTTGCTATGTTTTTTTATATGATGCAATAAAGGGGGGGAAATGGAATTGGAAACCAAAGTAGCAAAAAATCATAGGTAAGAAGCAGTATTATGCTCATATGGATGGGATGCTATAAGAGAAAGAATCATGTTGGAAACATCTCTTAAAGATAGATCCAAACTTGTTCCAGCAAACACATTTGTCTCACATTGAAGAAGTGTCTTAAAAGGGTTGGAAACACAAACTTTACTTTCTGCAGCCATCTGATTTCCCTTGCCTTTTCAACAGTGTGTCGTCCTTGCTTTCACTTGTACATGAAAACTAACTCTGCCCCCCCCACCCCGTCTCCTCCCACCATGGGCAGTAATACTTGAGAACCTTACTTATACTGATTGCTCCATGGAATTGGGAAGAAATTCTGATACCATCTACTGGTGGTTCTCAGGCTTCCTTGCCAGCCCCAACATTCTCAAGTATAATCCTCCCTCATTACACACTCCACCACCCCATCCTAGGAGTTCAAATATGCTGGTGCATTCTTCAGGTAAATGTATCAGAGAGATGGGGGTAAAGGATGAGAGCAGGCAAGGGAGATACAGTTTGAAAAGGTGACCCCATGAGATTCTGTGTTGCCCCTAGAGGGGATTATTTTTTTTTTGCCTTGTGGATCACTGAATTCACAGACTTTCCCCATTCTATACTTGGAAAATCATAAAAACAAAGTTAGTGAAGACTGTTGAAATCAAGCCCACCAGAAGCATTGATGCCTGTGACCTGTTATTGTCTAAAACAAGACTACATGTCACCATTGCCTCACTTACATTCTTCTTGGATTGGAAGGTAGTTCTGTGCAAAGAGTATTTCTTTGTTTAATACAAAAAACTAACATATACATTATGAGTGTGTAAGAGTACACATATGTACAACAGAAGAATATATGTTTTGGAAAAATCAACCTATGATTGCGTGTCTCCTCAGTGTCCTTCTTCTTTCTTTGATCACATTACCAAGAGGAAGGAAATAATATTCTTTTTTTATTTTAATATTAATAAGACAATGTTGTAAATTTTGCTCACACTCCCTACTACCTTACCCAAACTCTCCCAACCTATGCCAAATATTACCACCCTTGAAGAGACCTAGTTTATCTTGAGGGGGCTTGTGGTTCTATTCTATCTTAAAGATGTTTATCTATTCTTGTTTTCCAGTATCATCAATATGGTATTATTAAAAGAGCTGTGACCTTGGCATAAATCAAGTGCATGTTATATTTAATAGCAATAACAATAACAGTAGTAGTAGCCACAATTTCTTGAACAGCTGGTATGTGCCACATTCTGTGGTATTGCTTTATATGCATTATATCGTATACCTCATGACCTCAATCTACTCATTAGCAACAAAGTAGTAAAATTACCCATGGATTGATGGCAGTTTTCAAGAGTTCTCATTTCCTTCAATGTAGTAAGTGACCTTGAGCAAGTCACATCTAGGCCAGAAAAAAAGGTGGGGGGAAGGTGGAGTTATGAGTGGAGGGGCAGAAGTCAGTGATTGTAAGATATTTTTTAGCTCAAAAATATTTGTGATTTGAAATATATCTCCAAGTCCTAAAATAAGTGAGTCAATGAGCTTCAGATTGCTTGCTGACACAGTTGCAGATTTATTACTCACTATTCAGATTCAGCATTATAAATTCCAGTAATAATCAATTCTGATGGGGGAGTTAGTATAACTCAGGACTCTTACATTTGGATATGAGGGGAGTGATTACAGAGAGAAATTAGTCTGGCTGAGATTTTATTTATTCCATTTTGTGGGAATTTATTAATGTAATCCAGTAACTGTAAGAATCTTACAAAGTGTTTATACAACCAGAAATTTTCTTTTATATTCAAATAGGAAGAAAATTGAAGCATAAGTGACATTGGCTTATTTTGATTCATTTATATCATTTTCTAACAATGGCATTCATTATACTGTCAAGTAAGCAAATATATTTTTCATAAAGGAAATTAATATGAAAACTTCAATTAGGTCTGTGAAATGCATCATTTGTTAAGACACTGCGCATCACAATTGGGATTTAGTGAGTATTACTAGGAATGTAAATGATCAATGTACAAACTTGGTTAGGAGTTTTACTGTGTAGTTAATTTTTGTCATAGGCATATTGCCAATATAACATTATGTACATTTTTAAATGAAATGATGATGTAAAAAATATAGGACAGGTATTTGGAAAGTTTCTCTGTTTTTATAGAAAGATCTGTTTTATATTCAACAATAAACACTCTTCAGTGGCTTCTTGCTCAATATTCTAAATTTGGAATGTCTATTTCTCATCCTGTGCCTTCCACCTCCTTACCAAAGAGACCGAGGTCTTTTTTGTGGCCTTCATCCTAGAATTGTCAATGATAATGTGCTTGTAAAAGTGAAAGAAATGGAGGAAGATATGAGAAAAGGTAACTGAGTTCTTCTTGCTCAAGTGAGGAGAAGTCTGCCTTTTATCAAAAGCTTGGCTTCATGAGAGGGAAGGACTTTGGAATTTAAACAGGCCTGTGTTCACATTTGACCTGGCCCACTCACTGTGAGACGATCAGTATTTAAGCTCTTGGAGTTTGGCTTCTTCATCTTGTGATTGGTTGAATACCTACCTCATGGAATCAGTGAGGTGCTAAAACAGACTGTGGGTATAATGTGCCCGACATCTGATAGGACTCAGTCACTATTTGTTGCCTTCTCCCAGGAAAGTTCCATGACCTCGTAAAGAAGTATGAAAAGAAAATCAGGCCCCTCCTTTATATAGGGTGACTGGGTTAATCATTGTAATAGTTAATTAAGGTTTATTGAACACTTACTAGCATCAGGTTAGAGCATTAATTCATTGAATGCTCCCAAAAACTTTATAAGATATGTTCTATTATCCCTATTTTAAAGATAAGAAAGCAGAGGTATAGATGAGTTAAGTGGCTTATCCCAAGTCACATGATAGGAGTGGCAAAGCCAGAGTTTGAACTCAAATCTAACTCTGAGGCCCAAACTCTGAATCACCTCTCTATACTGCTTTCCTACTGCACAGAAAGGTAATGAGTTCTGTAGCAAAGTAACAAAAATAAGGATTAGAGAGGAATGTTAGCCAGGCTGAGGATATGTTTACAAGGGGAACCTTTGGTTTAAGGAAAGAGTAAAGCAATGACTTCTCCAAACAAAGGAATTGCAGATACATTTTTTGCAAGCAATCTTGAGGTTCAAACTGAGGCCTGAGCTGAGAGGAAAGGAGGAGGGGTCTTTCCAGAGATGGGAGCTTGGTCTGAGATGGAGGGTAGAAATAGACTGAAATAGGATGACCCTTGAAGCCTCTGTGATCTGATGTCTTTATAACTTGCTTCATCTCTGTGTAATTTGTACTGCAGAATTGCTCATTCTTGTAGTAAACAGAGTTGTGGATAGGTTATTCTCAACTCTGATTGCAAATAACAACCCACATGGTGAGCATTGTAAATGTGCTGCCACCTTCAGCCCTATCCAAAAAGATTCCAGATGGTCCAAGGTAGGGCCAGGTAGTGGTGCTCTAAAGGTTTCTCAGGTGACTCCAACCAGAGAGAGGAGAGGCTGCAGGTACCACAATAGGTCCAAAGTACCAAAGGAGAAGAGCACAGGAAAAAGTGATCTCACCACGTTGAGACCCTGATTCATTTTTTTTTTTGTGACCCTGATTCATTTTTGTACTGCTTCTTAATCACCCAAGGGTGCTTGTTTCCCCAGACTAGTGTTCTCCAAGCCCTCAGCCATTCACCAAGTGCCAGTTTCACAATTACTGCCACATCTTCATGCCACTGTACACCTCTAGTGGTGCCACACACCAGAGTAGCAGAGTCACATTTCCCCATTCTGGGCTGAAATTTCTCCTGGAGGCAAGTCTGCCAACAGCTGCCAGCAAGCCAGTTCTATAGAAAATGCCTCCTTCAATCTTCCAACTCAGAGTTATGAAGTGGGCTGATCAGAGCAGGCAGTGTGTTGAGTGGACACACACACACTTGGAAGGTGGGGAGACAGCCACCCCAAGAAGATATGTCAGGTCCTTCAGCCAGAGCAGCAAGCCTATCAGTGTCTTTCAAATTTTGATTTACATAGGGATGACCTGAGATGTTGATCTAAAAAATATGTTCCTCCTTTTTCCCCATCTGTCTTGAGAATTCAGAATTTTCAGAGTGGATCCTTGGAAACTGGCATTTTAATAAGCTCTCCGAGTATACAGGAAACCACAAAGAGAAGCACTTCACATCACATTATCACAGATGAGCCCACCATTTATCCCATGTTAAAGGAATTGGTAGAATTACAGAACTTTAAGCTCCCTAGGTCTTTCCTTCCTGCTTTTTGTTTCATCATTCAACAAATATTATTACAATCAGACTTCTATATCCACAGTTTCTAAGGTTGGTTGAATCTGGAGATGCAGAACCCATGAATACAAGAACCTACTAAGAGACTTGAGCACCAAGAATTTTCATATCTCAAACCAATCCCCCACAGAAACTGAGGGATGACTGTATTAAGCACCTAGTATCTCTGTCCTTACTGAAGAAAAAAATATGCCTCTGCCCTCTTCATAGGGATAGTTTGGCCTGTATTCAAATGTTGCTCAGCCACCTGCTAGAAGCGTTGTGCATTGGCTAAATTACCCTCCGTATGAATGAGTATCTTTGTCTCTAAAATCAGTACAATAATAGTACAAATCTCATGGGTCAGACAGTAGCTCTAGGAGAGCCTCAATAAAAGAAGACACCTGTATTGCTACTCCCAGTACCTTGTAGGAGTTCTTTCCTTCACATTATTCTTCCTTCCTTTCAGTTCAAATGAAAATTTGTAAATTAGAAATGTTTTAGGTCTAATGAGAATGTTTCCAACTCCATTTAATGTGTATCTGTTCAACATTGTTTTAGACTAGTATTGAGCAGGTCAGTGGTTTTCATACTTTGGTAGCATAAGAAATACTGGGATTGGAGGCCGGAAGACAAATTTTAAAAATGCCCACCCCTGGGCTTCTCTCAGATGAAGGAACACAGAGTACCTAGAGCTGAGATCTGGGAACTGACGTTTCAATGGCTTCTCCAGGCGACCAAAACATCCCACTTGGAGAAGCACGAGTTAAATGCTCTGTATGAAGCAAAGAAGCATAAAATTTAAATCCTGTTCTTAAGAAAAGTTCAGGGATCACTGAGATGAGTTTTATAGATGTACAGTATGAAATTAATAACCATCAAATAAGATAATACATGTGAAGTAACTTAGGGTGCAAACCATAAATGACCAGAAAAACGCAAGGGAGTGTTCAACACTTGAGATAAGTGAGGGATAAAAAACAGGGAAAGGGCTGGCCGAGTGGCTCAGTTGGTTAAGAGCTCGCTCAAGAGTGCAAGCTGAGCTCTGAGCAACAGCAGTTCGATGCCCCACCTGAGCTGAGCTGCCGCTGAGCTGCCAACAGGTAGCAGGATGGCTCAGCTAAAAAAAAAAAAAAAAAAAAAAAAAAAAACTGAGAGAAGAGAGAGACCAATAAGGACACTGAGTGCTATGGGAAAGCTTTGTGGAAGCAACAAGAAGCTTGAACCAGGAGTAAGAATTGTTAGGGAGAGAGGAGGAAATTCCAAGTGAGAGAGAAAGCTGTGAGCAATAGCAGGGAGATAGCTCTGAGCTAGAGCTGTTGGGGGCAGTTTCCTGAGCAGGACATGGGTTCATTCTGGGAAACATGGAAGAGATGGTGGGACTGAACCATGGAAGGTCAGAAAGAAAAATGAATGCTTATTAGTGCTCATGAGAAACAAGTTCATCTGTACACTCCAGCATCTCTGTCATTTATTTCACCATCCACTGCACTCATGAAAGCATTAGAGATCATATAGCAGAACACTGAGGATACAGCACCTTGGCACGAATAGGGATGAGACAGAGCTTTCAGCCTTAGATATTAAGGGAAGGAAATGTATTGTAAGGCTTTGAAACTTTTAAGGATGTTCAGACTGCTGATGATGGAATTTCTCCAAACATATGACCCAATATTGTCACCTACATGGTCAAAATTTGATAGTGAGAAAAACCAGAATTTGGACTTTACCATGTGACATCTAGGATCCTGTTTGGGCATCAACATCTCAAACTCTGCAATAATTCTATGATCCACCTAGAATTCACTCTCTCTGTGTATTTTACAATCAGATCACAGTTTTTCCAGCATCATTTAAGAAACAATGGAAGGAAACCATGACTCCTTTAATTAAAGAGAGTAGTCACAACACACCAAAACCACCAACCATTTTGTTAAAATAGGGATTCCTACAGGACAGCAGCCTAATTACTCATTTTGGTCAATTTATTGTCCAATACCCAATTTAGTTAGTGGGTATCCACACTCTAACAACTTCAAATTGTAAACTATTGGTAAATTTTTCCATTATTAGCAAACTTTTAAGAAGGTGGGAAAAGTATATATCAAGTAATACTTCAACATCCTGTGTCAAACCATTAAAGTTTGACATTCAGTGAAATACGACTATCTACAAGTTGTTTTCACTTTAATTAAAAGCTATCCTATTTAGAATTTTCTCAGATTTATTCATTCCAAAGATTGGCTTAGGTTAGCAATATTTTATGACCTTGCTATGCCTTTTGCTTATAAAATCTCTTTACATAATAACCTGCCCATGAGATTTAATTTGTTTTTATTATTTTGTTTTTCGCATAGGAGAGATTGATTATTTTTTTACCAGAAACTAATTTTCTTTCTATTGTCAAAGAAAAAAAAAGTTAAAATACTCAAATATAGGTCAAATTATCTTATTCAATTCAATGTATAAAGAAGCCCTTCAAAGTTTTAACACCCTAAGCTGAAGCAGGTTTAGAGTTTATAGGACAAAGGGAGGTACAAGACTATGGTCTTGTCCAGCGTTGTAGTTGTCTTTACCTGTAACACTGTAAAACCTGTAGTTGAAATTGTTGGAAGATGATGCCAGTTTTTCATGTTCTTATCTCAAAATAGTTGATGCAAACACAATTTGACAGTTCTCAGAATAGTTCTTTAGAAAATATCTTTGTAAGCCTTGTGTGGGAAAATGTGATACAAAAGAAAAAATAAAGAAAAATATCAAAGGAGGTAAATGTTGGTTTAAGCAAGGAAAATTGGGGTCAGCTTGTTTGGATGGACCTAGAGACTATTATGTTAAGTGAAATAAGTCAGTCAGAGAAAGACAAATACCATATGATCTCACTCATATGTGGAATCTGAAAAACTGTATGAATGAGCAAAGTAAACAGAAACTATCTCATAGATATAGAGGAAAAATCAGGGTTGCTAATTGGGAGGGGAATAGGGATGAGGGAGAAGGGGAAGGGATTAGACAGCAAAAATAGGCAACTACAATATTGCCACTGGGATATGAAAAACAGTTTGGGGAATATAATTAATAATGTTGTAAATATTCTGTTGAATGTCAGATGATCATAGGTCTTGTTAGGGAGACCATTTCATGGATGGAGTAGAGGTTTGATCACTGCACTGTATTACTAAAGTGGAGGTGGAATACCTACTGTAATTGAATATATATAGATAGTCACGGGATGTGGATTATACTATGGAAGAGAGTCAGAGGAAGAGTAATAGATATATATGATATGGGGGGGAGTGGGGTGGCGAATTGGGGGTGAGAGGTTGTCACTTTGAGGGGTAAAATGTATAACTATTGTACTGTGTTGTACACCTGAAACTAATAAAAAAAAAACATAGGCAAAATGCATGATAAAAGAAGTACTAGGTCTGTTTTGTGTATATTGTAAAAGCTTTTAATTATTTGTATCAATTATAGAAGTAAATGTCTAAGAAATATACAAGGACATGAACAAAAAAAGAAGACAATGGAATATTTTTTTAATATTCTTTAAAGTTATAATGGTAATATATGCTCATTGGAAAAAGTCTAAATAATTCAAAATATATATGAGAGAGAAAAAGAGAGAGAATACAATTATAAGCTTCCCCCTCTAACTTTTTCCTAACCATAATTCCATTCTTTTCTACCAGAGATTACTGAGGCAAATAATAAGTATCTTGCCAAAGATTTCCCCTATATACTTAAAAACACATAAGAATATATGTATAGCTAGAGTAAAGTTGGGAGAATGAATCTTAAATGCATTTTACTAAGTGAAAAAGCCTGACTGAAAAGGCTATATGCTACATGATTCCATTTATATGATATTTAGAATAGGCAACACTATAGAGATGGTAAATATATCAGTGTTTTCCAGAAGTTGGGAGAGGGATGATAGAATGTTGAATAAATGAAGCATGGAAAACATGCTTAAGGTGATGAAATTATTCTTTATGATACTGTAGTGGTGAGTACATGACACTATACATTTGTCAAAACCAATTGAACTTTATAGCATAAAAAGTGATACTTAAGGTATACAAATTAAAAAATAATCAATTAGGAGGTTGGAAGATCACATCATGGAATTCAGACTGTGACAAAAGAATCTAACTGTATTAGAAATGCATGATAAACCTCACTGAAGAGGATAGGGAGAGAAGTTCTACTTAAGTAAGCTTGTAAAGAGTAGAGGTTGTAAGACTAAAGACAAAGGGCGCTGTATATAAACACCATACACTTAACAACTACAAGTGAAATTAGACAAATAACTAAATGGGTGGCAGATGGAGGAGCCAGTTTTCTCACTGTTTGAGTAAAAGATTACAGATAAGCAAGAGCAGAAGGGTAGAGCCACTTGATGATAAATTAGAGTTGGAGACATAAATATTAACTCCTGTGTACCTTAATATAGTACAATAGTTAGGTGTAGAAATATGTATATGCAAGATTAAGTATGCACACATGTATTTCCTTGCTCTGTCAGCTGAAAGGGCATAGAAGTGGTTACGCCCCAGTATAACTGAGCATACTGAATGCTCAGATCCTGGTTTCTGATACCATTCTCCAATAAAAGGAACCAGTGCTCCTTGGAGAAATGGCTGACTCTAAGCTTTCATTAGGGAATATACAAAATGAGCTTGGACCACCCTTTAATGCTAGAAAATAACAAAATGTTGGAACTTGTCAAAGGTACACAAGAACAATATAAAAGATCTCCCAGTGGTCAAAGTGGGAACAATTTGAGCAACAAAATACATAAAGTAATCTTAGATCGAACCCATGGTATAAAAAACATATCCATGGGGCCATATAGACATAAGTGAATGATTTAGTAACTAAATGGGGGAAAAGAGACATTTATTTCATATGGAAGAATTCTAAATAATTCATGTTGATACTGACTCTTCAAAGAGGTGGGACATAACTTCCCACCCCTAGATTGTGGGCTATATATAGTAACTTCCTTCTAAAGTGCAAAGTATGGAAGGGAGTAAGAGAGTAACTTTATGGATAAACCTGACAAACACTACCTCAGCCAGGTGATCAAAGTTAACATTATCAGTAATAAGTCATGTTGATAGCATGTATCCTTGATACAATGTGATGAGAATGGTGCTTCACCTGTTTGATCGTCCTCCCCAAAATCCATAACGCTCATTAACCATGAGTAAATGAACCAACACAACAAAATTACGGGACATTCTACAGAATACCTTATCAGTACTCAAAACTGTAAGGTCATCATAAACAAAAGCAGCCAGAGAGTTTTCTCAGTCTAGCAGAGTTTAAGGAGACATAATGACTAATTATGATGTTATATTTTGAATGGAATTCTAGGACAGATAAAGGACTTTAGGTAAAACTAAGGAACTAAGGAAAACTTAATAAAATGTGGACTTAGGTTTGATTAAAAATAATGTTTCAGTATTAGTTCATTAATGGTGAAAATGTACTATACTAATGTAAGATGTTAACATTAGAGAAAATGGTGTACAGAATTCTCTGTACAGTCTTTGCAACATTTCTGTAAATCTAAAATTATTCTAAAATTTAAAACTTGTTTTAAAATGTGCCTTGGAATGTTTTCTATGACATATATAGATATTGGCTCAACATCTCCAAATCAATTAATGTAATACACCACATAAACAAAATGAAAAATAAAAATCATATGGCTATATCAATAGATGCAGAAAAAGCACTTGACAAAAATCCAGTATCCATTTATAGTAAAAAAATGTCAGCAAAGTGGAAATAGAGGGAACATACCTCAACATAATAAAGGCCATATATGACAAACCTACAGCTAATAGCATACTCAATGGGAAAACATTAAAAGCATTTTCCTTAAGATCAGGAAAAAGACAAGGATGTCAACTTTCATTATTTGATTCAACATAGTACTGGAATACTAGCCACAGCAATCAGAAAAGCAAAACAAATAAAAGATATCCAAATCACATAGGAAGAAGTGAAAGTGTCATTATTTGCACATGATATGGCACTACATATACAGAGCTCTAAAGACTCCACCAAAAAACTGTTAGAACTGATAAATGCATTCAGTAAAGTGGCAGGATACAAAATAATTAATATTAAGAAATGAGTTGCATTTTAATACAATAATAATGAACTGTCAGAAAGAGAAATTAAGAAAACAATCCCATTTACAATTGCATGAAAAAATACCTAGGAATAAATTTAACCAAGGAGGTAAAAGACCCTTATTCAGAAAATTATAAGACATGGAAGAAAGAAATGAATAAGATACAAATAAATGGAAGCATATACCATGCTGCTGGATAGGAAGAATTAACATTGTTAAAATGTTCATATTACCCAAAGGAATCTATAGATTCGATGTAATCTCTATCAAAATACCAATGCTATTTTTCTCAGAACTAAAACAAATAATGCTAAAATTTATTTGGAACAACAGAAGACCCTAAATAGCCAAAGCAATCTTGAAAAAGAAGAACAAAGTTGGAGGTATCATGCTACCTGATATCAAACCATACTATAAAGCTATAGTAACCAAAATGGCATGATACTGGTATAAAATCAGACACATAGATTAATGGAACAGAATAGAGAGTCCAGAAATAAACCCATGCCTGTATGGTCAATTAATCTATAACAAAGGAGGCAAGACTATGGCATGGAGTAAAGACAGTCTCTTCAATAAATGGTATTGGGAAAACTGGAAAGGTATATGCACACAAAAATAATATAACTGGACCACCTTCTTACACCTATTCAAAAATAAACTCAAAATGAGTTAAAAACAAATGTAAGACCCAAAACAATAAAACTCTTAGAAGAAAACATAGGCAGTAAACTCTCTGACATTGCTGTAAGTAATATTTTTTTCAGATATATCTCCTTGGGCAAAAGAAAGAAAAGAAAAAAATAAACAAATGGGACTACATCACACTAAAATTATTTTTTTTGCACAGCAAAGAAAACCATCAATAAAACGAAAAGACAACCTATGGAATGGGGGAAGATATTTTTCTTTTCTTTTCTTTTCTTTTCTTTTAAAGGCTTTATTGGGGAATCGGTAAAGGGGAACAAACAAGTTGCTAACCTTTTGTTCTTCAGTATAGTTGTGGAGGAGGTTTGCTTCACTGGCCCATGTTGGTACCGTCACTGCACTCTTCCTGGGTGAGGCAGTCACTTGCTAGCCATTGGATGGCTGCTCACAATGGTTCAGGGCACCTCATGAAAGCTCACGCCAACTTCTGGCCAGCCCCACTGCAACCTATGCCATCGCCAGCAACTCACAGCAGTCCAGCTCCAGGTCGACCTGTTGTTCACCATCTTAGCTATCGAGGGCACAGTGTCACTAGCCCCCATTTGGGATGTGAACCAGTGGCCCTGCTGCTCAGAGCTGGGGTCCCAAGCCAACTCTTAACCAACTGAGCCACTCAGCCAGCCCTGAGAATATATTTTTCAATGATAGATATGGTAAGGGGTTAATATCCAAAATTTATAAAGAACTCATATAACTCAACACCAAAAAAACTGGGCAGAGGACCTAAACAGACATTTCTTCAAAGAAGACCTACAGATGGCCAATAGATATATAAAAAGATGCTGAGCATCATTAATCATGAGATAAATACAAATTAAAATCACAATGACATATCACATATCACCTCACACCTGTCAAAATGCCTATCATCAAAGAACAACTTGGCGAGAATGTGAAGAAAAGGGAACCCTCATGCAATGTTGGTGGGATTACAAATTGGTACAGCCACAATGGAAACCAGTATGGAGGTTCCTCAAAAAATTACAGCTAGAACTACCTTATGACCCAGCAATTCTACTTCTGGATATTTATCTGAAGAAGTCCAAAACACTAATCCAAAAAAATATATTCTCCCCTATTTTTATTACAATGTTATTCACAGCAGCCAAGCTGTGGAAGCAATATAAATGCCCATCAATAGACAATTGGATAAAGAAGAGGTAGTACATATTTATAATGAAATATTGCTCAGCCATAAAAACTAATGAAATGTTACCATTTGCAACAACATGGATGGACCTAGAGGGTATTATGCTGAGTGAAATAAGTCAGACAGAGAAAGACAAATGCCATATGATCTCACTTATATGTGGAACCTATAGAACAAAATAAACGAACAAACATAACAGAAACAGATTTATAGATACAGAGAACAAACTGATGGTTGCCAGATGGGAAAGGGCTTGGAATGGGGGACAGGGTGAAAAAGGTGAAGGGATTAAGAAATACAAATTGGTAGTTTGGGGATAGTCAAGGGGATGTAAAGTACAGCATAGGGAATATAGTCAATAATACTGTAATAACTATGTGTAGTGCCAAGCGGGTACTAGACAAATCGGGATGATCACTTTGTAAATTATATAAATGTCTAACCACTATATTGTCTAAAGAAAGAACTTCTTCAGACATTTCAGAGGACCAATGCAAATTCTTACAACCTCTATACCAATGCCATACCATATAATGGGACTGATGTTCCTAACATTGGCTGCAAGGTCATGAAATATCCTAAATTTTTTCTGATTTATGAAAAAAGTTATATCATATTCAGAACCATCCTAATATTAAAATGTAGTCTATTGATTTTAAAATAGTGAACTATGTAATATATAGGATATCCATAGATTTCAATATAGCTGAGTTCTAAAAGTTTGTTGATCCACTGATCTATCAGGGTTAGATATGTTAGCTTTGCTTCCAAGTTTAACTTATGCAAATTAGTTTAATCCAAAGTATCAGGCTTCCATTTTGGGGCTATATTTTGGCTTGTACTCCCGTCTAGACACTTGAAAAGTAGACACTAATGAGCACATTAGTGCTTTTCATCCTATACACATGAAATACAAAATTGCAAAGAGAAATGCTGATAACATCCAACAAGGGGTGTGTCAAACTAGCTTCAGTTAGCATGTCCTTCAGTCACCAGGTCCACACTTCACCAATCAGAGCTGATTCCATAGATTGACTAGAGGCCAGCAGATCCTGGCCTGGTTTCTTCCATACTTTCCAGGGTCTGGGACTCGTGTACCAGCATTCCATTTGAAGTGCTAGATCAGAGAGAGCTTCTCTTCCAACTAGCTTCAAACACCCTTAAAGCACAAAGTACGATAGGAAATGTTTGTTTCCTCAAAGATATTTTTAAGCATCCAGTTATCCCCTCCCACACATACACACACAAGAATAAACAGTGATTATACTGGTAATTTAAAAACATCAATTATATTGGGAAGAACAATTTCAATTGTTTATTTTGAATGATACAGCTGGAGCTAAAGGTTAATTAGAGATGATAAAGCCATTAGTAAGAGACTATTGACAATATTCTAAGACAGGGACTTTTGTGTACGCTTAAGTCACTGCTATTCAAAGAAGTAGATCAGTGGTTGGCCATGATTTGTTTGAAACAGGTTTTCAACATGTTAAATACAGAAAGTGAGAGAAAGCATTTAAAACGTATATAGTAGTTTGACATTGCTGTGACATTCAGGCATGTGATTATTTTTCTACTAATTACTTTTTATTGTATTTTACAAATGTATCAGTACTCAATGGATAGGTATTTTTTCAATGGTCCTCAGGGATAGCTTGGGAAACACATTTTAGAAGGTGATTGGACTTGTAATTAAATCTATTTTCATTACAAAACATATATAACTGTTTATTTTCCCTGATACTCACTTATCACTAATGCTACTGTATTTATAATTTATAACATAAATCACTTTTGAATTTCCAAATAATATGAAGAGAGTAAAAAGAAAAGAAATTTTCCTGAGATTCTTTAGTAAGAGATGATAAAAATGTGGAAGGAGATAAAAGAGAAGGTGTGCTGGGCCGGGCGAGTGGCGCGGTGCTTAAGCTGGTATGGAAAGCCAGCGGCCCCGGTTCGGATCCCACATGTGAGGGCCAGTGACACTGCCCTCAAAAAAAAAAAAAAGAGAATGTGTGTTAATATGGAGTATGTGTTGCAAATGGTGACAGACAAAAAAGAAGAAGGAATGTCCTGTGGGTAGAATCTCTGATGAAAAAGATGATGGTGGTGATATATGATTAATATTTCCTGGTGATATCAACCTGGAAAACTTTTGGGTTGTTTCTGTAATGAGGTAAGAAGAGAAAAAAATGAGGCAAGATACACTTACTCACTTCTGTGTATGGGCTATTTGCAAATCAGATGTTTGTTATTCAAGTTGTGTTTACATATGGTAAGTCTATGGTAAATACTTTCTGTAGTTAGGTAGGTAGATATCATTATGCAAGTATGTTTGCATATTAGTAAGGCAATATTAAAATGCTAAAATGTTTCAAAGATATACAAAGCTTCCTGGACTAGCCTTCCTGCCATAATCCAAGAGAAGGCTAGACAATATATATGAAACAACTGTTTTCAGGCATTGGACAATTGGAAGTATAGGATTATGATGCTTGAGTAAAGGAAGCAAGCAATACAAGCACTATGGTGATCCTCTCCCTCCCCGATGACTTCCAAATGCTTCTCCTTGTGACCCATGTTTGCTTAGAATTAAATCCTAATTTAATTGAGCAGCTGCAGTTATTGCTATCTTTACACCTTCAAACACAGTTTATTCCAAAGACTGTACACATTCCTGTGAACATAACTTGCTCACAGAAATGAGATTTCACTGCTCCCTCTATGCAGGGCCACTTACTTCTTGTTAATGGGTACTCACCTGAGTCAAAGCAGTCTGTATAGATGGTCAGTGATAATTATCGCTATTTCATTCTTTTGGCTTCTTTTGTTTCATGAACTTCCTGAATACTCAACATGGGATTCCTCATAGGGAGCCTTAGGACCCTTGCAGTCTGTCACTAAACCCCTGTCCAGGGAAAGTGGTCTAAGCATAGAGATGAGTAAGCACCCTAGAGGTCTTACAATGTGCGAATCTCCCTCCTGATTGATCTGTGCCAGCATCAGCAAGGCTCCTCCCTTCTGAGCTTGGATCCTGATCTGGAGCCTGTGCTTTGTACTCATACTCTCTGAGAAAGATCTGCCTCTCATGCACTTCTTGTCTTTCCACATCTTCCCTCCATTCAATTCCACATTTATTTCAATTTAGTGATCTAAGATTACCATGAGAAGATTATTAAAAGTGCCACAGGAAGGTCTTGAAGAGAGATTTTACACCCATGTTCATAGCAGCATTATTCACAACAGTCAAAATGTGAAGTGTTTATCTATGGAGAAATGGATTTTTTTTAAAAAGTGGCATGTATGCTTACATACAATAGAATATTATGCAGCCTCAAAAACCCATAAAGACAAATACTGTATAATTCCACTTAGCTGAGGTATGTAGCATAGTCAAATTCATAGAGGCAGAAAGTAGAAATGGTGGTTGTCAGGAGCTGAGGGGAGGGAGGATGGGGAGTTATTGTTTAATGGGCACAGTTTCAGTTCAGCAAAATAAAAATGTTCTGAAGATGGATGATGGTGATGGTTGCACAACAGTGTGAATGTTGTTAATACCACTGCACTATTCTCTCAAAAATTTAAGATGATAAACTTTATATTTGCATTTTACCACAACTACATTTTTTTAAAGTGTGGTGCCATTTTCAGTATTACGTATTTCTTGCACATGGCTGGGTTTCTGTATTACTAGTGACTGAGCAGATGTGATCTGGAGTGAACCTGAAAACAGGTGGAAGTTTTATGAGCATGCCAACATGTACTAGTAGAAACAAATACCCTGCCAATTCATAATCACCATGTGTTGTCAGATGTTCTGAGTGCTTTACAGGGAGACAGAAATATGCAAAACATAATGAGCTCATGGGAGTCCATAATGAGCCCTAGCAGAGCTGAAGGTCAGCTGTATGCTTGGGCCTATGGAGGCGGAATAGCCAAATTGATGTGATAAAAAAATACTTCCTATAGCTGTGATGCCCTCTTTTATCAAAAAGTGTAGAATGGGTTTTTATATATAATAATTAGTGTAAAGTGTATTTGCAGGATCTTGAAGGAGTTATCTAGGCTACTCCATATTTTGTACCTGTTGGATATTTGAATGTCTTATTGTTTCTCAACTATAAACCTGGATTTTCAGATTTAAAAAAAGGTTTATCTCTTAGTTATATACATTTATTTAGTTATCCATCCAGAAGGTAAAAGTTCAAGATTCTTACTGGAAGCCTGCAGAAAACAAAATTAAGTGTCTGCTATCTATGACCCAAATAGATATTAGATAAGTTAAAGCGTCCTTGTGGTGCCTTTATGTGTTGTATTCTATGTTCTTATTTCTTAGAATAAGAGTACTAAAATCATGGATGTTGGGGTTCAGATTGCGGTAATGTTTCTCTAAAAATTCTAAAATGCTCTTGTGTATCTACGTATGGTTCCTTTCCATTCCTTCTTTCTCTTTTTCTTTTTCAAAAGAAGGAATTTTCCATCCCTTAGTCTCTACTCCTACTATAACCACAATTAACTACTATAACCTAATAGTATAACTATTAACAAGCGTTTGTGCTTTTAATTCAATTAAATAAGCTTACATTTAAAGCCACTTGAAGGCACTGCCATCAAGGTAAAATGACAAACACATATCATTTGTGTGTGTGTGTGTGTGTGTGTGTGTAGAAATTAGTGTCAAACTCGACAGAGACACAAACACATAAACTAACAATAATAGAGTTACCAACTATGACTGTGAATACAATTGTGGATGCATAGGGCAGGACAAATTGATTTCAATTAGGAGAAATTATAGGTTTTCCAGAGATGGTGGCATGGAAGCTGGGCTTGATGATGTTGACAATACAACAACAACAGAAAGGAATAGAAAGAAGAAGGCTGAATAAAGAGTGTTGGAAATTGGTGTTAGAATATTGATTGAAATTAACAGTAAAGAATATTTGTACTGAAATAATGAAGAACTGATGCTTACAGCAGAAACCAATTGTTATAAATTAGCATAAGAGTTCAGATGTAGACCATGATAGCAATGTAATTATGTGTTTCTGGACCACTGGTATTCTCAGCGACCCCTGCAATAATTTGGGACAGATGAGCATCCCTAGAAGAATATACTCATATGTATATATTATGGGATGCAGTTGGGCATGAAACTGGAGTTGTCCTAAGAGATATTAGAGAGCCTGAGAAGCCCTGCCCTACCTGCTGGCTTGGACTTGTATTTCCCAGGAGCAGACAAAGCTCACCTGTTACATACATCCCTAACCTTTGATTTGGCAACTCCAGAAAAGTCACAACTGCTTGGAAAGAACCCTGGTAAAACAAGGAGTAGAGAGGCCAGAGGGACTGAAATTTTATGGTAAACCCTAGAGAGCCCAGAGCAGCTCAAGTTCACAGTGTCTAAAGAAAGAAGAGCAGACTAGCTTGCTGAAAGCCTGGGGTATACTTTGTGGGGATTTTGGGTTATTCTCCAGGCAGTGGAGGATAGAAGATAGGAAGTAAAAGGTGACACACTGAACCTGAGTTTTCTGAAGGTATGTCTGGCAAGGTCATAATGTAGAGGCAAGAGAAACTAGAGACCACACTTTGCATTGTAATTCAATAGGAGTAGTTGAGGACATGTTGTATAGACAGGGATGTTAGCCATGAAATAGATTGCAGAGCAAGACAGGCCTAGTACCAAAGCACTAGCATGTGCCACAGCTCTGATATGTCTGCTGGGAACTGACCATCATCTGGGGACCTGTCTCCAGCCACCATCTGAGAAACAGAAGTTTGTGAGGTATGAAATATTTATCTTAAGATCTTTTAAAAAAATGTCCTCTTTGTCCACATGCTTATATGCCCTGCCCACTCCAATTTTATTAGATTTCATAAGAAATAGAACCTTTAGAGATAGTGATCACCTACCAAATGCATCCACGTCCATTATTAATAGAATTAGGTCTGGGGACCAAGATAAACAAAGAATATTCCAAATACACAGAAGAGAAAAGCTTTGTCTTTCTGCCTCTAAATAAGCAATAAATGGGAATGCACTATGCCATAGTTATGTCACCATATACTTCTCAGGCAAACTGACCTTTCTTTGGAGAGATTTAAGATAGTCATTTTAAGTGCTTTTATTGACTGATAAATTTTAACGTATGGATATTTTTATTTAATCATTTGGACTAGGGCCTCTGTAAAGACACTAACAGTTGTGTGGGAATCATCAAGATAGAATGAAGATTATAAATATCCAGTGATGCATCAATAATAAAGTAAAGGTTTTATTCTTAGTGTCCAATTTCTGACTCTCCCTCCCCAGCCCAACCTCACAACCTGGCAATATCTCACCAATCCTTCAGGATTTCTCTTTTCTTGCATTCACTTATCTACCCTTTTTGAAGTGTCCCAACATCCAGCAATTTTCTTCCTGACTACGTTGCCCAACATGCATTCCCAAACACCCACAGATAGAAAGGGTTTCCATAATACATTGCTCTCACCAAACTAGCATATTACATCATTATAGTTAGACTGAGAATGGGTTCCTGGAGAGCAGGAACTATATCACTTTTCTGTGTATTGTCAATATCAAGTAAAAATCCTGGGTAATGGGAGGTTCACAATATAAAGTTAAGTAAATTAAATAATATATATGGCATAGCATCCTATAATGAGTGTCAGAAATAATGTGAAACTTCAAGTACAAACTTCCTAACTTATATAGCAATTCTTTCTGTAGTACCCAGGCTCTTTTAAAAAAGAGAGCAAGAGAGAAAGAAATCTTGGGTCTTACCATAGAACATTTGCATACTTGTTAGAGAAAGTTCTGTATAGGATAAAACAGTCTGACATTCTGTAGCTTCTATCCATGCTTGTTAGTCCATACACTGGTAGCACAAAATATGAGACTGATTCCTCAATGTTCTTGTGGAAAGGTGCACAATCAGTTTGGGATAAGCTATGATATCAATGGTAAGGTATGGATGTCAATGTGATACAGTCTTTTGGGAGGTACATAGTCAATTTACAAACAGCTGTGGAAATTACTACTAACTCTCTGATGGGATAAAACAGGTGTTTTTAAACTAAGGATTGATGAAGTTATTGCTAATGTATATGCCAGATATGGGATGAGAAGAGTGAGGACTTGGTAGCTGAAACAAACTGCTTATATTAATACAGACACTATCCAGCTTGTCTAACTCTAAATTTAAAAGCATTTGGTTCTGGGTGCTTTATACAAAAAGTTATCTAGGACTGCAAAACATTTTTAAAATGTTCCACCTTTCTAAATAGGACATAACTTTTATTATCAGGAATATTTTCTTTCTAATGCTAAAAAATCTGCCTGGACTTGGAAGAAAAGACCTGTTTAATAAGAGCAAGTTCCAGCATAATTTATTTTTTTCTGATAAAAGTAAAGGAAGTTTAATTTTCATTTAGCTTACTTTTAAATTTATGTTCAGAAATTCATCAATGCTTCACTTGTCTTGTTGTGGAAAATAGTAATAACCCTGAGAGGTTTTATGAGTGAGTGTCATGTAGTTTTTGGAAGATCTTACAAGTGAATGAAGAATATAACATAAAAATTAAAGGAAGTTCACATGTAGAAGATCTGAACGATAGAAAGATATGAGACTCACTTAATATGTAAAAGTTTTATTCATTTAGTAGAGTCCTTTCTTAGAAAAAAATTTATATGAAATAAATTTCTAAATGAATCTGATATTACATAATTTCCTGTTATATAGTCAGATATATTCTGATTATATGGTAGAACTCAACATAAAAAGTCAGAATTTAAGAAGCCTCATAAAATTACATTTCAAAATAAATAATCAATTACAAAGCTTTTAAAAAATCAAATTACCCATAAATTAAATTCAACAGAAATATAGCTAAAAGAAACTCTAGTATACAATATATGTCTTTAATGGCTAAATCACAGAACTGTGTCCAATTTCAACATTTGCCCAATAATATCAACACTAACTGAATAGCTAATGCTAACTCCTACCAAAGACAAAATATGTGCTCATTGCTCATTTAACTGGATTTAGTAGCATGTTACTACTTACCCGACATTTCAATAAAACATTGTTTTAATAGGGCTAATTGACAATTAAAACATAAATTTCTAATAGGTGTGCAAGGATTTAGTATTAGCCTTTTGAACCAATGTTGGCATCATTTTTATATACACACTAATATACATATATATGATTTAAGGATGTATATATTATATATGTACATATATTTTTTTAAAGATGCAGTTTTATATAACAGAAGAGTAATGAAATATCTAGGATAAGATGGATTAACCTAGGAATAGCTCATGAATGTATTAAAAACAAGTTTGTTTGTTTTTCTGTTAGGGATACAGATCTTTGTTACATCTTTTTAATAATTTTCTTTGTTTTTAAACAGGTTGTTTGGTATCAAATCAGTAATTCAAACAGACTGTTCCAGCACATGGAAGATCATGGCAAACCCAGATTTGTCATGGTACCATCATGCTAACCCCATCCTCCTGCTGGTGATGTACTACACGCTGGCAACTCTGGTCCGCATCTGGCTACAGGAACCCCTTGTAAGGATAAAAGGGTTTTCTTGATCTTGTCTGCAAAGTAACCTGGAAACTCGTGGTGAAATGGTTCATTCTTATTAACTACTGACTATATTCCAAAATAACTATAGTGTCTGCTTACAGTGTTTTGATTCTGCAAGGAGTACTGAGTAAATGCAAATATTATCAGAACAAAGATTAGCTTCCTTTTGATAATATCAACATATGATGCTAAGAATGGTAGGTGGTGAGGAGAATGGAAGACTTGTTTTTATTGAGCACTTACTAAATGCCAGGCCATATGATAGACTGTTTACATGCATTAGTTTATTCAATCCATTATCTAATTCTGAAGACTAGGTATCATACCCATCTGAGAGATGAGGAAAATGATGTTAGAGAGGTAAAATGGTCTGACATCATACACTTACAAACAGTAGAAAATATTCAAACTAATGTTTGACAAAAAAGCTAGAGTCTCAGTGACTATACATCCTGTTATCACTGTGATTTGAGTTTTCCAAATCTTCTCAGAGCTCTAGCTGCTGATGGTGTGATAGGGCCTAAATGACTGTAAGAAGCTCAGTTGTAAGGCAGCATATTGGTACATGAGGGAGGCAAGTAGTATAGACAGAATTATCACACCTTTCATCTCCCACCTGCCAGGGGAGGAGTTCACATATTAGAATAAGGTTCTAATGAGGCTGGGCTGAAGTCTCTGCAATCAGTCATGACCCCTCTTGTGACTTGACTTCTAGCTTGGAGCCCTGGTGCAGTTGCCTACTTTCCCTTTCCTGTTTCCACACGCACAGACTAATCCATTCAGTCAGTCAGTCAGTCAACAAATATTTATTAAAAGTCAACTGTCTCAGACAATAACCTGGAGGCTGGAGATAGAGCATGGACCGATAGGCAAGGCCACCTCTTGGAGGAACTATACGTTCTACATGAGAAAGAGTCCAGAAGATGCAAATGGGATCCGAGTTAGATTGTTACAATGAAACTGGGTGAGATGCACGTGTCCATCCATCCTTGGCCAAAATACCACCTGCAGAAATGGGGCTGTTTCTTGTCCTCCCTCCTGTGTGAAACTTCTTCCCCATTGTGCAGACAACAGGTCCAGGAGGACGAGGGCTATCCTTGTTTACAGGATTCTCATATATCGCCTTTCTTTGGGACCCAATGATTGCAGTTGCATAATAACAAAATGCTTCATGGAGTCATAAGGAATCCCAATCATTGTCTGCTATATGTTTCTCCAATTGTCCTCTGAAATTTGAATGAGCTAGTAAAATCCTTTAAAGTGTTTATTGTGTTTGCGTCCTCCACAAAAATGCATATGGATATGGATATATGCACAAGTAAAAATGTGTGCAAAAGAAATTAAAATATATTATGGGAACTATTTCTGAATAATGTTTTACAAATGATGGAAATTAAGGCATTCAAATTAATAAAGTTCTGGTGCCCTTAGCTTTCGCTGTGATATCTCAGGCAGTCTCACAGAATGGCAGGAACTTGTGTACTGTCGCTGTCACGCTGTCATAAAGGTGTAGGCTGTTATAGACCCTTTGGTTGATGAAACATTCAGCTTTCTTAGCCACGGGTTGTCTGGGAACAAAGACAGACAGCTAGGAAGACAATCTACTTTACAGCCCACACAGTTAATAGCAGTACTACAAATCACAGTGTCTGGAGGGGTGTGGGAAACAGGGTATAATTAATATTAGCATTGACATTTCAGGTGGTTTACATTTTAAATGGATTAGGACACAGTGCTTTCTCATTGAGGCAATAATGGAAGACAGGTGGCTGATTATATCATAGTTCCAGATGACCTGGTACATTTCATGAAAAATGCCAGCTGGCAAAATTAAGTTCTGATGTAAAAGTCTACAATGCATGTTTGAGAAAGAGAGAAAGAGGGAGAAGCAGGTGTCCAGACTTAAATGTAATAATATATAGGCTCCCACCTGGCAGCTATGAATTCCCACACAGGGTGTCTGAGTGTTCCTATTGGTGCTGTACACTGGCACACTCAAACCTAGGGATTGGGCAATAAGACTAGGCCCCCTCCCCCTGCTCCAGTGTCAATGGTGTGTTAATTTTTTATTGGGCCATCTTTGTTGGAAAAGCAAACTAAATTACCCAGGTGCATTCCATTCCTTATACCCTCTCTTTAGCATCTCTCCCAGGCCAGTTGTCTAATTTAGGCCAATATCTCATTAGGTAAGGCCACAGTTATGTGCATTAGATATGTTCTTGCTTAATATTGTGTGTAAGCTCTAGATGATTCTGCCTTTAATAAATTTCTTCTTTATTAAAGATTGCCCATGGCATAGTTAACTGTGCATGTTTTTGAAAGCTCTTCCTGTAAGAACCATTTACATAGCTGTTTTCCAGTGCAGTTTAAAATACACACCGAGAGGCTGTGAATATTTAACATCACAGAATATTCCTATAATTTATGGGGCTTAGTAGCAATCAGGAGCATTGAATACTGATGAGAGCTTAACATTTAAAGGACAGCATTTTTGTCATGTTTTTAAAGTGTCTTGATAAAAATCTCATATATTGTATACATTAACTTTATAAAAATAGTCATATTGAGGCAAAGATGAAAAGTTTCACTGGTCACCCAGGCTGCTGAGGGAACTGCTCCAGGAAGCAGAGCTGGTCCTGTGGGTTATTCTGTGTCTCAGGTGCAGGATGACAGCACCAAAGAAGAGGATGGAGGCCTGGCGTGTAGACCCATCAGATTAAGGGCTGAGAGGAGGCGGAGCCTGTGGTATGCTACCCATTACCCAACTGAGGAGAGAAAAGTAAGGCACAAAGAAAGGATTTGCATTTCCTACTTTATTTGCTGTTTCCATATTATATTGCTGAATATGAGTCATATACATTATATGCAAACTCAGACTGCTCATAGTTTATTAAAATGGTTTGATTTTGAAGTCTTGGTACTAGAGAGCTTTATTCAAGAGGGGATCCCAGTGCTTCCAAAGGAAATACCATGGCTCCACCATACTCTATGAGACACCATTTTATATTTCAGTGCTTTCAACTGAAATCTCTTAATCCTAAAAAAAAAGTTCTTAGTTTTTAAAAAAATCATTTTGTATTTAGAACAAACAAAAAACAACAAAGCAATCTATTAGCACTAGGCTGTGAAAGTCTCAGTGTTGAAATACATTGCAGAAAGTAATTTCACTCTATTGGGTAACCAGCCACAATAATAACTCAAGAAACCACTTAGAGAAGATCAAAACAATCTATATGAATGTGATTAAGTGTCTCTTACTACTTTGAGGCAACAGTATCGATTGACAAGGAAAACTAAGTCATAATTGGGTAATTCATATATTTTGATCACTTATTGGCCATTTGAACTCAACTCAGTCAGTGCTATACTGACTTGTCAAAATGGCCCATTTGCAATGTTGTAATGACAAATACTCATATTTCTTGGGTGAGGTCAGCATTTTGCTTCTTAGCATGTTAAAGAATCAAGGAATAGATTCTCTGCCTTATTTGTTGGCTGATGAGTTTTTCTAAGACTCATGATTTTATTCTAAGCATTCCAGTCCTGTGCTGAGAGAGGGTGGATCAATGAATGAACTGTCTTAGGGAGCTGATAGCAGAGTGGAGCAGATGTGGTGCCCTAAGATGTTTGAGCATTTCCAGGGGCCTTTTTCTCTGTCTCATCATACCACATTTCAGATGATCCTGTCCATTTCACTAAATGATGATGTCAACAGAGGATAGCACAGCAATTTTCAAAGTGAGGTCTGTGCTCATCTAGGGATTCCTGAGACCCTTGCAGCAATCCACAAGCTCAAAACTGTTTTTGTAATAATAGGTAAAACATTTGCCTTTTAGCTGTGCTAACATTTGTTCTGATAGTACAAAAGCATAAACCCAAGGCAGTGGCATGAACCCCGTACAGCTGTGGTCAATTCTAAAAAAACACACTTGCAGAAAACAAAGCAGAAAGGCTATTTCCACTTAAGAATATCCTTGATGAACCAAAAATAGTTATTAATTTTCTTAACTCTCAATCTTAGAGCACACATCTTTTTAATATTCTATGTGACAAAATAGGAAGTCCACACAAAGTCCCATGTACTAAAATATGACAACTGTGTTGATGAGAAGCACTTGACCCACTGTTGGAAGTGTGAGGTGAACTAGCCGTTTTCCTCTGAATGCCAGATTTACTTGAAGAAACAGCTAATAGGCAGATTGTGGTAACTCAGGTGTGGGTATTTGGCAGACAATTACCAGAAAATAAATGAAGTAAGCCCATCACTTCAAGGCATCAAACTGACAGCATTGGTTGCCAAAAATAAAATGTGAACTTCTGAGTGAAAATTAGAATATTGGAAAATTTGTATCTACTACTGATAGCTTGAAACTTCCCAATATTTAAGTACTTCCCTGATGAGATCAGTGGTGATATTAACAAATGTGCTTTTTAAATATTGTGTAACGAAATGTGTCAATATTTGGTAGAGCTGTATAACTTCACTGAAACAAATTACCAACACGTGATATTACAATGTGTGGGTAAAAGATCCATTCAAGGTGTAATATACAGGCATACCTTGGTTTATTGCACTTTGCTTTATCATGCTTCACAGGTGTTGTGGGTTTTTTTAAGGTAATTGAAAGTAAGAACCCCCACCATCAAAAAGATGATGACTTGACTTGTTTTATGTCAATACTCACTTTATTGTGGTGGTCGGAAACCAAACCCACAGTATCTCCTCGGTATTCCTGTATATCAAGTGGATTTCAATGTAACAGACTATGAAAACTTCATTGATCTGGTTTCAGATTCCACAGCACAACTAACCTTCAAGTTGTTACCACTTTCTGAGTTTGTTGTAGGATCAAAGATAACTATGCACAATTATCTGGATAGACTATTGAAATACTTCCTTTTCCAACTTCATAGCTTGGTTAAGCCAGATTTTCTTCACATACTTCAATCAAAACAACATATCACAACAGATTGAATGCAAAAACAGATATGGGAATCTAGTTGCCTTCTTTTAATCCAGACATTAAGAAGATAGGTGAAAGCCTAAAACAATGCCACTCTTTTCATTTTTAGATTTTCTTTTTTGGAAATATAGGTATTTGAATAAAATTATTTATGTTAACATGCAACAGCCTTTTAATTTTTAAGGAGCTAATAGATAAATATTTTTTAAATGCCTCAATTTTAATTTCTAGTATGGTAGATATTGATAGATTGGACCCATAGAAATACATATACTTTTGGACCCTTGGTGATTTTTTAAAATGTAAATGAGTCCTCACCTAAAAAAAACTGGGCAACTGTTGGCACAGCAAATGTTTATTATTTTGGGGGAACCCAAACCACTTAACACTAATATAGTTAAAAACTATAGTCATATCATTATTTTGTTGTAGACAGCATGAAAATCTTAAGATAATTTCAAACCACACAACAAATCAATTTTTCTTTATTATGAAACTTCTTTTTCTTGAAAAATAAATACTTTCAGAATTCTGCAGATGTCTCAAATGGTTCTAGGAGTATAAAATTAAGCAGCTTAGTCTATTAAAGCAAAACACTTGAAAAACAATCAACTATAAGTAGTTGTAAGTAAGTCATGTAGACTGCTTATTTGCTGTTATAATTATAAGTTAAGATCAGGGGCCGGCTGAGTGGCTCATTGGTTAAGAGTTGCCTTACGAGTGCAAGCTCTGAGTATCAGGGCCACTGGTTCAGATCCCATCTGGGCCAGTGATGCTGGGCCCTCTACAGCAAAGATGGTGAACAACAGCTTGACCTGGAGTTGGGCTGCTGTGAGTCGCTGGTAAAGGCATAGGATGCAATGGGGCTGCAGTGGGGCTGCAGTGGGCTGCTGTAAGCTACCGTAAGTGGCCAGCAGCCGGCATGAGCTGCCACGAGCCGTTGTGACTGGCCATCCAATGGCCGGCGACTGATCTGCCTCAGGCAGAAAGAGCGCAATGATCACAATACCAACATGGGCCAATGAAGTGATGTCCTCCACAACTAGATTGAAGAAAAAAAGGACAGCAACTTGCTGTTCCCCTTCCCGGATTCCCCCAAGCTAATGTTCCCTCCCCCAATTCCCCAATAAAATCTTTTAAAAAAAAAGTTAACATCAGGAACTGGAAGATGGTTATAATGCACAGCAACATTTTGTTCAGTTCTATGTCCCTTTATATTTTGCACGGCAATTTTAACCTACTAGCATTGAGCTAGTTTAAGAGAAGAGATATGTGTGTAATAAAACTATATATATATATATATATATATATATATATATATATATATATATATATATCAGTGCTTTTTGCTTACATGTTAACATGCTGTCCTGCATTGCTTTTTGCAGCTTCTATCCATGACGCAAGACGACTACAAACCATCTGATGTTCGTATATCCTTAGAATTATTATTTATGTGTGTGTAAGTGATGTAAAGGTAACATAAATCAAATTAGCTCTTTTGAGTATATTTTAATGACCTATAAAATTTCTATAAATTTTGGAATAACTATTTTGTGGAAATTATATCTGGTTTATTGCTATTAAAACACTGACTCATATGAGTTTGGGTAAAATCATACAAAATGTATTTAAACTTTTAAAAAGCCATGTTCGAGGGTTTTTTGAAAGCATTTTGCTTTGCAGATATGCCTATTAAAAAATTTGAATAGGAAGTCTTGCATGTCCATGGACACACAGACACATATGTATATACATATGTATGTGCACATTTATATGTATATCTAAAACATTGTAAAGCCAGAGACAGAGGGAGGAAAAACAAGAAACACACTTAGTGTACAAAATGCTGCAATAAGGGAATTGCAAGCTGGCAGCATCAGATAGAGATCCCAGAGGGGGTGTCTTGTAAGCTGAGACCTGTTGCATTAACCTTGTGAAGAGCCCAGTGGGCTGTGAGGCAGGACATGAAGGGGCCAGGGCAGCGATGCCCCTGGCCGGAGGCCCAGGAAAGGTCTGGAGTTCCTTATAGCTGGAGAGATGGCTGGCAGGAGGACAGCCAAGAGAACAGAGGCTGTAGAGCAGATCAGACCAGATCATGAAGCCTCAGCCAGTCTTTTCCAGAGTTCACACTTTATACTGAGAACAGAGGGTGCGTTGCATGGTGTTTAGCAGAGGTGGGACAAGATCAAGTTTACTTTTGACTGCAATCACTCTTCGAAGACTTGGTTTGGAGAGAAAGCAGACATGATTCATCTTGCCACAATGGACAATTGACTAAATTGTTCAGCTTTCAATCAGTTCTTCACTGTTGAGTTATGCCTTCATGTAAGGTAAGGAGGCTGTATGTCTATATTGAAAATAGCAGCTGCTGTCACAGGTGTGCCTTTGTCGCTCACCCCCCAACAGGGCCTGCTGGTGACCGTGAATGGGAATCCTGTAGATTACCACACCATCCATCCTAGTATTCCCATCGAGAATGGCCCTGCCAAAGCCGAGCTGTACTCTACCCCACAATACCGGTGGGAGCCCTCAGAGGACTCTACAGGTAAGGAGTCAGCTCTGCAAGGCGTGTCACACACTAGTGTTTTAATTCCTTTCAGGCACAAACTCAATTTGGCATCTCTCTGTCATTTATTGTTTATTGGATTGTTTGTTTGTTTTTTCCTTTTTCTAACAGAGGTGTTGTTTTCCATGGTCAGTGTAATTAAGCTCTTTCCTTAAGTTATGCCTATAGTCTGCCCCAACATATTGCTATGTGTGTTCTATCCTTGTCTATAAAATAAGAGGTATAATCTGGGCAAGTTTTGAAAAATGAAAGGTAAAAAATTATCTTAAACATGTCAAATTATTTGTAGTGTTAAACCTATGTGTATATGTGTGTTTTAGTCTTTCCATAATTTGATAATGCAATCATTGTCAATAATTTTTCAGGTGAATAGATGAACATTTTCAGAAAGAGTTCTTTTTGTCTATTGAAAAAGGGAGAAGGTCAAAACTTGTACACAGCCTTCCTGCCTCCTTTTCTTTATCAGTTTATTATGTTGAAGTAAAGCACTGTTACTACAGCTGACAAACCGGTAGACTGGGGTGGAGATTTTATCCTCAGACTTGGATTTTTGGCCCACACAGTATTTTCTTTAAAAAATTAAATCGTAGCCAACATTTTAAGAGCTGCAGCTCTTACCTAGAAATGGAAAATTTGGGGATCCCTTGAAGAATATGAATATCTGGGAACACTAAACCCTGCAAGGCAGAAGTTGACTCGACTGCTGTTGTCATTGCCCTGTCGGAGACTATGCCAATCACCAATTCATAAAGACAAAATTAGCTAAGTTTACTATTAAGGAAATAAAAAAAGGCAGAATATATGCAGATATCAGCAAAGTGGCTACAAAACTATAGTGGATTTTTCTCTCTATTCATATGGAATTAAAGCTAAAGTTGTTATACACTATCATACATTTAGTAAACTGCCAGCAACTATCCAATCTGCATTATTGGTATATTGAGCTTAGCCTCATGTCCATTTTTTTTTTGATAATTCTTTATCAGGCTTTTTTTAATATACTGTTCTTCATAGTTCTTTATCAGTATTAAGAACTACAGTTGCGGGCCAGCCGAGTGGCACATTGGTTAAGAGCTGGCTTGGGACTCCAGTGGCCCCAGTTCGGATCCCACATGAGGGCCAGTGACACTGCCCTCTAGAGCTAACAATACCTCCACCTGGAGTTGGGCTGCGAGCCCCCGCGATGGTGTAGGCTGCAGCCCCTGCTGCAGTAGGCTGCCATAGGCTGCAGTGAGTGGCCAGCAGCCAGCGTGAGCGGCTGGCAGCCAGCATGAACTGCCAATAGCCGTGGTGAGTGACCATCCAGAGGCCGGCGACCAATCTGCCTCACCCTGGAAGAGCGCAATGATGATACCAATATGGGCCAGTGAAGCGATGTCCTCTGCAACTAGACTGAAGAACAAAAACACAGGAACTTGTCTGCTCCCCTTCCTCGATTCCCTAGCACTGTTCCCCTCCCCCAATTCCCCAATAAAATGTTTAAAAAAAGAACTACAGTTGCCTCTGGCAATGCATCTACTTATCAGTACAAATCTTTAGTCACATAATCCAACATTCCTCAGAAAGGTCAGGTCAAGTTCATTTCTCCCGCCCCACACATAGCCCAGCCCCAGATGGAACCTAGGATCTCTACAGAACACCAGACTCTAGTGGTTAGTTGCTCATTTCTGCTTCCTACATGCAAGTGTTTAAGTTTGCAACTCGGGCTTAAACGAAGGTTTTCACTTACTGAATGTCTCAGGAAATATACTAGTTTCCAAAGTGTGGTCTTCAGAGTTTTGGCATCAGTTCACCAAGGGCAGACCCAAGAACCAGCATTTGTGACTTATAAGTTTGAGATATTCAGATCACAGCCAAGTAATATCTTTCTATTTACTTGGCATTAAAAGAAATGAACAGAATTTTGACTGTTGACAAGGCAAACCCACACATACTGAAATCATAAATTGAATTTTCAAAAGTAAAATAAAAGCTGGAAAGTTATTTTGTTTGAATCTATATATTCAAAAAGTGTTGGGCCGGCCGAGTGGCTCATTGATTATGAGCTGGTTTTGGGATGCCAGCGGCCGCGGTTCAGATCCCACATGTGAGGGCCAATGACACTGCCCTCTACAGTTAACAACAGCTCCACCTGGAGCTGGGCTGCGAGCCCTGGCGACGGTGTAGGCTGCAGCCCCTGTTGTAGTGGGCTACCGTACGCTACAGTGAGTGGCCGGCAGCCAGCGTGAGCTGGCAATAGCCGCGATGAGTGACCATCCAGAGGCCGGCGACCGATCTGCCTCATCCGGGAGGGGCGCGGTGATGATGCCAAAATAGGCCAGTGAAGCAACGTCCTCCGCAACTGGACTGAAGAACAGAAGGACAGCAACTTGTCTGTGTTTCCCTTCCCTAATTCCCCAAAAGCTGTTCCCCTCCCCCAAATCTCCAATAAAAAAATCTTAAAAAAAAAAAAAAAGTGTTACCACCAGAGAAGTGGCATGCTAGTAATTATAAAATCAATCAGATTTAATTTTTTCATTATCTGTCTTCTTAAATTAAATAGGCTACATAAAAATAAGTTACATCCCACTTAAGGAGTTTCTTAGCCTTCTCCAGATAAACTCCAGGCTCTTCCATCCCAGGGTCAGAGGGATGGGCTTCTTCGGGAGGCAATACCTCAGCCTCCTTAGGGGCTCACTTCCGAGCCTGCATGGCTATTGGGTTTTCAATGATTTATGCTTCCTCTTCATGGTACTAAGAAACTCCCTGAGTAGGATGTAGCCCATTTTTATGTAGCCTATTTAATTTAAGAAGACAGAAAGGGCATTTTACTTAGTGTATCACTCATCACTTCATCTGTGAAATTAAGATAGCTTCCCTGACAACTGTAGGAGGGATCCCAAGGAGAAATCCTTCACACCTATGCCAGTGCTTTCCTATGGCAGGTCCCCTCTTCAACATAGGCCTCCATACTTCCTCTCTCTTGTTTTTACCTCATCTTTCCATCCACAGTATCACTTTTCTGCCTCAGCATGACCTAAAAGGAAACTGTAAGCCACCAAACTCATTCTGGCAAAGTGGTTGGTTGGTAGGTTTTTTTGGTTTTCTGTATTTTTTCTCTATCCATACCCTATATACTCTGTGTATTAGTTAACTATTACTGAGTAACACTTAGTTGCTTAAAACAACATTTAGTGTCACTCAGTTTTTTTTGTTTTGTTTTGTTTTTGAGGTCAGCGTCACTGGCCCTCATAAGTGGGACCCGAACCGGGGCCGCTGGCTTCCCAAGCCAGTGCTTAACCGCCATGCCACTTGGCTGGCCCTGGTGTCACTCAGTTTTAGCGGGTCAGAAATCAGGTGTGACTAAGCTGGTATTCTCTGGCTCAGGATCTCTCATGTGGCTGCAGTCCAGCTGCTTGCTGGGGCTGTGGTCCCATCCAAGGACTTGTGTGTAGACAATCTGCTTCCATGCCCACTCACATTGGCAAGCCTGAAGCTCTTGCTGACTTCTGGCTAGAGACATCAGTTCCACCTGGGTCCCTCCATAGAGCAGTTTACTTCTCTCAGAACGAGTAAGAGAATGAGAGAAGGTGCTCAAGGTGAAAGCCAGTCTTTTTAAACTCAGTCTTGGAAGTAGAATTCCATCCTTTCTCAAGTATTCTATTTATTAAAAGCCCATCAAAGGTCCCACCCACACTAGGAGAGAGTGTTACACAAGGGCATGAATACCAGGAAGTGGGGATCATTGGGACCGTCTTAGAAGCTTCACTCCACACTCTCTCAAGTTCAAATTTTCTTCCTGTGGTTTCTGAGTGCCAAGTCCCATTATAGTTATCAAACAGAACTTAATGATTCTGTTTGAATTCTAAGGGCTTTGTTAATTGGAAATAATTTCTAACATCTTAAATAAAAGACAATGCTAGAACCGTATATGAGTTGAACTGCTTGGTACATTTATACAAAATTCATAAATTTGCATAAATAGTGATATAAAATATTTGTCCATCTAGAAAAGAAAGAGGAAGAAGAGGATGAGAAAAAATGTGAAGAGGAAAGGAGCCATGAAGAAAAAAGAAGTGTAAAAGTTCACGCCATGGTCTCTGTGTTCCAGTTTATTATGAAACAAAGTTACATCTGTGCCCTTATTGCTATGATGGTATGTATGAGAGGCCACCACAAGTGTGCTGGAGGAAAGGTGCATGTAGCCCCACAGGCTGGAAGCTCCACCATCCAGCTCATGGCAGCACAAGTATCTTAATCTTCCCGATGTCTTGGCAGAGAATGCTTGGTTATGTTAATTTTTCATAGGATTTTTATAAGTTTCAAAATCATGTCCTTTTCTACTCAGCCTCCTTTTAAGTATTAGTACATTTATACTAAGTTAGCCTGTCAAGTCAGACTATCCCCTATTTTGCCAATTTGAAAGAACATATTGGGTAGTTTTCCTAAGTGATATCAAGATTAACATAGATTGCTTTTTTTTCTTTCAGATAATGAGAGTTATATATTTACATCCTATCTTAGATTTTCTTGCACCTTAGCTGCAATAAAGTTTTACCAATACGAACAGCAAGCAACTAGAGTTCCCAAGAGCTTTTCCAATTGTGAGCATGCGGTTTGTGCATGTTTCTACTCACCTCTAGGTACATCCTCCATCTCTAGCATAACAGCTTCAAAAACAGTCTTTTGGCTTATATATAGAAGATAAAAGAAAGTTTAATGTCTACCCTTCCTAAAAACAAACTTTCATGAGGAATCTGATTTATTCTTGAGAAACCTAACATTTATTTAACACAAACCTCTTCCTAATTATGTGGTCAATGGTGAGATCCCATGGACATCTTCGATGATAAAAAATGAAAATATTCTGTAATTCCAGGGGAAAAACTAAGTAAACACAGTTTTCAGTCAAGATGTCTGCCAAATTAACCTGTATGTGACTTAATTTCAAAGTCTTCTAGTAAGGACCACTTCAATATCTGAGAGAGAATTGAGAAACAGAAAGCTCCTCAAATTAAAAATGGATCTTTTGGGGCCAGCCGAGTGGCACGGTGGTTAAGAGCTGGCTTGGGACGCCAGCAGCCCCGGTTCAGATCCCACATATGTGGGCAAGTGACTGCCCTCTTAAAAAAATAAAAAAATGGATCTTTTCACAATTATAAACTCTATTCTCTAAATAATATTAATTCTGTGCTCTTTTTGATATTTTTTTGATATTTTCTATATATCAACCTTTAATTGGCACTATAGCAAAATTCCGATTTTAAAAGATCAAACATATTGTAAATGCAATTTACAATTCTGATTCTGAACTCAAAAGTGTGTATACTTTTCCCCTTCTAAAAGTAAGCCAGTTAAGTTTCATTTCTCTTTGTAAAGAAATAGGGCTTAAAAATTTTTTGAATATACATTCTGTTACTTAGGAAAAACATCTATTGTAAAAACAACATAAGAGAACAGATCCTTTATTACAGACGTGCCCTTATCTGGTGCTATTTCTGTTGTTTTAGTGGAGCCACAATATTAATGTTTTAAAAGTGTCTGTCTTCCATGGCAGCTCCCCACTGCAGCAGACTTTTAATCACAGACAGAAAGAGCGGTCCCAAGGAGACAAGTCTTTTAGAACAATATATGTATTTATTCAAAAATACAAAGCACATACATACTGAACTCTCAGGAAATCCAGACATTGAACATATAAACATAGGAAGCAACATAATGCAGAGTCTACTTACCAGCTTCCACAACTGATAGGCGTATGTAACTTAGGCTTTAAAGAGGAAGGAAGTTTTTAAAAAATCCTCGTAACTTGTTTTTCTCCCCTTCTATTCTCACCTTCCTAAACAAGAATAGTGTGCAGGAAAAAAATTCTGCTGCTGGAATTATATGTGTGAATTATATGTCTTTGTTTCTGAGTTACATACAAAAAAATGGTAGTCATATCTGCCATTTTGGTATAAATGTATTAAATACATTATTTAATGCAAATTCATTAAATATTGCCTAAACTTTGATAAACTCTATTTCCAAGAAATAAAATGTCCATGAACATAATTCAGATTTGATCATAGTTTTCAATCACTATCTTAATTTTAATAAAAGCAACTTTAATTTTCAGTTTATACTTATATGTTTTAACCAACAATTTTAAATAATTTGTCATTTAAAAAGCCAGCTGTGCTTGAGGACAAATTTGCAAATTGCTGACAGGAAGTATTTGTTTGTTCCATGCTGACTTCATTTATCTTAATACTTATCTGCTTTCAGAAGCAAAACAGACTCGTAAAACATTTCAGACTTTACAACTAACTCTTGATAATTAAGGATGTTCAGTAATACGATCGATTACAATTAGCCCTAAATATATCCAAAAAATATTTTTAAAGGTCTTTTCACAAAAATTTAGTATCAAAGATTATGGTAATAGATGATAGATTTCCTGAAGTTAGTAACACTCATGAGCCTGATTTACAGATTGTTCTGGTATCTACCTGCCCTTTTAGATACATTTCTGATTCTTTGGAAGTTTGGTGGGAATGGAAAAAGATGTATATCGTTTGTCCAAATGGTGTGAGGCCTTTTTAGTCCTACCGCTTATAGGACAGAAGCTGAGGCTGGCCTTTAAATTAAATTGATTTTATTGTTTGGGGTGTGCAGAAATCTAACACACATCTTCCTCATGTTCATTTTCTAATTTCTATCACATATATCTTCATGGATCATCTAAGAGTGGTCCCTGAAGCCCAACATAATTCCCAAAACTTCTGTTCCTGAGCCCAGCTGTGGATCATATTCATTCATCACTCTTAAATAACTGTTGTCTCTAACCTAGTTTGGAAAAAGAGGAGACAAAACATTTACAGTTGCTTTTAATAATGCAAAGTAGGGCAAAGATGAAGACCTTTGGGGCTAGAGGTAAAAGGACTTGGAATGAAGACCCCTTGTCTTTAACTTTATTCCCTATAGGAATTCCAATGTTCTTCTCAGAAGAATCAGTCTTTCTCTTCTCTCCCTCTCTATGCCACAGATTGGGATCTCTGTCTATGATTTCACCACAACTCTCTTCTCTCCTTAGTTTGAATATTATTGACTTTTTCTTTTTAGATAACTTTTTACTTACCAGATTGGAGGACTATACATTGTGTTAACCATTGTTTTTTTCTCTTCCTTCCTTTCTTGAGGCTTGGAGCATCACCTATCACAGCTGGTTGACATTCGTGCTATTGATTTGGTCATGCACTCTTTGGATGATTCGCAACAGAAGAAAATATGCCATGATCAGCTCTCCTTTCATGGTTGTCTATGCAAATCTATTGCTGGTATTACAGTATATATGGAGTTTTGAGCTTCCGGAAATTAAAAAGGTCCCAGGATTTTTAGAAAAGAAAATTCCAGGAGAACTTGCCTCAAAGGTAAGTGAATAGGAAAACAAGAAAACAAAACACTAAAACAAACCCACAATAATCATAATAATCATATTCAAGCAAAGTCTTACAAAAAGTGGTTCCAAATATTAGATCATAATCTCCTGTGTTTATGAGCAGTGGCAACTTCATTCATTTTCTACTAATTCATTCATTTGAAACTCCATGCCTACCCTAGTCCCACATTCTCTCCCAAACCTTACTTCATGCCTAAAGTCCCACATAATAGTATTAACTGATATGTTACCAGTATCACCAATATCTGACACTCCTTTCTGTGTTTCCTGTGTTTCCCCTTAAGCACACGTACACATACACAAAGTGGTAAGTTAGTCTTTTTTTATAAAGAAATTCAAAACCCTATCCTTTGACTGTGTAACTCCATTGCAACCTCGCTCAAAATATTAGTGAGACATCTAAAAATGCATGTCAGCTAACTAGTTGAATTACCTATTCCTGTCTAATCTAAAATTAACCATTCTTTGCTGGGAGGGGACATTTTTGGGGAAATAAATTTATTATCTGGAAAAATGTAATTCCATGGAAACTAGGGTCTGTACTTGTATTTTAATGTATCTGGGAGCTCAAAAAAAAAAAAAAAAGCAAGGCTTCATCATAGGTAATAAAAACACAATTCCAAGATCATAAAATCTATCACTGTGACAATATTCAAAGCACTTTATTAAACACACTCTGTTAGTAGAGTACCAGATGAGTCACTGTTATAAAAAAAAAAATGAAAGAAGGAAAGAAGATAGTCTGGGTCCTCAAAGGTCTGAACCCCTCTAGTGAGACTCAGCTACTTTGCAGCATTGTTCAGCTTCTGGAAAGTCTCATTCCCAGCTCCATCAAACCACATCAACTGCTGCCTTCAAACCCTGGCTTTTAACTCACACTTCTTTAGGAAAAATGTCCCATCTGCCCCCAGTTATTCCTAGGCTTTTTACATATGCATTCATTACAGAAACAGATTTCCTTCCCAGCTTGCAACTATCGTTCAATTTGTTGTGGTACAGAAGTTTAATGCCAGGTTTTCAGAAGTGTAGGCACGCTGGTTCTTGATTTCATTAGATCCCAAGCATGTTTACCATGACTTATTGGCACTGGTTTATGTTGAAAGTAAATGATAAGTGGATATTTGTGGATAGTTAAGAAAGTTATTCAAAGTGAAAATGACCCATCATTTGCATATTTATTTTTTTCATTCCTTTGACAAATGTTTGCTAAATCCTACTATGAACCACAGTGAGATACTACTTCATAGCCATGAGGATGGCTAGAATCAAAAAACAAAACAAAACAATAAACAGACAATAGCAAGTGTTAATGAGAAAGTAGAAAAATTGGAACTATCATTCACTGCTGGTGGAAATGTAAAATGGTGCCACCACTTTGGAAAATAGTCTGGCAGTTCCTCAAAATGTGAAATATAGGGTTACCATAAGACTCAGCAATTCCATTTCCCAAGAGAACTAAAAACCCATGTGCACACCAAATCTTGTACATGAATTTTATTTATTTATCTATCCATTTATCTATCTATCTATCTATCTATCTATCTATCTATCTATCTATCTATCTATCATTAGCTTCAGGTGTACAATCAATGCCATAGTTATCCTTTTCACCCCTTACAAAGTGACAACCCCCCTCTCCCATACACTGCTCCACCCCCGATATCATACATATCTATAATTCCATTGACTCCATTCCCACACTATACTCCACATCCCATGACTATATATGTGTTATATTATAGTTGACATATACTATTATTCAGCAGCAGCTTCAGATGTACAGTGCAGAGGTCAGGGCTCTACACCATCCATCAAGTGGTCTCCCTAACAAGACATGAGTCCATCTGGTCCCCTAAAAAATATTTACATTATTGGTTATATTCCCCTGTCTTTTCTATCCCTGTGGCAATATTATAGTTAACAATTTATGTTGTTTCCTCCCCTTCACCTTCTCCCTCATGCCCACCACCATCCCATCTAGCAAGCATCAGTTTTTCCTCTGTGTCTCTAAGACTATTTCTGTTTACATTGTTCATTTATTCAGTTCTTTAGATTCCACATATAGGTGAGATCATGTGGTATTTGTCTTTCTCTGACAGACATATTTCACTTAGCATAATGTTCTCTAGGTCCATCCATATTGTTGCAAATGGTATGATTTCTTTCTTCTATAGCTGCATAATACTCCATTGTGTAAATGTACCACAGTTTCTTAACCCAGTCATCTATGGCTATGCATTTTGATTGTTTCCAAGTCTTGGCTATTGTAAATAGCATGGCAATGAACATAAGGGTGCATATATTTTGTTGAATTAGTGTCTTGGATTTTTCAGGACAAATACCTAGGAGTGGAATTGCTGGGTCATAAGGTAGTTCCATATCCAGTTTTTTGAGATACCTCCATACTGATTTCCATAGTGGCTGCACCAATCTGCAATCCCACCAACAGTGCAGCAGGGTTCCCTTTTCCCCGCAGCCTCACCAGCACTTGTTGTTTGTTGACGTATTGATGATAGGCATTCTAATCGGAGTAAGGTGGTATCTCATTGTGGTTTTTATTTGCATTTACCTAATGATCAGTGAGGTTGAACATTTTTTCATATACCTGTTGGCCATCTGTATGTCCTCTTTAGAGAAATGCCTCTTCATATCCTCTGCCCATTTCTTAATTGAGTTGTTTGTTTTTTCGGTGTTGAGTTGAATGAGTGTTCTATAAATTTTGGCTATTAACCCCTTATCAGATATATCTTTGACAAATATCTTCTCCCATTCAGTTTTATTGATGGTTTTCTTTGTTGTGAAAAAAACTTTTTTTTTTAAGATTTTTTTTTTTTTTAAATTGGGGAATTTGGGGAGGGGAACAGCGTTGGGGGACCGGGGAAGGGGAACAGACAAGTTGCTGTCCTTTCTGTTCTTCATTCTAGTTGTGGAGGACATTGCTTCACCGGCCCATGTTGGTATCATCATTGCGCTCTTCGCAGGAGAAGCAGATTCTCAGGAGAAACAGATTGGTCGCTGGCCACAGGACACCCGCTCACAGCGGCTCTTGGCAGCTCACACTGGCTGCCGGCCACTCATGCTGGCTGCTGGTCACTCATTGTAGCCTATGGCAACCCACTGCAGCAGGCGCTGCAGCTATGCCTTCCCGGGGGAATACAGTAGCCCACCTCCAGGTGGAGATGTTTTTCACCATCTTAGCTGTAGAGGGCAGTGTCATTGGCCCTCATATGTGGTATCCAAACCGGGCCGCTGGCATCCCAAACCAGCTCTTAACCAATGTGCCACTTGGCCGGCCCTGAAAAAACTTAAGTTTGATGTAATACCATATGTTCATTTTTTCTTTTACTTCCTTTGCCCACAGAGATGTATTGGCAAAAAATATTGCTCAGAGTAATGTCTGCAAATTTACTCCCTATATTTTCTTGTAGGAGTTTTATGATTTCAGGTCTTACATTTAAGTCTTTAATCCATTTTTAATTTGTTCTTGTATAGCGTAAGGAGGTGGTCCAGTTTCAATTTTTTTGCGTGTGTCAGTCCAATTTTCCCAGCACCATTTATTAAATAGACTATTTTTCTCCAATGTAAAATCTTGCTTCCGTTGTCATAGATTAAACGACTGTATATGCACAGAATTGTTTCTGGGCTCTCTATTCTGTTCCATTGATCTATGTGCCTGTTTTTATGCCAGTACCATACTGTTTTGATTACTGTAGCCTTGTAGTATGTTTTGATGCCCGGTAGCATGATACCCCCGACTTTGTTCTTATTTGTCAGGATTGCCATGGCTATTCGGAGTCTCTTATGTTTCCATAAAAATTTTAGGATTATATTTTCTATTTCTGTAAAAATGCCCTTGGTAGTTTGATAGGAATTGCAGTGACTCTATATATTGCTTTATGCAGTATTGACATTTTAACTATATTAATTCTTTCTATCCATGAGCATGGTGGGTGTTTCCATCTATTCGTATCTTCTTTTATTTCATACTTCAGTGTCTTATAATTTTCTGAGTATAGTCTTTTACTTCTTTGGTTAAATTTATTCTTAAGAATTTTATAGTTCTTGAAACAATTGTAAATGGGACTGTTTTCTTAATTTCTCCTTCCAATAGTTTATTATTGGTATATGCAAATGCAACTAGTTTCTGAATATTGATTTTGTATCCTGCTACCTTACTGAATTTGTCTATCAGTTCCAATAGTTTTTTAATGGAGTCTTTGGGGTTCTCTCTATATAGTATCATGTCATCTGCATATAATGACAATTTTACTTCCTCCTTATCAATTTGAATAACTTTTATTTCTTTTTCTTGTCTGATTGCTGTGGCTAGAACTTCCAGAACTATATTGAATAAAAGTGGAGAAAGTGGACAGGGAAGACTTATAGTCTTTCCCCATTGAGTACGATGTTTGCTGTGGGCTTATCAAATATGACCTTTATTATGTTGAGATCTGATCCCACTATTCCCACTTTGCTAAGAGTTTTTATTATAAATGACTGCTGGATTTTGTCAAGTACTTTCTCTTCATCTATTGATATGACCATATGATTTTTATTTTTCATTTTGTTGATGTGGTGTATAACATTAGTTGATTTGCAGATATGGAACCAACCTTGTGCACTAGAGATGAAACCCACTTGATCATGATGTATGATCTTCTTAATATATTGCTGAATTCTGTTTGCCAATATTTTGTTGAGGATTTTTGCATCTATGTTCATCAGGGATATCAGCCTGTAGTTTTCCTGTTTTGTGCTGTGTTTGTCTGGTTTTGGAATCAGGGTGATAGTGGCCTCATAGGAAGAGTTTGGGAGCCTTTCATCCTTCTGGATATTTTGGAATAGTTTGAGAAGAATAGGTGATCATTCTTTTTTTAATGTTGGGTAAAATTCACTTATGAAGCCATCTGCTCCAGGGCTTTTGTTTGTTGGGAGCTTGTTGATTACTGATTCAATTTCCTTGGTAGTGTTCAGTCTATTCAGATTTTCTGTTTCTTCTCAAGTTAGCTTTGGAAGGTTGTATGCTTCTAGAAAATTATCCATTTTTTCCAGATTGTCAAATTTCTTGGCATATAGTTGCTCATAGTAATTTTTAATTTTTTTTTTTTTTGTATTTCTGTCGTATCTGTTGTCACTTCACTTCTTTCATTCCTGATTTTACTAATTTGTGTCATCTCTCTTCTTTTTTTGATAATTCTGGCTAGAGGTTTGTCAATTTTGTTTATCTTCTCAAAACACTAGCTTGGTTTCGTTTATGTTCTGTATTGTTTTTCTGGTCTCTATTTTGTTTATTTGCACTCTGGTCCTTATTATCTCCTTCCTTGTACCCCCTTTGGGCTTATTTTGCTGTTCTTTTTCCAGTTCCCTGGGATATAAGAATAACCTGTTGATTTGAGGTTTTTCTTGCTTCTTTAGGTAAGCCAGCACTGCTATGAACTTTCCTCTTAGGACTGTTTTCACTGCATCTCAGAGATTTTGGGTCATGGTGTTTTCATTTTCGTTTGTCTCGAGGTATCTTTTGATTTTCTCCTTGATCTCATTTTTGACCCACTCACTATTTAGCAGCATGTTGTTCAACCTCCACGTATTTGTGAGCTTTCTGGATTTCTTCTTGTAATTGAGTTCTAGTTTCATAGCATTGTGGTCGGAGAAGATGCTTGATATGATTCCAATTGTCTTAAATTTATTGAGACATGTTTTGTGGCCTAACATTTGATCTATCTTGGAAAATGTTCCATATGCACTTGAGAAGAATGTATATTCTGTAGCTTTAGGGTGAAATGCTCTGAAAATATCAGTTAAATCCAGCTGGTCTAATGTGTCATTCAAAGTTGCTGTTTCCAGATTGATTTTCTGTCTGGAGGATCTGTCCATTGGTAACAATGGGGTGTTGAAGTCCCTCCACTATGATAGTGTTACTGTTGATCTCTGTCTTATGTGTGTCAATAACTGTTTTGTATATTTAGGAGCTCCTATGTTAGGTGCATAGATGTTGGATCAATCCCTTTATTATCATGAAGTGTCCTTCTTTGTCCTGTATTATATTCTTCAATTTAAAGTGTATTTTGTCTGCTCTAAGTATCGCTACCTCAGGTTTTTTTTCAGTTCCATTTGCATGAAATATTTTACTCCATCCCTTTACTTTCAGCCTGTATGTGTCTTTTCATCTGAGGTGTCTCTTTTATATTGCATATGCAAGGGTCTTGCTTTCTTATCCATTCAGCCACCCTATGTCTTTTGATGGGAGCATTTAATCCATTTACATTTAATGTGATTATTGATAGGGTTGTAGTTATTGCCATTTTGTTATTTGTGTTCCTGGTCTTTGTTAGTTAGGTTGTTTTTCTCTTCTGCTTAAAGAAGCCCTTTTAACATTTCCTGCAATGCTGGCTTGGTAGTAATGAATTTCTTTAGCTTGTTCTTTTCTGGGAAGCTCTTTATCTCTCCTTCAATTGTAAATGATAGCCTTGCTGGATAAAGCAATCTAAGTTGTAGGCCTTTATTTTTCATCACTTTGAAAACCTCCTGCCACTCCCTTCTGGCCTGCAAAGTTTCTGTAGAAAAGTCAGCTGATAATCTTATGGGGATGCCCTTGTAAGTAACTTCCTACCTTTTTCTTGCTGCTTTTAGGAGTCTTTCTTTGTCTTTAATCCTTGCCATTTTCACTATAATGTGTCTTGGTGTGAGCCTGTTTGGGATCATCTTGGTTGAAACTCTCCGCACTTCCTGGACTTGTATGTCAATTTCCTTTGCCAGGTTAGGGAAGTTTTCAGACATTATTACTTCAAATATGTTCTTGATCCCTTGCTCCCTCTCTTTTCCTTCTGGTATTCCTATGATGCGCTATTGTTTTGCTTAATATTGTCACCCAGCTCTCTTAAACTATTTTCAATATTTTTTTATTGCTTTTTCCTTTTTGTTATTACACTTGGATGATCTCTGCTACCTTGTCTTCTAAATCACTGATTCGATCCTCTGCTTCATTCAATCTGCTAGTAATTCCATCGAGTTTGTTATTAAATTCAGTAATTGTGTTCTTTAGTTTTAGCTGGTTGTTTTTCATGATTTCTCTATCCTTTTTTATTTTCTCACTAATTTCCTTGAACATTCTAATAATCAGTTTTCTGAGCTCTGTCTCTGATAGGTTGTTTAGCTCTATTTCCTCTAGTTCCATTGATTCAGGAGGTTTCTTCTCTTCCTTTATTTGGGATGTGTTTCTTTGTTTCCCCATTCTGGCTTACTCTTTGTGCTTGCTTCGATGTAATACATAGATCCCGTAGGTCTCTCAGTCTTTTCTGGGTGGACTTATGTGGTGTGTATCCTTTATAGTTGCAGTATTCAGTCTCCCTATTCTCTTGTGCGTGTGTACCTGAGGTGATCCTTGTGTTTTGTGTCTTCTCCTGTTGAAGTTGAGCTTTGATTGGTTTTGGCTTGTCAGTAGGTGGGATTGACTCCCAGGCTGACCAGCTGTGTGGATTAGCTAAGTTCACAGTTTATGAGCTGCTGTGTGAGGGTTGACCCCTCTGATGAGTCTTGGCCCCTATGAACTCTTGTGCCTGTAGCGATTTCCTTTTGGTTGTGACTCTTGTAGGTCAAACCCAGTAATGCTCTGGTATTTTCTAAAGTTGGCCTCTAGGTATGATGATTCTTGTGTGTCTTTGGGTGGGCTCTGCTGCAGAGCAATTTTAGAGCAAGCAAATCAACAAGCACAACCACAACAGCCACCAAAGGAAACCAGATGCTCTCACATGTAAAAAACAACCAACAACCTACACTTAGCTTGTACAGAAATATCAAACATACAAAAAAGGAAAACAAACAAAAACGAAATAAAATATAATAAAATCAAAAGTAGAATAAACACAAGAAACAAACTAGCAATACCCAAAAAAAGAAAACAAAACAAAAAACTTTGCAGAAAAATGTAAAGAAGGAGGAAAAGTAGGGCAATGAAAAGAAAGAAGAAAAGGGAGAGAGAGAATAGAAAAGAAAGAAGGAAAGAGAAAAAAATATATACATACGTCTACACACCCATATATATGGACATATACATCCATATATATGCCTATATTAAAAGCTAAAAATGATAATAAACAACCAAAGCAAGCAACAACAGCAAAAAAAAAAAAAAAACCCCAAACACCCAAAAAAAAACTGAAACGACAACAAAAACACACCAAAAAAAAAGAAGAAAAAAGAACAGTGCCAGTCTGACCTAGAGTCCACCAAGCTCTCTCCAGGTTTTCTTCTGCTATACAAAAACTCCTCTCCATCTTTTGGGGGCAGACCTGACGGCCTGGTGTCTAGAGTGACCCTGGCAAGGTCTATTGTAAATGAGTGGGATTATGAAGTGTGATTGGTAATTTTTACAAACTCACTGCTGTTTCTGCTCATGCCTGTCCCAAGGCACGCTGAGTGCTGCGCAGCCAGAAGTCTAGATGTGCGTCTTCGAGTTTTCTTTCCGCTGGAGGCTATGGGGGGTATGAGATTTCAGCACTGCTAAAAGCCACCGGCTGGGAAGGAGGGTCCTGCGAGCCACTCAGCAGCTGAAGTTGCCCTGCCTCCCAAGCCACGCAGGAAAGGTGGGGGTGTGGTAGGCAGGCTCACTCTCTGCAGCCTCTTCTTGGGCAGAGATTCTCAACCCCCTGGGAGTAGAAGCACCTCTGTAATCTGACCCTACTCCTCCATTCAGGGGTCAGTTTATGACTCTGGCACGGTGGGGGCCAAGGTTTCTGAGGGCAGGTGGGGTGGGTTCTTATATATGCAGTTGTTTTTTGCTTTCTGTTTGAGAAAGAAAGAAAAAGAAAAAATAACCTTCCACTGCTGTTTTGAGCTGAGGCTTCTGCCTCAGACGCTCCTGCTGCACTCCCAGAGGGACTGCAGGGGCACAGGGACTGTACCCACCCTGCCGTTGCTACACTCTCCGCTCTGCCTCCTGAGGTTCTGTATCTCCGCAGCTGCATCTCTACGCATCTCTCTTCCCTCTTCCCCACTTTCCTGGTTTGAGGCTTCTGCCTCAGAGTTTGCGCTTCATGGAGCTCCTGCTGTGCTCCCCAAGGGACCGCGGGGGGCACAGGGACTGATGCCGCCCTGCTGCTACAGCACTCTCCACTGTCTCCTGGGGTCCCACAGGTTTGCAGCCGTGGGTGCGGACCGCGCCTCCACAGGCACATCTCCTCTCTGTTTTTCCCCAGACCGTCCCTCCACAGGCACATCTCTCTCTTTTCCCCCACTTTCCTGGCCCGAGGCTTCTGCCTCAGACTGCAAACCTTTGCACTCTTGCTGCATGCACTCTAGGCGGGCCACATGAGGCGCAGGGAATGAGCAGCAGGAACACTGTCTGAGCGGCTCTCTGAGGCCCCGTGTCTCAGCAACCGCTGTGCAGGCTGCACTTCCACGTGTCTCGCCTCCCTCTTCCCTGACTCGCCCGGTCTTCAAGCAGTCGTCGTGTGAGACTCTTAGCTGCTCTGTGTGATGAGTAGAGGTTCTTTTGGTGATTTATAGCAGTTCAATTTACGATGATTTCCAGGGGAGAACTCAGGGAGCCCTCTTCACAGCCGCCATTTTCCCGTCCCCCTGTACATGAATTTTCATAGCAATGTTATTCATAAGAGCCACAAAAAAAGTTGTGACAACTTAAATGTCCACCAACTGAAGAATGGATAAATTAAATGTTGTCTATCCATACAATCAGATATTATTGGTAATAAAAAGGAATGAAGTATCAGTATATGCTACAACATGAATAAACCTTGAAAACGTTGTGAAGAACAGCCACTTACAATAAAGTGCATATTATGTAATCCCCTCTACAGAAAATGTCCAGATTAGGCAATCTATAGAAGGCAAATGTAAAACTCATGGTTGGCTAGGGCTGAGGTGAGAAGAGGGTGACTGCTATAGGGCTTCTTTTGGGAGTGATGAAAATACTCTAAAGTTGATTGCAGTGATAATTGTGCAACTTTGTGAACATACTAAAAACCAAGCAATTGTATACTTTAAATGGGTGAATTGTATGGCATGTGAATCATATCTCCATAAAGCTAGCACAAAAAACTATTATGTGCCAGGCCCTCTGGTACCTGAATAATGGAGCTCCTTAAAATCATATTTTTTCCCTAGCCCTCAAGAAAACATTAATATACAAATATTAATATACAAGGCACTTAGAACAATTCTTCCTTCAACCTTGGGAGATGACTGGGAATATTAAGAATATTTTCTAGGATGAAATGTTTTTCCTATCTGTAGAATTCTTCGAAATAAGGAGCATTGCAGAGACAATGAGTATTATAGAAGAAGCATTGGTTCCTGTTACAATTGTGCTTATGTCACAGTTGGTCCAGGAAATTAATGACTAGCACCTTGAGGGAGACCAATTGTCAAAGTTGATTTCCAGCCCAAATGAATGTACTTTGGACTCTGGTGCATCTGCCCAGGGCCTTGTACAGTGCTGAATACACTCTTTGAACTCAACTTACATGACAGTGTCCTCAGGAAAGGGGATTTAAAAACCAGTGACTTTCTGTTGAAATCAAGCAAGTGTTTGACTCTGTCTCCAATGGAAAAGTTTATCTATTGTGTTCCCACTGAAATGTAGAGAAAACGTTGTATTTGTTGAAGAGTATTTACATGTCAAATGGTAGCTTAATTTTTGTTTTGCTAATTCTCTACTTTCAGATACTTTTCACCATTACTTTTTGGCTACTGCTGAGGCAGCACCTCACAGAGCAAAAAGCTCTTCGAGAAAAGGAAGCTCTTTTATCTGAGGTCAAAATTGAAACTCAGGAAACTGACGAAAAAGGTAAATCAGTGTGTACAGTATGGGACTAGACATTTTTGTGCTCAGCAGAATTACAGAGAAAGAACTCCCAAAGTATATCAGAAAGGCCACTATGCTTCAGATGGAAGCTGAACATTAACTTGGAGTGAATAAATAACAGTATTATAGTACTTAAGATTTAGAGTACACATGAGAGTTCACACAAAGCTTTTGAAAATGTTGTGTCATTTGATCTTCACAAAAGTGATTTCCACATAAGGAGAAAGAAACTGAGGCTCAGAGAAATTAAATGATTTCTTTAAGGTAATAGTGTAAGGGCCACAAAACGATCAGAATTCAAAATTGAAATAATAGTTTTGATTTGTGTTATTGTTGCCTATTTATTTTTCTAGGTCCTGTAGTATTTAAAGCTATCATGGATATTGGAAATGAAATACGTGTTATAAAAAGATTAGTATAAAATATTACCAAATCTATTTCTTAAACTATATCTCAGAAATGTTGTAATAAAAATTGACTAATATTAGTTATACATACTGCATTGTTTACTAGAACAGTCTAAAAATCATTCAAATCTTGTAGTAACACATAAAATACAGGCTTCTATGTCCCACAAATGCCTTCTCCCTCCCCCCATTCAAAGTATGGTTCTGGTCAGGGAACCTACTAAGTTTAACAGCAGTATCTTCTATTTTGAAGATAATGAACAAGATATACAAGTGGAAGGAGAGGCTGAAGAGAAGGAGGAAGAAGAGGAAGTGAAGAAGGAGAAGCAAGAGCTTAAGAAGGAAGAGGAGGAGGAAGTAGAAGAAGATGATGACCAGGACATCATGAAAGTCCTGGGCAATTTGGTGGTGGCCATGTTCATTAAGTACTGGATCTATGTGTGTGGAGGAATGTTCTTCTTTGTCAGCTTCGAGGGTAAAATTGTGATGTACAAAATCATCTACATGGTGCTGTTTCTGTTCTGTGTGGCCTTGTATCAGGTAGGTAAACAATTGTCCTCTATTTTTTAATCCTCATACCCAACCCAGGAATATATGTGAGCTTCCTTTAATAAGACTTAAATTTACCATAATCTTACAAACATATTGTATAATTGGTATGTGATTCAAACATTACATATTAAGAATTCTAAAATGGGAAGTGACTATCTACAGCTTGTTCACTAAATTTTTAGGTTCTTAAAAAGTCAAAAAAATGTTCATGAGTTTTTCAGAAATCCTTGATTAAAAAGAAGAAGCCTATATAGTTAGATTAATTTTGAATAGTAATTTAAAAACAGTGGCTGGATAATCTAAAATACTGAATGATACAGACTTTGAAATCAGAAAACTGTTAGTATGTGTATACATATATATGCATAATGCATCAACTGCTGTAGTGTTTCATTAATTTATAAAAGATTGCATCATAATTAATTAGCCTCTCCATAAATTCAATTTCAACTGATAATAGAAGTTTTAACCAAATGATAGAAATAAGTGCAACAGTAAAATATTCTTGCAGGCAACCAACAAAACACGCAAAGTAACTACAATAAATAGGAGCATATTACAAGTGGAGATAAAAATATCTCAACTGAAATCAATAAAATTTTGAAATACTTTTTAAAATTCAGGGTAGATGTTCTCTAATGAACATCCACAGGCTTATGGTAAAGAGAGATGTCTTCTCTCTTGGTGGTTTCACATTTTTAATCATAAAGTACCACTTTGAATTATAAAACTGAAACAGTTTTCTCCCAGCAATAAACACAATGATGGAGGCATCTTCCATATCATTGACTCTTATAGACCAGAAATTTTGCTGAGAACCTTATAAATATTATTTCACCTTCTTAACAACTCTCAAAGTAGGTACTTATAGAGAAGGAAGCCGAAGCTCAGGATAGTCCAATGACTTGCCCAAAGACATGGTTAGCAACTTCCGATAGTACTGGGGTTTCTATTCAGGTCCATGCAACTCTATGAGGAAAAGAACCTCAAAAACTCAAAATGAAACAGACTTTATTTTCAAGTATTTGTAAACATCATTACCTGTCTTAGTTGAATAAACCATATATTTTTGTGAGCTTTCCTCTAACCTAAATTTTTTTTTCTTGTTTCTTTTTCAACATCTGATTCAGGTGCACTATGAATGGTGGAGGAAAATTCTTAAATATTTTTGGATGTCTGTGGTTATTTACACTATGTTGGTGCTTATCTTTATATACACATATCAGTTTGAAAACTTTCCAGGCCTGTGGCAAAATATGACTGGATTAAAAAAAGAAAAGTAAGCAATATTGGTGTATGATAGGATGTGAAAGGGACAAACAGGATGCAGACTTGGATGCATATTGTTCAAAACATTTTTATGGAAGATTTTATTAAAACACGATATCATCAGTGTCTATAAGTTCCTTGAGAACAGGATTCATGTCTGAGTCATTTGAGTTCTCTCAATGTAGCCCTGAACTTGGCACATAGACAGACTCAGGAATACTGACTAAAACAAATTGATCAAAAAGTGAGTTTTCAGTCCCATTTTAATGAAATGGCATTTTCTCATGTCAGTTTTATGTGAAACATACCTGCTTAGTACTTAGCCAGTCATGCTCTGCTTTCTAAATTGGAGCTCACTTCTTCAGTACATCAGTGAATTCATAGACTCATAATATACAGCAGTGGCCTCTCTTCATTTATGTACTGTGTGCTAAGGTTTTAAAGAGTAGTTGATGCCATAAAAAACAAATTTCTTTAAGTGCTTAAAGACTAGTGATGATGAAATAATTTTTCCTGTGGATGAATTATAGTACTCTACCCTTTCTAATTTGCTTCTGTAAATTTCTGAAATTAGTTTAGAAATCCAACCAGAATTGGGTATAGAGCTAAATATACGTTGGTGACTAAGAAAAAAGCTTAACAGGAAAGGATCACCAAGTAGCTAGGCTAATATATATTTAACATTTTATTCAACAAATATTTATTGAATGCCCTCTGTGTGCCAGACACTGTTCTGTGCCTGAGAACACAACAGGAGGCAAGACAAACTGAATCTAAGCCTTTTGGAGTTTATTTTCAAGTAAAGGAGACAAGCCAAGAAAATCTACTTAATGTACAAATAAATTAATAAGTTGTGACAAGTCTGTGAAGGAAACAAAAACAGGCTGAGGCAGTAAACAATGAGGGATGCTAAGCATAAATGGAATGGTGAGGGCAGGTGAGAAGGTGCCATTTAAATACCACCTAAAGGATAAGAGGGGCTTTTCTTTAGAAAAAAAAATGTGTGAGTTGGGAGCTGGGAAGCCCAAGAGCATTTCTGGCTAAGAGATCAGCAAATGCAAAAGCATGGGGCAGGGCAGAGTTTGGCACATAAGGGGACTGAAGGAAGGCTCTCCTGCCAGGAGCAATGGGGAGAGTGGAAAGATAAGAGGTGGGGGAGTTCAGACAGGCACCCAGAACATGCATGGCTTATTGGTAGTAATGGTTGACATTTCATTCTTGGTGAAATTTTTTAAGGTCTTTAACACACCCTAACTGGCTGAGAAAAAGCGATGTGTTAGGAGACAAGACAAGCAATAGCAATGGTCTTATCAGAAATGATGATGGCTTCATCTAGAAGAGGTGGCCATAGAGATGGATCACAGAAGTACACAGATTCAAGAGTTACTTAGGTGGTGAAGGAAATATGGATGAATGAGATGTGAAAGCAAAAAAAGAATCAAGGAAGACTTACTAATTTTGGAATTAGGCACAGGATAGATGGTTGTACCAGGAGAGACTCCAGTGGGGAGAGCAGGTGAAGCACAGCTTGGCTGAGGAAAACAGGGAAATCAAGAACACTGTTTTGAAAACACTAAATATGAAATAACAATGAAACAACCAATTTCCAGTAGACATTTGAGTATGCGAGTCCACAGGAGAAGCCTGAGCTATACATACACATTTGAGTCATTGGTGTGATGATGGTGTATAAGTCTCAGGAGGAGGTGAGATTACCTAGGGGAAAAATAAGCTAGAGAAGGACTCAATACTGAGTCCTGGGGGTATTTCAGCATCTGGAAGTACAATAGAAAAGGAGGAGATAATGACAGAAGAGGAAAACCCAGGACAGTGTGGTGGCACAAAGACCAGGATTATTTCAAGAAGGACTTGAGGCAAAATTAAAGATAGAGAAGCAGCCACTCCATTTGGCCATATAGAGGTTGTTATGACCACTGTAAAAGAGGGGAAGCATGTCAAACTGGAATGTATGGAAGAAGGGGATGCAATATATCATGTATCTGGCGAGGGTGAAAGACTATGGTGTAGTTTATAGTGAAGAGAATGTGTCTTCACTGCTTAAGAAAGATTCTTGCTATTAGTTTTGTTTTGTTTACAGGCTTGAGGATCTTGGCTTAAAACAGTTCACTGTGGCTGAACTATTCACTCGCATATTCATCCCAACCTCCTTCCTGCTGGTGTGCATTTTACACCTTCACTATTTCCATGATCGGTTCCTGGAACTAACAGACCTAAACTCCATTCCCAGCAAAGAAGACAGCGCCATCTACAGGTGAGCGAGCGCAAGAAGCACATGCTTTTTGGTATCTGGAAGGCAGGTTTAATTCCCCACCTTCCCTTGGCTGCCTTGCAGGAAGCCAATAATCTATGTTATGGTTTCAGTGTTGAACTTCCATTAGCATCAATCAACCTGTGAGTGAAAAAAAAGAGGAAAAAATGTGAGATATTTGATGACATTTTCTGAAACAATTGGTAATGACTTATGACTGATTAATATAAAGTGACTTTGATAGTCACGGAGTAAATTCAGAGTTGCTACACAAACCAAAATACTTTAGAGTTAGTGATGTATATTTTGTGTTTAGGATGATGATGTGTTTTAGGATATTTACAGAATCTAGCTAATTCAAAGGATGAGTTTTCTACTGCGCTGACAACCAGTGAGGAAGTCATTGTGAGTGAGAGGATACCACAAGATGATAGGTGGAAATTTCCCTTCCATTTTGGAAATAAAGAATCCTAGCTAAAAGGATAGAATTTACGATCTACTAGTAACCAGAACAATGTTTAAGAAGAGAAAGTGAAGACAAAGTCTTCTTTTATCGGCACTCTGTTGTTGTCTTATAATCAATAAACATAAATGTTTACAAGTAACAGATGGGATATTGCTCTCCCTGCCCATGTGTGTTGAACCCACAATAGATTATTGCAAATCCTTTAACTTGTTGTATCCCAGGGAAATCACCATCATTCTTCTAATGAATATTAATACTGATTTTTTTCTCTGCTTTATAGTTAGCCTATGATTCAGTTTTTGGAAAATTACCTATACAGTAACTAAGGAAGCCAATGGCTTTATTAAAAAGAGTACAGATGCCTCAGCTGAAAATTCCCCTTAACTCTTTTTTCAAGGGGAAAAAAAAAAATGAGTACATCAAAAGAAGATGAAGTAATTATTTCATCATGCACAGTTTATGAAATATCAAACTTTCAATTTTCCATTGTAGTAGGAGCTGGAATTATGGATAACTCCAAAACACTTTCATTTGATAATGTAAAACATTTTATAATGTTTATTTATGACCAGCAGGTTTATTTTCCTTGTACTTTGTTGAACCTAAGGTTATGTTTAGTTTTCATTCTGAGTATGCTCCAGATGATAATCAGTTTGTCAATGGCCCCAACCAATGAAACCAACATGCATCAGCCAGTCATTATTTTTTATCCTATCTTGCCACCATAAACAATCAAGCTCAGCTAAAATTGATTTCCTCCCAATGCTTCAGGAGAAGGATGTAGATGGGGTCAGTGGCTGCCTTCAGTGATAATCAAACATTCAGAAAAATAAATTAGTTATTAACTTATCAGGATGATAACTTTGTAAGGTGTATAAATGTCTAACCACTGAAACTATATAATATTGTATGTCAACTGTAATTTTAAAAAGGTAAAAGTGTAAAAAAACAAAAAAAAAAAAAAGAAAGAGAAGTTTGGGAACCCCCTGGGGGAGATTATTCATAGGCAAACTTTTTGGCAGAAGAAGTAACCCTAAGATTAAAGAGTTTATAAAAACAATGTCTAAATAGAAAAGTGACTTGTCAGTAATTAGAAAAATTATTTGATGATTCTTTTGAATTGCCTGTGATACCTGTGGATAAAGCTAGTATTTGATATTTAAACTCTTATAATGTAACATGCTTTATTTAATTACAGACCTTCATCATTTTTTCAAAAAGTCATAGTCAATAATTAAGAAAAATCTTTTAGTAGCAGAGCAGATTTGAATGTTGTGAATGAAATATAATTATTACTAATTGCTAATGATACTTTAAAAAACTTTTTTTCTTCTAAATGCCTTTTTTCCCTTGCATCTTTATTTTCTTCTCATTAAAAGTTCTTCCAGTATGTAGGAAATTTTTCTTGCCATTATTTTTATTATTATGTGTCTGAGTCTTCCTTCACACAATCCAATTGAAATGTAGATCACAATTTTCCAAGAAAAATAGAGATTTTCAGAACTATACTTTTATAAGAGATAATACAGCTCATCAAAGATTTTACCAGCCTAAAGAATTAGTTTTTGAGGTGGAGGTTATGTGAAATCTTATATAGAACATTATTTAATTATGTAGGTCCTGGGAAAGGACTATAGCCTCATATCAAGATGTATTTTACTTCTTTCCTCAGCGGCTACATTCACAGCCTTTACTCTCTACACTGTAGCAGGAGAAGAAAGATCTAAATGATCTGTAATTTGAGGTCACTGCTTGCCTTCCTTACAGCCATGGCATATCCCTAAGTACTCCCTTAACAGTTAATTTTCTGCTAAAATTTAAAGGATGAGGAGAGTGTATATAATGTCAGCTACCTGAAGAGTTTAGGTAGTTTAGGTACATGAGATTTCATTTTTAGTTCTGTAGAAAATAATCCCCTGGAACCTTAAGGAATTTGGAAGACTCACTCCAGTTTGTTTTTTTGGGATTTCATGCAAGGAACTTTTTAATATAAAAGTTCCAAATTTTTAACTTTGAATGTATGATATATATCCTATCTTTTTAGCATTTCTTTCCCATTGTAGTAGTTTTCTTACTAATAATGCTCATTTCACAGTATTCTTTGTCTTTGGAGTCATCATTGACTACATTGAAGTCAAAATGATGAAGAAAAAGAACTAGTCTCAGAGTTGGGATTAACTGTCATGCTTTGCTTTCTCTGTCTCACCTCCTTAGTAGATGATTTAGAAAAGAGGGCCCACAAAATGAGAAAGCTCAATTCATTGTATTCCTTATGTTGATGCCAACACTGTTATTTCTGTAAATATTCAACTGTTCATTGTACACATGTGCACATGTACACATATGTGCATTGTACACATATGTAGTGTACGGAAATGTCACTTGTGTCTGGAGCAGAATTTATTGTGTTTAGTCTTACAGAATTTGTAAAGTTAGCATTATGAAAAAATTATGATATACATAAGAAGAAACTACTATTTCTAAGTTGGTGTTCTCAGGAATATTGTTTCACTTATATATTGACACAATATATAATATTAAAATTATGATACTGATATAATATATACTTAAGAATGTACAAAATATCCATTACTTATTTAAATATCCATCACTGTAATTTGTCCATAATTTGTTTTAGAAATTATTGTGATATATATAGAAATAAATGACTTATTTAAATTTCAGTTTTAGAAAACCATAGAGAACACTCTGTTGAATGTGGTTACTTAGTAGAATTTTATTTTTTCTAATACTGGGAAAGGAGCAAGAATAAATCTTTTAGATTGTATTTTATTTGAGAAATGTACTCTGATATTTAAACATTACAAATTTTTAATAAAGTGTGTTAGATGGGAAGGGATGAGAAGAATAGAGAGACTTTTTATCTTCAACAATTTTTTCTGAATAAGTCTAATTTCATGTTGCTACTGAATCTTGCTACCTAGACTGTTCTTCAGTGCATGACACGTGTGTCTATGATGGCACACCTGATGATGTAAAGCTTACAAGATAGTCTTTCATTCGTCTCTGTCTAACAATCTCCTCTTTCTCTCTCCAACCTGTCTCCCCATTGCCACCGCATGCAACCTTGTGCTTCCATCTCTCACCTTGTAGCCATGCCAAAGTCAATGGGCGTGTATATCTAATAATAAATAGGTGGGTATTTCAATATTTTCTCTCTTATTTTTTGTTTAAAATGGTCTTTTGGTATGTTAAACATTTTATTGTTTTGTAAATTAAAAATTATGTCATCGGGTAGTGGACAATGGTTTTAAGGTATGCTCATGGATGCATTTTGCAAACCAACTCATTTGATGTTTACACTGAATGGTGCCGCCAAGTGGATTCGGAGGTTGCCGAGGGTCTTCAGCTGGTGCTCACTCGGCCTTTGGTCTTCGTTGAAACATACCCCATTAATTTCATTCTTTGGTAGAATTAGTTCAAGGCTTGCCTGATAGCTCATCTCCCTCTTGAACACATAACTGAGAGCTCAGCTCAAGAACCACCTCCTCCACAAACCTGCCCATAAGTGCCAAATTCCCTGCTAAAAGTAACTGCCCTTCCTCTGAATTCCCATAGACCTTTGTCATCGCTGCCTCATAACACTGGCCATGCAGTCCTCTATCTGCCTGGTTGTCTTATCTCCCTGGCCAGAGGTATCAGCTTCTCAGGCCTGGAGACCCTGTATAAATCACTGAGATGTCTACATATCACCTACTTTGGGGCCTTACTCATTAGTTGACCCTCCGTAATTATTTCCTGAATGAAATGAAAATAGTCACAATATATGGTGAAAGAAAATTGAAACATCAATTTATTCAAACATGTCTCCACTTAAAAGATCAACATATTAAAGAATGATATTTTACATCACCAGATTTCACAATATTTTTGTGTAACACAAAAGATGCAAAGATAGACACTGAGACATGGCCCTATCTTAGATTCATGTCACCTCGCTGGGGAGATAAAACATGCAAATGACCACACATAATAAAGAATAAGCTTTGATAGTGTTGTGATTGCTTTGTCCCCATGTGTTCCAAGAGTACAGAGAAAAGATCCTTTGGGATCTGATTTACAAAAACTATTCTGACTTTATTAGCTAGGTGAATTAAAATATCCACTCCCATGTCATTAGTAACAAAGTCAGTAATTTAGGTAATAGAAACATGTATTTTGCAATAAGTTCAATTAACAAAATAACTCTTGGATTCATTGGTTTTCTATTACTTCTCTCATAGGTAAAATCTTAAGGCTAACAATCAAATAGCAAACCCTAGGAGGCAGAACTTCTAAAAGGAAGTGTGAAAAATTAATGTAACATTGTACAGATTGCTGAAGAAGGAGAAATGAGGACTGGCTGGTTCCTTTTGGGGGCCAGGTTGTTGACAGCCTGAGAAAGCAAAGTCAAGCTCAGGTTTTTAGTTGATAGCACAGATATAAAATATAGACTGTAGCTAGAAATCTTGAGCAACTATTTAAATCTCATCTCTCCAAACATGAGAGACTATTCTTTCTTTCTCTCTCTGTGCTTCTCATAAAGTATTTACCATTTGCTTTATGAGAAGATGGCTGGGACACCAAAGAAGTTGGTTTGATGGACTCCATAGGCAGAGCATGATACAAGTTTTGGTCCTGATTGTCCCAGACTTATTTCTTGAAAAAAGCTTATGCTTGTTACCCCAAATCACAAGTCAAGTGAATTCACTCAGGAGTTAAAGAATGTTCAAGATTCAGTCATCCAAAATAATAAAAAATTTGAAGCATTCCAGCATTGGCACTATCCTCTTAATAGTGGAATCTCTCATTTTTGTTTAAATGTTAACATGTTAAGAAAGAACTATGCCTCAGAGAAAATGTTACCAAATAAACCCATCTCTCACTTGAGAACATGTGCTTCTGAAAGGCAGTGTGTAAGTATGCTCAATTTTGAATAGGCCTACATTTGATTAGAATGATAGGGTGAATATTTTTATTAAGTAAAGAAGTTTTCTTTTTCCCATAATTAATTTCTTTATGCTCACTATTGTTTTTGTTTTACAAGAAAAATAACGTGCTAATGAATATGAGTCCTGGATGAAAGAGGGTTAGCTACATTTAACTTCCGTGTTGATACAAGCTTAGACATTGCCTTATAAAATGTGAGGTAGGGCAATGTGTTGAGGACAGTGGGTGACTGATAAAATTTTGATAATATGAATAACTGTGGGGAAGATTCAACTGAATGAGTACACAGTATGCATTGGAATAGTTTAGCAGGATTAATGGTTATTCTCCCACATAGATAGGAATGGAAGCCATTGCACCCAATCCTGCCTAGATTATTTTGGTAGAATTACTAAAACACACTTTTAAGACGTGATATTAAATTTATAAATCAGTTGCTCATCTGTGAATTCAGTCTTCTAAAACATGCTTATAAGTTCTAGAAAATAATCTTAAGCAATGTAAATATTCTACTTTAAATATTACTTACATTATGGGCCTGCTGAGTGGCGCAGTGGTTAAGAGCTGGCTTGGGATGCCAGCGGCCCCAGTTTGGATCCCACATATGAGGGCCAGTGACACTGTCCTCAAAATAAATAAATAAATAAATAAATAAATAAATAAATAAATAAATATTACTTATATTAAACATTACAAGTTTGCAAGATACCTTTTTTTTCCCTAGTAGTCTAATGAATGGGATGAATGCAGTTTATATCACCACATATTCCAAATTAGAATAGATAAATAAATGGAATCTAGATGAAGGAGATTTTACAAAGATAGAATTGACATTTTCTTTAATGGAAACTAGCTTCATAGGTGGCTTTTCAACGTCAATTCCTAGTACAGACTTAAAGCTTTTCAATTCTCTATGTAACATGATTTGATTCTTGTGTTTCAAATTTGAATGCCTCTCCAGTTCATAGAATTTATTCACCAAACATTCAATGAATCATAACGTATACTAAGCACCATGCTACATTTTGCAAGGGAGATAAGTACAATAAGACTGGATATATGCCCTCAAGGGGAGAGTCCTCAGAATCATAATTAGAATAAAATGATGTAGCTATACACAGAGAAATGCACAAAGGGAGGGCTGTACAAAGCTGTGGAGACACGAAGGAAAGAATGGGTGATTAAACAGATAAATATCATCTGTTATGTTAGAATGCCGGAGGAGAAATAGTCAGTGAGAGGATTTTATTTTATTTAAGAAATAGTAAGTGAGAAGATTAAAGCTCAGAGCCTGTATCATAATAAAAACAAAGCAACAACGTTATAGGCATGGTTAAAGAAAATGCAGAGAAGAAAATGAACTCCCTGTTGGGAAAGGCATGAAAAACAGTAGGGTTCAAGGAAGTGGGAGAGGGAGAGGGGCATCTCTGATAATCCAGTTCACACCCTGTCTATTTGGAGGCCCAAAGTAAAAATTCTTCTCATGATAATTAGACAATTTTCACATGATGATCAGTAAAATATTACCAGTATCGTAAGTTCCTTTAGCTGGACATTTCAGGAAAATTTATTACTATAGTGTGATTTTCAATTTAGCTTTTGAAAAATCAGGATCACTTTTTAAAATTTGCTAGGGGCAAAAGGCTAAATTAAGGTACATGTGCTTTGCTGGAGAATTGACACAGCTGTTGGTTACAGCAAACTGGGGACTAGCTCTGCCTGTGAGCTCTGCCCTGCACAGACACGCCCCAGCTCTGCAGCAGCCCACTTCTCTCAAGGAAAGCAGTGGTGGGCGGTGGGAGGCAGAGACCAGGGTACTTAGAACGTTGAGAATATTAGAGACAGGTTCCCAAGGAAGAAACGTTTGCCCTTTTCCTTCTGAATGACCATTTTAATACACATGTCTGTTAAAAATGTCCTGATGACAGAATTGCAGCCCAAGTTTAGCACGTTCCCCAGTGTCTGGGGTTGTGTGGTCCTTTGCAGAGGCATGCTTCTAATTCTGCCTCTTCATTAGCCTATTTTATGACACATATTATCAAAACAGTATATGAAAATCTATCATTAACGGATGGTTCCTTACTTTAGAAATATTCTTGTGTACTATACACTGTGTTAAACATTTAACAGAAATCACCGATATTTTCACAACAGCCTATGAAGTAGGCACTGTTATACCATTTAACAGATCAGGAAACTGATACTTAAAAAACTGGATAAAGGGTTTTGCCAAGTTACCTAGGTAGTAAGTTGTCTAGTTGAGGCTTGAATCTAAGTCTTTGTGACTCCAATGAGTATGCTTTTAACAATATTCTGTGCTGCCTCCAAAAAAACTGCTATGATAAAAGAAAAATGAAATAATTCACACAGGTGTCTTTTTAAAATAGTAAACTCCAATCATGCATTGAAAATATTTTTATCTGTACACATTTTATGCATGCAGATTTTCTCAATGAATTTTCTCAAACTCTTAGAGTAGTAAATGGTAGCCTGATAGATGTTTTCCCTTTTTGTGGTTTAGTTCAAGCTCATGAGGTCAGATTTCTCCAGAGGGCACCTAAGTGTCACATGCCCCGTTTCTTCATAAGGATATGTCAGAGGAAAATGAGCAGCCTTAGACACAGAAATTTACTTCTCTTTCTCCCCAGCATTATATAGGTCCACATCTCTTCTAGTAGACTATTATTACAAGTTTCCAGAAGTAAATCTTCTGGACAAACTTCCAGGTTTACTCTAGTGTTTTTCTTTGATTTCTCCATTTAGTAATCTCCCCTCAATATACTCTATGTGGCAGGGCACTTTGAGGCCTTGTTGCTTAAGGATGTTTGTTATGTAGCCACGGTGGAAAGTGCAGAGAAAGCCTTATCTCTGTGTTTTACTCCATAAGTTGCACTAATTATTGGAAAGTTGTTTTTCAGTATCAAGTTGTGGCAGTGTTGATGTAGACATTAGAAATGTACTCGGAGAAGGTCATACTTTCACAATAAAAGCTACCAAATTTTTGTTATAATGAAAAGTATCTTCTCATTTATAAAATGTAATGCTGAAGAGAGCATATAAATATTGACAATTGTATAACACCTGACTGCTTTTACATTTAATACCATTTAATCCATAGAGTCCTGACAAAGCAGGAACAGCAAATATGAATGCTGAGATGTGATGTGCAGTGCTGGTGTGTACAATATGGATGATATTGCAGTTTCAAGAGTAGGGAACTGTCCCAAAGATGGGAGGGTCAACTGAGTAGCTTTAGAAAATAAGTATGTCAGCATAATTCCATCCACCAATGTTGAAATATCCTGAGAACATTCTTTCTTCATTTGACTAAAAATTTGTTTCTGGTATTCTATAATTACCTGCTTGATATCCCCTTAAAAGAAATTGCTTTTGAATAATAATTTCTCTAAAAGTCCAAGGATAGTGGGTATGCATTACAACACTTATGCAACATCATAGATGTATCTCAAATATAAAACCAATGAGTTGAAAGTAAGCTTAGATTTTTATCTAGCCAAACTTCCTCATTTTATAGAAAATAAATTAAATTCCAGAAAGGTTAAATAATTTACTCAGAGCCCACAGTAAGACAGATAGAATAACACTATTAATTGTCTATCTTGTTACAACAAGGCTGATATGTATAGGTTAATTATGAAAAAATGGAGAAGACTACAAGGATTTCCAATAGACCTTTTCCTAATATCTACTTTATTACCCACATATGGTCCTTCAAACATTAATTTGAATATGAGTAAGAACCTTTTTAATTCAGGAGAAAGATCATACTCGCTATTGTCCACTGTGAAATGAACTGCAATGCCTTGGTTGCTGTCCCAAATTAGTGAAGCTGTATCCCCCTCATTCTCCTTCTGGCACTCATATGCCATCTTCTCATGATGGCTAGTACAGTAGGTTATGTCCCTGTGAACAGGGACATAATATAGATGTCCTCCTTCTGAAAGCATTTAGCATTACTGCAAATGCTTCCAATTACAGCAGACTAAGTTGAGTCTATCAGAGGTTGACTTAAAACACACATTAGTTAAATTTTTTTAAAAAAAAACAACTATTTAAAATGTGAATGACTTGATTGTTGTGGGATGGTTTGCTATGTTACTAAAAAAGCATGACACAATTTGCCCCAGTAGTCTCTATGTCCTCTCCTTTACAACCTGCAGTCCTGTCCACCACACTCAAATCAGTTGCCAAGCATAGGGCTCCTAAGAAAAGCATGCTACTAATGCCATCCTGGAATGCATTTGCGTTAGGACTTACTGCAACCGGCATACAGGAATGTGATAGTGGATGATATGTAGCATGATGTGTGATCTCTGACATTCCTCATAATTCTTCTGTTCTCATCTCCTTTTTTTCCTTTCTATTTCAATTACTTTGAGCAGCATCAAGAAAAAATTACCAATCCACCAAAATGAGTAAGTCCCCCTGTGAAGCCATGAAATGCTTGCTCTACATGATGCCGTTTCATGCTTCTACATCCTAAACTCTGACCATTTTTTCCTCCGGGAAAAATGTCAAGTTTAGGTGTCGATAGTTCTCATTACTGACTAATCACTAGAACCTGAATTGGAAGAGCTAACCAAACCTGAGTTTATAGTTTGTTTTTAGAAAGAGCTTTAAAAAAAAGTGACAAGACACTAACAACCCCACATTGCAAGGCCTGTGCACATGCATTGATGTTCATTTTTGTTCATCCACCTTTTACTTGCCCCTCATGCAACTCTCTTGTGGCACCCTTTCCCTTTCTGACTGAGCTGCTCTCTACCAACAGACTGGCCCACCCTGAAGGAAGCCTTCCAGACCTTGCCATGCTGAACTTGACCGCCAACCCAGAGAAGACAGAGGTGAAGCAGTTGACTGAGCTTGGTGAGGAGAAACTGGAGGGATGCTCTGAAAAAGCTGAGAAGAGTGAGCTTGGGAAAGACAGCGAGGACGATGTGGAAGATGAAGATGAAGAGGAGGAGGAAGACACGTCAGGTAATCTACCCACTAGTAGTGGCTGCTCAGAAAATGGTGGCTCACAGACTGAGTGAATGAAACACTGACTTGCTCCAAACAGATATATATTTGACCCATTCAGTGACATAAAACTTGGGGTGTGTGGTTATTTATTTATTTAATTAATTTATTTTTTTTGGTTGTTATAGTTATAAAATTCCTGTTCCAATTGCTCCAATAATTTCATTGTAATTCTCACTTAGAAGGAGAGAGCAGATGGCTGACTATAAGCTACTGATCTACTGTGAGGATCCTGGCAAGAGTCTAGAGGGCTGTAGCTCTTAATCTTTACTCAGACAGAAACCTCAGATAAAGACATTTCCTACCAGAAGCAGAATCAGGCAGATGTGTAGAATTTCTGAAAATTCTAGACATGGCTTTTTCCAAATGCATCCTCAAAGAAATTATTTTGAAGCTTTTCCAGGAAACTGATCATTAAGAATATATTTCTAATTCTGTCCTAATATTTTAGGACATCAGAACCAGAGGAGAAATAAGTGATTGGAAAATTATCATTTCAAGCCAATTCCTGGAGATGTTTTCATTGTCGTTGTTATTTTAGTTTTTTTCCTTTTATTCTTTAGGCTTTTCTTTCCTATTTTTCTTCATAGACTTGAAATAATGTTTTAATAGGGGATGCTGAGAATTGGGTGGCCTTGACAATCAGGACATGCTCTTTGATAGAGCGTATGCAAGGTGGAGAGTTTAGTCTGTTCAGTAATTCCCAGACATTAAGATGCTGCACTTGTCTTTGCTGTGCTCAGTGCTTTATAAAAGTAGACAATAGAAAAGCATTAGGTGGAAAACCCCCTCCCAAAGGCAAGCTTTCCCCACACCTGGTCCCTTTCACCCACTCATCTCAGAAGACCCTAGGAGAGGCCCAGGAATGTTCTTTCCATATCTGAGCAACGTGTGTTCCTCAGTATGAAGAGAGAATGAAGCCCTGTGGGACTAAGGAATCAGGAAGGGGATTTTATTATACTACTTGAACACAGGTTTGAGCTTTACTGATAGGGTCTCACCAAAAGTTGCACTGCACTTTGTTCTTTCACTCCCTCAGGTACCTGCCATCTCCTGCTCTAAATTGTGCCCAATTATGACCTAAATCTTTGTATTGTCCATCATCTAAGTTACTCTGTAAATAAACATTTTTCACAATAACTGAAACTTTACTTAAACTTTCAGACCAAGTAAAGTATGTGTTTCAACCACCCAAGGCATGTAAAGAAGTTACTTTAAGAGACACTTAGCTCTTATCACCTCCCTGGGCTTGTGATATTTAGTCTGTATGTGTGGTGACCTGTTGATTCCACAAAACAGTCCTGTTGTGACTGTCATTCAGATTAACCAGGACAGAAGCATTATTCCAGTATGCAAATATTACTCCCTAGCACATGAGAGAAAGAAGAAAATTACTAATTTGGTTAAAAATCATGGTTAGAATGAGTTTGACCACATGTTGTGAACCAAAACTGGGACACTGTGATCCTCAGTGTTCATTTACAGATGTGGGAGGAGCTGCCTGGCTCACTCTTCCAGGCAACCCATGAGTTTTATCCACTCCCTAGTTAAGCCCCTGGAAGGAGACTGGCACTTACAATAGCACTGTTTGGGCAAGAAAAATGTCATTGAGATGGAGCTCACGTTACTTTATATTCCGCCCAAATTAGGGAATTAAAAATTATAGCTCAGCTTTAAGAGTAAATAAGGTCAAAATTCTTTTTTACACTAATTTAATTAAAAGGTGAGTAAAAGTAACTGAGCCCTTTAGAGTCTCAGTATATGATGTCTAAGTCATCATCAAAACATGGGATTCTTGGACCGCTCTTGCAATTTTGGTAGTTTTAGAATTCACTCACTACTATCATTTTGCATGTTCTTATTCCAATCTGAAAATTATAAGATATGCTTTAAGTAATAATGAAAAACAAATGAAAAAAAGCAAAATCCCACCTATTTATGCTCTTGGGTAAATTACTGCTTTGCAGATTTAAGGAACAAATGGCATCTGGTGATTGACCGCCTCACTGTGCTCTTCTTAAAATTCCTGGAGTATTTTCACAAACTACAGGTGTTCATGTGGTGGATTTTGGAGTTGCACATCATCAAAATTGTTTCATCGTACATTATCTGGGTTTCTGTGAAAGAGGCAAGTAAACCTTTGTTGTATCGTCCAGCCAAACAGAACCACAGTGGGTCATAATTTTTCTTTTCCAGCTGTTCATGATTTTTTTTTTTGAAATGTAATTCCCATTATGTTAGAACATCAAGGGTCTAAGGCACATACTCATATACTTTTCCCTCCTGAAAGGGGGAAAATAACAGGGGAGAAAGTGTTTTGGGGCTTAGTTTTTAATTGTCTTGGTCATATCATAGACGTTACTTATTTTCATCTAGTCTTTAGCTGAAGTGTGCGAGTGCAGGCTGATTTTCTGTGCTATACATGAGAATCCATCTCTCTAAATTCTCTTTGAGAAAAACAATAACATTCCAGTTTATGTTACCAGAGAATAAACTCAGGTTCCAAAATTTGGTAAAATCTTTAATAGAGCTCACTTTGTTTGTTATTGGATTTTTTTGAGACATGACACATAGTCTTTCAACATTGTAATTGCACTCTGTTTTCTCATCTGTAAAGAGGGGAGTCATCATTCAGCCAACAATTATTTGATATTTACTATGGAGGGATTAGCTTTCTTTTAATTTGTTCAACCAATGATTTTCACATACTTGTAATTTCCCTGGACTCTTTTTGAGTTGGTGATCATTTAGAGTCTTTGCTCTCCAAAAGTTATAATTTTAAAAAAATTACATAGTATATAATATAGCTATAATACTATAAACCTAAAATGTTTCACAAATAGGTAACTAAGGGACCAAGTTTAATTTAGCCCCCTAATCTAAGCTAGAACATTTCCCCATTTCATACAAACAGTCTGAAATAGATACGTAATCATTGCCAGGTGGGAACAAGAACAGAAACCACTTTTCCTGTGAGATTTGTGGCAGAAAATGACATATGCTCCACTGTTAAGTAATCAAGTCTATACATTAATTAGAACTACAATCTTGCTTAATATGTATATTAATTGAGAACAAAAAAGTTGCAGCATTTTAACTGTGTGGGTAAATTGACCAATTGAGGCTCAATTTGAGGGTCAGAATATTAAAGAGCAATGAAAAAAGGAAAAGAGAAGGCATTTGGTTGAAAATGAGCAAAGACCATTTCTGAATTAACCAAATCTGATATATAGATTTCTTTTGATGGCATGAGAAGTTGTGTTGCAGAGCTATGGAGGCATATTAAGACAACTTAATGGTAGGAATGGGTGTTAATTGACAGAGAAATTAGTGTGAGTAGAACAGAGGAAAACTACTGTCTGAAATCCATCCTAGAGAGTTCCTACACATTCTTAACAAAAGACAGGTATATATTTTGAAAATCATTCCTAATGAGTCTAAACAATATCTTGTTAACAGACTATCAAGTAAATTAAAGATCATGATCTATTCACCCTGTTACCCCATTAGAAAAACAGCCTGGAGGAATATAACCAATTCATTCTCTATGATTCATCCACTGCATGGACTTCTAGAATTTTCATTCCTAAGTCACCTACAACTTCAAATCACATCAGAGATTAATGAACCAGAGAAATTCTGCTCCTACTGAGTCTACCATCTGCCATAATCCCATTGGTGTAAAATAATTTAACCCCCAAGTGTACCAGAGTTTCACACGAAGATTGAGTTACTGTGTGATTCTTCGGTGCCATCGCCAATGCAGCCTCTCCCCACTCTGCATTAATTCTGGTCTGTGGGCTCCACTCAACATGTTTATAGTTGATTCTTGTTAATATCATTGATGCATTGGGCAATTAGAATACGTGGAGTGTAATCATAAAAACAACTTTATTTTGGACCTCCACTATCCCTTTAAAATGTAGTCTACAGGAAAAATTTTCTTCACACTCCTGAATGCAAAACATTTTCTGATCATTTCTGGGTAATGGAAAGTCTTATAGTTATCTTAAAGAGAAGCAAAATCTCACTTTATTAGTTAAAATAGTTCATCCACAGAAAACAATCAAACTCTTATCTCTTACCCAGGGAGAAGTGTCTCCTCTTCCTAGCTGCATCTTTCTTTCTCACACAGACTTTCCCTCACTCCCTCCACCCCAATGAACTAACTTCTGTTATAAATCTCCTAGGTTGGACCATAGACTGGGGGCAGTAGGGATGAAGGGTATTCTGATTTGACTTGTACTATCATAGGATGTCCTCAATCTCTGAGCTGGATCAATTAAACTTACCCTTTCTCTCATGGAGGCTCCTGTGTGGGGCCTCCAACAGCAACTCCTCCAGGGCTGTGGCCTGTCACACAGCCCCTGGTTTCCCAAATCCTCTCCCCCTGGACTCTTTCTTTTGGAGATCTGCCTCCCTTGCAGAAATCCCCTTGAGTAGTACTCAGAACAGCTCCAATTGTTTTCTTCCTCCTGCATCAGGTCCAAGGGCAATAGTCAGAGTCTCTGCTCTGCTCAGGCCCATTGATCCCAGTAAAGTGGGCTCCTGGGCTCTGCCATTATGCCAGGTGGGTTTTCTGGGAAGAAATTGCACATCAGTGCCCAAACTCTAATGTACACACACTAAGATCTGTGAGTGATCCTGCTTGAGGCTTTCTTACTCCAGACTTTGGGGAGAGAATGCAGCATTTCTTCTTCCCACCCCATCATCTTAGGGGTGGGGAACAGACAGAAGCACCACCAACAAAGACATTTATTCACACTTCCCCCTGTCATCTTCACTATCTTGATCAATTTATTTCCTCCTGGAGGACTTTAAAAAACCCCTAAATGGTTTTCTATCAACTGTTTTGAAATTTCTACATGTTGACTAGCACCTCATTTTGAAATGTCATATCTCCATCTATTCTACTTTGGTGCCTCATGACACTGATTTAACACCTTTCTATACCAAGTACAGTTGGGGAAGAGAGACAAATATTGACTCTTGTATATGGTTCTTGTAAGGAGTCATGTGCCAAGTCAGCATGTGATATGTCTGAATTTTATCTGGTTTTAAGAAGGAAGAATGTCTAGCCATTCACATCAGGGTGCCTGTTGCACAATACCAGGGGCATACCTGTGAATAGCAGCCCAGAGGTTGTGCACCTCTGAAGTGCTGATTTATACTTGCAGGGGCCTCTTCTGCTTTGAAAGCTTGATTCATCCATCAGCAATGACACTTTATATATATTTGTGTTTGTAGCTTATTAACTTTGAATAATACAAAATATAAACTTTCTCAAAAATTGCTGATCATATATGGCAAAATGAGAAAATTAGCATCCTCAGTTAAAACTTCAAGAGATGTGGCCACATGCTTTGGATTCCTATGCTCATCCTAGGTCATCAGCCAGGGTGCTTGTTTTCACAAACTTTCAGGGTCATTCTCCTACAAGTATTAAACCTTTCCAAGGTTATCATCATGAGCATCTGAGAGAGAAGAAGCCCCTGTGAAAGAATTTGTATATATGTGTGATCAAAAAATATGGTGAATGTTTAAATAAAATTTTTATTACAATAAATGACACATTGCCATTAATCCCCCTTTAAATACTCCCCTTTACTTCAAACACACTTATTCAATCTTTCTTGCCACTTTATGAAGCAGTTCTGGAAGTCCTCTTTCGTGGGTTTCTTTACTTCATCCTCCATCATGACAATGCTCCATGTCACACATCGATTCTGGTACGTCAATTTCTGTCAGATAAAAACATTACAGTTTTTCCTCATCCACCTTATTGTCCAGATCTGGCACCATGCGATTTCTGGCTCTTCTCCAAGGTAAAAATAACCATGAAAGATAAATGTTTTGAATTGCTTCAGGACATTGAGGAAACCATGACAGTACAACTAAAGACACCCATGAAAGAGGACTTCCAGAACTGCTTCAGAAAGTGGCAAGAATGGTGAGATAAGTGTGTTCAAAGCAAGGGGGAGTATTTTGAGGGGGATTAATGGCAATGTGTCTTTTAATGTAATAATTTTATATTTAAACATTCACTGTATTTTGTGATCACACTTCATAAATATACGTATATGTATATGTAAACATATATATAATATATATATATTATATATATTATATATATATACACACACATTCTCTTCTCCTTCTTTTATAGGCAACCACATTTCTAATTTCTAAAGCTTCCTAGAGAACTCTGTGAGATCAAGTTATTCCTTGATGAAGGGGGCCACATGTTGTTTCATTTAGTATCCTCAGCAACTCCCTGAGGGCCTGGCCAATTGTAGAAGCTCAATGAATATTCACTGACTGAAGGAAGGAAGCAAAAAAAAGAACTTTGCAAGCTTGAGATTCCTCATAGATGTCATCTAATGTCTCATTATTATTATTATTTTCACTCTCACTAAGCATCATTTAGCATTTATTATGCACTTACAATCAATTGAGTGCTTATATGGGGCTAGACGCTTGTGTAAAAGCATGAAAGACATACTTCTTGTCTCACAGTCTGATGGTAATGGCTGGTGAATAAAACCAAAAGTCACATTAGCTGCTGGGTTAGAGGTGTCCCAGGAAGCTCTGGGTGTACAGGAAGGGGGATTACATGCAGGGTTTTGCACTGAAGCTGTGGATTCTCTGAGGAAGGGAGGCCAGGGATGAGCAAGCACAGGGCCAGGGAGCCACAATTCTCATAGGCTCCTATCTCAAGGCAATGGCTGAACACAAGTTTGTGTTCAGATAAAATGACAATTTATCCATCCAGAGGCCGGTGACCCATCTGCCTCATTCAGGAAGAATGCAGTGACGATTCCAAAAGGACAACAACTTGTCTCTTCACCTTCCCGGATTCCCCAACGCTGTTCCCTTCCCCCAATCCCCCAATAAAATCTTTAGAAAAAAAAATGGCAATTTATGTAAAAGTGCTTTTTCAGAAAGACATTATGACATAAAAATTACTGTCCAAAATTCATTGATAATAAGAATCACCTAGACACTTGTTCTGTATGGATTATCAGTCATTTCCCCAGAAATCCTGATTCATCAGATATTGGTTGGGGCCCAGGTATTTGTCTGTTTTTGTTTTTGTTTTAATATACATTCCATGAGATTTCAATCATCAAGATGATGATGAGACCATCATCAACCATGTATGCATTGAACAAAATATCGCACTTCTCTGAGACCCAGTTTTCTTATTATTAAAATGATAAAAATTTAAAAAACCCACTTCATAGAGGCTGCTCAGTCCTTATTTTACTTGATTCTTTACAACATTGGATTTTGCATTTCCTCTTCCTTGACACTCTCCCATCTCTTGTTTCCCAAATTAGCACACATTCTTGGCCCCTCCCCATAGCTTCTGCTCTTTCTTTCCATCTCAGTCACAGGCTCCTTCTCTTCCCACCAGCTTCTTAGATTCTATCTGTAGCCCTATTTTCTGGTTCTAGACTCTTTCTGGGTGATCTCATGAGTTTCTGTGATTTGGTTGCCATCTACATGCAATGAGTCATAAAACTATATCTTCAACCAGCCCCCTCTTTGAACTCCAGATCCATATCCCCAAGTGACAACTGAACATGACCACACTTTTACCTGTACCAAAAGCACTTTCAACTGAATATCTCTAAAAATAAGCTCATGACATCTGCATCAGTTCCCTTTTAGATTACTCTAACAGATTCCCAACTCTGCTCTAATCCTTCCTCCTTCTAATATGTATTCAGTTATGCAGCTTGTATAATCTTTTCAGAGTATAAATCATGTTAATCTTCAACAGCTCTCAGTCATCATCATAATAATGTGATATAACCCTCATGATCTGGTCCTAGACCACTACACCATTTCCTTTCCTAGACACCCTAGCCCCTTGGTAGATATCAAAGTCCTCTAAATGGACCCAGATCACACTGCTCTCATGGTAAACCACTTGTTGCTCCAAAGATATGCACCCCATTCTCTCTGTTGCCTATAAGGCCTTGGACCTGCAATTCCTCTGCCAGGCTAACTCCTATTTGACCTCAGATCCTCTGGGCAATCTTCCCTAATGCTAGGTTAGATGTTCAGCTGTGTGCGCCCACACAATTCTGCTCAACCCAGCAGAGTTCTCACTCCTTGATATTGCCATATGCTTATTTGCATGACCTCATATGTTTCTTAAGGGCAGGGATCCACACAGGATATGTTATCTTGAACCTAATTAGGACTCAATAAAAGATATTGTATTTTCTTCTCTATCACGCAAAAATTAAACTTTTTTTGTAAGTTTGTTGTACTGTTTTTACACTCAATAGCTTAAATACATAATAAAAGAAATAACAAAAAGATTTAATTTCTAATATCCTTAATGGGATTTGTTTTTTAACATTCCAATTAGGATGGCACTGCTAATGACTAAGGAGGAGTTACTTAGCTAGTCAAAATATTTTGTTAAAATGTAACATTTATTATGTTGATGAGTGCTTTATACTTTGCAGGGCTCTTCTATGTACTATATTTCTTTCATCCTCAATTAACTCTGTAAGGCAGCTCTTACTACCCTAATATTTCAGCACTTTAGTTCTAAGAAGTTCCTTGCTTTGGACAGTGTCAACTATTAAGTAGGAGGGTAAAAAGAGCACTAGGTTACCAGTTGCAGAATTAAATACTGTCCTGGAGTCTCCACATTTCTTCTTGTTTAGTTTTGTAAGCCAGACAGGAACCATACCTCATAGCCCATAGTGCTTAGTTAGCACTTGGTACATGTTCAAATTTGTCAATTGAATGTATGCTGTTATTTTTACCTGGTTATATTAAATGTTCCTAGGATATTATTTTAACAATATTCGGATATTATTTTAACAATACCCAGAATAAATGAGTATGTTCCAAAACTGAATAAGATGGTAGTGCTTCACCATTTAGTGAACTATTAGCTATGGACAACTGTTAGAAAAGAGTGGACATCTCACCTGATCAATAAATACAGAATGTCTAAAACCAAGTTGAAGTCATTGCCTTCCCTCTTTACACCTGCACCTCACCCCAGATCCAATCTCTGTAGGGGCGCTATCATTTTCTCAAGGCTATGGCTCCCAAGTCAGAAACCTGGGGTACATTTCTTATACTTTCTCCCTTACCCACACCACCCACAAGCCAATCAATCATCAAATCCATCTAATTTGCTTTCCATCTGAAATCCATGAGTCCTCCCAATCTACTCCACTGCCCATGTTTGGGCTCATGTCATTGTTCTCCTGGGCTATCACAGTACATGTGAGCTAGACCTCTGGTCTAACCCGCATTGCTGCACCTCCATTCTTCAGTTACACATATCTAAATAAAATGCTAATCTTTTCTTAATATTTCCCAGCATAGAGCCCTTCAGTAGCTCTCTATTTTCTGCACATGGGGTTCATGTGCCATAGCATGGTTTAAAAGGGGTCCACAAAACATGGCTCTGCATCTCCAGCCTCACTACTGCTGCAGTTCACTGCTTTCAACTCCAAAACCTCCAGTTGTTTGTGATCACCTGTTTCTACCATGCTCCCCCATGCTCTCCTGTCTTTGCTCATACATTGTTTACCTCAAATGCACCTCTCACCTTTCTTGGCCTGGCTAACTTTATGCATCCTTCAAGGCTCAGTTCAGCATCACCTCTTCCAGGAAATGCCTCCTGAAGCCCCAGATTGGGCCAAGAACCCCTTCTGGGTATTCTCACATGAGACTGTTTACATCTATAGTTTATTACTACTATATTATATTGATATCATCTGATTATACATCTGTCTGCAGTACAAGACATGTATCTTAGCACCTAGGACAATGCCTTGCATATTCTTGGAACTCAATCAACCTCTGCTGAACTGAGCTGAACTGAATCAATCAAATTGCTACGTTTTGTAGATGTTACGCCATGTTATATATTTTTGCCCCCATTTCTGATTTTATGTTTTCAGGTGTCTGTGTTCAACTATGTATTTTTGATTTCTTGGGCTTTTGCTCTGCCATACACCAAGCTACGCCGTCTGGCTTCAAGTGTCTGCACTGTCTGGACATGTGTGATCATCGTCTGCAAAATGTTGTACCAGCTGCAAACCATTAAACCTGAGAATTTTTCTGTTAACTGTTCTTTGGTGAGCCTCAAAGTCGGGGGAATCTTCTTCACTGGCCTTTAGGGTAGTGAGGTGGATTTTGGGGAATCTACATCTCCAGGCACATTCTGTCTGGTCTAATTTAAGTCACCTAAGCACGTTGGATATATTCTGGCCCAGTATGCTGGGCCCAAGTCTTCTCCTGATGAGATTTCCCCTTTGATATGGGTATTTCCCTCCCTTTCTCCCATGTTCTTTTGCTCAAAACTGAAGAAGAATAATCTGAACTTTCCTAATCTGTGAAGCCATTTTTTACTTTCTTTTCTCTTCTTTTCAGCCAAATGAAAATCAAACAGATATACCCCTTCACCAGTTGAACAAGTCCCTACTCTACAGTGCTCCTGTGGATCCCACAGAGTGGGTCGGACTGAAGAAGTCTTCTCCCTTGCTCGTCTACCTGAGGGTAAAGGCTTCATTGTGCTGAGTTGGTGCCGCTGAGCAGTTATTGTCTAGAATTATTTCCCTTGAGACCCCTAATATCACATTTCATAGTAATCTCATCTTATGTGGCATTTAGAATCACCTGCGAAACAAATGACCAAATATTAAAATCAGTATCGCATTGTGTTGCAAAGAAATTGATCAAGTAGTTTGTGATTAATTGAATAAAGTATGGCAAATATATTCATTGGAACATTATAGAACCACTGAAAGGTTGAGGGAGATTGATAATGTCAGACATTAAAAGATATCCAAAATGTATTGTTCAGGTTTAAAAAACAAACAAACAAATTTCAAAAAACAAATACCACACATAGTATAATCTCTTTTAGACACAAAGAAAAAATATTGAGTAAAACAAACAGATGCTTAGCAGTGATTATTCCTGAGAAGTAGGTGTAGCATTACAAGAATTTTTTGCTGTCTAAATTCCATTTCTCTATAATTTTTAATAAAGGGAATATATTACATTTAGAGGTAATCAAATAAAGTGCATATCTTTGAAAAAAGAACTTTGCAAGCCATTGTAAGAAACATAATGAAAGCAATATACTTCAGATTTTTCACATTTTACTTTGATGACTAATCTAAGTAGTTTTAATAATATATTAACAGACATTTAAAAAAACATTTATATTCAACACTTGGAATTTTAAAATGTACTAAGCATCCTATTTTCCTTTGTGTAGTTTTCTAGTTTTTTTTCTCAAATGTTGTCAAATGTTATCTGTAATGTACAAATGATATTAACAATATCTACCATGTAATGTACAAATAATATCTATCATAAAGAGCTATTATAGGAATAAAACAAATTGATATTTAATATGGGTGATTAGTATAGTATCTGGTACATATGGTTCCATAAATTTTAACTATTTTATTATCATCATCATCATCATCATCATCATCATCACTATTATTATTTTATTGTCATCAGTGTGCTTCTCAATCTTCTACTTTCTCTAGATTTCAGGAGTGTTCAAAAATTTCCTCTCTGATGCTTATTGCACTATTCCAGCTTAGTCTGTTTTTATGGATGTCTGCGTAGAATGTTGTAAAAGGTTTTGCACTTTTAGTTGCCAGTAAGTTTGGACCACCTTCCCAAGGTAGGGGTGTGCACTTTTTCAGTTATAGAAATGAGTGTCACCAAGCTTTTGTCTAGAGATTCTAGGTCTTATGATCATGAAAATTACTCTGATTTGCATCAGGGAGATAACTCCACCCTTGCTACCATAAAATAAGGAAAATGAACATGGAATTCAGGGCTATATTTTACTGAGGTGAGATTTTATAAAACCTTGTCCTTTTAGACATTAAAAAATGGAATCAAATGATTTATTATGAAGATTGCTTAAAATTACCAAGTCACAAAGCATTTGGCTTCACACAGCTGTGCTTTCTTGCTTTGTAGAATAATCTCCTGATGCTGGCCATTCTGGCCTTTGAAGTTACAGTTTACCGCCATCAGGAATATTATCGAGGTCGAAACAACCTCACGGCTCCTGTGTCTAAAACCATCTTTCATGACATTACAAGACTACATCTAGATGATGGACTTGTTAACTGTGCCAAATATTTCATAAATTACTTCTTCTACAAATTTGGTCTGGAGGTGAGTTTACTTGCTGATGCATTTTCTCTTCTTTGTGAAAATTCCAGTAGCTGCTTTTGGCCAGTTGACCATTGGAGCTTCATTGCACATCTGCAGGCCATGAGTACTGATCTCAGGATCAGCAAGAAGAAAGTCTTTTGAAGCCTTGACTGGCCTCGTTGAATATTTTCAATACTAAGTGCCAATGACCACTTCTCTCAACAATGAATTCAGGCTCTCTGGATCTCAGTAGTCTTACAGATGCATGGATATCACTTATTGTTTTAACTGTTTCTTATTATTCTTTTTTTTTTTTAAAGATTTTATTGGGGAATTGGGGGAGGGGAACAGTGTTAGGGAATTGGGGGAGGGGACCAGCCAAGTTGTTGTTCTTCAGTCATCATTGTGGAAGGCGCTAGTCGCCATCTGGCTTCCCTGTTGGCAGCTCGTGGACTCTAAGCTCAAGGTGCTGTGTTCAATATTAGTTGCGGGTGGGTGTAGCCACCATCCCATGTGGGAGACAAACCAACAGCCTTGTTGTTAAGAGCACATGCTCTATCCTCTGAGCCATCCGGGTGGCAGCACAGCTCAAGGTGCCGAGTTCAGTCTTAGTTGTGAGTGGGCGTAGCCCAACATGGAACAGGCAACCTTGTTGTTACACCAGCTGAGCCATCCTGCCATCTGTTGGCAGCTCAGCGACAGCTCAGTTCTGGCACAGTATTCACTGGCCCATGTGGGAATCAAACCCGTGGCCCTGTTGCTCAAAGCACGCTCTCTAAGCAACACTTAACAAACTGAGCTACTCGGCCAGCCCTGGTTTCTTATTATTTTTGTGCATTCTGAGAATATTGTTTTGTTCATTCTGAAAATGTAACCTTAACCAAAATGAACTGTTTTGACCTGAAATGGTTGTGGTAGTACCTGTTCCTATTAAGAATGAATTTGGAACAGGGTTTTTCATGAAGAGATCATAGCTGTAGTTTTCTTCATATTTTGAAGTGGTTCTTATTAATCATGATGTATTCAGTTTTCCCTAGGAAGTAATTTGTACAGTCTTCATGCTAAAAGATACTTAAAAAGGCAAGACCTGGTGAACACATGCAGAGAGACCTACTCTCAGGAATGCAGGTCTCTGCTGCCTATACAAGGCTGACAGCTGACACCACTTCCCTTCTCTGCAAACCCTTTTATTTTTGCCTTTTTTTATCTTTACACAGACCTGTTTCCTAATGTCAGTTAACGTAATTGGTCAGCGAATGGATTTCTATGCCATGATTCATGCCTGCTGGCTGATCGCTGTCTTGTATCGACGCAGAAGAAAAGCCATAGCAGAGATCTGGCCCAAGTACTGCTGCTTTTTGGCATGCATCATCACGTTCCAGTACTTCATCTGCATAGGCATCCCCCCTGCTCCCTGCAGAGGTGAGTGCCTTCCCCAGGAGCCTGCTGCTTTTACAATCCACCCTACATTGTATACAGTGGGCAAAGGGCAGCAAATAAGCATATTGATTTTGTGCCTCACCACCTCTCTCCCTGCAGATTACCCATGGAGATTCAAGGGTTCCAGCTTCAATGACAACATCATAAAGTGGCTGTATTTCCCAGACTTCATTGTGCGGCCCAACCCTGTGTTTCTTGTCTGTAAGTGTTGCAGCCTTGGGGCCACAGAGCACTGGTATTTGGTTTTATATTTGCTAATCCATCTTCACATGTTATGCATTAGTGCCTTGGCTTCTTCCACTGAACTTTATAATCATGTAAAGTCTTGTCTCCATACATTAATATCACCAGTTGTTAATGGCTTCTACTTTCTATATTACCTTTGCAAAATTAATAAACATTGAAATGCCACATTCACTTTAATAATTTCACCTCCCAACACACACGCCTACCCCTATGCCCTAACACACAACCCACACTCCCACCTTCTAGAAGGTAGGCTGAGGAGGGAGGCCTTATATTTTGTGAAGCAATTGTTTCTCACTGCCACCACAGACAGACCAAATCTAAAGATAAGACTCTGATAGCTAGGGAGATGCTACCCAAATTGCTGATGCTCCTGAGTTGGGCTGATGATCCAAAGGTTAAGGTTGTCATCTCCCACCTTAGACAATAGGGGGCGCTGGGTGCTATCGAAAACAGAGTGTGCTGCCTAAACACATTCAAGTTTCATTTGAAAAACAATGAAGCAACTTGTGCTGATGGCTGCCAGCTTGCCTGGTGTGAGGACCTTTCCTGGGCCCTCAGCCACAAGGACAGCTCTGTCACACTTCTTCCCCAGTCTCGCATATTGGCCCGTAATTATCACCTGCTTTCACCAAGCCTCACTGCAGTGTCTGCTCTGGAAAGAGCCTGATTACAAATGCAAAGGGAAATGGAGACGATAAAGAAAAACACAAATGTTTGCTTCTACCACATGTAAAAAGATAAAGATGGGGAAAGGTGCTCAAATGGCATCCTTGAAACTTGAGTGGGAGATAAGTGCAAGTAAAGAGTCATGAAGACTAGTAATTAGCATCTGATATTTTCACTCACCAACATGCAGACAAAATCCAGGGACTCTCCTACTGTGAGCCCTTGGAATGTCTGTGGTCCCCCTTTCATGATGGGGAAGGTAGAACTTGGCCCCAGCAGTAGAATCCAGGAAGACTTGTACCATGAATCTTGTGAACATAACCCACTTATGAGTTAAGGAGCAGCTCATGCTGCATGGAGACTGTTTCCTTCATTATGTATACCCAGGTTTAATTATCTTATCTCTGCCTTACCAGATGACTTCATGCTGCTTCTATGTGCCTCTTTACAACGGCAGATTTTTGAGGATGAAAATAAGGCTGCAGTCAGAATCATGGCGGGGGACAATGTCGAGATTTGCATGAACCTTGATGCGGCTTCTTTCAGCCAACATAACCCTGTGCCAGATTTCATTCATTGCAGGTAATTAGTTTCAAAGCCACTTTTCTGTGTGCCTTTCATTTAGAATATGTACTTCTACTTCCAATTCTCTGTCTGTCATTCTTTGGACACTGACAGGTGATTGTACACATGAAGCTAGTAAATGTGGGATGGGGTGGCTCACTAGTCTAGAAGCTGAGTCTCTGACCTATTTTGCATCAGTTTGTGTCCTCTCATTCATTTACAAACTGACATGTGCTCATAATACTGCCTCCTGCCTCTCTTGCAGAGATCTTTCCTCCTCATCCCTTGTCCAACTTCTTCATCTCCTGTCCCTCTTCCTCATCCCATCCCTCCTCATCATCCCCCTTATTCAGTAGGCACCAAGGACAACTGGTCACGCTGTGCTGGCACTCTCCCTGAGCACTGTCCCCTCCATGGCTGTGCATGGGCTCCCTTTGTAGCATGCTTTCTGTCTTTCTCAGTCTGGTGACAGCTGATCTTGGCAGCCTGATCATCCCCTCCACAGAATTTGTGTTTAAATCAAACTAAATTTCTCACTGTGTATTCCTTCTGCATTCTCTGGATTTCCAAGTCCTCCTAGTTTTTTCACCTGATGCCCACCCCATGGAGAACACTCCTATCTGCCTCCCCAGTCAGTTCCTTTGTCTTGTGAAGCCTTTAAAACTGAACTCAACCGTCAGTGTAGGAGTCTGACAAATTGGTGTTATGTTTTTTTGTTTTTGTTTGAGGGCAGTGTCACTGGCCTTCATGTGGGACCTGAACCAGGGCTGCTGGCTTCCCAAGCCAGTGCTTAACCTCCACACCACTCGGCCGGCCCTTGGTGTTATGTTTTATGCCTCCTTTACACACACACAGCAGAAGCCCTTGTGTGCATTCCGATATGTCTTGAGTTAGTCACTAACTCTGCCTATGATGATCCTGGGATACTGAGAAATACACACATTTTATCCACTCTCCTTTGAGTATGAAGTCAAGGAAGGGTGTAATATATTTTAGAAAAGAAAAATTATGAAAACATTTAAATGTTGAGTATTGTACTCTAAAAAGAGTGAAGTTCTAAAGTTCACTTACCTTACAATGTGCCTTCAAGCCATAATACATTCCCGAATAATGCTAGGTAAAGTGTGATGCATATTTCATCAAGAGAATACTTATTAACCCCTACAAAGTAATAATTGTTAATCAAAGAAGTGACTCAGACCTGGCTCTTCTGTGTTTCTCTCCAAGCCTAGGAAGAGAAACAAACAAAGCAAAAGCTCTGAAACAGAGATGTTCTAATTATGCAAATACAGATGTGATGTGGTTTGTAGGGATAACTTCAGTCAGGTGTTGGTGACCGTGCTAGGGAAACTAAATAGCAACTGCTATTTATCACAAGATGACTGAGACCTAAATGTTGCCTTACCTTCCACCAGAAAGGTCAGAAGGGAGGAATGGCTCCTTAAAAAGGGATTTTTGACTCCACCCAGGGACATGCAAAGACAGAGTATTGAACAGAATATTGAACAAGCCCCATTGTGGCTATGTCTGCTTTGTCAGAATTACTTCTCAGCTGCAAGGAGAGCCTTTTATCTCTAATTACACCTTTGTATGTAACATGGAATTTCTGAAATCTATAACATGGACTTGTTTAAATCTATTCATTTCTAGTTTATCGAAAGAAACCCATTCTTAACTGTTCTCTTGCTCCAGGAGTCATCTGTACCTTAGAATTTTCTTTGCCATACAATTATTTATGCCTCCTGTAGAAAGACAGAGAGGACTTTTAGTACTCAAGTTAGTAGGCAGGAAATGTTACTGTTTGTAGGAAATGTGGCTCAAATCCGAGGATGATAAATACACCCACAGTGTTTTCACAACTTACCTAGTCATCCATCACTAATTAGGTGAGCATTTCCTGTAGACCAGGCAGTGTCAAATGAAAGATGAATACAGAGCTCACAGCCTGACTGGAAAAGTGCTTTCATATAGAGTCAAATGGATAGTATGATTTTTTTCCCTCTTATTAAAGTACAATCTCCTGACTTAATTTGTTTGTTTGTGTTGTTGCCCTCTGATGGTTCGGTTTTGTTTTCCAGATCATACTTAGATATGTCCAAAGTGATCATCTTCAGTTACCTCTTCTGGTTTGTCCTCACCATCATCTTCATCACTGGGACAACCAGGATCAGCATCTTTTGCATGGGTTACTTGGTGGCCTGCTTCTATTTCCTGCTCTTTGGGGGTGATTTGCTATTGAAACCAATCAAGAGTATCCTGCGCTATTGGGACTGGCTGATTGCATACAACATTTTTGTGATTACGATGAAAAACATACTGTCAGTAAGTGGCTCCCACTGTGTAACACATTTGTGGTTTCAGTGTAAGAGTAAACAGTCTATTTAGTGGTTATTAAAAGCCCATTGCCCATCACACTGCTTTCTTAAAAGCTCCAAATAAGATGCTGCAAATTCACAATTCAAATGACCACTTATTACTCTTTGTTTTGCCATATTAAGCAGAATCCTTTTTGTTCTTTTCCATCATCTCAAGGTCATATGACAAGAGGATATGTATTTGTAGGAATAAATTTTAAAACATATGTTATTAATAAAACTCCATCTCTTCTGAGGAATAATTTGTTATCACTCTTACTATACTACAAAATGACCTTTTTATGAGTTGAACCTCTTCAAAAGTCATATCATGTTGGCTAAAACAAATCTCTTGTCTAGAAAGAGCTGTGGAAGTATTAAATAAAATGAACATAGTTCTCTATAACACTGTGTGGGGTGGGGAATGAGAGGGAATAGACTATTGAGAGCATGAATGTTTTACATACACATGAAATGTGGGTAGACACAGAGGAAATCATGGATTCCTGGTTGCCTCTGAGCACAGGCATCCTGATCAGAGCCCAGCTAAGACAACTGAGGGTTGCAGAAAAACCTACCTCTTTCCTCTAAAAAGTTTGGCTGTTTCAGGGCACAGCTTTCCTCCTGACCTGGTAGATAACTCAAACTTCCTCCTCGTAATCCCAGAGTCACATAAAAAACTTTTGGGTCACATGGACATCAGTTGTTTGTTATTTCAGGATATTGAATAACAACCTTACATGAGCTGAAGGAGTTAATACATCTCTATTGGCCCTAACTTAAAGTTAATCCTTATACCTGCTACTCCCAGGCTATACCTAATGGTGCATTAGAAGAACAGTGATGTAATGACTTCCTGCTTCTCCTCTTCCTAGCTACTTAAAGATGAGCTCACCAGGCAGACAATTGAACTGTGAAAGAATTGGATTTTTTTTTTTTTTTTGGTACATCCACTGCTGTGTTTAGAGGTTTTGGAAAGTTAAGTCTGTGTAACCATGAATATGTACTTCAATAATTGGTTTGTTCACAGTCCTTTGAAGTGTTAATTTTCTAGTCGATAGTAAAAGTGACCATCTATTTTACTTATCCATTTTACCCCACCATTATTTATTTATATTTGGGATAGTAGTGATTGTTAAAGGAGAGGGTATACGATAGGACAACAAAACACCATTCATTCTAAAGCCAGTCTGATGGTGAAGGATCCATTGTCAGTAGCTGATCCCTACATTCATTCCTGGAAAATGTATGGATATAAAGTGTATGGATACAAAGATTCATTCATTCTATAAACTTATATTGCACTGTTCTTTGCTAGGCACTGTTCTTTGTTTTATATGTGGAAGAGCTAGAGATAAATAGTACTCAGATTTTACCCTCAAAGAATTTACATTCTAAAATTGAAGATAGACCTACTTATAATTATAATATGATCTGTTGATGCTAATTATCACAACACTTCAGGAAAACAAAACAATAAAGAGTACCTTATACTTTGCCTACATAAGTTGGGAACAGGCTTATTTGGAGGTAATGCCGTTTGAACCCTCAAAGACCTGAAAGATTGAAGGTGTCCAGGGAAACAAAGAGGGGAGGATATTCCTAATTTAGAGAACCTAAGCAAAAGCATGGCTATATAGGACTGAAATATGAACAGAAAGCATGTTTGGATGGGTACTCATGCTGAGTAACTGCTGATTTGGGAGCAAATCCTAATTATATTCTACCTCATACGTTCCCGGGAAATATACAGAATTCAGCCATCACCTTTATGTCTTGGCTTACAATGATTAATGTTTGTTTGAACTTTTCCCTCTCAGGATGTGAACTTAACCTTAACTATGACAAGAAATCATCATTATGAGACAACCACATACAAATCAACAAAGAATATTCCTTTACCCAGAGAACTGGCCAAAAAAGAGTCAAAACACATATTCTGCTCCTATTCTAACAACTATCTATCATGAAACTTATGTTTGTGATGATGTTCTGGCAAATAGCACAGGTTTAATACCGCTGACTTGTGAGGAAATAAGTACCAAAATAAGAGTCCTGGGGTTCAGCGTTCACGCATTTGCTAAAATGGAGCTCAGCTTGTTCATACCACACTCTAAGATTTCCTTTTTTGAAAAGAGTGCAGAAAAATTCACACTAAAGGAAGCCTCACATTCCTTTACTTGTTGGGCTTCTTTTTCTAGGAAATGATGGTACTCCTGAAGCATCAATTGTACTACCCCACTGTGACTATAATTTTAAGTACTGTCGGCACCTCCTGCATTCATTGGCACTTAAACTTTGTGAATTCTTGCACATGTTGGGGTCACAAGACATCAAGCATTTTCTGGGTTCAGAGTTTCAGAATTTGTCTTTCCCCCTTGTTTTTCAGATAGGAGCATGTGGATACATTGAAAACTTGGTTGAAAATAGTTGCTGGTTAATCCAAGCTTTCAGCCTGGCCTGCACAGTCAAAGGCTATAAAATACGTAAGTATGAGCAGCAAATTTGAGAACAGAAGAACAAAGAAGGAAGGACAGCTGTATTGTTCTCATTTAAAAATTGGGCCAAAGCAAGTAAAGAAAAGAGGTGAATGTAGAGTTCAATCTCTATACAGAAGCTATAGGATTGTGCTGTATTGTGAATCTATGGCCATAATATGAAGTGCTCCTACTCTAGGCACCTTGGATTGTCTTCAACAGTCCCGCCCTGACAAAGAGCCCCTCCTGTACCTTATGCTGTCAAGAGTTCACTTTGTGGTCAGCCTTGTGAATCAACATTCATATTGGATTTGAAGTGCATCCCCTTGCTTGTAATTGAATCAACTTATAATTGATTTGATGGATCAGACTGTTGCTTTCATGCCTGTGTGAATTCCCAAGCCTGATCACACCACAGGTTTTATAAAATAAATGATGTTTTATAAAACAATGAAAATGAATGTTAATTTTAATTTTTTCTATTTTTTTGCCCCAGCTCGTGATGATTCTTCATGTAAACTACCCAGTGGTGAAGCAGGAATTATTTGGGACAGCATATGTTTTGCCTTCCTCCTGCTTCAGAGAAGGGTTTTCATGAGTTACTATTTCCTGCATGTTGTGGCAGATATAAAAGCTTCACAGATCCTGGCATCAAGGTAGGCTGTGTTTGTTCTTCTTAGACTCCAACCTTCTTCTAGTTTTTGCTCCTGATCTGTAGATTTAGAGGGAAAGGCTGGTAAAAGGTCTAGGTATTAAAAGGAATGCCATTGAGATTGGGGGGGGGTATCAAAAGCCAGGTGTGTGACCCCCCTAGATTGCTGTACCCATCTCAGAGACACTGGCTAATTGAATAACACAATCAGTGACCTCAGCAGATGAGAATCAGAGCCAAACACGAATAAACTGAAGTTGAAGGTAAAGACTTGGAGGTGGCAACTGTGAAATATTTGACTGTGCATTGGCAGTGATGTAAGGCTATGCATAAGAAAATGTGGGGTGTATATGGGTTCTTTTTATAAGATTAGTAGCATTTGAGTATGTTTGCATTGCTTATGAACAGGTTTCCACAGCAATGGAATTGTTGAAAATGCAGGAAGAGAGGAATAAAGGCAATTATGGAGTCCCTCAGGCTGCAGGTGGGGAAGGAACATGAGCACAGGCAAACCTTAAGCAGGAGAATGTCACCTCTTCACCTGTCACTGCATGACAGGGTGTCCACAGAATAGGTGACAGGAAGCTGAGCAAATAATTGTGTCCTGACTTATGTTCTCTCTGAGAAGTAGGGAGCTAGGGCATTTACTAGGAGTGAAAAAACCCTTGACAGAATTTGAGATTTGAGAAAAATGTATGAGGTTTGACATAGCCACCAGAGAGGAGCAGAAGAGTTTCTGGGGAGCGTGGCACAGCGGGTAGTCTGCCAGTCATGTGTTCTCTGCACCATTGTTATTAGCCTATCCAAGCACAGGCTGGCACACCATTGGGATCCTGCAGACCTTGGGATTTGCCAAGTGAATGTGACCAATAACAATGGGACAGAGTTGAGGATATTAAGAGATGTTGATGAATTCTATGGGGACTCTCAAACATGCTTGAAATGTGAGAAAGAACAGAAGGGATTGGAAGGATAGAAAGAAGGAAATCAAAGAGATGAGGCAGGAGACTGAAAATCCTGTTGATAAGGCTTGCACTCCAACTTTGCATATTTCCTTAAGGAATCCTTAGCTAATTTCATACCTTTTCTATGTATTGAGGAGAAAACTAATCACTTCTCTTTGCAAATGTTTCCTCTTATGACAATTATAATAGGGTCAGGTAAGTAACACTTTGCTGAGGTATAATGTTCTGTGGGGTAGGTTTGAAGAGGCACATGGCTTTTAATGTCTTAGAAAACACAAACCATTTTATTTTTACTATCCTCTTAGAATGTCTTAGAAAACACAAACCATTTTATTTTTACTATCCTCCCAGATTTGTGAGCAGCCACTCTCTCCCAGGAGAGGCTGTGCCTTGTTTGTCCACTGGGAGGGGGCTTCTAGACAGGGCCTCGTAACTCCCAATCCCACCTAGGGAACTCCAGCCAACAGCCCAAAAAGAAATGCTTTAACCCTTAGTAATCATTTCAGGGTAAGGTGAGTAACAATGATAGAAAAACTAACTTGTTCTGTTTCCAATTCTCCTTTAGAGGGGCTGAACTTTTCCAAGCCACAATTGTAAAAGCTGTAAAGGCAAGAATTGAGGAAGAGAAAAAGTCAATGGATCAGCTGAAGAGGCAGTAAGAATACTTCATTTACTCTCCTTCTCCTTCCCTTTTATTTTTGGTTTGTACGATGCCATTCAACTACTATCAGCTATCAAGAAAACTAAATCCCCTGAGAAATCTTTTCATGTTAACTTTCACAACTACCTAGGTATTTATTCTTGTGTCAGGCTGTGGCTTATGCCTGCTAGGCCAAAAATGGAAGTCGTTTAAAAGAAACATGGCTGCAGCATGATGGAAGGGGAGATGGCTTGGGTAAGACCGGTGTCAAGTCTTAGTTCAACTGCTTACTTTGGAACCTTGAGCAAGTCATTCAAATTCTCTGAATTTCAATGTCCTGTTTTAAATTATTGCCCATGAGTCTACCTGGGTTTTTATAAATATTAAACAAGTTAATAAATGAAACAGCGTCTTGCCCAATGCCAGCAACTTGGAGTAAATGATCATTACATCTGTGGGAAAGGGAATAGATGCAGAGTCCTAGCTCTGGAAGGATCTCTAGAGGTAATATAATCCAGTCTTTTAGGAAAGAAACTGGTGACCCATGATATTAGATGACTTAAAATCTATGACTAACAGAAGCAGCACTGGAAATACAAGCCCATATTTCCCTATATTTAGTTCAAGACCTTTTCCACCACAACATTCTGGTGAAGTCAAGTAATGGACTGACTTTACACAATATATTTGAGAATTCTGATCTCTGTGTTTTGTTTGTTTTTGTTTTTAGCCCATTGTAAAGAATTTTTTTAGAGTGAAATTTCTAGCAATGAATTGAACTTCTGAGGATTGGTAGCACTTCACGTGGTCAGGAGCCAGGTTTAAGAGCTGATGGCCTAAAATTCAGAACCTAACCACTTTCCCCAAGAAAATGAAGACATTCTATTGTCCCATCAGGAAAGTTCCCTGAGTTTGCTAAGACTGCTTCATTTTTTTCTGACCTCATTTTCCCCATGCAAACATATTTGCTAGTATAAATTACACTATCCCATAGTATGGTTATTTTCACAAGTGAAGATATGGTATTGTATATAATATTGAATAAAATGTGATGTAACTGTTGCTATTGTTATTTCTAGCTACCTAAATCAAGTCTAGAGAAATAACAAATTTGGATCCACATGTAGAATGTGTTGCCATAAGTGAGACCTGTTACTATAATTCACTTCACTCAATTTTTTCATTTGCTTAAGTGACAGAAAGTCAGAATAAAAAAGAAAAAAAGGGAATGATCATTGCAAAAAACAAACTGAAAATATTGTTTAAGCTACACAAAGCACAATTAGTGCTTAAATTAGTTGAAACACTTCAGCAATATAACCTGAATTTTAAGAAACTAAATTATTAAGAAATGAAACATTTCAGGAGAGCAGACCTGGGAAATAGAGTTTAGCATTACAGTTTCCTGAATAAGCGGACAAAATAAAAGGCACTAAATCAATAATTAAAGGTGAAATGATACTTTGTTCAAGATCTTATAATAGAAAATGATACATTTTCCATGTCTAATAAAATATTAGATTTGAAATAGAGGAAAGGCATATTGTCTAATAGAATACTTATGAACATTTGATGAAAGACTTGCTATGTACAGAACAGTTCTCACACTCATATATCTTTTCATTTGATGTTCACAACAACAATGTAAGACAGACATATATTATTTTTTAAAATGCAAAATATAGGAGAATAAAAGACTTACATTTCATAATATGCTGTGTTAGGATTGGTTATAGTACAAGGTGTAAGTGGACATAAAGTATTACATATCAAACTTTAGCATAATTATTATTGATCATATTATTAAGACTAGCACCTGTGTAGTGCAAATTAGCATGGGTATGTAAAAAAAATGGAGATACTTGTTGTTAATAAGAAAGTATTCAAAAGTTTCAAATATTGACCACTTTGTTCATGACTTTAGCTATATACATAAAAGTACAAAACCAAAGTATGATCATATAACTATGGATGTGTTCTTGGCATTGCTGCTACTCTTGCATCTTTCAGGATGGATCGCATCAAGGCCAGGCAACAGAAATACAAAAAGGGTAAGGAGAGGATGCTGAGCTTGACCCAGGAATCAGGGGAAGGACAAGACATCCACAAACTCTCTGAAGAGGATGACGATAGTATGTCGAGACATTTCCCTCTTATTCAAATACCTTGACATTGAATAATAGCATGATTTGGTGTAGGGCTGTAAAATAATGTTACTTTTCATCTGCCAATATTATCAGTGTACTTTTTTTTAACTTAGCAGGTTTTAATTTCTCATTGCGAATGGGATACATTTATTTATCTTATAAAGTACATATTTAATGAATCCATGACTTTATGAATATCTTTTCTTCAGCAAGACAACTTAAAAATCAACATATAACCTAGTTTCTATTTCACAGACATGTGCTTCTGGAGAAAGTGGACATGAATTTGCTTAATTTGTTCCTTTAGGGAAGATATTTCAGATACACATCTTACTGTTATCTTTGATTTCTATAAATTTTATATGAAAATTAAGTATATATGCTTATTTTATGTGGTATCTGAATAATAGCTGTTAAAATATCATATAGTTATTATCTGTTCCATTGAAACTTAAGATTAAATACATATTTATTATATCTAATTATAGATATATCCAATTAAGTTTTTAAAGGTCTTCTTGTAGATGTTTGCATGCTTCTCTTTTTGAAGGGAATGAAGAATTAATGCATGATATTTTCCAGTACATAGTCTCTATTAATCACCAGTCAATTTATATTTTTTCAACCATGCATTAAAATAATTACAAGAAAGATTGCTGCTTATGGGGCTATATACATTTTAACAAATTATTTGCCACTAAACTGTTCTATAAATTTTGGGTGATGCTTCTTTCTATTAATTCAATAGAAAATTCAATGTGAAATGTGGTTTTGACAGATAATCCCTTCTTCTTTATATTTCTTTCTATGCCCTCATTTGTTAAAAAAAAAAAATGAAACTGTGGCATAATGTTAATAGAACATTTAGTATTTACCTTGTGAAATGGACTGCTAATACATGTAAACTTTTCAGATTCAGTATAGTTCCTTGTCCTGACCTCTGATTACTTTTGCAACTTAGACTTTGACAATTGCATTGTTAAAGCGTGGTTTTCAAAATTTGTTTTCTCACTTTAAAAGAATTAATATTTGGACATATTTTATTTTAGGAGAAGCAGACAAAAAGAAAGCCAAGGGCAAAAAAAAGCAGTGGTGGCGGCCTTGGGTTGATCATGCTTCCAGTAGGTTTTCTCGATCCTCTTACAATTTCATCAATTCTAACCCTTATATCCTTGACCAGAATTCAGGTGTCCCCATGACCTGTGTGCTCCATGCCTGGTTTGATCTTTGTGACTTGATAGGGGGTCAGTATATAGGAAAATTGTGATGTAAATGGGTCTCTGAGCCCTGTAGATGGAAACTTCCAGAGAAATCAGCTTATTTTGGTGCTGGCTGAAGAAAGTCACATGTGTTGTTTACATACTCCTGAGCACCATTTATGGGCTCTGGAAGGGAAGAATAATTGACCACTATTTTATCCACTTCTGAAGTCTAGAGTTCTGCTGGTATGTATTTGTTCTATGGCTGAAAACGGTTATGAAAAATGAGTTTCAGCTCCTTCTGGACCCTGATTGAAGGATAATCATTATGAACACAGTGCTTGTGACCCTCTCTGGCACTAGGCATGGATGCCAATTAGGCTACCCAACCCTCATTCCCAGAGCTTTAATTTTATTTGCATATAAGGATTTTTGCCAGTTTATTCAATACAAAAATGAGGATAATTTAAAGTGAATTTACTTTCTCACTCTGCCTCCTCCTTAGTTTCAAAAAGACTACACTCCAAATCTAACGTTCAGCATGTGGCTCAGAGCCACCTGCAGCTCAGCTATAACGAATTAAGAGAAAAATCAGAGAACAGTTTTTGAAAAGCAGAACTTGATAGTCACATAGAATTAGTGCTTTTCACTCCTGATCATAAAGAAGAATGAGGAATTATGGAACTCAGTGGCTATATCTGTTCTGCTTAGCCGAGGAAATATCACCCAGTATTGACCAATGGTATTATAATAAAATGATCCATTTGAATCTAGCCTTTCTTAAATATGTTAGAATATTGATTAATTATTAATTATTTTGAAAATTACTTGTAATATCTTCCACCTTTTATTTCTCATACTATGTTTCGATAACTGTAGCTAATGTAATCAGACAATGTCAACAAGGCCCATAACATCACATGATGATGGGAGAAGCTCTACTAAGGGGATATTCAGAATCACTAGAAAATCAAGTTGATCAGAATCTTTTCCCATACCTAATTCTTAGTGTCACCTAGATATGGTGTTGGCCTCTCTTACTCTAGAAATAATTTTCTGAAATTAGTAAGCCAATTTAATGAAACAATATTCAAAATTTGCTCAGTATATGTAGATGTAATTAAATTTAATCCCAAATATTGAATTTTAGCATTTTGACAAAAAAAAAAAATCCAGGAGTTATAAAGTTTCATTTAATTTGCTACCCAAGTCAGAAGACAAACGTTCAAGTTGGAATTCTGTGTGACACTTTAGTTTATTATCCATTGGCATGTTAGTCATACTAATAATCTAATAATGCGTTGCACTATATGCTTATTTCTATCAAGTCACAAGTAAACTATGCCTATCTTTCTGTTTTTAAAGGGCCTTTTGCTAGTTTAGAGAGACCTATCCATTTCAATATTATGCCAGACTGAATGCTGTGTCTCTTCAGCTGGGGAAATTCCCATTGCAATCATTGTGGTTGCATTTCCTTTTTCTTTTAAACATCGCATTTCGGAAGGAATTGGATATGGTCTTTGATAATCATCTTATAAGTTGGGAATTATTTAAAGAACTTCCTATGAAGGTTATTGATTTAGATTTTCTGATTCATTTCACCCTCATTATATACATTCTTGAAGACTCGTTTTAAACTAAATGTGCCTCGTTCCAATACCTGATGGTGCAATAATGCAGGAATGTGTGTAATTCATGGTTTGGAATCAGATTTTGAGCAAAATTTTTCTACAAAATATATTTCTTTTTGCAAGCTTATGAGGAAAAGACAGGAATGGAAATGTGGTTTATTTTTTAAGCTATTACAAGTTCCAAAACTTATGTTCAGATCTAGAAACACTTCATTGAAAGCCCTTATTTCTTTAAAAGTCACTGGGCTTTTATTTTATTTATTTATTTTTAGCTGCACCATCCTGCCACCTGTTGGCAGCTCAGTGGCAGCTCAGCTCAGGCTGGGCATTGAACCGCTTGCTGTTGCTCAGAACTCAGCTCACACTCTTGAATGAGCTCTTAACCAACTGAGCCACTCGGCTGGCCCTCACTGGGCTTTTAAATAGATATTTCTTAGAGGTGCCAAATATAAAAATAAGTGTAGTTGGTATACTCTTGAGTAAATCCATTGACAATATAATAACATTGCTATGTTCTTCATATTATTGGCAAACATTCAATATTTTAACATAGTCTATAGGTGACAAATCTCCCGCTTCCATACCTATGTACATACATATAGATGCATTATTGCTGTTCAATGATACCTTCCATTCAGTGAAACATGTCTTCATGTCAATTCTGTACTGCCTAAGTCAACGTCAAGCCTCACTTCATTGTGAAATATTTTAAATAAGGAGCCCAGCCCAGAGGGTGGGATTTTAAAAGTTATTTTCATACTCAGTTTTTCAGCAATAACATCAGCATCCATGACACATATGTGGACACAGACTGGAGGCAGGGTCTCTTTCTGAACTAACAAATGCATATGTAAGAACTTCTCTACTTATTAGCAGATAGCACTAAAGAAAGTGTTCTCTCTTATTTTCCTAGTTTTATTTCAATAATATTTTATAAGGGAATAGAAGACTGTTAACATTTTTCTTCTTTTTTTAATGTGTTAATTCTACTTCTCATATACAAATTGGTAAAGTCTTTTAAATGATAAAATCAATTTATGACTGCTTGAGATGAAAAGTATTTGGGCTTAAGTGTCCACATGGATGAAAGTTATAGAAGGTATGATTGAATACAATTTAAGCTACTGTTGATTTTAGAGCCTATAATGAGGGTTAAATGCTCAATCTTATAATACACTGTTTTTACCAATGACCATGTGGCATACAGACCACGTAACTTTCCTGCAAATCTCTGAGCTTACATGAAGGCATTACTTTAATGGTCTTCTCACTGTCAAACGTAATGCTGTAACTTTGGTTTGTTCTTGCTTACTCTTACCTTATGTTATATTGCATTTATTTCCTCAGGCCTGGACCCAGTACTCTGGGCCTGGTTCTTTCTTCAAAAATAAAAAACAAAATAACGGATCACAGTGCTTCTGTTCAAGGATATAAGGCCCAATTTATTCACTCTGCATCTTCATGGATGGAGGCCTCAGATATGTCTGAAATCATGGGCAAAAAATTATTTAACTTTTGACCATTTTTAGTGATATTCAAGCAACTAATTTTAAACAAGCCAAGGTTTTTCATTACCTTAACAATGTATAAGTCCAAAGATAACTGAATACATTATATATATTATCCAAAAGACACCTCAGCATTTGAAAACTTAATATAACTTGAAAGTATTTATATGTTTTCCTGGAATGATGATACAGTTCTTGTAGCATCAGAAATGTATATACGGGGTCTCTTTTCTCTGATAACCTTAAAATAATGATCAAACTCATAAAGATTTGATTCTCAAATTTATTTAAATTTTTGGACATTTCAGCTAACTCTGTTCCCAACTCTTAGCATAGCAATATATTCTTGCAGAGCAAGTACTAGGCACAGTAAATGTGATCCTTACTGTTTGTGCTTTGTCTTATGGTCAGTATAGGTCTCTTCAAATTTCAATAAACAACTAGGGAGCTCCTGGTTGATCAGAAGCCTAACAGCACCAAACTGTACGGACAATGTCCACTCAGTCTCACTCATGCTACATGTAGAAACAGCTAGAATGGCAATGGTGGCATTATTGTGGCTTTGTATTTTTTTTTTTATGTTATCTGCCCATTTTCTCATATGGCAATGTGTTTTAAGAAAAACAAAACTCTTTTAAATGTCTTGCCGTATTTGTTATGTCCCTTGTGTCACCATGTGGAGAAGCCAGGTCTGCATAGCATAAAGTGAGGTAGAACGTTGGTAACACTGTTTCTTGATCTTGAATCCTCCTGACTGGCTTTTCTACAATAGTTTGGACCCATTTAGACAACACCAAATTCTCCACTTCACTTTGGCCTTGTCTACAGGACCCAAATTGCTGAATTGTAAAATAATAAAATAGTGTTCAGTTATTTTGGCCATCTCAGTAACAAAGCAGGTTGCTGCAGAGTTGGTCTGATGCATCAAAGTAAAATTTACAATGAAGAAGGAAGAAAATACCAGGTGAACCCAGTATTGACCAATTCTTTTACATGGCATAGACGAGGCCTCATGCTCTATAGACCTAGTCATGCCAGAACCATGTAACATAGCTTAGAATGAGTCTTCTTCATCTCTTGTTTTTTCCTCCCTACCAACATCTCTTGCTGTGGTCCTTTAATAGAAAAAATATGTGTATTTTGCGGGGGGAGAAGGAGCGTGCATTTCATTAATAAGCCCCTGATTATCTCATATATCCTTCAAGAAATAAGTAAATATTTTGTTTTGCTTAGTGGTCAGGAGTGGAGATTATTATTTGTTTGAAACGGATAGTGAAGAGGAGGAAGAGGAAGAATTTAAAAAGGAAGAAGAAGAACCTCCAAGGAAGTCAGCTTTCCAGGTAATTATGAGATTGAGGAAATCATATCCTTGCTAGTTGAAGAGTTTTCTTTTTGACAGGCCGTGATTGCAGGCTTAGACTTCTTCTGCCATGTTCATATATATTATAGCTCCCAGAAGTTTCTTATTTACATCTGAAACTGTCTATTCCTCATGAAATTAATGCTGCTTGCTCTCAGCATTGCTGTAATTACCGCTATGCAAGAATGCAATTTCAGTCAGGTCTTCTTTCACTTGCATCAAAACATTTTCTGATGGTAGAAACAAAAAATAAAGATTTTTGGGTGAACTTTATGTTTCTGTTGCAAGTAGGAGGTGAGGAAAGCTTATCTGGCATTGATTGCTTTGGATTGCATTAGTGGACTTATATTTCGATATGTGAAATAGTAGATCATGAAAATAACATACTTGCTTTTTTTGAAACAGGTGGTCATTTAAATGTTACTTTGTTTTGAAAATCAGTTTCATTTGTATTGCTATAGATTTGAGAATTCATTGAAATAATGAAAATATCTAGTACAGTTCTGACTTTTTCAACTTAACTACTTTTATTTTATAGAACCTGTCATACCAATCTCAGTTATATAGCTCACTAGCCTAAGTATAGTGTACTCAATGAATGTATAATCAATGCTGCCTAAACATAATGATTTGTCAATAGAATTCCATATGGGATGAAAGCTTACATATATTTTTTAAATGAAGGAGTCACATATTAGGAGTTGTTTCCCATTTGTTATACTTCCAGGCACCTAGAACTATATCCATCAAGCTATGTTATGTGTCCATGAAGAGGCAATTGTCAGTTTGCTGGCCAGGTCTTCTCAAGCTGCCAGGTTACATTCACTTCAGTCTTCCTAATGACATTGAAAAACTAAATCATTCACCTAGGCACTTTGCTCTCGTGCTTTCTCACTGGCCCCATTGCTAACTATGTGTGTTTCTAGATGACTGTGTCTATGTGCATGTGTACAGCTGGCTTGTCAAATACTAATGACTTGACTTGTTTATTTTTATTCTAACCATCACTCATCATGCAGCAATGGAGAGAACCTGATCACTTCATCATTTGAATGGATTTTTTGCAATTATTGACTATTTTCTTTATTCCTAATTCGCAAGCAGAACACATTTTATTCTAGCTTCAATGATTGGCACATACAAACCTAGTTGCTGTAATTGTAGAGACAAACTCATACTGACGTCATATATTAAATTATTAGTTTTTTGGTTTTTTCTACTAATTACTCTTGCTTTGTCCTTCTTTGTAGAGAGCTATTGGGAAGTTTGCATCAGCCATTTTAGCCTTGCCAAAGTCTGTCATTAAACTTCCCAAAACTATTCTACAGTATTTAATCAGAGCTACAAAGGTATTTGATGTTTACTGTGTGTGACCTTCTGCTCCGTAGATCGTTAGACAAGCAGATCCCTGTTGCAACATCTGCATTTTCCCTCTTCTATAGATTGTACAATGAAGGAATTATAAGAATTTAAAATATTAAACTTTTCTAAAAAAGTTCTGAGCAGGCAAATTTCTTAGTATTTGATTATTGTTTTTCAGTTGACACCAGAGCCTATCGAAAAATAGAAAGAGAAAATGCAGATACACATCTACTTTCTGTCCTCTTGTAGTTTTGTCTAAGTCACACCTCACTTTAAAAGGGTCACATCTGGTTGCATGCATCAGTTATGATGTGTAAAAAGTACAATAGTTTTTCTCAGAAAGCTGGTAAAATTACAAAGAAGTTAATAAAAGACTTACTGTGCTCCATCTTTCTGGCTTCCTGTTACGTTTCCTTCTTCCTAAACTGGATGTCATCTTCCATTTCCCATTCTGAATTCAGTATATCTCCTTACTAGGTTGTGCTGCCGTGTACAGACCATGCCGTGCCTCCTTCCCACATCATCAGGGATAGTGATAAATAAACTGTTTAAAAATTATTTGTTAATTCATCTAATGCACAACAGATTATCCAGCTACCTAAGCTGTAGTCATTTCATTACTGAAAATCATAGATAATGAATGACTATTGTTGTATTTTAAAGAAAGCTGTTTTTCCCAACTTAATCTGAGGCAAGCACTTCAGCTCTTAGGTCTGTATGTTCATTCCTCAGTGTTAAGCAAATGATTTGGAAAATGACCAAGACCAGTGCTTCTCACATTTTACCAGGGGATCTTATTTAAATGCAGATTATTTAAATTCAGCAGGTCCAGAGGAACCTAAAATCCTGTATTTCTCTCAAGTTCCCAAGTGAAGTGCAAGCAGCTGGTCCACCTTGAATATTAGGATCCAGAAGTCTAGGTTTCTGCTATTTTTTAAATGCCAGGATTCTGATTTTTAGTGTAATATTCACTGTTGCCACTTTCCTAGGATTCTTTTTCTTTTCCCTTTTATAACTGTGATATGAATCTCTTCATCCATATAAAAGAATTTATATGAAAGAATATAATGTAATTATCCCCCATCTTACTTTAAAAAAAATTTTTTTTTACAGACAACATAAAGAAAGTCCTGGATCACACCTGAATTAAAGGACAGTTTATTGAAACTTAACCAATTTCAGTTAAGGCTCTCCACTTCAATAAAGTTCTCTCCTGTTTTAAAGATTAAATACTTCTTTACATAATAAATTTTCAATAAGATGAGTCCCATTTTTCCTTAATATATATGATAAAATTTAAGATAAAGTCAAGGTAAAATTTAAGATTAAGTTGGGAATACAAACTAGTGCAATACAGTTTGGAGAAGCCAGAGGTCATTTAAAATGTTTCCATGTATTTTCTACTTATGGTTAGTGATGCTTGTGTCTGATCCCCAGAGAGACCCATCAAATGGATGACAGCTACAGCTACCATGTAAAAATTGAGAATTTTCAGTAAGAAACTTCCATTTCTTGATTCAGTAAGAATAGAGATGTTTCCTCCTCTGCCTTCATTATCAACTCTTTCCTGAAACAGATGGACTGAGGCCAAACTGACCCTCTATCAAATGTTCCAGGAACTGTAAAATGTTTGTATTTCCAAACATCAAGATAATTTACCTACAATTAAGGACTTGTCAAATGATTTTCTGCTCCTGCCTCATTTCCTCTTATTTGCATTGTCTAAATTCTTATCTCAATGAGAAAGAACTAATTGACTGTCATATGTAGAAGCAGGAGTTCCCTTTTAATATAGTCAGATTTTAATGGTTCTCACCCTTTCTACAAGACCTCTTCAATTTGATTGTAAGCTTCTCTTTCTCTCCTTTTCACCCTCCCTCTGAATGATTTCATTTTCTGCAGAGCAAAAGAATTCCTCCGGCTTTTGCACCTATTACATTCATAAATCCTAAATTACATTTTTTTTTGGTGGGGACGGGGGATTCTTGCATTATCTAAAAGCAATATTCTAATAATGTTTTTTAAAGAAAATGTCATCATATTTTGCTATTAAGCCTGAGAATTTATTTACATTTAGCAGAATAGATTTTTTAAAAGAATCAATATTTTGCGGAAGTGAATTTGCATATTAAGGTACTAAATAAACCTCAGAGATATTCTTGATAGGATTCCCAATTTCTACGCTCCATGAACATCTACCATAAATTCCTTTATGTGGTCCTTCTTCAAATTTCAGTTTATCTCATTTTTCAAAATGTTTTTGGCACAAAATAGGGTAATCTTTTTGACTCCTGGGTTTATTATTCAGAAAGAATGCAGTTGTTGTATTTGCGCTAATTGCCCTTAAGGTTCAGATTTCTACCAATGAGAAGAAATGCTCTTTCTTACTATCCTATGACCTTTATATTCCATATGTGGAAAAGTTGAATCTCTAATTTTACCAACATCACCGTGCCCATGGTTTCCTTACACAGTTTTTCAAAGATTTTAGAAATCTGAACAATATATAGAATAAAATGAACATGTCTGGGTCTACAACACCCCTGAAAAACATTTCTTTATTATAATAATAAAAAAAAACACCCCAGCTTGCCTGAGACCCAAGTGTGTCTGTGGGTGCATGAGGAGCATGACTGCTTGGCTTTGTGATTCTAGACGGCTGACTTTGCATATCAAGGTTTTGTTTTGTTCCTTCTGCATGACTTGGGAGACTGTTGGGAGGGTTACTCAAAATTGCTCTATTGTGGTTATCAGTTATAATATATTAATACAACTATTTTCAGCTTTTGAGTGAAAATGACAAAAGGCAACCATAAGCACCAGTTTTCCTTTCGTAACACCTGGGATAACTCCTTAACCTTAATATCACATTTTTCCTCTCCAAACACTAATCAATCTACAAAGCCCTCTCTCAAGTTGCTGGTAACAGCTGTTATTCACAAGGGAAAATATCAAATGTGCAAAACTATTTTCCCAAAGTAAATGAGTAAAAGACATTGCTTTGTTTTTGACTCAAAATTTATTTGTGATGGGACAAAATTATGTGAAGCATCCAGTTTATTCCTATGGTGTAAAATGAGAAAGATTGTAACTAAGTAACACAAATGGTGGTGGTAATGTGGGGACTTGGGAGAAAGTTTCCATATACCCAAAATATCTTATGATTGTAATACCAAATGAAATATATTCCTGTATATCTGTTTTCATTTTTATTTCATGATAATGAAAATAGCCCAGGTCGGCTCAGCATATGAAGGGATATGCGAGAGAAATATTTAGTTTGTGTTGGGAGAAAAAAACATGTTTCCAAAAGTCAGGAAGCTTGATGTTGGTCCCTTTTCTTTTAATTCAAACTATTAAAAAGCCAGAAAATAATTGAACTTTGTCCCTTCAGTTTGTTTATCAAGCTTGGATTACTGACCCTAAAACAGCACTCAGACAGAGGCGCAAAGAGAAAAAACGGTCTGCAAGAGAAGAACAAAAAGAAAGGAGAAAAGGATCTGGGGAGGGTGAGTGCTTTGTGCATACAGCAGGTTCTAGCCAGCACTACCTGTTTCTGTCGCCCTTGAATACAAAAGAGGAACTGCAAAGGACAGAAATTTTGAAGAACCGAAAATTTTAAATTCTAAAGACTGCAAAGATTTTCACTTGGCCTTAATTGCTTGTGTCTGACACTTGGGATGAATTAAAACATGAATTTAAGATTCATTTTATAAAATGGGGAGAGAGGCAAAATAAACCTGAAAAAAGTAAAAGGAAAAAATAATTTTTAGGTAGATATTAAGTCATAGAAAAGAAATACAAGACAAGGCCTGATCATTAAGTAAAAAGCTATTCATGGAAAAAAAAAACTAGTAAGGAAGATGAATCTTTTACAATTTAATCAAGAAAAAAGGGAAATCACTCTTAAACAGTACTCAGGAACCATTATACTGGTACATTTGAAAGCATATGATAGAAACACATTTTTAAGGGGGGAAAAAATTCCAAACTACAAAAATCACCCCAAAAGCAAAGTTAAAGTACAGTGGGGCACTCGGGAAAAATATTTTCATTATGGTTATCAGACTAAAAATTAGTATTCTGGATATATTAAAAACTCCAAAAATCAGTAAAATTTTAATTCAACCCAATGAATGAATGGATATGAAAACAATTCATAAATCAGAACATGGAAATGGCCTTTTAAAAGGAGCTCAGCTTGGGCCGGCCGAGTGGCACGGTGGTTAAGCGCTGGCTTGGGACGCCAGCAGCCCTGGTTCGGATCCCACATATGAGGGCCAGTGACACAGCCCTCAAAATAAATAAATAAATAAATAAAAATAAAAGGAGCTCAGCTTTATCAGTAATTGAGAAACACAAACTAAGCATTTTGACATTTTGTTTTTTTACCTATAGGATTGGCAAGAGCCTTAACATTTGGATATCACTGTTTGGAGCTAGTGGGAAGATAAGAGCTTGCACAGACTATGTGTAGTGTGATAAAGTTGTATATCCACTTCAAAGAGCAGTGTGTCAATATCTATGAAAATTTTAAATTTATACACCCTATCAGAGATCAGTACTACTTCTAGGTGTGTGGCTTAACCTGAAGCAGGGTTTGCACATGTGCATAAGGACACACATCTAAGAATATTTATCAAACATTATTTGTTAATAACAAAAAGAAGAGGACTCTAATAAATTATGTTGCCAATATATTATAGAATAATCTTTAGTGGTTTGAAAAATTGGATGGATTACTTTGAACTGACTTGGAGCACAATTCCTAACATATTGTTAAATGAAAAACATTATGTTGTCAAATGGCTTGCACATTATGAAACCATTTATGAAACAAAGAAACCTCAAGATAATATTTTGCATTTTTAATGGGTGTATATAATAATGTACAAATGCAAGAGAAAGATCAGGATGAATACTTAGTAAATGAAATAACAGTGGTTATTTTTCTTGGAGGTGGTGGAGAGATTGAGATTAAGTGGTATGATTAAAGGGAACTTTAGGCTTTTCTGTTACATCTTTGTTCTTTACAAAGAAAATGTATACATAAATTCTTTGTGAAATTAAAAATCAAAGGAAAACATAATTTCTAATGGAGCTCTAATTGCAAAACCTCTCTCCTTTTTGACCATTCTGCCCTCTGCTACCTCCCAGTAACTTTAATTTTATTTTGCTTTATTGGTTTAAAAAGACAGAATTAAGAATGAGTTGATGTAACTAGTCAAGCAGTAAAGAGGTAAATGCACACTCTGCTCTGGAAACCTATCCACTAAGTTACCAAATCCTCACAATATGTTTTGTTCAGTTTCATTCCTTTCTCATGGGCATAAGAATAGGTGTTCAGGCATGGTTTCCTTTGTTTTTCAAAAATTAGCTCATGCCATACAAGCTGCTATTATGTTCATTAGCAATATATCATGAATACTTTTCCAATTAAGTATTTATAAAATCATATCATCCTTTTTTAATAGCTGCAAAATATTGTATAATATGGATATGCATAATTTATTGAACTACTCCATCACTAATGGACATAAAGTTTATTTCCAGATTTTTCTACAATGAACAATGCTATCATAGATATTCGCACACAAAAATCTATACAGTTGTGTGCTTGTGTGTGTGTGTGTATTTAAATGCATAGCAAATTTCAGAAATAACATGTACTTTCCACAGAATGCATTATCAAAAGTGAAATTAGTGGGTTAAAGGTGTGCCTTTTATTTTTTTACTTCAATAGATATTTTCCCAAACAGTTTTACTAATTTACACTCCAATGTGTAAGATACAAGAGTGCCCATTTCCCAGTAACCTTATCCCCATAATAAGGGGATAATTTAATAATACCCCAGGGATATTATTACCCTTTTTATTGTTTGTCTTTCTCAGGCATGATAAATGGCTCTTATTTTCATTTGAATTTTCCTAACTAATAAGACTGAATATTATTTTTATTTTCTTGGTAATTTGTGCTTCCAAATCTAAGATTTATACAGTTTTGTAATTTTCCATAATATGATTATATTCAGTTGTTTGTCCTTATTAATTTAGGGAATATTTATATGTTAGGGTTATTGTCCTTTTCTCATCTGTTAAAATATTTTTTCCAATTCAATGCTTATCTTTTGATTTAGTTATGGTATATGTTATCTCAACAATTTTTAATTTTTTCTAATGTCAAGTAAATCTAAATTTCTTTTTGTGGTTTCTAGGTTCCCATTTTGCTTAAGAAAACCTTCCCCCAAATATTATGCTAATGTTTTCTTATATTTCCTCCTAATTTTATTTATTTTGAAATTTTTATTCTATGAGATGGAGATCTAATTTGTTCTCTTTTATTTTTATTCTTTTATTTTTTTATTTTTTTTGAGGGCAGTGTCACTGGCCCTCATATGTGGGACTGAACTGGGGCCGCTGGCTTCCCAAGCCAGCGCTTAACCACCGCGCCACTTGGCCGGCCCAAATTTGTTCTCTTTTAGATGGATAAAAATTATGCTATCCTTATTTATTAAATGAGTCTTCCTTTTCCTATTAAATTTAAATGCTATTTTTGTTAATATTATGCTTCCATTTACTATTAGGTATGTTTCTAGACTCTGTATGCTGATCCACTATCCTACTATCTATTTCTGGGCCAATGTCATATATTTTTGAGTCCAGTAGCAATAGAGTTAGTGAGCTTTGCAAACTCCTCTCACTACCCCCTTTCTTTTCTTCAAAATTGTGTTTGCTGTTCTTAGACATTTGTCTGTCCAAAATTAGTTGACCAGTTCTAAAAAATGTGTCCTTTAATCATCTCGTAAATATCTCATTACTCTGTATCATAGAGATTATGTCATGTGCAAAGTCACCACCATTTACCTATAAATCAGAGACAATAATAATTCAAGAATATAGACATTTAAAAAAAAATTATTTATTTATTTATTTATTTATTTATTTATTTATTTATTTATTTAATAAATACGTATTCAGCACCTTCTTGGTACAAGGCATCATCCCTTCTACGTTACTTCCAGACAGATAAAGCACATAGATCCTGTCCTACTGAAATGCTGGTGCTGTCGTAAGTGCTTTCTATGCAGTAACTCATTTGATCCTCATAACAGCCCAGCGCATTTTATTCTGCCTGCCCTATAGATGAGGAAATGAGGTCCCAGAGAGCAAAGTGACTTGCCTAAGGTCACACAACCACACAGTGAGTGGTGGGTCTGGAATTCATAACAGGTAACTTGGCTCTAGATCCTTCTATCTTAACCTGTAGTAACCCAAGTATAGGAGGGAAAAAAAAAAAACAACAATGACACAGAAATGACAAAATTCCATTTAAAATATAAGTATAGATAAAATAGTGTGGGACCAGAGGAGAAAAGATGACTTATAGCCAAGAATGTAAGGGAATGCAATGATTCTTGAAAAAGACAATGGTTCAGTAGAGCTGACATTCTGACAGAAGAAAGCAAGACCATGTATGAAAAGTAATGAGCAGATCCACATAGCTGGAAAAAACAAGCTGTGATACAGAGTAGTAGAAAATAAGTTTGGGAAGATTAACTGGAGTGAGACCAGTTTGATAAGGTTACCAGATAAAATACAAGAAACCCAGTTAAATTTGAAATTTTTAGATAATAAATATTTTTTTTTAGCTTAGAAATAATTTGGATATATTGCATGGGACTTACTTATGCAAAATGAAAAATTATGAAAAAAATGTTTGTTGTTTATTTTAAATTATAATATAATTGGTTATCCTGTGTTTTTACTTGCTGAATCTGACAACCTTAGTCTTAAACAAGAGGCTAAGAAATAAAGTGAAACCTTATGATGCATTTTTGGGGGATGACACACTAAAATTTGTAACATTATCCCAAGGTATTCAAAATTTAAATTTCATAGTATGTATCAGGGGTCAGCAAACTTTTCTGTAAAGGGCCAGATAGTAAATATTTTAAGCTTTGCAGGGCATAAGTCTCTATTGCAACTCAACTCTGACATTGTAGGGTAAAAGTAGCCATAGACAATACATAAATAAAAGGGAATGGCTCTGTTCCATTAAAATTTCAATTTTACATAATTTTAATAGTTAGATTTATTTTAACTATTAAAAATATATAAACCATTCTGAACTCACAAGCCATTTAACAACAGAAACCAGGGAAGATTTATCCAGAGGAGTGTAGTTTACCCATTCCTGGGCATCCATAATTCTTGTTCTGGAGTGAGCATAATCTGAAATCTATGAATTCTTACAACTTTTCCCCAGGAACTCTTAAAATAGGCAAAATATCCTAAGACTTAATTTAAAAATTCCTTTTAATCCAGAAGAGTAGGTGTTGACATTTAATATACCCTGAAAGAATCTAACTCATATTTGTTGAACACACTTGGCAGGTCCTGTGGAGTGTGAAGACCAAGAGAATGAACCAGTCAAAAAGAAATCCGATGGACCAGGTAACAAAATAGAGACAAATATGAGCTGGGGGAAAGTTGAAAATGCTACTTGCCCAGATGGTGTGTAATGGAAGGCTGCCTAAAAATAATTAATCAAATACTGTTTTGGACTATGACTAAATAGTGTCCTTTGAAATCTCATCTCTAGTGAAATTGCAAAGTGACTCCTAAAAGTAGATCTAATTGGATTAAATGTTGGATTAGAGCCAATTTATAAATATTGTATCCAATTACCTATGAAAGAGGGTTTGGGAAACAAATTATAGATTTCCCATGGAAGCCATCAGAATAGAGGCTTAATTTTAAAGAGCATACAGAGAAGGAGTTAAATGAAAGGTAAGTAGAATTGGGGAAATGAGAGGTACTCTGGAAACTTGGGCCCACCTTATTTTATGAGGGGAAACCAAATCCCAATGACTATGCTCAGGATTCCATGGCTATAGTCAGGACAGAATCCATGTCCTCTAACTCCAGTCCAGTGCCATTTGGGCTCCACATAGTATGTGATTAGGAGGAAGATTTCTCCATGAAGGAAAAAAAAAAAAGGCAAAACAAAATATTCCAAATTAAATGAACCCTAATGCTTTCCTACTTCTATCTCCTCTATTGCACAGGGTTGGAACTCCTGTGTAAATTACTAATCAGCAGGCAAGGTTTTTTAAGACTCTTTTACTCTGGACACAAATACTTCCAAAGATGTCATCTGCTGGCACAAAATGAGACTGCTTAAAAACTGTCTAACACCCTCTGTGACACAATTCTTAAACCTGACCTCTATTTCCAGATAATTTGATTCACATGCATGTGGAGCCAGATATTCTATTATTTCTGCAAAGCTTTATACAATAATAGTAGCTAACCCTTTCGATTGCACATCTTCTTTGCCAGGCAGTTTTCCAAGACTCTCTGACATATTAATTTGTAGAACCCTCTCAGAAACCCTCTTCTCCATTTAACAGGTAAGAAACGAAGGCAGAGAAAGATTAGATAACTTTTCAAATTCTACGCAGCCACTAAGGAGTAGAGTTGGGACTTGAACCTGAAGAATCTGAACCCAGAGTTTGTGCTCTTAACGACTGTGTCTTACTGTCTGTATCATTAAAAAAATAAGTAAAAATAAAAATCCTAATTTCACATGTTAGTTTGTGATCACTCAAGTTAATAAAGTGCATGTCTCCAACACAGTGATTTTAGTTTTACCGTCAAGACCACCATAAACAAAGCTGTGAAATAATTATGTTTATCTTCATCAACTCTAAGGAAATAATTATGAATATGAGAAAAAAATTGTCAAAAAATATAAGATGCTGCTAACAGTTATTAATACTTGTAAGTAACCCCAAATTCTTCAGCCTACCAGGATCAAATTTGCCTTTGATATCTACATAAAGCTGCTAGAGGTTCTAGGCAAACTACTGTGGAAAATGCATGCCTTGCTCAAGATCAAAACAAAAGCAGGAGCATGGGGTGGAAAGACAAATGTAGGTGTTACCAGCCCTCTCAGGCTCAGAATTACTCTTCTGTGGAATAACACCTCACTCCATTCCTCTTCTTTGTTCAGTGAAGGATACTCTCTCATTTCCCTTCTTCCTAAAGAACACCTCATGTAAGGCTTTTAAGTGCAACTCAATTTTACCGAGGTTTTGGGGGTATAGTTGGAGGCAGTGACCACATAGGCAGGAAACTGTATCAAAGGGAAAGTCAGGGATCACTCTTCCTGCCTCAGAGGCTCTTCCCACCAGGCCCTTCTCCATTATTTCCCCATCTCCTTTTCCAGACTCCCAGTTTTCTGCCCTAGGTTTCAGCTGTCCATTCCAAGATTCTTGTTACTCCAGTGGGTAGAACTGTTTAACTCTTTTTTGTCTCTCTTGCCCATCTAGACTATGTCTGGAGATCATCCCATATACAGCTAAGCTTCCTCTGATGGTTTTTCTTTTGAAAAGTGCAAACTTTTACCTGCGAGAAAGTCTGCCTTCCTCCTAGGTCACTCAATTCACAAATAACTTTTCCTTTTTCTTTTCTTTTCTTTTTCTTTTTGTTTTTTTAACCATTACAAAGATAAGCTCTGATTCACACTGTGGCATGAGAATTAACGTACAGAGAGAAGATCGGTGGAAAGCAGGGATAAATCACCCAGTGGTCATATCTGATTATACTGGATTAGAGATTAGGAAACTATACAACTCTAGGCCAAATCCCACCTGTTATCTGTTTTTATATTAGCTAATATATTGTATATTTTTAATGGTTTAAAAAAATCAAGTAGAGTATTTCATGCCTATGAAAATTATGAAATTCAAATTTTAGTGTCCGTAAATAAAGTTTTATTGGAAACACAGCCATGCCCATTCATAGACAATTCATTCATTGTCTACACCTGCTTGCACACCATATCAGCATAGGAAGTGGTTGCAGTAGAGAGAGTTTGGCCTGCAAAGCCGAAAATATTTACTATCAAGCCCTGTCCAGAAATAAGTATTTTGACCCTTGCACAAGATCATAAAGGCTTCTGCTCTTTCCTACGTGCTACCTTAATGATTTTAAACTGCAATTCTGAACTATAACTATTAATCATAAACTCATAAAAATTTTACTATGATACTTGAATCTGGTTTTCTTTTCTTTTCTTTTCTTTTTTTGGTGGGGGAATGATGAGAGATACAACTTGTTTTCTAATTGGTACCTGTGTGTTTTTTTAATACATAGGGAAGCAATCTTAAAACATTGTTATGTTCACTAAGTATTCATTTTATTGCAATTAATGTTTGAAATAGTTTATAAAACTAAATTTTTTAAACACCAAATTAAAAAAAAAAAAGTACACTGACCAAAATTTGGTGGCATGTATTGAATGGTTCGTTGTATACCAGTTGAGAAACCATTGGCTTAAGCGAACAAATGAGCAAGACAGGCAGTTAATATGGGATCTCCCTTTTTTATCTACATTCTGAACTAAAATAAGTTAGGTCACACCTATGGAATCTCCTGAAACCTGATCAGTGATAAGGGAGCTCATGTTGAATTCTCTGAGGGCATCGGAGAGGCATGTGCTGCACTGAGACAATATTATAGACACAGTGGCTATCAAAGCTTTGTTTATTACACAGGGCAGTGTTAGTTTAGGGAGGGTTGATCCCATGTGCAGTATTTTGTAGTTAGCACAGTTCGGTATAATTAAAAATACTGAAGATAGTTTGTTCAATGATATAGATATACCCTTAGTATGTGTACTGAACTCTTTACAAAATAGCTTTAAGCTATTTAACTGAAATGCAACTGTAATAGGAAGCATCAAATTCTTCCTTAATCAACAGAATTGTTTCCAACAAGCACTACTTAAGAAAGGAAACAACTTATAAAAAAAGTATTAAAGGACCCAATTACCTGGGTAGATACAGTTTCTAGCCCTGTGTCAATAACAGAAACATCCTTGAATGCAATCTCTACTTTTAATCAAAACTATTATCTGTGTATGAATTTATTCTGACAGATGTTTTGACCAAAGGTTAACAGTTCTATCCTAGTTTAGTTTTGGCGCTGCATGTGTAGAAAGACCCAGTGGTAGCTTCCTATACTGCAATCCTCCTCCACTCCCTCCACCATGCTCAGTGTCAAGTGCCCCACTCCACATTAGCTATGGAGGGCCAAAACCATGTCTGATGTAATATCATTGTGCTACACACAACAAAATGGTTGATGGCATTTTGTTCTTTTGAAATCTTGTTTCTTTTCCTTCCTCCTAGATAATATCATCAAGAGGATATTTAATATTTTGAAATTTACCTGGGTCCTCTTTCTGGCAACAGTGGATAGTTTCACAACCTGGCTTAACTCCATTTCAAGGGAGCATATTGATATATCTACAGTTCTAAGAATTGAAAGATGCATGTTAACCAGAGAAATTAAAAAGGTAACACTCGTGGTATAACTCTTTTTGCTTCTTCCCATACTATAAAGATTATAAAAGTCAATATCCAGTACTCTTAAGTAAGAAAAGACAAAATCCTTTCTTCCCAGACAGCCTTTGCAGAACCCATTTGTTTTTCTGTGTATGTAAATCTGTTCCATGTTCAGAATTAAAATAATCAGACACTATGCATGTGCCCCCTTCCCTCACCCCACCCACCACACATACACACAGTCCTAGAATAGTGGCCAGGGGATCTATCCTATCCCCTCACCTCAGTTTGCAGGTGTAGACTCTGCTGTCTAATAAAGCTTTATGTTTTGTAATATGGAAAGTTTGATCTGAAACCTCTCATAGGAAAATTTAGGATATATGCAGAGCAACAAAATATGGTCATATAAGGTTTAAATATTATTTTAAAAAATAATAGTTCATTTCTGGAAAAGCTACCTTTATCTACATACTTATCATACATAGCTACAAAATTATCTATCTATAAGAAGAGATTTAAAAAAATTATTGAAAAATAATTGACATATAACATTATATTTGTTTCAACATAATGATATATATAATGAGATGATCACCATAGTAAGGCTATTTAACATCCATCACCATACATAGTTACAATTCTTTTTCTTCTGATTTGAACTTTTAAAGTCTGCTCTTTTAGGAACTTTCAAATACAGTATCTATGGTTTCATTATGTTCAGTCAACCATGATCCAAAAATATCAAACAGAAAATTCCAAAAATTAACAATTCGTAAGTTTTAAATTGTCTACTATTTTGAGTAATGTAATGAAATATCATGCCATCCCTCTCCATCCCACCCAGGATGTGAATCATTCCTTTGTCCAGGGTATCTTCTGTATACTCTCCCCACCTGTTAGTCATTTAGTAGCAGTCTTGGTTATCAGATAGACGGTAGTAGTATCACAATGCTTGTATTCAAGTAACCCTTATTTTGCTTAATAATGGCTTCAAAGCATCAGAGTAGTGATGCTGACAATTCGGATATGCCAAAGGGAAGCTGTAAAGTGCTTTTTTAAAGTGAAAAGGTGAAATTTCTTGATTTAATAAGGAAATAAATACACATTGTATGCTGAGGTTACTAAGATCTATGGTAAGAAGGAATTTTCTATTGGTGAAATTGGGAAGAATGGAAAACATATCTGTGCTACTTTACTGAGAGATAGAGCACATTCACATAACTTTTATTATTAGTTATTGTTGTAAATCTCTTAGTGGGCCTAATTTATAAATTAAACTTTATCATACATATGTATATTTAGAAAAAAAAACATAGTATATATAGGATTTAGTTATATCTGTGGATAAGGCATCCACTGGGGGTCTTAGAACTTATCTTCTATGGATAAGGATGGACTCCTGAATACAAAACAGTAACTATAATTATCATGCTGTGTATTACATACCAAGACATTTATTTTATAACTGCAAATTTGTACCTTTTGACCATCTTCATCCATTAATAAGAAGGGATTTCTTGTTCAGCATTACCTAGTAATATTGAGTGCCATTAATTCAATAAGTTGACATCAGTGCCCAACTTTCTAGCTTTGTTTTAATTCACTCAAGGTGTGCATGAAAGCTGAGAGTTGTCAGTACTGAGAAATGCCAGATGGCTGCACAGGCAAGTAAGAACTGTGGCAATGTCTCCTTCACTACAGGGCAACGTTCCAACTCGGGAAAGCATCCACATGTACTATCAGAACCACATCATGAACCTTTCCAGAGAGTCTGGACTGGATGCAATTGACAACCGTCCTGGTGCTTCTTCAGGTGCACAGGCAGCCCACAGGATGGATAGCTTAGATTCACATGACAGTATCTCCAGGTATTTTATATCCTACACAATGGGTTTGCTTTTGAAAAAGGTAAAAGAGGTAGACTTCATCAATTTGAGAAATGAATATCTGAGGTGAAAGTTGATCAAAACTTACATAGATTCCCACCCTGTTCAGGCTATCTCCATATGTACAACAAAGAAAATGAAATGTTGTCCTCCCTAGAGATAAAATTAGGTGTCAATGAAAAACTTTTAGAAATAGCTATATGATTTATAGGCACAGGATAGAGATTTCCAAGCTGGAGGCAAGTAAGAATGAATCTTCCCAATGACAAAGGGCTGCAACTTTTTTTTTTGAGGGCAGTGTCACTGGCCCCCATATGTGGGACCCGAACTGAGGTCACTGGCTTCCCAAGCCAGCGCTTAACCACCACGCCACTTGGCTGGCCCCTCAAGAGCTGCATCTTTAATTCCTTTTAAAAATGCCATTCCACAAAGTACCTTCTATATGAGAATCTCCTACCATCTGTTGCTATCTTTGATCGTTTCCTTTCAGAATTGTTATTTTATAATTCATAATAAAAGTTCAAGAAGTGATTCTTTCAGCTTCCATCTTCCCTGAGTTTTATGATCATTTGCCGTGGACCAGCACCAATCACCGTTACCTCACTTTATCCTTATTAGACCTTAGGAGATGCATACTATGCGGTATGATCAAACACTACAGTGAATGTTTAAATTTAAAAAAATTATTACAGTAAAAGACACATTGCCATTAATCCCTCAAAATACTCCCCCTCGTTTTGAACACATGTGTCCCATCCTTCTTGCCACTCTCTGAAGTAGTTCTGGAAGTCCTCTTTCGTGAGTGTCTTCATTCAGTTGCACTGTTGTGGTTGTCTTGATATCCTGAATCATTTTGACTTTGAGGGAGAGCCAGAAGTCATAATGGTGCCAGATCTGGTGAAATAAGGTGGATAAGGACACACTGTAATGTTTTTATTTGACAGAAATTGCCGTATATGAGAAGCAATGTTTGACAAGGAGTGTTGTCATGATAGAGGATGACTTACAGCACACTTAAAAACACACCTCTCAATCTTTCCAGAGAGTCTGGACTGGACCTAATTGACAACCATCCTGGTGCTGCTTCAGGTGTACAGACAGCCTGCAGGATGGATAGCTTAGATTCATATGAGAGTATCTCCAAGTATTTCATGTTCTAAACAATGGGTTAATCAGTCACACCCGACTGACTACACTGAACAAGTTGAAACTTGTCACACACTGTTATTAAGGTCCGATGCTCTGCTTCCTGTATTGAAGACCCCTACCTTTTCATTGGATGGCACTCAGCAGCAGCATTCACCGTATTTGTTGATCACAACAGAAAGGCTCCTTGTTACACATCACTTCTGGTATGACAATTTCTGTCAAATAAAAGCATTATGGTATGTCCTCATCCACCATTCACCAGATCTGGCACCTTGAGACTTCTGGCTCTTCCCCAAAGTCAAAATGACTATGAAAGGTAAATGTTTTGAATTGGTTCAGGACATCCAGGCAGCCACGACAGCACAACTAAAGACACTCATCGAGATAAAAACCCGATGGGATAAGTGTGTTTGAAGAGAGGGGGAGTATTTTAAGGGGTGATTAATGGCAATGTGTCTTTTACTGTAATAATTTTTAAAATTTAAACGTTCATCATATTTTTTGATCACACCGCACATTGCTATGCCCATTTTACAGAAGACAAAGTTCAGTTACAGAGAGGTTAATCAACTTACCCAAAGTCACACAGCTCTGAAGTGTATAAATGCAAGACTCAGGATCCAAAACCACCGAGTTCAGCTCAGAGCCCAATCTCTCAACCACCATGGATGGCATGCTGCCACTTCTGCACTTCAGGCAGACATTGAGAACTGACCTGTCTTTCTTACTGCCTATCCCAGAAAAGCCTAGGAATCCTTTGCATCATGGTGTTCTAGAATCTAGATAGTTGCTGTCAGTTGCAGAGAAAAAGCATTTTGCTTTTTCAAGTTAAAGCAGAAGTCCTATCTTAGGAGGAAAATGACATGCCTAGGGTGATTAGTTAGAATGGATGAATTACATCTTGTGTCCATCTTCATAGATAAAGAGTTGTATCACTGAGGACATTCATGTATTTATTGTTTTAATTAAATGTGTTAAAAAGCATCTATTTTATGACAAGCCCTGGGTTTGATTCTGGGATAGGCACATAAAGATATGTCATTTCTAAACAGTTTGAGCCTGGGAAGAAAAACCCATCCACAGGATTATCTGTGGAGTCCTGGGCTATAGTCCCTGCTGTATAAAGATGTCAGAGATGGACTGCATTCCCATGACTGGCTTAGAAGCTCCTGGGTTACCCCCAGTCACGCTCCATATGCTGAACAAGGTGCCAAGGCCCAATGGACTATTTGTCCTTCACAAATACTGAATATATTACAAGATGAAACTGAGACTCTTTTATTAATACCAAGATATCAAATAGAAAATAAATAACTAGAAGTTGAAATTGAAACCTGAATGGGAAGATGTGGGTAAAAAAGCTTTTACTTTGAAGTGCTATTGTTAGCTTTTAGAGAATTGCTATACTTGAGCTTCTGCAAGTGTACCTGTTCTTTCGCTTCTCAATAATTATCTATTTGATGCAGATCTATATTTATTGGTATGAAAATATATTTGAGATTACATATTAGATAGATAGATAGATCCCTCAAGTTTTAAAATAGTATACATTTTAAAACTTTGTTTATTTTTTTAAAATATATGTATTCATGCATACATTGATTTAAATTTCATTTTTGTACAGATAACATTCTTCATGGATATAACCCTCCTCCTTCCCAGTCCCCTCAAAATAGGTATTGATTCTTTTAAAGTCCTTTGAGGGATAATAAAAAAACATTATATTTTTTCCTCTAATTTGGGAAAAATCTTTGCATATTTATAAGTTCCAAAGGAATAGATATGTTTCAGCTATTATATATTTTGTGAACAGAAGAAACACTTAGGTCAGAAACTCTTAAGGGTTTCAAGGTCAAAACATTTATTTGCTAATTGAGATGCTGTTTAAGATGCTTTTAATTCTTAGAATGAAATAATTGATTATTAGCACAGATTGCATGGTAATAAATTTAATTTCTCATTCTCTTTCTACCCAAGCATACACATATTTCTCAATAATTAATTTCTGAAACCACTGGTAATGTCAAAGTTACATGAAAACTGGATTAGCGATTGCTGGCAGTGCCTCCTTTTGTGTCTTCCTGAAATCGTCCTACAGTCAGCATTTTTGAAAGGGGAGCTCAGTCTCCTTTGACAGACTCCACTGAGACAAACAGTCATTGTTATTTATATTTTATTTTCATTTTTTGCAAACCATAAAAACTGTCCTATTTGGAGGCTGCCAATCTCCTTAAATGTGTTCTTGCACCAATTCTCTCTATATCTACAGATTATTTAAACTGAATTATTTAATATGTAATTCACTTTCCTAAGTAAGTTCACTTTGGCCCCCATTCTACTCACACTGTTATGTCATATTCCAAGTTACTTCATGGTAGCTATTCCTTTCATGATAAAGGGATACCACATGGGCATGTGTGCAGAAGTGGACATGTGTGTGAGCAGGGAGGTCAGGGGAGGTAAGATTTTCAGAACGTAGTTGAATATTCAAGATGCTGACTAATATTGCTTCCCAGTTACAGTGGGGAATAAAGGTGACCTGGGGATGCTAAAAGTTTCCAAACCCACCAACTATATAACGTATTCAAAACCAGGCAACCATTTTTCAAAAGAATAGGCGAATGGTTGGAGAAGAAAAATGCTGAGCTACTCTACATGTACATTTCCTAAAATATATTCCTTTTATTTATTTATTTATTTATTTTTGCATAGCTTATACGATGCCCACTACACTCAGCTTCAGACAGCACTGCTTTGTATATACTGAATATGGACAGGGTCTGAAGCAAACTATGTTTTCTCTTTTCTGAGTTCCAAAATAAAAGGCTTCAGGACAGCTCTGGTTAACTTAACTGAAAGTCATGTTCATATTCAACTGGGAGTATTTCCTCTCACAGATTGAAGACTACAGTTACATACATGCATAGTATATATTTTGGTTATTGCATATTTGCATCTGTTCTTCAAAAAATATGCTGTCCCATAATGTGATTTACAGTATTTTTAAATGAATTTTTTTAACCACCCTTCTAGCCTTGTTTCATAATACAGAAATTTTTGTTGTTGTTGTTGTTGTTGTTGCCTGGATCCCTAACTTGGCATGTAAAAAAGGGAAATGAAGGAAATAACCTTTCTTCATTGATTTTCAATGACCCTAACAGTGGTTGATAACAGTTTTTCATGAGCCTCTTTTGAAATTTCATGAAGCTATGTACTGTCTCCTAAATGGAAAGGTGCACAAAAATACAGATTTTTCTCATAAGATTTCAAAAGCCCCCTGAATATCACACATGAACCTTGATTTAAAATAGTGGCTCCAGGGGCCGGCCGAGTGGCACGGTGGTTAAGCACTGGCTTGGGAAGCCAGCGGCCCTGGTTCAGGTCCCACATGTGAGGGCCAGTGACACTGCCCTAAAAAAAAAAAAAAAAAAAAAAATAGTGGCTCCATGGCCGGCAGCCAGCGTGAGCTGCCGTGAGCCGCTGTGAGCAGCTGTCCAATGGCCGGCAACCAATCTGCCTCAGCCAGGAAGAGTGCAATGATCACAATACCAACATGGGCCAGGGAAGTGACATCCTCCACAACTAAACTGAAGAACAAAAGGACAGCAATTTGTCTGTTTCCCTTCCCCAATTCACCAACGCTGTTCCCCTCCCCCAATCCCCCAATAAAATCTTTAAAATAAATTAATAAATAAAAATAAAATAGTGGCTCCAGAATAAAATTTTGAATCATACAAATCAAAGAGAACACATATTAGAAAGTGAACTGAAAATAAATTGTCCATAAAATAAACATACATGATCCCTGTATTAGTAATTTTAACTGCACAACCATTGACAATATATCCAATTAAGAAATTAACTAAAATTTGTGGGCCGGCCAAGTGGCTCAGTTGGTTAAGAGCTCGCTCAAGAGTGCAAGCTGAGCTCTGAGCAACAGCAGTTCGATGCCCAAACCAAGCTGAGCTGCGGCTGATCTGCCAACAGGTGGCAGGATGACTCAGCTAAAAAAGAAATTAACTAAAATAAATCACAACTTAGGAGAGACAAAACAGAAGAAGGAGGAGGAGGAGGAAGACTGTTAAAATAAAATCAAGTAACTTCCCTTAAATCTATAATAATTTAAGATTACAAGTATAAAAACTGTACCCATGATCAAGAATCATGAGGTAGAAAGTATTTAAAATTCATTGATCACTTCTTTAACAAAGACTGTCAAAATACCCCCAAATTTAAAAATGGTCAACCAATCAATAAATTTACTAGTAGAAAACTGTACTTTTATAATTAGTTTTTGCTTTTTATTTTTACACTAAAGAAAGGGGAGACACAATAGGGTCTATCTATTACATCATTATGACTGTGTTGTTAATAAATGAGTTTACATATTTGCCATTTTTTTTTTTATGGGAGAACCACCTTCCTAGTTACTTTGCTTTAGAAAATATTCAGATCGCCAAACAATCATTTGTCTACACTAGAGCCTATAGGAGGCCATGCTGATTGCTAGAAGGGCAGTAATCATCCTTAGAAGGGATTCTGAGTACAGAAGCTTGCTCTCAACACTGTGTCATTCGCTAAGGTCTAGCGTTATTCCCTAGAAGGGACTTGCATGCTCAGAGTGGCTTCACCCTCTTCACAGAAGACCCAGGCTGGGTGGAGCCGTCCCACCAGCCACAGCTCCTGCTTTGGCATCCATGTCACCCACCTTTACCTTTGGATTTATGGTAGATGAGGTTTGGGTGGGAACCTACATTCTGAATTTGTATTCCCTTTGACTCAGTAGAATAGTTGTAATTACCTTCAAATTCAGACATTAAGTAGCACTTATTTTTTTAATGGTTGTTTTGTAAAATCAGAAATCATCTACCTTGCCATAAAATAAACTGGTTTAAATTCATGCAAGAAATATTGGTGACATTGTAAGGAGCATTGCCAGATATGAAGGGACTGATTATCATTTGATAAATGTCACCTAGATGTCTCTGTGTGACCACTGGGACTGTTATTATGAAGCACTTCCCTTTACCTTTTGCTCTTAAAACTGTTCTGGGTTGAAGAACAAATTGGTCACACTCCAAGAACCCCAATTATGTGGAGTCTGAAGGTGGGCTAATGGGACAGTGAAGCTCAACACAAGAATTAACAAGATAAATAGGACTTTGGGATTAGAACAGTGGTTCCCATGCAGAAAATCTGAGCAGTGCTACAGGAGAGGGTACACAGTACAGTGTCATTTTGCCTGCAAACTCCTAAGAGGCCATGGGGTTACACCTCTAAAATTATGAAATTAAATACTGAACTTCAAAGATCCAGTCTCCTCATTTCATAAATGATGAAATTGGGACCCCACAGAGAAGAATTGACTTATCTAATTTCCAACAGCCAGTTAATGTTCTTGTGGAGACTCAAGCTCAAATTTCCCTGTATTTGTCCAATAAGCTTTTAGCTTATCTTGTTGTCATCTTCTCATTTTGTCCAGGACATGGTGACATAAAAAGAAATTAGGGCCTTCTTAAAAATATCAGCCTGTGTGTCCTTATTAGAGACCATTTGATTGCTTATATGCTCACTCCTATCATTGTCCTACCCTTGTCTTGGCCTGGTAGCTGTGATGTGCACAGCAGGGTGGCCCCAATGGAGCACTCATGAGCTTGTGCTAAATCACCTGGAACATGAAAAGTCCTTTAATTGGTTCCATGAGCGAGTGACTCAAATTCCTTATTCCCCAACCCCCAGAGTTTTTTAAATCCTGAATTGTGTCATTTCTGCCTCACAATCACTGACTGAAGGCATCCAGCTGTGCAGGTCGGGCACACAGTAGGCCCCCTAGTGCGGTCACTTGATGATGATGTTCAGTTTAGTGTCAGCTGGGGAATCAGCAGTCCTGCATCACAAACACCTGCTCCCCTGGGTCAGCCAGGTCACTAGTGCTCAGGTTGGAATATTGGTATTCCAATAGCCACCCTCATATGCTCTTTGGGGTTAATTTATAGTCTGAACTGAAATCATGACTATGCCATAACTCTTATTTGCTTCTTCTCCTTCAGTAGCATCACCCAGTAGCATCTCAGTCCTGAGTCGCCATCATTCCCTCCCAGATTGTTGATCAATTGAGGGACAGGAGCTGGGAACTTAGCCAATGGGTTCTCATCATAATGACATCTATCAAGACCTAAAACATAATCCAGAAGGAAAAAAATCATTAGATGAAATGAAAAGTTAACAGACAAAATGACCCTGCAATTGCTAGGCTTCCTTTGTTGTTTTCTTTGTAGCATTTTATTTCATTTTTTTGATGTTGGTTTATATCGCATATCAAACCAGCATCTCTTCTACATGCAAGGCATCTAGTTTGGCTTCACTGAATATTACTCAGAAAATGAGGTGGAAAATTATTTGGTGTGGTCATTCCTGAGCTTCCCTCTCTCATTTTGGAGAGTATGTAAAAAAAAAAAAAATTAAAATATTTTATGTAAGTTTTACATAGGCAGATATTTCTGCTTAAGCAATTTGGTTACAACGTGCTCTCAATGAACTCAGGGAGCTCCAAATAAATGTATTTCCTTTAATAAAAAAACTCAGTTGAAAAGTTATAATTTTATGAATTCTGCTCTGTGAGAGAAGTGTCGGGACTTATCATTAATTATTCTATTTCCTTGTCCCACCCAGAGAGTGACATTTCATAATTTATCACTAGCCAGTACATTTTGCTATATCCAGTACTGTTGTGTTTTATTGTCCTGCCAAACAGGTCCTTTCCTGCCTGCTGTAGTGGTCGTCATTGTCAGTGGTGTTGGTGTTGTGTGTGGTTTGCTGCATGGCAGTGTGTTGGTCAATTGATCCATGTGTAAATTGATGTACCACTGGTGTTTTAACACTGTGTCTCTGTAACTGTTTGCGCTGCTAGCTGCTACACTGAAGCAACCATGCTGTTCTCAAGGCAGTCTACCCTTGATGATTTAGATGGACCAGAAACTGTTCCTAAAACAAGTGAGCGTGCTCGACCTAGGCTCCGTAAAATGCTCAGCTTGGATATGTCATCCTCATCAGCTGACAGTGGCAGTTTAGCATCAAGGTGCTTAACTTGTGCATGCTTTGTTCTATAATTTTATCATCTTTCCCCCCTTTGTGTCATTGCAAATATAAGTTCTTGTAATGTATGTTTTCTTTTTATTTTTTTAAAATAATTTGCATGAATAACCAAAGCATAACCACCATCCTTTCTGAGATATAACTGGTCATTCCCAAGACAGCATTCTATTAAACTAACTGCTCTTTAGTTTTTGTCTGTTAGGAGTTTCTTAAAAACCTTTATTATAAACATTGTCCTCCGTTTTGTAAGTATTTTACACTTTTCACTTTCAAAGAAAAAAAGCATGTTTCTTCCTTGATTGAGAGTTCATGTAGACAGTCCTCACAAGGGCAAATGTATCAGGAAAGGTGGAAAAATTATTCCCATGCTTTCTTCAAAAGATACAAGCAGTAGGAAAAAAATCCAAAGATCAGTAATATATGGTCATTTTTAATTGATACAGAATAAATCTGTCCACATTTTATATGTATAACTGACATAAAAGTCAGAATATATTTTACCATTGTCAGAATATATTTTACCAGAATATATCATGTTTGCAGACCTTAATTTGTTTTGTTTAGAAAAGATTGCTTTGGGCTCAAGTTTTCTCATTAAACCCTACCATAAAATAATAATCACTTGGAAATGAAATTATTTGCATAAAATCCAAAAGCTCTTTTCTGAGTTGCGTTTGAATGTTCATCAGGGGCACAAAAGCATCAGCTACATTGTGCGTATCCTGACACCAAAATAACCCAATCCAAACTAATTTTAATTTTTGCAGATTAGAGGTTTGTTAACTTCTTTTTGCTGGCAGCTATATATCTTAATACAGTGCTGCAGAATGCTGGAGTCTGGCAATGATGGGAATGCCTTGGCCATTTGAGATGTCCTCTGGCAGACACATGATATGCCACTCCACTTTGTTGATTCCTGAAGGTACCAAGATTTGTTGAATCCCTTTGGGGCCCGACCAGATCCAAAACCATAGAGAGAGTGCCTGTTATTGGATATAGTGTAACCAGAAGTTAGAACTGGTATGGGGTTGGCTCCAAGGGTCTGAAAATTCCCTGGGATGATCAGTTTCATGGCCTTCCTAGGAGGCTATGTCTAAGCGTGGTTAAGTTTTAACAAAAAGTTGGTTTGGCTTGGGTTCTTCAGTCTCAGAGCTCAGTCAATTCTCATCCACTCATTCATTTATTCATTGACATGTCTACACCAGTGTCGATGACAAGAAAACTGAGTACAATCTGTGCATTTGAGAATCTCAGTGCTTTTTGACCTTTTCTGCCCTAGTATGCCATTGAGATAACAGTGCCTATTTCAGAATCCAACAAATTATAGTGCTATATCTACAGATTCCATAGAACCAGTAACTTTTGTTCCTCTCCCCTTTGAGGGCTGGAAGTGTCTGACATAGACAAAATTAAAAGGCATGCCATGCATTTCACTGTTGCAGGTGCTCTATTTTCATTTCCAACTTTTCCTGCGTGGACCTGGCAAGAAAAGTTAGAAGATAAAACATTAAAAGGAGAGGACAGACACAAGAGAATGGAATAGGGTGCCAAAAAGAGAGAATGAAGAGAAGGGTAGAAAGCTGATGGGAAGTAAATACTAGAAGGGGAGCTGGCAGAAGAAAATCAGTTAAAGTAGTTGAGAGGAGAGAGAGTAGGAGTGAACCTTGAGGGTGGAGCAAACAGCCCCAAGGAGAGATCACAGAGGGGAAGAGAAAATGGTGAGTATTTCCTTGTGTAAACAAAGAACTCAGGGAGAGATGTTTGGGAGTTGGAAAGATGGTGAAATTTCAGTCAAATGTAATAAGTGCCAATATGAAAAAGGCAAACGATGAAAAAACAGGAAGAACCAATAAATATTAAAGAAGTGTCATTTTTTTTTATAAAGCATGAAGTTGTTTAGCCAATATTTTATCATTTCTGTCCTCCTCTTCTGGATCTGGGTGGGTCCCTTGCACAAGATAGAGAGTAGAGTTTATCTTGGTCAACACCAACAGACCCAAACTGGCAAGACTTCTCATTTCCATATACACCCTGCTTTGAAAATATATATAAATGGTAGGTATGCTGTGCTATGTCTTGATTTGGAGATAAACAATGGAAGCCATGGCTGTGAATAATTTTAACCATGATTTTTAAAACCTCTGTGCATAGGTGGGTTTAGCAACTTGTGAGACATATGACTTGCTCTAGTTTTCAACCGGGTGTGTGCACTGTTAGGTTTGCATTTGAGAGGCTGCTGTTTTCAGTCCCTGCAGACTAGAGGCAAATCTCCTGAAGGAACAAAGTATATAGAACGCAGGGAGGTGAGATGGGGTGATTGATTTTCTCACATGCCTTGATGTTTTTATTTGGGAGTGCTGAGAAGGTTTCTTGAGAATTTGGAAGAATTCCAAGATGTTCTATGCTAAGACAAGTATCTGTGTGGGTCCCTTTCTCCTGACAGTGAGCCCACGCAGTGCACCATGTTGTACTCACGCCAGGGGACCACAGAAACCATAGAAGAGGTGGAGACGGAGCAGGATGAGGAGGTGGAGGTCAGGGAAGACCCGGGCATTGAAGCTGCAGTGGATGCAATGCCAGAGGGGCCCGAAGAGGAGGAGGAGAAAAAGGAGGAGGAGGAGGAGGAGGAGGAGGAGGAGGAAGAGGAGGAGGAGGAGGAGGAGGAGGAGGAGGAGGAGGAGGAGGAGACAGAAGAATCTGAGGAGGCCAGCCTCACCCCTGACACTGAGTTGCCACAGTACTCCACCGAGGAGGGTGACGTAGAGGTCCCGCCATCCTACAGCAAGGCGGTGAGCTTTGAGCACCTGTCCTTCGACTCGCTGGATGACTCTGCAAGCCCAAGCCACATGGCGGTCAGCCCCGATGACAGCCGCTCCGACAGGCTGGAGTCCAGCATCTTACCACCGCTGACTCACGAGCTGACTGCCAGCGAGCTGCTGCTGAACAAGTAAGAGCCCACTGGCTGCTTGAAGGCATATCTGGGGGTCAGGGCTTCCATGCACACTGTAGTTGTGCATAGAGAAACTCACATATTGAAAATGCCCACCTAGATATTTACAGCTAACAGATACAATTTTCATTACTTCTCATACTGCAAGTACAAAACAAATTTCAGGTCTTCTATCACTAAATGGTAGAACTGGCAAAAGCTGTCAATAACTCTGCTCCCATTTATTTCTATAATATAATGGTAGGTTGTTTCCACTAGAAATCTGAGGACATAGGAAGAGAGGAAAGACAGGAAGGATCATGCAAAATGGAAATCAGTAATTTGGAGAAATTAAGATAAATTTATTGTCATGTTGTTTATTTTACCAGGATGTTCCGTGACGATGAGCTTGAACAGTCGGAAAAATTCTACGTTGGCCAGCCCAGGTTTTTGCTGTTGTTCTACGCCATGTACAACACACTGGTGGCCCGCTCAGAAATGGTGTGCTATTTTGTGATTATCCTCAACCACATGGTCTCTGCCTCCATGATCACCCTTGTGCTCCCCATTCTGATCTTCCTATGGGCCATGCTGTCTGTCCCTAGGCCCAGCAGACGGTTCTGGATGATGGCTATTGTCTACACAGAGGTAGGCCTTGGGTGGGGCCTTCCTGCAAGTTGCTTTGGGCATTCACTCTAGGTGGGCCTGCCCTAAGTCCAGGTAGTTTCATGCAGAACCATCAGTTAGATGGATATTCTTGGATAGACAAATGAATATAACTAACAGTTATCTAAGGCTGGTAATTTTATATATCTTTTCACATATCACACCTCACACAAGATAGCTGCTACTATCATTTCTATTTAACAGATAAGGAACCAGCCATTAGTGAAATTAAAGGCCCAAACTACCCAGCTGGTGAGTGTTAGGGCAGACGCCTGAAGCCTGGTTGTCTGTTCTATAATATTAACCACTAAGATATTAACAGTGCTATGCAGAACTAAGTGTAGTGCCTGGAACCTCTGGATATTACTTTAGTAGATACTAAATTAAACAACACAGTAAGCACTTTGAATATAGTTTCATGCAACATGCATGTTTTCTATTTTTAAGCCTAAAAGCCAGTTTCCACACCTCAAAACACAAAGTTATACAATGACCCACTTAAAGATCTGAATAACAAAAATTATGAATTGCCAGCCCATTTCCATCACTTGTGAGAGTATAAGAGACACTCTGCCCAACTGTATGGACCTGCTTTTCTTTTCTTTTTGTTTTTTTAAGATTTTATTGGGGAATTGGGGGAGGGATACAGCACTGGGGCATTGGGGAAGGGGAACAGACAAGTTGTTGTCCTTTTATCCTTCAGTCTAGTTGTGGAAGACATCGCTTCACTTTCCCACCTTGATATTATCTCTTCCCAGCTGAGGCAATCACTTGCCAGCCATTGGACGGCCATTCACGACAGCTCACAGCAGCTCATGCTGGCTGCCAGCCACTCACAATAGCTCCCAGCAGCCCACTGCAGCCCCACTGCAACCTATACTGTTGCCAGCAACTGATGTCAGCCCAGCTCCAGATGGAGCTGTTGTTCACCACCTTAGCTGTAGAGGGTGCAGCATCACTGGCCCTCATGTGGGATCTGAACCGGGGCCCTGATGCTCAGAGCTGGCTCTCCCAAGCCAACTCTTAACCAACATGCTACTCGACTGGCCCTGGACCTGCTGTTCTATTCTATTAAATATATAGATCACAAATGCCCAAGACAACCATAAAAATCTGAATATATAGATGATGTATTATAAAATTGTACACCTGAAACCTAAGTAACTTTACTAAAATGATTGCCACCCCGATAAACTTTAATTTAAAAAAAAGAAAAGAAAAGGGAGAACTATAGACTGTGCCTTGGGCTATCATAGTTCTTTGTGTTAGGTTTGTGAAGAAAGCTAATTTTCTAACTGGGTTCATAAGATAGGTTTTCACTAACAATGATACTATAATTACTTCTTAAAGTATAGTAGTCTTGATTGATGTACTCTTAGAGTCTAGAAATTTTGCAGGTTTAAAAGTAGTTCAACAGTAAAAACAAAACTATGTTAGGTCATATCAAAATTATTCAGCTTAATGTGTCAATGTCATGTATCTTATTTCCATAATAAAAATAAAAGATGCAGCCAAAAATTGCTTTAATTAGCCTGTACACTACAATCTTGCCAAAATAATTGTTCTTAAATATTAGTTCCATTACATCCCTTTGTGAGACAAGATATAAATGACTCCTTATTTGGGGAATGGATATATTTTCAAACACCTTTGTGGGAGGGATTTTCTCACCCAGGAGTAAAGGAAGAGCAGGTACTAAGAATGTGGAAAAGGGAACAACAGCTTTCATGTTAAGAATAAAATCTTCCTGATTAAGTAAATTTGGCTTCTCCATTTTTTTCTGTCACACTGAGGAATGAAGAAGTAGGAAATTGTTAAAGAAGTAGGAAGTTAATGTTAATTCACTCCACAATTGGACTACGTGTCAAAACCCAAGAACTATGCTCAGGATGAAATATAATAAGAAAAGAAAAAGCAGTTTCTGTTTCTCAGTGGCTTACAGACTAATGTGGTAGACAGATATGATGTAAACAAAGAATTGCCCTACAACTGATACACAACTTCGTAAGAGACTGTACAAGACTTAGATGGAGGCTGTGCTCATGCAGCCTGGTGGGGTGGAGAGAGGTTAGATATGGTAACTTCTCAGTAGAAGAGAACTTAGAGCTGAGTCTTAAGGGATGAGTGTAAGATCGCCAAAGAAAAAATAGCAAAGGGAGCTGCAGTCATTAGGAATAAACCATGAAAAGAAACAAAGGCATAAGACAACTTGGCAAGTGCTAAGAATGACAGGTGGAGGGCCAGCCAAATGGTGCATTGGTTAAGAGCTGGCTTGGGATGCCAGCGGCCCCGGTTCAGATCCCACATATGAGGGTCAGTGACACTGCCCTCTACAGCTAACAACAGCTCCACCTGGAGCTGGGCTGCGAGCCCTGGTGACGGTATAGGCTGCAGCCCCTGCTTCAGTGGGCTGCCATAGGCTACAGTGCATGGCCGGCAGCCAGCGTGAGCGGCTGGCAGCCAGCGTGAGCTGCCACGAGCCGCAGTGAGTGACTATCCAGAGGCCGGCGACCGATCTGCCTCATCCAGGAAGAGCGCAATGATGATACCAACATGGGCCAGTGAAGCAACGTCCTCCACAACTAGACTGAAGAACAAAAGGACAGCAATTTGTCTGTTCCCTTTCCCCGCATTCCCCAACGCTGTTCCCCTCCCCAAATTCCCCAATAAAATCTTTGAAAAATAAACAAAATGAATGACAGGTGGCTTTTGATAGCTGGCAGGCAGGCTGCAAGTGGAGAGCGCAGCAGATGGAGCTTGGGAACATCAACAGGGTTTATGCTTAGGACTTATGCCCTTGCACTAAAGGATTTGAACAGGGGCATGATTCATTCAGGTTTGCATTTTTGCAAGGTTTTATACAGAATAAATGTGGAGGCATGGAGACCATGTAGGAAATTATTTTAGCTGTCTGGGTGAGAAGCAATAAGGTCTGAATGCAGTGACAATGAGGTTGACAGTGAGTGGGTAAATGAGGTTTTATTAATTGACTAAAATTGGTTGGGGTGTGAGGGAGAAAAGAAGAAGCAAGGATGGCCTCCAGATTTCTGCTTTGGTGTTTGGTATGTGGGGATGCTGTCCACTAAGATGAGAAACACGGGACTGTTCTTTGCAGAAGCTTGACCAAGAAGACAAGAGAGGAGAAGAGCTAAAGGGAGACGCTAGGTCAGGAGAGGACTTTTAAAAGTATTTTTTATTGATGAATTATGTATGTTGCAATGAACTCCTGCTGATATAGACATTGGAGGTATGCTTAAATGAAACCCATCAATTTTCTCATTTGTCTTTCTACCTCAACATACCACTTCTCTACAACATTTATACCATGAACTAGTTACCAGCACTACTGGGTAGTTTGTTTCACTTATTTTTATTTCATTTTGAGAAGAAATTCCAGTGAGCAATAAAGTACTGAGAAAAAAGAGGTTGGAGTAAAGTAAAAATTGTATACATCAAAACTGCATGATATGTTCATAAAAATCATAAATCATAGCAATATTTAAATATAAACATACAAATATTATTCTGTTAATTTTTCTTAATTACCATGTTTTTTTTTGTTTTTGTTTTTTTTGAGGGCAGTGTCACTGGCCCTCATATGTGGGACCGAACCAGGGCTGCTGGCTTCCCAAGCCAGCGCTTAACCACTGCGCCACTTGGCCGGCTCCTTAATTACCATGTTTTAATAGCTGCATAATTATATAAATATCAATTAAATCAGTATAAATTAACCAACTAATTTAAGGAAATAATTTAAGCAGTGTCATGAATAACCTGACTGGCCCTGATATATCTAGAATCAATGGCAATTGTGAGGGTAAGATATAGTATAGCTCTTGTTCTAAAGTCAATGGTCTATAAAAATAATAATGTTGTTATTCCACATAATTGTGTGCATTCCTATCATCAAAATTGTTAAACTGAGTTTTTTAATATTTTATATTACTGTTTCTCTTATATAACTATTAAAAGGAGTTTTTTGTTTTTTTTTTAATTTCTGTCATCTGTGTGCAGGTGACAATTGTGGTCAAGTATTTCTTCCAATTTGGGTTTTTTCCCTGGAATAAGCATGTGGAATTGAATAAGGATAAACCTTACCATCCACCTAATATCATAGGAGTGGAAAAGAAAGAAGGTTATGTTCTTTATGATCTCATTCAGCTCCTGGCTCTTTTCTTCCATCGATCAATTTTGAAGGTACTGCACTTTTAAGAGTTACATGTTGATAATTGCAGTCCCTGTAATACTCCTGGAGAATGTGAACATTAGGATTGGTGACAGTGCTGAAGGGACAGTGGGTGGCGCCTACCTGTATGCTCTTTAAAACAAAATCAAAACAAACAAACAAACAAAAAACAGTTATATTCATTTAGTGGACATTTTCTCTAACACTCTGTACTCAATAATGAAATTTGGAATAACTCTGGGAGACTATTTCCCTATATTTCTACCCTGGGTTGAATACATAATAACTAATCCACATTTACAGGAATTGCTTGAATGGCATACAATATCTTAGTGCCTGATATGCTAAATTCTACTCCTAGTTTAAGCCAGAACATCAGAGAGCTATATTGCGGTGGATCATATTGTCTCTCATCTCCATCCCAATCTCTACCTACCTTCCTCTAGTAGCATTGCTTTATTGGGTAGTTTCTTGTCATGAAACCATTAGCTTTAGTGCAAGACCATACATTAAATAGTCTGGTGAAGCCAGTGCTATGCTTTCCTTAAGCTTATTGTTGAGAAAGCCATTTATCACATTGACTATAGGATGACCTGTCTCAGGTTCAGTAGCTCTTGTCCTTCTCCTGAGCAACTATTTGAGTTTTTCCTTCTTGTATACCATGAACTATAAGCTAAACTTGTAAGTGTGTAAAATATGCTACTCAATGATAAAACTTAGAAATTTTGAATAGCATACATTTTATGTGTTGATGTGCCTATTGTCACAACCTTACTTCTCTTCCTTTAACCTTGCCTCCTTCTATAAAACATTTTAAATTTATTTTATCAAATAGTATCTTTATTAATTCATTTTTACAATAGGCTTGACCTATTGTAATATATACGCACATATATACATATATGCACACATATATATATATGTAACAGTGTGTTCAACTTCTGTCCTACTCAGTGGGCTATTTCAAACTGGGCTCAGCTTGATATTCCTTTGGTCAAGATCTTCATTCTATCTTTTGTTACCTTGCAAAGTACCCACATCCCTAACCTTCCATTTTCGGGGAGCCTTACTGGGTCATTGCGTTGTGATATGTTTTCCAAGGAAATCAGTTAGCCAAAATTGAATTTGCCCAACTACACCAGTTCTTCTGATGAATACATTAATTACCTGAATTAATCCAATTTGTTATTATTATGAGTATATTAATAAATATATTAACCTTATTGTTTTAGTTCTAGGCATTATTTTAAATTTCAGCATTTAAAACATGATGGTATAATTTTGGCCTCTTTGGAATTCTCTTGCAACTTTTGTATCCTTTTGCTGTAATATTGAAAATTTTATAAACTTTTAGGCATTTTTACTATTTTTCATCAATATTCAAATGATGTAACAGCTACAGTTTTATATTTAAAGTATATAATAAACAAAATTTTGGTGTTTTATGTTGATACTCTGATATCTTCTTTGAAAATTTCATTTGTATGGTGAATGTATATGAGATTTAAGATACTGGTATTATACTGAAATTTTGGCTAATGATATGAAAAATACTTTTTGAAATATTTTTATGAGAAGACCAAACTACCCTACAGTTTTTGAAAAGAATGAAACCTCTTATAGAATGCTGCTATGGAAACCAAATAATGAAAACTATGTAGAAATTTAAAAAGTGGCTAAAACTATCCTATTTAGTATTAATTGCTGCAATTTTATAAATAATTAGAAGAATTAACAAACTTAAATATACTACTAAGAAAGTAGAAAAACAATCTAAGTACGTTAAAATGTTGGCAAAAGACAAAACAACTTTTAAAATGATTTGAAAGAAATCAATATAAACTGAAAAATCCCATTAAGAACATCTAAAATGTTTGTTTATAAGAATACATTCAATATGTTTAAAAAACAATATACCTATAAATAAATATTTAAGAATGATCTATAAATTATGTGACTTTGTCTTTTGATGAATTAATTACTCTGAGTTGGTTTTTGATCAACTGATTTATGGGAAATTGTCCTGGAGCTCTTATCCTCTAACGTATGTGTCAGAGGGAAGACTGGTCAGTCTTGGGGAATAAATGCAGAGACTGGCAATAAGGTGCTCAGGAGGCATTGAGCTCATTTGGGAATTTCGTCCAATAGCAGCAAGGTCATCTCATCATAAGGGTGATTCGTGATCTAACATTGTCCCTGGTTTCTCAGCCTCCCTTTCTACTGTCATTCCTCCCCTCTTTATCAGTCCCTTTTGTCCCATTTCCTTGAAGCAAAACCCAGGCTGTGCAGAATGCATCATAATCTCTGTCTCAATGTGGGCCAACATTTTTTGAGTAGAACTATTTGCAGCTCTGTTTCTGAGTCAGCCATGGGTAATTCAAGGATTCACATCTTGTTATACAGGTTAGAAGAGGGACAGCATCATTATTCAAGTACAGATTTTTCAGGAACATGAGGCAGTGACGCTAAATTCACCCACTAATACTTAAAGTAGATATTTTGAATGCTATTGTAACCATAGAGAGATATGTTCTGGAAAGCACTTTTGCTGAAGGAACAAGTCAAGTAATTTTAATTTAATGTTTACTCCATCTGTCAAACATTACCTGTGTCCATCTCAATTAATTAGCCAAACTCTTAGAATCTACTCCCACTCATCTCCATTCTACAGAGATCATCATAACATTATAGATAAGCTTTCTTAGAATTTGTTCCCCTTCCTTGGTTTCTCGTCTTTTTTTTTTAATTTTAGCTTTATCAAGGTATAATTGACAAAAGAATTGTAAAATATTTAAAGCATATAGCATGACAATTAGGTAAATGTATACATTGTGAAAGGATTTCCCATCTAGTTAATTAATGCATCTGTCACCTCGTATATGGATTTTTTTATGAAAAAATATTTAAGTTTCACTCTATTTCCAATTTCAGTTATACGCCACAGTGTTATCAACTATAGTCACTGTTTTACCTTTGGTTTTCTAAACTTGGGAGACAGTATGTTTGATGAGATATTGTAAGGCAGAATACCAGCTCCCTTGCCTGAAACAGCAGTCTGAATTGTCCCTTCCCATGCTTTCTCAGTGCCACGGCTTATGGGATGAAGATGACATCACTGATAGTGGCACAGAGAAGGAAGAATCAGATGATGAGCTATCCCTCAGTCATGGCAGAAGGGCTTCATCTGATTCTCTGAAATCCATCAACCTGGCCGCGTCCATGGAGTCAGTGCATGTGTCCTTCCCTGAGCAGCCGACACCTATACAGAGGAAACGCTCTGGAAGCACCTCCCAGATATCCCACAGATCCAGCTTTTCTTCAAACAGGTCCCAAAGAGGTATCCATCATGTGGTGTCCCTGAGCTGGAAAAAGACCCTGAGGTGTTTCGTTTTCCTGGTGCCATTGGGTCTGGGACAGGGGAGTTTGTTGGATGTTACCAAGGACAAAGATCTTGTGATGTGAAAAGAAAGTAATTTGAAATCAAACAAACCCAAGTTCAAATCCTGAATCGGCTGTGTGTGACCTGGGGCAGTCACATCATTACTCAAACGTCTGATTCCTTCCCAGGACAGGGATTTCAGATAATTGTAAAGAGTGACCAGCATGCTGCCTAGTACCTAATTAGTGCTGGGCACATGATGTTTTAAGATCCTATCCAGAGATTCTGCTGGGTGTGTCCAGAGTGCTGTAAATCACAATTTATTTAAAAAATATATTTAGATTTTATTGATGGGAATCTTTTTAGCCATACCATCTACTGATTTCCTCAGCTAGTTATTAATTTCTTACTAAACAGTAAGTACAATCAGAAAGTAGATATGCCTTACAGTTGCCACTCTTGGAGTAATTAGTGCTCCTCTCTGAAGCTTACCAAACACTTGCGTACTGGCTTGTGCTGCATAATGACTTTTCAGGTATACCATACCCAAATGTGTATACTGTATAGCTATAGCTTAGGTGTGTAGTAGGCTATGCCATCTAGGGTTTGTGTAAGTGCACTCTGTGATATTCTCACAATCCCAAAATTGCCTACAATGCATTTCTTAGAATGTATTCCCATCATTAATTGGTGCATGACTATATTCATCTTCAGAATATACTTTTCAGAAAGATGCTGACAGGTCATCTTACATTCATTTTGTAGTTAGAGAAATTAGGACATGAGAAAATGGATGGGTCATGAACCGAACCTGGAAAACCTGCAACCTAGGACCCCATTTAGTGCTATAAAAGCTCTTCTTCCCATGTATTTCTTCCTGGCATGAAGATCACATAACAATCCAGGGAAGAATCAGCATTGGGTGTAAAAACCCACAGATGTGTTTTACTACAGAAGCAGTGTTGAGACGGCACTTTCCAATTTCTCAGTCACCATTCTTACAGGCACCTAAATGTCCTCACCCAGAAACAATTTTAAGCCATCCCTCTGCATGTGGGCCACAGAGGCTCCTGTGATATCTATGTCAACAAACGTACCTTACAATGCATCTTGGTTTCTTTTTATTTCCAGGCAGCACAAGCACCCAAAACATCAGTCAACAAGGAAGCAGTGTTTTGAGCATCAAGCAAAAAAGCAAAAGGGAACTTTATGTGGAAAAGCTTCAGGAACATTTAATCAAAGCAAAAGCATTTACCATAAAGAAGTGAGTGCATGAAACCACTTGGATCATGGGTTTTATTTTAGGGCTGGGGAGCTTTGGGAAATAACTGATAACAATTATTTCATATAAACTATAAGTAAAGAGCAGAGAAGTGACTTCTCATATCACAAATATCATCTTCTTAAGGCAGAATAAAATGACCCATCATTATATTGTATGAAAATCACTTTTCAATAAGTGTGATTCATTTTTATATCCACTACATTTATAAACACAATTTTCTATTTGAACAGGATAAATAAGTAATTTCAGGAGCTCACAGTAGGTAATTCCAGGCATTATAATGGTAAAATCCAACTGGACAGAGAGGAATTTAATGTCAAAGCTGGAAGGCCCTTAGACATATACTCTCATCCTAGAGAGGGGAAACTGAGGCATATGATGGGGAAATGATTCGTCCATTGACATATAGCCAATCTCCAACAAAATGTACAGGTCCCTACTAAGTGTCAGGGATGCAGACAAGCTGCAGACAAGGAGTGGGACTGGAGGACATGCAGCAGGGCTGGCCCTGAATATGGGCTCTGAGACCAGGAAGGCCGTCCATATCTGGTGTGGCCTTAAATGAAAGGCAGAAGCCAGAGCACAGTAAAGATAGGGCAGAGGCTGGGCAGACATGCCAGAGCCAGGAGGACATAGTTATAAATGACAAAGCAAGGTGAGTTCAAAAGCCCAGGGCTCTACCTGGAAACCAGGAGAGGATCAGGACCAAAAAGGGAAGAGGCAGGAATGCCTAAAGATGACCTAATGCCAGGTCAGTATGTCAGGTCTAAGCCCTCATGCATTCCCATTTATTTCTTACCTCAGCCCTGTGCCTCAGGTCTTATTATTACCCACATCTTACAGGAGAGGAAACAAAAACGGAGAGTTAATTAGCAGGTTCAAGGCGTCACAGGTAGAGAGGAATTGGATCAGGTGACAAACCAGTCACCTAAATTCCAGGTCTTTATACCACTCTATTACATTGTAGGCAAGAGAAAAGATTTGTGGTCCCATTGGCAAAAAGGGCTGCAGTGCCCACCTTGGCAATGAACTCCTATATACTCTTTAGTACATGAGTAACTCCTCAGCAGGACTATCCTGAGGCTGAATGAAGGAGGTACAACCTGGTTGGAAAGAGGAATGCATAGGAACAGAATGATTGCAGTATCTGGTCATTCCTCCCATCCTGCCTTTCCTGAAGCAAGCGGGTGGGGGGGTCTCTGTTCTGCAGGACTCTGCAAATATATGTGCCCATCAGACAGTTCTTCTACAACCTCATCCACCCAGACTACAGTGCTGTGACTGACGTCTATGTGCTTATGTTCCTGGCTGACACTGTCGACTTCATCATCATCGTCTTTGGCTTTTGGGCCTTTGGGGTAGGTGGCGGTAAAGACCACAACACCTCTAATGACTAATAGTGATGCTATCCTATGAAATGCCACTCAGGCCTGAACCTATTGTCTTTTTCCCAGAAACACTCAGCAGCAGCAGACATCACTTCTTCACTGTCTGAGGACCAGGTACCTGGGCCATTTCTGGTGATGGTCCTCATTCAGTTTGGAACCATGGTGGTGGACCGAGCACTGTACCTCAGGAAGACTGTACTGGGAAAGGTCATTTTCCAGGTCATTCTTGTGTTTGGAATTCACTTCTGGATGTTCTTCATCTTGCCTGGTGTGACTGAGAGGTAAGGTCTTTGGAAACTGGAGCCCTGGGCCCACTTTAATGCCAACACATTTCATAAAGTTATCACTCCATATGCATCAGCACAGCAAAATCACCTTGTGCAGGCAGAGGCATGGCAGAGCACCCCCATGGGTAGGAAATGTCAGAGTTTTTAATCAATATTAAATTCAGTATGAATCCAAAGTATGAATTGATTCCTCAAAAATATTTTCATTGCATGTTTATAAGCATTCATTCAAATAGGGTTTTCAGAATAAGAGAGATGACAACCCTGAGGATCAGAGCAAACCGAGGGTTCTTATGTTGTGATTGTGTCTATACCTTACTAGATACAGAGATGAATTGGAACATGATCTTAGGATGAGAGGACATGAGACTATGTCATATGAGAAGTGTATGAAAAAAATGGAGGCTATCTAACTGGTAAGAGAAAACGTAGAGGTCAGGGGCAGATAATAATAGTGTCTGCCACATAGGGTAATTGTGAGGGTTAAATTTAACAGCATTTGGAAAGTGTCTGGCACAATCTCAGCACACAGGAAAGGAAGCATGCAGACCCATGACACCATGACACTGCTGCTGTTACTACAACTAGTGCTGCTGGTTAAGGTCGGTTGAATACAGGGATTTAAAAAGAGTAACCTAAAGTTTGATAGGGAAAGTCCTGGTAAGATTCTAGGAGATGGCTGGCTGCCATCTTTCCTTTCATTGCCTTGAATCCGAAGCATTCTCTGTGTTGACCTTCTTCTTTTCCCCAAGGGTGTCATGCTCTCCCAAACATCAAAGCCCTTCTGGTCCCTCCCCTTCTCTTCTGACTTCACCCCACAGTGCTTCATCCTCCTCACCCTTTAGATCTCAGTCCAGATGTCACTTCTCCCTGATCTTCCCATCCCATGCCTCCACCCAAAATAGTACTTGGAGCCAACTTTGTGCATAATGCATGAAAAAATGAATATGTTAATTTATAACATGAAAACAAGGGAAATAGCTATAAACAGGAACTATCAGCTCTGTTAGGTTATGACAATAAAGGATCCACAGAAGTGGAACACGGAAGTGTCCATATAATGTAATAAGAATGATATTTTAAATAAACATATCATTAAAAAGTCTTCATGTATAATATTAATTTGATATTTTTCTCATACATTAGAGTCATTTATAGCCAAGCCTTATCAATAAAATGTCATTGAGGCTGGCTAATACCATTTTTTGAAGTGTGAATGGAAAGTAATGAAAACTGATTTTACTTATGTGGCTCATAGCCAACTCCTAATTGAAATTCCTAATGAGGAAATCTAAATCTGTTCTAACAAATGTTAGCTAAATGTTCACTCTCACCCAAATTTTTAGGCTCTGAATCTTTTTTTTTTTTTTGATTAAAATTTGTTGGGTGACAATGGTTAGTAAAATTACACTATTGGTGGAAATGCAGTTTCGTGCAGCTGCTATGGAAGGCAATGTGGAGGTTCCACAAAAAATTAAGAATAGAATTACCATATGACCCAGCAATCCCTCTCCTGGGTATATACCTCAAAAATCTGAAAACATTTATCCATAAAGATATATGTGCTCTGATGTTCATTGAAGCTTTATTTGCAGTGGTAAAGACATGGAAACAACCAAAGTGTCCTTTGATAGATGATTAAATAAAGAAGATGTGGTATATATACACAATGGAACACTATTCTGCCATAAGAAAGGATGAAGTAATGCCATTTGCAACAAAATGAATAGATATTGAGGTTATTATGCTAAGGCTCTGAACTTTTGATTTTAGTATAGAAACTATTGCTTTGTAATAACAAATAATGGCAATGCAAAATATTTTAAAAGGCAAACTGAAATTAGGATCATTTTTCTTGAATCTAAAGTAGAGCTAACTAAATAAAGGATTGTTACCTAGAAGATTCCCAATATCCCAGTAAGTCTCCTGTTCCACACTGTATATTGGGGAAGTAAACATATGAGGTCTGACAATTAAGTTCGTAAACTTGTTGCAACGATTTAACTAACTGTTTTTGCTATCAGGGATTATTCATTATGAATTTGTACCAACTGGACAGTTAACCAAGTTTACTATTTGGAAGTGCTGAAAAGGCTGCATGAAAAAGTTAGTTGACCTAAATTTTTTGCCAACAATTCATGGCTCTTGCATCACGGAAATGCACCAGCTCACACGTATCTCAGATGATAAAAGTAATTCAGATTTAGGCAAGATATTAGGGTATTTGTAAAAATATTAGAATTTGCTGATGAGAATGTTGTGAATCATATTTGTTAGTATTTAAAATAGAATATATATGATTTTCTCTATAAATATGTAATTATAGCTATTTCTCAACTCAGAGAAATAAACCAAATTTAAGATCCATGATAGCTGGATGATGAATGTTGATAATTTCTCTGACATTTAAAAGCATCAAATAGACATTCTCCACCAGGTCTCATAGAAACTCTTATTTTCAGAGAAGAAAGAGACCCTCAAAAGCTTTCTAGAGCTACTATCTAATTTTATAGATTAAGATAGGTGAAACTCATACAGAAGAGTCATTCAGCTAATTATTGGTGAGACCAGATCTCAATCCCAGGCCTCTTGGCCCTACTGTAGACATATAATATACTTATAGTATACTGCTCCTACTGTATACTTTAGCTACTGTATACTATAACTACTGTATCTACCATATATTATACCCTTCCCTCCATAGGAAGCACCACATGTTTGCTTCCAGGCAGAATTTTTTAAAGTAACATAGCCTACTGTTTCACTGTGCAGTGTGAAAAGGATTTGATTATTCCAATCTCAAAAGATAGCCACAGAGCATGGATCTAAGCCATGTCCTGACAGGAGAGCCTCCACAGAGACCAGTGCTTCCATAAATAAAAGAATGGCAAAGTCACAGAGAGTCACTTTAGCAGAATCAAATCACAGGCAGTTTTGTTGCTCCTGCCTGTATTAGTTTGCTGTTGCTACTGAAACAAATTATCACACCCTTAGGGCTTAAAACAATGCAAATTTGCCATTTTACAGTTCTGTAGGTCAGGAGTAAACTCAAGGTGTCAGCAAGGCTGCATTTCCTTCTAAAGGCTCTAGGGAGAAGCCACTTCATTGTCTTTTCCAGATTCTAGAGGTGCCCACATTCCTCAACTCATGGCCCCTTCCTCCGTTTTCAAAACCACCAACAAAGAGTCAAGTCCTTTTCTCTTCACATATATCTGACTCTTCTGTTGTCAAGTCTCCCTCTGATCACAGCTGCCATTTGAGTACTCATGATTAGATTGGGTCATCTGGATAATCCAGTATGCACTCCCCACCTCAAGGTCCTTAATCTTAATCACATCTGCAAAGTCATCTTTGCCATAAGGTAACATAGTCATGGGTTCTGGGGATTAGGACATGCACATCTTTGTGAGTAGTGATTATTCTGTTCTACCAGGCTTTTGAAAAGATGATCAAATTAGCAACACCTTCCAAGCCAAATAAAGCTGAAATGTTTGTTATAATAACTGAATGAATGAAAGTAGTAACTTACAATAATGCATATTCAATTCAATTTCACATTTATTAAGCACCTGCTTTGTTTAGAGCAGTAGACCCAGTGAAAAGGAGCATGACATCAACATAAATAGATCATGGACCTATCCCCATGTGGGAAGGCCCACAAAATGGGCTCACAGGGCTCAAGATAATCACTAAAACTATAGCCACAGAGATCATTTCTCTGTTGGATCTCAACTTTGAGCTTCATCTTATGGCCATTCCTAGTGCAACAGATTATGCTATCTTTATTTTTGGATATTTAATTCAAAATATATTAGGATTTGATGAGGCTTCTGTCTTCATTGCTAGCATGTCAATTACAACATAATTTATTGACATTTCAAGTCATGTTGCCATTATTTAACATCCAAAATTCATTTTTCTTCCTTCAAACACCATTACTGAAAATTTAATGCATTGTTGTGCAAAGGAAAACATTTATTAATAGTTATATTGTCTAAATCCTTTTTAAAACAAGAAAAGAACAAAGGAAAAGATAGACTAAAAGCCTTTTAGCTACACAAATGAAAATTATGGCCACCAGTCATAGTATTGAGCATCACGAAGCACCAATATCTTGAATTATTAATCTGATAAATGGCTTTTTCTGTGGATATGCACATTATTTAGTCGACAGACATTTAGGGGTTGTCTGCAGTCTACAAAGCACTCTGCAGTAGCTGCTGTGGGAGACCTAGAGATGAGTAAGGCCTGATTCCAACCTCTAGCCATAAAACATATAGAGACTACCAAATAAATCTTCTAGTAAGACAACCTTAATGTCCCTAGTTAGATTTAACATGATTACTTCAGAAACTATAGATTAACTTACTTATCCCAAGTTGACACACTTTAAGGTTGTAGAAAGGAAAAAAAAAATTTAATGGATAAAACATAGATTGGTCCTTTCATAAGGAATACAAGGAAACAGTTTTATGTCACTGACTATATAACATTAATAGATGTAGAAGAATTCTTCTTCATGCAGTTTGCATACCAATTACCTGTAGAATCTAATGGCATTTCCCTAGAGAGCTAAAATATCATCTGAATGTTCTACCAATATAGACAGTTCATTAGAAGAGTGAGGAAAAGAATAGTTGATGTGAGCTCTCTATAAAGTATCTGATATTTTCATCGGTAACTGTAAAGCTCTGGTTCATGGTCAAATGTAGTTAAATTAATTTATTAAGTCCTGAAATACCAAAGCTAGGTTTATTTATAGGGGAGGCATTTATAAGCAATATTTTTGAGTTCTCTAGTTTTTGAGATCTACATAGAGGGTCCACAGACACATAGGCTCTTGCATTCCTGGCTTGTTCTTGGATCTTGTCAACTAAAGAATAGCTTTTTTCAACTGAAAAATAATGCATATTTTCTTCTAATAACAAAATTAAAAGTTAATAAGACAAATCCAAAATACAATATAAAGAGTAGTACACTACTTTTATTTTTTTAAAAATTCATTATTACTCTTAAACACAGGGAAGATTACACCTGGGTATTGCAAACTCAGAAGTTTTATTTTTTATTTTCTTTTTAAATTTTGTACTGACCATGTTTAAGACTCTTGAAGAATGCTGCATTTATCCAAAGGAAAAAAAAAATTAAAAATCCTGTAGCTCATCATTCTTTGAAAATGTGTTCCAAATTTTTTTTCTAGTATGATATTTAGTTTCACTGTTTTTGTGTCAGCATTCATGAATTTAACAATACCATGGTTATACAGTTTGGTTTTTCTTTGTTGAGCTTTAATTTGGACTAGGGTAGCAGCAGCATCCACATGGAAATGCTATTAGTAAATTTACTTAATAGTAATTTATTTTAATTATGGCCTAAACAACTGACTAATGCACTAGTACCTTAGAGGCATTATTCATAGGATTATTTTTTTACTTATTAGATTTTATTACCCTACCTTTTTCCTTTGAAGTGAACACCTATGTAGAGAATATACCTTAGAATTGACTTAAATGCTAAAGGGGCAATTAGGCTCTTTTTGTTTTTTTAATCCTAAACTGGTATCCTTTTGTACCAAAAGAACATCCATTTTCTCACTTTTCTTATTTTTTATATTTTAGGAAATTCAGCCAGAACCTGGTTGCTCAGCTTTGGTATTTTGTGAAATGTGTTTACTTTGGGTTGTCTGCCTACCAAATCCGTTGTGGATACCCCACACGAGTCCTTGGAAACTTTCTCACCAAGAGCTACAATTATGTCAACCTCTTCTTGTTTCAAGGGTAAGGACACCCTATGTTGTCACAGTCATTCATAGAGTGGAGGCTTCCAATTGAAAGGCATTTTTTTCCTACCTGTGAAGGCTCAGTTAAAGGAAGAATGCTGATACACAGCAATGAAGATCATCATGGAACTCTTAACAGTGTTTAGCAAAAGAACAAGCATGCTTCTTGAAATACCTTTCTAGATGTAGTTGCCACACACCTGGCAAAGACGTTGTTCTGGGATCATCCAAATGGGTTAATTTTTCTATTTCTGTAACCTACATAATTACTGTGATAATATTCTGGGATAAAAAATTGGGATACATGATGCTTAAGTGTTAATATACTGCTGGGCTCAATGGAACACAATATTTGGAACCTAGACTATTCCAAAATGCCTTTGGAATTTTGCATGTACAAGTAAGTCCATTAATTGCAAAGTGCCATTTATTCCCCCTAACATCAACTTAAGTGCCACATGACTTGCTTACTCCTGGTAGTAAGATAACTGATCAAAGGAAGAATATAACTCTTTCATGCAAGAATTTCATTGGTAGCATCTCCTCTCTCTGTTCCCTCAGAAATTAGACTATGGCATAAAGGGTCAGGCTACTCCTGGCATGGCTGACTCGAGTTAGCACCAGACCTGAGGACTGGTGATTTAGTCACAGAAGAGATGTTGAGCATGCTCAGATGTTGTGAACTTCCCTGTGTAGAACAGTGTTTCACTTAGTGCAGTCCTGTAGGTGGCAGGAGACATTTATTCAAGAGGTTGAATTAGTGCTCTCTTGACATAGCTGAGTAGCCCAGGAGAGAATTCCAAGTGGCAACCCAAGCTGCTGTGAGGGCCCTGGTATGAACCCAGGTTCTCCAGCCTAGGAGAAGCTCTGTGTCGGACAAGAAACAAGGAACAGCCCCAAGATTCAAGAGGAGTCCAGGCCAACTCATTCACAAATATAAGAGACTAAGCCAGAGTTCCGTTAGTGTTAGTCATCAAGGAAGTCCACCAGCTGTGGGAACCACTGTGTGTCCTTCAATGACACGCTCCATTCCTTTGGTGTCTCTCATTTGCCCTCATCTTTCATTTACTAGGAGTATTACCTTCCTTAGCTCATTCAACAGCATAGCCCCAATAATTCAATAATCCTATGATCAACACTTTCATGTAACATGAAATAATTTTTTTAAAGTTAAATTGTGTTTATTTGCAGATGATATGAGCTTATATATAGAAAATCCTAAAACTCACCCAAATTCATTGAAACTAATCAACAAGTTCAGTAAAGTTTCAGAATATAAAATCAACATACAGAAATCAGTTGTGTTTCTACAAGCTAACAATGAAACATCTGAGAAAGAAAACTTTCCCATTTACAATAGCATCAAAAACAATAAAACACTTAGAAATAAATTTAACCAAAGAAATGAAAGATTTGTACAATGCAAACTATAAGGCTTTATAAAACAAACTGAAGAAGACACCTTCACACTTATTTAAAAAGGGAATCACAGGGCCGGCCAAGAGGTGTGTTGGTTAAGAGCTGGCTTGGAACGCCAGCAGCCCCGATTTGGATCCCACATATGAGGGCCAGTGACACTGCCCTCTACAACTAAGATGGTGAACAACATCTCCACGTGGAGCTGGGCTGCTGTGAGTCCCCGGGCAGCATAGCTGCAGCCCCCGCTGCAGTGGGCTGCCATAGGCTACAGTGAGTGGCCGGCAGCGAGCGTGAGCGGCTGGCAGCCGGTGTGAGCTGCCAAGAGCTGCTGTGAGTGACCATCCAGAGGCTGGTGACCGATCTGCCTCATCTTGGAAGAGCGCAATGACGATACTAACATGGGCCAGTGAAGCAATGTCCTCCACAACTAGACTGATGAGCAAAAGGACAGCAACTTGTGTGTTTCCCTTCCCCAGTTCCCCAACCCTGTTCCCCTCCCCCAATTCCCCAATAAAATTTTTAAAAAAGATAAAATAAAAAGGGAATCAGTCAAAAAAAAAAAAAGAATGCAAAATATCAATCCATGTATTAGACTTATAATGAAAAGCAGTTGTATTCCAAGTTGAATTTTACCATAAGGGTCACCCTGAGAATTTTTCCTTAGTTATAAGGGCTGAAACAATAAGGAAGTACATGAGCCCCAAGAGTGGGTTGGGTAGTGGGGGGCATCCCACAACTGTCCCTTTAACAAGATGTGGTTTCTGCCAGGTTCCGCCTAGTTCCATTTTTGACTGAGCTGAGGGCCGTGATGGACTGGGTGTGGACAGACACAACCTTGAGCCTTTCCAGCTGGATCTGTGTGGAGGACATCTATGCTCACATATTCATCCTGAAGTGCTGGCGGGAGTCAGAAAAAGTAAGCCAATTAAAATACCTTATCTGTATTTGTTTCTCTTAGATATAGGCTGGTTATAAGATTAATGTGAACTTCTGCAAATTTTGTGACCAAATAAATGGAGACAGGTAAGACCTGGTAGGACCTATAAATGTCCCATTGATTTCCACCCCACTGGAGTTGAGAGTTTTGAACTTACTGCTGCCTTAGTGAGCAATCGTGTTCTTTTAGCAACTGTATATTGTAGTTATTTTTAAAAGAAGAAATGATATATTGCTGTATGACCCAATCATTCTTAAATGACTCATTCGGGAGTAGGGAGAATGTGATATAGTGGAGAAAAGTGGACTTGGGCTCACCCCCTGATGCACTCTTTGATAAAGGACAGACAATGTAAACACGTTGTGCAAACGAAATTGAAAAGCAATATTTGTTTATACTGCTAGATTGAATATTGACATTAAATGTGGATAGAATTATTATTGCTTATTGGATTTTTTAAAAGTTTAACATATGAAACAGGAGCCTGTGTTCATGGGGTTTGTGGGAATGAAGAAGATGGGGCTGGCAGTACATTTAAAATCATATTAGTTTGTCCTGATTTTTGAAAAGCAGATTAAAAGAGTTGATATAGTGACAGAATATGAGAGCCAATCTACCAAAGGGACATTGAGGTTAGAAATCAGGATGACAATGGGTCTGGAAATCATGGTATATAAGAAAAAGTAGGAAGAACCAAGAACCATTCAGCCTAAAGTAGAAAAAAATGCGGGGAGACAAAAATACTAGCTGTTTTTAACTATTTGAAATACTGAAAAATAGATTAAAAATTTAAATTAATTTGTGAAACTCAAGAAAACAGTATTAAGACAAATAGGCAAAAGCTCCAGTAAGTTTCAATGGAACATAAAGAAATTTCTAACAATCAAAACTACCCCATCACAGATTGGCTGCCTCAGGAGTTGGCCCCTGAGAAATGCCCACATACACAAAAGTCACAGAGGAGAATTCATATCATGAAACCTCTGTGCCAGGAAGTGATAGGTCTACTCCAGCTCCTGGAGCCATTCATGCAACAGGTATCATATCAGTTGTTTGTTGCTGCTAAAAAACTACATCAAAAATTTATTTATTTATATATATTTTTAATTAGCTTCAGGTGTACAACAAAGTGCAATAGTTATACTTTTTACCCCTCAAAGTGACAACCCTCCTCCCCCAATTCTCCCCTCCCACTCCTCCCCACCATATCATACTATATCTATTACAATTCCGTTGACTCCCAATTTTTTTTTTTTAACAACAATTTTATCTGCTCACAATACTGTGGATCTGTAGTTTGGGTTGGACACTGCTGGAGAGTCTGGCCTATCACTCCTATCACTGCCATTTTGGAGAGACCTAGCATAGACAAGAGAAAGGCAAGAGAGGGAATCAATTCAAGAGAGAGGCAAGTCAATAGGATCACCTCAGAATGAAGAGGATCTGAACCTCTCTTAGACGATAAGGAAAGGAACAGTAGAAAAAGGAAAAGTAAAATTTCTTAGCATTGATCCAAAGGAGGAAGGTCCAAATGGGGGCCTGGAAAGTGTAGACTCAGAGGCATGGATGAACAAGTTGGTAGTGGCAAAGAAGACCAGCCATTCTACATAAAGTTAGAGAAAGAGAGATGGTCAGTGAAAAACTCATGCCCAGTAGCCTGTCTACTCCATGAAATAGATGAGTTCATCTATTGAGAGCAAGAAAGATGGCATTCCAAGACTCAGAGCCTACCCAAAGAAACTGTGAGATATTGCTTCCTCTGGATGAATAGGAGGGGCTCTCTTAAGAGGGAAGTTTCTGAATCAGAACTCACATAACTGTCTCACATAGATACAGGGCCACCCTTCATGTGAGAGCTTTGGTTTCTCCATTTTTCAGCTCATATATGCTTTTTTACTGCCTTTGAGCCAACAGGTGTCAACCTCCCTAATACTGTAGTGAGGCCATCACACCCATTGCCATCCTCCTTATGAAAGACAGGAGTTCATTCTGGCCTAGCACACTAGGCATTCCTGCCCAACAAAAGACTTACACTTATCCTTTTTATTTTGAGAAATAAAAAGCCTCATTTTAATGTATTACCTGTACTAAATATATACTTCTATTTTATGCTAAGCCAATGGCTATTTAAATCACATATGGTAAAATATCCTGAGAAATTTAGGTATGTGGGAGATATTAGGCAGTCTGAATGAATCTAGCTCTAGTGTCTACTCTTTCCCATCAGAGACTGAAACATTGCTGGTGACAATCACTTGTCTAGTATGAAGCAGAAGAGTAACCTTCTTTTAAAAGTAACTTTTCTTGGGTATTATTTCAAACTGAATGTTATATGTTCCTAGGGTTTTATGAATGCAGTTTATGAAGAAAGAATGATTTCCTGATAGGCAAAATGTTAGCATGAGCACACAATGAAGGCCACTCATTCCTAATCATTTTTATAATGGTTTCCATGAAGCCAGTTCCCAAAACAGTTTAGGAAACTGTTTGGAAATATAGCATGATGGGAACTGCAAACTGGTTGAGAGTTGGCTTACCTAGGAAAGGAGTGATGGAGCAGCATAGGACAGGAATGTGACTTCACCTGAAAGTCAAGGGAAAGATATCCTCATAATTAGAGAGAGGCCAAAAGTGTTGGCCCTCTTCTGCCCTGGGAAATGCATGGAGGGGTGAGCAGGTGGAAGAGGGGAATGGAAAATGGGTTCTGGGAGCTTTGGAAATGAGCCTGAAACACACTGGCCTTCAGAGGAAGAACCAACATGGTCTTACTTCAGGCAGAAGAGACCCAAACTGTTCTTGTCAGAGAATAGATAAATCTCCTTTAACTTACTCACAAAACCCTTCATTATGAAATACTAGAGTGTTGTTGGAGTGGGTTGAGTAGCCCATTTGCCTCAAGGAGAAAATAATGAAAAAGCAAATCTGTGTGTGTGTGTGTGTGTGTGTGTGTGTGTGTGTGTGTGTGTGTAAGAACATATACTTCAAACTTTCAGATATTCTAGTTTTTCTTTCAAAATTGAAAATTTTAAGCAACAATATCAAATTCTAATGAAAAGATATCAAAATACAGTTCTTAATCTATGATCACGCAACTTCACAGCAGAGTCATTCAGAAGCATTGTCTTCTGTGCACTGAGTGAATAATGCTCTCCATACTGGCTCTGATCTGCCCCTACACTCTGCTTTCCAAGGCCAGCTGCAGCAACTACTGAGTGTCAAAGTTTGTAGAGCCCTTGTAGCAGTGTTCTTTAAAGTCCTCTGCTGACTTCCAGACCTCTCTCTTAGTTTCTAACCTAGAGCTCAGTGCCTACAGGTAAAATGTGGATGACTTGTCATTACCTTAACCTACTGAATTGAGTACATTGTCTTGAGAGAGTGTGAGCTCCAAGATAAATCTCTCGGCCAGGTTGGGGAGTTTAGACAATGGCCACATTATGTATGTGGCATAGCTTCCAGGGTCACCCTGGAAGGAAAATAAGTCACTAAGAGGTAACATTTCAGCAAGGAATATGTATACAGAGCTGGAGCAGTTTTAATACCAGACAGCACAGCTGGCTTCTTCCACCTTGCCCATAGCCTGTAAGACAGCACTTATTGGATCCTTAGTAACACAAATAGAAGTGACTCCAGCCCTACCAAGTGCACTACTCTTGTGCAAAAGCATGTCCCTTGTGTGACATATGCACCAACCACCAACCCCAACCCCACCTTTTTCAGCACGACACCAGCAAGGGCCCATGTAGAGTCACTGTGGCAGTAAAGAGAGGGCTGATCTGATCCTGCAGACCTGATTGCAGGACTTGAACAAACATTGTTTTGACAACATATGTGATGAATGAAGTAAAAAATGTGTTCCCAACCACCAAGAGGTGAGGAGGGCTGAGTTGGAAGGTGCAGCCTTTGAATATTCAGGAATTTAAAGTAAAATGTCTTTCTCCCACATGATCCCATAAAACCAGAGGCTTTATTCAGCCAAGTACTCATATTTGATCTGTTGGTTCTTAGGTTCATCACCAGCAAAACCCATGCAACAATTTTAAGGAGAAAGCCACTCAGGTCTTGTTGATCTCTTGTGGTACCATGATAGGGACTTGTGGGGAGCTTATTACAGTTTCATGTCACTACCTAACTTCATTCCCAGATTGGAACAAGGTTGCTCTCCCTACTTCAGAGTAAGCAGAGCTGAAACAGGACTAAATCAAATCCCAACCTCATGGAAAGAGCACTTGTCCTCCCCACCCGTTTCTCAGGGAACAGTGATCTGAGCCTTGTGTGAACTTTTCTCTTGCAGAGATACCCTCAACCCCGGGGGCAGAAGAAGAAGAAAGTGGTGAAGTATGGCATGGGAGGCATGATCATCGTTCTGCTCATTTGTATTGTCTGGTTTCCTCTTCTCTTCATGTCTTTGATCAAATCTGTTGCTGGGGTGATCAACCAACCACTGGATGTCTCAGTCACAATTACCCTGGGAGGTTACCAGGTAATCGCTATGAACTTCCTCCAGGTCTCACCTACCTGTCGGTACCTTACCTAACACAGTACTCTTTCCTGATAATGACCTACAAGAGATTTATTAGGTTTCACTAATCCATATTTCCTATCTAAATTTTGACTGTTCAGCGAATATGTGATGTTTGAAATAAAGTGCAGAAGACAGTGAAAAAATAGTTCTGTTCTGGTTTTGAGCACAGGAATAATCCCTTCAAAAAGGGATCTCTGAGGCCAGTTGCCACTGGGTACTCAGCAGGTGACATACTATGTAAATATTTTTCCTTTAACCCAGGATGCAGAAAGAGCTTAGGAATATTGACAACACTGTGTATCTTGTTTTCCAGCCTATTTTCACAATGAGTGCCCAGCAAAGCCAGCTGAAAGTTATGGACCCGTCAAAGTTTAACAAATTCATAAGAGCTTTCTCTAGGGACACTGTAAGTAAATGCATATAATAAATCTCTATGAAGACCTTTTATCTAGGTGAGATCACTGGCTGTCTATTACTTACTGCTGTGCTATGGCCTGTGGTGAGTGGAAGGGCTTTTCAGGGATTAAGTTGTACACAACAGAGTCCTGGACACTGACCACTTTGATAATCTAAGACAGATGGTCTATACTATTGAATATAAGGGCTAATAATAGTTTTAATTCAGAACATTTTAATGTAAGCTCAACAGATCTTGATCCTGTAAAAAAGATTTTAAAAAATTTTTAAACTGTGGTAGGCATTGACCTCTGACTGATGGAGCTACTCTGGGAATCTGTCTTAAAGAAGTAATCAAAGTATGGGAAAAGCCCTGTGTCGGCACCTATTTCTGAGAACATTCTCTGTGTTAGTAAAAACTGGAAGAAATTTGAGGGTTCAACAAGTAGGACTGATTGAATAAATCATGGCAAATATATGAAGTGAATTTGATTAGCACTGGCTTCCCTAGGGTAGGAGAAGGCGATTTCCACATTGTATTTTACTTATATACTATGTTGTCTGAATATTTTTCAAGCAACTTCTTTTGTAATAATAAAACATCATTACAAAAACTATACATGGCATGAAAATTTCTTAAGATAAGCCATAAATCAAAAAGAATATAGGCTTTCTTTAATGATAAAAAATATTGTATGCATGCCCTACTGCATAAAACAGCAATAATGTGCTGGTGGCAGATTTGTGACTAATGTTATTCTTTTCTCTACATTTCAACTTTTAATAATATGATAACATGAGTTTTTCATAATTAAAATTTACTTTCTTTTTACTTAAAGAAAGTGATTAGGCAAACAGAGGCTTTTCTCTTTTGTAAAATTATCAACTTATAATACTCGCTGTCCAAACTAATCTTGAGGGATGAGCAGCTATGAGGAAAGGGCCAGGGTGTCTTGGGTGGATTAAATTTGACTCTCCCATGAGAGGGACAATTCCCAATAGTTGATAAATTTTCCTCTTAATGGGAAGGAGAAAAGACACTGATTTAAATCATCTGATTTTTCTTACTGTTTAATTGGAATGATTCCATAGCTCTACTAGTGTGGCAGCATCTCTACTAGGTTTTGGTGATGTAACTGCAAGCTGCCCATACCTGTGGGTAGGAAAACAAAGCCAGTGCAATGGAACTCCAAGATAATTTGTTATAGAAATTTTCCTTTCATAGGATGAAATCCTCTGTATACAGTTAGTTAAAAGGAAAAGTAATAACTTTCTTTATATATCATTATGTATATGATCTATTTATGCATGTGTGTTTGTGTGCATACAGGGTGCTATGCAATTTCTGGAAAATTATGAAAAAGAAGACATAACAGTAGCAGAACTGGAAGGAAACTCAAATTCTTTATGGACCATCAGCCCTCCCAGTAAGCAGAAAATGATAAACGAACTCATGGACCCCAATAGTAGCTTCTCTGTTGTTATTTCATGGAGTATTCAGAGGTAGTTACTGTATTTCCATGCATAATTTCCCCCTTTCCCCAATCTAAATTCGGGGTGGGGGTGGGGCACATAGGATAGAAAAATTAATATGGCTTTTAGTTCATATTACATCTTGGGGACATTCATTTGATGCTACAGCTAACAATTTTGTTTATTAAATTATGGTTTGCCTGGTAATCATCGATAAAACTACTTTTCATTTTTTTCTACTAATTTTAGTTTTAAAGAGAGGCTGGTAATGAGTTCTGTGAACAAGAGTGAGAGGCAGAGAGAAAAGAAAGAGGGTGATGACTCAAATTGAAACAGAGTCTGGGTGTATTGTAAGATTTCCTTGAAAGGCTGGAATTTGGTCTTAATAAAGGAAGTGCAGCCTTTGGAACCCCAGCTTCTCAGCTGCATCTCTCCAACACTGGGGAAGCCCTAGCAGATATTTTCTCCAAGCATGAAGGATGAGAGCAGCTTGGCAGACCCAGAAGGGGAGAGCGAGGGGAGATTTTACCTAACCTGAGCCAATAGCCAGCATGCAGCTGCTACTTCACTTGTTTAAAGAGAGTATGTCTTAGAAAAAGTTCTTAGATCCAAAAGCCTGACATGTTAGGAAAGCAGTTCTGGGGCCTCAACATAATATACCAGTTGATTGGTTTAGTTTTGTTCATCACAGTCTTGTGACTCAGGACTCTATAAAAACTTATTTGTCATTCAAGTTTTAAGTTCATTTAGGTCCACAATTCCAGCTTCTTGTATGAAATTAAGAAAGAATCATGATAGGTACAGAAGAAAGCCTCATAGTCTCTAAACTGAATTCACAAGGAAATGGTAAATATTTCAAAGAAGGCAGTTCAGAATTTAAAGAACTCCTTTAACATTATTTTCTTCTTTTAAGTGTCCCAAATTTCTCACATGGAATTCTGTACTGCCAAAATTCTACTTCCTAGCCTTTTCTTTGAAGAGCTACCAAAAATAACAACAATATTAAAAATCAACTTCTGATTGAACATTCTTTTTAAAATGTGGGTCCTATTAGTTATGATGGAGACCAGACTAACTTCACTGGATTAATATAAAGAGTATTTTGGAAATTCATATCAGAGCACCAAGATGGTTTCTCTTTTGGTCAGCAGACTCTGCCTCCTCACCTTCCACCAGTTTTAAAGGTGTTTGTGGCCTCCTGGGCTTTACTATCTTGGTTGTCTAAGAAGCTAGACATAAAGGTGAGATGGACAGAAAGGGTTGGGGTTGGCAATTGTGGACCAAATGAAACCTTGGTGAAATTAACAAAATTAAGAGTCAAGTGAGTTTTTAATTTCTCTTCCAGATTTTTGAATAATCATTGACATTGAGTTGTTTCATTTTTTTCTTCACAGAAACATGAGTCTGGGTGCAAAATCAGAAATAGCAACAGATAAGCTTTCTTTTCCTCTGAACAATATTACACGAGAGAATATAGCTAAAATGATAGCTGGCAACAACACAGAAAGTTCAAAAACGCCAGTGTAAGTATACTGTTCCTGTTGATATAGCTTTAATAGGTGTATGTATCTGGTACAAAATTTCTATCTATAAATCATCATGTGCAAGAAATGCAACTTTCTTCATTCTTTGATAATTTGGGTGAATTTCTTTTTGGAGCCCGCATTTTACTAGATTAAAGCAACTCTATTTTCTTCCCTCTCACTCTCTGTCCATGTAGTCAGGAAGTTGCTCTCATCTCTGAGTAGCAAAACTTTCTGTTACATCACCATAATCACGAAAAGCCAGGGAAAGACCCTGCAAGTTCCCTTTTATGCTATTATTTCTTCGCCAGGGTCATTGAATGACTGGCTAATGAATGGGGGAATGAGAGGAAGACAAGGGGAAAACACAAATATATTACCCTAGCATATAAGTACTCCATTTAAAACACATCCAAATAGTGATGTTTAGATTCTAATATGAAAACTAGCAAGAAATAAAAGCACTGTTCATATAAAACTGATAAATGAAGTAGTATTTCAGGTGCCCACCAGCCATTGCCCTCCATTTTTATGCATTGAATATAAGAACCACCATAATGCAGCCATCAGACATATTCCTGACTAAGATATCCTTTGTTAACCACTAAAGTTGAAAGACCCTAGAAGGTCATCAAATCCTTCCCCATCATTTCCCAGATGCGAAAACAAGTCTAAATCAATGAAATGAGCTATTCAGGTCACTCAGCTCATCCCTGCAGAGGTAGGATAAGGTCCAGGTCAACAGTTCTCTCTTCACACCTCACTCTTGTCACTAGATCAAGTCATGGAGTCCACTTGATTATAGTTATTTTTGAAATCCTAAAAATTAAAATTAGAAGAGCTCGCATAGTTATTGATATGAATGATAGGTTCCTAGCAAGACAGACATCCCCCTGCTTCAGAAACAGTCACAGACATAAAAAAAAAATCTCTGTATCAGATTTGAATACACTAACTACCTTGTGTATAGTGTTTATATGAGTAGTTGGATAGAACCTATTTAATTTTTTTTAGCTGCAGAGTATTCTGATTATAATGGAAACCCATATATTATGATGACTACACATTGTAATGACTTACAAAGACTCTCACCATTGTTTGTTTGATAAAAGGTCAAAATAGCAACCAAAAAAAAAATCAATTTTACATGGGTAAAACAACTAAAACTTAATTACCTTTTTTTCCCCCTTAATGCACAGGACTATAGAAAGGATCTACCCATATTATGTGAAAGCACCTAGTGATTCTAACTCCAAACCTATAAAGCAGCTCTTATCTGGTAAGAATGGGAAGGAGGGCCCGCCAAGTGGTGCGTTGGTTGGGTGCTGGCTTGGGACGCCAGCGGCCCCAGTTTGGATCCCACATATGAGGGCCAGTGACGCTGCCCTCTACAGTTAAGATGGTGAAAAACAGCTCCACCTGGAGCTGGGCCGCTGTGATTCCCTGGGGACAGCATAGCTGCAGCCCCTGCTGCAGTAGGCTGCCATAGGCTACAGTGAGTTGCCAGCAGCCAGCGTGAGCAGCTGGCAGCCGGTGTGAGCTGCCAATAGCTGCGGTGAGTGACATCCAGAGGCTGGTGACCTATCTGCCTCACCAGGAAGAGCGCAATGACAATACCAACATGGGCCAGTGAAGCAATGTTCTCCACAATTAGACTGAAAAACAAAAGGACAACAACTTGTCTGTTCCCCTTCCCTGGTTCCGTAACATTGTTCCCCTCCCCCAATTCCCCAATAAAATCTTTTTAAAAAAAGAATGGTAAGGAATCATTTCAGAACTTTTTTTAATCCTTCTTTGATTTAACTTCTATGGTTTTCATTTTTAACCATCATCAAGCTACTTTCCAGTTTTCCTTCCCCATGTGACACGGCTTGCAAGAAACACAAGGCTCCTGGCTGTGTTCACCAGCCAGAGGAAATATTCATTCACCTGGGAGCCATGTTTTTCATTTTCTTTTTTTTTTCATTGATATAGAACCTGATTACCTTAAACCCACATTTAGTGACTTATGTTACTAATTAGTCAGTTTACTTGTTTCTATTCGGAAATATATATGTGGCAGAAAACTGCCTCATTCAGTGTTAAATATGAAAAAGGTTCCACAATAAGAACAATGAAAAGATAGCAAGAAATGTACTAGATTCTGCCCATGGGTGATTAAGTATCAATAGTAGTATTCAAGGGACTCTGTTTTCCCAATACAATAGTGATGGAAGTGAATTGATGTTTTTGGATTCTTTTAATAATTAAGCATTTTTTTGACTTTATCAATTACCTGAACCAAAGTAGCTGTATACATCTAGTCAAGGTAAAAGGACAATGCAGTATCCAGTTCATGTTCATTCATTTGCCATCTTCATTGTCACCAGGCTCTGATTGGCTAATGTTTAACTGGGAAGACAATTAACTAATCAGTTAGAAGATGTAACTAATCAGTTAGAATCCCATGGAGATTGCCATAAATAGAGGCATAATAGAGGGCCCAGAGGGCAAGTGCTAGCTGGACCCCACCCCTGCATGCTTTTCTTCTTTAACAATAAAGAAGTATGTCTTACTTGGCTAGCCAAGTGGCGCAGTGGTTGAGAGCTGGCTTGGGACGCCAGTGGCCCCAGTTTGGGTCCCAAATGTGAGGGCCAGTGACACTGCCCTCAAAAAAAAAAAAGTAGTATGTCTTACAAGGTAATTACAAGATGTATTTAGAACTTTGGTATTTCCCTTTCAATCCAGACTAATTCTAGAAATGTTTAATCTGAGAGTACAGATGGTTCAATAATCAGTTGTTCCTCTGAAAGGATTCTGTCCCTCATCAGGCTCTTCCCTGCTGCTGCCTTCCAGAGCAGGTCCCAGCTGGCCATGGGCCATTCTTTCGACTTCCTTCTGCTCCTTGGCAAAACTTCTTATATTTTCTCAGTTCCCTTCTTCTTTCTCTTCAGCCTCAAAAAAAGATGTGTTCTCTCTCCCTTCCAAGGTCAGCCTCTCCCTGTGCTTCAGGCCCCATCTCCTCCCTGCCTTTTTGCAGCATCATTTATTCCCCTCCTCTTTTTTATGGTCTCTTTTCCTCTCCCCACACTGACTTGTCTGCTTGTGATTTGAGGTCCAGCCTGTAAAGTCCTGTTTTCCAGACCACATGGCCTTCATGATCTCAGATGAGCTTTACTGAGGTGTCTCTCATCTTCACCACAAAGTATATTGAGCATAGGTTGGTGGTTATCACCAGTTTACGGGGGGGGGGGGGGACTGAGGTTCAGGTGTGAAATACTCAGCTGAGGTTATATAAGAAGTATAGAGATGAACTAGATCCAAACTGGGACCTATCTGGGCCTACCTTGGCCCAGGATCAGGTTTCCCCCAGCAAAGCTGTCTCTAGACTTCAGAATCAAGATTATTCCTATTCCTGAGTGTTCTGAGTGGTTCACAGTCTTCCTGGGTAAGGACTTGATCTTTACCAGTCTCCTACCATTCCTTACTCTTCTTCATCCATCCATCCATCCTGCTGTCCATCCATCCATCCATTCAACAAACAGGTATTTATTGCCAGGTATTGTCCTAGATTCCTATGATCTAGGAATTTTGTATGTAATAGTGCAGACACAACCCCTATCCTCACAGTGTTTACAGCCAGTCATCGTGATTCTCGGTGGAGGCTCTATTATTATTGGCAGGGGTGGCCTTTTCTTAAAAACGCCTATTCTTTGTAATTCTAAGCTTTTTGTTTGCCCTTTTACTATTCTTTTACATTCACCCTGTGCAATCACTGACCATTCATTATGGGTTTTCAGAACTTTGCAGAGCTCGTACCATTAATCCTTCTTCCATCTCCACCTACCGAAGTTCTCAGCAAAATTTGGCTCAGAAGTCATCTCCTCTGGGAAGCCGTCATGGATCATGCCAACCAAAAGCGGTCTCTCCAGGCTAACAGACCTTGTCTATGCAGGTCCTATGGTGGTTTCCATATGCCCATAAATTATGTTGGTGTTCATGGTCTTTTCCCATTGAGATAAAGAACCATCCTATGTGCAACTTTTAACTTCTTAGCACCTAACAGAGTGCCTTCCTCTTGGAAGACACTTGATAAATGCTAGTAATATGAATGAATCAATGAATTCAATCAAGAGTCAGTAATTGGGGTTTTTAAATGTCTAGTTAATTGTTTGGAATTATCAGCAAAGATGCTCAGGTGATGGGTTTTCCATTCTCTCCCTGTGATTTGGCTGCCAGGAACATGTAGCAACAGTGACTGACTCCTTTAGTGAAAAATAAAAACCTCATACACAACTAGGGCCCATTCCTCTTTTTCTACCTGCGTTGTTAACATGCCCATATGACACCCTGGAATTGTATGCTGTGGATAGTAACTAGATTTTGCCATCTAAGAACTGTTGGTATGCATTAAATCCTAAAGTTCTCATGCTAACTTGATTTCATTTTTTTTTCTCTTCCAGAAAGTAATTTCATGAATATCACCATCATTTTGTCCAGAGACAATACAACTAAATCTAACAGTGAGTGGTGGGTTCTCAACCTGACTGGAGATAGACTATACAATCAGCATGCCCAGGCCTTGGAGCTGGTGGTCTTCAATGACAAAGTTAGTCCCCCCAGTCTGGGATTCCTGGCTGGCTATGGGTAAGGACTCATTTAACAATTAACAGTTACAAGAGTCTACTTCTGTATCATATAAAGTTGAAGATGGGAAGCCTTTTATTTTCTTAAAATTCTCAAATTTTATAGCTGAAATATTAAAATTCACAGATCCCTGGCCCTTCATCTTGAAAAAATGAGGAACCAGAGTCCCAAAGACATCAAAATGTCAAAATGCCTTGCTGTTAATGACAGGACTAGAAGCTGTATTCCCAGCTTTTAAACTACACCTTCCTGTATGGCATAGTTTGATGCAATTCAGTGTTTAAACTTAGAAATTGGCATAGAGTTATCTCTTTTCTGCTTAGATTTCCTTATGACCCTAGCAGATGTAGGATCAAATAGAAATCATAGTTTTGGACAAGTCTGGTGTTACCCTTTAGCCACATTATTATGCTTAAACCCAAGGACACACACTTCCCCTACAAGCACATATAGAGGGTTCTCCATTTCCCAGAATGAGCCTCTTACGAAATAGTTGTCTATCTAAAGTTTTATTATAAACATAAATCTCTGAGAAAGACAATATTGTTCAAGTGCAAAGTGCATATAGTACAATGAATTTCTAACAAATATATTACGTGGTTTATGCATGTAATATATGCAGTAAAGCCACCTGAAGTTCATACATGAAACTGTTAACATTGGTAATTTCCAATATGTGAGGTTTTAAAGAACTTTTATTTTTCAGGTCTTACAGTTCTATAATGCTTCATTTTTTAAAGAAAGAACATGAATTACCTTTTTAATCAGAAAAAAGAAGTAAATGTTTTCAGCAAAGGGAAACAAATTTAAGTTTATTATATCTTCTATGGATTTAGAAGAAAACTTTTATTATTTTTTTTTCTTTTAGACTAGACCTATTAGCCTTATTTAACTGCTAGATACAGTTTCTACTTATTTTTTTTTTTTTTTTTCAGTATCATGGGATTATATGCTTCAGTTGTCCTCGTGATTGGGAAGTTTGTCCGTGAATTCTTCAGTGGGATTTCTCACTCCATCATGTTTGAAGAACTTCCAAATGTGGATCGAATTTTGAAGTTGTGCACAGATATTTTTTTAGTTCGAGAGACAGGGGAACTAGAACTAGAGGAAGATCTCTATGCCAAATTAATATTCCTGTACCGTTCACCAGAAACCATGATCAAATGGACTAGAGAAAAAACAAATTGATACCTTAGGACACAGACTGCAAATCAAGTTAATATTTGAATTTAAAAAAAAGAAAGCACAATATTCTCATAAGAGCTAAAGAATTTCTAGTTCAATGGAAATGATTTCTCTTCTGACAGGAGTTGAATTCCTTTTGCACTCAAAGTTACCTTGTAAGTTAAGGCGCTGTTGAATTTGTAATTCTATTTCTCTGAAATCAGCGCTATTTGGATTATATTTTAGTCAACAGTATCTTGCATTCTAATGGACTATGTAAGGGAATCATTTATGGGTCTCCCCACTCAATGAAACAGACGAGAAGAATAAGTAAGAAGAAAAGATACCATGTTTTCCTGTGTGGGGACTGTGCCCTTCCTGAAGAGATGCTATAATGCATACACAGCATTCTGTCATCATTGGGGGTAGCTGCTGTGAGGAGACTAGGTGGGCTTCAGCACACCCCAAATATGCAACAGCAGTAGAAGGCTGAAAACTCCTAAACATATTTCTAGGAGGAAGAGAGAGAGAGCCAATCACAAAGATGTTAGTGATTGGATAAGCTTCATTCTAAGCAAAAAGATAACATTAGTGACACTCTTACTGCCTTATCTTAACTAAAGACTAATAATTTTTTTTTCCCATTAAACACCAGTGACTTCTCAGGAAAAAAAAAAAAGCAGCAAAACAAATATGTGGACACTGGCTTTGTTGAGGCCCAGCTAGTGACTCACTTCAATGGTGAAGGCTGTTTAGTTTCAGAGAGTTACTGCCCCTTGTGAAACACAGACATGAGGTAGAAAGATAAAATGTGCCGCCCAGTGGATATAGAATACTCTGACTTTGTTACTCTTTACTAACTGAGGTCATGAGCACTCTTTTACCTTCCCCATTCCTCACATGCTTTTTCCCTTTTCGATGATTTAGGGCAATGGTTTTTTCAGTATGTGACATTTTCCTTCCTGTTTTTCAGGTATATCAAAGAGTTTACATATTCTAATTCACATTTTTACATCTGAGTCGGGTTTTTTAAGTTCATAATTATGAAAGAAATATGTATATTGAGCTTGGGGAAATAAAAAAATGGTCTTTTCTTAAATTATTATTATTGGTAATACAACCTCTTCATTAAACAACAATGTAGCATGGAAATTTATGACTGAAATGTAGTTTTCATTCCATATTAAAGTACAGTTTCTGAGAAGAGTCATTGAATGGACTAGAATATGTAAAAACAAATGATCTTCTGTAGCTTGGGTTCAGGACTGACTTAAAATAAATCACATCTTGCAAAGTCATTTTAGAATGTTTTTTTTTCTACTTTTTTGCATAAAATAGGAAAAGTGATTATTCTCAATGTTGTATACAAGGAGTTTTTAAAAATCAACTAAGAATCCACTTCTTGTTCGTTTTATTTTTATTTTTTAACATACAGGTGCTGTATATGAATAATATAAGCAGGAAACAACTGGTAACAAACATAATTCCAAAAAGTAAACTAGCACAGTGTCATGGAGCTTTAAAAACATAGCAGAGTTCAAATGATGTTCAGTGTCTTCTAGGGAATCAGTGTATATTTGTTCAACTGTGAAAGCCAGCATACTTCCAGCCCACCGAAATAAACTGCTTTGATCACTGTAACAATAACCTCACACCATTTAGAGAACTCTTGGGCCCACATTCTGATTTTCTGACAACAGGAAGAATCAGTATACATATTTCTGGTTATGAATTCTTTCTTTTAAAAAAATCAACAGGGAATTTCCTGAGAATGCATTATAGCACATTTAGGAAGGAGGAAAGTAGGAAAATGCCCCTGAGAAAAAAGTGTAAAGGTCACAGTAGACCAGAATTTTAACATTCCTGAAGAAAACAATTTCTAAGCTTCAAGGAAAAAGCCTCCTGGTGTGTAAGGAGGGAAAACATAGAGGATTAACATAGAAAATATAGGAGAGAGCACCACCTTCCAGGGAGGCAAGTGCTAGAGTGGAGCTGGAACAGAGAATGAGGAGGCCTGGTTTCTAGTCCTGGCTTGGCCACCTTTGGGCTCGGAACCCAGGCCAGCATGTCACTTCCCCTCTTCAAACTTCTTTCATCTGGCAGCATTAAGGGATGGTCAGGCTGTCAAGAGCCACATTGTAAGCCTGAAATGAGCTCTTGCATTGACCCAGTTAAATGAGTCTTATGAAAGTGGATTGTCACTTTGGACTGGGTTCTCTGGAGAAAGCCTCTAAGATGGACTGTCACCTGACAACATTTGGGGAATGGCTCTGGGAGTTACACTGATCAGCAAGGAAAGCAGGATTAGGCAGATGGACAAGATTGGCCGGCCATGCAGCTGCAACTGAGTTTCATCCAACCTTTCAGGGAGTGCAGGAACTAGGGTAGCCCTTCATTTCTTGAGCAAAGGCATCAGCAAATCATTGCCAGAGCCACCTCCTGAGTGAGGTTTCATCTTTGAGGAAACATTCCCTGAAGCTGGAGCTTATGGCCTCTGAGGGCACAGTATGACCCTTGAGCATGGACAGGCATGCGAGCATGCAGAGGGGGTCTGGGAGATCCAGTATCTACCAAGTCTGCACTTGGGCTACTCAGACCCATTGGCTCCTTATATAAGAGAATAAAATCATATTTCCCTTACAAGAAAAGAGTAAGATGGAGGAGCTCCCCACAGCTGCTACAGCTGGTTTGAAGGCCATGTGTGACACTCATCATCCATCTACTGCACCTCCTCACTCTCATGGACCATGCTGCTCATCTGACAGAGCCAGACTCTCAACCCTAGGATTCTGGTGTCGTGGGTATCAGTCCTTTTCAAGTGATACACTTACCTCTGTATCATTCAGTCTGGCCTGGAATATCACCAAGTATCCAGGGATCTCTGAGCACCAACAATTCCTACCATCCCCACTGAGTGACAACAGCCCTCCTCTTTCCCGTGGCCCAGATCAGCTACCCGTCTGTAAGGTAACTCTGCTCCCTGCTGAACTGTCTTATTGTCCTTCTAGTTTAGTCATCCTTTCTAAATAATTATTCTCCTTTTGCACTAGTTTTCAAATTCTGATTTCTATTTTCTTTACTGTCTTACATTATTTTCTTATCATTTTGAAATATTGATTATAGTTCTCACCCATTTGTGAGCATATCTTTCTCACAAATTTTCATCATCTCTAAGGACCTGAACCTGCTCCTTATTCTTTTTTACTGATAAGAGTTTGATATTGGATTAAATATCAGTTATTTTCTATGACTTCTTTGTATTTGACATTAGTTTTTCTAATTTTTCTTGGAGTGGGGGGACAGTTCCCCTAGCTCCAAACCCCTGGAGTCTGCTCCTCTGGCTCTGAATTGTCACAAATGAGCCCTTACTTTCTGAGCCACTGCTTTGTTTTCCTAGCCCCTTTATATGAGCCCCTGTTTCCAATAGCAGTTGTTCTGCTCCATCTCTATTCCCAGAAGCTTCTCCTCCAGGTAGCCTAGTCCTGGGAGGTAGGTCCTAAGTATTCTCAGGCCCAGCCCTCCCAGCCTCTTCAGCCCATGCTGCCAAACCCTGCCCTCACTCACAAGTGAGGATGGGCACAGTCCCCTCCCAGATTTTCCAGGGGTCAGTGTTGTCATTGTGGCTCCTGATCTGAGCTCTGCCAGACTACCCACTTTTTCTCTTATTTTCCTTCTGCATAGGGGGTGCCCCCACATGCCTTGTTGTTATCACAGATTCTGTGGGGTTTGTTCTTACTGGCCTAGTTCTTCCCTGGGTATATTTGGGGAATGGGGAGTGATGGAAGAAACATCCAACACAAGGCTGCTACTGCCTTTTCTTGCTCTAATCCCTCTAAACACATTTTTTTTTCACTCCCCCAATGTGTGTGTGAGTGTGTGTGTGTGTGTGTGTGTGTGTAGATAGATAGATGATAGATAGATAGATAGATAGATAGATATAGATAGATAGATGATAGATACATAGGTAGATCTAAGTATACTTTTACTTTGAAATGTGAAAAATACACAATATAAAATTTGCCATTATAACAACTTTAAGAATGCCATTTCATGGCATTAAGTACTGTCGTGCTGCTGAGCCCCAACTCGTCCCACCCACATGGAGCCACCACCAAGCCCAGAGAACACCATCTCAGCCATAATCCATGAGAACCCCCATTTCTTGGAACCCCTACACCACTAACCCTGACCAGGACTACCTCCCGGGTACACCCAACAGTAGCCAAAGAAACGAGGAACTGTGAGGGGAAGTAGAGGAAGTGCAAAGGAGAGACACAAGAAGAGAGAGAAAATGAGAGGTGGCTGGCAAAAGACTTTAGCACCTGGCTTTCCCTGGTGGTTTCCCAACCAACCACTCACTGGGCCCAACCCTGCTTAGCTCCTGAGACTAGAAGTGACAAGGCATTTCATGGTGGTCATATGATTATAGACATTGGCAGCTGAGACCAGGTACCCCAGAAGCCCATGGTGCATGGTCCTGCCACTCCAGTGTCCATTCACCAGCAGGCTTTGGAACCCTGAGTCCCCAACCTCCTGTGGACAGGTTCTCCTGACCCATCATCATTCAGTGTTCTGTGGGCCATCACAAGGCTTCCCCTTCTGAGTTTCAAGGAATTTATGTACACTTGGGGGTGTGGCCAGTGGCATCACTGACCTAAACAGCTGGAAGTGCTGGGAGGAAAGTCAAGTCTCCTATATTTCAATGCAGTCCCAGAACTGTCTGCACTTCTCTGACTCAGTATTCATTGCTCCTTCCAGGCATTCCACAAACCCAGCCATGTTGCAGGCTGGAATTCCAGTGGCAGCATTAATGGAGTACAGCAAGAAATACAGCATCTCACAGTGACCAGTCTCTTGCTGGACTGGGAACTCCCAGAGCACAGAGAGATTGTGTTGGGTCTTAGAACCTAGAACCAGAATGACTATAGCTGTCATCATGAAATCTTTCTGGTGACTTAACTTCAAAGATGGTCATCAATTCCTTTTCTTCTTATACAAACATGAAACACAGCCCCCAGGCTTACACACACAGAAGATGCATGCGAAATATATATGCATACATATGTATATTATGTACATGTATACAGTTGAAAGGTCGCTGTAGTATGGACCCCGGTATTGGCCATACAATCAGTAAATCAGACATTTCCAACAGCCCAAAAGCCACTCGTGTCCCTTCTGACAACAAGCCTCTCCCCAAGGTGACTGGTACCCTGACATTTATGACAATCACATCCAGCTAGGCCTCTTAGTTTAACTCCTGGATGGGTACCTCGCAGCTGAGGCATTGAGTTTGCCTGTTTTATTGCATTCAGATGGATTATGATGCGTGCCCAGTTTGGGGACTGGCTGCCTGGAAACTCACCCTACTCCTGGGAGCAGCGGGGGCTCATGCATGGTCATGGCTGTTTAGTGTCAAGTGCTTAGTGTGTCTATCATCCATTCTCCTGATAGACATACTAGGCCCATTCTGGCTCGGGCTCTGGGAGCTCACGTTACCCTAGTCACTGGCGTTTATAGTTAGGAGCAGAACTCCTGAGCCAAAGGGTGCTCTGACCTTCCTGGGTAAAGCCACTGTCTTTTGTAAAATGGGGCACTTCTGTGTGCCAGGCCCTGTGCTGAGCTGGAAGGTGGGTGGGGCAGCATTAATCAAAGCATTACTCAAAGAAATCTAAGCCCCAGACTGGAGCGAGCTATGGGGACAGGGCAGGCTGCTTTGAGAGTGATAACAGGGGAGGCCTGGCTGAGTTTGCAGAGAGTGGTGGTCAGAGATGCCCCTCTAGTTAGGGACAGCTGCTGAGAGTGAACGCTGGTCAGGAGGTGTTAACTGTGTGAAACACTCCAGGCAGGAGGAAGAGTGTGTGCAGAGGCTGGAGAGGGTATATCAGTCGCTCTGACTACCAGATCAAAGTGTCACAGAGCGGGCAGCTTAAACAACAGAAATTTGTTTTCTCACAGTTCTGGAGGCTGGATATCAGCGAGCACTGGTGTCTCTTCCTCTGCTTGTAAGGGCACTAGCCCTACTGGATCGGGGCCTCACCCCTACAACCTCATTTCACCTCGAGCACCCCCTCACAGGCCCCATCTCCAAGTACTTCCCCTTCTGAGTTAGGGGTTAGGGCTTCGATACCTGAATTGGAGGAGACAAACATTCATTCTCTAACAGGAGGTGAGGGGCGTTTGAGAAACTGGAGCCTGTGTGGGGAGAGGTTAGGCAGCGTCTGGGTCATCTCTTGTATGAGAAACCACCCTGAAATTTAGTGTTCTAAAACAACAGTCTTCATTTATTTACTCAAGATTTCACAGTTTGGGCAGAGCCTAGGGGACTGCTCCTCTCTACCCCATGTGACATCAGCTGAGGCCTTGCTCATAATGGCTGATACTGGGAACTCAGGTGGGTGATGGCCAGGAGCCTTGGTCCATATTCATGTGGCTGCGTGAGATTCTTCTTCACAGCATGATGGCTGGTTTGGAAGAACAAGAAAGCAAAAATTGCCAGAGTTTTAAAGGTTAGGCCTGAATTTGGCAGCAGTATCATTCTTGCCTTTGTAGAGATGACAGAGCCCAGGTACAGCTACTTGTCTTTTGTGGTAATAAAAATGATATGTATTTAGGTGTACAACACGATTTTTTTGCACACATAGTGAGATGATTACTACAGTCAAGCTAATTACCATATCCATCCACTGACACTGTTACTGTGTGTGTGTGTGTGTGTGTGTGTGTGTGTGTGTGTGTTGCAAGCACCTGAAACCTAGTCTCAGCAAATTTTCAGTATATACTACAAAATTGTTAACTAGAGTCACAATGGTGTGCATTAGATCTCTAGACTTATTCATCCTACATAACTGCAAGTTTGTACCCTTTTTTAAAATTTTTTTTATTGGGGAATTGGGGAAGGGGAACAGCCAACTTGTTGTCCTTCAGTCTTAGTTGTGGAGGGTGCAGCTAGCTCAGCTCCAAGTCCAGTGGCCATCCTGCTGCCCATCGGCAGCTCGCTGCAGCTCAGCTCAAGGTGCATGTTCATTCTTAGTTGCTGGTGCCCATAGCCCACCACTCCATGTGGCAGTTGAACCAGCAGCTTTGTTCTGAGGAGCATGCGCTTTCACCAGCTGAGCCATCCTGCCACCTGTTGGCAACTCAGGGGTAGCTCGGCTCAGACTCAGCTCACTGACCCATGTGGGATTTGAATTGCAGACTATATTACTCAGAGCTCGCACTCTTAACCAACTAAGCCACTCAGCTGGCCCCCAGCACCTTTGTACCCTTTGACTAACATCTCCCCATTTCCCTTACCTCCCAGCCCCTGGTGACCACACAGATCTCATCTTCTCTCATCTAGGTGTGGCAAAAAACACTGTCACCATTCATGTTTGGTGCCATCTCCTGGGCTATATGAGGTCTGACAATTAAGTTAGTGAACATGTTGCAACAATGTTTCTAACCATTTTTTATATCAAAAGGATTATTCTTTATGAATTTGTACCAACTGGGTACACAGTTAACTAAGTTTTATGTGCAGGTGCTGAAAAGGGTGCATGACAAAGTTAGATGACCTGAACTTTTTGCCAACAATTCATGGCTCTTGCAGTATGACAATGCACCAGCTGTCAAGGCACGGTCTTTTAATCAGACCATGATTAAAATGGGAGTTTTAATTAGAAAACAAGTAACTGTATTGGAACACCCTCCATACTCACCTGATCTGGCCCCTAATGACTTCTTTCTTTACCAGAAGATAAAGAAAATATTGAAAGGAAGGCATTTTGATGACATTCAGGACATCAAGGGTAATATGACAACAGCTCTGATGGCCATTCCAGAAAAAGAATTCTAAAATTGCTTTGAAGGATAGACTAGGTGCTGCCATCAGTGCATAGCTTCCCAAAGGGAGAACTTTGAAAGTGACCATAGTGATATTCAGCAATGAGGTTGTAGTACTTTTTCTAGGATGAGTTCTTGAACTTAATTGTCCAACCTCATATATCTCCTTGCTCTGGAAGCATATATTGGCCAGCTCTTTCTCCAAGCCAACACAACCCCAAATAGTTAAGACACTTGGTGAAAGTACACAAAAGACGTGAAAGTCAGGGCAAGCTGTCCCAAATGCCACTGTCTGTGGTTTGTTCCCTTGTGACCTGTGCACGTGGGTTTGCAGTGGAGGATGTGCTTTTTTCTGGAGTGAGGTCCATGGCTTTGATCAGATTCTCCACCAGGAGATAGCCTCAGACCCACCGGTTAAGGGCTCAGTCCCACAAGACTGCCCATCCCAGTCAGATGCCAGTCCCAAGTCCAGGTGGCCACCTGTGCTACTGACTAACTAGCTGTATCATAGGTTCCCATGTCCCGCCTCCTTGGGTTTGATTAATTTGCTAGAAAATGTCACAGGACTCAGGAAACTAGATTACTAGATTACCAGTTTATTATAAAGGATACAAATTAACAGCCAGATGAAGAGATACATGGGGCAAACTTCCTAATGTAGGAGCTTCTGTCCCTGTTGAGTTTGGGCAGGGGACAGAGAGTTACCTTGGTGATACGTGGAAGAGTTCTGGTCAGCCAACATGGAAGTAAGCCCCTTGAACCCTCTTCTTTTGGGTTTCTTGGAGGCTTCATTAGATAAGAATGATTGATTAACTCATTGGCCACTGGAGATTGATTCCACCTCCAGCCTCACTCCCCTCCCCAGAAATCAGGGGATGGGACAGAAAGTTCCAACCCTCTATTCATAACTGGGTTTCCTGGCAACAAGCCTTCATCTTTAGGTGATTTCCAAAAGCCACCCCATTAACACAAACCTAGTGGGGATGGAAAGGGACTTCTGACTAACGAGAAACTCACTTTTGTATTCCTGAAGTGATTTCAGGAACTCAGAGAAGAGACCAAATATATATATATATAAAAATATGTTACCATTGCTCAAATCACTCAGGAAATTCCAAAGGTGCTGTGACCAAGACCCCTGATGAAGACCAAATATACATGAGAAATATATTTTGGTCACCCCAAGGATCTAACATCCTCAAGTTATAACACTCTTATGTCAATTTATACCAGCTTAACTTCAAGAACATATCAAAACTCTGCTCCTTCATAGCTCTGACCCCACCCAGTTATTGTCACCAAGTTACATCTTTATGCATTGTATGTCCCAAAACATAGACTAATAATTGTTTTCTTACACATTAGTCTCTTAAGTCAAGTAGAAGACACAAAATGGAGCCACAGACCAATGTTACAATAGTACCAGCTTTTATAACCATCCATTCATTTTCTTTGAGCAGAGATCTTTATTTCTTCATAAGGCTTTGAGTTACTGCCCAGTGTACTTTCATTTCAACCTGAAGAATGCCCTTCATGGAGCTACAGGATTCTTAGTTGGCAGCTCTTTGCCTTCAATGTTTTGAATACATCAACCCACTGCCCTCTAGTCTCCATACTTCTGATGAGAAATTTGCTCATAAACTTATTGGCAAAAATAGGTTGAAAGATACCTCCTCTCAGCTTTATAGATGTTATTGGTGTACTTTATCAAGTCCTATGTAACAGAACATTTTCCTATAATATTGTGATATCAGTTAAGTGTAACATCATTTTGAGACCAATCAGAGTTTAAGAAAAAGGTATTAAATGTTTTAAATATAGACACTATAAGCTCTTTAAAAGACAAAAATTATGACAGATTTTCAAATTATAAATGAAAAGGACACTGAAGCATCCTACAAATTTTAATTTCTAATAAGTGAAATATAAGAATTTAATATTCCCCCTAGACAAAAAGCTCTTTAAGATCCCCCCGTTTTGTTTTGTTTTTTCAGAGTAAAGGGGTCTTGAAACCAATAAGTGAGAAAACCACTGTGGCTTATGCCCAGCTCTGATTGTATCTCACTCCAACCTCTTAAGGCACAATTATGATGGAATCACAAAATCCTATATAAGGTCCTGGCTGGGCTGAGGTTTTTGTCCTTATAGCCCAAGAAGCTGATTTGTGGTGACTTGTTGGAGTTGGATCAGTTAGCTTAGTTTTCTCCTTTTCTTTCTGTTTAGTTCATTTTTCTTTACATTTTTTCTCATTTTCTTTTTTCTTTATAACTTTCCATTTTCTGATTTTCCTTTGTTCTCTTTTCTGTTTTCTTTTTCTCAAAATGTTTCTCCTTTTCTCATTTTTCTTTATTTTTTATTTTCCTTGTTCTTTTACTCATTTTTTTCTTTAAAAGTTTTTTTAGTTAGTATAGTTAGCATGTTAGTACATTTAGTATATTTAGCATTGTTTCCTATTACTTATTAGCATTGTTAGTAGGCATAGTCAGCATTGTTAGTACTAACTAACATACTTGGCATAGTTAGTACTGTTTGTCAGCATAGTTAGCATTGATGGTTAATATTATCTGTCAGTGTAGTTAGGTGGTCACCATGTTGCATGACCTTGCAGCCATCTCTATTGATAAGGAGCCCGATATTGGCCACTACACAAGCTTCTGAACACCATTGGCCAGGAAGCTTTGCCAAGGCGAGTTTGGCCTGGCACAATCTGACCAGGACAGAGATGGCTATGAAAGTCATACACCAGCAGGGCTCCTGCAGACATTTAGAAGTTCACTGCAGGAGGGTTTGAATCACCCAAACATTGTGAAGTTATTAGAGGTGATTGAAACCAAGAAAAAAATGTTCCTCATTATGGAGCATGTTCATGGAGTGGACTTGCATGGTTATCTGAAATACCACGGCTGCCTGAGCGAGAACGAGGCCTAAGTCATTTTCTGACAACTGGTATCTGCTGTACAGTACTGCCACCAGAGGGACATTGTCCACAGGTACCTGAAGCCAGAGAACGTACGTGCTTTGGATTCAGAAGTGAACAGAAAACTTATAGGCTTTGGTCGTAATGAAGAACTCATCAGCCAGAAGCTGAGCATGGTCTGTAGCAACATCTCTTACACCGCCTCAGAGCGCTTTCTGGGCCCAAAGTATGAGAGTCCCGGCATAGACGTGTGGAGCCTGGGAGTGTTTGCTCTATAGGATGGTCCCTGGGGTCCTGCCATCGTAGAAAGAGGTTTCTTTAAGATCCAGTAATGGGTACTGAGAGGGCGCTTCCATGAGCCCTCTTACATGTCTTATGAGTGCCTAATGATCTTAGGTTAATGACCATCAACCCCAGGGACAGAGAAATGCTAAAAAATGTAATGAAGAAACGATGGCTAAACTTAAGCCAGGTGGAGGAAGTCAGGCCTTACACTGAGCCACCCTATGACAACATGGACCCCTGGGTGACCAAGATGATGATGAAAATGGGGTTTGAGTGGGACCATATTCAGGATTCAATCACATGCAGGAGTTATGACAGACTGATGGCCACATACCTGATTTTCAGCACCAAAAACCCATGGTAAAGGGCCATACCATCAAAGTTAGGCCCTTCTGTTGCTTGGACTTTAATAGCCCCAGGCCTTCCCCAACCTTCAAGCTTCAGCCTTCAGGCCAGAATGCCAAAAAACTTGTCACTTCTCCAATCAGCCTGCAGTCGAGAAATGCCACTCCCACACCTAGCCCAGAATCAAGCACCAGCATTTCCTAATCCAGCCCAGAATTGAGGACCAGCACTCCTCAACCCATCCCAGAGTTGAGGACCAACACTCCCCAACCGAGCCTGGACTCAAGGACTGCCTCCCCCAGCCCAGCCCCCCAGCGTGGCCCTTGGGGGGTCCCCCTTTACCTACAGCATCAAAAACAGCAGCAGCGGTAGTCAAGCCCCAGAGGAGACAAACATGAAAACTCTCTTCATGCTGGACCTCCTGATCATGTGACCCCAGCCTCTTCCTTTGGCCACGGCCAGGGATGTCTGGGCATGGCAAAGAGCCTCTTGACCCTTATTTTAAGCTACCTCTGCTGTTAGCATCCACCAAGAAGCAAAACCACAAATGGAACCAAGTAAAGCCAATATTAATGTTTAAATTATGGATGGCCAAGGCAGGGCCACAAATACTCTGGGAAGGTCAAGCCTCTCTCCCTGCATATTAATGTTGAACTTGAAAATGTTGAGCTCCAGGAAGGCCAGCCACATGGTGCTAGAGATCAGCCAGAGGTTAGACATAAACAGCTGCAGCTGGGAGCAGTACAACAAGTACATGCTGTGTGTGAAGGACTGGGTCCTGTGGATGATGGAGGTGTGCAAACTGCCTCAGCATTCTCTGCACAGGATTCAAATCAAAATGGTACCTGGCATGCCTGTGGCCTTAAGAAGTGTCACCCAAAATACCTGGTGAACTTGGAGGATGGCATGGAGTACCCTGGCAGACAAGAGGAGAGGCTACTCTCACTGCAGGTCCACCCCTCACCCCCACCTGGGTGAAACTACAGAGACTGTGGTACTGTTCCTGGGGCACTTGTCCCCACCCCTGCTCTTTTCTTCCATGTTTGTGGGGTGTTGGCAGTTCTTATTAAAGTTCTAAGTTCTTTCAAATCTTGTAATATACTGATGCTCCACGAAGATGTCTAAGACACTGTTTTGCACCTCCTTGCCCAGAATTGGGGTTGTGCATCCTCCAGGTTGAGAAACATGTAGTGATGTAGTTCTTGGACTTAATCAGAACAACTAATGGAAAAATGACTGAAGACAATGATCACAGCAACTCCCAACAGCAACGAATGTTGTTCCAAAGGGAACAGACTGTGAGCTGGACTACAAGGCAGAAATTGTGTGTTACCTTCTTACACTCATTACTTAACATTTTGAGAAGGATCAAGGGAGACTTTTGTTCCTGTGGCCTGTGTTAATTAGGACCAAGACATCTGCTATAGGATAGCAAAGTCGCATGAACCAGTGTGGGGAGTAGAGAAGTGGCAGGGATGTGCGCCCCAAAGCAGCTTACGGGTAGCTTAGCTGTACAGCTGAGTTTCCTGACTATAAGGCAGGAGTGGAACCTTCCTGTTTCTCCAGCAGTATGGGGCCCCAATACAGAGGTTTGAATGGTGATATGGAGAGGAGTCTTGAGGGCAGGTGGAAGCTGGAGTGATAGGTGAACACAGGACAGAGGTGCAGGGTAAGGCTGAGGAAGGGATTGGACCAGCATCCCTTGTTTCCAGGACCACCTCCATGGTGCATTTTGCTCTGCCTCTTCAGACTTAAGCATCCCCCAGCTCAGGACCTGGACAGCAGTCAGCTCTGATGACAATGTTCTGCTCAGGAGACTTTCTCCTTCTATGAGCTGTGCCCTTGACTGGCTGGCCCAATGGCTGACTCTGATCTCACAAGCCCTAGCTCAGTGCCACACAAAAAGGCTTGGGATTTTGTTCTAAAGAGCAGGATACCCTGAGCAGGGAAGGAGATGATCAACTGCCATTGGACAAGACGCCTCTGGTTGCATATGCACAGTGGGCTCGTGGTGGGAGAGAGAGAGACTCAGAGTCAGTAACGGAGTCCTACCAGCAACTTGCCAGCAAACCTGCTGAAAATCACTCACTGGCCCACAATTTTCAACTGCTTCCTGAATTAGAAATTACTTAATACAATTTTCTGGTGGACAATCTCTCATAAATCATGAACTCAGGATAGGAAGTGGTGGGTGGTAGGAGGAAATATTAAAAGGTGGGTGGCAGAGACACATGGGTGGCTCCCAATAACCTTGCCCACTTCTCCCTCAGAACAGCCTGCCACCCGACTTATAGTTGGGCATGTGGCCACCCAGCACTACAGAATTCCCAGCCTCTTCTACATCTAGGCTGGGAGTATGACCAGGCTCTCCCTCCAGGATGGGAAGGGAAGCAACCTGTACAGCTTCTAGGATACTTCTTAGGAGAGAGAAGCAGGGCTTTCTCTCTGCTTCTCTCTCTGCCCTGCTGCTGGGAAAGCAAACTCTGAGGCTGGAGCTCCAACCTGGCCTGTGTGGACTAGGACAACTCCCCTAGGATGACAGCATTAGGGAGAGGAGCTTCCTGGAGCAGCCCTTCAAGACCAGCCCTGGACTGTCACCCCCAGAGTGAGTGGGAGAGACGTGCAAATTTCTGTCTGCCACTCTCATGGGGGGCCTTTTGTTAGAGAAACTGAACCTTATTCTAACCATGACAGCACTCTTAGAGGAGACATTTCTGTGTAGTTCCTTTGGGTAAGTCTGTTCCAAGAACCACAGCTGTCTGAAATTGTCAGCCCCCCTTTCCATGACAGCCAAACTCAGCTCTAGCTCACTCCTCTCCTGGCACTTCTCCAGAAATCTAACCTGTGAAGATGGATTCTTCCAAGTAAACGAGTCTGGAGTGAATCCTTCCAGGGATGTCCTCTTGTTCTTTCTTTCTGCCCACACTAGTGCACCCCCAATCTCTCTCAAAGATGAAGCTGCTTTTAAAATATATTGTGCTGATTCTTTCCCTGCTAACATTTGCAGATATTTGTCACATTATACTCTGCCTGACTGACTTCATGCACCTCTCCATAGAGACAGATCATAACTTCAATATTATGCTTACTGTATATATCCCTGTTTGGCACCAAAGGATGGCCAGCTAGTCAGTGATGGGTAAGATCCCATGAGAGGGACAACCCAAGCCAGACACGGTTGCGTGGGTGCCTGTGGGTGCCCGTGGGTGCCCATGGATGCCAGTGGGTACCAGTGGGTACCAATAGGAGGAATCACGAGTTGACAGAAACAGGGCATGAACCCCTTGCTTCAGGGTCTGGCAGCCTGCCTGTGAAATGACCTATTGATATGATAATGTCTGTCCTCCATGCATTCTGATCGGTAAGCCTTGGCAGAGGAGGTTCTGTCTCGTAAGAGGTGCATGACAATAATCTCCGGTAATGGCAGCTTGCAGGTGTGGGTTATTTGGCCTGTAGCTATGTTTTGGGGCATGAGACATGCAGACCATGGAAGCTACATTGACCCTACATTGACCCTTGCTTATGTGTAAGATAATAAATAAAAGGATCAGTCAGGCCCGATTCGGGGCTCCAGTCCACGAGGCTGGGGTCCCCTGGCCCTGAACTGTTTTCTCTCTTATTTTGTGTGTCTCTCTCTCTTTTCCTTAACCTTTCACTGTCCCTTCTCCACACCCATCTAGCTCAGTCATGCAGAATGCTACAGATATTAAAGAACTCAAGGAACAGGCTCTCTCACATCTGTTGTAACTTGATTATTGCGAGAAATATGAGTTTGAAACTGGGAAGTTCCCTGCTAAATGGACAAGTTTAAAAATCTAATTTCAAAAGCCAACCAAATTACACTCCTGATGTGAAGACAGAAAGTGGACTTGATCAAGCATTGGCCTGAGCTCTCAGTTTTGGGAGATAGATATTTAGGACTCACCAGGTGTCTCTTCTTGTCCATATACTCTCCTCTGTGCTCTCCAATCTCATGGCACCTGCAATTTTATGGCAAAAGGGAACACACATATATTAAAATATTAAAGTTGTTGAGGATATTAAAAAGAAAGGTATATAGTTCATTTGTTCTTCATATGTTTACTCTAGACATCTGCAAAGTGTCTTGTAGGGCTGGTTTAAAATAGATTGTATTAATAGAAAATTTGAAGTTCGGTAAGGTCAACAGACCAGAAAATGACTGCCATTGAACAGATAGTTTGTTACTCTCAGTTCCCAGAGGAGGAGACACACCACTTCCTTCAGGGCCACATAGGGAAGCACCAGGATCGCTCAGGAAAAACGAGGGAGCAGAGGGATCTGTGAGAAATTTTCCTTCCTGAAAAGAAAGAGATGGGAGGGGGAAGAATCAAGATAGCAGATTAGGCAAATGCTTTGCCTACTGCATCTTGGGATCACACTAAAATTACAAATAATTATAAAACAATCAATCTCAAGATTCATCTGAACACTAGCTGAACAGAATCACTATAACTAAGAATATAAAGAAGAGTCCACGATGAGACTGGTAGGAGGAGCAGAGACACAAAACGTGCTGACCCCAAACCCACAGAGAGAGGTTGAATGCTCGGAGAGAAATCTCAGTGGCAGAGGTCCCCCCTAAAGAAGAAGGCCCCCCCAGTCCCACACCGGGTTCCCCAGCCCAGGGGTCCTGTGTCGAGAAGAGGAGTTCCCACAGCATCTGGCAGTGAAAATCAGCAAGGACTCTGTCTGCCCTTCCAGGAGGAACAGAAGGCAGCTGGAAACCCAGATGCCCTCTTGTAGAGCTGACACATGAACTCACTTGCTTGCAGGCACTCACCTAGTCTCTCGCAGAAGGCTCAGGGATGTGCAGAAAGGACTAAACTGAGTGCCTTCGGCAAGGGAGCTGGAGGGAAAGGAGTCATTGTTTCCCTTGCGTGGAGCCAGCACATGTGTGACTTAAAGGGGGCACCATCTTTCCAGGATTAAGCCCCCCACCAAAGGGTCAAGTCTGGGTCTGCATTGGTTTGGTGGTATCTGCACGTGTGCACTGCCTTGGTGATGCCCTGGGTCCGTGCTATATCACCAACGAAACTCTTGACTGCTGTCTCTGGCCCCACCCCCACAGACTGCAGATTAAAATGGGTGGAGGGCCTGTGGTGGCCAGGAAACATGTGCTGGAGGGTGTTAACTTAAAACCTGTGCCACAGCATAGACAGGTAGTGGCCTGGGGGGGGGCCTGAGACAGGCGGTGGCTGGCCAGTGTTCTCAGGGCATTTTTGCACAGTGGTCACCACTGGCCAAGCACTGGTGCCTGACACTGCATTGACTTTGCAGAAACTACCCACCACACCACTTAGCTCCTTTGAACCCCACCCCTCCCACCCAGAACTGCATTGCTAGGGCACTCTGGGTGCCTGGGCAGCCGGCCCAACCCTCGCAAGCTGTGGAGGAGTTTTTTTACAGCAGTGTACAATTTCCAACATCATGAAGAGATTCTGGTGATGTACAATGACCAAAAAACTGTACCACAAGCACTCAGGAGCAGCCCTCAGGAATTTGCAAGCCTGAGGTGGTGGCAGGCGGCAGTGTTCTCAGGGCGCTGTGCAAGGTGCTCACAAGCCAAGTGCTGGCATAAAAACTGAATCTACATTAACATTGTAAAAACCACAGGTCACATCTCATGACTCCCTTGAACTCCACCCCGCCCAGCTAGTGCTGCATCACCAGGGACACTCTCAACACTGTGTCAGCCAGCCTGGAACATGTACCTAAGGAGCCTCTTTCAATAGCTGGGCCTTACATGCAGGGGTAGGTGGCAATAGGTCTAAGGGACCCTGGGCCTTTTGCTAAGCTGCCTCAGGCCCACTATGAGTGGCAGTCAGCCTCAATTCACAGTGAGGCCACCCTCACATGCCTCCAGATCCAACACAGACAGTAGTCAACTACATATAGCTTTGAGGTTCCTACCAGGAGCTGCAGGCTGATAACAGGCAAGGATGAAAATTAGCCTGCATGAGAGAATCTCCCGAAAGACTCCAGAAACAATATACTCAGAGGCCAGCCTCAGACCACACCAAAGCACTACCTGGTTAGGCCCACAAGAGGCACACCCAAGGGGTCTCAACAGGCACAAGAGCCCTCAGGGATGAAGCCTCCTCTGAGGGGTCAGCCCATACACAGCAGCTCATACATTGTGGGCATAGCCAGTCCTCACAGTTAGTCAGCCTAGGAGTCAATCCCTCCCACTGACACATCAAAGGCAATCAAGGCTCAACTATAACAGGAGAACACACACTACACAAGAGACACTCCTGGAACACAAGCACAAGGTAATAGGGAGACTGCACAATTCGACTACACAGTACACTTACTACATAAGGCTACACAGCAAAGACTGAGAAACATAGGAGATCTGCCTACTACAGAAGCCAACACAGAGCAACAGCCAAAATGAGGAAACAATTCATTACCACCAAGCCAGTATTACAGGAAATGTTAAAAGGACTTCTTTAAGCAGAGGAAAGGAGAAAACAAACAAACTTAATAACAAAGACCAGAAATACAAATATTAAAATGGCAATAACTATATACCTATCAAGAATCACTTTAAATGTAAATGGATTAAATGCTCCAATCAAAAGACATAGAGTAGCTGGCTGGATAAGAAAACATGACCCATGACCCATGCATATGCTGTCTACAAAAGACTCACCAGAGACTGAAGGGCACACACAGACTGAAAGCAAGGGGATGGAAATAGATATTTCATGCAAATGGAAATGAAAAAAAGCTGGGATAGCAATACTTACACTGGACAAAGTAGAATTTAAAATAAAGACTATAATAAAAGACAAAGAAAGACATTACATAATAATAAAGGGATCAATCCAACAAGAGGACATAACCCTAGTAGACATCTATGCACCCAATATAGGAGCACCTAAATATATAAAACAGATATTGACTAACATAGACAGAGATCAATAGTAACACAATCATAGTAGGGGACTTCAAAAACCCACTGACCAATGGACAGATCCTCCAGACAGAAAATCAACACAGAAACCACAGTTTCAAATGACACATTAGACCAGATAGATTTAATCGATATTTTTAGAGAATTTCACCCCAAAACAGCAAAATATATACTCTTTTCAAGCGCACATGGAACATTTTCCAAGATAGACCACATGTTAGGCCACAAAACAAGTCTCAGTAAATTTAAGGAGATTGAAATCACATCAAATGTCTCCTCTGACCACAATGCTATGAAATTAGAAATCATTTACAAGAAAAAGAACTGAGAAACACACAAACACATGGAGACTGAATAACATGTACTAAATAATGAATGGGTCAACAGTGAGATCAAGGAAGAAATGAAAATATAACTTGAGACAAATGAAAATGAAAGCACAATGACCCAAAATCTATGGGACATAGTGAAAGCAGTCCTAAGAGAAAAATTCATAGCAATGCGGGCCTACCTAAAGAAACAAGAAAAATATCAAATCAACAGTCTAGTTTTACAACTAAGGGAACTGGTAAAAGAAGGGCAAAATAAGCCCAAAGTGAGTGCAAAGAAGGAAATAATAAACACCAAAGTAGAAATAAACAAAATAGAGACCAAAAAAATTTACAAAAGATCAATGAAACCAAGAGCTGGTTTTTTGAAAAGATAAACAAAATTGACAAACCTTTAACTGGGCCCCTCAAGAAAAAGAGAGAGAGGACCCAAATAAATAAAATCAGAAATGAAAGAGGAGAAGCGACGCAAACACCACAGAAATAAAAAAATTTTTAAGAAAATACTATGATCAACTATACGCCAACAAATTAGACAATCTGGAAGACATGGACAAATTCCTAGAAACATACAATCTTCCAAAGCTGAATCAAGAAGAAACAGAAAATCTGAACAGACCAATCATTACCAACAAAATTGAATCAGTAATCAACAAGCTCCCAACAAACAAAAGTCCTGTACCAGATGGCTTCACAGGTGAATTTGACCAAACATTCAAAAAAGAATTAACACCTATTCTACTAGAACTTATAAATGAATTTAGCAAAGTAGTAGGATACAAAATTAATATTCAGAAATCAGTTTCATTTTTATACACTAATAATGAACTATCAGAAAGAGAAATTAAGAAAACAATCCCATTTACAATTGCATCAAAAATAATAATAATAAAATTATAAGGAATAAATTTAACCAAGGAAGTAAAAGACTTGTACTCAGAAAATTATAGGACATTGAAGAAAGAAGATACAAATAAATGGAAACCATGCTCATGGATAGGAGAATTAACATAGTTAAAATGTCCATACTACCCAAAGTAATATATGGATTCAGTACAATCCCTATCAAAATACCAATTACATTTTTCACAGAAATAGAACAAATAATCCTAAAATTTATATGAATCCATGAATGACCCTGAATAACCATGGCAATCCTGAGAAGTAAGAACAAAGAGGTAAGATCAAACTACCTGATGCCAAATCATACTACAAGACTATAGTAATCAAAACAGCATGGTTTTGGCATAAAAACAGACACATAGATCAATGGAACAGCGTACGGAGCCCAGAAATAAATCCATGCCTAGATGGTTATTTAATCTATGACAAAGGAAGCAAGAATTTACATTGGGTAAACATAGTGTGTTTAATAAATTGTACTGGGAAAACTGGACAGATATATGCAAAAAAAAATGAAACTGGACTACCTTCTTATTCCATATACAAGAATAAACTCAAATTCCATTTTAACCCAAAAATTAAAGACTTAGATGTGAGACCTAAAACTGTGAAACTCCTAAAAGAAAATATAGGAAGTAAACTCACAGGCATTACCATTAGTAATATTTTACTGATATATTCCCTTGGGAAAGGGAAACAAAAGAAAAAATAAACATATGGGACTACATCAAACCAAAAAGGTTTTTCACAGCAAAGGAAACCATCAACAAAACAAAAAGATATCTTACTGAATGGGAGAAGATATTTGTCAATGATATATCTGATAAGGGGTTAATGTCCAAAATTTATAAAAAAAACAAAAAAAAACATACAACAGACATATAAAAAGATGCTCAATGTCACTAATCATCAGAGGAATGCTAATAAAAACCACAATGAGATACCACCTCATTCCTGTCAGAATGGATATCGTCAATAAATCAACAAACAACAAGTTCTGGCGAGGATGTGGAGAAAAAGGAACCCTTATGCACTGTTGGTAGGATTTTGAATTGTTGCAGACACTATGGAAAACAGTATGGAGGATCCTCAAAACATTGAAAATAGAGCTGCCTTATGACCCAGCAATTCCATTCCTGGGTACTTATCCAAAGAAATCTAAAACACTAATTTAAAAAAAAATATTTGCTCCCCTATGTTTATTGCCGCGCTACTCACAATAGCCAAGATATGGAAACAACTGAAATGTCCATCAACAGATGATTGGATAAAGAAATTGTGGTACATTTATACTATCAAATACTACTTTGCCATAAAAAAGAATGAAAACTTAACCTTTTGCAACAACATGGATGGACCTAGGCGATATTACGCTAAGTGAAATAAGTCAGACTAAGAAAGACAAATACCATTTGATCACACTTATTTGTGGAATCTAAAGAACAGAATAAACAAGCAAACAAAACAAAAATAGACTCACAGATACAGAGAAAAACTGGTGGTTGCTAGATGCGGGAGGGTGGGGGAGAGGATATGGGGGGAGGGGAGGGGTTTGGGAGATGGAGGAGAAGGTGAAGGCATTAGAAAGTACAAACTGGTAGTCACAGAATTGTCATGAGGTTGTGAAATACAATATGGGGAATGTAATCAATAATGTTATAAAGATTATATAGTGTACCAGATGGGTCCTGGACTTATTGGGGGGAATCACTTCATAGAGTGTGTAGATACCTGATCATTGCACTGTATACCTGAAGCTTAAGTAGAATAATATTGAATGTCAACTATAATTAAATATATATGGTTATGATCATGGGATGTAAAGTACAACATAAGGAATATAGTCAATGGTGTAATAGCTATATATGATGTCAAAGGGGTAGTAGGCTTGTGGGGGTATCACTTTGTGAGGGGTATAAATGTCTAATCATTATGTTGTCTTGTACACCTGAAACTAATATAAAAAAATAAAATTATAAAAAAAAGAATCATCTTTAGGGTAATGGAAATGGGTAGGTTTAGGAGAATTTTTTAATAGGTTGTGAGGAGACTTTCCCCAAAGTCCATTTGTCCACATTTCTAATTCTCATTCTCTCAGGCAATACAGGTAAGCAACACTAGCTAGGAGGCTGAGGAAATATGGGACTGCATGGAGAGAGTCACAGCTCCCAGACCTTGCTCTTCCCACAGCTATTAGCCAAGCACCTGCTCAGGGGCTTGCTGTGAGTGCAGGCAGTGCCTTCCTCCTGCCCGGACTGCAGTGCCCACACATTTAGGGTTTCAGGGCTCATAACAAGCTACCACCTCCTTGGGAGATGTTAGGCAAAGATTTAGAGCGAAACTAAATGTTACTTTAAAATCCTTTGCCAACGGGAGGAACGGAAGTTAAATGTCCCACATAATGAATGACACAGTAGAAAGAACGGAAATTGCAGATGATATTTAAGTAACTCTGGCCCCTTATTTCCCTGCTGTCTGTTCCATGCTGCAGTCTGGGAAAAGGCTTCTGAAAGGCCACCTTCACCTAGGAAACTGAGAGATACCCAAGTGTTTCTATTACCAGCTGCCCACGAGAGAGAGCAGTGTGGCCAGGGCCACTAGAAAGCAGGAGGAAGAGGGCATGATGGAGGAGCAGCTGAGGACATCATTTGAGTCACAGGCCAGGTTAGCAGAGCTGAGATTGTGGAGCTGGAATTCTGGAAAGAGCCAGAAAGCTAGTTATGGGAAAGTCCTCTAGCACAGCTTGGTAGCTGCATTTCAGTGAGGCTTGGTGGCTGGAACACAGCCTCGTGTCAGCAAACACATGGATTTTGGAAGAGCATTTAGTCACCACATTACATCAAGCAAAAGTTTGAGATTTGGAAGAGGATGTGTATTCTATTCTATTCCATGTTTCTGAGGGCTTGGTGCCTGCATATCAGACAGGTGAACCAGCCAGGTGGCATGGCCCACCTATGGTCAGCACCCTCAGATCATTTCCTCCACACACTCTATCCCCTTCCCACAGCCTCTCATCCCTTTCAATCTCTTCTCACCAGGATCCTGTCTCACATTATTCTTAGAATCTGTTGTGCATGGACATCATCTTCTGCTAGGTCCAATTTCAGTTGCTATTTATGAAGGAAAGAGATAGTATTGAGAAACATCTGAGGAAGTGGCTTCAGTTTTTCAGAATGCAGGAGAAAGAAAAGAGGACCTGAATGAGATCTGACCTGCAGGCCAAAACCCTAAGAAAATGGGATTTTCTCCACTGTGGGATTCACATTCCATTGGCACAACACTTTAAAAGAGTTTCTCCTTCCTAGTTGAGCTATATTTTTAAAAGATGTCTTTCCATTACTCAGGAAGTATCAGGCTCTAGGCTTATAAATGACATTGTCACCTTGGATTAAAAGAATACCAACCAATCTCCAAACCTAACTGAGAGATGAGCCTGGAAGCTCAGAGAGTCCAGGAGTTTCAGGAGCTCAGAAGAAATGTAGAAGGCCTGGCTCTCAGCGGAGGAGCAACTATTTGAGCTCATATCATCATAAATAATCCAAGTCCCAGGTTGTAGACAAGACAAGCCATCACCCAGCTGAACCAGAACTGCTCCCATGATTCCCTTGCACCTAAGATACAGACTCACCCTCCTAAAAGTACTTAAGATCAGGACCAATAGCTTTCCTGAGGATCTCTCAGAAACTGTCTCTCTTATCAAGCTCGCTTTGTGGGTGACAAATGTCACTAACATGAATGATATCCATGCCCACAGACTTAGTGCCCTACCAGGTAGGCAGCTCAAGATCTGTCTTACTTCTTTCCTGACTGTCAGTCCTGCTTTTTTCAACTACTCAGAGGAATTCGGGATAAAATTCCACTGGCACTTCAAATCCAATATGCTCCAAACCAAAATCATGATTTTTACCTCCCAAGTCATCTTTATTTTTCCTGCCTTCTGTTTGCTATTAATACTCATTCCCTCAAGGTCAGGACCTCAAGGAGTCTAAGACTTGCTCAGGTACCTGTGTGGTGAAGTCCCCTAAACCTCTAACCCTCCCATCCTGTTGCCCTGCCCCCACCCTAGTGCAGGCCATTCTCACTATTTATGCAGCAGCTCTTATGTGGGCTTTCAATCTTTTTCTCTCCATTGTCTCTATTCCAGAAGTTTCCATACCGGCCCAATCATCAGAATCAACAGAAGAGCTTTGAAAAATTATCGATTCCTGAACCCCAAAATTCACCTCTTGGACCATATAGATCAAGGGCCCAAAAATATTGCTTTTCATCAGTGTCTCAGCTGTTTCTGAAGTACTGGTTATGAATCTATGTCTAAAAAATATAGCCTTCAGGACTTCACCCCAAGACTCTGATTTAGGGGGCCAGAGTCCAAGAATTTCTATGAATTTAAATCCCTCCAGGTAATTCTGACATCAGCCAGGTTTGAGGACACTCCCTTCCCATACTATCTCTAGGGGGTTCTTGGAAGATATCTCTACATCAAAGGTACCATGATACCAGATGGAAGGTTTTTCGATAAATGTTGGTTCTGCCTTCCAGCTAAGTTGGCCATCTATCCTGTCTGGCTTCAAAGTTTTGTCTTCACCACCCCCATGAAAGTAATGTATAAAGCAATTGAGAAACTAAAGCTCCAGCAATGGGAAGTACCCATCCATTACCCTGCATTCACTTTCCAGTCATTGACACATTCTCAGGTGTTGGTCAGATTTTTAGTGGGAAAACTAAGTAAAGTTTATTAAGAAAATGAATTTCTGTAGCCTTATAAAAATAAAAGCTGACAAGGGAAGTCTCTAGGCTCAGAGCCAAGTAGGCAATAAATGGAAAGGTCTGGTAAGCCTCATTAATAAATTATGATAAACAAGGCATACCCTGTGGCCCCAAGCCTGGCCTCTTAGCTAACTAAAGAAGGCAGTGAGTCACCCATGAGGTATGGTTTAAGTAACTAAGAAGGCTCTCACACCTCACATGAAATCATTCGCCTCCTACTAGATGATACCAGAAATGATCTGGAGAAGAAAAAATAAATTTGCTATTCTTAGCTAAAGAGAATGCCTAAGTGCCAACATCACCGGGAAAAGTAACACTCTGCCTTAAAGTTTTTCTAAGGGGTGGATCATCTTCAATAGTTTATTTCAGTATATGGAAGGCAGATGAGCAAGAAATATGAAAGGGAGAGAGTTGAGGAGACTGGACAGACTTCACCTGGATATGATGCCTGGAGAGCCTGGACCAATGCAGAATACCTCTATTCCTTGGGCCTGCCCTGATTTGTCTGTAAGATATAGTATTCGACTGAATATACAAAAGTTAGAGACCATGATGGCTTTATACCAAGCCTAAAACAAAGCCAAATAATAAGTACATATATTTACAAGTATAGTAATATAGACACTTAAAATCTTACTAACTAAAATTATTTTTCATCTACTAGCTATTTTTCATGATGTATTCATGTTTGGATATTTTGGGTATAATCTTAATTACAGCAAGGTTCTTTCTGGAAAAACTTTACATGCACTAATGTTGTTCCATCTGTATGTAGGAAAACTGTGCAAAACAGAAGTGGATGAGCTGTGGAAAGTCCTGGGGTAAACCTCCCTTGACTCCCTGTGCCTTTGGCTCATTGATGGCTCATCCAGGCTGCTCCGTGCAGCGTACTCTCCCCTCCCTGGCCCAGAGGGGCTGCCCAGAGCCTGACCTCTGAGGCTGCCAGCACATATGCAGAGCAATCCACAGGCCAGACCACAGTAAAACACTAATGGTGCATTAGGGAACTGCACACCAGAGGTATTAAATTATGAATTATACTGCTTTGTGGCACCCAGACTGATGCAAGGCAGTGAAATATTAATGAACCTTGCAGATGGCTGTGTGTCACATTGCTCAGCACTGCCCTGAGCCTTCAGCAGTTTATAGCAAACAGCTTTTGTCCTGCATTGCACTGGGAACAAAAAACCCGAAAAAAAAACATAAAAAGTAAAAATAAAAACCAGGAAAAAAAACAACAGAAAAATATAATAAAGCCAGAAAATAGAGAAAAAAACTTCTGGTGTCAGTTGATATACTGAAAACAAAATCTTTCTGCAAAATGAGCAGAGTGGGGACCCTTGCAAACAGCAGTCACCTTGGGAGCCTAAACATACTATCAGGCTGACTTCCCAAGCTTTGTTTTGGTCGGAGAAAACACAGTGGAGTCAGGCAGGCTCCATAAAAACACCAAAAGGGAAATAGGCCACAAGATTCATGAGAAAGAGGTATGAGGTATGAACATGAATCTTTAGGCTCAGGACAGCTGTATGGAATCCTCATGAGAATGACCTAGGAAAGGAGCTACAGAAAAGGGAATACATATTTCAGGGAAGGAACTAAGAGGAAAGTTACAATCTAGGAAAATCTCTTCACTAATAGCTCGTATGCCTTCCTCCCTCATCGTCCTGGTGTTGCTAAGTTCCTCTATGAACTAGGTGCTAGCAGGGTACAGGTAAATGAAAGACCAGGTAGTTGCCCTTAACCTTGATAGAGTGGCAAAAACACAGAGCTAATTCCTAGATAAGTATTTACACCACAGAAACCCATCAAAACAGCTTCTGGGGAGAATGGGTCTTTCATGGTTGTTTTGACCTCAAATATTAGTTATTTTTTTTCAAATGTTGTTTTTTCTGAAAGGAACATGGGCCAAGCAAAGAGCTCCGACTGAGGTTCTGGTCTGAGATCCATGTACTCAGCAGTAAATCAGAAATAACAATACCACAATGACCTTACAATGATTCTGTAATGATAAAATGTATGGAAGCTACGAATAACTACTAGTGCCAAGTCCTGTCAATTAGTGAACATGGCCAGGTATAGGAAAATTATATACCCTCTTGATCAATATTTTTATCATTTTTGATAGAGATAGAGATACAGAGCAAAAAAAACATAGTTATAAATTGGACCCTAGACATATACAAACATTCAAAATATATAAACATTATTGCTAGGAGAAATTGACAAAACCAATCATTGCCATAGTGGGAGATTATAATAAAGCTCCTTTAGAATCTCATTAACAGCTGAATAAAAATCAGATTTCTAGGGCCGGCCGAGTGGCGCGGTGGTTAAGTGCTGGCTTGGGAATCCAGCGGCCCCGGTTCGGTCCCACATGTGAGGGCCAGTGACACTGCCCTCAAAAAAAAAAAAAAAAAAAATCAGATTTCAACAAGTTAGCTCAGAAGTTTGATGTGTCCATTATTTATAAAACCTAATCCTCTACAGATAAAGAATATATAAATTCTGCTAAGATACATGAAACACTTACAAAAGCTGACCGGATAGAAAAACAAGTATCAACAAATTGCTAACAATTGTTATAACACTGTACTGTTTAACCAACCTAACTCCCCCCTCTTTCAGGTGCACAGTAGGATTGCATTTCCTATACTCTCTCCCCTTGTAAATGGGTGTGACTATGTGATGAGATGAGTTTTAGCCAATGAGTTGAGAGCAGAAGTGATGTTTCACTTCTGGCCTAGAGCATTCAATTGCCCAAGGGGAAACTATTCAAAGCTTTCTTTCTTCCTCTCTCCCTTAAACTCTGACATAGCAAGTGGCAGCATTGGAAGTGGTGGCTATTCCATTAACCTAGGTGTCCAAGTAAGTACAATGAGCAATCCCGCCTGCCAAACTTTGATGGTCGTAGAGTTTTGCTGTTTTAAGCCATAGAAATTTGGAGGTTATTTGTTATGGCAGCATAAACTAGCCTGTCTTAGCTAACATGTTCTTAACCAATGTTAAATTAAATTACAAATAATTAAACAAAAGTAATTCACAAATTATAGCAGGAAATTGTAAATTCCTAAATAATTCATGAGTTTAAAATATTAAACGTGAAGATTTTAAACTCATCAAAATAGAACTGCTAAATATCAAAACTTGTAGAATGTACGTAAAGTATACTAATCAATGAGACAGAAAATATGTGAACTAAGCATTTAATTCAAGATAAGATACAAAGTAAATAGAAATGGAATAGAGATTAACTAAAGAAACTCAAAGGTAAAACTTAGTGAAAGAAAATACATGAAAAAAAAGCAACAATGCTTGCACTGACATTAAAATCAAGTTTTTTTCTGAAAAACATAAAGTCATATGCAAAACTCGACTAAGGGTGATTAAAAAAATAAATAAGGAAACATAGATAGCATAAATAAAAATATAAATAAACATAAATAAAAATAAGTTACCATAAGAAATATTCTAAGCAATTACATGCTAATATGCTTGAAAACTTAGAGGAAACAGAAATTTTTCTTAAAATGTGTATATAAGGAAACACTTTTTAACTCAAGAAGAAATAGAAAAATAGAAATAAAATAAAGCAATAACCATTGACTTGATCATCAAAATCACCCCCCACACTGGAAAAATAAGAAACATATCAATCTCATGAAACTTTACATGTGAGCTTTGCCGAACTTTCAAAGAATAAAAACTTCCTATTTTACACAAAGTATTTCAATGACAAAAAAGTTAAACTTGGGCCAGCCAAGTGGCTCAGTTGGTTCAGAGCTCACTCAAGAATGCAAGCTGAGCTCTGAGCAATAGCAGTTCGATGCCCAGCCCGAGCTGAGCTGCCAACAGGTGGCAATATGGCTCAGCTATAAAAAAAAAAGAAAAGAAGAAAGTTAAACTCTGTAAATAATGTCATAAGGCTAACATAATCTTGACTTTTTTAAAAAACACTACAGTTTAAGAAAATAAAATTATGAAATATCAATTACAATAAACATTAAAAATAGAGAATCAATTTTAGTGCCATATGTTTTAAATATATATAGTGTATCAGAATAAGTATATTATGACTAAATAACAGTATATCCCAAGAAAATCCTCACAATTATGCAGAACGTAAGCATTTAATAAAATTCAATACTATTCATCATTTATAAAAATCTCTTAGTAAACTAGTAAAAAAGGAATTCCCTTAAGGAGATCAAGGTTATCCAACAAATGTAATAGTAAAACTTCACATAATTCTCACAAAAGTCATGAACAAGACAGGAACACCATGATTCTAACATTGTACTGAATACCCTAGAGAGGGCAATAACAAAAGAAATGAGAAATATTTTTTAAATGTTAAGAGAGTTTTAAAAATTAAAAATAAAAAAGCTGTCCTTATTGGTATGATTGTCTATTCAGAAAATCCAAGAGAATCTACACAAAACCAATAAAACTAATAAGAGAACCTAGGAAGGCTATGGAATAACAGATTCACCTACAAAAGTCAGTAGTGTTCCTATCACGCAGAAATAACCAATTATGAAATGTAACAAGAAAATAAGATAACACTTAAATTATGCACGACAGGGGGGAAAATCTTTAGGGTACCTAGCAATACATCTAAGAAATGGTATGTATAACTACTATGAATAAAATGTAAAATATACTTGAAGGATATGAAAGAAAACTAAGAAAGGTACATCATGTTTACAGATGTATAGACTCAAAATCATAAATATGTCAATTCTTACAAAAATCAATCATAGCTTTTAAAATACCAGAGATCAACAACAGATATAAAAAGGTGGAATCCAAAGAAAAGGGAGAGAAAATATTGGAGAAACATGGAGAAAAAACAAAAACCTGTGGACAAAAATCAAGCAGCCAATATATATGCAATAAGAAGAACAAAATAAAGAGAAAGGATTAGGAAAAATTTTTTGAAGAAATAATGGCTGAAAGTTTACCAAATTTTATAAAAACTATTGACTTATTGGGCCGGCCAAGTGGCACATTGGTTAAGAGCTGGTTTGGGATGCCAGCGACCCCGGTTCAGATCCCACATATGAGGGCCAGTGACACTTCCCTCTATAGCTAACAACAGCTCCACCTGGAGCTGGGCTGAGCGAGCCCTGACGATGGTGTAGGCTGCAGCCCTGCTGCAGTGGGCTGCCATAGGCTACAGTGAGTGGCCTGCACCACGGTGAGCGACCATCCAGAGGCCGGCGACCCATCTGCCTCATCCCGGAAGAGTGCAATGACGTTACCAACATGGGCCAGTGAAGCAACGTCCTCCACACTAGACTGAAGAACAAGAAGACAGCAACTTGTCTGTTCCCCTCCCCTAATTCCCCAATAAAACCTTAAAAAAAAAAATTGACTTATAGAAGATAAAAAATCAGAAATAGTTTAAACATATAGAAAACCACACTTAGGCACATTAAAATGAAACCTCTAGAGCCTAATTGTAAAAAAAAAAAAAAATCACCTTAGAAACTAGTAAAAAAAAAAAATGATTCAGTATATAAAGGGGAACAATGATGAGGTTAGCAGCTGACTTACAAATCAGAAACAATCAAGGCCAGAAGAAAAATTGGAATGATGTATTTAAAGTGATGAAAGAAAAAAACGTTAAACAAGAACTTTACATGCAGTAAAACTACCCATCAAAAATGAAGACAAAATACATTTTCAGACAAATAAAAGCAGAGAATATGGTGCTGGCAGACCTGCACTACAAAATATATATATTAACCTTAAATATATACAGAGGGTACCAAAAAAAGTATACATATTTTAAGAAAGGAAAACTGTATTAAATTTGTAATTCTCAATATATACCAATAACAAAAGATGAATACAAGTCACGTTTGACTTTTGCAATTACAAGAGGTGCTCAAAGTGATTCAATCAGACACTTCTGATTATGGCAAACTACTGTTTGAAAAATGTTGCCCAAAGTGTCCACTTGTATACATTTTTTTGGCACCCCCCGGTGTTTGTGTTTATACTCACACACAGTGTGTGTGTGTGTATATATATATATATATTTTTATTTATTTATTTTTTATTTTTATATATATATATATTATATTTTATTATATTATATATATTTTAAAGCCCTTCAAGCTGAATAAAATAACACCAGAAAGTAACCTGGATATGAAGGAGGAATCAATAACATTAGAAATTAAAAATATATAGGATAAATTTAAAAGACAATATTTTTCTTTTATTTTCCAAATGTTTAAAGTAAAACTTATAATACTGTATTTTTGGAATTGGGGACATATAATTTATGTAGATATAATATATAACACCATTGCAAGATTCCTATATTTTAACAGAAGTAATGAATTCAGTATTAACTTTTAAAATATTTGAATAAGTTAAAGAAGTTCATTTAATCCTTAGAGACCCTCCAAAAATAATGCAAAGAAGTATAGCTGAAAAGCCAATAAACAAAATAATTTGCTTAACCCACATACACAAAATGACCATAAAGGAAAAGGAGCTGCACAGAAAATAGATGAAACAAATAGAAAACAAATAACAAAATGGCAGACCTAAATTTATACATATCAAGCAATTAAATGTATAATTAAATTAAATAATAGAAAAACTTTATAAACATGTAATCAAATATAAATGAACTAAACACTGCATTCAAAATCCAGAAACTTTTGGACTGGATTTAAAAACAAGACCTTATATGCCCTCTAGAAGAGATGAGCTTTAAATACAGAGACACGAAATAGTAAAAAATAAAAACATATACAAATACATATACCATGTAAACAGTCAACATAAGAAAGCTAGAAAAAAATTATATTAATATGAGATATAATAGATAATAAGGATTACAAGAAACATGGAGACATTACATATTGATAAAAAGCTTAATATAGCAGTATGATATTACCATCATAAACGTACATATGTCTAATAACATATTTCCAAGACACATGAAAGAAAAGCTGGCAAACTGAAAAGAGAAATAAACAAATCAACATGTTACAAACAAATTTGAGGTGGATATTTCAATATTCCTTTCTCAGTAAATGACAGAATAAGTAGAAAAAAATCAGTAAGCATTTAGGAGAGCTGAACAACATGCCCAATCAACTTAATCTAATTGATACGTAGAGAACACTCCACCCAACAAGATTCGCCTACTTTCAAGTAGAACATTCACCAAAATAGACATTTCAAACCATAAAACAAGATTGAATAAATTTAGAAGGAATGAAAATATGTAGAGCATGTTTTATGATCACAATATGATTAAAAAAAAAGAAATCAATAATTGAAATATATCTGAAGAATCCTCCAAATAACTAATGGATCAAGGAGGAAATCATAAGATAAACTGAAAATAATTAGATCTGAACATAAATGAAAACACAACATGTCAAAATTTGTGGTATACAGTTAAGCCAGTACTTGGGGACCAACTTTAACTGCCTCTATTAGAAAATAAGAATGGTGTAAAATTTATGATCTAAGCTTCCATCTTTAAAATGGGAACAGAAAGAGCAAAGTCAATCTAAAGAAAATAAATAATGTTAAGAACAAAAAGCAATGAAATCAAAATCAAATGCTTTTTAAAAGACCAAAAGCTGATTTTTTAAAGTATCAATCAGGCTGATAGTCATAACTTAAAAAAGGGAAAAAGTTTGCAATAAAATATGAGAAAGGACAGAGGGGTATTACTCCAGGTTTTACAAACATTAAAAGGATAATAAGTTTATAAATATTATTAACAAATACAGGTCAGTAAATTTTACAACTTAAATAAAATGGAAAAATTCCATGAAAGATGTCCATTGCAAAATTGACTCAAAATGATTTTTTAAATAATGGACTAATAGCTCTATGTCAATTAAGGAAATTGAATTCATAATTGAAAATTTTCCCACAATGAAAATGCCAGGCCACATGTATTCACTGATGAATTCTAACAAAAATTTAAAAAGCGATACTAATCCTTATACATAATCTTTTAGAAAATAGAAGAGGAAGGAGTACTTCCCAACTCATTTGATAAAGCTGGTATTACCTTCATTGTAAAATCATCAAGGAGAGAGGGATACTCCTCATGAGCATAGACACAGAAATTCTTAACAAAATATAAGCCATGGAATTCAGCAGGGTACAGAAAAATATAAAAAATTATTATGATCAAGTGAGTTCTATCCCAAAATACAAAGTAGATTTACAATCAGAAAATGTAAAATGTTTAACATCTTTTTTTTGTCTTTTTTTTTTTTTTTTGGTTTTAGGCGTACAAAACAATGCAATAGTTATCCTTTTCACCCATTACAAGGTGACATCTCCCCTCCACCCAGTCACTGCCCCCACACCTCTGATATCATACATATCTATTACAATTCCATTGACTCCATTCCCACACTATACTCATCTTTTCATGATAAAAACTCTCAGCATACTAGAAAGAAATGGGAATTTCCTCAACCAGAATACCTACAAAAACAAAACAAACAAAACCCATCAGCTGACATCCTACTTAGTTAGTGGTAAAAGACTGCATGCTTTGCCCCTGAGCTCAGGAACAAGGTAAGAGTCTTTACCCTAACCATTTTTATTCAACATTGCTTTGAGTTTCTAGTTAATATGATGAGGCAAAGGTGAAAAGGCATAAAGATTGGGGGTGGGGGAATGTCCAAGATGGTGGAGTAGATAAATGTTGTGCTTGCCTCCTCCAGTGATTACATTGACATTACAACTAAAGTGTAGAATAATTAACCTGGAGAACCATTTGAAATCTATTAGCTGAACAGAAGTGTTATAATTAAGGATATATGAGAAGTCACGTTGAGACTGGTAGGAAGGGCAGAGATGCAGAATGGTCTAGTCCCATACCTCCATGTGATAATTGAGAATCAAAAGATATCTCAGCTGCAGAGGACCCCTCCCCTCAAAGAGCAAAGGACCCCAGCCCAACACAAGGCTCGCCAGCCCAGAGTACCAGTGCTTGGACTAGGAGTAGTCACAACACCTGGCTGTGAAAAACTGTGGGGATTCTGACCATCCAGATGTCTTCTTGAAGTGCTTGCACATAGATTCACTTGTTCACAGGCACTCACCCTGGTCTCTGGTGGATAGATAGTTACTCAGAAGGCATGAAAGACATACAGGAAGAAACTGAGTTGTGTAGCTTCAAAGCAAGGTCTGGAGGGACAGTTGTTATTTTCCCTGTGTAGAGTGCTGCTCCCATGCATCTGGCAGGCAGGCACTATCTGTCATGTGGAGCCCTCCCCCACATGGCCAAATCTGAACCTGAATTGGCCTAGTGAGCTCCAATTGCTCCACCCTGGTGACTCCCTGGGACCTCACACCATCCAACTTCTGCAATGCTGGAGGCATTACACTCTTTCTTGATAACTTGCAGGGGTATGTGGGCCCTAGGGGGACAGAAGTTGGCCTTGGTGCACTCTAAGACTTTTGCTGAGTAGCTACAGGCTCAGTACTGGCACCAAACCAGAATCTAACCTAGTGAACACCATTCGTCCCATCTTGGTGACTCCCAGAGACTCCACCTCATCCAATTCACATACTGCATCAGGATTTATCAGCAGCAAAGCCTTATGTGAGCCAGCAGGCAACAGCAGGCCTCAGGGTGTCCTGGGCTTTTTGCAGAGCTACCTTAGGCCTCATACTGATGGCAGCCATCTTGAGTTCACAGTGTAGCCTCTCCAATGAACCTCCTGGTCTAGGACAGGCAGGCCAACCACTTCATGGCTTCTACCAAATAGTCCCTGGCCAGTCACAGGCAGTGGCTGACCTGGGTCTGCACTGGATCCCTTTCCAAGGAACCCCTGAACTAATGTACTCATATACCAGCTCTAGACCACAGCAGAGCACCATTCAATTAGCCCCATAAATGGCATACCCAAAGGATGATCACAACAGGAATCAGAGCCCTCTGGAGCAAATCCCACTCCATGGGATAAGTCCCACACACAGCAGCTCATAAGCTGTGGATGTGGCCAAACCTGACAACCAGTCAGCCTGAAGGTCAATCCCACCCACTGATGTGCCAATTGCAATCAAGGCTCAACTATAACAGGAGGGCAAACACAAGGGAGCACCTAGTGCAGATGACCAAGGAGATTGTATCACTGGGTCCCACAGGACACTTACAACATAAGGCCACCCAGCCAAAACTGGGAGATGTAGCAGATCTACCTAATACATAGAAACAAACAGAGAGATGCAGCCAAAATGAAGAAACAAAAAAATATATTCCAAATGAAAGAACATCAGAAAACAAATTAAAATAAAAAAAAAAATGGAGACAAGCAACCTAGTAGAGACAGAGTTCAAAACAATGATTATAAGGGTGCTCAATGGACTTAGAGCAAACATAGATGAACTCAGGGAGAACTTCAACAAAGAGATACAATAGTAAGCACCAAAAAAAAAAAAAAAAAAAAAAAAAAAAAAAAAAAAGTACATAGAAACCATTAAAAAGAACCAGTCATAAATGAAGAATATGATAACTGAAATGAAGAATGCACTAGAAAGAATGACCATCATATTAGATGAAGCAAAAATCAGTGATTTGAAAGACAAGGTAGCAGAAAAAAACTAATTGGAACAATGAAAAGAAAAAAGAATTAAAAAAAAAATGAAGATTAAGAGACCTCTGGGACAACATTAAGCATAACAACATTGGTATCATAAGGGTACCAGAAACAAAAGAAAGAAAGCAAGGGATTGAGAACCTATTTGAAGAAATAATTATTGAAAATTTCCCCAACCTGGTGAAGAAAATAGACATAAAAGCCCAGAAAGTATAGAGAATCCCAAACAAGATGAACCCAAATAGCCCACACCAAGACATATTGTAAATAAACTGACAAAGGATAAAACAAAGAAAGAATCCTAAAAGCAGCAAGAGAAAGGCAACTAGTTACTTGTACTGGAGCTCCCATAAGACTATCAGCTGATACCTCAACAGAAACTTTGCAGGCCAGAAGATATTGTCATGAAATATTCAAAGTGATGAAAAACTAGGACAAAACTACTCTGGCCAGCAAGGCTATTATTTAATATTGAAGGAGAGATAAAGAGGGTTCAAGACAAGAAAAAACTAAAGGAGTTAGGACATTACATAATAATAAGGGAATCAATCCAACAAGAGGACATAACCCTGGTAGACATCTATGCACCCAACATAGGAGCACCTAAATACATAAAACAAATATTGACCGACATAAAGATAGAGATCAACAGTAAAACAGTAATTGCAAGGGAATTTAACACCCCACGGATATCAACGGATAAATCTTTCAGAAAATCAACATGAAAATAGCGGCCTTAAATGACACACTAGATCAAATGGATTTAATTGATATTTTTAGACCATTTCTCCACAAAGCAACAGAATATACACTCTTTTCAAGTGCATATGGAACATTTTCCAATATAGGCCACATGTTAGGCCTCAAAACAAGCCTCAGTACATTTAAGAAGACTGAAATCATATCAAGCATCTTCTCTGACCACAATGGTATGAAACTAGAAATTAATTACAAGAAAAAATTGAAAAACACCCAAATAAATTATTAGAAACATACAGTCTTCTAAAACTGAAATAAAAAGAAACAGAAAATCTGAATCAACTGATTGCTACTAACAAAATTGAATCAGTAATCAAAAAACTCTCTACAAACAAAAGTGCTGGATGGAATGACTTCATAGGTGATTTTACCAAACATTCAAAGAATTAACACCAATCCTTCTCAAAATATTTCAAAAATTCAAGAGGAGGGAAAGCTCCCAAGCTAATTTTATAAAGCCACCATAATTCTGATTCTAAAACCAGACAAAGATATTACAAAAAAACAAACAAAATATAGGCCAAAATCCCTGATGAACATAGAAGCAAAAATCCTCAACAAAATATTAGGAAACCAAATTCAGCAATACTTTAAAAAGATTATACACCATGATCAAGTGAGGTTTATTCCTGGGATGCCAGGTTGGTTCATTATCCACAGATCAATTTAACATGGTACACTACTTAAATAAAATAAAGGATAAAAATCATATACTCATATAAATAGATGCAGAAAAAGCATTTGACAAAATCCAGCATCCATTTATGACAAAAATTCCCAGCAAAGTGAGAATGGAGGAAACATACCTCAAAATAATAAAGGCCATATATGACAAACCCACAGCTAACATCATATTCAACATGGACAAGCTAAAAGTGTTCTTAACATCAGGTACAAGACGAGAATGCCCACTTTTGCCACTTTTATTCAACATAATATAGGAAGTCCTAGCCAGGGGGACTATGTAAGAAAAAGAAATGATAAGTATCTAAGTTGGAAAGGAAGATGTAAAACTGTCATTATTTGTAGAAGACATGATACTATATATAGAAAACCCAAAATATTCCACCCCAAAATTATTAGAACTGATAAATGAATTCAGTAAATTAACAGGATACAACATAAATATTAAGAAATTTGTTATTTTTTTTTTTTTGAGGGCAGTGTCACTGTCCCTCATATGTGGGACCAAACCGGGGCCGCTGGCTTCCCAAGCCAGCGCTTAACCACCGCGCCACTGGGCCGGCCCTTGTTACATTTTTATATAACAATAATGAACTGTCAGAAAGAGAAATTAAGAAAATTGTAAATTTCTTTTACAATTGCATTGAAAAAAATAAAATACCTAGGAATAGATTTAACCAAGGAAATAAAAGACCTGTATTCAGAAAACTATCAGACACTGAAGAAAGAAACTGAAGAAGATACAAATAAGTGGGAGCATATACCATGCTCATGGATAGGAAGAATTCACATCATTAAGATGTCCATATTACTCAAAGCAACCTGTAGATTCAATGCAATTCCTATCAAAATACCAATGGTAGTTATCACAGAACTAGAACAAATAATTGTAAAATTTATATGAAACCACAAAAGACCCCGAATAGTCACAGCAGTCTTGAGAAAAAAAGAAGAAAATTGGAGGTATTACATTACTTAATATCAAAATAGACTACAGGATATAGTAATCAAAACTGCATGGTACTGGCATAAAAACAGACACATAGATCAATGGAATAGAATAGAATGCCAAAAATAAACCCACAACTGTACAGTTGTTTAATCTATGACAAAGGAGACAAGAATATACAGTGGGGTAAAGACAATTTATTCAACAAATGGTGCTGGGAAAACTGGACAGATGCATGCAAAAAAAAAATGCAACTGGACCACTTTCTTACCATATATACAAGAATAAGCTCAAAATGAATTAAGACTTAAATGTAAGACCCCAAACCTCCTAGAAGAAAATATAGGCAGTAAACTCTCTGACATTACTCTTAGTGATATTTTTCTGATCTATTTCCTCGGGCAAGGGAAACAAAAGCAAAAATAAACAAATTGAACTATAACAAACTAAAGAGTTTTTCCATAACAAACTAAACCATCAACAAAACAAAAAGAAAACCTATTAAATAGGAGAAGATATTCTCCAACAATACATCTGATAAAGGGTTGATATCCAAAATTTATTTAAAAAACAAACAAACAACAACGAAACCCCTCATGCTTCTCAACACCAAAAAAAAAAAATAATAATAATCCAATTAAAAAATGGGCAGAGGACCTGAATAGACATTTCTCCAAAGAACACATACACATAGCTAATGGACTATGGTCAATGTCATTAATCATCAGAACAAGCAAATTAAAACCACAAAAAGATATCACCACACAACTGTCAGAATGGCTGTCATCAGTAAATCAATAAACAACGAGTATCGGTAAGGATGAAAAGAAAAGTGAACCTTGTATACCGTTGGTGGGATTCCAAATTGCTGCAGCCACTGTGGAAAATAATATGCCGATTCCTTATAAAAACTAAAAATAGATATACTATATTACCCAGCAATTTCACTTCTGGGTATTTATACAAAGAAAATGAGAACACTAATTCGAAAAGTTATATGCACCCTTATGTTCATTGCAGCACTATTTACAATAGCCAATATATAGAAGCAACCCCAGTGCCCATCAATCGACTATAGAATAAAGAAGAAGTAGTGCATATATACAATGGACTATTACTCGGCCATAAAAAAGAATAAACTCTTACCATTTGCGACAACATGGATGGACCTAAAGGGTATTATGCTAAGTAAAATAAGTCAGACTGAGAAAGACAAACACCATATGCTCTCACTTATATGAGGAATCTAAAGAACAAAACAAATGAACAAAATAGAAACAAGCCTGTAGATACAGAGAACAAACTGATGGCTGCTAGAGGGGAGAGGAGTTGGCAAACTGGGTGAAAAAGGTGAAGGGATTAAGAAACATAAATTGATAATTACAAAATACAGCACAGAGAATATAGTCAATAATGTTGCAACAACTATGTATTGTGACAGGTGGGTACTAGACTAATCATTAAGGGGGGAATCACTGAATAAAGTATATAAATGTCTAACCACTATGCTGTATACCTGAAACTAATATAAAATAATATTGAATGTCAACTGTAACTGAAAAAAGAAATAAATAATTTTTTTAAAAAAGACATACAGATTGGGAAAAAAGAAGTAAACTGTCTTTATTTGTAGGCAACATCATTTTGGCATAGAAAAAGCTTAAAGACGTAAAATGAATATTCATAGCATCATTATTCATGATAGCTCCAAACTGGAAACAACCTAGTGTCCATCAAGTGGTAAATGAATAAACTAATTGTGGTATATCCATGCAATGGAATGCTACTTAACAATGGAAAGGAACCTATTATGTACATTTGGACCTTCAACATGTACTCTCTTGAATTACTACTTAATGATTCAGGTGTATGTCCTATACCCTTACTAGGTTGGAAACTTCTAGAACAGAGATTGACAAACTTTATTGTTAAAGAACACACAGCAAATATTTTTGGCTTTATGCTCCATACTATCTCTTTTGCAACTATTTAACTTTGCCATTGTAGCACAAAAGCAGCCAGAGACAGTTTACATGAATGATCATGGCTATGTTCCAATAAAACTTTATTTTCAAAAATAGGTGTTACCTCACATTCATTAGGATGGCTGCTATAAAATAAAAAACAAAACAAAAACTGAAAATAATGTGTTGGCCAGGATGTGGAGACACTGGAAACCTTGTACATTGATGGTGGGAATGTAAAATGGTGTGGAAAACAGTATGGTGGTTCCTTGAAAAATTAAAAATAGAATTACCATACGATCCAGCTATTCCCACTTCTGAGCATACACCCAGAAGAATTGAAAGCAGGGTCTAAAACAGATATTTGCACACACATACTTATACAGGCATTATTCACAAACACCAAAAGGTAGAAGCAACCCAAATGTCCATTAATATGACACTTGGATAAAGAAAATGTGGTATATACATACAATAGAATATTATTTGTCTTAAAAAGGAAGGAAATTTTGACACATCCTATTACATATATGAAACCTTAAAGATATTATGCTAAGTGAAATAAGCCAGTCACAAAAGGACAATTATTATATGATCCCACTTACATGAGGGACCAGTACTAATACAATTCACAGAGACAGAAAGTAGGATGGTGGTTGCCAAGGACAGAGGGGAGGGAGAAATGGGAAATTGTTTTTTAATGAATATAGAATTTCAGTTTTGCAAGATGAAATAGGTCTGGAGATTGGTTGCACAACAACAATATGAGTATACTTAACATTACTAAATTATACACTAAAAATGGCTCAGTTGGTAAATTGTAGGTTTCCTGTCTTTTGCCACAATTAAAAGAAAAAATAACATGTGAGTGTATGAAAATTTTTTAAAGGTTTGGATGAAAATGATGTATTCTGTAAATACATTTCAATAAATAATAGTTTATCTAGAAGATCAGAATATTGATACTTTAGCAAAGAAAAGAAAAAATAGCTAATATGAGTAAGTTTCATGAAGAAATTACTACTTTTATATACTGTTGGTATAAAGATTAAATCTGCATGCATTAAAATCTATAAAAAGAAAATAATTCAAAACATGAAATTATATATGTACAACAGTGTACAATATAGTCTTAGTTATAATAATAAAATATTGGAAATAAATGTCCAATAATAGGAAAAAGATTAAATATTACCACACATAGTAGGCCAGATTTGCCCCACGGGTTTGTGGATCCCTGCTCTAGAAAACATGGGATGGTGTCATCTCTGGTCCCCAGAGAACCATAGTGCTGGACACATACTGACTGAGCTCATGAAAAGCTGCCAGAATACTGGGACAAAAGGCAGAAATGCTAGAAGTGAAGTTGATTGATATGCATTTCTTTACCCCAGCAGATCTGTGAGGGGCTGGAAGGAGAACTACAGGTTTTTCCCAAGTTTTCTACGCTTTTCTCCACAGAAAATAAAACCTGACTGAAGTTAGTTTACAGTCTGTCTATGGCAAAACTTTGCTTTGTTTTGTTTTCATAGTAACTTTCATGCCTCAGCTACTTACATCGATCTAGGGGCCTAATAAGTCAATCCAGCTGTTCCTGCTGCTGTGGAGGTGCACTGCTGATGAAATGGTAGTTCTTGGTCCACACCCAGCTCTAGGGCCACAGTGCTACTCAAAGGGAGAGGACGTGAAACACCCAGAGTATGGGCAGTGGTGAGAGCAGGAAAGCAGGCAAGACAAATAACTACTGAAACTTTCTCTCTACAGGAGAAAGGAGAACAAGAACTCATTAGGGATGTGAAAACTTGGCAGTCAGGGACAAGAGGAAATAATTTATTTTTTGGGACTTCCGGCAAGATGGCGGCTGTGAGGAGGGCTCCATGAAATCTCCCCTGGAAATATCCACAATTTGAACTTCTAATACGCTTCAAAGAGACATCTACTCATCACACAGAGCAACTAAGAGTTCCACACAAGGATTGCTGGAAGGTGGGCAGGCCGGGCGAGTAGGGGAAGAAGGCCGCGAGACACGTGAGGTGCAGCCCACACCCCAGGCTGCTGAGTCACGGTGAGTGTTCCCCCCGGCTCGCTCCCTGCGGCCCGCGGCCCACCTAGAGTTCAGCAAGAGCGCGTTGGTTTGCAGTCTGAGGCAGAAGCTCAGGCCGGGCAAGTGCGGGAGGAGAGAGAGGAGACGACTGTGCAGAGGTACGAGCTGCACCCGCAGCTCGCCAGGTCCCCAGGAAGCAGGGTACAGAGCCCCGCAGCGGCAGGGCAAGATCAATCCCTGCACCCTCCCGGTTCAGGGATCAGTCTCTGTGCCCACCGGGTCCCGTGGAGCGCAGAAGCCTGAAACCCGGGAGCAGGGGGAAACAGAGGACTCGCCCGTGGAGAAGCAGTGCATGCCGGGCGGGGACGCAGGTCCCCGAGAGACGGAGCGGGGATCGGAGCTGCACGGCAGGGTGCGCGCAGTCCCCTAAATCCTGGCAGACCGTTTGGAAGAGCAGCAGGATATCCGCGCGGGCGCGTGCCGGCTCCGAGGCAGAAGCCTTAAACCCAGGAGCAGGGGAAAAAGAAGACTCACTCGGACACGCAGCGCGCCGGGCGGAGACGCAGGTCCCTGAGAGACAGAGCGGGGATCTTAGCCACACGGTAGGGTGCGCGCAATTCCCCCAATCCCCAGCAGACCCTTTGGGAGAGCAGCAGGAACTCTGCTGGAGCATAAGAGGCAAAGGCCTTAGCTTAAAACAGTGTTGGAACTGTGGCTTTGTTTATTTTTATGTTTTTTATTTTATTTTTTTATTTTTCCTTTTTCTACTCTTGAACAGAAAGCAAAAAAAAACCCAATAACCCATCCGCTCCACACAAACTTTGGCCCCCGCCAAGACAGAGTCTTAAACTGACTCCTGAATGCAGCAATAGGGGCAGACTAGGAAGATATTCCTACCTGCAGGGGTTTGAGAATTTCCACCCAGTAAAGGCAGCAGAGTGAGACTACCTACCCCGCCCCCACCTTTAGGCAAGGCTTGGGAGGCAGGGCAGGTTCACCTGCTGAGGTACTAATTAACAGATTCTTAGCAGCTGGCTTTGGGTAGTGAGGAATTCTTTAATTCTCCATGGCTGTCAACCCAAAGGGTGCCCAGAGACACTCATTGAGCCTTTGGGGGTGCAGCCTTCCTTGGGACAGGCAAAAGCAAAAAGGCAGTGACTTTGTAAAAACCACCAATCACACGTCACAACCACACTCAAGTACAGCAAACCTGCAGTGCCAGAATCATGCTAGGCATCAGGTGGACTACTGTTCCCACAAGATGCACAGGAATTTTTGTACAGTGGACAAACTGAAGAGAGCTTGGTGGATTTTAACCAAGACCGGCACGGGTATTTTTGGTTTGTTTGGTTTTATTCTGTTTTGTTTTCCCTTTATTGGCTGCTTATCTTGGTTGTTTTTGGTTTTTATTTCTATTTCATTCTTATCATTTTGTAGTTTTTAATATAGGCATATCTATAGGTGTATATAGGTGAATATATGTCCATATATATGGGTGTGTGTATATATATATATATATATATATATATTCTTTTTCTTTCTTTTTCTTTTTTCCCCACCCTCACTTTTTCTCTTATTTTATTCATTCTTCTCACTGCTATACTTTTCCTCTTTTCCTTTTTTCTGCAAATTTTATTTTTTTAATTTTTATTCTTACTTTTTTAATTATTATTTTAGTTTATTTTTATTTTTTATTTTTTAAGTATAGCTAATTGGTTTCTCATGTTTATTCTATTTTTTATTTTAGGATATTGTATTTTATTTTGTTTCCTCTTCTGTTATTATTGTGTGTGTGGTTTTTGTTTTGTTTCTGTTTGTTTTCTTCATTAGTATGATTGATATTTCTGTACAAGTTGACTGTAGTTTGATGGTTGGTTTTTTTTACTTGTGAGAGCATTTGGTTTCCTTTGGTGGCTGTGGAGGTTGTTCTTGTTGATCTGTTATGCTCTAAAATCACTCTGCAGCAGTGGGTCCAAACAGACACAAGAATCATCATACCCGGAGGCCAACTTTAGATAAAACCAGAGCATTTCTGGGTTTGACATACAAGAGTCACACCCAAAAGGAAGTTGCTACAGGTACTAGGGCCCATAGGGTCCAAGTTTCATCAGAGGGGTCAATCCTCTCACAGCAACTCATAAACTGCAGACGCTGCTGATCCTCATAGCTAATCAATCTGGGAGTCAATCCCACCTACTGACAAGCCAAAAGTAATCAAAACTAAAACTTCAACAAGTGAGGACGCAAGACACAAGGAACACCTCAGATACAAGCACAGGAGAATAGGGAAACTGAATAATTCAAATATAAAGGACACACACCATATAAGTTTACCCAGAAAAGACTGAGAAATCTGGGGGATCTATCTGTTATATTGAAGCAAACACAAAGAGTAAGCCAGAATGGGGAGACAAAGAAACACAACACAAATAAAAGAACAGAAGAAACTTCCTGAATCAGTGGAAATAGAGGAAATAGAGGTAACCAACCTATCAGAGACAGATTTCAGAACACTGATTATTAGAATGTTCAAGGAAATTAATGAAAATATAAAGGATAGAGAAATCATGAAAAGCAACCAGCTAGAACTTAAGAACACAATTACTGAATTAAATAACAAACTTGATGGAATCACTAGCAGATTGGATGAAGCAGAAAATCGAATCAGTGACTTAGAAGACAAAATAGCAGAGATCACCCATGCGGAACAACAAAAAGAAAAGAGAATGAAAAACATGCAAAATAGTTTAAGAGAGCTGGGGACAACATCAAACGCAATAACCCACGGGTCATTGGAGTACCAGAAGGAGAAGAGAGGGAGCAAGGAATTGAGAATATATTTGAAGTAATAATGTCTGAAAACTTCCCTAACCTGGCAAAGGACATTGAAATACAAGCTCAGGAAGTGCAGAGAGTTCCAACCAGGATGATTCCAAACAGGCCCACTCCAAGACACATTATAGTGAAAATGGCAAGGGTTAAGGACAAAGACAGAATCCTTAAAGCAGCCAGGGAAAGGCAGCAAGTTACTTACAAGGGCACCCCCATAAGATTATCAGCTGACTTTTCTACAGAAACTTTGCAGGCCAGAAGGGAGTGGCAGGAGGTTTTCAAAGTGATGAAAAATAAAGGCCTACAACCAAGATTGCTGTATCCAGCAAGGTTATCATTTAAAATCGAAGGCGAGATAACGAGCTTTGCAGAAAAGAATAAGTTAAGGGAATTCATTACCACCAAGCCAGCTTTGCAGGAAATACTAAAAGGGCTTCTTTAAGTAGAAGAGAAAAACAACCTATGAAAGACTAGGAACACAAATAACAAAATGGCAATAAATACACACCTATCAATAATCACATTAAATGTAAATGGATTAAATGCTCCAATAAAAAGACATAGGGTGGCTGAATGGATAAGAAAGCAAGATCCCGGCATATGCTGTATACAAGAGACACACCTCCGATCAAAAGCAAGACCCCGGCATATGCTGTATACAAGAGACTCACCTCAGATCCAAAGACTCATACAGGCTGAAAGTAAAGGGATGGAGTAAAATATTTCATGGAAATGGTACTGAGAAAAAAGCTGGAGTAGCGATACTTATATCAAATAAAATGGACTTTAAATTGAAGAATATAACAAAGGACAAAGAAGGACACTTCATAGTAATGAAGGGATCGATCCAACAAGAGGACATAACTATAGTAAAAATCTATGCACCTAACATAGAAGACCCTAAATATATAAAACAGATATTGTCAGACATAAAGACAGAGATCAACAGTAACACTATCATAGTAGGGGACTTCAACACCCCGCTGTCACTAATGGACAGATCATCCAGACAGAAAATCAATGTGGAAACAGCGACCTTAAATGACACATTAGACCAGATGGATTTAACAGACATTTTCAGAGCATTTCATCCCAAAGCTACAGAATATACATTCTTTTCAAGTGCACATGGAACATTTTCTAAGATAGACCACATGTTAGGCCACAAAACAAGTCTCAATAAATTTAAGCAGATTGAAATCATTTCAACTGTATTCTCTGACCACAATGCTACGAAACTAGAAATCAATTATAAGAAGAAATCCGGGAAGCTGACAAATAAATGGAGGCTAAACAATATGCTCTTAAATAGTGAGTGGGTCACAAATGAGATCAAGGAGGAAATCAAAAGATACCTCAAGAGAAACGAAAATGAAAACACCACGACCCAAAATCTCTGGGATGCTGCGAAAGCAGTCCTAAGAGGGAAGTTTATAGCAGTACAAGCCTACCTAAAGAAGGAAGAAAAATCTCAAATCAACAGGTTATCCTTACACCTAAGGGAACTGGAAAAAGAACAGCAAAAGAGGCCAAGGGGAGTACAAGAAAGAAGATAATAAAGACCAGAGCAGAAATAAACAATATAGAGAACAGAAAAACAGTTCAAAAGATCAATGAAACCAAGAGCTGGTTTCTTGAGAAGATAAACAAAATTGACAAACCTCTAGCCAGGCTCATCAAAAAAAAAAAAAAGAGAGAGGACTCAAATTAGCAAAATCAGGAATGAAAGAGGGGAAATGACTACAGACATCACAGAAATACAAAAAATTCTAAGAAATTACTATAAGCAACTATATGACAACAAATTTGACAATCTGGAAGAAATGGATAATTTTCTAGAAGCATACAACCTTCCAAAGCTAACTCAAGAAGAAACAGAAAATCTAAATAGCCAGATTAGTACCAAGGAAATTGAATCAGTAATTGACAAGCTCCCAAAAACAAAAACCCTGGACCCGATGGCTTCACAAGTGAATTTTATCAAACATTCAAAAAAGAACTATCACCTATTCTCAAACTATTCCAAAAAATCCAGAAGGAGGGAAGGCTCCCAAACTCTTTTTATGAAGCCACTATCACCCTGATTCCAAAATCAGATAAAGACATCACAATAAAGGAAAACTACAGGCCAATCTCCCTAATGAATATAGATGCAAAAATTCTCAATAAAATATTAGCAATCAGAATTCAGCAATATATTAGGAAGATCATACATCATGATCAAGTGGGATTCATCCCTAGTGCGCAAGGCTGGTTCAACATCCGTAAATCAATTAATGTGATACACCACATCAACAAAATGAAGGATAAAGATCACATGGTCATTTTAATAGATGCAGAAAAAGCATTTGACAAAATCCAACAGCCATGTATGTTAAAAACCCTTAGCAAAGTGGGAATACAGGGATCATATCTCAACATAATAAAAGCCATATATGATAAACCTACAGCTAACATCATACTCAATGGGGAAAAGCTAAAACCATTCCCCTTAAGATCAGGAACAAGACAAGGCTGTCCACTTTCTCCTCTTTTATTCAACACAGTGCTGGAAGTTCTAGCCACAGCAATCAGACAACAACAAGAAATAAAAGGCATCCAAATTGGCAAGGAAGAAGTAAAATTGTCATTATATGCAGATGACATGATACTGTATAGAGAGAACCCCAAAGACTCCATCAAAAAACTATTGGAACTGATAGATGAATTCAGTAAAGTAGCAGGATACAAAATCAATGTTCATAAATCAGTGGCATTTGCATATACCAATAATAAACTAATGGAAAGAGAAATTAAGAAAACTGTCCCATTTACAATTGCGTCAAGAACTATAAAATACCTAGGAATAAATTTAACCAAAGAAGTGAAAGATCTGTACTCAGAAAATTATAAGACACTGAAGAAAGAAATCATAGAAGATACAAATAAATGGAAACACCTACCATGCTCATGGATAGGAAGAATTAATATAGTTAAAATGTCCATACTGCCTAAAGCAATATATAGATTCAATGCAATTCCTATCAAACTACCAAAGGCATTTTTCACAGAAATAGAAAATATAATCCTAAAATTTATATGGAATCATAAAAGACCCCAAATAGCCTGGGCCATTCTGAGAAATAAAAACAAAGTCGGGGGGATCACGCTAACAGACATAAAAACCTACTACAAGGCTACAGTAATCAAGACAGTTTGGTATTGGCATAAAAACAGGCACATCGATCAGTGGAACAGAACAGAGAGCCCAGAAATAAATCCAGGCATTTATGGACAGTTAATCTATGACAAGGGAAGCAAGAATTTACACTGGAGTAAAGATAGTCTATTCAATACATGGTGCTGGGAAAATTGGACTGACACACGCAAAAAAATGAAACTGGACCACCTCCTTACGCCTTATACAAGAACAAATTCAAAATGGATTAAAGACTTAAATGTAAGACCTGAAACTATAAAAATCCTAAAAGAAAATATAGGGAGTACATTTGCAGACATTACCCGGAGCAATATTTTTACTGATACATCCCTACGGGCAAGGGAAGTAAAAGAAAAAATGAACATATGGGATTATATCAGACTTAAAAGTTTTTTCACAACAAAGGAACCATTAATAAAACAAAAAGGAAGCCTACTGAATGGGAGAATATATTTGCCAACGATATATCTGATAAGGGGTTAATATCCAAAATTTATGAAACACTCATGAAACTCAACACCAAAAAAACAAACAATCCAATTAAAAAATGGGCAGAAGATATGAAGAGACATTTCTCTAAAGAGGACATACAGATGGCCAACAGGCATATGAAAAAAAGTTCAACCTCACTGGTCATTAGGGAAATGCAAATAAAAACCACAATGAGATACCACCTCACTCCAGTCAGAATGGCTATCATCAACAAATCAACAAACAACAAGTGCTGGCGGGGCTGTGGGGAAAAGGGGACCCTGCTGCACTGTTGGTGGGATTGCAGATTGGTGCAGCCACTATGGAAGTCAGTATGGAGGTATCTCAAAGAACTGGAAATAGAGCTACCGTTTGACCCAGCAATCCACTCCTAGGTATTTATCCTGAAAAAACCAAGACACTTATTCAAAAAAAGTTATGCACCCCTATGTTCATAGCAGCACAATTTACAATAGCTAAGACTTGGAAACAACCCAAATGCCCATCAGTAGATGACTGGATTAAGAAACTGTGGTATATTTATACAATGGAGTATTACTCCGCTATAAAGAAGAATGAAATCGTACCATTTGCTATGGTATGGATCGACCTAGAGACTATTATGTTAAGTGAAATAAGTCAGTCAGAGAAAGACAAATACCATATGATCTCACTCATATGTGGAATCTGAAAAACTGTATGAATGAGCAAAGTAAACAGAAACTGTCTCATAGATATAGAGGAAAAATCAGGGTTGCTAATTGGGAGGGGAATGGGGATGAGGGAGAAGGGGAAGGGATTAGACAGCAAAAATAGGCAACTACAATATTGCCACTGGGATATGAAAAACAGTTTGGGGAATATAATTAATAATGTTGTAAATGTTCTGTGGAATGTCAGATGATCATAGGTCTTGTTAGGGAGACCATTTCATGGATGGAGTAGAGGTTTGATCACTGCACTGTATTACTAAAGCAAAGGTGGTATACCTACTGTAATTGAATATATATAGATAGTCACAGGATGTGGATTATACTGTGGAAGAGAGTCAGAGGAAGAGTAATAGATATATATGATATGGGGGGGGAGTGGGGTGGCAAATTTGGGGTGGGGGGTTGTCACTTTGAGGGGTAAAATGTATAACTATTGCACTGTGTTATACACCTGAAACTAATTAAAATTAAATAAATAAATAAATAAATAAATAAATAAAAATAATAATTATTTTTCAATATTTCCATGGTGGTAAGTACAGAGAACAAAACTTCCAAAATGAAATTTTATTGGTAATTTGACTGTCCTGCAGACATTGCAGAGAGCTGTGTGAGAGATTTATCATAACTTTGTTGACAAATGTAAATTTGACATTTATAGAGAACAGATCATGTATGAGGTTGGATCTCCTCGGTTCCTGAAAAATGCTCTTCTCACACAGTTTGAAAGATATATGAACCATGAGATAAAGGACCATTCTGTAGGCCAGTGTGACAGCACCATGGAGATGCGTCAGGGTTCCAGGCAAGAACTGAGGATGTTCTTGGTCAAGACTTAATGAGGATTTTTTCAGGTCCCAAGCCTGGACCTGGCTCCAGTGGCTCCTCTCCAAGTTTAAAGTCAAACATATATTTCTCACTGATCAAGTTTCTATTAATATAGCAGATGTATCTTTCCAGGATTCTTCAGTCTTTCCAGGGTACTTGGTGTCAGTTCCTTCCATATATCCCAACCCCTATGAGGATAACAGAGCCTGATTTATAGGGGAACATCTCCCTAAGTGCCTGTGCTTCTCTAGGCCATGAGATCCTCTTTGGGTTGTGCTGTGTCACTACCAACACCGATCCTGGCTGAGCCTGCACCATAGGAGCTGCAGCCCTCAGGGTTCTTTCTGTAGCAGCAGTTGGGGGTTGCGGAATGGAAGTAGCAGCAACATAGGGAGAGCCTTAAACATGGAACACACCTCAGACTTAGCTCCTGCAATGGCCTTTTGGATGTGTCTACTTAGCTAGGCTGTAAACACCAGTTACTCAAACACTCATCTAAGATGTCGCTGTGAAGACACTTTGTATAACAGATACGACTAAAGTCCATAAAAAATTAACTTGAAGTGGGGGTAATTAGTCAAGATAACCTGGACTGGTCTGATGCAGTCAGCTGGAAGAACTCAATAGAGGCCAGTCTTCCCTGAAGAAGGGGAGGCTCCGTGCATGGACAGCTATGGGGCCCAGCTTCAGCTGCCCTTCCTGATGACTGTCCCAAAGGGGTCACACTTGCCTAGAAAGCCCCACAATCATATACTCTGCTTCCTAATAATAAATCTCCTCTGTTGTCTCCTACAGTTCCGCTTCTCCTGTTGAATACTGTCTGACACACCACACCAGCACTTCCTCACTTCTCTCCTTAGTACCATGCATAGAAGTCTTTACTGAGCTGAGGAAAATCTAATTGTGAAAGGAGAAATGTGAATTCTTATGTTTACATAGTCCAAGGGGAACTTAACCTTTCTGTCATGTCCCCAGACTTTCCCTTTCTACTCAATAGTGCATTTTTTTTTTCAAATAGCCACGATTTGTACCTCTACTCACTTTTGAAAAAAATTTAACACACACACACAAACCAAAAGACAAACATTAATTCTCTGATACAGTACAGGCTAAATACAGAAAAAGAAATAGTATCCCAATTGCCTCATGATTCACAGGGTGATCCCAGTCCACAGTGGAATAGGTATTAGTATACATTTTTAATGTTAGTTTCTTTTCTTTATCCCTACCCCTTCAAATTTCCTTTCATATTATGTGTTATTTCACCTGTATAAAGTATATATATATCTATATCTATAGAGAGAGAGAGACAGACAGAGTATATATATATTATAATGTGTGTATATAATGTGTGTATATATAACATACACACATACAGTAATACCTTGGTTTGTGAGCATAATTTGTTCCAGAAACAAACTACTCATATTGCAAGACATCACTTGTTTACCAAGTTAAAATGTATTAGAAATGTTTGCTCGTCTTGCAGAACACTCACAAAGCAAGTTACTCGCAATCCAAGGTTTAACTCTCTCTATATATATTAATGTGAGAGTAAAGTAATATGTATACATTTTTGGCACCCCTGGTATATATATACACACACACACATATCCATATATATATGTATATATGTGTACATATATAATATGTATATATTCACCCTGCCAGAAATTAACAGTCTCTCTTTTCTCTTATTATTCCTAGTCCTTGCTCCACCACAAAGTCATGCCCAGGTAGTTCTAAGATCCCACAGAGGTGGCTTCATATACTTTTTTTTTTTTTTAATTGGGGAATTGGGGGAGGGGAACAGTGTTGGGGAATCAGGGAAGGGGAACAGACAAGTTGCTGTCTTTTTGTTCTTCAGTCTAGTTGCGGAGGACGTTGCTCTACTGGCCCATGTTGGTATCATCATTGCATTCTTCCTGGATGAGGCATATCGATTGCAGGCCTCTGGATGGTCGTTCACCACGGCTATTGGCAGCTCACGCTGGCTGCCGGCCACTCTCTGTAGCCTATGGCAGCCCACTGCAGCAGCGGCTGCAGCCTATACCTTCACCGGGGCTCACACAGCCCATCTCCAGGTGGAGCTGTTGTTAGCTATGGAGGACAGTGTCACTGGCCCTCACATGTGGAATCCGAACCCGGGCCAGTGGCATCCCAAAACCAGCACTTAACCAATGCGCCACTCGGCCGGCCCTGGCTTCATGTACCTTTTGTGAATCAGTCTTTTATGTGTGCGCTGGACATCTACCAGGGTCCTCTCCTCTGTGAAGGAAATCTATGAGGCACCAGAGTGGCCCTGTACCCCTTGGAGACCTTGATGTTCACAAGGCCTATGGTTTCTAGGAGGATATGCAGAGAGGCCCTTTTGGCTTGGGCAGTCTTCCTTGTTATGTGTGAATCACTGAAGTGCTGCCCTGAGACCCAATGTCAACAAATACAAAAAGCTACAGAGCAGACTTCTTGTTTTTGTTTTGTTTGCAGGTTTGTTTGAGTTCATCTCCTCCTTAGGACTCAGATATAAACCCAGAAAGGGCAAGGCCCCAAACAAATCTATGAGAGTTACTCTGTTCTACTAGAGCTGCCTTCTAGGTAGCTCCCACCAAGATACCCCTTTGGCAGGCACAACTGTTACCGGACAACTGAGCAGCACCAACCCCCACCACTGAAAAACTTGAATATTTTCTTTTCTATAGAAATGTTAAGTATAAAAATGTTAAGTCTTCTCCCTAGTTCTTTAGTTTCTTAGCTCTTGGGCTTTGATTGCTTTTCTGACGGAAGATCCCCCTAGCTTCTTAATTGCTTTGTAAATCAGTTCCTGAATCTGAAACAATATAAGTCTCCTACCCCTGCTTCCGATAACTAGTTGAAAGCCTGAGACTTCCTAATATCCCCCAGGCCAGGAAGCTAAATGTCAAACCCATTCTGTGTCCAGACAACTGATGCCACCTGAGTGATGGGCTGAATAGCCACAAGTTTCATAAGAATTAACAGATTTATACTTTTGTCCTCATTCAGGAGCCTTGAGGATGCAGGGGATACCCCAACAAACAAAGAAGCCAACACGGTCTTCCAGGTGGAGCTTGAGACCCCTTCCTCTCATCTGAGATCAGCTAGGGTGAGAGTTCCATGAACCCCAATAGGGACAGCTCTACGCCCCTGCCCAGCAGGAAGCAGATACAGAAGAAGAGACCTCCTGTCCCTCAGCTTCGCGTAGATATTTTATGGGGATCACGTCTCTCAAGGAGAAACTAGGCAGCCAGTTAGAGGCAGGCATAAGGTCTCTACATTCCTACATGTCCCACAGAGTGCAACCGCCTGAGACACTTCCCCTCTCCACCCAAAACTTCCCATTGTATTGTAATTACCTACCACTGCAGGAAGAGCAAGTGGACACAAAATATCCAATTAGATCAGACCAGTCACTCACACCTACGCAGGACATCTTGTTAATCACAGGTGCCAATCAAGTGGTCCTACGCCCAGAAAGAACAGCCCATCCTGGAGAAAAAGGATAAAAACCTCAAGTCCTGGGAGGGAAGCGCGGCTGCTACTGCTACTGCTGTTGCAGCCACTGCTTCTGCTGCTGCTTCTTCCCTGCTTCTTTTTACCACTTCTTCCCTTTGAGCCTCACCTTTGCATGTGCCCTCTCCACACTCTTTGGTAGTGGGCCCTTGAGCCATCCTCTAGTACTCAGGTCTACTTTTATTTCTAAATGCACTATCTTTTCTAATAAACTACTTGTTCTACTACTTTACTCTGGTATCTCGTTCAATTCTTTGCTCGAGTTGCCAAGGACCTGGACTTTGCGCCGAGAAAGGCCCACTCTCCGACAATACAACTATAAACCACTGAACAAAATACTGGAGTAAGAGGAAGGAAGAAAGAAATAAAGACACCCAGCACAAAGGCACTAATAGGGGAACAAAAATAGTTTTCAACTTGGAAGAATGGAAAGACAAAGGATAAACTTCTGTTTAATGACTTCTAGCCTGAGGTCAGAGCACAGACCAAACCTTTGTCTTTCTTACCTGAAGAAACAGAGGAAGAGAATACTGGAAAGGAGAGAGCCAGAGGTGAGTCTGGAATTCTATAGCCAAACTAAGCATGGGCAGAGAGGCAGCAAGCAGATCAGTTAAAGAGGAAAGAACTATAATGAGATTGTAGCTGGTGCTCAAAAAACAGTCTGAGACCAATCAAATTAATTTTGATTAAACAAAACATCACACTCGTTGGACGAATATGCCAGAATCTATAGTCTCCAGAGCAGAATATTCACAATGATCGGAACACAAACTAAATTATTTTATATATAAAGAAAATAAAAAGTGTGACATACTTTCAAGAGAAAAATGACAATGGAGACTACTACACTAATATGATCCAGATGTTAAAATTAGCAGACAAGGATTTTATATGAGTTATAATAAATATGATCAATAAATAACATGTTCCTAGTGAATAAAAATATAGGAATTCTCAGAAAAAGAATAGAAAATATTTTTTAAAATCCATGTGATAATTCTGAAACCCAAAAACATTATACCTAAAATTTTAAAAAATAGATATATTTATCAGCTTAATGAAAATGACAGAGAAAACATTCAGTGGACTTGAAGAAAGATTAGTACAAATTATCCAATCTGCAGAAGAGAGAAATGGACATGGAAATGCATTGACAACTTAGATAAAATGGACAAATTCCTTGAAAAATAAAACTTGGTAAAATTGGCACAAGATGAAATAGATATTTTGAATAGCTCTATGTATATTTAAATTTATAATTTATTATCAAACTTTTCCCCACAATTGAAGTTCTAGGCATAGATGATTTGACTGAAACTTCTATCAAAAATTTAAAAAAGAAATAATACTAATCTTACACAAATTTTCAGAAAATAGAGAAGAAAAAAAAACTTTCTAAGCTTGTTTTATGAAGCCAGCATAACCCTAGTATCAAAATATGACAAAACATCACCAGCAAAGAAAAATACAAGCCAACATCCACCATGAAAATAGAATAAAATTCCTTAAGAAAATATTAACAAATTGAATCTAGTAATATATTATTAAAAGGACAATACACTACAGCGAAGTAGGGTTTACACCAAGATTGTAGGGTTGAAATTACATTCAAAATTCAAATATTGTAATCCAACCATTTAACAAAATAAAGGAGAAAACCAATATTATTATTTAAATAGATGCAATAATAGTATTTGACAAAATTCAGCATGATAAAAACTCTGGGCAAAGTAGGAATAAAAGAGAATTGTCTTCATATGATATAGGGTATTTAAGAAAAACCCATAATACTAAATTCTGAACAACTGAATGTTTTCCACCTGAGCCAGGAACAAGGTAATAAAGCCTTTCCTCTGCACTTCTATTCAACACCATACCAGAGGTCTAAACAATTCAATAAGAGAAGAAAAAAAAAGTCATAAAAATGAGAAAGGAAGAAGAAAACTGTCCCTAATAGCCCAGGTGATCATCAGTAGGAGGTTAGGTGAATAACATGTGGTATAATCATACAATGGATACTACTCAGTGATAAAAAGTGACGAGCTATTAATATACATAGCAGCATAGTTGAATCTTAAAAACATTATGTTGTGTAGAAAAAAACAACAGCAACAATCTTACATGAAAGAGCATGTACTGTGTGCTTCCATTTATATGAAATTCTGAAACCGGAAAAATTAATCTAAGGCAGCCTCTGGGTGGGTAAGAAAAAGGATTCAAAAAAAGGGGCCCAGAGGAATTTTATTGGGTGATGGTCATAACATTTTATATCTTGATAGGGTTTGTGAATTTAGATTTTATATTCAAAGAAACAAAAACAAAACTCTAAACAAATATTGAGCTTTAGTTATTAATGGCTGCAATTTACTTTGGAATGAATCCAAAAAAAAAATATATGGACTGATAGATGGAGGGATGGATAGATATGTGACAAAGCCTGTGTAGTATATATTAATAATACAATAGAATCTAAAAAGTGTATGTATGGTGCTTGGTGTAAAATTCTTTTAATTTTGTTACCTGTTTGAATATTTTCATATTTAAATATTGGAAAATATAAGACTTGTTCCTCTCTTCTGATAGCCTGAGTATTATTGAGATAAGCTTGCCTCCTTTTCTTCCTCTTCCTCAATATTCATTCCTTTAAGCAATATTCAGCATCTACTGTATGTCAGGCACTGTGGTAAGTGTTGTAGATATAAGAGTGAGCAAGACAGCCCAGATCCCTGCTCTTATGTTGTTTAAATGCTAGTGGGGCTAAGGGGCAATCTCAAAAAATTAGAAATAATGTTAATGTAAAACAATAGGGTAATTTCAAAAGATAAGTTATGGTATAACCATATAAAGAAATACTCTGCAGGCCTTAAATTTTATGTTTGCTAAATGTTTTTATTGACATGGTAAAAATGTTCACACATATAAGATTTTAAAGCTTATACGTGTGAATATTTACAATATTTACAATATTTACAAAGTTAAATATTGGCAGATTCCCATTTAAATAAAAGAGAAATATATTACAAATATACAAAGCCTACATATTCCCAACCAGCTATGGATATCAGGCACCTTAAGTATTCTGTGATTAAACCACGATTGACAAGGTCAGGGAGAGGGAGTTTAGGGGAGGTGAACTGGGTGAAGGAGATAAAGAGGTACAAACTTCCAGATATAAAATAAATAAGTCACAGGGATGTAATGTACAGCATGGGGAATATAGTCAGTAATAGTGTATTAACTTTGTATGGTGACAGACAGTAACTAGATTTATTGTGGTAATCATTTCACAACTTACACAAATATCAAATCATTATGCTATATACCTGAAACTAACAGTGTATGTCAATTGCAGCTCAATTTTTAAAAAGTAAAGTTCAGAGATAAAGATATCATGAGTCCTGGCCGGCCGAGTGGAGTGGTGGTTAAGCGCTGGCTTCAGAAGCCAGTGGCCCCGGTTTGGGTCCCACAAATGAGGGCCAGTGACACTGCCTTTAAAAAATAAAATAAAAAAGATATCATGAGTCCTTCTAGAGCAGGTTGGAACAAAGCGAGGTGTTTTGTTTGCCTTTGCTGGCCAGAGAATGTGAAGTACAGGACTGTGTCTTAGTTGATTTTTAAGACTCAGTTTGGAGCAGACACAAGGGAACTTTCCTTAAAATTCCTAAGCCAAGATTCCATCTCCCTCCTCTGGGCTTCTGACCAAATACCCTTGGCTCCCCGAGCAACATGTGTAATCTTCTCCCCAGCTCCTAGATATTGGCCTTCTATTGTTTTCTCCTCCTTCTATCGAGTGTATCCTCTGCCTCCCCCAAGATATCTTGGTCCCTCCATTGAGGCTATGCTTTTCTAAAGACAAAATTAGGTTAACTCATTTGAGATGGAGTGAGTATGCAAACTCTCTGAGCTTCCATTTCCCTCTGTTAAAACTATGAATAATAAAATATGTTCCTCTGATCTCGCTAGCCTGTTATGATGATTAAGTAAGATATGGGTAGCAGTGCTTTGTATGCTGTAGTGTCCCAACAAACTTCCATTATAGTATTCTATGTCTGGAACATGTCCAGCATAAATATACTTATGCTACCCTCCCAGTAGAAGCATTCTTACCCACACATATATAAGTACTGTGCATGCAGAGAATAGGAATGTTTTGTTTATTTTTGTATGAGAAAATATCCTAGGGAATCTAAGCCCTTTGTGTGGTCTCTTTCTTCTCTGCACTCCATAAGACCTCATTTTATATCCTGACCACAAAGAGCCCTCAGTAAATTCTGTTTACCCTTTCCTGGATGCATCTCACAAGTGTTTCTTCTTCTTTGCATTCATTCATTTTGCATACATTGAACACCTACTATATGCCAGGCACAGTGTCAGATGAGCTCACGGTATAATATGGAGTAGATAGCAGACAAATAAGGTGTGGTAGTCTGTGTGGGTCAGAGATCTGAACACATGGTTTCTTGGGCAGGACAGAGGAGTAATAGCAGTTCAAGCCATTTCCACTTGCATCCCCCTCCTCTTGCTGCCTCACTATCCCAAAGCCTTTTCTGTTTACATCCTTTTTATTCTTGAGGCTTAGTCCAAATGTTTCTTAAAGCATGAGGTTTTCTTCAATCATGCTGTGTTATTTATTTTTTAATTCTAAGCTGATGATGCTTAAAATATTGATAAGATGGATGAGGGATGGGTGAATAGAAACCTACCAGCTCTCAACTTAATGAAAGCTTCAAAATAAAAAGAAAACTTTCTTCGTAAATTGCATTACATGCTCCCTGTAACTTTTTTCCTTATACCTCTTTATATTCCATCTCACTAACTGTGCAAGTTGTGCTGGTAACTCTGTAGTTTGTGCTGGTAACAGCAGGTTGTGATGCTAACTTCTTAGGTTGTTATGGTAACTCTGTAGGTTATGGTGGTAAATGTAGGTTGTGGAGATAACTGTAGGTGGTGATGGTAACTCGGTAGGTTGTGATGGTAACCAGGTTGCAATAGTAAAGCACATGAAGGAAAGGGAGAAAATGGTGACTAGCCTCTCAGTTCATTACTCAGTTCATGCTCTCTTAGGCAGACATACAAAATTCCTGCACTTGTGAATTCCCACAATGCTTTGCTTACCCTCACTCCAAAGAACTGAACCAATGAATACTTTTGTCCACATCCTCTTGGCTACCAAACCATGTACCTATGTCTTTACTTCCAACAAGCTGGCATTTTGGCTTAAAGTTATGAAATATTCCTTATTCTAAGAGATAGAGGTGCATTCCCAGCATTTCGGGACCACATGCCCAGCTCTGATAAAATACAAATGTAATTAATGTTTTGCCTTTTAGTTTGAGGCTGTACAGATATATGCATTTCTGTCTCAGTTGATTCATTTTTGTTAGTTTGATAGTTTTCCTCCCATAAACCAGAATATTAGTTACCAAGACAAAGGGGTGTGGAGAAGGGGACAAAAGTGAGAATGGGGATGAGTGCAGAGAAGAAAACAAGATTGGAAAGAAGGAAGAAATGGGAATGGGAAAGAAGAGAGGAAGGGAAACAAGCGAGAAACAAAGAAAAGAAAAGGAGGAAGGAAGGAAGGAAGGAAGGAAGGAAGGAAGGAAGGAAGGAAGGAAGGAAGGAAGGAAGGAAAAAAGGGGAAAGAGAAAGAAAAAGGAGAAAGGAGAGAAAAGAAAGAAAGTGATTGTATAGTCAGTCTCAGGCCTCTAATTTGCTATCCAGTCCTGGATTCTCATTCACATCTCCACCATGCAGCTAAGACATCTGTAGCTTGTAGTGAATTTTATCCCCACTGGGAAGATAAAAGCTCTCAAGAGTAATTTGCAATTTATTAGAGGCTGTGTCCCCTCCTTGTCACCTTCATATGACTTCCCCATAAGTGAGTCTTTTCAACCTCTTCTAGCTATTAATCATGTTTTTTAAGCCAAACTCAGTATTTACCATCAAAACACTTTTTAGACATGAAAGAAAAATCCATTAACTTGCTTTGGTATTCATCCAAACTGCATTTGCTGGGCAGCACAACTTGAATTATTTTGCCTTGGGTTTCAAAAAAAATGAATTTGTCTTTTCACAAATTAACCAAATTCTCTGTGGTAAAGTGATAGAGAAGTTTAAGTCTTAGTCATGGGCTCATTTTCCTGAGATGTTCAGTTAAGTCTCAAAGTGATGACCACTCCTGCCCTACTCTTTCTACTTCTGCTTCCCCCAACCCAAGCCCATAGTCAGCCTTGCTGACTGACCTCCTCTGCCCCAGAGGCTGAAAAACAATCCTGAAGTGAAAGCCAAAGCATTTATCTGCACTGGCCTGCCATCAGGCCAAGGCTTATATTAAGATCCTGTTGAGAGAGGGGAGACAAGAAGTTTCCTGCCTTCTTAGCAGGGCACTACACGCCACAGCTGAGTGGTCATAAGCATTACTTAGCCTCAGTTTCCTCATTGATCAAAATAAGAATGATGCTTCCTATTTTGAAAATTCTGTTAAACAAGATAATGTTTGTTTGGTTTTTAATGATGATCACTTTTCCTTTCCCCTCTTCCTCCCCTTTGCATCTTCTTGAAGTAAAAAAGCACCCTGAAGAGCAGCTGATGAGACTACAAAGGATGGTATATGAGAATGTGCCTACAACTATTAAATGTTCACTGGAACTTCTCTTCGTTCTTAGGCTGACCCAAGAATCAAGGACACAGGGGTGGTCACTGAACTTCCACATGGCACTCTGTTATCCCTGAAAGGCTGCCTATGCATGCCCTGTATGCCTGCTGCCCCTTCCTGCCAGTGGGGCTCCCATGAGCCAGCCGCTTGTCTGCTCCAGCTCCTGAAGTTGGGTTTACACCTTGGTCTCTACTCCACAGTCCTGTTCCAGGAAGAGGCTTATCTTTATTTTCCTCTAGTCCAGCCTAAGCAACCATGTGCTTGCCAGTTCCTATCCATGGAGACATCATGCTCCCAAGCACAATTCTCCCAGAGATGGCAGCAGGTCTTAGTTTATGAATGTGGTACCATGCTCTGCTCACACATAAAGGAAAAAAAATAATTCATCTGTGGGTTGACGGACAGAGCCAGTATGAAACTTCTATATGCAGCTGTCCCCAGCCAAGCGTCCAAAGTAAGTTTGGGAAAATAAGTCTGGAGATGTTTGTTATATGCACCACTTATGGAGTGAGAGCTTCTCATAGCTGGTTCTGCATGCTCATTCTGGCTGATACCCTTAGAGAAGCTCTCTGTCAAGTTCAGCATTGCCATCAGCTCCCCTGGGTTGAGGCCCTCCAATGGGCAATGGAACCAGAGAAACGGCAGAAGAACAGGGCAGGAAGCATGACAAAACCATGGATCCCTATGTGGACTCAAACTTGGGTCGTTCCTCTTCACTGAGGTCCAAGGATACAATGCAGTCAGAACAGTGCACCTGGAGTGAGGACAGAGGGCAGAGCCCATGCCTCTAACTAGGTCCTGGAAGAGTCACCCCAGCAGGGTTCTTCTCTGTTTTCATGGGGTGGGAACAGTCAAGGAAACATACACTGATCTCAGAGGGCTTGAAGGAATAATGATCCTTTCACAGGTTACCCTCCTCATTCATTTCCAGCCCCGGTTCATTTCTGTGGTGCTGTTGTCAGGATAGTAACTGCAATGAGTTGTCTGGCTGTCCTCTCCCTACAAGAGGGAGAAGTAGGAGGTGGGCCCAACCTCAGCTTTCCTCACTGCACCCTCACCTCACCTTATGGCAGCCACATACATGTTCTTCTACAGGCTGACCTTGTCGTTTCTCCATCTAAAAGTGGAATCTAACTACCCCCTGACCTCCCACTCCATCTGGGTTAGTCTTATAACTTGCTGACCAAGAGTGTGAGAAGGGAATGACATCTGGGGCCTTCTGAGCTTAAGTCATGACAAGCTTTACAGCTCTCACCTAAATCCCCTGGAATGTTTGTTCTTGGGACACTTCATCTTGTAACACAGCTGCCATTATATAGAAAGCCAAGCCAAATAGGAAGGAGCCTGTGATAGGTGCTTTAGTTGACAACTGCAACTAAGCTCAAGCGAATAGCCAGCATCAACTGCCAAGGAAGGAGGTCACCTTCTTTGATATTTAGCCAATTAAGTCTTTTTCTGACTCCACCTCAGCTTCTTTCTAGCTGCAAACATGGAGAACCCAAGTAAATTTGCCTCCTTGAATTTAGTCCATCCACAGAACCAGAAGAGATAACAACGGAGTGATAGATTAAGCCTCTAAGTTTTCTGGTGCTTTGTTTTATAGCAATAGATAATAAAAACATACGTTCACCCTCAATTCTGTGGTCTCATAGAAGCGGTGGGTAAAGGAGAACATTCTGACCCACCGAGGAGCTCTTCCTGCCACAATGTCCTCTTTATGTTGTCATACAGGTAGAAGACTCTTATTTCTCTTTTAATTCTATTCTGTATGGGAAGTTGCTCAGCTAGCTTTGCACAGTGCTTCCCTGCAGCCAGAAGCCCCTGGCAGGTGCTGAACCAGAACAAGAGTGAATTCCACCAGGGTCATTTAGGGTGACTAAAGCAGCCTTCTACAGAGTTCATGCACATTTGCTCTCCCCTGTAAGCCTCTCTCTGGGTTCCCTTTCTTTGGATAAGGCCCGAACTGAAGAAGGAAAGGGGGAGGCTCCAGGCTCCAGGCTGCCTGCAGTTCAGCCAATCTATTTCAATCACACTGCTCCTTCTTACTGACATTTGCACATATGGTACTTTGTATGATTTCCTTACCAGAGTGCAAGGATGACGAGTCAATTCTCTGAGACAGCTCTGGAAATATTGACAGCCAAGCACTACCAAGCCAATAGAATAAATCACCCACAGGGTTCAAGGACACAGCTGAACTGGCAGCTAAACTCAGAGAGCAGAAGCTGGGTTTTGCACACCTCAGTGCACATGAGAAACACTGGCTTCTCTGCCACACACACAGGAGCCATGTTCAGGGGCAAACAGTAGGTCTTGAAAGCTGATACTGCTCTCCCCACTTAAGTCTTGAGTAATACTTAAAGATGAGCAATTATCAGAAAGGATCACTCGTAGTGCCTAAATATTTTTAGGTAGGAAATTAGCATAAGTGAAGGCAGAGGACAAATGTGTAATAATAAGAGATGATGAGAAAAAGAGGCAGAATTTAGACAAATAGTTCTCTGTAGTCTTAAAGAAATTATGCACAAACACACATGCTATGACATGGAAAGAAAAATATATGAGGGTTCAAAGGAATCTTCTCAAGAAAATAAAGAAGACAAAAATAATTTTTAAAAGATGAAAATAGGCTGGCCGGCTGGCCGAGTGGCTCAGTTGGTTAAGAGTTGGCTTGGGAGCCTGAGCTCTGAGCAGCAGGGCCCCGGTTCAGCTCCTACATGGGCCAGTGACACTGCACCCTCCACAACTAGACTGAGGAACAAAAGGAAAGCAACTTGTCTGTTCCCCTTTCCTGATTCCTCAATAAAAATCTTAAAAAAAAAAAAAAAGGATGAAAATGGCATTGGAAGTGACAAACATACAAACAACAGACTGGTTTAAAATATTGTCAAAAATAAGGTAGCAGAACCAAGAAAGTGAAAGAACAGTTATCAAGATTATCATGTTATGGATGGATCTGAAAGAAAATCTAGCATGCTCACATTGGTGTTCCTAAAGAAGCAAGCAAAGCCAATGGAATAGAAAAGTCACAGAATTATAAAACAGCTGATGGCAAAATATGGTGGAGATCCATGCATTCTTATAGCGTTACTTCCTTGCAAAAAATGTACTGAAAGAGTGAACGAATAAAGCAGTTAAAACTCCAAACAAAGAAGAATGCTAAGTAAATCGTGTTGAGTGAGGAATGCTAAGAAAGTATGCAGTTTGGAAAGTAAGTAGAAGAGACGCACAGAGAAGGCTGAATCTTAAGTGCCTGTGGAAAGTGATAACAAGAAGAGAGCCAGTTCACCCCCAGGCCCCCAGAAAGTCTTGAGAGCTAGATGCTCCAGGAATCAGAGGAATGAGATAAGAAGTGGAAAACAGGGAAATGGATCCAAATTCTGGCTAAGGAGCAGTTGACCCCCAAATCTCCTGGCCTGCTGTGCTTTACTGGATGAAACTCTCTACCTTTCAGATGGGCTCAGGATTCATGGAAACAGGTGTAAAGGGCGATCTTGGAAGGCCAAGCAGAAGTCCACAAGCTGCTATGAGACTCTGGCCTCTTCTTCTATCCTTTCACAGAACACTGGCCTGTTTTCTCTGGAAAGACTGATAAACTCATAGAAAAACTCAAGTTCATGAACACTGAGGGATTCCGGAAGAAACTTCTGGAAACCTGTCTGAAACTCCTCCAGCACAGGCCTTTCATCAATAAGCACCATCCACAAAGAGCTCCTCCCATTCACTTTTAGTGCCTTTCTCACAAATTTCAAGTTGCAAAGTTATCACCAAACATTAGGGGAGTGCCTTCAGTGTGCAAGACAGGCCAAAGTATATGCAAAAATTGAACTCAAGCAGAATTAGAAAAGTACAATAATTAACATCTTCCAAAAGACAATATATAATATTACATTCAAGAAGTAAGAACAGTTTATGTTAGAAGGGAAAAAAGGAACACTAGAAATTGAGTTATGAAGAAAGGGATCAGGGGAAATTAAAAACGAGAGTTTAAATTAAAAAGTGCATGAAAAGTTTGAAAGATAAAATTGAGAAAATACTCAATTATGTAAAACAATAAGATGAAAATAGGAGAAAAAACGTATTAAAATTAGAGGATTAAATAAAAAAGTACAACACCTCACTGATAGGAAATCTAAAGGAGAAAAAAGAGTGGAAATTATTTTTTTTAAATAGAAGAAAATATTGCAGAAATAAAGAGTTTGCTTTTCTCAGAATAATCAATGGAAAGAACCACTCCAAGGCACAGCACTGTGAAATTTAAGAAGAGCAGAGGGTTAAAGAGAATATCTTACATATCAGAGAGAGAGAGAGAGAGAGAGGGAAAGGGGTAGGGAGAGATGTGAAAAAATACCAGAATTATCATTCTGGACTTAGCAGAAACATAAAATGACTTCACATTTCTGAGGGATGATGATTTCCAGCCCAGAGTTCTAGTCCCAGCCAAATCATAAATATTAGAATAAAAACAGTTCAGACATGCAATAGCTCAGAACAGTACATCTACCCCCATTTTTTAGTAAATTATTGGAAAATGTGTCCCATTAAAATGAGAAAAGAAACTAAGAAGAGGAAGACTGGGAATCAGGAAGAAAGGACCCAATAGACAAGGGCACAGAAAGGCCTCCATGAGAAGGGGAGTCCTGCACACACTGGTCACAGTTCCAGACACCAGGGAAGCCGTGGGATGAAGGAAAAATCACCTTACAGCATAGAGAAACAGTGTTTAGAGGGGTTACCACTCCTTTGGAAATTTGGGAAAGGATCAATTATCATTAGAAAAAAATATAAGCAAATAAAAAAGTGAGGTAATGATTAATTCCGGGCAATTATTAATTTTGAGAGACAGAAAGTTGCACAAGAAAGAATATGTAATCATAACCCTCTATTTTCTCAGCATTTATTCATTTAGCAAGGATTGAAGGAGTAACAATTTCAAGACAGCATTGTTCTAGGTTCTGAAAATGAAGCAGGAACAAAACAGATTAAGTTTCTGTATTGCATTCTTGAGGGGAGGAAAGACGAGAAGGTTATAAAAAAGAAAAATCAGGGTGAGGAAGATGGGGAAAGCCTCTGAGTGTTCAGGGAAAGCCTCTAGGTTAGTTATAGCAACAACAGATAGGCAATAAACATTACCTATATATGTAAAATAGTGAAAACACAAGGCACTAATCATAAAAATTTTGTTAGCTGAAAGGAGGTACAAAGAGTAAGAGGAAAAATCTCAACTTTCACCAAAGGAAATTTGTCAATAATTTCTAAAATCTAAAAATCAAGAAAGAGCATTATAAGCATATTATTTAGAAATATGGAAGGAAATATAAAAAGAAACAGAAAATTTGGATTTTGTTGTCTCTGGAAAATAGGATTGGGTCTTGGGGAAGTGTGGGGCAGAGTATACTTGACTCTTAAATTTGTTCATATATGACTTTGATGAAAATAAAAAACTCATTTAGTAGAATTAAATATTACTGAAATGAATACTCAAGTCTACAATTTAAAAGTATACAACCTGCACCAAAGATAGATAGATAGATAGATAGATAGATAGATAGATAATAGATAGATACACATGCACATGTTCATGCACACATGTGTATATATATTACACCAAATATATATATATATATATATAATACCAAATATTTGGTATATATATATATATATATATATATATATATATATATATATATATATATATATCTCAAACTTAGTCCAGAACAGTTACTAAATTCCAAGGCACAAAAAGATTCATATGTTCATCCAGACAGAAAATCCACATTACATACAAGGGGAAAGACTGGGTTGAGCTCAGATTTCTCCAATGCAATATTCAATGCCAGAAGTCAATGAAGCAATAATTTACAAGGTTCTGAGTGGGAAAAGTGTCACCCAGGATTTTGCTATTTAGCCAAGTTGTACATAAAGTAAAAAGACAAAAGGCAAATGCTGTCAAATAGCAATACTTCAAGAAATTCATGACTTTTTCTTGGAAAAAGAAAAACTTGATGAAATTGAGCCAACCAAGGGACAAATCAAAACATTTTTTTAAAACTGGAAAAACTGGCTAAAAGCTGGTGGTGAGCTCTAACCTCATTTAATATAAAAGTAAAACTAAAAAACTGAGGCAACTGTGATTAAAGAACAGAATGTAAATGTTATAAACTTTGAAATGAAAAATTAATAACTTTAAAATAATCAAGACATATTAGAGAAAATGATGCAAGGGCCCAAGGTTGTTCTAATTTCCCCATATCTCAGAGCAGGGAATCAACAGAAAATGCCTCAAGTTGTAGTTTGGTGTAAAAGCATAAACAATCCAATCAGCTTTAAATTTGAGAGGAAACTTACAAAAATGAATCTGTCTTCTGAAAAAAATATTTATCTAAATTTCAACAACTCCTACAGTTTTTCTTCTCTTTCACTAAATTCCATGAAGATTGAGTGTTACAATTTTATTTTAAAATAGTAAGTAGGAGGAGGGAGTGAGGAAATGAGATAAAGTGATCAAAAGGTACAAAAATTATAAGATAAATAAGATCTGGGGGTGTCATGTACAACATGATGAATATAGTTTATACTGCTGTATGGTATATCTCAAAATTATTAAGAGAATAAATCCAAGAGTTCTCATGCAAGGGAAAAAAAAAACATTTTTTAAATTTTTTTTATGTCTATATGACATATGTTAACTAAACTTATTGTGGTACTCATTTCAAAATATATGTAAATCAAATCATTATGCTGTGTACCTTAAATTTATACAGTACTGTATGTCAATTAGATCTCAATAAAACTGGACAAAAATGATATGTTAAAGTATTTCAAAAGTTTTTAAATTAAAGAATTTATCTCAAAAAATAAAATAAAATAAAATAGTAAATAGAATCCCATCCTATAAAATAGTATGTATATTGATTGATCTTTTCACCAGCATACAAGGTCAGACAATTAAGTTTGCAAACGCATCCTAGAGTAAGCGCTACATATATCATTATTGAATATCACTACCATTGCCTTCGAAGTACTACCCTTGGGAAGCTATGTATCAATGCCAGCACCTAGTCCACCCTTCAAAACAATTTTAAAATTCTTTTTCTGGAATGGCCATCAGAGCTGCCATCATATTACCCTTGATGTTCTGAATGTTATCAAAATGTCTTCCTTTCAATATTTCCTTTATCTTCAGGTAAAGAAAGAAGTCACTGGGGGCCAGATCAGGTGAGTAGGGAAGGTGTTCCAATACAGTTATTTGTTTACTGGCTAAAAACTCCCTCACAGACAGTGCCATGTAAGTTGGTGCATTGTTGTGATGCAAGAGCCATGAATAGTTGGCGAAAAGTTCAGATCTTGTAACTTTTTCATGCAGCCTTTTCAGCACTTCCAAATAATAAATTTGGTTAACTGTCCAGTTGGTACAAATTCATAGTGAATAATTTCTCTGATACCAAAAAAGTTTAGCAACATCAATGCAACAAGTTTGTGAATTAATTGTCACACCTCATATATGCATATATAGAGGACTAGAGTGATAATCACAAAGAACATGTTTATTTCTGAATGATGAGATTTAAAAACTTTTTTGTTATTTTTCTTTGTATTTTTTGGGTTGCTTAGTGTTTGTTTGTTTTTAACAAACAAAAATTATACAGTTTTCATAAAACACAAATCAAAAAGAAGTATTTACTGACTAGTAGTTATTTTATGACACTGACTGTGCTTACGCACTATAGAAATACAGATGTTAACTCTGTATGGACTCTTTCCATGCAGTATAACCAAAAGGACTAAATAGGTGGTGATGATGGTGATGGAATTATTATACAGAAATAAATAGATGATAAATAATATAGATATATGATGGACAGAAAGATTGCCAAATAGATATAGAAATAGATAATGGTACAGCAACACATAACTAGAACACCTTGCATTTGCATCTGAGTTCACATTATCATAATTTGTTCAGCAAGGAAACTAAAAACAGAAAGATTTCCTAGACATTACAATTGTCTCACTCAGTTAGGAAAAGAAAAAATATCTCTATATACGAATGCTGTTATTTATTAAAATATTTTTCTAATTCCTCATTCATAATAGCATGTTGTATTTGAATAAAATGTTAAGCTATTATTCAAATTGGATATGCCAGATTATTTTGATAAAGATTTTTTTTTTAAAGATTGTAATATCTACAAATTGAAGGGAAAATAGCCATTGTTCTTTTTAATTTGGTTACACATGCATAAAGAAAGCCTAGATTTTCAGACCAAGAAGCCATGACATCCAATCATCATCATTTACCTGTGACAGGAAAACAGTGCCAGGGAGATGTGGCTGCGGGCAGGTGATGAGGAGACTGCCCTTGAAAAGTTCCCAGCAACACATCCAGCTATTCTTTCTCATTCCCTGTGGTGTGCTATGTTCAGGGGGCCACCAGAAGCTAGGCCAAAGCAGGGAAGGTTTCTTCTTCCCTAGAGCCTTCAGAGACAGCATGGCCCTGCTTTCACCTTGATCACAGACTTCTAGGCTCCAGAGCTCTGAGAGAGTAAATTTCCATTGTTTTGAGCTATCAGGTTGTGGTCCTTTGTTAAGGCAGTCCTAGGAAACTAGGAAGCTCTCCCCTTGTCTGGATCCCATAATTTTCCAGGCCAGTCACTTCTCACAAAGGGACTGGTGATGGGGAAGAGAGGTCAGAATGGAAAGAGAATAGTCTTATCAATTGTATTTAAAATGTTTTACATTTGAACATTTTACAAAAACTTATATGAACACATTGTTAAGGACCCTCCCCTAGTTCTAGAAGGCCCAAAACATAAGCTGCCTCGGGAACCAAGCACTGGCCTCTAAAGAATATCTGTGTAAAATTCAGATTACAGATTAGTTATCAGGGGTTGTCAGGGCTCACATGACCATTCCTCAAATGCAGTTCACAAACACAGACTCTCAGAGTGAGTGAGTGAAAAGAAAGTCTGAATGTAAAACGTAGTCCCTATCCTTAAGTGGCTGGCAGTCCAGAAGAGTCTGGCTGCACCATGCAGCAGAATTAGATAAATGCCACAAAGGGCACATGTGCAAATGCTCTAGGGAGGAAGGGGTGAGTGTGGGAAGTAAATGCTGGATGCTTCATGGAAGAAGGCCAGAAGGCAAAGACTTTAAAAAATGGAAACCTTTAACCAAAGGTGTTGAGGCCCTTCCTCCAGCCTAACCCAGAGTGTTTCCAATACCCAAGTTGGCCGAGTCAACACTCAGAAGAACTGTCACTCTGCAGAAGGAGTCTGGAGCTGCTTTTGGGGCAGGCTTCTTGTAGCCATCAACTTTGATAAGTTTAGCCTGGTGCCTAATGCCAACCTTAATTTCCCTTAGCAGGGCTTACAGGCGCAGCAAGTGTGTATGAGACTCAAGATGGAATTTTTATACATGTGAAAGCAGAGGGAAAGTAAATTAAAGCTAACCTGAAAGAAAGAGAATATTAGGTAACTTTTCATAAATCCTGAGTTTTCAACATTTAGGGACCTTAAAGTGTACCTGGTCTCAGCCCCTCTTTTCACATAAGAGGAAAATGAAACCCAGGGGTCCAGTGGCCTACCCACAGTCACAAGTGGAGGTACAGTCACTCTGTTCCAAGTCCCCCTTTGCTTTCCCACCACACGAGGTTAATACTGCAACACTAAATAATTACTCTCACTACTATAGGTTAACCAGAGAAAAAACAATATATTTTGAGCTTAGTTTACTCCTATATAAAGTAATTTTAAAGGTGACACTGTAAGTCAGGTTTTTGTAGTTAGGTAACGTGGCAGTTGAATCCACACAACTACCTTTAAAATAAAAAAATAAGGTAGGAAATCAATCAGTTATTTCAAACCAGTGTATTTAAATTATCCTCATTTAAAATAATTATTTTGGGGCCAGCCGAGTTCTGCGGTGGTTAGGAGCTGGCTTGGGACACCAGCGGCCCCGGTTCAGATCCCACATATGAGGGCCAGTGACACTGCCCTCAAAAAAAAATAAAAATAAAAATAAATAAAATAAAATAATTATTTTGGCACTCCCAAAACACTTGAATGTTCTATTAGTTTCACTGATTGAGTTAAAATCTGAATATATTCACCAAGTTGTGAATTCATTTGACTAAACTAATTGCCTTTACTTTGTTGTTTGACATCAGAAATGTTCCACTCTACTTCCCAAGTAAAGACTGGAGGGGCACATTTTCCAGATTACAGGCCCCACTGACACTGAATTTTAATTTCTTTGCATCTGTTGCTGTCAGAAGCCTCATGCTAAAATGGGCGACAAATTATCCCGTTTGTCCAGGGATGTCCGGATTTTAGAACTCTCATACCCATATCCCAGGAATCTCTCAGACCTGGACAAATCAGCATGGTTGACTCTTGAGATGATTTCATCATTGTCTATTGTTGCTCCCTACCGTTATTTTCCTTTGTTAGGTTGATTTTTGAACTTGTTCCTAATGATATATGAGATTAAATGTGTAAATCCAATGAAAAACAATGAGAACAGACTTAAATTATTCCAACTGCTGAATCAAAGCGCAATTTGCTTCTTAAATGAAATTATGATGTTAGTGAAAGTCTGCCACAGATCTTATCAGCTCTTTACCCAGGAAAATCAATGAGGTTGTCTTGATACCTTATCCTAGGGAAGCTCAGCCTGCATTACTTACACATACCAAGTGTTCCTTTCTATTTGGTGAGAAATGGAATGTGAACCAAGGCAAGTCAAAAAATTTTTTCTGAAACAATAACCAAGCAATAACTAATGAATTAGGTAACAGAAAAGGTACTGTTACTCTGCTTCCCCATCTCTAAACTAGAGCAGTAATAGCATCTACTTCATAAAATTGTTCTGAAGGTTAAATGTGGTAATATTTGCAGAGCACTTAAACAGTGCCCACACAGGAAGGGCTGCCTTTATGAATGTTTGTAATATAAATAAATCAATTAAAACTGTGCTGCCTAACTTTCATTACAATTCTGCTTGAGATATAGGTAGATGAATGCATGAGGTCTGACAACTAAGTTCACAAACTCATCCTAGAAAAAGTGCTACATATTTCATTGCTGAATATCACTGCAGTCACCTTCGAAGTACTCCCCTTGGGAAGCTATGCACTGATGCCAGCGCTTAGTCCATCCTTTAAAGCAATTTTGAAACTCTTTCTGGAATGGTCAACAGAGCTGTCATCGTATTATCCTTGATGTCCTGAATGTCATCAAAATGTGTTCCTTTCAATATTTCCTTTATCTTCAGGTAAAGAAAGAAATCATTGGGGGCCAGATCAGTTGTTCAGGTGGCTTTTGTCTAACTTTTTCATGCAGTCTTTTCAGTATTTCCAAATAGTAAACTTGGCTAACTATTTGTGCAGTTGGTACAAATTCATAATGAATAATCCCACTGATATAAAAAAAGGTTAGCAACATGTTTGCAACAAGTTCACAAACTTAATTGTCAGAAATTCATAGATTGTAGATCTATAAATATACATACACATATATGCACATATATATACATGCACACAAACTTGTGTGAGGAAAATGTTTACAGGAATGAATATAAAAAGATTTGATGTTAATTTAAGGTTAAAATTTACACCAAAGACAAATGAGGTTGTTTCTTCTCTTTATCAAAAATTTCTTTAAAGGATGAGGTTCTCCCATTAATAGTACTTTTGATTCATAAACATTTGATGCTCACACTATAAGAAGTGTAGATATCATGTAAAGTAAGGTGTGTGGGCAGCATTTCTTTTGAGTTCCGACCTCCACTGCTCAACTGCCTTGAGAACTTGAAGGAATCTGCAATTTCTTTTATTCATCCATAATGGGAGTTCAAAGTAGTTTTACTCAAAGTTTTCTAAGTCACATTGGGGGTTATAATTTAGGAGGGGAGATACTATAAGCATCAAAAGACAGGCACAGTCGAGACAAAAGTCAAAGACAAGTGAGTCCCCATTTGCCTGTGTCTGAGTCCCCTCTCCTTGCCCACAGAGTGTAAGTGAAATGGATATGTGCCCAGGGAGGGGCCTGGGCAGTGTGGGAGGAAAGAGAAGCAGGAAGAGTTCCTGGAGAAAGTGGTACTGGGCCAGACCTTCCAGATTAGGAGGGTTTGGATGTGTAGAATTGGACAGGGAAGGGCAAGGGAGCCCATATTGAAGGCACAACAGAGTGCAAAGGGGGCAGAGCCAGCAGTATGATCAAAGCCCACAGTATAGTGTAAAGAGAGTGTGGAAACTGGAACGGGAGAACTAACCGGGGACCACTTTGTGGATAGCCATGCCCACCTGGCTAGGAGGCTGGGTCCTAAAAAGATCTCAGTACACATTAGCTGTGACTATGATAAAAACAATGATTTTCACAACATCAATGGTGATGATAATCGAGATTTGATAAACAGGACAAGGAAAGGATGCAAAAAACCAAACATGGAATGAAGGAAATAAGTAGGTTTGAGAGGAAATAGGAGGGAAAGAGCTTGGTTCTATGGAATCTCATGTCAATAGGATAACAGATAGATGACTTGGGCTGAAGTTTTGGAGAAAAGTCATGGCTTAAGATGGAGATTTTAGAAGTCACCAACCTAGAGGTGAAAATTAAAGTCAGGAAATTGAGGTCACAAGGAGATATATAGAGAAACAGAATTGGAAGCTAGAAACTTATGGGAAAAAAGTTAGGTCAGGGCCTCTGGAACTGGTGTCTAGATTGCTGATGGCAGTCACTACAATTCCCGTCTCTCCAATGCAGGTACGCAGGGACCCCAGGTAGCGAATCTCCAGCATCTCTGACCTTAATTCTGATCCATGCTCAGGGCTCACCTAGGTGTCAGCCCAGCTAGTGTTCTGGGCAGAGATGGGCTAGATGCAGGGCTGCCATTGGTGAAAATTTGTAAAAGATCTTGCCGCCCACTGTCCAACCCAACCTCCTTCAAGACTACCCCCAAGATAAGATAAAACCCCTACCTGGAAGAGGGTTGTCAGGGATGAGGAAACTTTCCTCTTTCCCTCTTAGATCTTCTGGCTCTCCGAATAATTCAAACTGAAACAGCACACTGGTTCTGCTCCCTTAAAGAAAACAGGTGCTTAATATAACCTTTGAGTTAGTTTACAGAGACTACACTGTGCAGTGCCGCCCCATCCTTAAGATGATCCTGGAACCAAGAATCTTTAGTGTATGGAACTCAAGTGATGGAAATGCGGCCACCAAAGCCCTTTATGAAGCAAAATTCTTTCAATTGGAAATACCCTGTGCCTAGATCAAATGTGGACAATATAGAACTGACCAATCAAACCCTGCCAGATTGGAATTCCTTTGTGCTCTCTCTTGGCCCTGGACCCTAAACCATAGTTGGCCAAGTTCCAAAACCTTCCAATCAAAACTTGCCCTATCACATTACCTCATGCCACCCTGTTCTCCCTAACCCATAAAACTTGTCCAGACTCCAAACCTAGGAGACAGATTTGACTCCTGTCTCCTGCAAGTCAGCTCAGCAATAAATTAATAGCTTTCTTTTCTCAAAGGCCTGTCATAGTTTTGGCTCCTATGCACATTGGGCAATGGGCCCTTGCTTGGTAACAAAATGGCATACAGCAGATTAACAGGAGAAAATCAAGTTTTAATATGTGTGCACAGGGAATTCACATAAGCATAAAAATTCCAAGGACAATGAGGCAAAATTAGGTATATTTGTCATTCAGAACTAAGGAGGAGGAAGTAAGGCAATTCACAAGGAGATGAAAAGAGTTATTGTTTAGTAAACAAATGTACTGGGAAGAGGACTTTGATCAAAGGGGCCTGCTATTCCCCCCTGACTATCACACCTAGTTTGGATTAAACTACAGTTATCTATGATGATATCTCCCTTCCTGGAGTAAGTCCTTTGTCTAAATTCTTTCAAGAAGTAAGGAGAAAGTTCCAAGTTTCTTCCTGAGCCTTCTGGGTTTTCAGTTCAAAGTAATGTGCATGTCAGGGTGGCACAGCTTGGGGCAATTTGTTCTGAACCCCTATAGAGTGATAGTGGGGTTAGTGACAGAGAGCATGGAACTATACTGCCTGTGTCTTGCCCACCCCCTTCCAAACTGGGTGGATGAAGAAGAGAGTTTCCAGGTAAGATGAAGGATGCTACAGCCCAGTAGATCCTGGACCCTGCCCTTGCATGGCCTGTACTGACCCCTGGAGATGGCAGCCTTGCAACTATGGTAAGATCATTGTGAGAAGTCTAGGAGCAGAGCAAGTGCCTGATGAGAACCTCCAGTCTCCTGCAGGTATCAAAAAGGGACCTCATGCAAGAGAACCCTGAGCACTTAAGACGAAAAAAAAAAAAAAAGGGAGAGGGAGGCTCAGGGTAGAGAAGCAACTATCCTGAGGGTCAGGGCCATGCAGTGACCTGTGAGTTTGACTCTAGGGGCTCAGGCGAGATCCTGATGCTCTCTAGATGTTGCAGGACAGTGGGCAAGTAGCTGAATCCAAGCCAAGAAGTTCAGAATGAACCACAGACACACTTTAGGACCAATGAGAACAAGTTATATCTGGAGCAACATATACTGGGCTAAAGAAAACATTTTATTAAAATTAATTCTGCTTCTTTCTTTTTTACTTTTTAATATAACTGCTAGAACATTTAAAATTACATATGTTACTCACATTATATTTTTTATCAGACAGTGCTGGTCCAGATTGTTTTCTTCATCAGACTGATGGAGCATTAAAGTTAGAAATTAATGCATGTTCTATAAAATACAGAAAGTGTCAGTGCTGCACCCTGTGAGGTCTGAAATTTTTATTCACAACACATGAATTATTCTACCCACCTGGCAAAGCCTGTCCTCACCCAAGTCTAGGTGGACTTGATTTCTGAAAGCATTTGACACAATATTAGGCTTAAACCATATTAAGAGGTTGAATTTTTTTCCAAGTGCAAGAAGAGGCTCTCAAAGGCTTTAAAGAAACACATGATTTGGGCCGGCCGAGTGGCGCATTGGTTCAAAGCTGGTTTGGGATGCCAGCGGCTCCGGTTCGGATCCCACATATGAGGGCCAGTGACACTGCCCTTTACAGCTAACAACAGCTCCACCTGGAGCTGGGCTGAGAGCCCCGGTGACAGTGTAGGCTGTAGCCCCTGCTGCAGTGGGCTGCCATAAGCTACAGTGAGTGGCCGGCAGCCAGCGTGAGCTGCCAATAGCCGCGGTGAGCTACCATCCAGAGGCCGGCGACTGATCTGCCTCATCCAGGAACAGCGCAATGACGATACCAACATGGGCCAGTGAAGCAATGTCCTCCGCAACTAGACTGAAGAACAAAAAGACAGCAACTTGTCTGTTCCCCTTCCCCAATTCCCTAACACTATTCCCCTCCCCCAATTCCCCAATACAATCTTTAATAAAAAAATAAAAAAAAGAAACACATGATTTGACTTATATTTCCAGAAATCTGTTTTTGCTGCTGTGTAGAAAATGGATTGAAGTTGGAAGCTGAGAGGCCATTGAATTAGTACAGGTAAAAAGATGGTAGCTGCTCCAGTAGTATAATGGTAAATGTTTAACATTAGCTCTTCAAGAGAGAGAGAAACAGAAAGAGAGAGAGAAAGAGAGAGAGAGAGAGAGAGAGAGAGAGAGAGAGAGAGAGAGAGAGAGAGAGAACACTGATTGAGTCTTTGTCAATTTCCATAGTGGAAATACTCCCACTGTGACTGATTTCAAGCTACTAAGGTGAAGTTATTGATGACAAAGTTGGGAAGAGTTGTTAATGATCAGCTCTCAGGAGTGGAACTAGCCATCTTCAGCACACCACAGCCTAGACTAAGATGGTAGCTGTGAAAAAAGAAGAGAGTAGATAGATGGATTTTGAAGACAGAGTTTATAGGACTTGCTAATGGACTGGACATGGAAAAATGAGCAGTCAAGGACACATTCTTGGTTTGTGACTTGGGTGGCACAGCTATTTGTTAAATGGGGCAAATTCCATACTGGGGAATGGTGTGGAAGTGGGACTCCAGATTTCTCTTAAAGACATGATAAGTTTGAAACATGGAAATGAGAGGGATCAGGCTGAAGCAATTGGACACAAAAGACTAGAACTCAGAAGACAGGTTGGGCCTAGAGGCTGAAATCCTGGGATCATCAGACAAATGAGGTCTTATAATCCATAGGAAAAGATATGCTCACAATGAGAGAAAAGAAAGAGAAGGAAAGAGCCTGCCCCTTGTAGAGAGAGAGGTCAAGTGAGAGGGTGAGGAAGCCTGAGAGCACCTGAAGGGGGCTGTGTCCTCTTGACTGATACCCGTGAAGGGATGGTGGACACCACTTCCCATCCATGACTGGTTCCTTGTCTGCTCTCAGCTGTCACCATCCAGCTCCTTCAGCAAAGCACAGCTCCTTCTTCCTAGATGTGGAAATGCAATTACTCTCTGTTGCCCAGGGCCAGAGCACTTTGGAGGCCAATCAGTACAGGCAAATGCTTGGCCTGAGAGGGTAACATTTCTTCCCAGGAAACACCAAGCTGGGTCCAGAAGAAAAACATTAAAATTCCTGGGCAGAGGACAGGCCTTCCAAGTCAGCACGGAGTTAGATCTCAGACTTTCATTCTGGCCACCGTCATTTGGGGTAGACATCAGGACCAGCTGGTTCTTCATTCTCTGTTCCTTTGAGGGGCCACGAAATGGTTTCCTTTGGAAATCAGGAATTTGAAACACAAAACTAAAAAGAGTAGTCTTAACTTTTCCAGAAACTTTCTGGATCCTGCTGTCCTGTACCTGCCAAACCACCACCCAAGCTCACTCACTGACTGATTTCAAAATATCAAGGTTTGATTCACAATCTTTGTCCTTCCCCAAATTGCCTCCTCAACCTACTACTTCAACTCACCAAAAGGTGCTGGGTATCATTCTAAGTTGTTTACACACATTACCTCCCTCAGTCCTCCCAGCAACTCTTGGATGTGGGTACTCATATAAGCCCCATTTACAGACAAGAGAACAGAGGCCCAGGGAGGTTCAGTAACTTGCCCAACAGAGCTGGGATTTGACCCCCAGCAGAGTGGTTCCAGTCTCACCCATAATAATCATGCATACTGCCTCCTGAGTATACATCAGTTTCATTCCCTTTGGGCTTTTAAGCTCCTTGAAGTGTGGATTGGGCCATACCTTCTTCCATTTTAGCCCATCCTTACAATAGCCATCCAAAGTAGAAAGTATTACCTATGAGAAAGTTGGGGCTCAAAGGGTTTTAGTAACTATTCCAAGACCATATAGCTGTAAGTGATGAATTTGGAATTTAAATCCTCATCTCTTTAATTCTGAAGCCTCTGCATTTAGCCACAGCAATAGAAATAGAGTTTTACCCTATAAGTCTAGAGAGCAGAACTAGAATATATGAACAGAAGAAACAAGAGCAGTGGCATCTCTGTATAAGAGAATGGTAAAGAGGAAACTGCCAAAGACTTAGAAGCACAAGACTTGGCTTTGAATTTCTACCCCACCAGATCATCAATCTAGGGCAAATTGCTTAACTTTTTGGACTCCCTTTTTCCTAATTATAAAATACCCTTCCAGTCCTCAAGATAGTTAGATTATAAAGTGCTATAGTGTTGTTGTGCTGGTGAGTGGTCTCACCAGCGAGGTTCTAAAATGGATCTTTCTCACTCTGGTAAAACCTGTTTCTGGAAGTTTTTCTCAGGCAGGCTCGAGGTCAGTGTTGTCATCAGGAAGGGAAGCTTGAGCTCAGGAATACATCACAGAGGTTTTCTGCATGGGCTGGACAACCTGCAGATAACCTTATGCATAATAGTTCATCTTCAAGGGACCTAGATTTCAGGATGGATGAGGTTCTACAAGAGAAGGTCATTAGGGTCAAATGCATCAGGGAAATGTTGAGTTACCCAATTCACAACTATTTTCTTGTCTAGAACTTCTCAGAATCTTTAAGGTGCAATAGTGCATTGTGTAACTTGATAAAATATATAGAATTTCTTAAACATTGTGAGTTGTTTTTAGGAACTTTTTTTCAAGGAGCATCTCATGAAAACAATGGTCTGCGATACACTCTGGAAAATGCCACATGCTGGAAAGATTTAAGAAATAAATAGTTAAGATAGAAAAGTATCGGGTGGGCCCTCATTTCTTCAATAAACTCATATCTTCACCAGCATGCTGTTTAGAACTCCTAGTTCCTTTTGGGTGTGAAATGTTTATCTTATTTAAAGAATTTAAATGCTTCTCTTTCTGCTAATAGTTCACATATTATTATCTATGCTACTTGTTGAAGCAACTTAGAAAGCCCACCCGTAAAGGCAGTGTTTGGTGGTAGATATTCTGAAAGCCATTCCACAGTGTCACAGTGAAGAGTGTCCATGCTTCCCAGGCCCCAAAGCTCCCCGCCGCACCGCTCCCCCAAGCCTGAGGTGTTCTGTGTAACTAAGTCCCTGTATTGCCTGTTGGGGATGAGGGGGTATCTATTAGGTTGGTGCAAAAGTAATAGTGGTTTTGGACCATGACTTTTAAATCATTATATAGGCTCAAACACATCTTTATTAATCAAAATAGAAACATTACAATCAACACATTTTTGCCAATGAGAAATAACTTTGTTTATTCCTGTGCCATAACAATCCATGCTTCAGGATTAGATGAACTCTTGGAAAGCATTTTCTGCATCCTGCTGGTTGTGGAAACACTTTCCCTGCAAAAAGTTGTCAAGATGCTTGAATGGGTGGTAGTTGGTTGGTGAGAGGTCAGGTGAATATGGCGGATGAGGCAATACTTTGTAGCCCAATTTGTTCAACTTTTGAAGGGTTCACTGTATGACATGTGGTCAGGCGTTGTGGAGAAGAATTGGGCCTTTTCTGTTGATCAATGCTGGCTGCATGCATTGCAGTTTTTGGTGCATCTCATCAATTTGCTGAGCATACTTCTCAGATATAATGATATCATCAGGATTTAGAAGGCTGTAATGGATCAGACTGGCAGCAGACCACCAAACAGCGACTGTGACCTTTTTTTGGTGCAAGTTTGGCTTTGGGAAGTGCTTTGGAGCTTCTTCTCCCAACCACTGAGCTGGTTGTCGCCAGTTGTCATATACAATCCACTATTCATTGCACATCATAATCTGATTGAGAAATGGTTCGTTGCTGTTGCTTAGAACGAGAGGACAGCACTTCAAAATGATGATTTTTTTTGATGTGTGGTCAGCTCATGAGGCACCCACTTATCAAGCTTTTTCACCTTTCCAATTTGCTTCAAATACCAAACGACCATAGAATGATCTTTGGCAACTTCTCATGTAGTTTTAAGAGATTCAGCTTCGATGATTGCTCTCAATTGGTCATTATCAACTTCCTATGGCCAGCCACTACAGTCCTCATCTTCAAGGCTCTCATCTCCTTTGCAAAACTTCTTGAACCACCACTGCACTGTATGTTCACTAGCAGTTTCTGGGCCAAGTGTGTTATTGAGGTTGCAAGTTGTCTTCGCTGCTTTACAACCCATTTTGAACTCGAATAAGAAAATTGCTCAAATTTGCTTTTTGTCTAACATCATTTCCATAGTCTAAAATATATGTAAAATAAACATCAAGTAATAAGTCATTAGCAAAAAAACATAAAGCGAGAAATGAGCATTAAAATGATGTATAACGTAACCACATTTGTTTAAGAATGTATTCCAATACCAAAGGCAAATTTCAATAATGCAAAAACTGCAATTGCTTTACACCAACCTAATACCAGAAACATTTGAATGTCTCTGGGTTGCTAAACTAGAAACCTTCCTCTAATTGGATAATCCAGTCTGAAGGGAGAAAAAGAGAGCCAACAATTTTGCATTTAAGTGACTTTATGAACTCTCAGGAGAGAAAATAAATCCAGTGAGGTCAGACAGAGAAAAGAGAAGCTCTTGGTGACCCAGACAATATGTACTCTGCACCAGTGCTAATGCCTAGTGCTAATACCCGACTCCTACCCAAGCAGCCCAGAACAGAGGCATCTGTATGACTCCAAGGGTCAGACAGAGGGAGCCAAATGAAGACCAGTAAGACCTGGTTCCAGAGCTGCAGAAAAGGACACTCTGAACTACTCTACCTGTACCTGTATCAGCTTAGGTGGGAGGGTGGTCATGGCCTCAGCTGTCATCTCACAGATCACCAGGATTAATCAGTGGATGCTCCACCTGCATTATGTCTTCTAATGCAGGGTTCTGTGACATGAGGCTAAAACAATGCTCAGCTGCACATCTGAAGAATGACCCAGACCAGCACTATCCAACAGCACTTTCTGCAATGCTAGAAATGCTCTCTGTGTACACTGCCCAGTATGGTGGTCACTAGACATATAGGGCTATCGAGTGCTTGAGATGTGACTAGCATGACTAAATAAGTGAATTTTACTTTTGCTTCATTTTATTTAAAATTTTAATAGCTACATGTGGCTATTGTATAGGACAGCATGGTCTAGAGTCATGTTGCTGTTGTGACATTACATAAGTGTTTAGAAGGGGCAAAACTTATACTCAAAGTTGTCTTGGTTCCCAACAAGGAACAATATCCCAATCCTGGTGGGGCACCCACATATGAGGTCGGACAATTAAATTCGCTAACTCATCCTAGAAAAAGTGCTAATACCTCATTGCTGAATATCACTACAGTCACCTTCGAAGTACTCCCCTTGGTAAGCTATGCACTGACGCCAGCCTTCAAGGCAATTTTGAAACTCTTTTTCTGGAATGGCTATCAGAACTGTCGCCATATTACCCTTGATGTCCTGAATGTCATCAAAATGTCTTTTTTTCAAGATTTGCTTTATCTTCAGGTAAAGAAAGAAGTGAGTAGGGAGGGTATTCTAATACAGTTATTTGTCTACTGGCTAAAAAGTCCCTCACAGACAGTGCCATGTTATTGTCGCGAAGCAAGAGCTATGAATTGTTGGCAAAAAGCTCGGGTCGTCTAACTTTTTCATGCAGTCTTTTCAGTACTTCCAAATAGTAAACTTGGTTAACTGTTTGTCTAGCTGGTAAAAATTCATACTGAATAATCCCTCTGATATCAAAAAGGGTTAACAACATCACTGCAACAAGTTCGCGAACTTTATTGTCAGACCTCATATGTGTGAGAACACTATTGGTCACAGTGCTTCAGAGACATTACTAGTATTTACTGGACGAGCCAGGGAAGTTAAATGACCTGCATGCAATGAATGGAGCAGGTGCATACAAAGAATCGCCCTGACCAAATGCTAATACCCCACCCCTACCCAAGCAGCCCAGGGCTGAGGCTTGGCAAAGGCCAGGCCAGTTCTTGTCCACTGCATAATATTATGTTATGACTTGGGGCTAGGACAGTGACAACAGGAAAGTATAACCAAGTGTCTGCATAAAGTGTGTGCATGTGTGCGTGTGCGTGTGCGTGTGTGTGTGTGTGTGTACGCTAGCACATGTGCATGATTCCGAGAAAGACACCATAGTTGAAAGTTTTCAGCTGATAGGTCAATTTAAATCCTATTCGCCTATCCTGCACTTCGTTCGCAGTCTCCATCAACATTAACTTAGAAGTTGGTCTTTGTAAAGTAACCACTGTTTTAGATCACAGACCCAAGCCCCCTGACCAGCAGTCTCCGGCTCAGCAACCTCTAAACTTGCTCTACAGCGCCACCTGCTGACTACAAAAATTCTGTCACTGGATCCATGAAGAAGCTGAGACTCTCAATAAACCTAAATTATTAATTACGCAAAAAAAAAAAGAAAAGAGTCGGGGGTGTGAGAAAGAAATGAATAAACAACAAATAAAGGTCTTCCCATTCCAAAAATGATTTCTGGTGGAAAACATCATGAGGTGGGTCTTCGGAGCTCTGTTAAAAGGTGAGATCTGGGGAAGGTCATAGAAAGGTTTCCATGACAGTTAACCGTGTGGCCAGTGCTTCCCACGAGGATACTCTTAGTCTCTAGCTCGCCTGGGGAAAGGCCAAGGCAAAGCCGATGCATAGTCTGACTTGGTTCCACCAGCTTCCTGTCTCCCACGTGGGCTGGTGGCTTCCCTGGGCCTTGCTCTGTGGCCTTCTTCACTCTGTTTTTCCATCCATACTCCGAGTTCCTAATCTCTCACCCATGGTGGTGCCTTCCAGATGGACTTGCAATGTTCTCTCTATGCCTTGCTTTCCTTCATGTCATCTCTAAAGCAAGGAGGCTAATGGGCCTGTGTGGATTGTTAGTATGTGGGCACAGACCTAGGTCTGGGGCAGAGAATGCTCAGAGGGCCAAATATGCCCTGTATTTGAGAAATCAAAGGAGACACAAAACATACACAAATAAATCTGTGAACACAGGCAAGCTAAAATCATAGCTGCGAAGAGAGGTGCTTGAGGGTCTGTTGATAAACACAGGCATCTTATTTTCAGCAGCCTTTCTTCTGCATTTCTGTTGGGCTAGGGTTTTGCTACTGTAGACTGATATAAGTCTAGGTTTCCTTAAACCTCTCTGCTCTCCCCATAGTTGTATTCTCCCCTTACCCCCAAGGGTGTCTCTTAGTTTAATAACTCAAGGAAGCTAGATTATGAGAAGTGATCAGTGTTAGTATGAGAAATGCTATTTGTGTTTATTTACTCTGCAGCAAAGAGCGTGGAAGGTCTTAACCCACTCTTGCTTACGACAATGAGGGTGTCTGGACTGTAAGGATCCATCTTCACCCTCCTGTGATGGACCCAGAATGAAAATCTCCAGAGCCCATGGGGAACTCCTCCAGGATGGAAGAACATCGAGGCTGGGAAGTAAAAGGGACTCCCAGGTGCACATCCAAATGTGAAAACTGCATGCCAGGAGGGGGAATTTATACCTGACCCAAAGTCCCTGCTTCCTGGCTGCTTTGTTTTTGGTAGGGGACCAGTGCAGTTGCACAGGATGCACACTTAGAGGGTCCTGAGTCACATCTTGAATTTCTGAATAATTTAATCTTTGGATTTGTGTTTTGCAAGCAAAGTCTGTTGGACAATGGATACAGGGGTTTGGAGCCTCAGCTCCTACAGGCCTACCTCCCCATTTCCCCAGGTCGGGTTCTCGGTAGCCTACTCCCCACCCTGCCTTCGAACCTGCTGCTGCCCTCTGGCCCCGTGACCTGGGAATGGGGAGGGTCAGTGTCAGGCATGCAACCCTGGGCCAAGTCACATGGCAGGGCCCAAGCCCCCATGAGGGTCTGCTCCCAAAGGACTGACATTGAATAAATAGCAAATGCAAAACAGTATAACTGGCAGACATAGAGGAGAGGAACAAGACTTTTTCTGATTTTTTAACAGAAGGGCCTACATTTTCATTTTGCACTGGGCCCCCCAAATTATCTGGTCCTGTCTGGAGAGCATCTCCAAACTCCAGACTCAGGGCTGGCCCAAGCTGGGTCTGAGTCATGGGGACTGGGATGGGATTTCGGGCAGCTGTGGGGAAACTGCTGGGAACCCTCAAGTTCTAGATCACTCGGGGAACATCTATGCATACCCTGTACCAGGATGCTCTGCAGCTCAGAGATGACATGCAACTTCCTTCAAGTACTCAGGTCAGTCTCACTCCACTAGGTCATTTTGTCTCTCTCCTCGCTTGAATTTGTGGAGATCATCAGGACAATCTGTGCACATAAATATTCTGTCTCTTCTGCAGTTGTCCACAGGCACCAAGCTGATGCAAGGGCACCAGGAAATGGGGAGCAGGACCAGAGTCTGCTAGACAGTGAACACAGGAAGACAGCTCGCCATTCTTTGTAGCCACATAGTAACATTTCAATACATGTTTACTGGATGGTAATGACCAATAGTGTAAGGAGGTTCTAGGGTTGCAATGGCAGTTAGGTCTTGCTAAACCATAATATTTCCATCCCATTCACTTCCTCTTCTTGTTTCTTCTACGCTCTTCTCTGTTAACACAGTTATACGAACTTGCTGTTTTGCCAAGAGAATCAGGATTATAGCATTGCATTATTTAAGCCAATGTTCAGCTCTAGAAATAAAGTCTGGATATCCCCTTAAACATACCTGCAAGGTGACAGGATCGTCTGGCTTCCCATGGAGTGCTCATCTGTTTATATACACACCTATGCCATGGGTGTGGACCTTACCTAAGCAGCTTGTGTGTTGGTGGGGGTGGGACAGCCAAGGATATGAAGAGGAAATATTCTGGGACTGAGGAAGCTGTTGAAGATGTCAGAAAATCCAACTCGCTACAAAACCATCCCCAAATCCAGGAATGTATCAAAACGTGTTGCTAATTCTATAATGTTCTAAACATCAGTTTGTAAGTTCACTTAGTATATACTTAACTTTAGCTCTGAAGTTAAAAATATTTATCCACGTGGTTCTGTGAGTGTAACACCCTGCCCAGTGACATTTATAAAGCATCCTTAATTTTCATTTATTTTACTTTTTTATTTTTTTAAAGATTTTATGGAATTGGGGGAGAACAGCGTTGGGGAATCAGGGAAGGGGAACAGACAAGTCACTGTCCTTTTTGTTCCTGTCTAGCTGTGGAGGACGTCATTTCACGGGTCCATGTTGGTATTATCATTATGCTCTTCCCAGGTGAGGCAGATCAGTTGCCAGCCACTGGATGGCCACTCACGGTGGCTCTTGGCAGCTCATGCCGGCTGCCAGCCGCTCTCGTGCCAGCCACTCACAGTAGCTGATGACAGCCCACTGCAGGAAGGGTTGCAGCCTACGCTGTCGCGGGCAACTCAAGGCAGCCCAGCTCCAGGTTGAGCTGTTGTTCACCTTCTTAGCTGTAGAGGGCGCAGCATCAATGGCCATCATGTGGGATCCGAACCGGGTCCCTGCTGCTCAGAGCTTACATCCCAAGCCAACTCTTAACCAATGCGCCACTCAGCGGGCCAAGCATTCTGAATTTTTAAAAATCATATTCAATCAGATCCCAAGTAACATTTGCTAAAATCACAATTATAAGAAGCTATTGGCAGCAGGATTTAATCTAACCACATTAAAAACATGAAACATGGCTTTAATTTTGAACAGAAATCTTCTGAAAGGAGAATCTGTCTGTGCAATAAGATATTGCAATGTTGATTGTCCTCACTGTTGAGGTCCTCAGTGAAAACAATGTAAGCTGCAGAATATCCACTTCTTGAACTGGGAAGCCAAAATTCAAGAAACGGCCTAAGAAGTGCTGTATGTGAAGAGAAAAGGCAAGTTTTCTGCATACAAGTTTTATTAGTCAACAGGGCACTTCAAACAACTTTGTTTCAGATTTTTCTCTCCCAATCATCATCCCTCCAATATATCACCCCTGTGAAATCACAGCCAAATTGCATCTTAGCTTCAAGTAATAACATTTTATGGTTTGGCTCTGATATTTGAAAAACCTGGAACCCAAGTCACCCAAGATATCCTTGTTAGGCCCTGGGATGCAGGTAGCTAAACATATTTTGATGTGCTCACGTATTTCTCAGAGCACATCTTTAAATCTTAAATGTGCCTTGGACTAGGACCTAGTAGGGTATGTTCAGTCTCTCTAAATCAGGCATGGAGGGCAGGGGGAAACAAAGAATTCTATAAGTTACAGAACATTTTTCTGACCTTAGCAATGTTACATCTATTTGGTTTGAAAAGTGTTGGATAAATACTGGAAAAGTGTTGGAGAAATTAAGAATGACAAAGAGCATGACTAGAGACCAGCCAATTTCAATAAAAACAGACTAATATTTGTTGAGTGCTTTTGTTCATGTATTTATTGGTACTAGCCTAATGAAAACAATGAGGAGGGTAGAAGGAGATAGATTTTGTTTATCCTTCCTAACTGTCCACCTTAATGCTACAAAATACCAGGGTGACAACAAAACACACTCAGAACATTCCAAGGTGTTCTGAAAGAAATGCAAAAATCACATTATGTCTAAGATCTACCCCTTCCTCTGCAATAATTCTGCCTCTTACTCCAACTTCTATTAAGTCCAGGTATCAAATCATACTGACTCCCATTCTAGGAAAGATACAGACAATATTATATAGTAGACACTCAAAAAATATCTGATTAATTGTAAGTAAATCCACTGGTAATTAAGGTGGTAACTATGTATAAATGCAAAACAATGCCATTTCACATTAGTTTTCTTAGTCTCCTAATGTATTCTTACCTCACTTAATGAAAGAAGTATTCTCTTGAAAGATGTATTAGTCCTTCATCTCACTAAATAGCTGATAGTGCAGTATTACAGTAACTGGATGATCAGTTTCTTAAAAAGCCCAAGTAGTTTAATGTACTCCCAAAGGTTCTTAACTAACTCCCAAAGACCAGAATATACAATGTAAGAGAACAAAATACTGTTCTTATATAATATAGCTGGAATCTATATAAATGAGAATATGTCTTTGGAAAAAAGGAAATAAGCAAGCAAAGCGAAGTGAATAATAATAATAATAATAATAATAATAAAAAGAATGATTCTCAGAGTTTCAGATTTTATTTTCATAATTATCTTCCCATAGAAGCAATAATCTGCATTTTCATAACAATACATTTAATATTCTACTAATCAAAGAGCTGGAAAAAATAGGCATAAAGCACAAATTTCATACACAAATACCATACTCTGCATATGTACAAATAAATTCAATATATTACATATATTTTGTAGGCTGATTGCACTTATAATATAATATTGAATATTAGATTCTAAGCATATTCATGCAGACTTCCACTTTGTTAAAGGTGATGACATGAGTTTTGGAAAACAATTTTTCCTGTTGTAAACACCAACTTTTCCACTCTGACTATACTCTGAGGATAAAGATTTACGTAAGTAGAAAGCTTAAATGCTTAAGGTGGAACAAATGCTCTTTACTGGATGCCACACAGAATAACCCTGACATCAGAGACATCCACAAGTTCCACATATCAGTTCTTCAATGTGGGCAGGGATGGTAGAGAGGCTGCACTCCTGTAAAGCCCTTTATGTTAACACTCACTTGCTGCTACAGAATGCACTGAATCATTCCTTGTTTTTGTTTAACATGTAAGAAAAGAGTAAAAGTAAAAACAATGTTTCCAAGGCTGTAATGGATAATATGGTCTATAAACAAATGGTATAAAATATCTTTTAAGTGCTACCAAATCTATTTAAATAGATAGTTAATTAGCTCAAATGATATTAATATTAGACTTCTGAAGTTTCTCACTGGATCTAAAGGGAACAGCAGCAATAACACAATCTTTGAAATATCAATATGTCATTAAATACAACAGCTTAAATACAGTTTTATTGAGATTGGTCAAAGTTAACCTCCATACAATTATTGAAAATTAGTTGCTACCCACTGAACTATGCAAGTAACTTATAGAATAAAAATATCAAATTTACTAGTGTTTTGAATCAGACCTTCAATAAAGATTTCTATCCTAATATCCACTCACCCCAAGCTTACTTGCCAAATGAGGATGTTATTCTAAGCTCTCCCACCTAACCAACTGTGAACTATTTGTGATAATCTCCCTTAAGTGTTTTCAGGAAGTCTGGCAAAACTAATAACACTGTGTTTGCATCAGGTAGGATTCTATGAGGAGACAGGGTGCAAAGGCATAGGAAACCACTCTGGGTAGCATCTGCCTTCAGAATACCCACTGCTGGTATTTGGAGCCTCTTTCCATTAATTAATAGGTTGGGAAATGAGTCTAAACCACACATGATGAAAGAGGAATGCTTCAAAATATTTTTTAGGAAGTATCTATAAAGGATCAAAATAATGGCAGCACAGGACTTTAACTATAAGTACTTCAGAAACAATTTTCCACTTCAGCAAAATTTTTGTGGTATACAGCACTTCCCATGTCAAGTTACTGTCCTGTTACAACTCTAAATCAAACAAATTATTTTGGAGAAAAAAAATGTATATGTAGATTGATGGAAACATTACCTCTTTGTAGAATACATAAAAATAACCATATTAGTTCCCATTTAGTCAAGAACCAAGTGGGTTTGGAGACAGTAATTATGTGGGGTTTTTTGAGGTGGAAAAAATACCCGTATTTCACAGAGAACTGAAGACATTTACAGAATAACTTTCGTATGCTACCTAGTTTCAAACTTACATATATGACTTTAAATGTATCTTTTATTGGGCTCAATAATATTGTAAGGCTCAAAATAGTTTCCTGTCGCAATCTCACCTCTGAAAAGATTTAATAATTTAAATGTATCTGATATCGAAGGGGATAAATTTCCTTTTCAAAACAAATGTTTAAAATACTATTGTTTAACTAGTAAACTTCAATTTTAGCAGCAATTATTAAATAAAATGCAAAGAAAATTCTCTAACAATAAATTATAAGAGCCAAGAGGAAAATATCTATGCCTATTGTCCCTGTTGTTTGGAACATAATGTATTTAGAATTTGGCTTTCAAACTTTAAAATCAACTGTATTAAAATATTATGGTACTTTTTTCTGTTCATTCCTGCTGCTGTCTTAGAAACGGTATCATGGAAAGAAAAAATGCTTCACAGGTATTGTGTACAATGGATGGTTTGGGGAAATAATAACTGAAAACTTAGTCTTTATTAGCATTCAAAACCATGACTGCAATGAAGTCTGGGTACCCTTAGGTAATTTCCAAGTCCATGAATGGCATGTCAGGATTCTTCCCTTTCTTTTGGCAAAGTCTAACACAGTCCTCCTGCATATTCATCTTCGTCTTCCTCAGTAGGGGTGGCACTGGCGCCTTCAGACTTGGCCTGTGGTGTTGCTGCCACTTTCTTCTTGATTCCCCCACCTGGAACCATCAAACTCAGGCCCAGCTTAGCATACTGTCAATGACAAAGCATGTTCTCAAAAGCTAGATAACTAGAATCTCCACATATGATGTCTCAACAACAGCTATCTGTAAAAGGCAGCTCTCTAACTCATGGAAACCAATACTATTATTTAGATGGAAAAATATCACAGAAAACCTCACATTACTCTGCCATCAGATAGATCATGACCATGACTCAACAAGTACACAACTAACAAAAATGTCAGTTATACACCACACTTAGGAATTTGAGATAATCAGAACATAGTGAGTTAGGTAATACTTGTAGTTCCTATGAAATAAAGATCTGTTGATTACATGAAGAGTGTAAGCTAGGGACAAATTCTTTAAAAATATATACAGATTTATAAAAGCCTATTAAGAATTTATCTAGAAAAAAATTGGTTCCTCTCTATATATACATCATGATAAAATAATTGAAGGTATTAAACTGATCTGATACCATGAAAAGACTAAAGTTGCAAGACAAAATCAAATGACCAGGTGCTCACAAATCTACTGAAAAGGGCTATTTGAAAGAATAGAAACTCACTATCATGGCTCACTTTTCTGTGTATGGCACAGTGTGAGGCTGTTTTGCAAACACGACTAAATCTACTCTTCACACAGACTGGCAAGACAAGGACCATTTCTCCAGATGAGTTAACTGATGCTACAGCTAGTTCATTAATAACCTGCATGACACAGCTAGTTGTCACAGAACAGTGGGATTCCAAGAAGTCTACTGAATTACAAAGGCTACTATATGATGATAGGCCTCTTTCAGAAAGTGAGCCTAAGAGAAACTTAATAAACTAAGCAACCTTAGTCCAACAGATGGAGGAAGCTGAAAAATGGGGCTAAATTAAAAAGTACACACATGGTCAACACAGTTAAATGGATAAATAACTGGCTGTAAACCCACATGGTTGACATTCAAACATTCTAAACCTATAGTGAAATTCAATGCAAATATCAAATTCCTTTTTGAGAGGTATCTTGAAGTGAAAAATAGAGGGAGAAAAATCTCACAAGTCCACAGGAGGAAAATATCTCACTAGAAGCCTCTTCCATTCAAGAGGAAAAAAGAATGCTAACCAAAAGGCCACTTACATCATTGTCCATGTACTTGAAAAGTGGTGAGTTGCAGACCTCTGACACTTGGTCTTGGTCCTGCTGGTCATATCCTTCAAGAAGCTGTTCCAAGGCAACACAGTCTTCACTCCCATTGAACCCTGGAATGCTAAAGCAAGCACAAGTCACAAATCCCCACCTGTTCCTTCTCAACCAAGGATGAATCTGCCCCCCAGCAGAGGTTCAGCAATGACTGGAGATGTCTTCAAATGTTACAAGTGGGCAGAGGTCAGATATGTGGCTAGATATCCTACAATGCACAGGACAGGCCCAACAACAAATAGTTATGCAGCCCAAAATGTCAACGGTGCCCAGATTGAGACTGCTCATTTTAAACATCTCTAACAGGTAAATCCCCTACTCTGATCTTCCTGTAACATATACTCTAAGAACAACTTTTTTGTTTTCTTTTTTCTTATTTTGTTCTTTTTTCTTAGAAGGCAAACGTAATAAAATCATTCAAGTCATTCACCCTCATGGAAGTCCCGAGGAGAAACACAGGAAAGAACATCTGTAAAATCCTGTTGTAAAAGCTGAAATGGTAAAATGGTAGTCAAACACTCGTATCACTATGAAATTTATTTCAAAAAATGGTTTCATGGCTGGGAATACTTGTCTAAGCAGTAATCATGGATTAATAGAAATTGTAACACTGCAAGTCAAGACAATGCTGTCAGTCTTACCTGTAGCTTTCCCTGACACATCTTTCTGCAGCCACGTAGTCATTTCTATGGAGATGAACTAAGACTTGAGCAATTGTTTTCTAAAACAAAAGAGGTGATTATGGTTCAAATTTATACCTATTTAATAAAATCAATTTCTTGACATTTGGAATTTAACTTTCAGAGTCTCAGTTTTAGAGAGAGAGATTTATAAATTCTACAGTAGCTTCCACAGGATATCTGAGGGAAAATATCCTAAAATGCAGTACATCTCAAACTCTATATATGCACACAAACCATGCAGAGGTCTTGTTAAAATGAAGACTTTGATTCAGTGGGTTCACAACAACAAACCTGAGATTTGCTGCTACTGCCAGTCTGAGGATCACACTTGGAGTAACAAAGCCTCAGAACACCACCACACATTTTAAAGAAAATTTCTTTTAAGTATCTATATAGGCTTAACCTTGAAAAGGGAATTTAAAAAGGGGAGACATACCTCTACAATTACACTTAGAAATTCTTTAAGAGATACTAGGAAAAAGTGGAATGAATGAAAATTTTAGGTAACAGAAACAATGATACTATTTATAAGACAACCAAAACATTAATAAGATCAAAGATATGACTGATAAGATCTTATGAACAAAAGAGCTCCTCATAAAGTATTTTCCAATCTTTTTTATCTCTATTTTTCAGATAACTTTTATTGATCTATCATTCAAGTTCACTGAATCTTCATCATCTCCATTGTCACATTAAACCCATCCAGTATTTAATTCAGATACTGCTTTTTCAGTACTAATATTCTCATTTAGCTCATTCAAAAAAAAAAATTCCTGGGCCAGCCGAGTGGCGCGGTGGTTAAGCCCTGGCTTGGGAAGCCAGTGGTCCCGGTTCGGGTCCCACATATGAGGGCCAGTAATACTGCCCTCAAAAAAAAAAAAAAAAAAAAAAAAAAAAAGAACTTCCAGTAAAATGGCGGAATAGACAGATGCTGTGCTAACCACCTCCCAGGATCACACCAAAATTATAAACAAATTATACAGCATTCAACCGCAGAGGTCTCCGGAGCACTAAATGAACAGAACCACTAAACGAAGAACTTAAAGAGGAGACCACGTCAAGTCTGGTAGGACGGGCGGAGACGAGAGAAGGCGAGCCCCATGAGGGAAGCCCCAACGGTGGAGAGGCTTCTCTGGGAGGGGGAGAGACTCTCCAGCCACACACCAAGCTCACCAGCCCAGAGTTCCTTTGCCGGGAAGAGGAGTTGCAAGATAGCTGGCAGTAAATTAGTGAGGACTGTCTTTGCTCAGCTCAGTGAGGCTAAGAGCAGCTAGAAAATCAGTGGGGCCGGCGCCCGGGCTTGCTCGCTGGTGAGCACTTACCTGGTTCCTGGTGGAGGGAGTAGCTGTGTAAGCCGGGCCCGGGAGCCTGCGGGGACGGACTGAACTGAGCACCTTTGGTGCAAAGGCTAGAGGTTTTTGGACTATTGTTCCTCTGGTGTAGAGCCTGCACACGAGTGGTGTACAAGAAGGCACCATTTTGTCAGGGCTGGGCCCTCCCACAGAGGGTCAGGTCCGGGACCTAATTGGTCCGGTGGAATTGGCTCAGAAGTGTGTGTGTGTGTGTGTGCGCGCGCGTGCACGCATGTGGCCTTGGATTCCCAACCTCCGCCCAGCTTATACTACATTTCCAGGGAAACGCTGGGCGGGTGCCCTCCGGCTCCAACAGACTGCTCACTGAGACCAGGGAGTGCGTCCCTGCTCTCCGCACTGCGCTTGCAGAGTTGACAGGCTGGTGATTGTTTGTCAGGCTGCTCGGCGTGATCTGCGAGCGGATGATTGAGACAGGCTGAGACTGAGAGTTTTCCTGGGAGTGTTGGGCCTGAGCTGTGTGCCTGCGTGATCCAGCCGGGGCTCTCCTGGTGATCTATCTAATACATCAAAGCAATCCCAGAGCAACAGCCAGAATGAGGAAACAAAGAAACATGTCACAAGTAAAAGATCACAAGAAACCTCTAGAAATGGAACTAAATGAAACAGAGGGATCCAACCTTTCAGAGACAGAGTTTAGAACACTGATGATAAGAATGTTTAACAAACTTAGTGAGGACATAAGGAAGGATAGAGAAATCATAAAACAACAACCAGTTAGAACTAAAGAATACAATAACTGAAATGAAGAACACACTCGAAGGAATCACCAGTAGAGTAGATGAAGCAGAGGAGCGGATCAGCGATTTAGAAGACAAAATTGCAGAAATAACCTAGTTGGCACAACAAAAAGACCAAAGAATAAAAAACAATGAAAATAGTTTAAGAGCCCTATGGGACAAGATGCAGCACTACCACCTTCGACTCATAGGAATACCAGAAGGAGAACAGAAGAAGCAAGGTGTCGAGAATGTCTTTGAAAAAATAATGACTGAAAACTTCCCTACCCTGGTGAAGGAAATCAACATACATGCCCAAAAAGTGCAGAGGGTTCCAAACAAGCTGAACTCAAACAGGTCTACATCAAGACACATCATAGTTAAAATGGCAAAGGTTCAAGACAGAGACAGAATCCTAAAAGCAGCAAGAGAAAGACAGCAGGTTACTTACAAAGGAACTCTTATTAGACTAACAATTGACTTGTCTACAGAAACTCTGCAGGCCAGAAGGGAGTGGCAGGAGATATTCAAAATGACACAAAATAAAGGCCTACAACCAAGATTGCTCTACCCATCAGGCTATCACTTAAAATTAAAGGAGAGATAAAGAGCTTCTCAGAAAAGAATAAGCTTAAGGAGTTCATTACCACCAAGCCAGCATTGCAAAAAATAAGTGCCTTTTTAAACAGAAGAAAGGGGTAAACAAACTAACCCAGGAAGACCAGGAATACAAATAACAAAATGGCCATACATATGCATCTATCAATAATCATTTTAAATGTGAATGGGCTAAATGCCCCAATCAAAAGACAGAGAGTGGCTGAGTGGATAAGAAAATAGGACACAAGTATATGCTGTTTACAGATGGAATAAGATATTTCATTCTAATGGAAATGAGCAAAAAAAAAAAGCTTGAATACCAATACTTATTTTGGACAAAACAGACTTTAAAATGACTACAGGGCCGGCGAGTGGTGTGATGGTTAAGTGCTGGCTTCGGAAGCCAGCGGCCCCGGTTCAGGTCCCACATATGAGGGCCAGTGATACTGCCCTCAAAAAAAAAAAAATAAAACACACACACACACACACACACACACACACACACACACACACGACTACAATAAAAGACAAAGAAGGGCACTATAACCCTAATAAACATCTATGCACCCAACATAGGAACTCCTAATTACATATAACAGATTTTCACAGACATAAAGACAGAGATCAACAGTAACACTATCATAGTAGGGGACTTCAACACCCCATTGTCACCAATGGACAGACCCTTCAGACAGAAAATCAACACAGAAAGAGGGGCCTTAAATGACACTTTAGACCAGCTGGACTTCCTTGATATTTTTAGAGCATTTCACCCTGAAAAAACAGAATATACATTCTTCTCAAGTACACATGGGACATTTTCCAAGATAGACCACGGTAGACCACAAAAACGTCTCAGTAAATTTAAGAAGATTGACGTCATATCAAGCAGATATAAAGGAAAAACTGATGGTTGCTGGCTGGGAGGAAGTGGGGATGAGGGAGAGGGGGAAGCGATTAGACAGCATAAATAAACAACTACAATATTGCCACAGGGATATGAAACACAGTTCGGGGAATATAATGTTGTAAAAATTTTGTGGCGTGTCAGATAGTCACATGTCTTGTTAGGGAGACCACTTCATGGATGGAGTAGAGGCTTGATCACTGCCCTGTACACCTGAAGCTGATGTTGTATAATATTGTATGCCAACTGTAACTGAATATATAGATAGTCACGGGACGTGGAGTATACTGTGGAAGGGAGTCAAAGGAATTGTAGTGGATATGTATGATATGGCGGGGAGGAGTGGGGTGGTGAAATGGGGGAGAGGGGTTGTCACTTTGGGGGATAAAGAGTATAACTATTGCATTGTGTTGTACACCTCAAACTAATACAAAGAAATTAATAAAAAAAAAATTTCCTTTTGTCCATTCACCTGTGTTTACCACTGCCTCTTGCAGCAGTTATGATAGCTGCTTCAAAGTCCAGATCTGATAACCCCAACAGCTGGGTCATCATCTCTGGGTTGACATCAGTTATCCTTTCTCTTGAAAACTGGTCATATTTTTCTTGGTTCTTTCTATGTTGAGTAATTTGGGACTGTATCCTGGACACTGTGAATATTATGCTGCATAGACTCTCCTATAATTCCCAGGAGACTTGGATGTTTTCAGCAGGCAATCGTCTGATAGGCTTAGACTGCATGTTCTGTCTGCTTTGGGTGGGCTGTGACTCTAGTCTTAGTTCAGTCCCTCTGCTTTGCTGCTTGGGTTCTACTGTATGCATGAGCCCTGCAAAGGTGCTGTGAGCCCTGGAGAGTGGTTTCATCTTATTGCAGTTCTCAAAGCCTAGGCTCTGCTGCTCTGGGTCTGGCCTGCACAAGCACAGCTAGACAGTAAAACCAAGGCTTCAGTGGGCGCGCGCACACATGTATATACACACACACACAGTGCCTGCCTTTCTCTCCTTCCCTCTCTCTCTCTCTGTTTCTCAGAGGATTCCCTATTCCAGCTCCCCTTTCTGAGGTTTTCACCTTGCTCTCTTAACTCATCTTCCCAGTTCCTCTGGCCAGACACTGGATTTCTATTGGCATTCTGTCTGCCTATGCCACCAACCACAGCTGTACTGACTAGAGCTACATGACCAGCCATGGAGTCATTTCTGTGGAGCAAAGCCAAGGGAGAACAAAGAGGAAAACAAGGGCCTCTTTCTCCAGTCCCTCTGGTTATAAAGATGGTATAGATGGGCTCTTTTAGGTTTTTAGCTACTGGAGCCTCTGCTGTCCAGTTCCATCATTGGGGCTTCTCTTAAGTAAACGCCGCAAGAAGAAACGGGAAAACCCTGAAACCCATTCCCATAATAGTTGCTTCTCCAAGTGCTTGCTCCCTTCCAGTCCTCCTGCTCCTACTTACTTTTCAGAATCCGAGGGTAACTGCTTTTTGTATTTTGTTTGGAAGTTTTAGTTTTAATCAGCAGGAGAGATGTGCTACAGTGGGCATACTCTATCTTGGCCAAAAATAGAGGACCATAAAGCACTATTTTGAAAATACATATATATCCATGGAATCTGGTCATAAGTACATAGTTACACCAATACGAAAAATTATCTAATGTAAAGCCAAAAATAAGCACTTTCAAAACATACCTTATAACAAGTTGGGTAATTCTCAATTTCCTTATAAATATTTTTTTCTTTCTGAATAGAGAGAGCTGCCTCATCAAACCTAAAAACAAAGAAATGTAAATAAAGGCAGGTCTAAATGATCTGTAGCAAAGGTCATTCTTAGAATGTATTTGATATTACAGATTTCAGAGAAGTAAGAAGATTATCAGGCATTTTAGCAACTGCTCCATAACTCATGTTTCCATGAGCTCTGCTCATATGGCTTGTCTTTTAAATGCTAGACTTGCCCTTTTACACATCAGATAGACAAAGCAAAAGAACTTACAGATAGGTTACTTCAAATGGAGAGTTTTAAGTCCGGTAAGGATCATTCATTAATCAGTATCTAACTGCTATACGGACATTTATGAAACGTATTAGAGAGACAACTCTAAGTTTAATTATCCCAGATGTCTTTCCTTCCCCTGAAAGTCCATCCGGATGCCACGACAAGGTGAAAAACTCCTTGTCCCGCTCTGTCCTCACCGTCGCCTGTTCCACCGCTGCCTTAGTGAGCCCTCCCAATAGCTGGTGCCCAAAAGGGCAGCAGTGGAGGGCAGACAGAGGCTAGAAAAAGTCGTTCCTGCCACCTTTGATTGTAAACATTCATCTTTTTCCGCCTACTTTCACACATTTTCCTTTTTTTTCATCCCACTGAGATGGCAGAATGAAGAGAAGACAGGATCACCAAACCTCTCCCTCTGATCCTCCAAGAGCCTATCCCAGTCTTACCTCCCCACCGCTAATCCTATCATTCTAATCAGATCCTCATTTCCCTGTAAAAGTAGTTGTGTTATACTCCAAATTCCAGGACTCCCTGACTATCATCTAACTTGTGATTAGATGAATTTTTGAGTTTTCACCTATTTCTCTCACCCCAACAGCCAAAAACGGCAAGCAGTTTGCACTGTTAAGATACAGAAGGAGAGGTGTGGCTGTGACCGAAATTAAAAATATAAAAATGTTACACTGTATTTTTGTGTTATGATCTTTTAATATATTTGCATATAAATACACACACTGGCTTGGTTTAACTCACATTATGAATTAAATTGAATTTTTATGGGCTGCACCATGGCAACTTACTGCCTCATAAAATAAGACTCATTAGAGAAATGCATTCTAAATTTTGAAATATCAACTTGCTAAATTGTGGAAACAAAGTTGGTTTCTAAGTTGGGTATGGTAGCAGAATTGAAGGGTGTTTTGTCACATTATAGCCTGCCTGTCTGCCCCCATGCACCTCTCCATAAAGACAGATCATTACTTCAATATTATGCTTACTGTATATATGCCAATTTGGCCCCAAAAGATGCCCAGTTAGTCAATGACAGATAAGATCCCTCAAGGGAGGGGCAACCTAAGCCAGACATGGTCACATGGGTGCCTGTGGGTGCCATAGGAGGAATCTGGAGTTGACAGAAATAGGGCGTGAACCCCTTGCTTCAGGGTCTGGCAGCTTGCCTGTGAAATGACCTATTGATGTGATAACATCTGTCCTCCACCGCATCTTTATCAGTAAGCCTTGGTAGAGGAAGTTCTGTCTCTTAAGAGATGCATGACAATAACCCCATGGGACCTCCAGTAATGGCAGCTTGCAGGTGTGGGTGATCTGGCCCTGAGCTATGTTTTCGGGTGTGAGACACACAGACCACAGAAGTTACACTGACCCTTGCTTATGTGTAAGATAAGAAAAGGAACAGGCAGGCCCAATTCAGGGCTTCTAGTCCATGAGGCGGAGGTCCCCTGACCCCAAATTGTATTCTCTCTTGTGTCTCTCTCTCTTTTTTAACCTTTCGCCGTCCCTTCACCACTCCCACCTACCCTGTTGTGCAGGATGCGACAGTGTTTATCTTAAATGTTATTAAACAGAATTTTATTCATGACAGAAATTGTTTACTAAGTTTAAATTGAGGTGAAGTGAGTGAAAAACAAAAGGAAAATCCAATAGGGATTCCAGGTTTCTGGGGTCCAGCTATTTGTACCTTAGGTCATATATTTAAAGGATAAAAAAGTAAATACTCTATTTAATGACATTATTTGGCTATCAAGAAGCTGTCCATTTTCATGTGTGAGCATTTACGGCATCTTGTTACTTATGCTTATATAGATATTTCCCCTTATGAAACAGACGTTATAATATAACCAAGTTAACAACAGATCAAGAAAACTTCTCTCTCTCTCATGCTGCTAAGTCAGTTCTTGGCCAATAAAAGCACCATGCATAATACATTTTGGGATTACACTTTAGAAAAACAGATCTTTTAATGTTTAACTCAATATGCCATCTTGTAGACATCAGTTTTTCTACTGGGTTGCCTGGTTTGGCTATGGCTTAAATCAAAAAGGTTAACAAGCCATTCCCAAAATTACTTAATAGTTCCAAACATGAACGAAAGGTATACATAGACATAATGAGTACAGTTCTGGAAAACTTACCTGCGCCCTCGTACTAGCAGTCTGGAGGTTTTTCCTAGTAACTCAACTGCTTGTCGTAAACGTTCCTCATTCTGAAGGAACCAAGGAAAAGAGTGTTAGCTGCTTTAATGTAGGAATCTTTTTTTTTTCCTCCAATAATTATGTGATAAAAAAGTAATGGCACTCAATATGGTGGCAGGTGTGGGTAGGGGGGATGACCAAAACTGCTAGTTCAAGTCATTACTGTCTAACAGAAAAAATAGAGTTCAGTTGTGAGCACAAAAAAGTTTTAAAACATAGCTGCTACATTTCTATTTCCCAACATATAATGAATCTAAACATTCTAGGTATACTTTAAGAAAAAAATAAAATTCAAACTTACTTCAAACACATTAGCTGTCTGTTGATATAACTGTACAGCCTTTTCTGGATCTACATTCTCTATAAGCCTAAATTAGACAAGGAATTTTGACTTACATGAGCAATAGAAAACTTGTTTTCAAAGGATTTTATTAAAACAAAAAGACAACGACATCTGTGCAGAGACTGTGTTCTACACACTTACTTTCCAGCTCGTTCTAAGGCCATGGCTGCTGTATCAGGGGTGCCATTTTCTAGATACATCATGCTAGCTTTCTCAATGAGCTGAACAGCCTCTGGTAGTTTCTGCATCTCCTTTAGACAAAGGATAGTGCATGGATCAGCAAATGTATTAACTTAAGAAATACAGAGTTAACAGTCTGAAATTCAATTATTTTTCCCCAAGTCATTAAAGTAAATGATTTGAAATGTTGTATAGTAAATATACTTAAAATGAAATGCTTTCAAATGGTTACTCTCCCCATCAAGCTTCATTTAGCCAAACCAAAAATGCATTAATTTCTATACACTGTTTATCATCACTTCAGTTTCAGGGAAACTATACAAACAGTAAAAACCAAAACATTTGCTCTTTACTGTTTTCTAAGCATTCACAATTCTTTGAACATTTATTGAGTCCCTACTACACACAAGACCTATGCCAAAGGTTGCAAACTGGTAGCCCAAGGGTTGTATCTCATTTCCAAGTGCATCTTACTTGAACCATTTAGTATTTTTAAATCAGAAACTTTCACAAAAGTTTTTTTTTAACTTTCTATTTTAAAATATGTGTGTATCAAAAGGTATGGCATCAGCAGGCTTAAATTCCCATGTGGCAATAATGCACTGGGACTGAGCAGCAGCTGTACAGGTGGAAGCATACCACCGCCTAGAAGCAGCCGCATTTCTCTCTACTGCCCTACACACCCAGGCCTGCTTCCTGTCACTTGCCTGAGTTCATCTAAGCTTGCAACCCTCTCCCATGTATGCTGAGTGCCAGCAACAGAAAAACTCTGCATCTTACCATTAAACAACAAGTCCCGGCATCTTGTGGACTTCATATCTAATATCTCTAAATCAAGCTGTTTAAAAATTCATTTAAAAGCTAGATATGAAGTATACAGGCACTATTTAGTTACGGTTGACATGTTGTATCTTAAAGTAGGCTCTACACTGACATCTTGAGCTGTTTTCAAATCTGCCTATTCGGTCCCTCACTAAGATGATAAATTTTTTAGGACACAAATCTTAATCTTGCTAGTCTCATTCTTACTGACTTCAAAATATAATTTTTTTTATTATTATTTGGCTATGAAGCAAAATAACAATAAAACAGACAAAGTTGCTATCAAACTCAAGTAGAGTGATATTAGCTAATATATTCTCAAACCTCAGTGAGAAAATCTTTTTTTGTTACAGAAACCAAAGGTCAAGGAAAGAATCAAGTTATCTATGGTATATGTTGGAGGGTATTTGGTAGGTAGGGGAGGTAAGTCTAACAAAGTCTATTTCACCTACTTTAACCCTGAGGGTCCCTTTGGCTTTTACAGAGTATTTCTTCCGTCAATTCACTTATCCATTAATTAAATAAATATATACTGCGCACCTACAATATGCAAAACATAGGAGGGGATAAAAACAATATAAGGACATAACACTAGGTACTATCTTCCATGAGTCTTACTCTCATAGGTAAGACTACAGAGCAATAGCTGCATGAGAGGGCAATATGAAATAAGTACCATCTAAATCATGTGTCAAAAACAGGTAAGTATATCTTCCTGCTTTTGCATCAAATCAAGCATGGTTATGAATAATAGAGGCCCAACCACAACACCTCTCCCTAAAATGATAGGTTGCCTAATTAAAAGCTACACTATTTTATACTCTTCACCATGATCTTCTAGTATGGCAAAATCATGAGAAGAAAATTTAGAAATGCCTATTTTCAGTGGCTTGTGTACCTGAGTCACCTTATCACTTATATGGAGCAAACAGGATGCAAACAGGATATGAAATCATAACAGTTATAAAATGACAAAACCAGAAGTTGATCCAAGAAGTCCCTGTGTCTTCTCTTGTGCCTTCATCTACAAACTGTCACTTCCTAAGCCTTGCTGGGGGATGGATGTGAAGGTTTATATGACAAATGATGGAAGTTTTAGCCCACAGAACTAACTGTGGACCATGTAGCTCTGGACTCCTAATGATGCCAAGGACTGTCCAAAGGCATTTAACTTAAATGCAAGAGCATGCTATCCATTAGGTTTATTTTTCCTTCATTCAAAGCAGTACCTTTGAATTCCTCAAATTAAACAGGTATTAGAGCAACAGAAATGATTTCTGCATAATAACTTTTGATGAAAACTAAAGCCTTAGCACTACTGTCAGAATATACACCGAGGCTGAGGATTATATATTATCAGTGCTCTAGCATTTCTGTATGAAGATAGTGTTAATAACAGGCAAAAGGTACACTGAGACTACAGGAGGCACCTTTGTGCTTCCTAGTCTCAGGGGAAACTTAGACATGAGGTCAGGGTAGACACCTGGCTCCTTTGATTTTCGGAGTAATGAACCAATTTGAGACCAATAACCTGACTTGTATCACCAAGTATCGATTTGGTTGCATGTTTTAGCCAGAAAAGTTTTATTACAGTGGTTATATACCAGTTTATAGTATATAATGGTATATAACAGTTTATGATGAAGCATCATAAGTTATTTAAACATTTCCTATTATTAAAAATTTAGATAATTGCTATTTTTTCTTAAACAATGTAGCAATAAACATCCTTATACATGAATCTTTGCTATCTCTCTATTTTTTTATGATAGATACACAGAATTGGAATTCCTGGACCAAAGGCTATGAAAACTCTTAAAACTACTGATACATATTATGAAAGTATTTTTTTAAATGACATTAGAAAATCTTCATGAAAAAGTTAAATATAAACAGTACGATACAAAATGGTGTGAAGAGCATTATCTCAGTTTTCTGCATACATGTGAAAAGTTATGTATATAGAAAAATAACTAGAAGAAAAAAAACTAAACATTTTAACAGCTATTCTAACATTCTTTAAATGTTTCAGTGTTTCTAAGTGTTCTATAATGAACATGTATTCAGTTTAAAAAATTAGCAAATTAAGATTATAAAAGCTGTAGGGCCGGCCGAGTGGCTCAGTTGGTTAAGAGCTCGCTCAAGAGTGCGAGCTGAGCTCTGAGCAACGGCGGTTGGATGCCAGCCCGAGCTGAGTTGCCGTTGAGCTGCCAACAGGTGGCAGAATGGCTCAGCTAAAAAAAAAAAAAAAAAAAAAAAAGATTATAAAAGCTGTAGAAATTAAAAAGAAACAGAGTAAGTTCATAAAACAAAGTTGATAATCAGTAATTCAAAACATTAGAGAACCATATTAGAGAACATAAAAATGAAAAGGAAAATATTCTATTTCACTTGCCACTAGCATACTTTGAGACTCAATGTCATAAAGTAATATGTTCTGTCTCACCACAAGATATTAATTCTCAACCTGTTTTTAAGAAACAGAAATATGAAAAGCGGCACAGGAACATTAGCCAAAATATCCCATTCAAAAAGAATCAGTTAAATAGCAACACATTAAGTCTATGGCTCTCTTCAGTGCTGAGATTTATAATACAAGCAAAAATGTCTCCTTTCAATAATCCATGGGTAATAAAAAATATACACTTGTAAATTTGTACTACTATAAGAAGTCCTAAAGTTCTCAAAAGTAGGGTAACCTCCCATATAGCTCTTTGTTTAGCAATGCACTCTCTCCTGGTTACAAAGCTTAGAATCTTGATGTTCCCAGTTCCCTCCAATATATTGTCTCTTAAATTTCACTTTCTTTTTTGTAATTTATTTTTTTAAATTAGTTTCAGGTTAAATTTCACTTTTAAAATTCCCTATTTTATGACACACACAATATGCCCTATGAGCCCAATTAGTATTGCTTCGGACAAGAAATCTTAACATCTCTCACCTTATAGCAAGGAGACTTTTCATCCTCAACATAAATTTACTTCAGTTACCTTACAGTTAATTCATTTTACCCACAGAATAGCTGTGACACATTACTGACCTTCAACATCATGCCGGCTTGCTCATAAGCTCTGCAAAGAGAATATAATTTCTCAGATGAGATCTTAAAGAAATGAGGGGGAGGAGAAACTTCCTAACTACAGAAAAGGGAAGTAATTTCACTTTTAGCTGGCTTAGGCACTATATATTACTTTAGATTTGTATTAGCACACAACATAATTTTTTTCTTTTTATTTCCATAGGCAATAATACCTTAGAAACATCAGACATCTCAGTTGAAGGGATTTTATTTTGCAGATGCCAAAATAAAGTCTGACTCTGAAAGGTTAAATGACTTTCTAGTTGACAAATCTAGGTCCACATTTTGAAAACAAATAAGTACTCTCCACAAAGGCAGGAGAAAGCTTCCCATTTTTCTCCATAGGCACCATTAAGTATCAAGAAAGAAAGAAAAAAGATTCTAACTTACTTGTTTTTCATAAATATTTCATAAAAATATTAGGATGAATTTAAACACTGTATATCTTAGGAGAGAGTTTAGTTTTGAAGATTCAGTGAAGACTGAAACAATGGAAATGACTTTTATTTAAATCAATACAAAAGAATTCACTACTTATAAATTTATAATTTAGGAAAAATTTACTGACCTATGGAAAAACAGCAACATTTAAAACATAATAACCTGCAAACAAATGAAAACTTAGGAGAATATTTACTTACTTGGCAGCATGAAAAAGACTGAATGGATATAATGAAGTCAAAATTAAGGAAAAAAAGCAAATCAAGCACTTCTAAAGATTTACTATTTAAAAGACAAAGATAACTAAATCACTGCCCCAGTTGTGATCTAAAAGGCAAATCATTAAAATAGGTAAAGAAGAAATAATTTAACGCCTGTTGGTGTCTCTTAGACAAAGATAACTAAATCACTGCCCCAGTTGTGATCTAAAAGGCAAATCATTAAAATAGGTAAAGAAGAAATAATTTAATGCCTGTTGATGTCTCTTAGAGCTACATAATCACAAGAACAATACACAGATTTTAAACTATTTCCTCATTATGCATTAATCTGAAGAGTTTTACAATAAAATACAAGGTTATTATAACCTTAATTAGCAAGTGAGACAAAAAATAAACATTTTTCAGTGCAAGTTTTAAAATACCTTAGGAAAATCTATTGTTTTAAACTACTTATCTTATTTCAGATACCTAAGGAAGACTATATTTTTAAAATATTTTCATAGCAGTTTATACATCTCCCATACCTGTGCTACTCTTCATTCCTTAGTGCCAGTCTCCTGATTTTCCTCACTTCATCCCAAGTAAAACCAAGATCAAGCAAATTCAGAAACAACAGAAATAAACTCTCAAATGTAGCTCCGCAAAGCAGTATGGAATCAGATGTCTCTATAAAAGCTCCATCATGGGCCGGCCGAGTGGCACATTGGTTAAGAGCTGGCTTGGGACGCCAGCGGCGCTGGTTCAGATCCCCCACATGAGGGCCAGTGACACTGCCCTCTACAGCTAACAACAGCTCCACCTGGAGCTGGGCTGCGAGCCCTGGCAACAGTGTAGGCTGTAGCCCCCACTGCAGTGGGCTGCCATAGGCTACAGTGAGTGGCCGTAGCCAGCGTGAGCAGCTGGCAGCCAGCATGAGCTGCCAATAGCTGTGGTGAGCGACCATACAGAGGCCGGCGACCGATCTGCCTCATCCGGGAAGAGCCCAATGACTATACCAACATGGGCCAGTGAAGCAACATCCTCCGCAACTAGACTGAAGAACAAAAAGACAGCAACTCTTCTGTTCCACTTCCCCGATTCCCCAACGCTGTTCGCCTCCCCCAATTCCCCAATAAAATCTTTAAAAAAAAAAGAGTTGGGGGCCGACAGATTGGCGCAGTGGTTAAGCATTTGCTTGGGAAGCCAGCGGCCCCGGTTCGGGTCCCGCATATGAGGGCCAGTGGCACTGCCCTCCAAAAAAAAAAAAAAAAAAAAAAAGAGTTGGCTTAAGAGCATGAGTTCTGAGCAACAGGGCCACTGGTTTGATTCCCACATGGGCCAGTGAACTGCACCAGAGACTGCGCCGGAGCTGAGCTGTCGCTGAGCTGCCAACAGGTGGCAGGATGGCTCAGCTGGTGTAATAACAAGATTGCCTGTTCAGTGGTGGCTTAGGCCCACCCACAACTAAGACTGAACTGAAAACCTTGAGCTGCACTGCCGCCAGGATGGCTCAGTGGATAGAGCATGCACTCTTAACAATAAGCCTGCCAGGTTTGACTCCTGCATGCGATGGTTGCTAAGATTGAACACAGCACCTTGAGCTTAGAGGCCATGAGCTACCCACGGGAAAGCCAGATGGCGACTGGCGCCCTCCACAACTAAGATTGAAGAACAACAATTTGGCTGGTCCCCTTCCCCAATTTCCCAACACTGCTTCCCTCCCCCAATTACCCAATAAAATCTTTATTTAAAAAAAAACAACAAAAAACGCCGTCAGAGTTTTAGTATGCAGAATTTTTCTAATAGTTTTCTAATTTAATACCATTATACTCCACATTTAGCAAATTTATAACAAGTGAAAATAATGTATTTCTGTCAAAATCATCGAATTGTTAACTCTTTTTAAAGGCTGAAAAAGATACGCCCTGTTATTTTCATGGGCAACAGCTTCTCTCAGGCAGGCATCTTTTGCTTGCTCAAACTGTTTGGCATTTTTAAAAGCAACAGCTGAAACAGAACAATAACAAAAAAGACTTTCTATGTCCAACATTTAAAAAACATCAAATGAATCATTACCAAAATATGTATTACGTGTGAAGTATAGAAAATATACTTATTTTAATCAAATATTATACTTAGTAAGAAGTTTCACAAAACTATAAAATTCTACTTTTTTCTAAAGCAATTTTCTTACCACTTTTTTGATTATCAATAACTTAGAAGTATTTTCAAAACTTTGGTTGCTTTTTTTAATTGTAGACTATTAGCTACAAATCAGTGCTATTTCACTGAAAACCAGGAAGTCTTTCTGATATCAACATCTAGGCTCTGAGAAACTAAGATTGCATCATTCAAACCAATGCTCCCAAATAAGAGAGGTACTGTCACAAAAGACAGCACTTTACTTCACCAGTTTTTTATTTAATAAAAACAGTGCTTTAGTTATAGCTTATTCCATCTTTTAAATTATTTAGAAATAAAAACCAATAGATACATTAAATATTTTTTATAATAAACCTTTTTGGCACAATCTTTAAATAAATGTCTAAAAAAATTAAAAATGCATTTTTTAAAATAGTTTTTGCACTGTTTAGGTTTCCGTGAAAAAAACAGTTTGGTGTCCAAAGAGCTAAAATACATTGCTTACCATTGTAAAGTATCATCATTTGAGCAAAACAATTAGAATTGGTCCTAAAATACGATATTAAAGATTTTGGCAAACCTACCAAAGGCTGCTTATAAATAGGTAAATAGGATATTGCTTTTAGAAAAAGTTATTTGTTAAAAACACACTCTTAAAATTCTCTTTAATAAAATACTGAAAATAAATAAACTACCGAAACTGTTTCCCTCTCTGGATTTCAACATTTATTTTTCTGATTAAATGTATTTTGCATAACCCTTTAAAGAAAATAAACAAAGGATGCTTTAATGGGAAAATCTGACCTGAAATATTTATTTCTGAAAGCAGCTCATAGTCTCAGATGCATATACAACAAATCTGTGTCAAATTTCTTTCACAGAAATTTGCAAATTTTGCCCTCCAGTTACAAAAGCATTCTTGTACAAAGTGTCCATAAAATCCATATAAAGTTTGAACTTTTAATAATTTTCCTTTTAAATATGATACACAAATATTATCTTCTTTGTAAATATGATATACCGGGTGCCAAAAAAGTGCATATACGTGGACACTTTGGTCAATGTTGCTCAAGCAGTAGTTCGCCATAATCAAAAGTGTCTGGACGCTGATGGTAACCATTTTGAGCACCTCTTGTAATTGCAGAAGTGAAATGTGACTTGTATTCATCTTTTGTTATCAGTATATATTGAGTATTACAATTTTAATAAGTTTTTCCTTTCTTAAAATGTGTATACATTTTTTTGGCACCTCTGTATAAATATCAGAGATAATTTACAAGGATTTAAATAAAAGTGCTAAAGACTCATTTGTTGTCATTTCTTTTATTATCTAGAAAGTAAAACCTTTATTATACTGATTAGTTTCAATTTACCCAATTTCTTTTTTCTTTGGTGATAAACTAAAGTTTGCCAAAAGCACATTACCTACTTGATGTCTATGCTAGGATAACAGAAGTGATCAGGACTCTCATTTTAATATAACTATAAAATATGTTCAGGGAACTGTGAATTGTATTATGCTTTATATCCAATAATCATAGGTAAGCTGAAAACTAGTCTATAATTCAAAATGCTAAATATTTAGTCCCTGTCTGTTGCATATTTCACATAAGTTTTATCTTATATACAGATACATTTATTCAAATATTTATGTCGCCTAAGATTTCATGAACGTTATCAGTGTATTGCAAAGTAAGGCTCATAAAAAATTAGGTGCCAAACAAACATGATTTCAAATCTGCTTAGAATAAGGATAAATTGTTTTAAAAATCTAACCAAAAAATCCTTTAGTTAATAATAGTAAGTATAATAGAGGGATGTGGCAAAATTCCTGGAAATAGTATGCAACTGACTGAAGTTCAAGAATATATAAACAATGCTAAAAACCTGCAGCTGAGTACTGCCCGTCTCTGCAGAGGTAGCCAGAGCTTTGACTCAGCCCTCAACACATCGGAAAATAATAAGTGGAAAAAATGCAAGGGCTTGGGCAAATTGTTCAACATTGTTGTTTGTTAACTGTTAGAATCATTTAGGAAGCATTAAGAGTAGGCATTATGCTGAAACGAAGTTATCAGCCTACTTTAAGAGTTACAGTCACGTACCTGCTTTTCCATATTCAGAGGCAGCACTGTCATAATCTGGCTTCCACTTTAAAAAACCAGTTTTCAGGCTAAAATGAAAGGAAGGCACATTTCACAAACGTTACCAACCACATTCCTAAGTCAGAAGTCCGCTTGTAAAGATTTTATGGGTCATTTACAAAAAGGGGTGAGGATCCATAATGTACCAAGTCCTCATTTGCCTACCACCATCCAAACCTATTTAGGATTAAATACAACCTCGTCATTTTCCCTCCCAGTGCCAGAGACATGGTTTTTCCTACTTTTAAAATGCCTGTATAGCATAGAAGTACAGCAGAGATTCTCAGTGTATGGACCCCAACTCAGCATTACATGGAAATGTGCTAGAAATATAGACTGTTGAGCCTCACCCCAGAACTAGTGACCAGAAATTGTGGCAGCAAAAACCCAAGGTGTAACAAGCTCTGAAGCTGGAAGCCCTCTGAAGCACTGCTTCAAGTAAGCAGTTGGATTTGTGAGAGGCTAGAAATTATAACTGAGGAGTCATCAGCAGATGCATATCAAAAGCTCAATTAAGATCCCCTGGGGAGATGTTAGAGAGGACACAGAAAGACTACAGAAAACCAACAATGAGAGGAAAAACAGAAGGAGACAAGAAGAAGGGCTGTGAATTAGCCACCAGTGAACAGGAAGGATAGCCCAAAAGACAGGAATGTTATGAAAACAAGAGAAGCTGCTTTCCAGGATCACTGTTGGCTTCTCAGCTACCAAATCAAATGACAATCAATTTTGAGTCTTTACCTTACTTGCCCTTTCTGCAATGTTTTATTTTTTTATTTTAAAATAATTTCATATTTCCAGTTTAAACTAACTCAGTGACTATCAAGCTTGGGTATGCATAAGAATTGCTAAATAACACCATCTGAAACTTTAATTTCAATTCAATTAGAGAAGGAGGGCTTAACACATAACATTGTTAGCTTCAGAGGACCTTAACTGAGAGATGGGGAGTCCCCAAGGGCCCTCAGAAGTACACCTTCATTTTGTGATAGCTGTGTGAATTCACCAGAGACCCTAACTTTTTTTTTTTTTTTGAGGGCAGTGTCACTGGCCCTCATATGTGGGACTGAACCGGGGCCACTGGCTTCCCAAGCCAGTGCTTAACCATCGCACCACTTGGCCGGCCAGAGAGACCCTAACTTTTAAGGAATATATTTTTTACCAATTACATTTATTTAACATTTGTGTTTGTATGCATATGGGTATAAGATTCAAATTTGTAAGTAAATTTTTCAACTTACCAAGAAAAATCCTTAAATTGAAGTCTATCTACTATAATCTACAAAATGGAGAAAATATACAATAAAGCAAAAATGTAATCCTCCACTCCCACCCTACAGCACTCATTATATTCTAAGCATTAACATAATTTTTAAAATTTCATCAAAAACAAGATAAAATCATTCAATTGTCTGATGGGAAACACATGGAAAGAGCTAAAGAATTCAAAATATAGTAAATCATCCATAGTGAACTAAGCACCTTTAATTAGAAACAAAGAAGGCACTCTGGTTAGTTTAATGCCTATACTTGTTAGTGCTTTTGACTATTTTTGTCAAAAGAGTCAATGTGGAAATTCTGTTGAGGCCAAAAATTTGATCAATTTCCATAGAACCAAAAACCACAAAACCATCACCTGTTTAAGGGAATTAATTATAATTACAAAACTTCATTTAACACCCAACTGGCACAAACGGACAGATCGTCCAGGCAGAAAATCAAAAAGGAAACAGCTGCCTTAAATGACACACTAGGCCAGATGGATGTAATTGGTACTTTTAGAGCATTTCTACCCAAAGCAGTAGTATATACATTTTTTTTCAAGTGCACATGGGACATTTTCCAAGATAGATCACATGTTAGGACACAAAACAACCTCAATAAATTTAAGAAGACTGAAATCATATCAAACATCTTCTCTGACCACAGTGGTATGAAACTAGAACTCACAAGAAAAATACTGAAAAACACACAAACTCATAGAGGCTAAATGACATGCTATTAAATAGTGAGTGGATCAACAATGAGATCAAGAAAGAAATCAAAAGATAACTTGAGACAAATGAAAATGAAAACACGACCCAAAATCTATGGGACACAGCGAAAACAGTACTAAAAGGGAAATTCATAGCAATGAAGGCCTACCTAAAGAAAGGAAAAATATCAAATCAACAGTCTATCTTTACTAAGAGAACTGGAAAAAGAACAGCAAAATAAGCCCAGAGTGTATAAAACGAAGGAAATAATAAAGATTAGAGTGGAAATAAACAAACTAAGAAGCAAAAAAAAAAAAAAAAAAAAGGGCCGGCAAAGTAGCTCATTGCTTAAGAGCTGGCTTGGGACGCCAGCGGCCCCAGTTCAGATCCCACATATGAGGACCAGTGACACTGCCCTCTACAGCTAACAACAGCTCCACCTGGAGCTGGGCTGCCAGCCCCCGCAAGAGTGTAGGCTGCAGCCCCTGCTGCAGTGGGCTGCCATAGACTACAGTGAGTGGATGCAGCCAGCGTGAGCGGCTGGCAGCCAGTGTGAACTGCCAGTAGTGCGGTGAACGACCATCCAGAGGTGGTGACCGATCTGCCTCATACAGGAAGAGCGCAATGACGATACCAACATGGGCCAGTGAAGCAACATCCTCCGCAACTAGACAGAACAGAAAGACATCAACTCGTTTGTTCCGCTTCCCCAATTCCCCAATGCTGTTCCCCTCCCCCAATTTCCCAATAAAATCTTAAAAAAAAAAAAAAATTATAAAAGATCAATGAAACCAAAAGCTGGTTTTTTGAAAAGATAAACAAAATTGACAAATCTTTAATCAGACTCACCAAGAAAAAAAAAAGGACCCAAATAAATAAAATCAGAAATGAAAGAAGTGACAACAGACACCATAGAAATAAAAAAAATTTAAGAAAATACTATGAGCAGGGCCGGACGAGTGGCTCAGTTGGTTAAGAACTTGCTCAAGAGTGTAAGCTGAGCTGTGAGCAACAACAGTTCGATGCCCAGCCCGAGCTGAGTTGCCGCTGAGCTGCCATCAGGTAGCAGGATGGCTCAGCTAAAAAAAAAACAGAAAAAGAAAATACTATGAGCAAGCATACGCCAACAAATTAGACAATCTGGAAGAAATGGACAAATTCCTACAGGCACACAATCTTCCAAGGCTGAATCAAGAAAAAAGAGAAAATGTGAACAGACTGATCATTACCAATGAAACTGAATCAGGAATCAACATGCTCCAAAAAAACAAGGGTCCTGGACCAGAAGTCTTCACAGGTGAATTTTACCAAACATTCAAAAAAGAATTAACACTTAATCTCCTCAAAATATTCCAAAAAATCCAGAAGGAAAGGAGGCTTCCAAGCTCATACTACAAGGCCACCAATCCCCTGATCCCAAAATCAGACACAGACATTACAAAAAAAGAAAACTAGGAGCAGCAGCCACTGGTTCGGATCCCACATGAGCCAATGATGTTGCACCCTCTACAGCTAAGATGGTGATCAATGGCTTGACCTGGAGCTGGGCTGCAGTGAGTCGCCAGCGATGGTGTAGGCTGCAGTGGGGCTGCAGTGGGCTGCCGTAAGCTACCGTGAGTGGCTGGCAGCCAGAGTGAACAACTGACAGCTGCAGGGAAGAGCTCAATGATCATAGTACTGAGATAGAAAAATTATAGGAAGTCAGCAAAATGGCCACCGTAGAAGGAATTAGGGCAGAAACCATAACAGAGCCAGGAGAAACAATCTTAATAGATGACTGATAGATTTAAGTCACAGGACTCCACCAGTATGACAAACTTGGGAAGGGGAGGAGGAGATAGTTTTTTTTCTCAAAGCCTATAAAAAAGAAGTCAGAAGTTAGTGTTTCACCTCCAGAGGAGGGGATTAAGACAGGTTAGTTAACACAACATAAGGCAGTCAGGAACTCCTTGATAGAATGAACAGGAGACAATGATATCTTCAAAGCCCCAGTCTTGAGATAACATAATCCTATCAGAACAGAGACAAATAAAAGGAGTAGTTCCCTGCCTAACCATGGGCAACCTGTTCTGGGCCCCCTCTCATTTCAAGAGCTGTAACTTTCTGCTCTAATAAAACTATCCTGGGCTGGCCGAGTGGCACGGTGTTTAAGAGCTGGCTTGGGATGCCAGCGGCCTTGGTTCGGATCCCACATATGAGGGCCAGTGACACTGCCCTCAAAAAAAAACTATCCTCTGCTACAAACTTTAAAAAAAAAGGAAACTATAGTTCGATATCCCTAATGAACATGGATGCAAAAATCCTCAACAAAACATTAGCAAACCGAATTCAGCAACACAATAAAGTGCAATTCGCTCCTGGTATGAAAGGTTGGTTCAATATCTGCAAATCAATTAACCACATAAACAAAATGAAAAATAAAAATCATATGACCAGATCAATAGATGCAGAAAAAGCATTTGACAAAATTCAGCATCCATTTATGATAAAAACTCTCAGCAAAGTGGGAAAAGAGGTAATATATTTCATGACAATAAAGGCCATATATGACAAACCCATAGCTAACATCATACTCATCAGGGGAAAGCTAAAAGTATTCCCTTTAAGATCAGGAACAAGACAAGGATGCCTAGTTTCACCACTGTAATTCAACACAGTACTGGGAGTTCCAGCCACAGCAATCAGACAAGAAAAAGAAATAAAAGGCATCCAAATTGGAAAGCAGGAAGTAAAACTGTCATTATTTGCAGATGACATCATATAGAGAAGCCCAAAGATTCTACCAAAAAACTATTAGAACTTACAAATGAATTTAGTGAAGTAGCAGGATACAAAATTAATATTCAGAAATCGGTTGCAATTTTATATGCCAATAATAAACTAAGAGAAAGAGAAATTAAGGAAACAATCCCATTTACAATTGCATCAAAATATATAAACTAATTAAATACTTCAGAATAAATTTAACCAAGGAAGTAAAAGACCTGTACTTAGAAAATTATAAGACTTTGAAGAGAGAAATTAAATAAGATACAAATAAATGGAAACATACACCATGCTCATGGATAGGAAGAATTAATATAGTTAAAATGTCCATACTACCCAAAGCAATATATAGATTCAACACAATACCTACCAAAATACTGATGGCATTTTTCACAGCACTAGAACAAATAATCCTAAAATTTATATGGAACCATAAAAGATACTGAATAGCCATGAGAAATAAGCCATAAGAAATAAGAACAAAGATGGGGCTGGCCGAGTGGCGCATTGGTTAAGAGCTGGCTTGGGACGCCAGCGGCTCTGGTTCGGATCCCACATATGAGGGCCAGTGACACTGTCCTCTACAGCGAACAACAACTCCACCTGGAGCTGGGCTGCGAGCCCCGGCAAGAGTGTAGGCTGGAGCTTCTGCTGCAGTGGGCTGCCATAGGCTACAGTGAGTGGCCGCAGCCAGCGTGAGTGGCTGGCAGCCAGCGTGAGCTGCCAATAGCCGTGGTGATCGACCATACAGAGGCCGGCGACCAATCTGCCTCATCCAGGAAGAGCGCTATTACGATACCAACATGGGCCAGTGAAGCAACATCCTCTGCAACTAGACTGAAGAACAGAAAGACATCAACTCGTCTGTTCCGCTTCCCTGATTCCCCAATGCTGTTCCCCTTCCCCAATTCCCCAATAAAAACAAATCTTTAAAAAAACAAAGATGGAGGTATCATGACACCCGATATCAAATTTAATATCTATACTATAAGGTTATAGTAATCAAAACAGCATGGTACTGAAATAAAAACAGAACTTAGATCAATGGAACAGAATAGAGAGCCCAGAAATAAAACCACGCCTGTATGGTTATTAATCTATGACAAAGGAAGCAAGAATATATAGTGGGGTAAAGACAGTCTATTTAATAAATGGTGCTGGGAAAACTGGACAGATACATGAAAAAAAAAATGAAACTGGACCACCTTCTTATACCACATACAAGAATAAACTCAAAATGGATTAAAGACTTAAAGACCCAAAACCATAAAACTTCTAGAAGAAAATATAGAAAGTAAACTCTCAGATATTACCCTTAGTAATATTTTCACTGATATATCTCCTTGGACAAGGGAAACAAAAGAAAAAATAAATAAATGGGATATCAAACTAAAAAGTTTCTTCACAGCAAAGGAAACCATCAACAAAACAAAAAGACACCCTTCTGAATGGGAGAAGATATTTGTCAATGATATATCTGATATGGGGTTAATATACAAAATTTATTTTAAAAAACTCATACAACTCAATACCAAAAAAACAAACAATTAAAAAATGGGCAGAGGACATGATGAGACATGATGAGACATTTCTCCAGAGAGGACATACAGATGGCCAACAGACATATGAAAAGATGCTTAACATCACTAATCGTCAGAGAAATGCAAATAGAAACCGCAATGAGATACCACCTCACTCCTGTCAGAATAGCTATAGTCAATAAGTCAACAAAACAACAAGTGCTGGCGAGGATGTGAAGAAAAGCGAACCCTCCTGCACTGTTGGTGGGATCTCAAATTTGTGCAGTCACTATGGAAAACAGTATGGAGGTTCCTCAAAAAATTAAAAATAGAACTACCTTATGACCCAGAAATTCCACTCCTGAGTATTTATCCAAAGACATCCAAAACACTGATTCAAAAAATGTATGCACCCCTATGTTTACTGCAGTGCTGTCCACAATAGCCAAGATATGGAAACAACATGCCCGTCAACAGATGATTGGATAAAGAAACTGTGGTACATTTATACAATGGATGTCATAAAAATGAATGAAATCTTATCATTTGCAACATGGATGGACCTAGAGGCTACTACGCTAGGTAAAATAAGTCAGACTGAGAAAGACAAATACCATATGATCTCACTTATATGTGGAATCTAAAGAACAGAATAAATGAGCAAAGAAAAAGGAAATACACTCATAGATAAATACAGAGAAAAAAACGGATGGTTGCTAGATAGGAAGGGGTTGGGGGCTGGGGAGAAGGTGAAGGGATTAGAAAGTGCAAATTGGCAATCACAAAATAGTCACAGGGATGTGAAATACATTATGAGGAACATAATCAATAATGTTGTAAAGACTATGTATGGTGTCAGATGGGTACTGGACTTATCGGGTGTATCACTTCATAGATTATATAAATGCCTAACCACTGTGTTATACACCTGAAACTAATAAAAAATAATATTGAAATACAAAAAAAAATAATTACAAAACACTTGACAATATTGAACTACATTATCATTAGAAGACAGAGAAATATCAAATCTTCTTTCCAAAACTCCAGGCCCATTTTTCTCGCCCATTTACCTACTGAGTAACTATCTAAAGGTACTTCAAACATAACATATTCAAGCCTAAATCCAACACTTCCCTGTCCCAGCCCTACCCACCCATCATATCATTCATCTCTGATCCCTCTTTTGGCTGAAGGTCTGTCTTACACTCCACCAATGGGTCAAGCCTTTCCCTCAATACCTAGTCAAGTCATTGAAGCTTGTCAATTCGTCACCCAATCCTGCCCTGTGTACTGTTGAATTAATTCAGTCCTTCATGACAGCCTACTAACCTGTAACAGGGAAGTCACCTTTCACTCTCTACCCTCCTCTTTCCTTCCCCCACCCTTGGGATAGCAACTTTTCCTTACATTGTATCTCCATTGAGGTCACTGTATACTTCTATTCTAGCATTTAATACCTTATTTTTACTCATCTGTTCACTTGTGTGCTCTCCTGTGAATTCTAAGCTCTTGAGGAAGAGATCCCTTTTTATCTCAGTAATCCCAGTAGCTGGTGTACAGACAGAAAGCGACAACTTCGTAAATGTTTTCTTAGTTAATATGCCAAAGTTCTCAATCTCCTTCCCCCGCCCCCAGTCCATTCTGACATTGCCACCGCATTTCTTGTGCCAAAAAATAAACCTAACCAGGTCCCACTGGTTAATCCATCCCTAGAAAAGCTAAGGTTCAGGGCCATCAGAGGGGCAGCCCCTTCACAGTCTGGCTCCAAATCTTCTCCTCTCCAGCTAATGCCCTGGCACTGCAACTACTCTATATTTATTTTCAGACCTGTGCTCATTGCTACATCCTGTGCCTAGATTCTCTCAAAGGACTTTACCTAGTCTAAAAACGTTTTCAGGCCCTGTTCAGAAATCACCTCTGTGAAATCTTCCAAAGTTTCCCCAAGCAGAATAAAGTTCTCCATCTGTGTTGCCAAAGCACAGTTAACACCACTTTAGTATGGTCCTTACTATGCACACTATTCTAATAATACTTTGTGTGTGCTCTCAACAGAAAGATCCTGTGGGCACCAGCACTAAAAGACCCCAGTACTTTCCATACTGCCTGGAAATACCTAATGCGGTACAACAGAAAGAGCTTGAGTTTTTCCACTGTTCGAAATCTGGATTTGTCACCTTTCCACTGTGCAGGCTTGGATAAGTTATTATGAGGCTTAGCCAAATCTCATTTCCTCTTCTGTAAAATGAGAATCTCTATTTGGTAAATTGCTGAGACCTCGGATTAGGTATTCGAAGCATCTAACACTGAGCACAATGTGGACTCTTCATTATCTCCAACCGCCAGATAAAAATTTGTTGGAGTAATGCAGCCGAGAAGAATAGTGTCGAAAGTATTGAATAGGCAGAATCAATTCAGTTCCGCAAATTTTGTTCGGTGGCCTACTACATACCGTACCAGAAGCTGGCCGAACAAGCGTGCAAGTACTAAGAAAGCACAGTTCTTGCCCTCATTAACAGTATATTGGGATATAACAAAGAGTCATCCGGAATTTTCAGGTTGCATTTGTAGCCCCCTCCCCAACACGCGGTAGTCTTTTAGAGCAGTGGTTCTTACGATGTTATCCCACCCCCAGGGACGTTTTGGTTGTCACAAACTGGAGAGGAGAGAAGGATGCTACTGGCATCTAATAGGTAGAGGCTAGGGATCCTGTTAAACATGCTACAATGCACAAGGCGGCCCCCATCACAGAGAATTATACAGTCCAAAATGCCAAGGCTGTGAAACCCTGTTTAATGAGAAAGCGGCCGAGCCTCCCGCAGAAGAGGATGGGAGGGCTTCCGGCCGGGCGGACCATCTAAGCTTCTTTAGGTGCAGTGAGCCCGGCGCCCGGCACCAGAAGGCCGCTACCCATCCTCGTGTCCCCGCGCCCTCCTTCCAACCCCCTGGTGCTAAGACTGGCCAGGGAGGGGCATGGCCCGAGCACCAGTACAGAAGCCCACGTTAGAGTCTCTCACTATTTCTCAGCTTTGGCGAGGTGCTCCAGCCCCTCATTTATCTTCTGAGCCGCCATCTCTACGATCCGGCCCCTGACGTGGAAGGAGACAGCCCGGCGAGTAGGCGTGGAGACACCAAGGAGCAAGTCCGGACAGCGAATGCGACACCCCAACAGCCCGGCAGCTACAGGAGCCAGCAGGGCTCAAACCTAATATGGCAAAGCTGGGCCTGGAGGCGGCGAGGGTGCAGCGCCGGCGGACACCGCGCAGGCGCAGAGCGCCAGGGCTTGTCAGAAACGAGGGCTTCTAGCGCAGGCGCTGTGGGTTACAGAAGGTGGTTTGTTCCTTCATTCGTTCATTCAACAAATATTTCTTCAACACCTAATATGTGTTAGGTACTGTTCTAAGCACCGGAAAAACAACAGGGAGTACAACAGAAAACAAACAAACAAACAAAACAATAAAACCCAAACCCACACTGATGGAGCCTTCTTGCGTTGCCTTCCCATTCATGTGAAAATGCCTTGGTGCTTTATAATTTATTACATTTGTTCCATAGCTAGAATAGAATCCCTTTTTTTTTTCCATTTTGCCTTTGAGAGCCAACTATACGTCAGACATGAAGCAAAACAGACTGTTAGTCCTGATTACTGTCAAATTATCACTCGACCAATGCAAACTGTGGAGAATGTAATGAATGAAAAAACATCAGGGAGTTAGGATCGCTTAGGATCTTCTAGCGAAATTATAGCCAGTAATACAGTTGGTCAATTAATAATTCATGGTGAGTTCAATATCTACATAGATGATTCCTGCAATGACTATGCAGCCTCTCAGCTTCTAACCTTACTAATTACTAATACCTGTGTGTCCTCCGCAGGATCAGCTTTAAGAAGCCCACTTTATCTCCCCCTGTCATTCCAGCTTACCTTTCCTAGTGCCAATAATTCTTCCCCTTCAATAGAACTCCCACGTTTTTTCTATTCCTCTGCTCTCATTCACACTCCCTCTATACACTGCATAAATTCCATGCTCCATCGTTTTAGCTACTCTTTTGCATAGACCCTCAATCTCCTTGCCTCTCTCTCCTTCCGTTCTCCTTGTCTGGAAAACCCCAACCCTCCATGTACTCTGGAACTGCTCTTGAGCAAGTGAATGTAGCTGGAAAAAGCAAACCAGCATGCTAACATTACTCATTTTAATGGTAATGAACATCAAGGAGAACTTTGGTGTTGCTGGGCAAAAGTACAATATTTCCCTGGTAAAATCACCCACTCATTTGGATAGCTATTCACACCCATGTTAATTGATGGCAACTCCATCCTGCTCATTGTCCAAACACGTGGATTCACCTTGGACTCCTCTCCCTTTCTTATACATCACATGCAATCTGTCAGGGAGTTAGGCTGACTCTACCTCCAGAAGGTGTCCAGACCCAACCACTTCTCACTCCTCATGGTTGCCAGCATGGTCTGAGTCACCCTACTCTGAAACTGTTTTAGCCTTTGGACCCTTGTCCCTACCTTGTCCAGAATGGTTATGTTCAACACAGCAGCTAGAGGATTTTTTTCAAACATATCAGATCACATTATTCCTGGCTGCAAAACCTCCAATGATTCCCATTTTTTCAGAGTAAAAGCCAAAGACCTGACAATATCCTGCAGGACCTATCAGAACCTGAGCACCTCCCACAGGCCTGCCATTGTCTTTGCCTTTTCCTGGTCCACACTGGCCACACCGGCCCTGCCATTTTATAAACACACAGGCACACCCCACCTCAGGGACTTTGCTCTAGTGTTCCCTCACCTGGAGCACTTTCCACCAAGAGCTCTGAGCAGACTCCTCAGCTGCTTCAAGTCTGCTCAAACCTCACTGCTCTATAAGGCTGCCCCCGAGACTGTGAACTGCTCCCTCTCCTCCACACTTACAATCCTCCAATTTTGCCCTACTTGCCCCTTAGTCTGTTTATCTTTTAACGTGATACAATTTAATTGTCTTATTAAGTTTCTGTTTATTATTTGTCTCTCCCCATGGAATTTAAGCTCCTTGAAGCCAGGTGTCTTTGGGTGTTTTGTTTCCTTGTGCTTGGAACAACGTCTCACATGTAACAGTCACACAATGCATGCTTGTGGGGTTAATAATGAATTGTTCCCTTGTACTTGAAGCTGCAGTGCCTTTTATACTACTCTGATGGAGCCTACTTCCAGCCTTGTCTGATGGTTTGCTGTGTCTGCCCTCCAACAAACTGAGTTATTACTGGAGGACAGAAAGATGAGTTAAAATGTTCAGAGGCTGTTTCCCCAGGAGCCTTGGTGGGCCCCTTTTCAAAGTGATTTATTTAGCATGTCATCTGCTTCTATTTGCTGTGCTTTTCCCACAGTTCCCTGGGACTCTCCTAATTAACCTTCCACAGAATCATCATTTTTAAATTATTCATATTTTCAAAAGAATTTCAAACACAGAGCAAGAAAGTAAGTGTGTGGAAATGGAGAAAGATCAGCAGGGCCACCCAACATGTGCCAGTCTTCTTCCCTCAGGACAGGACAGCACAGACCATCATAACCTAAACCAAAGCTGAGTTTCCCATGTAGCTATAGTCCCACAGTCGTGCCTGCTTCAGTAGGGAGGAGGTGAGTGATGGTGGGACTGGAGTCAGCATCCTTTAGCTTGCCTGACCATCCAGCCTCACGGTGGAGGCCAGAAGCTAAGACCCTGATCCTGGGGACCCTGGCAATTGTGAGACAAAAAGCTTTGAGCAATTATCATTTGTCAGAAATTCTGCTAAGTGCCTTATGGGTACCACTTTAGATGTACTATTATTATCACATTTTACATTTTAAGGAGACTGAGGCTCAGAGAAGCTAAGTAACTTGCCTAAGGTCTCACAGTCAGTAAATGGGAAGACATGACTTGTACCCCGAACTATTGGGTTATCGGAAAAGTCATGACTTATATTTTCTATGTTTTTCATTGCAAAAATGCGTCATGACTTTTCCGACAACCCAATATTTGACTCCAAAATCTATACTTTAGCTACTATAATAGACAGAAAAATGGTCCCTGTCTTGTAGTAGTTTAATAACAACTCACACAACCCAACATCCTTGCTTAGCTTCATGAACCAATGATAGATTTTCAAATATTTTTTAAAGAAAAAAATATTACAGTGCACTTTACTGTGCATGGTACAGTATTACTGTTTTGAAATTTCATTAATAATAGAAAAACTAGACTTGGGAGTATATTATGTATGACTTAAATAAGTTACTAAATGGTTGAGAAAGAAACCATTTATTAATAGATATGATAAACATATCCTATTTAGGATCCCTAACAGATATGATAAACATATACTGAGAATACATTAACCACTAAGGCATCTTTCTGGGGTTCATTTCTTTGCCTGTAGTCTTGTAGTTCTCCCTAACAAACACACAGTGGCATTACTTGCACGTGATTTTACAGCCACAAGTGATACAAACAGAAGTGATTGGTACTTTGGATTACAGTCAGATTCTGGAAACATTTTGTCTTCATAACTGAATTTTCCACATAAAAGTGATACCTCTCACTATTTTGTACACAGAGGTAAGCATTGTTTCCCAAGAGTTCAGAGTACAGTAAAGTTAAAAAGATCTGCAGCATTAATATGCTTAATAATAGGTCTCTTTTCTATCCACTTAACCAACACAATTGTTTTGATGAATACTACTTTTGAGAGGAGATATAGAACTTACTCTGCTAGTTATCTTTGAATAAAAGTTTTACCCAATGAACTGAATTGGCTTAGTGATGTCCTACTGTATTTTATTAGACAACATGGAGATAACCTAGTTCTATCCTATAATTGTTCTCTTTTTAAAACTATATCCCATAGATATACCTGCAAAGAGGACATTAGTCTTAAATGGTAATAATTTAATCTTCTTGCCGGGAGAATATATTCATGTGGTTACATTTTGTGCAAATATAAATTATGCAAATTTGAAATACAACATAAACTATTCATAATGCCTGACTTTATCAATGAAATTGAAAAATAACATGTGTCTTCCACATTAAAAATTCTTCAAGAACTGCACAATTTGAAGCTGTCGGGAATAACGACTTGTGAATTGGGCTTATTCACTCTTTACTATTCACTCTTTAGGTACTCATTCAACAAATATTTATCGAGTGGCTTCTCCATAGCATGCACTATTCCAGGCTCTGGGGACAGTGGAGCTCTTGGAGCTTACCTACTAGGGTATGTAAGAAGGTGTGGGTGTGGGAGTGGGAGACAAGCAGGAAATAAGTCAGTGTTGATGGAATGCTAGATAGTATCCATGCTTAACGGAAAATAAGACAGGGAAAAGAGCTGGGACAGTGCATGTGTGAGGGTGGGGGTAGTTACCTTTCTGAGTAGGTGACAACTGAATGAAGACCTGCAGAAGTGATGGCCTGGGCCATGGGCTAACTGGACAAGGAGAACTGCATATAAAGCACAGCACACTAGTGAGGCAGAATGAGCCTGGCCTATTCCAGATTGCACCGGGGGCGCCAATGGGTCCACAGTAGAGTGAAGGAGACTGGCTCAGCAAATGTGCCAAAACCTTCAGGAATATATCTCTTGCTTAAATATAACTTCCTTCTGCTTGTGTGATTAGAAATTAATACATGTTTTAAAAAGAAGCTAAGAAAGTGCTTACAGTCTATGATACAGAGCCTACTCAAACATGAAAGTTTCAAGCCCACAAAGCACACTAGGACTGCAAAAGCAGCCATAGGACCCTTTTTGTCAAGATTCTTGTGTAGCTGAGGAGATAGAATAACAACACTATGGCAGAATACATGCTAGAAAAGAGATACAAAAGATCCAGAGTGGAACTGTGATCACAGTAACCCAGTGGGGCCTCTGAAATCCCCAATGAAACACTGAGCTCCCCTTTGCCCTGCCTTTCCCGTTCCTCCCACTGAGTGGAGCACTTGGCCCACAGCTATGCTGGAGGAGGGCGTGGATTCAGAATTGCAGTCTCAGATAAGGAGGAATTTAGTGCTGCTCACACTTGAGAACGAGACTTTCCAGATTTGGGAAAAGGAAAAGAAAAAAACAAAACAAAACAAAAAAACCACCTCTCTTCTCTTCAGCCCCCAATATAATCAGAGATGAAAGAAGACAGTTTTAGCCTGGCATGCAAGAAAATAAACAAGTGCTTGAAATGGATAAGTTTTTCATTTTTAAATTTGTTTTTGTAAAGGGTTTTTCTTCCCTGAAAAACAAAATACTAAAATAGCAAGTTATGTTTTCATTTATAACTCCTTCTCAAGAGGAAATCTAATAATAACAAGGGGTTCCCATTGGATTCCAGCTTATTTCATAAAGTAAATATATTTGTATCCTCTGGGGAAAGAAACCTACACTGAGCCAGGTAGTTCGCATTTAAATTGGTGATTTTTTTCATTGGTATTTTTCCTCTTCTTTTACCTTGAACAACCTCTCAAACTGAAGAGAAGCTTTAGATTCTACAGCTGTATATTAGACTGCACCTCTTCAGCTAGTGATACAAAGTATGGAAAGACAGTGGCAAAATGATTTAATATGCTTTATTCTAAATCCAGTCAGAAAAGCAGTTTGCCCCTCACTGAGTTTTATCTTACTCATATTTATATCAAATGTTTATAAGTTGAGAGAGGAGGGTTGTGTACTGGAAAAAGAAAAGGCGTGTAGTTACTAATGCTTTCCAACCTCAGCTGTGTTTCTTATAGGATTTAAATTATTTGGCCTCAGTTTCCTGTTCTATAAAATAGGAGTAAAAATAAGGTGGTGAATTAAAAAATGACAGTTAAGGGCTGGCCGAGTGGCGCGGTGCTTAAGCGCTGGCTTGGGAAGCCAGCGGCTCTGGTTCAGGTCCCACATATGAGAGACAGTGACTCTGCCCTCAAAAAAATAAATAAATAAAATAAAATAACACTTAAATCTGACACTCCTCTTATTGAGACATGAAATATATGTTCCCTCTCTTGAACGCCCCCTCCTCCCCGGGTCGGCGGAGGTCAGTGTCTGTGACTACTTTGGTCAACAGAACATGGAGGAAGCGATATTGTTCCAGGACCCAGGTGTTACACATTGGAAGCTCCCACTTCCTGTTACTCTTGGAGCCCTGAAGAGTCCGACTACCGTGAGGCTGCCATGATAGACTAAGTTTACTAGGAGAGGGTCTGTGTGTGGAGGGAGAGATGCCCAGCTAGCTCCAGCTCTTCCAGCCCCCTGCCATTAGAGCCATCCCAGCTAAGGGTGCCGACATCCTGAACCAAAGGTGAACTCTTCTGACTGCGCCCTATCACACTATTATGAGACACAATAATAACAATTTGTTGTTTTAAGCCATTGAGCTGCGGGATAGTTTGTTAAGCAGCAGTACATAAGTGTGCTGAGTGCCTATCTTGTGGAGCTATTGTCAGTTTTACAATTAACCTTCCAAAGCACTGGGCCTAGAACTGACACATAGTGAGTGGTCAGTACATTGGAACCATCATCATTACTGTCCTTTGTATTTTCTTTCCATAGAGCAATTTTTAGAAATGTGGACAGAGAATCCTCTCTGAGCTCACGGAAGACATTGAAATCCCTCGCACCTGACTCATGTGGGAGTCCACAGGCTTTGGGAATTGCAAATCCTCCCTAGCCTAAGCAAGTCAGGTGCAAGGAGAGTCACTAAGTCCAGCCATTGCTGGCACTTCCATTAAATATGTACTCTCTCACTGAGCAAGACATGCTGGTCCTGCATTCCAGGGATATCACAGGTGTATGCAGTGTTACTCCACACTTGCCTTTTTTTCCTCCTGTAAATCTCTACTTAATCTCTGTAGGCAACTAAACACAATTGAGTTTAAAGGAGAGATCGTCTTTAAATGCAGCTGTTAACACCCAGGCTTGATGGAGGAGTTGACAACTCACTAGCCAGGGTGAAAACCTCTCAACCACTCATGGTCCCCACAGTCCCTAAAAGGACCTTATCTTTTGGTGACAGATATTTAGGGGACACTTCCAATGATCACACTAGACCTTTTGGGACCATCTAGGCACTGGTAATATTAGGAAATAAAGTATCCTTAACGTAGTGAACTTATAGCACTCAGAATGCCAGAAAATGGTGTATGCTGATTCCTTAATCTATCCTGTGTAGGTTCATTACTCTCCACCCCTGTTGCCAGTGGCACCATCACTTTCCTGGAGTATTGTTCAACCTGCTCTTACTGATCAGTTATCTGCCACCATTCTGACCTCTGTAGATGCCATCATCCACTCTGCAGCACAGCATTCTTAAATCACAAATGTCACTTTGTGACCACATCATTCTCTGTTTCAATAGCTTCAGTAGTTCCCATAGACAGAAGAAAATGTAGCAACTCCGAGAGTGGGGTGTCCAGTTTCCCTGGTCCGGAAACTGTGTCTGTCCCCATTTTGTTGTACTGAAAGGCAGGAGCCAATGCTTTGCCCATCCCCAGAAAGGAGGAGAAGTCAAGAAGAGTGAGAGATGAAGGTGAGGATGACATAGCCCAAAGGTGATGGAAGCAGACAAACCCAGATTTAAGGTGAAGTGAGGATCTTTTGCTTAAGGACTTCGTATTTCTCATAATTCACCTCTGGGAATCATAACCTGGGAGTTTCTACATCAGTTAAAGTTACCAGGATTGGAACAAATAATGTTGGATATGCTTTCACCACTGGTTCTTCGGAACTGCTTGGAAAGAGAAAGGAATAGCTAAAAGCAAAATGTACAAAAGCAAAATCTAGGAGGGGAGAGGTTTCAGCCAACTTGCACATGTCCCCAACAAAGCTAGAACCTGGACTTTAATTCCTGTACTGAGGCTTCCAGATACCTCTGTTCCCCAAGGCTACAGCCCTGCCTTAGGTCTCCCACATAGCCACTGTGGCCTCCTCAATTCCCATGTAGAAATGAAGCTTCTATTCCTGCTCTGCTCCACATGATTTTCTTGTTTTCCATGTTTCAGTTTTCTCCTGTCACTCCAACTCATGTTTTCAGTTCCACCTTCAGAGCTATAGTGCACATCTCCAATCCCACAGGCCAGACCCTAGTTTCTTTTGTTGACCTGGCATACAGGTGCCAGCTCACTTTCATTCTCCCCACTTGCCTCATTACCTTTGAAAGACATTCCTTGTATGGCTCCTTGTTGCCCTTCGTTGGCTTTCTGCCACCCACCAAGTACCATTCTGGGGACAGAAAGACAAGTGAGCTAGAAATTTCAATCAAGTGGACTACACATATAACACTGATAGCTTCACAGACAGAAGGGATGGATATGAGGATGTAATATGTTTGTGGACAGCTCTAGGAAGGGTTTTTACATTAGCAATGATTTACTCTCTTTCCATGTCCTGGGATTTTGCTGATCCTACAGACACAGAGAGAAAGATCCCACTCCTATGGTCAGTGAAAAGAGATGGCAGCAATCCAGCTGAGCAAGTAGATCTCCTCGAAGTGCTTCTAATGCGTCAATTTTAGAGCCACTCTTCAGAAGCTGTAGGGTTTTCCATTGTAGAACTTTAATTTTATGGTTCTGACTTGTAAATTCAATACTGGATCTATAAGTTAACAAGCATCGACCAGCAGGTGACTTACACTTTAAAATAAAGTGTTAAGTTTTTGATATTCAAAATCGACTCTCAAGTAAATTCTCTTACTGAATTATAATCTCCTATATGTTATTTTTTAAAATACAAATTTATAAAAATGGGAAAACTTAGCAACATTAACTTTTCCTATATCAATTTATTAAGACTCTGGTTGTCATTAGAAGCCCTACTATAGGCATGGTTTCTCACCTTGGACTGGCTCTGTGTCAAGTTTGGCCAAGTTGGTGCTCTTGGTTCCCAGAGATCAGCTTTGGCTGCCCTGCTCTTCAGGAAATGAACAGAAAAGAGCGATCTTCTCACTTGTTGCTGGGACTATTTGTGTGTAATTTTTCCAGACAAGATTCTTTTTTCTGCCTCCAGAGTAAAAAATTTCCTTTCTGTTTCTTAGGCAAGGATTGAATATCTTGCATAGAGGAGCACTTACAATTAACTTGGTTCTTGACAATAGTTTTGGATAAAGAATTACAGTAACATAACCAAACATTCCTAATTAAATCGAAAGATAGTTTTTTTGAAGCTACAGTTCTGCTGACTTTGTTGCCAGAGCTATGATGAAACCTGTTTACTCTATTTTAAATTTTGTAATATTCTATAACTTTGAATTCTGTTGGGGCAGTTTTTGTTTTTAATGAAGCCAGACTTTATGGTTGGTAGAGGAAATGAAATAGCACATTCAATGTTTACTTATTCATCCAAAAGATATTTACAAAGTATTGAGGTCCATGATGTGGACACAGCATAGGAAAGTGCATGGTCCCTTCCTCTGAGGAGTTCACCCTGTAGCAAAAGTGACAGATATTAAATAACATTTTTAAAATTTACAAATATGGAAAGTGCTGCCAAGGAAATGGAACCTGTCTAGGGGTGGGTTGTGGGGTGGGTCAGGAAGGGATGGGCATGAGTGTAATCACAAACAGCTCAGGAAAAAGTTAGAGGTATGAGATTCTAAGGAAGAGGATGAATGGATTGTTCAGCAAGCTACTGAGACTGGGAATCTGGTGCCCATGAACTCTACTTGTACATTAGGTATGAATGTGGACTTATGAATGACCGGCACTCAACACTTACCAACTTAATAAGTGATGCTTCATCAGCATGTTACAGATTACATCTCAAATCCTGAAAAGTTGGCAGAAAAAGGTTAAGGAATAATAATATAAGAATTGGGGAAAATAATATCAGGTAAATCTGGTATTTTTCACATTTGAAGGTTGTTCTTTAGAATGATTTTTGAATGAATGATCAGTGATTTGTATGTAATTTTTGTAATTATATGAAGATGAGCTGAGGAAACACTTTAGTTGGGAGAAGAGAATGGAAGAAGAGAGATAACTGGAAATAGAAAAAGAGCCTAATATGGGTTGACTCTTAACTTGTAAGCAATTCCAGGAAAGGGTTAAATGCTTCTTAATGCTACAATAAAAAATAGATTAAAAATAAAAAAAATAGTGCTTCCTTCCTGTGATGAACAATCCACCCCAGCTCATGCTTGTGTAAAAGGTGACTAGGATGTGTAGGACTCTCTTTTTAACTCATTTTGATCTCATTTAGGGGCCACTGCCTTTCCCTCCTGTTTGGGAGCAGGCTGTGACCCAGCCAAGAAGGAACTTCCCATTAAAGTCCAGGGCCTAGTTTGTGAAACAAACAAAAAGCTTTGTGATATAAAAAACACACACAGGCACACACAAATACAGACATACACAAACACACGAAGACACACATACACATGCATGTACACACACATCTCTTTTAGGGAGAGCAAGGAATTCCAAAAGAAGAAATTGGCTTCAATTGAGGACTTAAAAACAAACAAACAGACAAACAAACCTTGCAAGAAAATTAAGAAAGAAAGGGAAGTCAGGAGAGACAGCATGTATCTGAGGGACTCAGCTCTGGAAGGCCCATCACTTAAGGGGTAGTACAAGGGGATAATAATTTGTGATCTAGTGAAATAAGAATTCTGTCCTTCGTATTTCTGATATTTTGCCATGGCTCTGAGGTCCAACTGACTCTTTATTAAAAAATACCATCAAATTCTGATATAATTGATCAGAAGTAGACTGTCAAGACAGGGAATACTGAGAAAAATGGTTCTCCAATGCCAACCATTTTGTGAGAGAGCTGGAATAAGGGATATGACACTTTCATCCTTCAGTGAAATCTAATTAAGAAAATCAACTGAAGGACTGACCCATAAAAGTAAGATGTTATTATGTGTTAATGAAAGGCACGTAGAGAAAGAAGGAGACCCATGAGGCTGGCCACAAGACCCACCTGTGGTGACAACACTCTGATTGCCATCCCACTCCTACTTCTTCCTCCACAATAGTTTGTTCAAGAACATCCTTGGAAACTATATATACACACACATATATATATACACACACACACAGTAAAACCTTAGATTGTGAGTAACTTGGTTTGTGAGTGTTCTACAAGACAAGCAAACATTTCTAATACATTTTAACTTGGTAAACAAGCGATGTCTTGCAATATGAGTAGTTTGTTTCTGGAATGAATTATGCTCTCAAACCAAGGTATTACTGTATATACAGGCAAGGGGCCTTCTACATGGAGGTTACACAGTAAATGGTTTTGCTATAAGGAAATAGAGCAGTTTAGGGATTTAAACTTGGATAAGCTTAACAAAAACCATTATGTCAAATATTTGGTAGAATTCTGCATACAATCTGCATGTTTGGGCATTTATTGACACCTGAGAACAGTGTATCATTACTATGAGAACACTCTGGGGACAGGTAATTAAGACACTTTGATGGGAATGCAATCTTGTGTTTTTGACTTATGTAACTGGGAGACAACCTGCCTTTAATTAACACATAATAACATCTTACTTTTATGGGACATTCCTTCAGTGGATTTTCTTAATTAGATTTAACTGAAGGATGAAAGTCAACTTTTGCTACGCAAAGCCCTGGAAAGTGAGACCACTGTGCTTAATACAGCAATTGAACATGGAAGCCACATACATCAAAGGTACACACAAATAAGAGCATTATGTTTTTTAAAGATCCCTGGCCCAATGAATGCTTGTTTCAGTTGGACCCAGGGTTTTAAATTTAAGTGAAAACTTTCATACTGGGAGTAAATGTGGGGCAGAACTGGAATATGCACACAGGTATTATTACTATATATTCTAAAAGATACACAAAAAGCATCCAGCTCAGTAGATAACATGAAAAGATTATCTAGTTCCATATTCCTGAAAAGGAGTATACTAAAATAAGAAATAAATAGGTGGAGTCTTCTTTATTAAATAAGTCTCCCAAAGGACAATCTCTTTCTGCTGTCGGAAATAGGTTTTATTTTTTTCCTAAGCAAATAATTTGTTCAAGTTATGTGAAATTTTAAGTCATATTACCACTTTGGCTTCTACAAAACCTCACATTAAATATGGCTCCCCTCCTTATAGCAAGGATCTAAGATTTGCCAGGACATCCTGAGAATACCCAGGTCTTATCTGGATTGTTCTTATTTTTGCAGCCCTACCTACATTCTGTTTGCCCAGATTCACTCAGGTATTTTTATACCCTACTTGATACCGTTGAATTGTAGGAATTTCCATTAGCTGCCTTGAATCATTTTTAGAATAAATTGGGATATAAATAAAGAAACATTGATTGCAGATTAAAGAACTCAAACAATTTAACCATATTAAACTAATGCAGGAAAATCTAAATTAATGGAATAAGATCAAAACCAAGAATCCAGATCAACCATTCAAAAGTACAAACAATAAAGCATTAATATAAGCAAGAGTAGAAATTTGTAACCACTGCTGTACTGTAAATATAGCCCCTTGCTGTCAGATCAAGGTAATGTTCCCTATTCTATCTTCTCCTGAAAAGACATCGAACTCTTAAAACTTTTTGGTCTCTTATGGAAATGAAACCCAGTCATCCTGCCTCCAGTGATTCCCTAACATGCTCTAATGACTTGCCTGGCCAACTCACCTCGTTCTTCCATTGCAATTAAGTATCTTCTGTGAGCTTTGATAAACACTGAATCTGTCAAATGTAAAATATTTTAACAACTATCTTTATGCAGAATATGTATTTTGTGGGTTATATATGATACATACCTTAGATGCCAGACATGGGGGAGGTCAAGTTGATGTTACATTGGAAGAGCTTCCAGACACAATAAATACATACATAAACTACTTCTTTATAAAAACTCTGAATCTTCTCAAGGCCTTATAGCAATTTTTTTGAGTCCTTATATTTCTACATTTGCAACATAAAAGAAATAACTTTAGCTTCTAAATATTTAAAGATACCAACGCCAAAATGAATGTAAGTCTTATTTTTAAAACTATAATTTATTGATTACAAAGAATGGACTAGAACAGGAGTCAGCAAACTGCAGCTTGCAAGCCACATGCAGCTCTTTGGGTACATTCTGTCTCAAAAGTTTGCCGACCCTTGGGAGAGCCAATTCTGTCCCTCACAACAATTTAAAAATTATTAGAAGGCCAGAAATATATTTTTACATAATCACCATTATGTGAATAATATCCTTTAAAAGTTTTATAAATGAAACTATGATATTTTTATTTTCATTTTCAATTTTACCTCAGAGCCACATGCTTGCAAGCCACAGTTTGCTGACCCCTGGCGGTTCTTCCATCTCAAAAGTTTGCTGACCCCTGGACTAGAATAAAGGAAGTGTACTGGGGCCATGGGTGGAAGCTGACTGATTTCATCTCAATATCAGAAATAATATTTTTTCTGAAATGGAATAACATGCCTCAAAGATTTCAGCTATGTCTCTGGAAGCATTCAAGCTGACTCTGTTCATTCTCTTCACTTAAAGCATTGAGGGATATCACTTCACTGGGTATGTGGTAGGGCTAGATATTCAAAGTTTCTTTTAATGTAAAATCCTCTATTTGTTGCAATATACTTGTTATTCCTAAATGGTGGAGGGGCATAGCCTAATGATCGGTTTACTTAATGTTGGTCATGTAAAAATAAATAATATAAATAAATATTTGAGCCTCAGAATAATCGATTTAAGTCATGCCATCTAGGTAGAGCTAACTAACCTGCATGCATCACTGCATGACTCCTAGTAAAAAGGAGTGAGACTATGTAATTAATTAGCATGAAGGAAGATGATGGGATGTCACGGTCCTAATAAAAACAGGCTGAATAACTTTTTAATATTCTTTATTAATAGTTGTTGATATGTGTGGCAGAATTCTGCTTGAGAGCTACTTTCATCTTACCATAGTGCCTGGTAATAAGATGGCAGAATCACACTTTGTGGGCATGATTGTGAATTCACAGGTCTTCCAAATATGCCAAAAATAATGTGGAATTATAAAGAGCCAACTTTCCATTTCCAACATTATTCTTGAGTCCGTTGTAAGAGACAGAATATGATAAAACAGTATTAGTCTTCACCTTGTTGTTCATAAATAAAACTGCTCTACAGAACTAGATCCTAAAATTTATTAGAAGAAAGGAAGACTTGAGTTTTAAAGACATTGTCAAGAAATGAATATATTTTATTTTGAGGGAATCTAGGATATAATATAATATGGAGTAAATCCCACTTCAATGCTCATCAAAAAAATATTTAAAGAAAATTTGAATTAGAGATTCAACAAGGTCTTGGACTTTCAGCAGAGAGATCTTTTCTGGGATCAATATAAATTGTACTATTGAATACAAAACATGAATAATAGCTATAGAAAATTTTAGGTTAAAACATATTATGTGACTGAAAATGGTACCGTAGGGAACTCCAAAACTGCCTTCATCACTAAAGCAATCCTTAAGCTAGCAAAATCTGTCATAATTAACTATTTTTGATTTCTGAAATCTAATTTTAAAACTTACAACAATTAGGAGAATGCTTAAAGAAAGAAACTGATGAAATTTAGTAAAATATAATTGTGGAATGTTGACTTACCTACACATGCTCACCCACGGCTCAGCAAGCAGGGGCCAGAGCCAGGGAGCACAGTGTGGATCTTTTTCTCAGAGAATTGTGTTTATGGGCATTGCTCTGTGTGGCACCTCCCTGATGGATGAGCCCAGGGAGATAACCTTGGTTTTCCCACCTTGGAGCTTTCTTAGGGCTGGATGGCCTACTGAGGAATATTTCCCAAAGAAATCTAAAGTCAAATATTAGCATCAGCCACCAAAGGGCAAGCAGCAGACAGATGAAACAGCCTGGGAAGGAACAAGCAGAGAAGGAGATCCATGGGAAAACAAGGTCTTTAAAAAGTTCTCATATATATATATATATATATATATATATATATATATATATATATATATATATATATGAGGGAATCTAGAAGGTCATGCACATGCCAGGGCTAGATATATGTTCAGAAAAGACCTAAGAAGAGCCTGAATTTTCAACTCTGACTGACCTTAATGCTTGGGATAAGCAGGAAGTGAAGGGAAAGACAGAATTGTTAGAAGCCTGGCTACACATTGAAGAGTATTACAACAGGAGTCAATCTGTGAACTCAGAAACACACTTTTATTCCTTTGCATCCAGACATTTAAGGAAATCTCTCTCTAATGACAAATCTGACAGAACTGAGATATCAATGATCATGAGGGACAAATAATACAATCTAACAAGAATAACACACAAGTCACTAAGCAAGGAACTCCAAACCACAACTCTCAGTAACAACACCCAAGGCAGCATGATAAACCTGATTTCTAGAATTATTATATTATAAAATTAAAAATACACAATTTGCACAAATGTAGCATGAAAAGGAAAAAAAAAATAGGGACCATTCATGAGAAAAATTGAAATGAATGAAACTGCCCTTAATAAAACACAAACATTAAACATACAAGAAAAAGACTTTGAATCAACTGCCTTAAATATGCTCAAATAGCTAAAGTAAATCTTGGACAAATAACAAAAACAACAAAAAAAAAATCCATAAACACAAAATAAAGACAATGAATAGGCAGCTCTCTTCTCTGAGCCTGCCCAGTCTTGCCATCTTGAGAGTGTACTGTCCTTCTTTAATAAATTTACTGCTTGTTTGGCTTATTCAGTTAAAAAAAAAAAAGACTACAAATAAAAAGGTGAAAATTATAAAAGGAAACAAATACTCTCAAATTTAAAAATAAAATTATAAAAATTGAAATATCACAAGAAAACTACAACATATTAAGAGAGTAAGAACAACAACTTGAAGATATGTCAGTTGAAATTATCCAGTTTGAGAAAAAAAGGTAAAAAAGAAAAAATAGAATAGGACAGAGCTGACCAACATGGGGGACAACATTAAACATACCAATAAATACATAACAAAAGTCTTAAGAAAACACAAAATAAAGAAACACACAGAATATTAGAAGATATGCCAGCCAAAAATTCCCATAATAAGAAATCCAGCTTGCTGAATGATTTACTAGGTAGACCAAACTAAGAAATCTAGACTCATACAATGCAAAAGGACAACCAACTTTCCACTTCAAGAAAACTGAGACACACAATATAGGGGAGAAAGAGGAAGGCCAGACAAGATGTAGGAGAAGGTTTCTGCCTGCCTCAAGGTTCCCAAATGGAATGTCAAACTTCTCTTGGGAGAAGCAGCCAGTAGGCTCTCTCCCGGAAGTGGAGGAGGCAGCTACGGAGGAGGAGGAGGAATTCCAGCCTCCCACCATGTCTTTTGAGGCGTACCTCAACTATGACCAGCCCTTGAGGGGGAAAAAAAAATCATGTGAAGATGCCAGCCACTGCTCTCCAGAGGAAAGGACTCAAAGAGAAAAGGAGGGCCAGCTGAGTGGCGCGGTAGTTAAGTACTGGCTTGGGAAGCCAGCGGCCCCAGTTTGGATCCCACATATGAAGGCCAGTGACACTGCCCTCAAAAAAAAAAAAAAAAAAAAAAAAAGTAATACTCAAGGAAAAAAGGAATCCCAAAGGTGCTAGGGACAACTTGAGGAACTCCGTGCAGGAATCACCTAAGGTGAAAGCAAACAAGTCCGAGAAGCTGCAGCCGTCCGGGCCCGGTCGGGACAAGCTGATAGAGGTCCCCGCAGACAGCACCAGCGTGGCCAGACCTCAGGTTTCCTGGGCTCAGCCTGGTTGCTGTCCACCTCCTGCCTCTGAAGGGATGCCCTCCATCCAAGCCAAGCTCAAGGGGCGGAGAAAGTGGGTGGATTGAGCACACACAGAATGGACTTGAAGATGTGGATTTTCCCTGATTCCAAGCGAGCCTGTCTCCCCAAAAGGATGACCTTGCACCAGCAGTGCATCCGGGTCCTTTGAAATAACCTCAGTTCACTCTTTCAAGTGGGGGGAATCGCATATTCTATTCTGGAACCAGTTCTGAAGACATGTGTGTCCGATCAGCTACACCGCACAGAGAAATGCAGTGGTATGCCAGTGCAAGCACCCAACCGATCAATGATGGAAAATGCACTGTCACCTCCACTTTCAGAAAGAAAGGCCACAAGAGCATGAGTTGTGGAGTGAGATGTACCTGCAGCTCCAGGATGCCCAAGAGCAGCGGCTACGACTAGTGACGCAGGAGATCCAATCTGCCCATGGCAACGGGCCCAAAGGCTGACAGGCCAAGGTGATCTTTTTTAAGTCTTTGGGAAGAGAAGGAGCATCGGCCCCAGTGAAAGTGGAGGTCAAGCCAGACCCATGCCACACGGGGTGCAGTTGTGCTCCTTGTGGCAGTGCGGCCCTGCTGCAGCTCTAACCCCACCCCTCAGAAGACGGCCTACCAAGGCTCCAGCACCACCAGCGCCTGCTGGACGAGGGAGTTCAGCAGCAGCAAGCCTGCAAAGTCGATTGCCCAGATGATGACCAAGACCAAGAGTGTCGAGGGGTGTGTGGGGTGGGTGGTGGGGTCGTGGTGAGGAACACAAGGACAGTCAGGGTGGGGGGATGGTATTTCCATAGGAGACTGTAATCCTGGACTTTGTGGTAGCTTTTGGACTTTAATCCCTGTATCTGTCCAGCGTTGCATTTGTGTCCCTCCGTGCCACAGCCCCTGCCTGCCTGCCTGGAGAGTGTATGTTCCTGTGTGCATGTGTGTGTGTGCCTGTGGAAATGGATCTGGGAGGATACATGGATATAAGTGAAGTATCACCCTTAGTGTAGCTGGCTAGTGGAGATGTGGAGTTTTCACTGTATTGACTCTGAGTGTTACCCATCGTTAATTTCAACTGGCTGGATAATGTGGTAACCCATCGTGCCATATCAGGCCAGCCAATGGATGAATATACTCCTGAGAAGACTGATTGCAATTATGGCTGTCAGGGATTCCTCAATCTAATAAATGCCAAGCTTTGGGATGTCATCACAACCCAGAACAAGGAACAATACTTGTAATAGTCTTCTTGATACATTGTGCGAAGACAACTGGCTCCTGCTTTCACCCAGTGTTTCCCCAGTGAACAAATGTGGCATAGCCACTGCCTCCCTGCCTGGAGAGTGAGAGTGTCTGTATGCATGAATACACCCATAGACCCGGGGTCGGTGTGGAGGGTGAGGGGCTACAGGGATATGTGCTAAGGCTCCGCGGCAGGGGGTGGGGGGTGGGAGGGTGAACACCTTCAGGTTATGGGGGTGGTGAAGTGGGCATATGGGGTTTTTATTTGACTTTCTCTGTTGGTTACTGGCCACTTCTGGAAGCTGGATTGGTGACAGTGTCAGTCATTTGTAGGCAAATCCCTTTCTCTGTCTAGCACTCAACTCCTCACCCCCTTCAGAGGTGTGTGGGTGGGCGCACTCACAGGGGACCTAAACTCCTTAGATTCAAATGGCAGCTTGCCCTCTTCCTGTTGCTTGACTGCATGAAAGTCACTTGAATGTCCCTAGGCCTTAGGTCCCTCATCTGGGAAAATTGGGGACAATGTAAGGGACCCCCTGTCCCGGTCCTACCCACATAGGGAGGGGGCAGGCCCTCCATTGCCCAGGGATGTGCCTGGAGCTCTGTGGGGAGGCCAGCTTAGCATCAAGGGGGCGAAAAGTGGAGCACTAAGTGGTGCAGGGGCTGGGAGCTCTCCTGGCCCCAACACCAACCCTTAGCAGCTGGGTTAGAGTTCAAGAGACTCTCTGCCCTGCATGTCTCAGTGGCCCTTCCAGTGGAGAAGGGCCACGGTCTGTCGGTGACACAGTCTGTCACCTGCCCGAATGCCAGCATGTCAGATGTCTGGTCAAGGACCTGGTGGCCCCATGCAAGAGGTTGGCTCCTGCAAAAGGACACCCTGAGGCTGACAGAAAGGACTCTGGGAACAGCGATTTCCCCCTGTACCCCAGCGCCTCTCTTTGATAGGTGGAAGAGATGGATGAGCACCAGTGAACACCCTATAGAGCCTCCAGCAGTGGATCACAAGGCCCACAGTGAAGGCAGAGAGCACAGAGCACACTCAGAGCCCCATCGGCCCCTGCCACTGCCCCACCATTGTGAGGGGAGAGAGGAGAAGAAGACCTGCTCCCAAGTTTCAACAGTTCACTCTTCAGGGCGAGACACTTCTGGCATTGTCCAGGGCCCTCCCTCGCCCCTGGAGGGTCTTCATCAAGTGTCCTGGGACCCACACAGCTGGGCAGTGTGACCCACGCTGCACTCCAGAAGCCTGGGGAAAGCCTCTCTGATGCCTCTTGGGACCCACAGGGGATCTGCCAGGAACAACACCTGGGACACCCCATGGGAGAGGAGCCCTGAGCCCAAGCCAGCAACACCCATGTCCCCACAAGGACAAGTGCCCCTTGGGTAACAGAGGACCTGGGAAGTCCCCTGCTTTGACCCTCTGGAGACCATAGCAGGTGTTCTCCAGAAAAGAAGTCCCAAAAACTGATTTTGTGTCTGGGTTCTCAACCATATAAGTGGTTCTTTTCTTTGAAATTTTTTTAGTCTGAAAGGCCCCAGGGGCAATATTCGTCAAGTGTATTTTAAGACAAATGTACTATCATCAGACATTAAAGAGACTGCAGCAGTTAGAACATGAAACCTGGGGAGGCTAAGTCAAGAAGTTTACATGTGGTTCAACAATCACCAGGGAATCTAGGAACCCAAACTCATGGAAAGCACATATAATGTTTATAGAGGCTCTGAGAAGACCCTAAGCTTTCACCTCTGATAGACCTTTATCCCATATGCTGGACATGAAATTAAGACATAATTGTCAACAGCCTGTCTGTGATAAGAGTGTCCCAAGCTAAGCCCATCTGTGAACCCAGGAATGTTTTGTTTCTTTTTTTTTTTTTTCTCTAGGCCTTTAAAGAAATCTCTGCCCAATGAGAAATTTAATAGAACTGTAGGGCCGGCCGAGTGGTGCGGTGGTTAAGCACTGGCCTGGGAATCCAGCGGCCCTGGTTCGGTCCCACATATGAGGGCCAGTGACACTGCCCTCAAAAAAATTAAATTAAATTAAATTAAATTAAAAAAAAAAGAAATTTAATAGAACTGAGACATCAATGGCCATTTGTTACAATAAGTACAATCTTTACAACCAATAATGGAGAAAAACCATTAAACAAGTATTACAAGATGCAAAATGAAGAACAACAAACCCTGGGCAGGTGGATGAATCTGGTTTCCAGATTATAGCATTCAAATATCCAATTTGCAATGTAAATTTATGAGGTGTGTAAAGGGACAAGAAAATCAGTTTCATTTATAAGAAAAACTGTCAAAAGCCAGATACAAAGAAACAATATTTAAAGTGGCAAGAGAGAAGTAAATCTTCACACTCAAGTGATCCTCAATAAAATTAACAACTTATATCTCATCAGAAACCATATATGCCAGAAAGCAGTTAGATGACATGTTTAAATTCTGAAAGAAAAATAATTGTGTTTTGCCTGATAGGTGGTCTAAGCCAGTCTCCTTACAGATGAGTCTGGGACATGGGGTTTCTTGTATCTAGAATACTCAGGTTTTTCTCATCCCAGGACTCCCCTGACAGCTCCCCAAAACTCTTAAGATCCCATGAGTCGGCCTTCCTCTGGGAAATGCCATCATGGATGCAGCCTCTGGGGCCTGATTCTGCCATTCTCTGAGCCACCTCTGACACTCAGCCCATCCCACCTCATTTTATCCCTGTCCCTTCAACAGGACCCACACTGACTACCCCATACACTTGAAGTCACATAGCATACCCTATGGGCTGCAACTGCACCCTGTTGCCTTCTTGGGAAACCCAACACTCCACCTACCTTGAGCTAAAAGAAAATTTGATAAAGGGTCAATCCAACAAGAAGATATATGATCATATACATATCCTCACTTAACAGGCCTTCATAATATTTGATGCAAACATTGATGGAAATGAAGAGAAGAATAGATAGTTCTATTGAAGATTTTAATACCTCACTTTTAGTAATGGATGGAACAACTAGACAAAGAAATCAACAAGGAAACAGAAGACTTGAACAACACTATACATCAGCTGGACTTAACATTTATAGAGCACTTTACCCAACAATAGCAAAATACACATTTTTCTCAAGTGCCCATAGGACATTCTCCAGGGTGGCCATATGTTTAGCCACAAATAACTATCAAAAATTTTTAAGATACTGAAATCATACAAATTATCCTCTATGACCACAATGGAATAAAATTAGAAATCAATAACAGAAGTAAAACTAGAAAAATGTACAAATATGTGAAAATTAAACAACACACTCTTCAAAACCAATGGATCAAAGAAGAAATTGCAAGAGAAAATAAGAAAATATTTTGATACAAATGAAAACAAAAACATAGTATACTAAAATTTATGAGATGCAGTGAAAGCAATGCTCAGGGGGGAATTTATAACTGTGAATGGCAACATTGAAAAACAAGGAAGATCTGGGCTGGCCGAGTGGCTCAGTTGGTTAAGAGCTCACTCAAGAGTGCGAGCTGAGCTCTGAGCACAGCAGTTCAATGCCCAGCCTGAGCTGAGCTGCCACTGAGCTGCCAACAGGTGACAGAATGGATCAGCTTAAAAAAAACAACAACAAAAAAAACACAAGGAAGATCTCAAACTGAAACTCAACTTCACACCTTTAGGAACTAGAAAAAGAAAATCAAACTAAATCCAACGCTAGTTGAAAAAAATAATAAATATTAGTATAAAGCTAAATGAAATAGCAAAACAAACAGAATGAAAATTTTTTGAGAAGACCAGCAAAATTAAAAAGCTAAGAAAAAAAAGATAGAAGATTCAAATTACTGAAATCAGAAAGTACCAACCTTACACAAATAAAAAGGATTATAAGACAATACTATGAAAACTTATACATGATAAATTAGATAACCTAGATGAAATGAACAAATTCATAGAAACAACAAACCACCAAAGCTGATTGAAGAAGAAATAGAAAATCTCACAACCTATAATTAATAAAGAGATTGAATCAGTAATTAAAAAAACTGGCAGCAGGGCTGGCTGAGTGGTGCGGTGGTTAAGCGCTGGCTTGGGAAGCCAGCAACCCCGGTTCGGTCCCACATGTGAGGGCTAGTGACACTGACCTCAAAAAACAAACAAAAAAACAAAAAAACAACTGGCAGCGAAGAAAAGCCCAGGACCAGATGGCTTCACTGGTGAATTCTACCAAATAATAAAAAAAATTAAAACCAAACCTTCTTATACTCTCTAAAAAAATAAATAAATAAAAGGGAATGGAATATTTCTTAACTCATTTTCTGAGGCCAGCATTGCCTGACACCAAAGCCAGAATAAGACATTATAAGAAAAGAAAATAATAGTCCAACATCCCTGATGAATATAGATACAGAAATCCTCAACAAAATACTATCAACTGAACCCAACAGCATATTAAATATATTATACACCGTTATCAAGTGGAATTTATCCAGAAATGCAAGGTGGTTCAACATAAGAAAATCAATCAATTCAATACACTATACTAATAGAGCAATGAAGAAAACACACACACACACACACACACACGATTATCTCAATTGATGGAACAAAAGCATTTGACAAAATCTAACACCCTTTCATAATAAAAAACACTTAGTGAGCTATATATAGAAGGATATTTCCTCAAAATGGTAAAGGGTATTTATGGAAAAAAAAAATCCACAATTAACATCATATTCAATGATAAAAAACTGAAAATTTTCCTCCTACTATCAGGAAAAAGACATGGATGCCACTTTTGCCACTTATATCCAAAGTTTTACTGGATGTTCTATCCAGAACAATTAAGAAATAAAATGAATCCAAATTGTAAGAAAAAAATAAAACCATCTTTATTCAAAGATGACATGAACTTGTATATTAAAAGTTTTTAAAAATTCTCATAAATGCTATTAGAAATAATAAATGAATTCAGCAAGTTGCAGGTCACAAGATCAACACACAAAACTTTAGTTGTATCTCTATACACTAGCAATGAACAATATGAAAGTAAATTAAGAAAAATAATTGCATTTACAATAGCTTTAAAAAGAATAAGGGCTGGCTGAGTGGCTCCGTTGACTAAGAGTTGGTTTGGAGCATGTGCTCTGAGCAACAGGGCGCCAGTTCGATTCCCACATGGGCCAGTGAACACTGCGCCTGAGCTGAGCTGTCGCTGTGCTGCCAACAGGTGGCAGGATGACTCAGCTGGTATAACAACAAGAGTGCCTGTTCAATGGTGGGCTATGCCTACCCTCAACTAAGACTGAGCTTGGCACCTTGAACTGAGCTGCCACCCAGATGGCTCAGAGGATAGAACGTGTGCTCTTAACAACAAGGCTGCTTGTTTGACTCCCACAGGGGATGGTGGCTATGCCCACCCGAAACTAAGATTGAACACAGCACATTGAGCATGGAGGCCACGAGCAGCCGACGGGAAGCCAGATGGCAACTGGCGCCCTCCACAATGAAGACTGAAGAAGAACAACAACTTGGCTGGTCCCCTCCCCCAATTCCCCAACAAGGTTCCCCTCTCCAAATCCCCCAATAAAATCTTTTTTAAAAAAAAGAATAAAGTAATTCATAATAAACTTACCTGAAACAGTGAAAGACTTATACACTGAAAACCAGAAAATATTGTTGAAAAAAATTAAAGAAGACCTACATAAATGGAAAGACATCCTTTCTTCACAGATCAAAAGACTTAATATTGTTAAGATGGCAATACTCCCCAAAGCAATTTACAGATTCAGTGTAATGCTTATTAAAATTCCAATAGTTTTTTTTTTTTTTGCAGAAATGGAAAAGCCAATCCTGATGTTCACATTAAATTATAGGGGACTCCAACTAGCCAAAACAATATTGAAAAAGAAGAGCAAAGTTGCAGTACTTATATTTCCCAATTGCAAAACTTACGAGGTGCTTACAGTAAAGATGGGACAGTGGTTAAATGCTGTGTTGACCTTCTCTCATGACCACATCAAAATTACAACTAAATTCATTCTCATTGAGAATTGCCAACAATCTTGCTGAACTGAAGCCCTACGACTAAGGACATGCTGAAGCAAGCTTGAGACTGGTAAGAAGGGCAGAGACACAGAATGGACTGTTCTCACACCTGCAAGTGACCATTAAAAATTGGTAGGGATATCTCGGCTGCAGAGGTCCCCCCTGGAGGAGCCAGGGGCCCCAGCCCAGGGTTCCAGTGCTAGGGAGAGAAGTCCCCATAATTTCTGGCTGTGAAAACCAGTGGAGTTTGTGAGTGAGTGAGATGGAGGGTGCTGCACTACCAGGAGCTCATCTTAAAGGAACCATGCACAGACTTACCTACCGACAGAATCACTGGCTCTGAGTCCAGTACTGGGGCACCAGTTGGAGAGGCAGCAGGAACATACAGAAAGAGTGTGTGTGTTTGTGTGTGTGTGTTGCGGGGGAGGGGAGCAAGGGGAGGAGATTGAGTTGTCTGGCTTTAGGACAGGGGCTGGAGGGGCTTTCTCCTGGATGGAGGAGCTGGTGGAAGCCATTGTTTCTTTATTGAGCCCTCCCCCTTCCCTGTGTGTAGATGCAGGCAGCCGCCATATCTGAGTCTCCATCAAGCTGGTTAATGATGATTTTTGGACATGGCCCTGGTAATTTGAAACCCCTCCCCACCCAACTTTCGGGCACACCCAAGCCGCTTCTAGTAGCTTTTTTGTACAAACAGCCTGCTGTCACGCCAAGTGTCATGCTGGGGCTCAGCTCTCAGCAGATGAACCCAGGTTCCAGTGAGGTCAAAAAGGAACAACAGAGCCACAGATAGGGGGTTCATACACTATATTCTCGATGGTGGCTGGTCAAGACATGAGAAGTAAACATCCGCCAGTACCCCAACAAGGGGTCTTCCTTCCTGCTGTTACAGGCTCACTGGCGACCAGGCAAGACACAGGAAGTAGGGTCCACAAAACCCACAACATCTGGCTGCTAATGCAGCCATGGCACTTATATGCAAAACAACAGCAGATAATAGCCAACTGGCCACAGCTGATGGCCATCCAATAACTGAGCCAGCGCCCTTCCAGGTGAGGCCAAGAACCTGGAAACTGTTCCCCTGGCACTCCATCCCAATACCTGCCTTGACTCATGCTGCAGACTTTTCTAGGGTCTCTCAAAGATCTGTGGAACCCAGACAAGCAGCAGTTGGCTTGAGCATGTCCTGCACCTCAGGCTGAGCTGCCCTAAGTGCAGCACTAGTGGCAGCCGGCCTTGGTTCATAGCTGGGCTTCTCAAGGCACTTCTGAGCATGGCAGAGGCAATGGCCATCTTTGGATTTCTTTGTGGTTCCTGCTGGGTGGACTTGGGTGGAGCACAGGCTGTGGCTGAACTTGACCTGCAATGGGTCCCCTCCCAGGTGGCCCTGGGGTTGAAACCCCCCAGTAGCCAGCTTCAAAATGAGTTAGATCACCCAGCCACCTCCAATGATGACACACCAAAGGGGCACATTGGGCAGGTACCAAAGCACTGCTGAGACAGATCCTGCTCTGTATCATCAGCCCCTGCACCACAACTCTCCCACTGTAGTCAAGGCCAGTCATCACAACCAGTGAGCCTGAGGGTCAATGTCTCCCACTGATATGCAAATAGCAACCAAGGTTCAGCTACAAGAAGGGGACACACACAACCCACACAAGGAACACACCTGGAGTGTGCAACTCAAGTGACCAGGAAGACTGTGCCACTGAGCCCCACAGCACACCTTCTACATAGGGCCACTCTATTAAGACCAGGAGACATAGCAACTCTACCTAATACATAGAAGCAAATACAGGGAGGCAGCCAAAATGGGGAGACAAAGAAACATGTCCCAAATAAAAGAACAAAATAAAGCTCCAGAAAAAGTACTAAACAAAATGGCGACAAACAATCTAACAGATGCAGAGTTCAAAACACTGGCTACAAGGATGCTCAGTGATCTCAGAGAGAACTTCAACAAAGAGATAGAAAACATAAAAATGGAGATAAAAAACTTAATTAAGGAGCAGTCAGAAATAAAGAATACAATAACCAAAATGAAGAATATATTACAGGGAATCAACAGATTAGATGAAGCAGGGGATCAAATCAGTGATTTAGAAGATAAGGTAGCAGAAAACACCAAGTCAGAACAGCAAAAAAAGAAAACAGAACCCCCAAAACTGAGAAGAGTTTAAGGGGCCTCTGGGGCAACCTCAAACATACCAACATTTGCATTATAGGGGTACCAGAAGGAGAAGAGAGAGAGCAAAGAATTGAAACTTATTTGAAGAAATGATGATGGGAAACTTCCCTAACCTGGCAAAGGAAATAGATATACAAGCCCAGGAAGCACAGAGAATCCCAAACAAGATGAACCCAAAGAGGGCCACACCAGACACATCATAATTAAAATAACAACGATTAAAGACAAAAAGAAAATTTTAAAAGCAGCAAGAGAAAAGCAGTTAGCTACCTACAAGGGAGCTCCCATAAGACTACCAGCTGATTTCTCAACAGAAACTTTGCAGGCCAAAAGGGATTAGCACAAAACGTTCAATGTAATGGAAAGCAAGGATCTATGAGGTTCGACAATTAAGTTTGCGAACTCATCCTAGGGAAAGTGCTACTTGTCATTGCTGAATATCACTGCAGTCACCTTTGAAGTACTCCCTTTGGGAAGCTATGCACTGATGCCAGCACCTAGTCCACCCTTCTAAGCAATTTTGGAACTCTTTTTCTGGAATGGCCATCAGAGTTGTCATCACATTACCCTTGATGTCCTGAATGTCATCAAAATGTCGTCCTTTCAATATTTTCTTTATCTTTGGATAAAGAAAGAAGTCATCAGGTGCCAGATCAGATGATTAAGGAGGGTGTTCCAATACAGTTATTTGTTTACTGGCTAAAAACTCCCTCACAGATAGTGCCATGTGAGCTGGTGCATTGTTGTGATGCAAGAGCCATGAATTGTTGGTGAAAAGTTCAGGTCGTGTAACTTTTTCATGCAGCATTTTCAGCACTTGCACATAGTAAACTTGGTTAACTGTTTGTCCAGTTGGTACAAATTCATAATAAATAATCCCTGATATCAAATAGCTTAGCAACATTGTTGCAACAAGTTCACGAACTTAATACAACCAAGACTACTCTATGCAGCAAGGCTATCATTTCAAATCGAAGGACAGATAAAGAATTTCCCAGACAAGAAAAAGCTAAAGGAATTAATCTCCACCAAAACAGTATTACAAGGAAACTTAGAGGGACTTCTCTAAGACACAAAGTAATAATAATAATAATCAAAAATATGAATAATAAAATGGCAATAATTAAATACCTATCAACAATTACTTCCAATGGAAATGGATTTAATTCTCCAATCAAAAGTTAGGGGAGCTGAATGGATAAGAAAACAAGACCGTTACATATGCTGCTTACAAGAGACACACTTCAGATTGAAAGACACACACAGACTGAAAGTAAAGGGATGGAAAAAAATATTTCACGAAAATGGAAACAAGCAAACAAACAAAACAGCTGGGGTATCATTAGTTATACCAGACAAAAAAGACTTTATAACAAGAGACAAAGGAGGACCCAGTAATTCCACTTCTCTGGGTATTTACCGAACAAACCCAAAATGCTACTTCAAGTGGACATGCTCATCCATATGTTAATTGCAGTATTATTTCCTAAAGCCAAGATATGAATCTGGGTGTCCCTTGATGGATGAATGCAATATGCAATGGAATATTACTCAGCCATAAACAAGAATGAAATCTTGCCTCTGCAACAATATGGATGGACCTAAAGGATACTGTGCTGAATGTAGAAAGTCAAACAGTGAAAAACAAACGTCACATGATTTCACTTATAAGTGGAATCTAAAGAACAAAATAAACAAACAAATGAAACAGAAACAAACTCATAGGTACAAAGAACATTTTGATGGTTGCCAGATGGGAGGAGGTTTACGATAGATGAAAAGGGAAAGGAATAAGAAGTACAAATTGGTCGTTACACAGTAGTCATGGGGATATAGGGTATAGCATAAGAAATATCGTCAACAATATTGTAATAATTGTGTATGGTGTCAGATGGGTACCAAAACTGTCAGGGTGATAGATAAGAGGAGGGTTGGGGGCAGGGTAAAAAGGTGAAGGGGTTAAGAAATACAAATTGGGGCCAGCCAAGTGGCGTGCTGGCTAAGAGTTGGCTTGGAATGCCAGCTCTGAGCAGCAGGGTCCCTTTTTGGATCCCACATGGAGGGCCAGTTATGCTGCGCCCTCTACAGCTAAGATGGTGCACAACAGCTCGACCTGGAACTGGGCTGCTGTCAGTCGCCGGCGACCGTGTAGGCTGCAGTGGGGATGGCTGGCAGCTGGCGTGAGCTTTCATGAGCCGCGGTGAGTGGCCGTCCAATGGCCAGAGAGCAACTGTCTCACCTGGGAAGAACGCAATGATAATACCAACATGGACTAGTGAAACGACATTCTCCACAAATAGACTGAAGAACAAAAGGACAGCAACTTGTCTGTTCCCCTTCCCCGATTCCCCAATACTGGTCCCCTCGCCCAATTCCCCAATAAAATCTTAAAAAAAAAAAAAAGAAATGCAAATTGGTAGTTACAAAATAGTCACGGGGATGTAAAGTATAGGGAATATAATCAATAATATGGTACTAACTATGTATAGTGCCAGGTGGGTACTAGTCAGGGGGTTCACTTACTAAATTATATAAATGTCTAACCACAGTGCTGTACATCTGAAACTAATATAAAATAATATTGAATGTCAACTCTAATTGAAAATTTAAAAAGGAGAGGAAAAGATGAAGAATAAGAGGTTCAAAGTTCCAGATATAAAACAAATAAGTCTTGGGAATGTAATGTACAGCATAGAAATACAGTCAATTGTATCACAATACAATAATATTGTGATAGTGTGGGACAGTGTCAGATGGTTGCTGGACTTATCATGGTGATCACTTCTTTAGCATAGGGAATATAACCAATAATGTGGTAATAACTCTGTATAGTGCCAGGTGGGTACTGTTGAATAATTATGATGTACACTTGAAACTAATGTAATATTGTGTGTTAGCTATATTTTAATAAAAATCTTTTTTAAAAAATTATAAAGCTAAAGTAATCAAAATAATATGATATTGGCATAAAAATATCATAAATAAATATATATGTGAAATTATATACATATAGATCATGGAAGAGAATTCGATTTTGTAAATAAATCTATACATCTATTGTCACTTAATTTCAACAAGTTTTTTAAGACCATTCAATAGAGAAAGAATAGCCTCTTCAACAAACGGTGCTGGGACAACTGGATAGCCATATATAAAAGAAGAAAGTCAAACCTTTATCTCATACCAGATTCAAAAATTAACTCAAAAAGTTTGAAAACCTAAATGCAAAAGCTAAAATTATAAAACTCTTTGAAGAAAAGATAGGAGTAAATTTTTACGAGCATGTATTTGGCAATGGTTTTTTTACATATAATGTCAAAATTATAAGCAAGAGCAGAAAAATACAGATAAATTGGGCTTCATCAAAATTAAAAACTTTGGTGCATCAAATGACACACTCAAGAAGAAAAGAAAACCCACAGAATCAGAGAAAATATTTGCAAATCATATACAGGCATACCTCATTTTATTGTGCTTTGCTTTATTGTGCTTCCCAGATATCACATTTTCATCAAAATTGAGGCAAGATCCTCTACTAACAAAAAGATTATGACTCGCTGTAGGCTCAAATGATGGTAAGCACTTTTTGGCAAAAAGCATTTTTAAATTAAGGTATGTATATTGAGTTTTAGATGTAGTGCTATTGCACACTTAATAGACTATAGTGTGGTGTAAACATAACTTTTATATGTACTCAGAAACCAAAAAATTCATGCGACTAACTGTTTTGTGATATTCACTTCATTGCAGTGGTTTGGAGTTGAAAATCTTCAAGGCATGCCTATATTTGATAAGGGCCTTGGATCCAGAATGTATAAAGAAGTTTTATAATTCAACAACTAAAAGACAAAACAACTCAATTCAAAATGGGTGAAGGACTGGAATAGACCTTCTCTGAAGATGATATACAAATGGTCACAAAGCACATGAAAAGATGCTCATCAGCAATAGTTCTTTAGGGAAACGCAAATCAAACTACAATGAGAAACCAATTCACAACCGCTATGATGGCTATAATTTTAAAAAAATGGAAAATAACAAGTGTTGACAAGGATGTATAGAAATTGAAACCCTCATACACTGCTGGGGGAGTGTAAAATGATGCAGTTCTTTCTTAATAAGTTAAACATAGAATTACTCTATGACCTAGCAACTCCACTGCTAAGTATGTACCCCAAAGAATTGAAAAGAGATATTCATACAAAAACCTGTACATGAATGTTAATAACAACACTATTTGCAACACTCCCAAAATGAAAACAACCCAAATGTCCATGAGCTAGTGAATGAATAAACAGTGGTATACAGTGGAATATTATTTAACCATAAAAAGCAATGAAATACTGATAAATGCTACAACATGGGTGAACCTAGAAAACATGCTAAGTGAAGAAGCCAGGCAGAAAATGCAACATATTGCATGATTCCATTGAATGAAATATCTAGAATAAGCAAATCCATAGAGAACAAAAAACAGATTAGTGATTGCCTGGGGTGGGGGAAGGGTTATAGGAGTGACTGCTTAAATGATCTCAGTATCCTTTGGAGGTGATGAAAATGTTCTGGAACCAGATAGTGATGATGTTTGCATAACACTGTGAATGTACAAAATGCCACTGTACTGTATGCTTTAAAGAGATTAAAATGGTGAATTTTAGGTTATGTGACTTTAAACAATAAAAATCATTATTCAAATGGTTATTTATAGACATTATCTTTGTCTACATCTCACTGTGTGTCAAATATTTCTGAAAGTGACTATCAAAATGCACAGATAGCATCTTGCCTTAAATAATTATTATTTCTGTTACCTTGTCAATATTCAATTGCAAACTCTTGGAAGCCAGGGTCAGAGTACTAATCTCTTTGTATTTTTCACAGCACCACTTTCAACATCTTACATATAATAGTCCTTAATGTAGAATGCCTCACAGGGAGGAGAGAAACCCCAAAAATGTATCAAAGCCCCAAAGCCCTAAGATGCACAATAATAAGCAGCAGCGTAACCACCCTCTAATAACTTTTCTGGGACACCTATTCTGAACTATGCACATTCATCATTTCTAATCTTTACAACAATCTTGCAAGGTGGGTACCTCAAGGTACTATGTACCACAAGGATTGATAGCGATAGTTGTTTAGCTAATACCAAGAATGAGTTAAAAAGTGAAAATCTCATAGACAATAATTCAAGTGAACTTTGAATAATTTATTTTAATTAAAAACGTACAAACATACATTTACTCATCAATCTTTTCTTAAGGAACCAGGGACTTTCTTTGCCCATTTGTTCACCAATTTATTGCATACATCTCATTTAAAATGCATGGGCCACAATTTCCAGTTTTAGTTTCTTTACTGAGAAGGAAGAGCTTAGAAATGCTTGTGAAATCATTAGAGCTCAGATTCCTTTATATTTTTATGTCCCCTATTACAACCACTAACTTACATTTATCTTATTTATACCTTAATCAGCAGCAACATTTTTAGTCATGTTTTATATTGTCTTCCTAACATATTTAACTTGGGTTTCATGCAGACAACTCTCTTTTTTTTAAATTTTTTAATAATTATTTTGTTTATTAATTTTTCTCTCTTTTTAAAAATCAGCTTTGAAATTATTTATATAATTACAACAAAAAGAACAGCCAGCATACATAAGTTTGGGAATTAAAACAACTTATGGCGGGCCAACCGAGTGGCACGGTGGTTAAGCGCTGGCTTCGGAAGCCAGCGGCCCCGGTTTGGTCCCACATATGAGACCCAGTGACACTGCCCTCAAAAAAACAAAACAAAACAAAAAAAAACAACTTATGGCTAATGGGCATACAACTCAGATGGTGGCAGCAGAAATGTTGGGAATACAGGGAGTAAACTAACGTCACACCTTTCAAACTTTAGTGTGTACAAGAACCAGAGGTGGGAGGAGAGGGAGAGAGAGATCTTGTTGAAAGGAAAATTCTGATTCTTCAGGTCTGGAATAGGGCCTGGGATTGTGCATTTCTAACAAACTCACAGATGACACAGTGCTAATGGTCTATAGTTCACATTCCTGGAGCAAGGAGCTAAAAGCAGGCCATGGGCATCAGCCAGTATATTTTCCTGATGGGACAGTCCATTAATCCAGGACACTGGTAAATATGAAAGCTTCTATTCTACTGGGTTATGATTCTCATTACAACAGTGAGGAAGCTGAGCACAGAGAAGCTGAAGGACTTACCAAAAGAGGGCAGAGGAGAGTGGGCAAGCAGGAATTCAAACACAGTTCTGTTTGGCTCCAAAGCCCATACTCTTTCCATTGCAGGACTAAGAGAAAGCTAAAGCACAGAGCACAAGGCACCCATGGAAGTCTGTAGAAAATGATGGCAGCTCTACTTAACCTGCTCAGAGGAAATACGAAATGAAAAAGCAGTTTCCAGGGCAAGATTTGTGTCTTTCTAGATTTCCTACAAATCACTAAAAGGGTCAGCTAAAGTAAGAGACTTCACATTCTCTTCCTTAAATTTATGTATTGTCACATGAAATCTGGGCTTCCAAAGTTCCAATTATCTTTAAATTATTTTTATCACCACCATTTCCTCCAACATCCTGGTGCTCTTCAAGTGAATTAAAACTGAAAAAGTGAACTTACTGGCTCTCTGTTGTCTGAAAAAATGATCAGAGACCAGGCACAAGTAAAGAATTGGGGAGAGTACAGTACAGCACAGTACAGCCTACATCATTCCCTAGGAGAATGATTGCTCCAGAAATAGAAAGTATTTTTTTTTTTAAATCAGGCTGCACATTTGAATTCATATTAACTGCTTTATTATGCTGAAAATTGCACATGACTTTTTTGGATCTTTGGCTCAATAATCACTTTGATGTTTTATTTGTTGATGCAAAAAAGGGCTTGCCTTTCAAGTTTGTTATCTCTCATTTCAATGGAGTTTTTCAAAGTATTAAGAAACTAGCTCCATAGTGCTGTCTACTCAGTTTGAAATTGGCACAAGATTCTGAAGTATTATTGGTGCCCCTGGGTGTTTCCTGCCATTTAGTTCCAAACTAGTAAGGAAATGCAGAGGCTGGCTAGAGTTTGCTATGAATACTGTAGATAGACATTTGTGCTGGAACACACTCAAAGAAGATTCTTTGGAGAATGCATTTTATCATACCAGGGACTTTGTTTTCTTGGCTATTGAAATTATTTATATTTGGAAGTCAGAGCTATTTCTCATCTTTGACCAACTCTTTTGTGAAATCTCCGTGTTTATGCAATCCATCTGTGACATCATCCAGTTGTTTCCATGGCAAAAAAAAAAAGTAATTATTCAAGGAAGAGACATATAAAACGTAATTTTTTTTGAGAAAGGTCTATTCATGTCCTTTACCCATTTTTAAATCGAAGTTTGTTTTTTTGTTGGGTATTTTATTTTTTTATTGAGTTGTAAAAGTTCCTTATATATACTTTGAATACTATAACTCTTTACCAGATATGGTTTGCAATATATCTTCTCATTCCATAAGTTGCCTTTTCATTCTATTGTTTCTTTTGCCATGCAGAAGCTTTTTGTTTTAATATAGTCCTACTTGTTTAGTTTTGCTTTTGTTGCCTGTGCTTTTGGAGTCTTATTCAAGAAATCATCGCCAACACTAATGTCATGAAGCCTTTCTCCTGTTCTTAGGAGTTTTAGTTTCAATTCTCCAAATATAAGCCTTTAACCCATTTTGATTTGATTTTTGTGTATAATGTAAGAGTCAAATTATACTCTTTTTTTATCTGGATATCCAGTTTTTGTTGAAGAGACTATCTTTGTGCATTTTGGTACCCTTTGGCACCCTATACTGTGAGCAGTTCACTGTAAAAGTGTGGGTTTATTTCTGGTCTCTCTATTCTGTTCCATTAATCTGTGTGTCTATGTTTATGTCAGGCTATTATAACATACTTATTTATAACATGATATTTTAATTATTATGACTTTGCAATATATTTTGAAATCAGAAAGTGTAATATCTCCAACTTTGTTTTTCTTTCCCAAGATAGCTTTAGCTATTGGGTCTTCGGAAAGTCATGACGTATTTTGTCTATGTTTTTCAGAGGTCATTTATTTACATAAAAAACAAAGACCAGCCAATGATATATTGCCCATTTTATTCCATAACCTTTTGCCATCTTTCAGTGAGCTTCATAATTCCTCGTTCATAGAAGGACCTGTCTTTATTTGCAAAAAACTGAACAAGGTGCTGATTTACAGCCTCAGTTGCATTGAATGTTATACCACACAAAGAGTTTTGAAGAGAGCGAAACAAGTGGAAGTTTGACAGTGCAATGTCAGCAAGTATGGTGGGTGTGGCAACACATCCCATCCAAACTCCAATAATTTTTAACCGGTGATCAAACTTGTGTGTGGCCTCGCGTTGTTGCGATGGAACACAACTCCTTTACAATTAACAAGCTCTGGACATTTCTGGATGATGGATTTGTTCAAACTGTCCAATTGCCAACAGTACACATTTGAATTGATTGTTTGGTTCCTTGGTAGGAGCTCGAAAAACACGACACCTTTAAAATCCCACCACACTGAGAGCATAATCTTCCTCTGATGAATGTCTGCTTTCAATGTCGTTTGAGGAGAATCATCATGTCGGGACCAAGACTGTTTGCACACCACATTGTTGTAAATAATCCACTTCTCATCACCAGTTATCAGTCGCTTCAAACAAGGATCATTTTCCTCAAGTGTAATGAGCATATTGCAGATGTTCATATGCACCATCAAATTAACTTCTTTGAGTTCATGTGGAATCCAAATATCAAGCTTGCCTATGAATCCCAGCTTCTTCAGGTGGTTGTGAATGCTTGGATGATGGATGTTCAATGTTTCTGCAATTGCTCGTGTAACAAGGGTTTCACTTGATCAATGTCTTTATTTTGTCATCATCAGCCTCGGTGGGCCTCCCTGACCCAGGAGTGTCGTTGAGATCAAAATCACCAGCACGGAATTTCATGAACCATTGTTGGCACTGATGTTTTTGTAGAGCATTGTCACCATAAACTTTATGCAACTTTTCACAAGCTTGACACTCTTTCTTCCCTTTATGGAAGTAAAACAGTAAAATATTGCAAAAATGCAGTTTGGTCCTCCATCTTCAACTTGTTGTAAAATCTCCAAAACTCAACCAAATCGCTCAATTTTCTTTTTAGAATGAAGCTAGAGCTGTCAGCTGTAAAATGACATAGCAATAACATAGATGTGAATGACTCTAGTACTTCCAAAAATGAGCTAATGTCATCTGTCACAAATATGCATCATGACTTTTCCAAAGACCCTATATTTGGAGTGCTTTGTGTTTCCATATAAAATTTTGAATTTTTTTTCTCTTTCTGCAAAAAAGGCCATTGAGATTTTTATCAAGATTGCATTGACTCTTTATATATCTTTGGGTAATATGGACATTTTAACAATATTCTTCCACTACATAAACATGGAATGTCTTTCTATTTATTTGTGTCTTCTTTAATTTCTTTCTTCAGTGTTTTATAGTCTTCAGTGTACAAAAATTTCACCTCCTTATTTAAGTTTATTTCTATGTGAAAAAGCAACCCATGGAATTGAATAAAATATTTGCAAACCATATATCTGACAAAGGAATAATATTCAAAATATGTAAGGAACTTTTACAACTCAACAGCAAAAACAAACAAACAAATACTCTGATTAAAAATGAGCACAGTGGGCCAGCAGAGTGGCGCATTGGTTAAGAGTTGGTTTGGGATGCCAGCTCTGGGCAGCAGGGCCCTGGTTCAGATCCCACATGAGGGCCAGTGATGCTGCACTCTCTACAGCTAAGATGGTGAACAGCAGCTCGACCTGAAGCTGGGCTGCCTTGAGATGCCAGCGACTGAATAGGCTGCAGTGGAGCTGCAGTGAGCTGCCATGAGCTACGGTGAGTGGCTGGCAGCCAGTGTGAGTGGCCAGCAACCAGCGTGAGCTGCCAAGGGCCTCTATGAGCGGCCATCCAGTGGCCGGCGACCAATCGGCCTCACCCAGGAAGAGCGCAATGATAATACCAACATGGGCCAGTGAAGCCACATCCCCCACAATTAGACTGAGGAATAAAAGGACAGCAACTGGTCTATTCCCTTCCCCCAATTCCCCAATAAAATCTTTTTTTAAAAAAAATGAGCAAAGATAAAAAGAATTATACACCATGACTAAGTGAGATAGATTTACTCCAAGTGTGCAATGCTGGTTCAACATTCAAAAAATATATATTAATGTAATCCATCACATAAATAAGCTGGAAAAGAAAAATCACATGATCATCTCAATGATGCAGAAAAAGCAGTTGTCAAAATCCAACATCCACTCATGATTAAAAACTTTCAGTAAACTATGAATGGAAGGCTTGATAACGACTATGAAAACTTTATAGCTAACATCATACTTAATGATGAGAAACTTGAAGCTTTTCCACTAAAATCAAGTACAAGGCAAGGATATCTCCTCACCATTCCTTTTCAGCATCATACTGGAAGTTCTAGCTAATGTAATAAGGTAAGAAAAAGAAATAAAATGTATATAGATTGTGAAGGAAGAAATAAAACTGAATTTGTTCACAGATTACATGATCACCTATGTAGAAAATCTGAAAGAATCAACAAAAAAAAACCCCTGGAACTAAGCAATTATAGCAAGACTGCAGGATACAAGGTTAATATACAAAAGTCAATTACAAATGGAAATTTGAAGTTAAAAGCACATGCCATTTATATCAGCACCCTAAAAGTTAAATACTTAGCTATAAATCTAACAAAATATATACAAGATCTATATAGGAAAACCACTAAATTTTTTAAAAGTGACCAAAAAATAAACATTCCATATTCATGGATAGAAAGACTCAATATTATTAATATGTCAGTGCATCCCAACTTGATCTATAGTTTCAATGTAATCCCAATAAAAATCCCAGCAAGTTTCTTTGTAGATCTCAACAACCGATTCTAAAACTTACATGGAGAGTCAAAAGACCCGGAATAGCCAACACAATATTGAAGGAGAACAAAGTTGTAGGACTGACACTACCCAGCTTCAAGACTTACTTTAAAGCTACAGTAATTAAGACAGTGTGGTAGAGGAGAAATAATAGACAAATAGATGAATGGAAAAGAATAGAAATCCCAGAAATATGTATACACCCATACATATAGAGGGTGCCAAAAAAATGTATGTACATTTTAAGAAAGGAAAAAAAAATTAAAATTGTAATGTTCAATAATATCAATAACAAAAGATGAATACAAGTCACGTCTGACTTTTGAAATTACAAGAGGTGCTCAAAGTGGTTACCATCAACGTCCAGACACTTCTGATTGTGGCAAACTACTGTTTGAGCAATGTTGACCAAAGTGTCCACTGTATACATTTTTGTGGCATTCCTGGTATATATATTTTATATATATATTCAACTAATCTTTGACAGAGGAACAAGGGCTATACAATGGAGCAACAAATAGTGTTGGAAAAACTGGATATCCATGTGCTAAAAAAGAAAAAGAAAAAAGTGAATCCAGACACTGACCTTTCACTCTTCATAAAAATTAACTCAGAATGGATCATAGACCTAAATGTAAATGGAAAACTAGAAGATAAAATGGGAAAAAACTCAGGTGAATTTATGCATGGTGATATCTTTTTAGATACAAATCAAAAGTGTGATTTATGCTTTGTAAAAGACAATGTCAAGCGAATAAGAAGACAAGACTGGGAGAAAATGTTTTCGAAAGGCATTTTTATAAAGGACTGTCATCCAAAATATACAAATAACTCTTAAAACTGAACAATAAGAAAACGAACAGCCCAATTAAAAACAGGCCAAGGACCTTAACAGACATCTCATCAAAGATATACAGATGTCAAGTAAGCATATGAAAAGATGCTCCACATCATATTTCATCAGGTAAATGTGAATTAAAACAATAATGAGATACCACTACACACAATTAGAATGGCCAACATTCAGAACACTGGCCACACCAAATGCTGGTTAAGATGTGGAGCAACAGGAACTCTCATTGCTGGTGAAATGCAAGATAGTTTGGCAGTTTCTTACAAAACTAAACTCTTACCATATGATCCAGTGATCATAGTCCTTGGTATTTACCCACAGGAGTTGAAAACTTACATCTACACAAAATCTGCACATAGATGTTTATAACAGTTCTATTCATAATTGCCAAAAAGTTGGAATCAACCAAGATGTCTTTCAGGAGGTGAACGGATAACTTACTATACTATATCCAGACAATGATATATTATTCAGCATTAAAAAGAAATGATCTATCAAGCCACAGGAAAAAAATGGAAAAAACTTAAATGCATATTATTATGTGAAAGAAGCCAATCTGTATGGTTCCAACCATGTGACATTCTGGAAAAGGCAAAACTATGGAGACAGTAAAAAGATCAGTGGTTCATGTTTTGGCACCAGGGGCAGTGGTGGTGGTGGTGGTGGTGGTGAGATAAATAGGCAGAGCAAAAGGATTTTTAGGGCAATGAAAATACTCTGTGTAATACCATAATTATGGATACATGTCCAAATTCACAGAATGTACACCAAGAGTGAACTGTAATGGACTTTGTGTAATTATGCATCAATGTAGGTTTACCATTTGTATAAAATGCAGCACTCTGATGGTGGAAGTTGATAATGGGGGAGTCATTCACGGGGGTGGGACAAAATTGACTTCCCCTCAATTTTGCTGTGAACCTTACTTAAACTGTTCTAAAAATAAGTCTTAATTTTTTAAATGGGCAAAAGACTCAATGAGACACTTATCCTAAGAAGATACACAAATGGCCAACAGGTATACTAAACTCATAGGGAAATGAAAATCAAGGCCACAATGAGATATCACCTTAACTTACTATAATGACCATTATAAAAAAAAAACCAAAACAAAAAAAAAAAACCAAAAAAAAAAAACAACAAAACAATAGCAAATGTTGAAAAGGATGTGGAGCAATTAGCACACTTACACACTTGTTGAGAATGCAAAATGGTGCAACCACTATGAAAGATGATATTAAAAATAGGGACTGCAAAAATGGCCGCTGTGAGGAGAGCTCCCTGAGTTCTTCTCTGGAAATATCCACAATTTGAACTTCTGTAACTCTTCAAAGGGACGCCTACTCATCACACAGAGCAACTAAGATGCTCACTCAACAATTGCTGGAAGGTGGGCAGACCGGAGAAGTGGGGGAAGAAGGCGGGCAAGACCCGTGAGGTGCAGCCCGCACCCGTGGCTGCAGAGGCACCAAACTCCAGAGAACAGATGGTGAGTGTTCCCACTGCTCGCTCCTTGCGCCCCACGGCCCGCCTAGAGTACAGCAAGAGCACAACGATCTGCAGCCTGAGGAAGAAGCCTCAGGCCAGGCGAGAGGGGGAGGAGAGAGAGGAGATGTGCAGCCGCACCCACAGCTCCCCAGGTCCCCAGAAAGCAGGGTGCAGAGCCCGGCAGTGACAGTACAAGATCAATTCCTGCACCCGCCCGGTTCAGGGATCAGTCTCTGTGTCCACCGGGTCCCACGGAGCGCAGCAAGAGCACCTCAGCGCACAGACGCTGAGGCAGAAGCCTGAAACCAGGCAAGCAAGGGAAGAAAGAATACTCACCGGGAGGGGGAGACGCAGTGTGCCGGGAGGAGATGCAGGGCCCTGAGAGAGATTGAGTTGGGATCTGAGTCACGGAAGGGTGCGCGCAGTCTCCTAAACTCCGGCAGTCCCTCCAGGAGAGCAGCAGGAATACCGCGGGGTGCACAGGCTCCTAGGCAGAAGCGTGAAACCAGAGGAGCAGAGGAAGAAAGAATACTCCGTGGGGGGAGACGCAGCGCGCCCAAGCAGAGACGCAGGTCCCTGGGAGACAGACTGGAGATTTGAGCCACTGCAGGGTGCGCGCAGCCCCCTAAAACTCCGGCAGTCTCTCTGGGAGAGCAGCAGGAACTCCTCCGGAGCCTATGAGGCAAAGGCCTTAGCTCAAAACAGTGTTGGGACTGTGGGGTTTTTTTGTTGTTGTATTATTTTGTTTGTTTGTTTTGCTTGTTAGTTGTTTCTCCTCCTCTCTTTGACAGAAATAAAAAAAAAACAACAACAAATTAAAACCCACACCCACCCTCCCTCAGAAACCCTGGCCCCTGCCAAGCCAGTCTTAAACTGACACTGAAATGGAGCAGTAGGGGCAGACTACAGAGGTATTCCTTACCCGTAGGAGGTTGAGAATTTCCGCCCCAGAAGAGGCTACAGAGTGAGATACCTACCCTGCCCACACCTTTCCTGCAAGGCTTGGGAGGCAGGGCAGGTTCAGCTGCTGAGGCACTAATTAACAGACTCTTAGCAGCGGGCTTTTGGCAGTGAAGAGCTCTTTCATTCTCCACGTTGGGATTTCAACGGAAAGGGTGCACAAAGACACTCATTGAACCTGCAGGGCACACAGCCTGCCTTGGGACAGGCAAAAGCAGAAACAGCAGTGACTTTGTAAAAACTACTAATCACACGTCACAACCACACTCATGTACAGCAAACCTGCAGTGCCAGGATCACATTAGGTGTCAGGTGGCTGTCTTTGTTCCCACAAGACACAGAGGAATATTTGTACAGGAGAGGACAAACTGAAGAGAGCTTGGTGGACTTTAGCCAAGACTGGCACTGGAGACACAAGAATCATCATATCCACAGGCCAACTTTAGATAAAACCAAAGCATTTCTGGGTTTGACATTCAGGAGTCACACCCAAAAGGAAGTTGCTACAGGTGCAAGGGCCAAAGGGTCCAAGCCTCACACAGGAACTCATAAACTGCATACACTGCTGATCCTCACAGCCGATCAGCCTGGAATTCAATCCCACGTACTGACAAGCCAAAAATAATCAAAGCTAAACTTCAACATGTGAAGACGCACAACAAAAGGAACACCTCAGATATACACGCACAAGAGAATAGGGAGATTGAGTAATTCAAATACAAAGGACACACACCGTATAAGTTTACCCAGAAAAGACTGAGACCTAGGGGATCTATCTGTTATATCGAAGCAACCACAAAGAGTAAACAAGAATGGGGATACAAAGAAATACAACCCAAATAGAAGAACAGAAGAAACCTCCTGAATCAGTGGAACTAGAGGAAATAGAGGTAAACAACCTAATGGGAGACAGAGTTCAGAACACTGCTTATTAGAATGTTCAAGAAATTAATGAAAATATAAAGAATAGAGAAGTCATGAAAAGCAACCAGCTAGAACTTAAGAATGCAATTACTGAATTAAATAACAAATTCGATGGAATGACTAGCAGATTGGATGAAGAAGAAAATCGAATCAGTGACTTAGAAGACAAGATAGCAGAGATCACCCAAGCAGAACAACAAAAGGAAAAAAGAATGAAAAACATTGAAAATAGTTTAAGAGAGCTGGGGGACAACATCAATCGCAATTGATGAACTCTGTTCCATTTGCATGAAATAGTTTACTGTATTGAGAACATATTTGAAGTAATAATGTCTGAAAACTTCCCTAACCTGGCAAAGGACATTGAAATACAAGCCCAGGAAGTGCAGAGAGTTCCAACCAGGATGATCCCACACAGGCCCACACCAAGACACATTATAGTAAAAATGGCAAGGGTTAAGGACAAAGACAGAATCCTTAAAGCAGCAAGGGAAAGGCAGCAAGTTACTTACAAGGGTACCCCCATAAGATTATCAGATGACTTTTCTACAGAAACTTTGTAGGCCAGAAGGGAGTGGCAGGAAGTTTTCAAAGTGATGAAAAATAAAGGCCTACAACCCAGATTGCTGTATCCAGCAAGGCTATCATTTAAAATTGAAGGAGAGGTGAAGAGCTTCCCAGAAAAGAACAAGTTAAGGGAATTTATGACCACCAAGCCAGCTTTGCAGGAAATGTTAAAAGGGCTTCTTTAAGCAGAGGAGAAAAACAACCTAACTAAGGAAGACTAGGAACACAAATAACAAAATGGCAATAAATACACACCTATCAATAATCACGTTAAACGTAAATGGAGTAAATGCTCCAATCAAAAGACATAGGGTGTCTGAATGGATAAGAAAGCAAGACCCCGGCATATGGTGTATACAAGAGACACACCTCAGATCAAAAGACACATACAGGCTGAAAGTAAAGGGATAGAGTAAAGTATTTCATGAAAATGGAACGGAGAAAAAAGCTGGAGTAGCGATACTTATATCAGATAAAATGGACTTTAAATTGAAGAATATAATAAAGGACAAAGAAGGACACTTCATAATAATAAAGGGATCGATCCAACAAGAGGACAAAACCCTAGTAAACATCTATGCACCTAAAATAGGAGCTCATAAATATATAAAACAGATAATGTCAGACATAAAAACGGAGATCAACAGTAACACTATCATAGTAGGGGAGTTCAACACCCCACTGTCACCAATGGACAGATCCTCCAGACAGAAAATCAATGCGGAAACAGTGATCTTAAATGACACATTAGATCAGCTGGATTTAACAGACATTTTCAGAGCATTTCACCCCAAAGCTACAGAATATACATTCTTCTTAAGCGCACATGAAACATTTTCTAAGATAGAGCACATGTTAGGCCACAAAACAAGTCTCAATAAATTTAAGAAGATTGAAATCATTTCAAGTGTCTTCCCTGACCACAATGCTATGAAACTAGAAATCAATTATAAGAACCCCGGAAAGCTGTCAAATAAATGGAGGCTAATTAACACGCTACTAAATAATGAGTGGGTCACAAATGAGATCAAGGAGGAAATCAAAAGGTACCTCGAGACAAACGAAAATGAAAACAACACGACCCAAAATCTCTGGGATGCAGTGAAATCAATCCTAAGAGGGAAGTTCATAGCAGTGCAGGCCTACCTAAAGAAGGAAGAAAAATCTCAAATCAACAGGTTATCCTTACACCTAAGGGAACTGGAAAAAGAACAGCAAAAGAAGCCCAGGGGGGTACAAGAAAGGAGATAATAAAGACCAGAGTGGAAATAAACAATATAGAGAACAGAAAAACAATTCAAATATCAATAAAACCAAGAGCTGTTTTTTTGAGAAGATAAACAAAATTGACAAACCTCTAGCAAGGCTCATCAAAAAAAAAAGAGAGATGACTCAAATTAGCAAAATCAGGAATGAAAGAGGGGAAATGACTACAGACATCACAGAAATACAAAAAAATTCTAAGAAATTACTATAAGCAACTATATGCTAACAAATTTGACAATCTGGAAGAAATGGATAATTTTCTAGAAACATACAACCTTCCAAAGCTATCTCAAGAAGAAACAGAAAATCTAAATACCCTGGTTACTACCAAGGAAATTGAATCAGTAACTGACAAGCTCCCAAAAACAAAAGCCCTGGACCCGATGGCTTCACAAGTGAATTTTATCAAACATTCAAAAAAGAACTATCACCTATTCTTCTCAAATATTCCAAAAAATCCAGAAGGAGGGAAGGTTCCCAAACTCTTTTTATGAAGCCACTATCACCCTGATTCCAAAACCAGACAAAGACAGCACAAAAAAGGAAAACTACAGGCCAATCTCCCTGATGAATATAGATGCAAAAATTCTCAATAAAATATTAGCAAACAGAATTCAGCAATATATTAAGAAGATCATACATCATGATCAAGTGGGTTTCATCCCTTGTACGCAAGGCTGGTTCAACATCCGTAAATCAATTAATGTGATACACCACATCAACAAAATGAAGGATAAAGATCACATGGTCATTTCAATAGATGCAGAAAAAGCATTTGACAAAATCCAACAGCCATGTATGTTAAAAACCCTTAGCAAAGTGGGAATACAGGGATCATATCTCAACATCATAAAAGCCATATATGATAAACCTACAGCTAACATCATACTCAATGGGGAAAAGCTAAAACCATTCCCCTTAAGATCAGGAACAAGACAAGGCTGTCCACTTTCTCCTCTTTTATTCAACATAGTGCTGGAAGTTCTAGCCACAGCAATCAGACAACAAAAAGAAATAAAAGGCATCCAAATTGGCAAGGAAGAAGTAAAATTGTCATTATATGCAGATGACATGATACTGTATATAGAGAACCTCAAAGACTCCATCAAAAAACTATTGGAACTGATAGACGAATTCTGTAAAGTAGCAGGATATAAAATCAATGTTCAGAAATCAGTGGCATTTGCATATACCAATAATAAACTAATGGAAGTAGAAATTAAGAAAACTGTCCCATTTACAATTGCTTCAAGAACTATAAAATACCTAGGAATAAATTTAACCAAAGAACTGAAAGATCTGTACTCAGAAAATTATAAGACACTGAAGAAAGAAATTAAAGAAGATACAAATAAATGGAAACACCTACCATGCTCATGGATAGGAAGAATTAATATGGTTAAAATGTCCATACTGCCTAAAGCAATATATAGATTCAATGCAATTCCTATCAAACTACCAAGGGCATTTTTCACAGAAATAGAAAATGTAATCTTAAAATTTATATGGAACCATAAAAGACCCCAAATAGCCTCGGCAATTCTGAGAAATAAGAACAAAGTCGGGGGGATCATGCTACCAGACATCAAAACCTACTACAAGGCTACAGTAGTCAAGACAGTTTGGTATTGGCATAAAAACAGGCACATAGATCAGTGGAACAGAACAGAGAGCCCAGAAATAAATGCAGGCATTTACGGACAGTTAATCTATGACAAGGGAAGCAAGAATTTACACTGGAGTAAAGATAGTCTATTCAATAAATGGTGCTGGGAAAATTGGACTGACACATGCCAAAAAATGAAACTGGACCACCTCCTTATGCCATATAGAAGAACAAATTCAAAATGGATTAAAGACTTAAATGTAAGACCTGAAACCATAAAAATCCTAAAAGAAAATATAGGGAGTACATTTGCAGACATTACCCGGAGCAATATTTTTACTGATACATCCCTACGGGCAAGGGAAGTAAAAGAAAAAATGAACATATGGGATTCTATCAGACTTAAAAGTTTTTTCACAACAAAAGAAACCATTAATAAAACAAAAAGGAAGCCTACTGAATGGGAGAATATATTTGCCAACGATATATCTGATAAGGGGTTAATATCCAAAATTTATAAAACACTCATGAAACTCAACACCAAAAAAACAAACAACCCAATTAAAAAATGGGCAGAAGATATGAAGAGACATTTCTCTAAAGAGGACATACAGATTGCCAACAGGCATATGAAAAAATGTTCAACCTCACTGGTCATTAGGGAAATGCAAATAAAAACCACAATGAGATACCACCTCACTCCAGTCAGAATGGCTATCATCAAGAAATCAACAAACAACAAGTGCTGGCGGGGCTGTGGGGAAAAGGGAATCCTAGTGCACTGTTGGTGGGATTGCAGATTGGTGCAGCCACTATGGAAGTCAGTATGGAGGTATCTCAAAAACTGGAAATGGCGCTACCTTTTGACCCAGCAATTCCACTCCTAGGTATTTATCCTGAAAAACCCAAGACACTTATTCAAAAAAATTTATGCACCCCTATGTTCATAGCAGCACTACATATAATAGCTAAGACTTGGAAACAATCAAAATGCCCATCGGTAGCTGACTGGATTAAGAAACTGTGGTATATATATACAATGGAGTATTACTCCGCTATAAAGAAGAATGAAATCGTACCATTTGCAATGATATGGATGGACCTAGAGACTATTATGTTAAGTGAAATAAGTCAGTCAGAGAAAGACAAATACCATATGATCTCACTCATATGTGGAATCTGAAAAACTGTATGAATGAGCAAAGAAAACAGAAACTGTCTCATAGATATAGAGGAAAAACAGGGTTGCTAGTTGGGAGGGGGATGGGGATGAGGGAGAAGGGGAAGGGATAAGACAGCAAAAATAGGCAACTACAATATTGCCACAGGGATATGAAAGACAGTTTGGGGAATATAATTAATAATGTTGTAAATATTTTGTGGGGTGTCAGATGGTCATATGTCTTGTTAGGGAGACCATTTCAGGGATGGAGTAGAGGCTCTATCATTGCTGAAGCTGAGGTTGTATAATATTGTATACCAACTGTAGTTGAATATATAGATAGTCATGGGATGTGGATTATAATGTGGAAGGGAGTCAGAGGAAGTGTACTAGATATATATGATATGGGGGGGAGGAGTGGGGTGGCTAAATGGGGGAGGGGGTTGTCACTTTGAGGGGTAAAAAAAGTATAACTATTGCACTGTGTTGTACACCTGAAGCTAAATAAAAATAAATAAATAAAAAATTTTTAAAAAAATTAAAAAAAGGACCTACCATCTGATCCACTTCTGGGTATTTATCCAAAAGAATTTAAATCAGTGTGTTTCCATGTTTATTTCAGCATTATTCATAATAGCCAAGATAGAGAAACAACCTAAATGTCCATCGATGGATAAAGGAGAAAATAAAATGTGGTGTAAGCATACAATTGAATATTATTCACCCTTTAAAAATAAGAAAATCCTACAAAATGCAACAGTATGGATGAACCAGAAGGACATTTGTTAAGTGAAATAAGCTTATCACAGAAAGACAAATACTGTATGATTCCATTTATATGTGGTATCTAAAACAAACAAACTCATAGAAGCAGAGTATAGAATGGTGGTTGCCAGAGACTCCAGGGAGAGGGAAATGGGGAGTTGCTCTTCAATGAGCATAGCAATTCAGTTATACGAGATGAATAAGTCCTATAGATCTGCTATATAACACCACGCCTATAGTTAACAATATTATTTTATACACTTTAAAATTTTGTTAAAAGGGGGTCAGCCGAGTGGCACATTGGTTAGGGGTTGGCTTGGGATGCCAGCTCTGAGCAACAGGGCCTCGGTTCGGCACATGGAAGCCAGTGCCGCTGCGCCTTCTGCAGCTGGGATGGCAAACGGTAGCTCAACCTGGAGCTGGGCTGCTGTAGGTCACCGGTAATGGCGTAGGGCTGCAAAAGCTACCGTGAGCGGCTGGCAGCCGGCGTGAGCTGCAAAGAGCCATGGCAGGTGGCCATCCAGTGGCAGGGGACCCATCTGCCTCATCCAGAAAGAGCGCAATGATGATGCCAACATGGGCCAGTGAAGCCACGTCCTCCACTGCTAGACTGAGGAACAAAAGGACGGCGACTTCTCTGTTCCCCTTTTCCGATTCCCCAGCGCTGTTCCCCTTCCCCAATTCCCCAATAAAAATCTTGGAGAAAATTAAAAAAACCGTGTAAAAAGGGTAAACCTCATATTAAATGTTTTTAATACAATAAAAAAATGTAACATATTGGTTACAATACACTGCGTGTCTTGGCATTGCACTTTTCATACTGAAATAAGAGTATTAATTAGTTCAAAGTCATACTTACTACGTAAATCATCTATAGGAAGATTAATAGAGATTGGAGACAAATAGATAAGCCAGGGCCAAGATGAAAGTTGAGTACTATAATGATAATTCACCGAACTATACTGGTGGCGAGAAAGAACACAGACATCAGTGCACACACTTCCACCCAGATGATCCCTCACACTGCACACACAACAGGCTTCTTCTAAGGAGCTTTACTGAGTTCACCAAATTTCACTCCAGCTTGACCTCGAGGTGCTCAGGTATCTGTCACTTGAACTTGAAGTATGTACTAATGTGTGCAGGAGCCCATCTTGAAGGCATTCACTCACTGGCCTGGAGACCTTGGACCAAAAATGAATTCTGGAAGAAATCCTTCTTGGGCTGACTGAATGGAAGGGTCACTCAAGCCCAAGGATGTTTGGAAATTGAAATTGTCCATTTGTTGCAAAAAGGATACTCACTGTTCTGCCTGGATGGTTCCTGAAGCCTTCTGGAAGGAAAGAGTTTCCCTTGGCTTTCCTAAGCCTGATTGGGGTGTCCCACTGTAAAACTTAAGAGCAGGCACCGATGCCTCATTAGTTTTTACTTTATCTCTCTCAAAATAAAGAATGAGACATATGCTTTGTAAGCTTCACTCTGTCTCCACATGTTCTGGAAAGGCCAGTGATAAAGGAATTTGTTTATAGGGAATTAGAATGAGCACTCTGCAAACCTTAACTAGATTTTTTTCAGTAAGAATTCAAAACTGTAACATACCATGCAAGATCATTGTGAACATTAGACAATACACTATATCTAAAGAACCAACTATAATGCCATATATTTAGTGTCAAGAAATGGCTACTGCTGTTGAGAAAGTCAGGCTAAAGTTCTGGGACAAAAAAGGAGACCAGTTCAATAAAAACTCTTGGGTTCCCTAAACCTTAACCTCAGAAAGCTTCACTCTTATCATCTATAAAATGAGAATAATACCTTCTTGATCTTCTCTAGACCTGATTGAAATTTCCAAGGAATTTAATGCTTTATTTACTAGCCTTATTTTAATAAACATTTAACCATGGGTCAAATTTCTTGGGCAATGTAATCGCGAACATGTAATGGGGAAGAAGAATTGATTTATACATTGACAAAATATACATATAAGTAAGAAACAATAAGATCACATTGATAAAGTGCTGAAAAAGCACTGAAAATGAGTAAAGGTCTACACTGGAATTAGATACTAATTGCTTCCCTTTCTACCTAAATGACAGAGAACTCTATAATGTTATTGATTTTTAATAGACCATAAGCACTTATATTGCTATACCCTCCATTTGAATTAATTTCAATAAAGCTTAGTACTTGCAAAGGACTTTTAGGGTCAACCAGCCTTATGTGTTACTAAGGTGCTGTTTATTTCCAGGTATTGCAAGGCAGGAAGAGTGGAGGAGAGCTATCCTCTTGTTATACTTCTCTTTCATGGAATTGTTGCCTACCCGAGTGTACCCTAATATAATGCAATATACTCTCTTTTGCTTTGAGGCTCATTGGAGACTATAGCTTCTTTTCAGGCATGTTTCTTTTAGTGCTTTTCTTAGGAGCTATGAGTTAAGGATGTTATGAGGTTATTTTCTTTCACATAAGCAATGCTAGAACTTAGATACAATAAGAGTTTCACTTCCCTACAAATGCAACAGATATCTCAATTTTTCAACCTATATAAGCTGATTCTAGAGCATGTATATTATCCTGGGCCCAACCTGTGAGAACCTGGGTTATGTTATTTAGGGGACAGGAAGAAATTCTGTAAATGAGCTCTTATTACACAGTGGCCCTCACGTGTTTATGACAACCTTGATTTTCTGAAGGTCATAGCCTCAATTGCCTTACATATTTTGCCCCATCAACTGCAGAAAGGACTGAGCTTCAAATGGCTAAAGTTCTTGGAAAATAAATTCCCAGCCTTTTGAGGATCTTTCTCAGCCTTTAATATCAACTGAGAGAAAGTGACTTCACGAGAAACAGAAAGGCTGGAGCAGTTCTTTAGAGGCTGACAAAAGTGCCTGTTGTTCTTCCAGCTGAGGAGGATGAAGATTGAGGTAGTATGGTAGCCAACAGAGCTTTAGGTGCCTAAGGCTGCAAAGTGCAGCTCTCTGTGCTCAAGAACTCTCCCCAAACTCTCACACCTCTGAATTCTAATGTAATGGCTACATGAGATTCATTAAATAAAGGGGAAATGGAAATAGTGGTATTCCAGGTATGGGGGTTGGGGAGGTGGTGGTACAACAGATGTCAGAAACTAAGAGTCCAAAATGAATCCATAGAAATCACAGCCATGTTTTTAGAATGGGAGGCCACCAGTCAGACCCTGACCTGCATTTGAGCAGCTTTGTATTTGTCCAATCTCACACCCTTGGTGGCATACAACTTGGTGTCAGTTAGGTCTCCCCTACATATTGTCAATTTCATCACTTTCTTCCTCAATTTCTTTCTCATGACAGTGGGAATTGAAGTTATGATAAATAGATAGGGACCTTATTGTACATTCAGAGATTGTTTACCCTGCAAGCCAGAAACTCTTGGATCATCACAGGGATTTGAAAAATTCAGTTAGTATTTTAGGACATGCGATTCTCTTACTGGTAAAAAAAGAATGCTTATGCATTTTCTCATGAATCTAAAAATCAGGAAGAAATATTTATCCAAGCTATCTTTTTATTTTTTCCTGATGCAGATGAATCTTATGCACTCATGAAAGTTCAGATGTCTCAAAAAGGCCAGAAAAGTCTGTGTGGGTTAGAGCATTCTCTCCGTTAGAGTAGACCCAATCTCCCTCTATCTCCCCCCACCACCCCTTTTCCTATTACCCCACCTCAGGAGGTTCAGTATTTTCCTTTAAGGACAGTGTCCTGAAATGCCTAATTAGATAGTGTCTGTTGGTTTCTATATTCCATTGCCAAATACCTATACCATTTTAAAATAAAACACTGCAATATTTCTGGACTGCTATGAACATCATCTTTGTTTTCAAGATATATTTAAAGAGTTGAGGGAAAAGAGAATGGCTCTTTAATATATTATTGTTAAAGCTTTCCCTTCAACCAGGAACCACAGTCTTATATCCCTATCATTTTCATAAGGTGTGTGTGTGAGGCCCTATGGAGCAGGTCCTGGATTACCAGCCTCTCTAACAAGGATCGTTTGTGTAGGATGCTGAGAATTACCCTAGTGGGCTGCCACAGCACTGGAGTGCTGTGGATTGCTTAGGATGACCATCACCCAGAAGTCAGACATGGATATGAGTGTTGTTACTCTATAACACATGACTCAACTTGTCATAGCTGAACAAACTACCTGTGTTCTGAATTGGGTAGACTTGGGATTCTAGGAAGCTCGTTTTTGAGGTCAGGGTCAACTAGGATTTTATAGCTTAAAGCCTAGATCACATCCAAATTTTATGGCTGTCCAATGCCTGTCCAAGGAACAACTTTCTTTTTTTTTAGGAACAACTTTCTGACTCTAACCATTATCAGCCTGCTACCCAGGAATAGAAATCTAGTTCCAGCAGGCCAATGAAATCTAAAAGAGCCATCCTTTATTTATTTTACTTACTATATTCTCCAAAACTAGTATTGATAAGTAGAACTACCTGCTACTAACTTAGGAATAGATTTGCCAACACCTGAGTGAATAATATGGAGTATTTTAAGATTGTTATAAAATATTCCAGACTAAGTCACACCTTCCTCAGAGATACCATCTTGGTCTTAAGTTAAAATATCTGACTCTCAAACCTGAATGACACTTAAAAGATAGATTGCTATGTTTCTTCAAGGTAATTGGAAAGCACTTGGACTGAAGATCTTCAAGGGATACATGGGGATTACTTTTACACTTATAGTTAACATAACATAAGCAAGATAAGATGTGATATATGTGGGTGATAAAGCAAGCAACAGGCATAAATCTAATTGTGTTGCTAATTTGTGAATATATTGGTCATTCTCTGTATTTCATGTCATCCCTTAAATAGATATGTGTATATATATATATATCCCTAAGATAGATATATGTACATATCTATATAAAATACATTTTGTACATGTTAATATCTAAATAGTTAGGTTTATGTATATATGTATGTGTACATATGTGTGTAAACCCATATATAGTGTACTTTTTAAAAGTGTGAAAAGCTAGGTTTAAGGCCGGCCGAGTGGCACATTGGTTAAGAGCTGGTTTTGGGATGCCAGAGGCTCCGGTTCAGATCCCACATATGAGGGCCAGTGACACTGCCCTTTACAGCTAACAACAGCTCCACCTGGAGCTGGGCTGTGTGAGCCCCCGCGATGGTGTAGGCTGCAGCCCTTGCTGCACTGGGCTGCAATAGGCTACAGTGAGTGGCCAGCAACCAGCGTGAGCGGCCGGCAGCCAGCGTGAGCTGCCAATAGCCACAGTGAGAGACCATCCAGAGGCCGGCGACAGATCTGCCTCATCCAAGAAGAGCGCAATGACGATACCAACATGGGCCAGTGAAGCAACGTCCTCCACAACTAGACTAAAGAACAAAAAGACAGCAACTAGTCTGTTCCCCTTCCCCGATTCCCCAACGCTGTTCCCCTCCCCCAATTCCCCAATAAAATCTTTAAAAAAAATAAAAGCTAAGTTTAGATGAGTGGGTAGAATTAAGTGACAATCAATCTACCACTTTTATAGTGAATCACTGAGGTATTTAGCAGTGAACATAGTTTTTCACATAACTTTATTAGATCCTTTAAAGATAGCACTAGTATTAATTAAATAGATCCACAGGTAAAATGTATTTTGTGAGACTATTTTTGACATTTTTGATTATTAAACTTGGCAGACATTAAGTTAGTATTTTCATTTGAATAACCCCCCTCAGTATGCACCACAACTTAAAATATAATCTAAGATAAAGCACTTTGGTACTGCATGCCATCCTTATAACTTAACACCACACCAAATGCTATAGCATTTCATAAATTTATTTCTTAAATACAAGTATAACTCTTGACCTAGATCTTGGTTTTCATGTCCACTTCTAGTTACATCCAAGATTTCAGTTACTCACCATTTCCCTCAATCAGTCTCTACTGGCAATAACACTCGGTGTTCAGATAGCACCATTTGTAATAATCCAAAGTAATGGGCAGGTATAACTCATGCACCCTCCCGATGACTGTGAGATAGAAGCACACTTAGTCTGTATAAGGTGACCCTGAGACTCTCTGTAATGACAGAGCCAATGCAATAGCAGGACAGAAAACTGAGTCAAGCTGACATGTCTGAAGGAAAGGAGACTGTAGACAAAGCCTGGGATTCATGCAAGTTGAGGGCCTATTGGAGTACCCAGCTTGGTAACCCCCACTGCACTCTTTGAACAGCTAGGCCCTTAAACACCAAAGTGTGGTAACTGAGTATTCATCTTTGAAGGTAGCAGAGCTGCCAGAGTGAAGCACCATCTGCTCACCCCTGACCAAATACCCCTGACCAGATACAGAATAAGTCAGGATGAGAGTTCCATGGAGAGGAAACTAAGGAATCAATGGGCACTTTATCATTCATGTTTAACACATGGTCACTATCCCATGCATCACTACCTCCTATCTATCTGGTAACAGCACTGTTTTTGATATTTGCTTGGCCACACTCATCTCCTGAGCAGGTAGGAAAGCAGCATGTATTCCCAACCACCCAGAAACCAGCATCTAACCACCATCGCTTTTCCCAACAAGCTAAAACAACAATAGTTTAAATTACTTTGAAACTTTAATTACAGGTACTATTTCATTCAACATTTGAAAGTTTGGATTCTCTCCTTTTTTGCATAAAGGCTGTCAAGGTGGTTAAGCTAAACCGGGTGTCTTTTCCTATGTACATATCTACACCCAAGTCTCTTCTTTATTAATAAATGGTGTCTTGATCACAGTCCCAAGTCAAATCTGTACTGAATTCCAGGTTGTAAAACTCAGAGAGGAAAACAGTTTCAAAGGAGGACAGGAAGCAACCACAGTAAAAGGCAGGAAAAGCTTTAACTTGTTATTTGTTTCTTCTAAGTTCAACTCAGAAATATAATAATAATTAAGAGGGAGAAAAGAAGAGGACGTAGCTCTCACCCTGCTCCCTCGACCACCTCACCCTGCTCCCTCGACCACGCACACTCGACCAAAACACTCTGTGGTCTTAAAGTGCAATTATTATTGTGGAAGTGCCCAGGCCAGGGATCTGACTGCACAGAGTTCAAGGCAGAAACTTCAAATAGAGCTACTCATGACTCAGGCTGGGAGACAGGGGCGAGGCAGAGAAGAAAAGGAACGATAGTTCTTGAGCACTCAAGTGCATTGGAAGAAGTGTCCTTTCTTTTTGTAAGGAAAAATCTGTAAATTATAAGGAATCCTGTTTGGGAAAAATATAACTCTTTTAAAATTTCTATCTGAGGACATTCCAGTGCAGCAGAGTCAAAAGGCAGGTGAGTATAGCAAGGAACTGGGGACAAGGGCTCCTCCCAGATGCATGGCTCCCAAACTGGTGAGCCCTGTGGTCCTCAGAGAAGTCCTCCGCTCGGGGCACAGAGGAAGCGCACTGGACTAAAGGCATCTGGTAGGATGTGGCTCTCTTCTCGGGCCTGTCAGGACTGGACCCATCACTGGGCCTCTGGCCATTGAACAGCAAATAGCGGCCGCTGGCATCCTGTTCCATTTTGAAGATCTCATATTCTGTGTGAGGTAGTTTGATTCCCAGTGCCACACAGCCATTGGTGTGTGTCACATCCTGCTGGACGCCCACCTGCCAGGAGCCCTCGGCTCCACACTCATTCCCATTGAAGACGTTGAGGAGCGAGGCTGTGGCCGCATCCATAGGGGTGACCTTCATGTGATTCACTGCAAAGGAGAGAGGACAGTTCCGTGACTAAGGGAGTGAGTGTGCAGCACAGAAAGCCATGGAGCAACTGTTGGCAGCACTCCATCTCCACAAGGCTTTCCATTCTAAAAACCACCCTTATACCCACCCCTCTGACTTCAGCCTGTGTAAAAGCATTCTCAGGTGGAAGGATCAACATGTTGCTCTGAATAACTATCACATGCAGGTGTGATCAGAATAAACCTACTACATTTGGTATATAAATGCTGAGCCCAGATTGCAATTGATCACACCTGTTATAATGAAATTAACTTTTCACACTAAGTGTCTCCAAGAGTTGTCTTTGGTGACACTCTTGGGGATGGACAAAATATTCAATAAAATTGGAATTTTTTTTTAATGAAAAGGTTTTGAGGTTTTAAACTAGATTTGGTGGTAACACCTATACTTGTTAGAAGTCTTTTAAATTAATACTGGCCCATAAGTCAGGCAACAAAAATAAATTAGGCTGCAAGCAAGAAAAATATGAATACACACACACACACACACATAAAGTATAAATCCAAGCAATTGTAGAGGATCCCTTTTGAAGGCTCTCCCAGGGGATTGTGTTTTGTGTATACCACAAGAGCTCTGGGGTTGAATCAGATAAATATGGCTGTTCTCTTGGTTACGACTATCAAAGGTCCATTATTCCTGGAGCAAATCTTCCTTCCTAAGAGGAGAGCTAAGATGCCCTAGGACTTATGTGGATTAATATAAATACTTTATACACAATAGACTGAACTATGGAATGCTATCCTGGAAGGGATCATACTCAGTGTCCAGGCTGACCCTCTTGGCCATGACAGGGCTGCTACCACCTTAAAAAGATGTACAAGATTTAAAAAAAAAAAAAAGCAGCATGACATAGAGATCACAAGACCTCCCTTCCTGATAATAGCTCAGCGAATCTCATCCCTTACCTTCCTCACTCATTATGTATCCTAAACTCCCCATCTTTAAACACATGACAACTCAGTGTAGGACAAATTTAGTGTGGGAAATGACAACTCTGAGGTGTAACTAACGCCTGCTCTTTATTGTCCACTAAAGAAAGCATGGTGCATGCAGTACGTGTGATGCTACCACAGGGGTAGTTCAGAATCCACCAGGAGCTGCACACAAAAAGGAACCATGCAGACTTGAGATTTCATTCCTAGGAACATAGTCCTATCCACATTTGACACTGTTCACAGTGGCGCGGGTTCCCTGACACCATAGCCTGCAGGCTGAGCCATCCACCCTGGCTGGCCCAATTCTGAGCAGAGAGGACCTCAGAGGCTGTTGTAAATGATGACCCTGGGGCAGAAAGTGTTCCCAATTCTCTTCCTCAACATCTCTAGCAGAAAAGAAGCCCTTTCCTTCAGGCTCTACTCAACAAAAAGTGTCACAAAACTGCTCGGTGTTCCTCACCCGTTGGGATATCACATTAGGATCTGAGGCAGGAGCCCTACCTTTGAACACAAACTCCGTTCCTCCCAGGACCTTGGAGGAGTGCACGCCCCGGCTGTAGCGGCCCTTGGCGTAGATGGTGAAGGTGGGGTGCTTGCAGACGGGGTCAGAGTAGTGGTAGTAATGCCCTTCCCAGGTGTTATTGTTGTCATGGAAGATGAAATGGCGTGTGAGGAAGAGTACTTCGGGCCGAACCTCACAGCGCTGGCTCACCCACTCACCGTGCAGACCAACAGTCAGGTCAGCCTTGGGGGGCAAGAGGGGTGGGCGGTGCTCATCTGACCGGTGGATGATGCGACAGGCTATGCAGGCATGGTCGTGATTCTGCAGTAAAGAAACAAACACAAAGAGAGTCCTGTTTTCATGGAAGAGCAGTGTACACATGCTTTCCGCAAATGGGGCTCACCACAGCAGGGGCAGGTGAGGCTCCTGGGCACCATCGCTTGTGACCTAGGTACTCAAGAGACACCTGGAGCCATCCTAGGGGCCACAGATGGGGTGTGTGTGCCTGTGTGCACATGCAAGCTGGCTCACAAGTGTACTCATGTGTTGGGCTGACATTAGAAACCTTATTAAATATTTCTGCTATGATGTGGACTCTTTAGAATCCTATTATATTTTCAGACCACAAGTGCTGGACTCTTTTTCAAAAAGAAGGGCTGGCATTACCTCCTAATAGTATGGCCACTATTAAAAAAAAAAAATACAGAAAATAAGTGTTGACAAGGATGTGGAGAAATTGGAACCCTTGTGCACGCACTGCTAGTGGGAATGTATTGGGCTATCAGAAAAGTCATGAAGTCTTTTTTTATGCTTTTTGTTGCAAAAATGCATCATGACTTTTCCGACAACCCAATTAAAAGGTGCAGCTGTTATGAAAAAGAATTACTATGTGATCCAGCAATTCCACTTCTGACTTATACCCAAAATAATTGAAACCAGGGTCTCAAAGAGATATTTTTTCACCCATATTCATAGCAGCATTATTCATAATAACCAAAACATGGAAACAACCCAATGTATATAGATGGACAAATGGATAAATAAAACATGGTCTATCCATACAATGAAATTTTATTCAATCTTTAAAAAGAAAAAAATTCTGACATATTCTACAACATGGATGAACCTTGAAGACATTAGGCTGAGTGAAAACCAGACACAAAAGGTCAAATACTGTGTGTTACCACTTATACAAGGGACCTAGAGTAGTCAAATTCATAAGGATAAGAAGTAGAATGGTGGTTGCCAAGGGCTGGGGGCAGGGAAGATGGGGAGTTAAGTGTTTAATGAGTACAGAGTTTCAGTTGGGTATAAATGAAAAAGTTGTGTGGATGGATGACGGTAATAGTTTTACAAGAACCATTTACAAGAACTGCTGAATTGTACACCTAAAATTACTAAAATGATAAATTTTATGGTATGTGTATTTTACCACAGTTAGATTTTTTCATTAAAAACAATATGAGACAGGGCCAGCAGAGTGGCGCGTTGGTTAGGAGCTGGCTTGGGACACCAGCGGTTCTGGTTTGGATCCAACATATGAGGGCCAGTGACGCTGCCCTCTACAGCTAAGAAGGTGAGCAACAGTTCGACCTGGAGCTGGGCTGCGTAAGTCCCGGCGACAGTGTAGGCTGCAGCCCCTGCTGCAGTGGGCTGCCATAAACTACTGTGAGTGGCCGGCAGCCAGCGTGAGCAGCCCGCAGCCTGAGTGAGCTGCCAAGACTGCCGTGAACGGCCATCCAGAGACCAGTGACCAATCTGCCTAGCCAGGGTAGAGCACAGTGATAATACCAACATGGGCCAGTGAAGCAACATCCTCCACAACTAGACTGAAGAACAAAAGGACAGCAACTTGTCTGTTCAACTTGTCTGTTCCCCTCCTCCAATTCCCCAATAAAAATCTTTAAAAAAGCAAACAATATGAGGCACATAAAATAAAAATAAAAACAAAAAAAAAGACAGCACCCAATTGCTGTGCAAAACAAACGGAACTGTCTAGGAATGGCAGGGGTCCTTTCAAATGAGGGAGTGAAGGAGGAAGCCCAAAAAAAGGCAAGAGCCGAGCCTCTGAGAAGTGGGCAGACACACCTGTCATCCATTTGTGGCTGCTGGCCTCGGGATTTGGAAGGTTTATGGGCTCTTAATATGCTTCCTCCTTTATACCTTTAATCCATTTAATGAGTGCTAGAAGCTGCGGTTGGGTCTTTCAGAAGCACCTCTCTTGGTGAGTCTGCTTTGTAACACTAACACAAACGCTGGAATAAGGGCTGTCTAGGTTTGTGGCTTAGAAAACCTCCTGTAAGTAGGATGGCCAGAGGCTATTAATCACATAAATACTGGAGGCCTGGAGGGCTCAGGGCTCACACACAAAAAAGCTTAAGTCAAGAGGACAGGAGAGTGGGGTTCTTGACCATACATGCCATTGCCCAGCTGTTTGATCTAAGTCACATGATACTTGTGAGCCAGGGCCTGCCTCCCCTGAATGTGGGGGCATTTATCTCTCTGCTATTCTCCCTTCCACACAGAGGGCTGTACAGCTGGCTGGGCTAACAAGCACTGGGCAGGCTAGAAGCATGACTCAGATCTGATCAGTGCTATTGTAGCAATGACAGTTAAGGCTCAGCGTTCAGGTGGACAGCGCTTGGACCCCAGCCCTGCTCTCCCCTGCCTAGGGTCCATGCAGCAGCTTGCTGGAAGGCAGGCACTCTGAGCAGGCACCCGCTTGTTTTCTAAAGTCAGAAGTCCAAACCTTCAAGGGCTTTTCATCTCAAGCACTGACTCAGTGTGATGTCGCTGTGGCTGCTGTTCAGTTAAATGCTTGACCATCTCAGAGCGCGGGGGAGCAGCAGAGAAGAGGGCCTTCCAGCTGCCAGCCCTCTACATTCTTCTCCAAGGAAAGCTCAGTGTAGATGAGCAGAGAGTTATAATTCATAGGAGAGATGGCTTCCTTTCTAGCAATGTTTGCAGCTTACAGACAATGAGCTCAAATGGACAGCCGCAGAGTGAGATGAAGGCAGAGGACTCACTGTCCTGGGTCCCAATGCATTTGTGGGCCTATGATTTCCTACAAAGAGCTCTGGGAGCACAAAGGAGATACTGCTCAGCAGCCTGTGATCAGCAGCAAGCTGCTGTCTGAAAGCTACAGTGAGGAAACGCAGAGGGAAGAACACCTGCACATAGCTCATCAGGGCTGCACTTAACTGCACAGAAAGATGGATCTGGCCAGGGCCAGAAAACCATGCACAGACCCATGCTTTCAGAAGTGACTGCCGCTTAGCAGCTGGTGACTTTGGGCAAGTTGTTAATCTCCATGTTTCAATGTCCTCATATATGGGGATTGTTATACTTGCATAACTATTGCAAGAAATGAGCAACAGATTAAGGTGGTTCCTACTCAGGGACCAGAACCACTGGTTCTGGGAAACCATCAGGGAGAGGTTTCTCAGTGATGGAGCAGGGAGTGGGACCACATGTATGCAAGGCACTTTGAGGAAGACTAAATAAATGTCATGTTCCCTGCTATTTGTGCCACTATTTTTCAAATGCATGTTAGAGTAAGGGCCGGCCGAATGGCTCAGTTGGTTAAGAGCTCGCTCAAGAGTGCGAGCTGAGCTCTGAGCAACAGCAGTTCGATGCCCAGCCCGAGCTGAGCTGCTGCTGAGCTGCTGCTGAGCTGCCAATGGGTGGCAGGATGGCTCAGCTGAAAAAAAAAAAAAAAGTTCAAATGCATGTTAGGGTAAATAAGATACCAGTTTAGTTAAAAGAAAGCATCACCAAATTCAGTAATTTTACCTTTATATGTTTTCTTAGTAAACCACCAAAAGGTGAAGGTTCCAAACTTTTTTCCTTAAAAGTGGGTTTTGACACTCAAAATCTAGGATGGGACGTTAATACGATTTAAGTGTAACATCATATTCGCTCCCAAACCCAGGAAGCAGCCCCTTAACTGCTACCAAGCGTCATCATGATCAGTGCATTCATCAAACTGTACCTGTTGTCCCTGCTCCCCTACCCGAGCTCCACAATTTGAGTAAAACCAGCCCAGTACTCAGATTCAAATCTCTGAGATTTCACAGATAGGAGAGAGGTGTTCTGGAGGCTTCTTAGATTAGACAAGGAACACACTTTGTGAGGCGAGGCGGGCACAGGCTGTTCCAGAAAGGTGGGACACCCAGAAAGGTAGCATCTGCTATTCTCATGGTACTTTCCTTTAATAACAATAGGGCAGAGGTCCTGAGATCCAAGATGAACTGTGGTTGCTTCAGGTGAATGATGGTCCTGAGCTGAAGCGTTACTGTTCTTCAGCAGACTAAAGCAGGTCAGGTCGTTCTGGGGAAGCTTGCAGTCCATCAGTTGGGTAATGTGAGAATTTAAGTAGGGAGGAATCTGACCCTTAGGTATTGGTCTTTCCAAATTCCTAAACTAGTTACATTACTTTATTGTGGTAAAATATACATAATGTAAAACTTACCATCTTAACCATTTTAAGTGCACAGTTCAGTGGTACAAAGTACATTCACATTGCAAGAACTACCACCATCCACCTTCAGAACTATCTCATCTTCCCAAACTGAAATTCAGTACCTATTAAACAGTAACTCCACGACCACATACCCCTGCTACTCAGCCCTTGCCAACCACCACTCTACTTTCTGGCTCTATGACTTTGACTACTCCAGATACCTCGTATTAAGTGGGATCATACAGTATTTGTCCTTTTTGTGACTGGTTTATTTCACTTAGCATAATGTCCAGCCATTTTGTAGCCTATTGCAGAATTTCCTTCCTTTTTAAGGCTGAATAGTATTCTACCGCATGTATATACCACATTTTGTATATTCTTTAATCTATTGATGGACACTTGGGTTGCCTTTAATTTTTGGCTATTGTGAATAATAATATTATGAGCATATGTATACAATCTATTCTAAACCCAGCTTTCAAGTCTTTTGGGTACATACCAGAAGTGGAATTGTTGGATCATACAATTCTATGTTTACCTTTTTTTTTTTTTTTTTTTTGAGGGCAGTGTCACTGGCCCTCATATGTGGGATCCGAACCGGGGCCGCTGGCTTCCCAAGCCAGCACCTAACCACTGCGCCACTCGGCCGGCCCTCTATGTTTAACTTTTTGAGGAACTGCCATACTGTTTTCCACAGCAGCTGCACCACCATTTTACACTCCCACCAGCTCTGCACAAGGGTTCCAACTTCTCTACATTTTTGCATAACTGTTACTTGTCCTTCTAATAGGGATTAGTGGTAAGGTGGTATCCCACTGTAGTTTTGATTTACACTTTCCTAATGATGAGTGATATCGAGCATCTTTTCATGTGCTTATGGGTTATTTCTGTATCTTGTTTGGAGAAATGTCTATTCAAGTTCTTTGCCTATTTATTAATAGGATTATTGCTATTGAGCTGACTAGACACTTTTTAAAACAACTCTTTAGCTGGTATTAAGAAATCAAAGATGTCATAAACAAGGGCGGGCTTTTGACCCCTCTGGATACTGTAAACAAGGGGACGGTTTAACTATGGTTGGATAAGAGGAACACCTCTCTCTTTTGTAGACAGACTTTTTTTTTTAAATTAATTTTTTAAACATTTAATTTGTGCTCTTAATTCTCACTATCCTTGGCTTGAATAAAACCCAAAATACTTATAGGAACAACTATGGGAAGCAGACAGTAAAGCCTACATATTGTATTGGCTCTAATGTTTCTCTTTTCCAAGATGCTTTTCTTAAATAGTAAGTAGCCTTTCAAGATTAATAAATGGGCCAGCCGAGTGACTCAGTTGGTTAAGAGTTGGCTTAGAGCACAAGCTCTGAACAACAGGGCCACCAGTTCGACTCCCACATGGGCCAGTGAACGCTGTGCCTGAGCTGAGCTGTAGCTGCACTGCCAACAGGTGGCAGGATGGCTCAGCTGGTGTAAAAAACAAGACTGCCTAATAGATGGTGGGCTATGCCCATCCGCAACTAAGACTGAACTCAGCACCTTGAGCTTAGCTGCCACCTGGATGGTTCAGTGGATACAGCATACGCTCTTAACAACAAGGCTGCTGGTTCAACTCTCGCATGAAATGGTGGCTATGCCCACCTGCAACTAAGTTTGAACACAGCACCTTGAGCTTAGAGTCTATGAGCTGCCGACGGGAAACCAAACTGGCGCCCTCCACAACGAAGATTGAATAACAACAACTTGGCTGGTCCCCTTCCCCAATTCCCCAACATTGTTTCCCTCCCCCAATTCCCCAATAAAATTTAAAAAAAAAATTAATAAAGGGAAGAGTTTTTCAACATGAAGAGTAATTTATACTATGAAATATCATCTGCTTTATGAAATTACTCTCTCTCTCTCTTTTTTTTTTTTTTTTTTGGTCCATGCTCTGACACATGATTGTCATCTGAGAAGCTGTCTGTTCCCAGGCTTCCCAATCAGGCTTCTACATCACTCCCTTCCTATGAATTTCAGAAAGGGCTATTTCAAAGTCCGGGTTTCTGTACACAGAAGCTCTGAAGGTTAAAGCAGAGGGACCAAAATGTGTTTCTTTGTTCCTATTCTTTGCACCAACTATAACAAGCTTTAATTCCAAAGGGGGAAGGGAGGAATAAAAGATCCTTAGACAATTAATCTCTTGGGGGAAAAAAAATCAACCTTATTCTAAAAGTGAAAAAAATCAACCTTAAACTTTATAAGTGAGCAATATTCCAGGCAAAGAGTGGGGTTTTGCTCACTCTTCTTTCTGATTTCTGCCAGGGCCCTGGTAACACATTAAATAACCACAGCTTGCATGGACAGGGCATTTGATTCTGAGGAAGTTCAAGTACATCATCTCCTTAAGCTTTACAACCTCCAAGAAACCATATGGACACTTTACAGATGAGACCACCAAGATACAGAGGGAGAAAATAATGTGGCCCAGATGATTTTATAAGCCAAAAGTAGAAACTGGAACATAATTTGGTCTTGGGGCTTGCTGAGTGCTACTTCCTGGCCCCAGGCTGCCTCTTAGGCTGAGGTCCTGCAAAGAGCACATGTCTCCCTTTGAAGGACTCCAGTGCTTGGAAAAGATCTTCTCTGGCTGATGACTGATAGGGATTCTCCAGGATTTCTCCTGTTCTCTGCCAATATTTATTTCTGGACATTTAGTTGGTTAACAACATTTGCTGACTGTATCCACTTGTTTCCAGCATCTTACCAGAATGGAAGAAATTACTTAATACCATCTTGTTGTGAATAGATCAACTAGAAAAGAAGGCTGAATAAAATATTTCTTGGGTTCAAGAGGAGGAGAAATGGGAATACATGATAGAAAGTTCCTTTCAGAGAGTTTTGTTCCATGGGATAAAAAACACATCAGTGTTTCTCAGGAATAAAATTGCCATGGTCAATGATAGACATTGAAAACTTTTTTTTACAACTGTAATTCACCACCTGTTTGATGAAATTTCTTTGTAGGTATTCCTTCATATATATCCTTCCTGGGTCCTCTCCATTTTATTATAAGTTCTTTGAGGCCAAGACCAACGTGCTCTCTCTTTCTTATATTTCCTATGATATCTAGGAGAGTGCAATGGGTATGATAAAGGTTCTGAACTGACAGACTGATTGATAGAAATATGTCATTGGATATTTAAAAATTTGCACAGAGTAGGACAGCATTTACCACAAATGATGAGAGCTGACCAGCCTAGTGGGAGGGGTCTCTTGGGGTACATTTCAGATCTCAAATCCTGAGAGTTTATGATCTTGGGCTCATTTTGACCACCTAAAGGGATTATGATGATCTACATTCTGAAGGAAGTAGGGTGAATATAGCCATTGCCATACATGTTGGGTCTCCAACTGCAGCTTGAAATAATGTAGCTAACTGTGGCCACCTCCAGGAGCTGGGAGTCTGTCTGCCCTCAGGAGCAACACTACATACATATCCAGAAATGGGCTTTCTAAGAAATTTAGAATCTAAGAAGTTAGCTCACAAAGGCCTTTCTTGTTTCATGAGCATCAGCAATTCACAAAAGATAAGTTTGTTGCCTGTATATACACACTATGTATAGACTCAACAGCTAGATAAAAAGAAACATAACAAACTGGTGCTTTCATAAAAATGTCTTTAAAATGGTTCCAGAAGAAAATTTTTATTTTTTTACTCGTCTGTTTCTTCTCCTATTAATTTAAATTCATACAGGTAAAAATAGACTCGTTTTAATAATTAAATATGCTGTAAATGCAGCACCCTAGTTTGGCCTGTTTCTCCTTGTGCTTTCTCCAGTGTGTAGCCAGTACTCCCACACAATAGGGACTTAATACCGACTTTTGAATGATTGACTTTCTGCTTGCTCAGGCTTTCACTGTGTTGTCTGTCTTCTCAGCTTTCTTGCCTTTTAAGGGATGAAATGTTTATCACTTGCACTGTCCCTGACAACAAGTATTTCCTGGTCTGCTAACTCCTTACATAAAGCAACCCTGCATGTCTGTGTATTTGCCAAAATACTCTAGAATCAAGAAATATAAGAAACTATTTCTGTAGTAAAAGCATATGTCAGCATCTGCGTAATGCAGCAACTGTGTGACACTTCATACCTTGGCCCACACAAAATGTCCATACAAGCAAGCCTTTTAGAGTCAAGACCCTATCATCCGAACCCAACTTCATATAAACAAGCAACATTTGCTGCTTTACAGTTAAAACACCCAGCCCCCGGCAAATAGGATCACCATTTTTCTTAGGAATCATCCTTAATGTAAGACAGGCATCTGAAACCATTTTAGGTCATGACTCCCTGAACCTCCTCGTCCTCTACCACCTCTTCTGTCTCCCATCACCTCTGCAACCCCCTGTCCTTTCCCTACACTGGCAGAAAGAGAAGGGACACAAATTCTTCCATGATCACCTGGTTTCTTCCGCTGTTACTCCTGTGACACCCACTCACCCTCCCACCCGGGAGCCACACAGAGCACATGCTTAAGAGAGACCCCTTCCTGCTGCAAACCTGTCTGCTAGAGTTCGGCTGAAAAGTTTGCTGCCCATGGCCACCTGGCCCAAAGTCCTTCCAATGTCACAGATATCAGAAAGTCTCACAGTGTTTTTCACATACTCTGAAAAGAGTTGGAAAGACAAGATCTCTCAGAAACAAATGCTCGTTCATTCACAGTCTGTTAAATTTCTACAGAATTCAAGGGAGAAAGCACACAACTCCTTTTTTACTTACAGTGCCCAGCTACTCTTAAAAACATTTGGTGCTTTTCTTCCTCCAATGTGCAGCCCCACTGCTGTAAGCGTGCTGGGGCAGAATATTTAAGATACAGGGCTTGGGGAAAATTATCTGGTTTTCTAACAAACCCTTTGATTTACGACCCTGTGGCTAAATCAGTGCAGTATTTTGGAGAAAGACCAATTCCATTTGCTAACAAGTCTGATCCTGAGGCTTTGGTGTTGCCAACCATCCCGACAATCATTTGCTTTTAATTACTATTTGATTCTACCATGGGAAAAAACATGCCTCACTAACCCTCCAACTGCACAAAAATCTAGGCAGAGGATAATGGCTGCCCAAATGTTAAATTCAATATAGGCAAAGCATCTTCGCTCAAGGTCATTTTAGGTGGCCTTGACTTTTTTTTTTAAATGAAGAGTAGCCAATTTAATCCTGAAATACTCCTCCCAGCACACCTGATTCCCTTCAAACAATTTATTTGCCAAAGGATCTTAACCTCACAGCAAATCTGTATAAAACTTAAAAAAAACAAGATGATTTAAAGTTTCTATTTTTACACGGTGTCCCATTTCCAGAGGGGCTGACACTAGTGATTTCAAACTCAATTTAGCATTTAAACTAATTTTCAGCCAGGTCTCTAAGGACTGGCAATTAGGGAAGGCAAGGAGTTCAAAAGGAGGGTGGCGGGGGCATGTGGTCTTTCTGGATGATCTCCCAGCCCCCACTCCTTCCCGTTGGCCCAGTGGACAAGGAGCATCTGGGGTTTTGCATTGAGTGTCAAGAAAGACACCAAGGGCCATGTCCATTTATTCCTTTTTATCATAGCTGTCCTACGGAAGGATCTAAAAAACCTTCCTGAAGACTCTGCTGCACACTGCAGGCCAAAGTGTACAACGCCAGGGACAACAGCAGAAGAACAGGCCCTTTCAGCTCCCAGAGACATGCAGACCTCAGGGCCTTGCCTTCGAAGAACTCTCTCAGCTACCCCAGCTGGCAATCCAGGTGGCGGAGAGCACATGCCCAGCCTTGGATGCCTGCCTGCATCCTCCTCCCAGCCCTGCTGCCATCTTCATCTGTGGCCACAGCACTCCTCTGAGCCTTAGAGTCCTAACTTTTAAAAATTTATTTTAATTTTGTGTGGTGATTGCATTTAGGTAATATAAGATCACGGCACAAATTGGAGAAGGTACAAAAAGGTATACAGTGACAAGCCTCTGTCTGACTGTCCCCGAGCTACTCAGTCCCCTTCCTCAGAGACAATCATCATGTTTCCTATGTACCCTTCCAGAAATATTGATTCCTTTGTAAATTTATCTTATTCTTCCTTTATGATTCGTTTTACACAATGGTATCATACTTTTCATGCTATTCTATACCTTCCTTTTTTTAAAAAACAGTAATATCTATGATCTAAGGTTCTTCTTTCCACCAATAGTTCTTGAATGAAGGAATCAGGGCTAGGATTTAAAGAGTTTATTTCTTAAATTGGGGAAATGTTTCCACAATTGCCTTAGCAGAAGGAGGAGAAAATGAGAGGAAAAGTTTTATAGCTAGGAATCAGTAAATACTTTGATGTCAACTGTCATTCTTATTCCTCTGGGAGCCATAAGCCCAGAAGGGTTACTTACTCTAGGACAGGGGAAAAGGGAGCTTTGTGGAGAGGCCCTTTCCAGATGCAGACAGCATTCTGCACATTAACCCAACTGGTTCTTCTATTTTTACCATTTTATAGAAAAGGAAACCTAAGGCTTCCAAAGCTCAGATAACACTACCAATGCCCCACAGCTGACAACCACAGGAGAACTGGATTCCAGGATTGACTACCATCTCCAAGTCTATATTCTTGCCAATTTATCCAGACAGTGTTAAAAAAAACAAAAACAAAAAAACCTCTTCAGCTTTTTTGTTTATAAAAATCCTAAGGAGGTCAGCCTTACAACTCCCATCCTTAATCCCTGCGCCAATGTTAATAACTCACTTTCAAGACTCTTTTCCTGCTGGAGCCACAACAGTATGCCTTTGCTCTCCCAATAGACAGACTCTGTTTAGTGAGGGATGCTGACAGGAAGGAGAACTTCCTCCTACAGAACTAGGGGAAGGAGTCCGAGAGAATCATCTGGAGCTGTAAGTCTTAGGAATGTTGATTTTACCTTTTGGACTTTCTGAAGAACCATGCCACTAGAAGTACAACAGTTAGTTTTGAAGGACAGGAGACAAGGGTAAGAAAATGGTTATAATTAATAGTTTTTTTAGAGCCCTAAAAAGAGTTAAAAAGATCAAAGAGCCTATGTGGGCATCCACTGATGAGGAAACATAATCAGAACTTGTGTGCAAATGACAAGCCCAACGTCAGGTATGGACCAGGAGAGAGGGGTTCTGACTGCAGCCCAGGTTCCAGAGCTACACCTGCCTCTTCCTATAGCAACTCAGTCTCCTTTCTCCTTCCTTCTCCTTGCTTCACTGTTTTGCTACTCATTAATGTCTCCCCTGCAGGGTGAGCAGGAATAAAAAGGACTCTGCTGGCTTAGCAGATCTTCATAAAGGTTCAGGGTTAGACAGGGGTTGGTGCTCTTGGCTCACATTAGTTTTCTGGATTATCTGTGGACCATTTTTATTCATGACATTCTTAACTCCCATCACCAGAGATAATTTAAAAGTTGGCTAGACTGTACTCAGAGGAAGCCAAATGTATGTTTGAAAATCCCCTTTCCCCCACTGCTATCACACACCAGAGATTTTAAGAGAAGTGCTACTTAGCTGCAGCATTTAACACGGACTCTGGATAACACTACCAACTGGAAAGGTCCCACGATGGAACTAGAAGCCCATTATTACTCTCCGTCTTCCAGAAACCCAGCCCTTACCCTGGTGCTACCCTGTGGAAGATTCTCCTCTTGATGCCTTTGCATCAATGTGTAGAATGGGCAGAGCTTTGCCTCCCCCACCTCACCCATCCCGAAAGGAAGTCGGGAAGCAGGCATGAATAGCTCCCTCTTACTCATTGACCTAACTCAGCTTTTCCTCCTCAGCAAGCTCTGAGCATAAGAGGACCTGGCTCCTGTTCTTCACTAGAACTACACCAAGTAGCATTCTGAGTCATGCTGGTGAGCCACCCAAGTGCAGGAAGCCCAGGAGCACTGGGTCTAGAGCCTTCATCCCTCAGTCAGCCTCACCTCACACACAAGACCATCTCTGACCTGTCATGTCCAGAGGAAGCAGCCTCCGTCAAGCAGGCTTCCTCAGCATATTTCCCACAATTATAGTGGGACAATTATAAGAGTGACTTTCATTACATGAGCTCACAATAACACAGATAAAAAGAAGATAACGCTGAGTGGTCTTTGGCAGGGGAAGTACTCTGTGATCTCTCCACCAGTCATGAATGAGCTCAAAGGACTAAGAAGAAAAAAAGATTTTTAAAAAATTAATAAACCGCCAAACAAAAGTCAAACAGGGCCTGGCAATTCGAATTGCTGTTCTAGGGAGTATTCCAGAAAAGCCAATCTGATGGTGGGGAGCCACTCCAGAGAAAACTGCCTGCCATCCTGGCTCATCATGCTGAGAGTACCGCATGCCCTCCCTGCCTCGACCTTCCCAAACTGCTGCAGTGGAAGTGACTGCATTACACGTTGACACGAATTCTGAGCTGGTGAGAAGGAAATGCTGTGTGAATTCCAAATGCAATTATTGGACTATCGCTCAAGAAAAGAACATTATAAGGTTTTAATTATTTCCTGCCCCCCTCCGTCCTCCCTTCTGATCACAGTGACTTTACATTTCATTTAGTAAAATGTGAGATCTAGGGAAAGAGACTTGGGTATAAGTTCTGGCACTGAAATTAACCAGGTGACCTTGGGCAGCAGTAGCCTTGAACCTTGGCTGCCTCTTCCACCTAAGAGGATGGTAATATCTGCCTCAGAAGGTCATTGTGAAGACTGAAGGCAATAATGTGGGTGGGAGACATTCATGGAGTCTACAGCCTCATGCAAACAGCACTGTTGCTTTCCCTTTCAGTGCCTCCCCACCTCATCTAGGGCCGGGATCACTGCTGTGCTTTCATGTATTTCCAAAGTGTGGTTAGAACATCTCCATATTTCCTCATGCTTTCCTCTTAGAATCACAGAAGAGGTCCTTAGAGTGTTAGAGCTGAAAGGAACCTTAGGAATTTTCTAGGACAACCAACCACTGGAGCCCTTACTACACCATCAACTCCACTACCAACACCCACATCATATAGGAAAATTGGGGCCATCACATAGCAAGTTGGTGCCCAGCCCAGGTCTCCTGACTCTGGCTATGTGTCCCTCCCCAAGATGTTCTCTGGGACTCCTCCTACCTCTGAGCAGTCCCTCCCTCCTTCCATGACTCAACTCTCATTCTCATGGGTTCCATTTAACCCCATTGATACAACAGGACTTTAGGTCTCTCATGTTACTTAGCCAAGAGGTTTCAGGGTCCTGAGGGCAGTCAGCTACGGGGTACCTTGGCATTCTGCAGGGGAGGCTGGTAACTGGAAGGCCGGTAGAAAGTCCTCTGGGAGGCATCAGTGTGGATATCACCAAGGAAGAGTTCCTCCACCAGGCGGTCTAGGTGGTGCTGCAGGTACTGCTTCTCCACCCGGAGGAGTTGCAGCTCATGCATGGCGAAGTTCATGGCCCTGGTGCACTCACAGCCATCCTCCTCCCGCCAGAGGTCGTAGGGTATATCCTGTACCCAGGCACCCCCGGCAGGGATGAAGCTGGGGCATGTGTTGTTCACCAGTTGGCTAAGCTTCTCGGCGACCGCCTCTGTGTGGCAGATGACCTGGACGTTGTGCAGCTGGTAGTCGGCTTCTGTGCCCCCACGGATGATCCAGGAGGCTTGGCGCAGGCGGATCTTGCCCCGGATGATGAGGGTGTACGTGGGACTTGTGCAGCGGTTGCCGGCATAATAGAACTGGTAGGCCTTGAAGGTATTATTGTGGTAGAATCTATAAGACCTTGTGATGAACTCTGGGCCTGACCTCACTTCACAGCTGAAGAAGAAAGGGGGAAGGCTTTTTTAAACCCGAAGGCATGTGGACGAGATTCATTACAGTGTTAAGAAAATACAGTAATAATAACAAAATGCTTACACTGTTCTAAGTCCTGTATAGATACCAGTTAATCAAATCTTCACAACAACCTACGAGTTAGGTAGGTATTTTTATTGTCCATTATTTTACAGATGGGGAAACAGAGGCACAAGAGATTAGAAAACGTGGCCAAGGTCATACAATCAGCCAGCATCAAAGCCAGACCATGAACAGAACAGTCTGGCTCCAGAGCCTGTGAGCCTAATCGATTACAGCAGAAAGCCTTTTATTCACTTTATGAACAACCCAGGAGAGCAGAAACCTGCAATCCTCAGTTTCATCCATGGGCCTAACTTACAGAGAAATTTCTTCCTTTCTTGTAGGAAGAAGGAAGAATATACTTATGCTAGTTCAGAAATGGTTGATTTCCTGATCACTTCTGTTTTATGGACCTTGTATAGAACAGGAAAGTGCTAGATGTCCATCACGCTGAAATGGAATCTAGTATTGGGAAACGTCACAGAGCCGAAATTCAACCTCCCACCCAGTCTAAATTAATTTTCCCTCTATCAGAAAAATAAAGAGGCAATTAGTGAAATAAAGCTAACGTAAAAACAGAAATAAGGGTTTTTTATTTTGTGCTGTTGACAATGACAAAATGATTTTTTGCTGTGGCATTAGATAAATACTAGATTCCTAAGCCAGAAATACTTGGACTAGGTCTATTCTGAGCACAAATGACTCAGAAGGTTTTAACTCAGGTTTGTTCCTCACACTGCTTTAATTGTAATCAATTCATATATACATAGCACAATCCACAAGAAGCAAATGGTGGAGGTTTTCGGCCAAAGAATTCATCTGTCTTCAGTAGCCTTTTGCTAGGTCCTAGATTCAATTACATCATGACTTCTATGTCATCAATTTTGGCCTTGTAACTCTGCTTATGTCATATATATGTACACACACACACACACACACAGAGACAGGGTGCCCAAAGGAAAAAACTGTATTAAAATTACACTGATGGTAACCACTTTGAGCACCTCTTGTAATTGCAGAATTCAAACGTGACTTGTATTCATCTTTTGGTATATATTGAGCATTACAATGTTGATAATTTTTTCCTTTCTTAAAATGTGTGTGGCACCTGTGTATATATAATTATTATATTGTATATATATTCTGGTTTGGCCTTATAACTCTCCTTAACTCTATAATACAGGTATTATATATTATATATTATGTATTATGTATGTATATATTATACACAATAATTCTGGTTTGAGCTGACTCAATCAGCTTTGCCAAATTAAACAGTGGGGCTGAAATCCCAAAGTCCAGTGATTCTCAGAAGTGCTAACATTTCCATTTTTCTGGTTAACAAATTGGTAAAAGATAAATACTGTTGTGAAGTAGGTATCTTTCACTAAGTAAAGATTGTCAATTGATGTCAAATAACACCATATGAACAAAAAACTCTCAGCAGCAGTACTTTGAGCATCCATCATCAGATGTAGAAAAGACCCAAGATTTCTCCTCCATGGAGGAGAACTTTAATGTTAGCAGTGATTAATATCTCTTGAGATTTAGCAAAGATGATCACTTATTTTCAATATTTCATCTAAGTATTGATGATCTGCTGATTTGGCCTCCGGAACTCAACATATCTCAAGTTCATTCACTTCTCTGTCGGCCCTGCCACCATCCTTACCTAAGCTTCCTTCATCTCCAGTGGCAACTGTTACAAGTCTTTTAATTGGTCATCCCCAAATCACATTTGCCACACAGCAGCCAGAATGTCAGAGTTGAATCATGTCTTAAGCATGGCCCTTGTTGAAAACTCTTCAATGACTTCCCAGTTCTCTTAGATTAAAATTAAAAGCTAAACCCAGAGAGGAGGCTGGCCTGCAAGGTGCCCTGAGAGCTGGCCCCACCTTCCTTAGCAGCCTCATTTGGGGCTGTTCTCCCTGGTTTACTATGCCCAAGCTACAAGCATTCTGCGTCAGTGTTTTCTCCAACATTGCCTTTGCTAGTTCTTCCACATGGAAAGCTCTTCCCTCAGTCTTTGCATAGCCAACCACATCTCAACTTAAGTGTCCTCTTCTTTGCTAGCCTTTCCTGACCCTACCCCCATCCTAAAATAGGGACCCTGGTATTCTCCTTTAGTACTTGTTTTTTCCCCTCATCATAGTACTCCTTTGTATATTTATTTATAAAAATTCCTGAAGATAGGGACCATGTCTATTTTATTCACTGATATAAACACAAAATCTAGAATAATGCTTTGCTCACAATAAATGTTTGTGCACTCAATAAATATTTGTTAAATAAAATAATAAATTGTTTAAAAGTGTATCACATTAAGATTGTACAAATATTTATCATGTATTTATTTTGAGAAACGCTATTTTTACAGGGAAAAAAACTCCAGAAAACCTCTGGGTCTTCATCATCTTATGACATTATTTTTTCTTCTATGTATTTATTTGATCCCTCCACAAGGTACCCAGTGGCTGCAGGGGAGAAGTGATTAGATCCCAGAGCTAGCCTTGTTAATTCTCAACAATTTAATGGGTAGTAGAAAAATTGCAGGTCTGCCTCTAGGCTATTTTTAAAAGCTCTAATGGAAAATATGCCTGAGCTCAAACTGGAATAAATCTCAGCTCCACAGCCTGGAAAAGAATCCAAGAACTACGGCCTCAGTAGTAGAGGCAGCACGAGTACCTTTTAACTTACTCTTAGAACCCTGAAGCCATATATTAAATTACCATAATATGGCTGGAATATTTAGACCATCAGAAGCTTGCAAGTCATGTTTCAGAGTTGGGGAAACATAGACTTCTAATTTCACTTGCTAATGGTTTCTTTTTATACACAAGTGGTCCCACAGAGGGACCTATTCACTCACACCCTGTAGTTAGCAGTGGTACAGTATCATCTATACTTTAGCTAAGATGTCTACAGTACTTTAATCACTTTTTTTTTTTACCTATCAAGAGTTTCAAAACATTGTTTGGCTCTTAGAATTTAGACAACACCTAAATTATTCTACATTATACATATTCTATGTATCTAAAAAACCCTAAGAAGGGCCTTCCATAGAAGTGTGCTCTCAGGTCCCTCCCTGCACCCCTCCTGCCCTGGCCCTCTTACCCAGTGGAAACCCAGTGGCCCTCGATCGCTGGTGGCATCTGCACAGTGATCCTTGCACCATTGTGGAGATGTTTGAGCATGTGATGACATTGTGATTCCTTGAATGCCCTCCAAGCACTTTTTTCTAAGGACCTAGGATGTGATCTGCTCTCTGGATGAAGGAGGGCAGAACCCTCTCCCAGCCCTGAAAAAGAATAGTGGAAGTTAGAGGAAAGGAGGGCTAACAGTAGACATGAACCAGGCTGATGACTCACCTCTGTGGCAGGGAAATCACAGCAAGTGGAAACGCACATCTACCCCAACCTCACCAAGCTGTATCACTGCCTCTGCTCTCATAAATACAGATTCCAAAGTGTGAAGTGTCCTGGGAGATCATTTCCCAGGTGAGAAAACTGACGGCCATGGAGATAATACACATGAACTTGCATGAGGTCATTTAGCTAGTTTCTGGCAAAGCCTGAGCTCAAATCCATGCCTCCATTAAATGGCAAATAAAGCGATACATGTAAAAGAGCAGTTATGCAGTGTAGACAAATGAATGTCACAGGGGTTGTAGAGGAAAGAAGTGTTCATGTTCTAGATCAGGGGTCAGCAAACTTTTGAGAAGGAAGAGCCGTCAGGGGGGTCAGCAAACTGTGGCTCTGAAGTAAAATTGAAAATGAAAATAAATTTTTAAAGGATATTTTTAAAGGATATTATTCACATACTGGCAATTATGTAAAAATATATTTATGGCTCTTGAATTTTTTTTTTTTTAAAGATTTTATTGGGGAATTGGGGAAGGGGAACAGACAAGTTGCTGTCCTTTTGTTCTTCAGTCTAGTTATGACTGTCCCATGTAGGTATTATCATTGCGCTCTTCCCGGGTGAGGCAGTCGCTCGCTGGCCATTGGATGGCCGCTCACAGCTGCTGACCACAGCTCACGAAAGCACATGCCCGCTGCCGGCCAGCCCCACTGCAGCCTAAGCCTTCGCCAGCAACTCACAGCAGCCCAGGTCGAGCTATTGTTCACCATCTTAGCTGTAGAGGGTGTAGCGTCACTGGCTCTCATGTGGGATCCCGACTGGGGCCCTGCTGCTCAGAGCTGGCATCCCAAGCCAACTCTTAACCAACGCGCCACTTGGCCGGACCTTGAATAATTTCTAAATTGTGTGAGGGACACAATTGGCTCTTCCAGGGGTTGGCAAACTTTTTAGACAGAACATACCCAAAGAGCTGCATGTGGCTTGCGAGCCTCAGTTTGCTGACCGCTGTTCTAGAGCCACCAAAGAGGACATGGAGTTTAAGGGAGAGGTGGAGAGGGGTCATCAGGAAAGGTGACATGTGCAGTGACACATTTAGGTGAGGAAGAAAAGGAGCAAGGAGACTAGCCTCAATAAAAATGGAATTTTGATGGAATGGAGAAAGGCCAAGGGAACAGCTCCAAAGACTCCCATCTGTGATCTGTGGAGTGACTCCCATCTGCTCACACCATGTCAAGCATCTTCTGGTTCTCACAGCCTCCAAATGGATGCCCTCTCAGTGGGGTGTAAGTCATACACCTGTCCTACAATTAGGTCATGGCATCACATTTTCCTCCAATTATCTCCCAAGGGGCCCCTTCTCACCCCCACAAAGTTAGTGACTAAATATACTATATAGAAGTGAAAATTAAGAGTAATTACAAGAAGATTGTACAGTTCTTATTTTCCATGGGTAAAGGAATACCAGGACTAAGTTCATTTTCAGTACAAATAGTTTATCTTATAGATGGTAGTAAACTTTCACCAGCTTAGTGTTCAGAATAAAGCAATGAAAATAATCTGAAAGCTCACTGTTTGAAATTCAGGTCTTTATTGTGGACCTACTATGTTTTCAGCACTATGTTAGAAAAGAAGACACTAGTTAGACAAATGTAGAAAAATAAAAACATATGCAAAATAGATAAATGCACCAGTTAAAATGCTAACTGTGAGGAGGCAATTATGTATTTTTAATCAACACCTGAATGCTGTCATAAAGAAACTGATTGGCCGGCCAAGTGGCGCGGCGGTTAAGCACTGGCTTGGGAAGCCAGCAGTCCCAGTTCGGGTCCCACTTATGAGGGCCAGTGACACTGCCCTCAAAAAAACAAAACAAAAAAAAACAACTATGATTTACCACAGATCATTTGAGTATAAAAGGTTAGACACAGAATACAGCAACATACACCAACATGATGAAAAGCTACTGGAGATACTCAGATCCACAGCTTGATAAACATACATGTACAGACATTTGTAAAATATAGATATTTGCCATGCTTCAGAGGGTTGACCTAATCTTCTGTGGAAAGCACTGAGAAGACAAATCTCCACATTGAAACTCTCAGGGTTTTCCTCTGAGTAGAATGCTCCATGGGATGGAACAACAGCCTCAGATTGTTCTTGCAGATCTTAAATAACGTGAAAGGCAATGAGGCAAAGACACGTACGGGTATGATTCAACTAAACAAAAATTGTGAAAAGCAATTGTAAAGCAACATGATGGTGTCATGTTCAAATTAAATGCAACCTCACCACCAACCAACCCTGTTTAGCCAAACCAAGTGATTCAGACCTGAGCAAGAATGAGAGAAACACTAAAACTCAGAAATCTGTCTAGTGGTGTTGATATTAGTTAGTGCTTATGGCTACCAAGGGAGGACTTCCTTTCTTGTGGCCTCCTGCTTTCATCCAAGGGAAGGTGTTCCCACTAGCGTGAACTCTTGGGTGGTCTCTCCCCATCTCTCATTTAACCTTCCCCCAGTGAAGTGGGGTGTGTGTGTGTGTGTGTGTGTGTGTGTGTGTGTGTGTGTGTGTGTGTGTGTGATGGAGGAGGAGGAAACGAATGTGTTTTACTCAGTCATTTTCCTCTTTCTCTTTTCAAAATCAGCCTGTTTTCAAAATACATACATTTTGATCAACGCCCCACCATGTAGTAAGGCCCCCTCCCTCAGTTGTTGGGCTGTGGCACTGTGCCAGGTAGAAAGTCTGAAAAATCCAGGGATCAATTACCAATCCTACCATGGACATCCATCCATATTGTGTCTTCTGATCGAATATTTATCATGATTCTAATGTTTTAATCCCCATTTCCCTGACACCTGTGTTGATCTTGCAGTTAGCTTTGAACTAGAGAAGGGCAAGGGGGACTAGTCACTGTACCTCCACCAACCCCAATAGTTTTATCTTTTTTTTTTTGAAGATTTTTTTTTTTAATTGGGGAATTGGGGGCGGGGAACGGTGTTGGGGTATCGGGGAAGGGGAACAGACAAGTTGCTCTCTTTTTCTTCTTCAGTTAGTTGCAGAGGATGTTGCTTCACTGACCCATGTTGGTATCGTCATTGCGCTCTTCCTGGATGAGGCAGATTGGTCGCCGGCCTCTGGATGTTGCTCACCGCGGCTATTGGCAGCTCACGCTGGCTGCCGGCCGCTCACGCTGGCTGCTGGCCATTCACTGTAGCCTATGGCAGCCCACTGCAGCAGAGGCTGCAGCCTACACCATCGCTGTCGCCGGGGTTTGTACAGCCCAGCTCTAGATGGAGCTGTTGTTAGCTGTAGAGGGCAGTGTCACTGGCCCTCATATGTGGGATCCGAACCGGGGCCGCTGGCATACCAAAACCAGCTCTTAACCAATGTGCCACTCGGCCAGCCCTAAACTTAGCTTTTCACACTTTTAAAAAGTACACTATATATGGGTATACACACATATGTACACATACATATATACGTGTACCTTACCATCGATGAAACACACTATTAGCATTATGACCTTCAATTACTTAACCTGTCCAAGTTTCAGTCTACTCATCTGTAAAGAGGGAATATCATTACTTATCTCTTAGGGTTAATCTTAGAATTAACTGAGACAGTTGTCTTTAACACAGGGCCTGGCACATAGCTCTTATTAAATGTTAGCTGATGTTATTTTAAATAATGATTAGGCTCTTAGATGGCTCTCAAAAAGTCCTTCATAACTAATAATACAGTTAAAATAATGGTACGTCACCTACAGCCAGGCTCACTGAACTCTGAGGACAGAATGCTCAGGGTAAACACACAGGGCTCCGGAAAAGTTATCTGGTGACTCTGATGTAGAAAAGGGTGGGACCAAAGCACCAGGCTCGGGCCGGCTGAGTGGCACAGTAGTTAAGCGCTGGCTTGGGAACCAGCGGCCCAGGTTCGGGTCCCACATATGAGGGCCAGTGACACTGTCCTCAAAAAAAATAAGTAAATAAAATTAAAAAGAAAAAAAAAAGCACCAGGCTCTGTAGTTGTTGAAAAATTCCACTGAGTTTAACAGATACCTATTCACTATTCCTTTGTATATTTCAGAGGCCTGAAGCATAAAAGGAATAAAGATAAGTTTTGCTGACCTTCAGGCTCTTAAGGTCTCACTGACATGGATGTCAGAGAACAAGGGAAGAGATGAAGGAGGCTCTAGTAAGGAAGTTGGGAGTTCAAAGGCAGACAGAGACAGGGTGAGGGCAGGATTTGCATGGGTCATTCATAAGGCTAGAGTCACACAGAAGGGGAGGCTACAGTTATACTTTTTAACCAAGGGTGGAAGAAATAAAATCCAAGAGTGACCAATATGCAATCATTAGAAAGGCAAAAAAATAAATTACTTAGGGTTTCTAGAGTCAAATCTCCATTTCTCTATCGCTCTTATTGGACAATGAGCAAAGCTCACAAATGTAACAAGGCTGTTAGTGCAGAAAGGTGTCAGAGTGAACAGTCAGATGGAGAACTCTACAGTTAGCACAGCCCCCTCAGGACACAGTGATTTCGGGTTCACACTCCAGGGTGTATTGTATTTTTAGAGTGGAAAAAAAGTTGGATTGGTATTCTTCCCTTTTTATCTTTTCCCTTGTAAGTACCTACCACCTCGATTATTCTTAGGGAACAAAATTAAATGGGTGAAGTGAAAGCAGGAGATGCTGTAAGGTAGAAGAAACTGTCTCTTTCTTAGGTCTGAAGTCAACCAACAGTGGTCTCCAATATTTACCTGGCTCATCTGGTGTGGAAAATGTGGACAGCCTTCTTGTGAGTGCTAGCTGTATTAAACGACTGGAACTAAAAGGTCATCTGGGCCAGCCAAGTGGTTCGGTGCTTAGGCGCTGGCTTGGAAAGCCAGCGGCCCCAGTTCAGGTCTCACATATTGGGTGAGCCTGGAATATGTCATCTACACTGTGGAACTGAAACTAGCAACTCAATCATTCATTCAAACAATCAAAAAGGCTCAGAAGGGCCAGGCACTGTTCTAGGCATGAAAGCTACTAAATTATGCTCCCAGGGAGTCTCAGTTGGGCGAGAAACCAGACCTCAGATGGGCTTGTAGAGTGACTCATAGGGACAGAGGGAGCAGGCTCTGAATTTGTCCTTGTGAGGGTTCATATAGGGACAGCTAGGCCTTGAGGACCGAACAGAAGTGGTATAGGTAGAGTACACAGCTCATTCAAACATAAGGAGGCAGAGAGATTTGTGTAGAAGGAACTGAAGAAGGCTCAGGGAGGGGAGATCACAGAATGTCCTAGGATATAGAAGTAGCAAAAGAGAATCAGGGCCATAATCAAGATGCCATATGTGTCATACTGAGTGTGGATTTAACTGGAAAGGTGAAGAGGAACTGCCAAAAGATTTTAAACAACATAATGTCATTTTATAAATTTAATTGGAAAAGATCGCTTTTCCCTTTTTTGTAGGGGTGGGAAGCAGAATCATGAAACTTCTACAGTAGTTCAGGTGTATCATTTTTGACTGAATAAATCAGAAAGATAAGAGAAGGGACCTATTTTCAACAAACAGAAGCAACCCTTTTATGTAGTCTTGGAGAGGTACTGATTATTTTTTGCATGTTGTAGGGAGAGGTATTACCAAGAAGTTATATTAAAAGAAAGGAAATATGGAGGGAGGGAAAAAGGGAAGGAGGAATGTAGGAACCAGCTTCTACTAATTTGGCACTATATCTGAAGAGAAAATTTTGTAAAATATTTATATGTCCTACTTTAATACACCTTAAATTGTGTAAATCAATCATACTGGCACTTAGCAATGCAGTACTCAAGTATGTCAACTAACTATAATGATAGTTCCTATCTGAACATACCTATTATTTATAGTAATAAATGTGCTTATTACATATAACTTTTTAAAACCTCCACTTAATTGGATTATTTGCATAATTGGACATGTTGGCTAGTCACAATATTTGGTTGTTGAAAATTCTGCCATTGTATGTTGAATACAGCTGACATTATGATCTTTCTCTAGAGAGTCAGGTTCTTACAGTGGCTCAGGACCATTATTAGGAACATCAGTGCCTATTGGATGGTACTTTAAATACAGAGGTACTGAAAGTGAGCAGGTAACAAACAAACCTGCATAAGCCATGAAAGGTTTCCCCCACCCCCTTTATTTTTCTACGAATGATAATGGGTGTGTGTGTGTGTGCACATGCACACACAAACACACAAATAACATCAACATTTTCATTAATTGAGGATTCTAGGTAGTTTGGTTAATTGAGGAACTACTTAATTGGGTTCCCATTAATTAAGATTTTGCTTTAAATTAAGATTATCTCAAAGGATTAAACAACTATACAGTAAGAAAGTAGTGAGTTTTCAGTCTTCAAGGTGGCTTTGGGTAAGTCATCTAACATGTGCTTTTTCCCTGTATAAAATAAAAATCATAATAATGGTGATAACTAAAGTTTGTATATCACTTGACAATCCACTTTATGCATATTTTATCTCATTTAGAAATGGCAGACTATACAAGTATAGAAAGGGATAAGTGGAAAACCATGCTTTAATGTGAAGTATTATATAAACAGCCAGTCCATGAGAACAACTAAACTGGAAGCTCTCCACAGCATTGTTCCCAGTCCAGTGGAATTCTGAATAAGGATGCTATCAAAATGACTTCACTATAAAATGTATCCAACATCAGAGGTACATGGCCTGGGCCCAGATAAAGTTATTACAACAAATAATAATATGACAAGTGTGGGAGAAAAAAATAGGCTGAAACTGTTCACCTGTTAAAAACAAATTAATTCCTGAAGGCTATGAGGTACAATTTCACAGATTACCACTTCCAGAAAACCAAAATGAGATCCTGGAACTCTGGAGGATTTATTCAAGTGCACACACAGGTGTACCTATGTGTATGTATTTGTGCATGTGTATATGTATGAGTGATTTACTCCCAAGGAATAATTATTCCACAACAGTAATCCTAAATGATATAGAATGATCTTAATTACTACCATAATTGCAATAATTTATTGTTCAGAGAGTGAAAATTCCCAATGATATCAAATATAAAACCAGATTTCCCGAAATGAAAAGAAGCATAGGACTGACCATTTACACAGAGATTTACATCCTAAATACAAGGCCAGTGACTGTTTACATCACTGAATTCACCAGATAATGCATTCAGAATGCAGTCCTTAGCAATTTTCAATGGGGACAAATACAGTACTTCTATTACAGTCATCCACAGCAAAGCTGATTCCTAAGTCCATGGTGCCCTTAAAAAAGCAAGCCAGTCTTGTCGAAGGGACCAAACAGAAGGGTGAAGGGGTACAGTGACTGTTTGCCTTTTGAAAGTCAATATTCCTTCATTCAACAAATAGTTGAGAGCCTACTATGTGTGAGGTTACCACTTAAGCGTAGACCATTGCTTTTATATATGGAAGGAAAAGTGAAAGGACAGTATACTCCATGCCCAAGTACCTGATTTTTTTAATGTTATTATGAATTATCTAGATATATATATATGTATATTCTGTAGTTTTTCACCTCCCTATCTAGATTGAGAGTCAAAAGTCCCAAACTAGAGCCAGCAGAGTGGCGCAGTGGTTAAGCGCTGGCTTGGGACACCAGCGGCCCCGGTTCGGGTCCCACATATGAAGGCCAGTGACACTGCCCTCAAAAAAACAAAGTCCCAAACTAGGTTACATGTAATAAAATGTAAAATTAGGCAGGCCGGCCGAGTGGCATGGTGGTTAAGTGCTGGGTTGGGAAGCCAGCGGCCCCAGTTCGGGTCCCATATGAAGGCCAGTGACACTGCCCTCAAAAAAAAGAAAAAAAAAAGTAAAATTAGTAGGGAAGGAAACAATTTTCAAGCACACTTGTGACTGAACATTCTTTAATCAGGTTAGTCTCTATATATGTACTTTAATGCCTCAAAAAACAATTTTTGAAAAGGCTAAATAAGTATAACATCAAAATATTAACAATAGTTGTCTCTGAGTAGAGGGTTTTGAATTCCTTTCTTGCTCATTTTGCATGTTTCTATACTTTATATAATGTGACATGTGTTCCTTTGATAATCAGAGTGAGAAAGTATTCTCAAGTTAGAACTGGTGTGATATGTAAACTTGAAGCAGATAAAATGGGACTGATTAGATTAAATGCGTAATTATTTAGCCATGAAATTGCCCTGACCAATTAAATAAACAGTCATTACTATAAATATGTGCTTTGAAGTGGAAACTGTTAGAAAAACTCTAGCAGTTTTTCATGTTTTAGAATAAAAGCATACTGGATTTTACTACCATATGGGTACCTGTGCTTACCAAGCTGTTGTTTTAATTCCCCCCAGCTTTTTTTTTGAGATAAAAGCAGAGAGAGCTGTTTTTGCCAATCTTTAAATCTTCATGTCTATAAGTATTTTTCCCTTTATGAGAAGTATAATGAATTCAAGATTTCAAATTCTTGGCTCCATTTGACTTTAGTTGAACATGAGGTAATTTTCTATGTCTTTTTCTTCTGATGCCATGGTCCCCAGGCTAGACACTGGGGTTGCACCAGATTGCTAAATTTGTATGTTGGGTCTGCTGCTGCCAAACTCATGCTCTTCAGCTTAGTCGTGTGCATGTGTGGTGTGTGTGTACATAATGTGTGCGTGGTGTGTGTGGTGTGCGTGTGTGTGCGTATGTGTGGTATGCTGGTGTGTGTGTGTGTGTGTGTGTGTGTGTGTGTGTGTGTGGTGTGCTGCGAGTCCAGGAAGGAAAAATGCTACAGTCGACCACAGGGTGCCATCCTCGAAACTCTGGAGCTCTGCAATAAGCTTTTCTTCTTCATCCCTAGATATTCTTCAGGACTCTTCAGGAAAGAGGGACTGCTCCTCCTCACAACCCCTATACCTAGCAAGCAATGGCACTTGGTATGTAGCAGGCTCTCATAAAAGTGTTTGTTGAATGAATGGTTAGCTGAATGAATGAAACTGGAAAACTCTTATAGAACAGAATACTGTTAATATTTTGGGGTGACACCATATCCTTTTTCTAACCTAGAAACTTATCATGTGACTTTCCAGAATAATTTTATTACCCAATTGGTGAGAACTAAATGAACTGTACACATAAAATCTTGACACAGTAATAAGTCACACTTGACGATGATGGCAGGTTTTTATTGAAGTTTTCTCTGCAATCACATCAACTCTATATGCAATCTATTGAAGACATGTCCTGCTATGTAAGATTTCAGCAGATGTATACAATCAATAACCCGTATTTTTATATTTCTAGTTTTAAGCTTTTGATGCTTTACTTTGACTATATGAAGTTGTTACAGTCTGTCCCTAGACAGATATTATTACACAGTCATATCATCCACTTACATTTAGGGAGAAAAAGAATGCACATGGCAATTATAGATTGGCTTAGCCATATGTTTGAAGCAAGTCAACTTATTTCACAAAATAGTATTTAGTATCTGTCTAAGACCCTTGCCCCATTGTGTACAGATGAGTCATATTCCTTTTTTTTTTGAGGGCAGTGTCACTGGCTCTCATATGTGGCCCCCCCCACCGGGGCCGCTGGCTTCCCAAGCCAGCGCATAACCACCGCGTCACTCGGCCGGCCTAAGTCATATTCCTTTTTAACAATTTCATTTTTTGACTAAGGGGAAAAAGGTGCGGGAAAGACAATGTTTCCTTGGTTATAGGAACTGTTTTCAGTAAAATATTTAAAAATTCTTTTTTTACCCTATTTAAAAGTTTCCTTGGGTTTTATTGGTTAAGCTATCATTTGGTAAGCTACAGTTTTTAAATGTTTTGAAAGAATATGCTTGAATGAAAGGAAATAACTCAAAAGTGGCTTCCCCTTTCAGAAAAATAAATGAATTCTACAAAAGTTAACAGCATTGGGGAATGAGACCATCTCTCCCAACATCAGCTCCAAAACTGAAAATCAAACATTTCCATTAGCAAAGAGAATTAGCACTTTGCTGTGCATTAAAGAACCACTTATTCTGGAATACCTCATGCTAATCTGTGTTTTTGGAGCTGAATGATTTTTGTGGCTTTTCATCTAAGCAAAGAAAACAGTGATAATGGACATCTTCCAGCTGCTTACCTTCATGGCATTCAATAGGTTTTATTTGGATTAAGAAATGCAATTGTTTTCAGAAGTTGAGGGAGAGGAAAGTAACACTGACATGTATACTTTTACGCCAACGACTTTTGAACTTGAGTCTTATACTACATTTACAGTTTTAAAAAACAGCAAAAGTAAATAAAAGACTTGAGTCTTGCCAAAGCTTGATTTATTCACCAAAAGGATCTAATGGTGATTCATAACTTCCAATGAATTGAAATAAAAGTAACCAAAAACACTGCATAAAGATTAGATGTTAAACATAACATCCTCACACAGAATCTTCATCAAAGTCTTGTGCACTTTTTAATCATATTCATGTGACTTATTAGTGTAACAAATAATCTATAAATGTCTGAAACTAAACTAATGTTTGTCACAAGTACATTTTTAATCACAGAAAATATGTTTTTATCTACTAATTGCCACCATAAACAGACAAAATGGTGTCCTATGGTTAGCAAAATAAAATGCCTATTTATCAGGAAAAAAATTAAGCCTTTCTAAGAAGATTTAATGTAATTTCCTTCAGACTTATAAAGTCTATTAAAATATATGATCAAGTGCCATCTGTTACTACAGAATTTTTAAATGCTTACAAAACCCATAACTACAATACATAGTATGACACAGTCATTCTCTTGGATTAGGTTGATTAATACCCATGTTCTGTTAACACTACTTCAATCAAGTAACTATGAGGCAGAAAAGGGGGAAAAGGAGAATACCCAATTCTTTCACCGGCCCCCATATGTGGGACCGAACCGGGGCTGCTGGCTTCCGAAGCCAGCGCTCAACCACCGCGCCACTCCGACGGCCCAACAAGGCTTTCTTAAATCCTGAGGATTTATACAATACATTGAACAATTATTCTGTTTATTTCCTTCACTAGAGTTCAACACACCCTGCAGGATCTAAGTAGATCTTTGGGGTAGTTCAGTGTTAATGACTTTGCCATTGTAGATTCACTTTGAAATTGGATAACTTTTTTAAACTAAATTTTTTGGGGTAACATTGGTTAATAAAATCATGTAGGTTTCAAGTGTACATCTCTATAATACATAATCTGTATATTGACATTGTGTGTTCACCACCCAAAGTCAAATCTGTCACCATATATTCAATCCCCTTTATCCTTTTCTACCTCCCCCCACACCCTTCCCCTCTGGTAAGCACTAAACTGTCTGTATCTATGAGGTTTTGTTGGTTTGGATCCTGAGATTATCATGCTAAGCGAAATAAGTCAGACAGTAAAAGTCCAGAAACATATGATTTCATATCTCACATGTGGGATATAAAACTGATAGCAACAAGCGATCAAGACAAATGAAACTGGATAACTTTTTGTAGGGTTATCCATGCCATCCAATTCAACTTTGCAAACCTTTTTAATCTTTTATCCTTTGCCATACACACACATGCACATAGTGTGTGTACATGTACACACACAAGCACAGGGTCTGACCCCACTTTCCTCCTATTTACAGTGCAGATGGTCCTCTCTGTACTCTGTCCCTGCAGACTGTTCTCTCAGCACAGCTGGGTCTGGGTAATAATCCCTGATCCCAAGGAGTTTAGGCCAACTCAGATTCAGATTTGGAGATTTGGGGTTATACCGGACATCACTAAGGATATATTTGGACTCTTGTTACCTGCCAGCTATTAAAATCCCAGCTTGGGGCCAGCCGAGTGGCACAGTGGGTAAGCGCTGGCCTCGGAAGCCAGCTGCCCTGGTTCGGGTCCCACATATGAGGGCCAGTGACATTGCCCTCAAAAAATAAAAACATAAAATAAAATCCCAGCTTGTACCAGTGGGGTATGAAGTATAATTACAACATCCACGCTTCAAAGGAAGGAGAAAAATCTCAGTATGAACTGGCCAGGCTGCATCTCTGAGGAACATTTTTTTTAGTCCAAAAGTCAATGGTTTTACGCAAAAAAAAAGTATATGTTTGCCAAATGTCAAGTAATTTTTCATTTTGAAGTGATTTAACCATACCATCTTTTCACAGATATTACAACAGATTTTTTTAAGGGGGCAGTTTTCTCTGTTTCATCGCTCTCGCCCTCTTTTTTTCTTTTCTTCTGGTGTATGTGGCAGCTGCTGTTTGATCTGTTCATTGGCTCTGATTTGTTTCATGTTTCAGCCAAAGATTAAAACTGCTCTGTAATTCTAAGCAGATGGGCCTAGGAGTGTAACCCTATAATTACACCTTCTCTATTTGGCCCTTGAATTGCAAGCCTTCCATCCTGACTTTTAAAGTCTGGGATCACTGGAGTTCAGAATACACCTTGGCAATCAGGCAGGTCTGGCCCAGCCCAACATGTTTGCAAGGCCTATGGAGCTGTGCTGCCTGAGCCCTCTGCCCCATGCAGCACTACAAAGAAAACAGTCATGTACAGCTTGCAGGTTAACCTTCCTAGATCTTCTGGGGAGGTCGCAGCCTGATTTTCAGTGCTGGCTACAATGCATTCTGAAGCCCCAACCAGCTGCAGGTCCTGTTCAGAACTTAGAGCATGCTTGAGAGTGCTGATCTGATCTGCAGGGATTTGGGGTGGTTGTGGTGGGTACGGAGGAAGGAGAGCCAAGCTCCTGGTGGAGACACTGCTGAAATGTCAGGTGTCCACCATTAGGGAAAGTATGCTCAGGACATCTGAATCTGCACAACGCATGCTGCCACTGTTTGTCCTGATGCTCAACACCAGTCTACCATAAAGCCTGCTTTAGTGACCCACAGGAAATTCCGTCTTATTTTTCTGTGTAATTCCTGGAACTTAGCACTGACGTTCTCTGTGTAAGGGTTGACTAGAGCTCCTGAGAAAAGTATGGCACATGAAGCAGAGTCAAAATGATCAAGTAAGAGTATGGGGGAAATACGGCGTCATGTTCCTGAGAACTTAGGAGACTGGTTTTAATCATTACACCTTGGCCTAAAACCATTACACCTTGGCCATCAAAGTCCTCTGCTTCTTGAAATTGCATCCACTCTACTTGGGAGAGAACCCCATCACCACCCTTTCAACCAACACTAGTCCAAGGAAGGGAACACAGAAACACCCGCAAGCTGTTTGTCCGCTTAAATGACCACAGTTTCTCTTTACAGTCCCATAAAAGCTTGGACCACATCAAGAGCCCCTCCTGCACTCTGACACTTGAGAAACAGTATCGCAAAGCCTGCGATTTCATGACAGTCTACGGTTTGAAACTCAACAATGGATAAAACTTTCCCCTAGAGTTTGAAACAATCGATTCAGGAGATAAAACGAGTCTCTGTGCGAGAATTCTGCAGCCTTCCAGAAAGAAAACTAGCCGCCAAAGGGCTCTGGGAGCCGCCCGGGGAGAGGGGCTGAGCGCCTAGGAAACGCCGAGTGCCTCTCCAGGGCTGAGCAGGAGAAAGCAGGGGCTCTGCTCTGCTGGCGCGGAGACAAGGTGCTGCGCCGAAGGAGACTGGCTCCGCAGAGGTTTCTGCTGGCCTCGGGGTTTCCAGCACCCTCCTCCACCCCTCCCCCTCGGAACTCACCGTGAAGCAGGAGGGCCAGGAACAGGTATGTGAACAGGAGGCGGCACAGACAGGACATCTCCAGTCCTCCTCCGGGACCTCCCGCGCGCCCCGAGCAGCTCGAGCCGCTCGCGGTCCTGGGCCCTTGCTCCAGCGAACAGCCGTGGCGCCGCGCGCACTCTGCCCTTCCGGCTCCGGCCCGGGACAACGCGACCAGGCGGCAGCGCAGAACCGGGCGAACACTCCCGCGCAGGAACACCGGAACGACTCCGCTTCTCGGCCCCAGCCTGCGTGCGGCCGGGCCAAGTCCGCGATCAGACGACCGCAGCTTGGGGCCCCATACCCAGGGAACACAACGCGGGGGCTCCGGGTGCGCTCCCTCGGTGCCGGTGGGCACAGCGTGCCGGACCCGGCCGTATCCGTGCTCCAGTCCTTTCCACGCCGGGCCCCGCCACGTCCCGCCCCGGCCGCAGCCTCCTAGCGAGCCGCTCCAAGCTGTAGTGGCAACCACCACCACCGCAGCTGCAGAGTCTCTTCATATTTCCCGAGCGCCGCCGGCTGGGCGGCAGGGCCTCAGGGCGGAGGAGGGGCCAAGAGAGGCGACGCCACCACCGTCCCCCCCACCCCCCCCTCTCCGCCGCGGGCCGCCTTGGAGGATGGAGGCACGGAGACTTGAAAGGGTGCGTCGGACAACGCCTCTCTCTCCTCCCCTCCAATCTTCTCCCCTCCTCCCCACTTGCTCTTCTCTCTTCTCCCCTCGCCTTCCCCTCCTCGGTCTCCCACCCCTCACGTTCCCCTCCACCTCCTTTCCTTACCCTCATCATTCCCAACCCCCTCTCCTCTTCCCTGGCTCTGCTCACCCCTTTCCCTCCTCCTCCTCGGCTGCCCACCCCATGGGAGCTTCCTCCGGCAAGGGGCTTACAGCCCTAGGCACCCCCGGTAAGGAAAGAAAATGTGCCCTTCACTTCCCTGCCGCCACCCCGGACATCTCGGGACCCTCTCGCTTCCCTCCACAGGGGTGGGTGCACCACTTGTGAAATGTGTTCCGAAAGGACTGGCGGGGGGCGCTGCGCGGCTGGTTCTCAAGTGGGGTCTGAGAAAAGTTCTCTAGCAAAGATGGGGGGGGTGCGGAGGGGAGAGAAGAAAGAAGAGAGAAGAGTGGAGCTCTGGAAAATTGCTTAGGTGGTGGGGATGCTGCAGTGCCTTGCTCCCTCAGGAGTGCAGCGAGTATCTTACCTGAAAATCTCCACCAAAGTTTAGTGCCTGGGCTCCCCTGCTGTGCAAGGGAGCCCTGTCTCAGGCCCCAGCCTGTGAAGGGCATGGTGTAGGCAGCAGGAACCCTTTTTCCTTTTCCTCCCCCATCCGGGAGGCAAAAAACTTGTTGAAACAAGGGAGAAATCTCAGAGAAGCACTGCCTGTGAGTCCCCAAGAAAGTGCACCCAGGCCCCTTCTGTGATTCCTCCTCTCTTTCAGGCCAGGTCTTGATTTTTATTTACATTCTGTGGGTCTATGGGGGTATGTTCAATTTTACATTGGCTTTTAAGACCCAAAGGCAGGAACAATTTCCATTCTTCATTCCCCAGGGCACTGGTAAGTATAAGCTGCTTTGGGTGTCTAGAAGTCTCTCCTCTGCAAAGGTCCTCCAGGGGCCATTCTCTGGCTCCCAGGAGGAGGTTTATACAGTCTCTTAGACTAGATGGAATCATGAGAACATTTCTTGATTCAACTCTGCTGGTGCTTTTCATAAATAAAAAAGAATGCCTGACTTCCCAAGAGAGCGTTCTGTCCCTTTGAACAATGTAATAATTAAACTCTTTAAACCTTAGACTTTCAAAATGAGTCATGCCTTAGCATCAGTGTAAAACTTAGTAAAATAGATGAGAATACATTTGTCAGTTTCCACTTTTCCTTTTTTTTTTTCCTGAGAAAGCCATGAGTCTTTTGATGTGATGAAGCTGATACTGTTTGATGTGTTTTAATTTTTATTACTATCATTATCATCTTTCCATCTTTCATATGAGGGATCATAACAGGTACCACCTGCCTAGCTCACAAGGATGTTGTGAGGATTAAATTGCCAGTGTTTGCAAATCTGGAAGATGAAAGACTCCCTGCATGTGAAAAAGGGAAGATTGTCATAATAATGCCTATGAGCAAGAGCATTATTCTGAGTTGGGCTTGTTCTGCAAGCATTTCTCTGGGCCAGCTTTGTTCCTGATGGCTTGATTGTCCCTCTTGCTTCTCCCTGTTACTAGGTTTGGGTAGCAGATTATGACTGGGGATTTGAATGTTGCCCAAGGGTCAATTGGGTTTAAAGGAGGAACTTGTTTTCCTCACGAATGTGGGGCAGTTGAAAATGACGTAAACAGCATATTTGGCTGCTTAAAAGCAGAACAGTAGCCTTGTCACCAAACACACATACTAGGCAGTGTCTAGATTTTCTAGGCCTCTTCGTCATTTGACATCTTTCAGTCTATCGGAATATTTGAAATAATCAACATAAGAGAGTTCTAGGGATGGTGTGTTTATGTATCAATAACTGGGTTGATAGTAATTTAAACATGTTAATGTCATTCATCACATGTTTGCAGAACAACTAGGTAATACATTTACTTAAATAACTATTTGATTCTGGTATTTTTTTTTAAAAAATAATAAAACCAGCAGACCAGCCTTAATTTTTGTCATCTTGACAGTCAAGTTGATTCAACTTTTATTTTCCCAACTCGTTTTACTGGTGTGGTATAAACACAGCCGGAATGATGTCATCAGTTTGAATTTTTCTGCCAGTTTATTTTCCACAAGTAGTGTCATAGATTTAAATGTTCGACCCTCAATGTAACATCCTGCCATAGTTGCTGCTCCCAGAAATGGCCTCATCAACTTTTGCCTGTCTACAAGGTCTAGACTATAGTTATAGAGTTCACTTTCTGTGTTGCTTCACTTTTTTTTTTTTAATGATTTTATTGAGGAATTGGGAAAGGGAACAGTGTTAGGGAATTGGGGAAGGGGAACATTGTGTTTTCCCAGGACCCATCAGCTCCAAGTCAAGTTGTTGTCCTTCAATCTTAGTTGTGGAGGGTGCAAGCTCAGTTCCAAGTCCAGTTGCCACTTTCAATCTAGTGGTGGGGGTGGGGGTGGGGGGTGCAGCCCACCATCCCATGTGGGAATCAAACCGGCAACCCTGCTGCTCAGAGCTCGTGTTCTAACTAACTGAATCTCCCCGTCGGCCCCATTGTGTTTTACTTTTGCTCTTAGTGTACTCACTTCTGGAGGAGAATAATGAAAAAACAAACAAACAGTATACATTTGTCTTAGAGTGATCATATGTGGTTATATGCTAAGAGTAATAGAATTGGGAGAAGGGTATTTCCAGGAAGGTAGTTATGAGTTCCAACTGGGAACCTGGCCCCTAAAACCAACATAAAGAATTTCCCCAGACCACTCACTTGTAAGGACCAAGCCTTGAGCAGGAGTGTGTGTAGCCAGCCCCTGGTTATAACAGGAGAGTTCCTTGCCAGAGCAACCAGACAAAATTCTGTTAACAGCATCTATAAGTATGTTAGAATATTCAGAGCTACTAATTAACTTTTGTCATGTTGATGGGAAAGAAGAAACTTAAAGGGACTAAATTCTCAGCCACATAGCACATCACAGTCACACTTGGAATTCCCATGATTATTCAGTCACCAGCTCACCAGGCCTCTCACATGTTTACCAAGTGGTCTTCTCCTATGAGTACCATAGATACTAACTGAGAGCCTCTATAATTAGCTCAATCTTGAGTTAGAACCAGCCTTTGCTCTTCCACCATAACTCTGAATTATGAGCAAATGCTCTGGGATGTACTGCACTGGGCACAGAGCTTGAGTGATCACCTTGGCTTGATTTTCTTAGGAGGGTATCTCCATTTTTAGTGAACCCAGAGTTGTAGAAAGCTCAATTGCATGTTATCCTGGGAGGCACAAGGACCAATGTCTTTTTTTTTTTTTTTTGAGGGCAGTCTCACTGGCCCTCATATGTGGGACCGAACCAGGGCCGCTGGCTTCCCAGGCCAGCGCTTAACCACTGCGCCACTCGGCCGGCCCTGGACCAATGTCTTTTAAAAACCTATGCTACCAGCACACCTGGCTAGCTCAGTCGGTAGAGCATGAGATTCTTAAAACCTGTGCTACATTTTAGTTTCCTAATGCAATCCTTTTGAAAACTGATTTAAAGGTGTGCTATCATGCAAGTCATTTGGAATTTCAGAGATTCTAGGTCTTTCGGTTCTTGAAGAAATGATCATTTTAAGAAAGGCCAGAGGAATTAAAACATTAATTCCAACTATGTATATGGTTGAAAACATTTTACTCCTCTGCCTCCTCAGAGGATGACAAATGTCACCGGGAATAATTAGACCTTTCTAGTTGCTAGATGTCAGTGTCAAGCCTGTGACTCCAGGGTAATTCCTCTAGAGTGCAAGCATCTGGAGGACAGTAATGGGGCTTAGTCATCTCTGTACCCCTTTCAGCAACTAAGGCAGTGTTTTCAGTGTTTCGCCCACAGCAGGATTTCAATTAAACTTTAAACTTAAAAAAATCTTATAGAGCTTCCTCAGAGGCAGAGCTAATTATCCTGAGGAGTCCTTAGAAAGGAGCATACTTCTGAGTTATATTTTTAAAACACGTTCATTAGAACAAACTCTATTTTGAAAACAAAATGTAGTTTAGATGTATCTGAGTGGCATAGTCTTCTGAGCTTAAGAAGTTAAAGATTACATTCCATTTTATATTCATAGCAGCTATCAGAGAAAATCAATAAAATGTTTGTGAGCTTAGCATTTAATTGTTAGTTCATTCATTCCTTCATTCATCCATCCAACGTGTATTGACCAACTCCTGAATATAAGTATATATGTGCAGCCATTAGAAAATAAGGATAGTTATGTATGAGAGTGAAACAACCAATTATTCACCCTTTGTCACAAGCTTGCTTGGGGGGCTGATGAGAAGACTGAAAACCCTTACCACTGGAGGAAAATAAGGGCAGAAGTCAATAAAGATCTCAGTAACATTTTTATCTGTACTTTCTTGTGACTCTCATAATATTCTTCCTTGTAGCAGTGGTTTCCTTGTATGCCTAACTGCTTTATCTACTAAACTAGATTACTTGGCTCTTTGAAGGCAGGAAGAAAATTGGGTATTATGTTTGCATCCCCCTCTCCCCAGCCCCTTCACAAGTCCTTCCATAATGAGGCAGGATAAGATCAGACCATCAAGAAAGAGTCTTTATGAGGCCAGTACCACACGAAGCCACTGCAGCACACTACTACAGACACAGGAAGACACAAAAACACTGATATTCAATCCAAGCATGCTCTGGGTTGTTACAGCACACATAGCAACACTGTAACATGTTTACAAGTGAGAGGCAGTACGCAACATTTACTAAGGAGCCAGATATACCAGGCTCAGATCTCTCAGCTGGTGGACCTTGGGCAAGTTACCTAACACAGCTGTAAAATAGAGTGGTGGGAGTAGGGGTGGGGCTATAGCATATACCTACATGTAGTCAAGTACTATGTAAGTATACCCTAAAAAATAACTCACTGATGATAATGACTTTAGACTAGACCATTCATTCTCAACAATGGTGAAATTGCCCCCAGTGAGGCAAAAATTGGTTCTTGGTGGGGAGGGAGGATGTGAACAAAAGTAGCTATTACAATAGTTTGTGGCCCTCCAAAGGCCACAGTGTAGTGCTTAAACAGGTATAATGTGTATCTATATTGCCTACAATTTGATGGAGGCGGGAGTCTTCTTGGTGGGAAATAATAAAAACAAGGTTGAAAAACTGTACTAGAGGAATAAAATATAACATTTCTATTATAATTAATCGTGTGTTAACATTTATAATAACTTTGTTTCTTTAATTAATTGGATATATTTTGATTATACAAAACAAAATCTATTTTACTTCAATGACCAACTGGAGTGGCATTCTGCCATCTGATCACATCATCATAATATCTGTTATGAAAACATTTATTATTGTTGATCTTTGATTTAGATATGTCAGCTACTACTAGTCTCTCTTTACAGATGGGAAAATTAAGGCCAAAGAGATTGACTGGTTTGTCTAAAATCCACATAACTTTATGAGGTAAATTTCAATAGGTTTCCTTACTCCCAATGAGGTGCTATTTAAAGCTTTAAGGTTGTTAAAAAAATAAAATAAAATAAAAAAGCTTTTTACCTCGCAGAAATAGAAAATTGGTTTTGATGTATTTTGAGGCATTCAAACTAATAGGGGAATGCCGTATAGTTTATTTGGACATTTAATTGTAGTTGGAATCTGAATGTTTGGTGCAACATTTCACTATTTTATGTGTGAAATATCCAAACAGTTATTTTTTCTTTTTTTCTTTTTTTTTTAAATTTTTTGAGTGCAGTGTCACTGGCCCTCACATGTGGGACCGAACCGGGGCCGCTGGCTTCCCAAGCCAGCGCTTAACCACCGCGCCATTCGGCCGGCCCAAGTTTTTAGGACAGATTATTGCAACCCATAAAATATATGGGTGGACCAGGTAGTCACTAGAATGCTACCTGCTGCTGTGTCTCTGAACTCCTTAGTATAGGACTCAGCCAGCCTTCTCAGATTGTACACATTTGTGTTTTTGTGTTTTGGGTTGTGCACATTCAGAGCGATGTGCTGTGTAGGTATGGCTACCTGAAGGTTAGGTTTCTGAAGCAGAGCTGAGATTGAACAAAACAGTGCTCTGGGCCACCAGATTTGGCATCACAGAGTCCATAGCGATGTTTCATCTCCATATTTTTGTTAACACTTTGTAATTCTCAAAAGATTTCCAGGGCCGGCCGAGTGGCGCATTGGTTACGAGCTGGTTTTGGGATGCCAGCGGCCCTGGTTCAGATCCCACATATGAGGGCCAGTGACACTGCCCTCTACAGCTAACAACAGCTCCACCTGGAACTAGGTTGTTCGAGCCCCGGCGACAGTGTAGACTGCAGCCCCTGCTGCAGTAGGCTGCCATAGGCTACAGTGAGTGGCCTGCAGCCAGTGTGAGCAGCTGGCAACCAGCGTGAGCTGCCAATAGCCGCGGTGAACGACCATCCAGAGGCAGGCGACCGATCTGCCTCATCCGGGAAGAGCGCAATGACGATACCAACATGGGCCAGTGAAGCAACGTCCTCTGCAACTAGACTGAAGAACAAAAAGACAGCAACTTGTCTGTTCCCCTTCCCCAATTCCCCAACGCTGTTCCCCTCCCCCAATTCCCCAATAAAAAATCTTAAAAAAAAAAGATTTCCAAACACCTGATGTCTTTGGATCTGTATGCAATTTTGTGAAGGCCAGAGAACAGCTAGGGAAAACCAATAAAATGTTTATGAGCTTAGCATTCATTTGTTAGTTCATTTATTCATCCATCCAACATGTACTGACCAACTCCTGAATATTAGATATATATGTGCAACCACCTAAAAATAAGGATAGATATGTATGAGAGTGATTTGCTTCTGATTTAGAGATGCAAACTTGAGATTTGGAGAGCTTTACAATGTCTCCAGTAAGATCTCTCAAGGCACATAACATTTCATAATTCTGCATCTCCAGGCACTAGCAATAAGTACTTTATTCATATGGGAGCATATCAGGCCCTAACTTAAAATGTGTTTTATTTTCCTATACAGAAATGTGGTTTCTTTGCTGCCTCTATACTTAGGCAGACAGCAGGGGTATAAACTTTTATAAATAGACACAGCACTCAAAAAGGACCACAGTTCAGCTGCAAATAAATTAGCTATATAAATCTAGGAAAACTTTACATGTATATAGTTTATTTTCTCACATTTTGTCTAAATTTTCTGTATGCTTTAACCCAGTGCCTAAATTAGCAGCTATTTCTGGACTCTCAAGCAATTAGATGAAACCAAATATTTACCTTCAATGGACCCACTGAGTCAAATGAAAAACAGCAAATATGCTAACAAAATTATGCTGGTAAAAAGGAGATAAGAAACTGGGTCAACCAAATAGCCACGGCAATCTTGAGAAATAAGAACAAAGTGGGAGGCATCACACTACCTGACATCAAAACATACTACAAGGCTACAGTAATCAAAACAGTATGGTACTGGTATTAAAACTGACACATAGACCAATGGAACAGCATAGAGAGCCCAGGTATAAATCCATCCATATATGGTCATTTAATCTAGGACAATGGAAGCAAGAATTTACATTGGAGTAAAGATAGTCTACTTAATAAATGGTACTGGGGAAACTGGACTGACACGTGCAAAAAAATGAAAACGGACCATCTACTTACACCATATACGAGAATAAACTCAAAATGGATTAAAGACTTAAATGTAAGATCTGAAACCATAAAACTCCTAGAAGAAAACATAGGGAGTAAGTTTGCAGACGTTGCCCTGAGTAATATTTTTACTGCTATATCCCCTCAGGCAAGGGAAATAAAAGCAAAAATGAACATATGGGATTACATCAAACCTAAAAGTTTTTCACAGCAAAGGAAATCATCAATAAAACAAAAAGGCAGCCTACTGAATGAGAGAAGGTATTTGCCAATGATATATCTGATAAGGGGTTAATATCCAAAATTTATAAAACACTCATGAAACTCAACACCAAAAAAAACAAACAACCCAATTAAAAAATGGGCAGAGGATATCAAGAGGCATTTCTCTAAAGAGGGCATACAAATGGCCAACAAGCATATGAAAAAATGTTCAACCTCACTAATCATCAGAGAAATGCAAATAAAAATCACAATGAGATACCACCTCACTCCGGTCAGAATGGCTATCATCAATAAATCAACAAACAAGTGCTGGCAAGGGTGTGGAGAAAAGGGAACCCTGGTGTACTGTTGGTGGGACTGCAAATTGGTGCAGCCATTATGGAAATCAGTATGGAGGTATCTAAAAAAACTGGAAATGGAACTACCGTATGACTAGCCAATCCACTCTTGGGTATCTACCCAGAAGAATCCAAGATGCTAATTCAAAAAAATATATGCACCCCTATGTTTATTGCAGCTATTACAATAGCCAAGACTTGGAAACAACCGAAATGCCCATCAGTAGATGACTGGATTAAGAAACTGTGCTGCTTTTATACAATGGAGTATTACTCTGCTATAAAGAAGAATGAAATCGTACCATTTGCAATGATATGGAAGGATCTAGAGACTATTATGTTAAGTGAAATAGGTCAGTTGGAGAAAGACAAATACCATATGATCTCACTCATATGTGGAATCTGAAAAACTGAATGAATGAGCAAAGTAAACAGAAACAGTCTTATAGACATAGAGGAAAAACTGATGGTTGCTAGTTGGGAGCTGGGTGGGGATGAGGGAGAAGGGGAAGGGATTAGACAGCATAAATAGGTTACTACAATATTGCCACAGGGATATGAAAGACAGTTCGGGGAATATAATGTAAATATTTTGTGGGGTGTCAGATGGTCACATGTCTTGTTAGGAAACCACTTCATGGATGGAGTAGAGGCTTGATCACTGCACTATATACCTGAAACTGATGTTGTATAATATTTTATGCCAACTGTAATTGAATATATAGATAGTCACGGGATGTGGATTACACTGTGGAAGGGAGTCAAAGGAATTGTAATAGATATGTATGATATGGGGGGGAGGAGTAGGGTGGCAAATTGGGGGAGTGGGGTTGTCAGTTTGAGGGTTAAAAAGTGTAATATTGCACTGTGTTGTACACCTGAAACTAATTTTTTTAAATGTTTATTTCACAATAGAAGAATAAAAATAAATAAGTAAATAAATAAAAAGAAAAAGAAACTGGGTCAAGTACACCAACCAAGCTCACAGAACAAGAGGTCAACATGACAATAAGCTCACCCAGAACAGAAGGGCCAGCTTGTTTAGGAAGGATTCTCTGGGCAGAAGAGCCTAACACTGACCAGTTGGCTGACCCTGTGTCAGTAGGGATGGCCATACAGCTGTGGGGCTGCATAGCACCACTGTGAGGATGGCTCACAGTTGCCATCATGCATGGTATCTGCAGATGCTCCAGAGATGGAACAGATGATCAAGTTGTAGAGTTGGGTTGTCAGAATTTAGGCCAGACCTCACTTCTTTCATCTTGGAATTTGAGAAATGTTGAGCAACTCCAAAGCAGTCAGAAATGAAACAACTGACCACAAAGTAGATGGGAGAAATGCCAAGCAGATGCTTCTAAATTCGGGAAGGTGGAGACTATCTGTGATGGGTGGCAAAGAGCCTTGGCTCATAGCCAGAGGGCTCAGAGTTCCGAGGAGACCAAGGCCCCTTGAAGTCAGACTTTCCCAAACTCATGTGAACTGAGGACAAGGTCTGAACCTGGGGCCAGACATCAGGTTCCCCATCTCATTTTAGAACATCTTCCATTTTCACAGATTCATGTTTTCTCTCTTATAATTATTAAAAACTTGGAAAGCAGGAACTTATGAGGCATTATGTTTGCTAAATTAATTGTATTTTGGGTTTCCTTTTAAATGTATGTCTGTATCACTAATTCTTTCCTTCATTGCATCAATTCTAGCTTTGCTGCTTCTAGAGATATGTGAGGGTCTTCTGTACTGGCACCCAAGTGTTTTCTACTTCGCAACAAGCTCCTGGTACATAATCATTATATAAGTTTTAGCATTGTGAACTCAGCCATTGAACCTCATCTGTAGTACTTATGTTTTTTTGTGGGAGGCTCTGTCATAGTAGCTGTTTCCCATATCTGCCTTTGTACAGGTTGGCCATTGTGATTCGGTGACAGTGAGCTGTGTAGAGGACTCCTGAAGAATTCATTCATGTTGTAGAGCAGACCTGGGGAAAGACAGACAAAGGACAAAAATTAGATGCTACATTTTGATATACATTCTGCCATACCTCCCCAGATCATCTGACCCATCTTTCCAGTATTTTACTGCAGAATGAAATACAGAGACATTTTCCCTGACATTGCATAGCTGGAAAAACTGAGGATGCAAGACTTAGGAGCTCCCTAAGAACATGGCAGGTAGGGAGAGGGGCAGCAGTTGGTTTCATTCTTCATGGAAGTGAGAATAAGGCATTCTCAGCCCACGCTCAACTTAACATGGTGCTACCTTGTCACCACCTCCACTGATGGAAGCCACTGCAGCAGACAGACCTCATGAGACACAAAACTTTTAGAGGTAGGACTGCTTGTTAGAAGAAGGTCATTTGAAGAGGGCTGATCCTACCTATTATAATGAATTGAGTAACTCAGGTTTAAAATCTAGATCCTGCACAAAACTTTGCATAGAAGGCTTTCTCTTCTCCCCTCTCATGCACTCATGCACCACTCTGCCATAGAGAAATGTTCTTCCCACGGAGTTCAACCATTTGTGCAGGGCTGAGCCTGGGTGTGGAAAGTCGGTACTGGAGCAGAAGATTCTAAAGTATTGTACAGAAAGAAGTAGTTATTCCACAGGTGCCTTCGTTGAGCTCCAACACTTTTTCACGAGATCAGACAAGATGGGGAGCTTTCAGGGTGGTATGGCCATAGACCCAACACTTTTTAAATCATCACCTTGGAGGCCAGCTGAGTGGCTCAGTTGGTTAAGAGCTAGCTCAAGGGCCAGCCGAGTGGCGCGGTGGTTAAGCGCTGGCTTGGGAAGCCAGCGGCCCCAGTTCGGGCCCCACATATGGGGGCCAGTGACACTACCCTCAAAAAAAAAAAACTCGCTCAAGAGTGCGAGCTGAGCTCTGAGCAACAGCAGTTCAATGCCCAGCCCGAGCTGAGCTGCCGCTGAGCTGCCAACAGGTGGCCGGATGGCTCAGCTAAAAAACAAACAAACAAACAAATAAATCATCACCTTCGATAGTGAGTGGTGTTGATGTAGATCCTCTGTTGCTGGCCAGGTTAACTCAAAGAGATAAGTTGATGGTTAAGCATGTCTATGACTAGAGACTTGAGACTTCCGCACAAGCAACTACTGAAATCAGATTGTAGCAACACAGTTTGAAAACAAATAGACACTATCTCCAATAATCCAAAGAACAGGAAAGTTCTAAGAACATAAAAGAATAAGGAAATAACACTTCAGAGCAATTTTAGAATAAAGCTAACATACAGAGAGAGCCAAACAACAAAGAAAGGAACAATTTAAAGTCTCCTTTGTTCCACAAATGCTTATTGAGAGCCAAGTCTTATTTCTCCTCTTACATATCCCTCGGATCTTAGTTTAGATGTTACTTCCTCCTGAAAGCCTTCCTGGGTCTCAGGCCTTGTGTCCATCTATTGTCCCCATGGCAGCCCTGACCACATTGAGTGTTGGTGGTTCACTCTACTGGATGACTGTGGGAAGGCAGGGCCTCAAGCCAATATCTAGGATAGGGCACAATTATGCATTAAATAAATGTTTGTTGAGTGATTGAAAGAATAAATGCTATGTTCCAGACATCTAATTAGGTGCTAGAAATAAAAATTGAATCCATGCCCTTGGTAGCTCATAGCCAGTGTGAGAAATGTGTTGAAATCATAATTTCTGGACACATTCAGTTGATAACCTAAGACAGGGCAATATGAGACCATAGGGAAAGCTGGGAGATGATGAGAAGGTGGGTAAAAGGTTTTATTTTCAACTCTGCTCCTAACAGTTCCTGGTCTCAGTTTCCCCATTTAGGAGACGGGGCTTCTTTAGTCCCCTCCCTGCACTGAGTCTTGCCCTGAGGGACAAGCAGAAGAATTTCATGTGGACTTGGCTTTGCTGGGAGGAGAAAATGGAGCCAGGAGCAATTTTAAAATCATATTTGATTTCTCAGCACTCTGCTGTGTAGTGTTCAGAAGCCATTGAAGGTGTAACTCCTGATCTTAAGAAATATGTTCTCTAAAGGATGTTACTTTTGGCTTGAGAAAATGACATTTTTATTCAACTTCTTTAAATTTACAATCAAAGATATACGTGGCTAGGGCATATGAGATATGTAAAATATATGACCAAATGTGACAGTGGCTGGATATCTGTCTAATACCTATCCTAGCCTTTTATTTTAGTATCAGCATCTTTTTATTTGGGGTGGGAATTTGACCTACTGAAGTACTGTATTTGACCTACTGAAGTACAGTGTCCCTGGCAGAGAGGAGTGGCAGGGAGATTTAAGTATACATCAGGTTAGGGTCTAGGAGACCCATTTATCCCTTGTCCTTCATGTTCCTCTGAATGCTGAGTTCTGGCTGCACTCAAATTAACTCATAATTGGTGAGTGATGAACTATCATCCCCATCTTACCCACAAAGAAACTCAGTACCTTGGGTGTTAATTACCCAAGGTTTTAAGGCTAAAAAGAGGCTGAAATAGGATTTAGATCCAAGCATTTCTGATTCCAGATCCTGGGCTCCTAACTACAGCACTGTTCTGAGCTCACCTAGGCATGGAGCTGGGCCTTGGAGAGCTAGGGGCATTGGAACCGGCATGTGTGCTTCCCTGGTACATGGAGCAAACACATGCCTGTGTGCAGGGCAGGAGGACCACAGCATACACGGGAGAAGTCATCCATAGAAACATGTGGCTGCTGCAGAACAGGACAGAGAGGAGCCAAAGATGGCCCTGGGTGAATACCCAGGCTCACTGTCTATCCATCAGCCCATCCTAGTGCCCCAAGATCCTCTGACGTGCCTATAAAATTTCACCATAAAAGAGGTGATGTCAAAGATGAGACATACAGGGTCCCCAAAGGCACAACTGCATTTACTCTCTCTGTCCCTGCCTCCCTCTTTTCATATGCATACAGCAATCCATACGTGCACTCCACACACGTGTATGTACCTACACATTTGCACATATATTCGTATGTAGGTTTGAGAATATTTTTGAAAATTAAAATCTCTGCAGATACAAGTATAGTCAAATGTGTGTGGGAATTACTGCTGGCAGATACACTCCTGATTTGAAAACCTTTGGTTTCCTAACATTTCCCATGAGGACCTACAAAATTATATCTAAGACCTTTCCAAACAGATGTGATAAAAGTAGAAGAAAGCATTATGATACACATGGTAACATATTTTCACTTTTTCAACAACAACAGAGGCATCCTGTGGTTATCAGGGCAGGCCTTGGGTTCTGTCAGAACTGGATTAAAATTCTAATTCTACCACTTACTGTCTGTGGATCCTTGTGTAACCGAAGCCTCAGGCTTCTCATCTGTGAAATGGTCATGGGAGTGAAATAGTTACCTCTTCAAACTGGTGGGTGGGGTAAGGATGTGAATTATGTAAATCACTTAGCTCAATGCCTGTCCTCAGTAGCCTCCAGGATGTTAAAGCACCAGGAACCTGAAGGGGTGGGCCCTAGGGGCTGCAGCTTCAATGACCTCCCATGTTCTCCCACATTATGGGCCTCTGATTATGACTATTGCTTGGAACAGAATCAACAGGCCAAGGGAGAACCTTAGTGTCTACTTTAAGTCATTTATTCATTCAGTAAGCATTTATTTAGCATCCACTGTGTTATAGATACTGTCTACATAAGTGTACCACTATTTTTACAAGAAAAACACAGAAGAGCATCAGGATTAGAAAAAGGACTCTCAAAAAGATACATTTCCAGTCTCTTTCTCCCTGGTGCTTTCCTGCGTAGTTTATGCTCCACTCTACCATGCCCAGCACTCTTCAGATGGGGCTTTGTTCCTTTGCCCAGTCCTCTCCCAAGATACTGGAGTGCCCTCAAGTCCTCTGACCTTCTTTCTTAACAAAACAACACTTGATCTCATCAACTCATTCATACTAAAGTATAAATAATTAATAAGTCCAAAGTGTTAGCATTTAAACTGCAGATGATACCCTGAGCTAGAATGACACAGGGTAGGTGGAATTTCAGGCATTAGTTGGAAGTACAGAGGGCACTGACAAAAAGGTACTATCTGGAGTAACAACCCCAAACCCAGGGCATTTCACCTTTGCTAAGGCTTGCATTGCCTGGAGCCTCTGTACTTTATTTAAGAGGCTGTTCACTACCCAAAAGGGGTGTGAGTGAGGGAGTGGTGGGAACTTGGTTTTGCTGTGTTTATTTTGAACTCCAGGGAAGCCAGATTTCTCTTCTATTTGCATTATGGCTTTGATTGTTTATTATTTTTAGCTGTTGATAGAGAATTTGGTAACGGGTTGTCTTTTGGTTCTGTTCTAACTTGTAAATGTTATCTAGTTCTATTCTGTTTTCCATCTTATGTAATATAAATTCAGGATCTATATTATCTGAACCATTAATCAGATTGCAAAACCCTTCCTTTTCCCATGTGAAAGCAAAAAGGAAGAGTGGGACTTGACCACAGATAATCACCATACATATTTATTTAGATTTTTCGAACTGTTTACTTCTCACATGAGGTCCTCTCTGCTCCCTTCCCTGCTCTTCTCCTCCCCTCCCCTCCCCTTTCTTGGTCAGTCACTATATCTTCTATAAGGTATTACTGAGAGAAGACTTGACCTTCAGGGTGGTAACCAAGAACTCTACCTATTTTTCATTCCATGCTTTGCAGTGACAGCCATACCTTTCATTTACTGGTGATGATTTCTCCATCATCATGATGTTGGGTTTTGAGATTCCTTGTCCCTGTTCTCTAATAGCCAGTGGCCTCACTGATGAGGTCTCCTACAATAGATGGGAAATCGTTGCATTTCAAGAGCTGGATCATGATCTCATAATTGAATATGCTGCTGGTCTTTGGCATTGTCCACGAACACTTTATGAAATAGGACGATGCTGAAGAAACTGGAAGTAGCACCTTGTGTCATGATGGACTTTGCAGACTCTAAACAGATCCCCAGATGGGTCAAAGACCCTGAATATGGGAATGTGGCCTGGGGCTGGGGGAAAATATTTCAGTATTACCTAAAGAGGTAAGTGGTCTGTTTTCACATCTTGGACTTTGGTATGTAGATGTCAGCTCACACAAACTTACTTACAGCTCATTACCAGAATTAGTGAGCTTGGCTTAAATAAATCAACAGGACTGACTCTAAAAGATCTTCTGATTGCTTCTTTTACTATGGAAATGTTACCCGCCAACTGAGCAGCACCAACCCCCACCACTGAAAAACTTTTAAGTTTTCTTTCCTATAGAAATGTTAAGTATAAAAATGTTAAGTCTCCTCCCTAGTTCTTTAGTTTCTTAGCTCTTAGGCTTTGATTGCTCTTCTAACCAGTTTGTGAATCTTGGACTGAAGATCCCCTTGCTTCTTAATTGCTTTGTGAATCAGTTTCTGAATCCTAAACAATATAAGTCTCCTACCCCTGCTTCCGATAACTATTTGAAAGCCTGTGACTTCCTAATATCCCTCAGGCCAATAAGCTAAATGTCAAACCCATTCTGTGTCCAGACAACTGACGCCACCTGAGTGATGGACTGAATAGACACAAGTTTCATAAGAACTAACAGGTTTATTAATTAAAATCTATTTTTCCTCATTCAGAGGCCTTGGGGATACAGGGAACACCCTAGCAAGATTGCCAGTCACAACCAAAGAAGCCAGCATGGTCTTCCAGGTGGAGCTTGAGACCCCTTCCTCTCATCTGAGACCAGCTAGGTTGAGTTCCATGAACCCCCAATAGGCAAGGACAGCTCTACGCCCCTGCCCAGCAGGAAGCAGATACAGAAGAAGAGACCTCCTGTCCCTCAGCTTCCCATAGAGATTTTATGGGGATCACATCTCTCAAGAGGAAAATTAAGCAGGCAGTTAGAGGCAAGCATTGGTTATCTGCATTCCTACACGTCCCACAGAATGCAAACCGCCTGGGGGACATCCGCTCTCCACCCAAAACTCCCCTTTGTATTGTAATTACATACCCCTGTGGGAAAAGCAAATGGGCACAAAATATCCAACTAGATCAGACCAGTCACTCACACCTGGCACCTGCGCAGTACCTCTTGTCAATCACAGGTGCCAATCAAGTGGTCCCATGCCCAGAGGAGAACAACCCATTCTAGAGAAAAAGGGATTAAAAACCCCAAGTCCTGGGAAGCCCGCGCTGCTGCTGCTTCCCCTTCCGTGCTCCTTTTGACAGCTTCTTCCCTTTGAGCCTCGCCTTTGCATGTGGCCCACTCCACACTCTTTGGAATGTAACTTCTAGTAATGGGCCCTTGAGCCATCCTCTGTGCTCAGGTCTACTTTTACTTCTAAATGTACTATCTCTTCTAATAAACTACTTATTTTACTGCTTTACTCTGGTATCTCATTCAATTCTTTTCTCGAGTTGCCAAGGACCTGGACTTTTCGCCGAGAAAGGCCCACTCTCCAACAACAGAAAGAGGTTTGTTGCTATTACAGAGGAAAACAGAAATATGTTCTTACCAGAGACCCAAAGTAATTTTTCTCAATTTCTACTCATTTTGGATACAAAACTCTTTAAAGTTTAAATAAATAGAAATAAAAAGACAGAAAACAAACAGTAAAACTAAAATCATTTCCCTGGATTGCAGTAAGTCTTGTGGCTCTTTAAGAGATAGGAAATTTTAAAAAAAGTTCCTTTTAGTCCTACTCACAGGTGGGCTGTTCATGTTTATTTAAAATTTCCCCTTTGTTTATTTTCTTCTTTCAAAGTATGTCGCGTCCAGCACGACAAGGGCTATGGGTTTACAGAAGGACAGTGTAAGGTTAAGAAAGACAGGAGCAAACAACAAAAGTAGAACAACTTCTAGTAATATGAAGATGCACATCTTCAACTTATTAAGTTAATTTTATTTCAAGTGGAGATAGAAGTCATTAGCAAAGGAGAAATGGAGTAGTTCAGCTTTAATCTATTTGCTTTCTAGGATGCATCCATAAAATATACAGAATGCCTATAAACCAGCCTGAAATTACAAACACAAAAATAATAGTAGCATTAAATAATATTATATCTTACTATGTAATGAAACTACCTTTGGGCAGCTGCTAAACAAGCAAGCTCTGTGTGTGTGTGTGTGTGTGTGTGTGCGCGCGCGCGCGCAAGTGTGTGTTTGTGCGTGCATATGCGCACATGCATGCATAGCCACGCACTTTCATAAATTCACAGAATACACATGGTATTATGAACAAACTTGAGAAAAACAAAACAGGACAAAGTTAATACTGTCAGCCAGTTCACAATCTCCTTTGAGCATTTTAATACTAACAAAGAGGGAAAATACTAAAACCATGTAGTACAAAACCAATTCCTATTATGAAGTGTATGAATTGTAGATGGTGTCACTAGATTAGACAACATGGGTTGTAAAACTAAACTAAACCATCTGCTCAAGACCATTGCACAGGGAGGCGTGATTGGGGCTTGCATCTGCATTGAATGAGCATTCAGTGCACTAATTTCCTATTGTCCCAATTCCTAGGAATGGCCTGTCCAGCCTCAAGACAGATGACCAAAGAGATGCCTAATTATGTAGCACTGGTGTGGTTAGGACTATCTGGGACAAGACCGGAAGGCAGTTGATCAGAGGCTTAAAAAAATTCTGATAGTGTGTACTGGTGAGTGTTAGGTAAGATAAGACCATTATTCAATGCTACCTTATTCAATGCTGGGGTATTTGGCCTACCAAGCAGCGCGTTCTAGTGTGCTCCAGTGGACTCCCAGGAAAGCATACCTCAGACCACTGAATGGTGAAAAACAGATTTCTCTGCTGTTACTTAAGGCTATGGATCAACAATGGTTTAGGCATTTTTTTTTTTCAGTTATACTAAAGGTCACAACCACATCTACAGTGATCTGAATGGGCAGTTTTGACAACTGTTTCTCAAACTTGCATTTTGGCAACAGAGATCCAAACTGCTCCCATTTTAAAATTAATTCATAATGGGTCCAATTGTGAGACCCAGTAAAGGTCAAGAACATGTTGCTGACATGCATGACAATAAATGCATGGTGTTGGAGAATTGCAGCTGGGTGGTGCGATGGGCCTGGTTTCAAATCGTTAGCTATGTGACTTTATTCAATCTCTCAAAAACCTTGTTTTCTCATTTGTGAAATGGTAACAACATCAATGCAGATCTCATAGGATTGTGAGGATTAGGTGAGATGACACATAAAGCTCTATACATGGTGCCTGGTGCCTAATGAGTGTTAATAAGTGAGTGTTTAGCGGTAATTGTTGAGCAGCATTTGAGATAAGCTAACCAGACATGTTCCTAACAGTGCTAGCCTGTGCCAGCACCCAGCTCTGAGCTGATTGCAACTCTTCGCATTTGCCTTGAAATCACTAATTGGATAAGCTAGGGTTGTGGGCTGTAAAGCAACAGAGACCAACTTTAGCTAATTCAAACAAAAAGCATAGAGCTGGTCTGGTACAGACAATACAAGTTGCCTTGTGGACACCATTGACAGTGGACCCTGGGAACAAACGGCTTCTAGAACTGTAGCTCCTGTGCCCTGTGAAATGCTGACTGGCTGTCTCTGCTGACCCCACTCACACCACAATGGACTCCTAGAGGACACTTTTTATCACCATGAGCGTCAGCAACATACCTGGGTGGGGAGATGAGTTGGTTTTGCATCCTTGAGACCCCTTGAATTTACTCTTTGGGGTAGGACGGGCTGCTCTTACTTAGGCTGTCTGCACTACTGCCCTCTAGGGGCTGCCTGATTCTGCCACCCGGGTCAGAGTTGATTCCAGCACCTGGGAGCTATGGCTCAAGAAGGACTGGATGGTGGCTGGGCTTTGGATAACCCCACATATTTTTTTTTTGGCTCACTTACCTGTAATGGCCTCAGTCTTCCCTGAAGCTCAAAAGGTAGAAACTGTTGGGCCTCCTTGGAGAAAGCACCTAGGGAATTGAATGAGGGAAAACAAACCGGGAATAGAAAGCAATGTGCAGGCATGTGAATATGGAAGAAGAAATAACTGGATGTTGAAAAGAACGGTCACCTGAGAAAATTGACTCAATACCACGAGCACAGCAAGCCTGTATTTCTGAGCTAGGGGTGAGCACTGGAGTTGCAGGGAGGGCAGCTCAGAGCACCGTCTTTCTTTCTTTCTTTCTTTCTTTCTTTCTTTCTTTCTTTCTTTCTTTCTTTCTTTCTTTCTTTCTTTCTTTCTTTCAATTTGTATTGGGGAATTGGGGAGAGGAACTGTGTTGGGGAGTTGGGCAAGGGGAACATTGTGCTTTTCCAGGACTCATCAGCTCCAAGTCAAGTTGTTGTCCTTCAGTCTTAATTATGGATGGTGCAGCTCAGCTCCAAGTCTAGTCACCGCTTTCAATCTAGTTGTGAGGGAGCGTAGTCTACCAACCCATGTGGGAGTTAAACCAGCAACCTTGTTGCACTCTGAGCCATTCGGCTGCCCATTGGCAGCTCCCGGCTGCTCAGCTCAAGGTGCTGTGTTCAATCTTAGTTGGGGGTGGAGTGGGGGGGGCGGGGCACAGCCCACCATCCCATGCGGGAGTTGAACCAGCAACCTTGCTGCTAAGAGCACTCACTCTCACCAGCTCAGCAGCAACTCAGCTCAGGTGCAGCTCACTGGCCCATGTGGGAATCGAACTGATGACCCTTTTGCTCAGAGCTCACACTCTTAACCAGCTGAGCCACTTGGCCAGCTCCAGAGCATTATATTTCTTGTCAGTGTGGCTCTGGCATGGACTCTCTGAGCCCCAACCACGTGTACTGAGGAGGGTTGTAGAAGCTCCTTGTATCCCTACCAGGTGTTCATGGAACTTCTATTCCTAGCTAAGCCAAGCCAGAAAAGTACATGAAAGATCACCAACACTTCCAGGCCCTCAGGTCCTTTGTGTGGAGAGAAAAGAGTTATCAAGGTCAGTTTTCCCAGGTATAACTGGCATGTGTTGACTTGACATCATACAATGTGGTTATACATTTACCTACTCCCAGACCTTAGACTGGAGACAGAGGTATGGACCACATGAACATGATATTGGGAAAGCCACTAAGACAGTGGTTTCCAAAGTAGGCACTGTGTACTTCCTGCCTCATGGGGCGGGGGGGGGGGAGTGTAAGTTAGGGGAAAATAGTGCTTCTGCTTACTTTTATTCTCATATTAAAAATAAGAAAAAGGGCTGGCCGAGTGGCACGGTGGTTGGGAGCTGGCTTGGGACGCCAGCGGCCCGGGTTCGGATCCCACATATGAGGGCCAGTGACACTGCCCTTAAATAAAAAAAAGAAAAAAAGAAAAGAAAAAAAATTAAGTTGTCCTAATTTTTCATATAGAGGCTGACTGATCACCCTCATCTGGTCTGTGCATCAGGAGGTCTCAAATCACTTATGGGATGTACAACCCCAGCAAAACCCTCATAGGCAGTAGTGACTGCCTCTCTCCTTCTTCCCTTGCAACTTATTGCAGGCTGGCAGTTTGCATCCTAGGATGCTGCCAAATTGCTATTTTCACAAACCAAGAACTTCAGATGGGAAATATTTATAAATCTTTGTAATGAGATTTTGAGTTCACATGAAAATCTTTTGTACCACCTTGAAATTTACTGTTATCTTATGGTAAAGTTTTAGGAGTGTTGTCTAATATAAAAACAAGTAGTATTTTTTTTTCATATTGATAAAAGGTAACATGTTTCAGGAATTTTATCTTTTTTCTGTGATAATAAGTCCTTGTCAGTAGAAAGCTAGTTAGCAGGGTCCTTCTCCTCCTCTTCCTCCTCCTCCTCCTCCTCCTCCTCCTCCTCCTCCTCCTCCTCTTTCTTCTTCTTCTTCTTCTCCTCCTCCTCCTCCTCCACCCTCCCCCCTTCCTCTTCCTCCTTCTTTTTTTGTGGAGAGGGGAGAATCAATCTCTTGGATAAGCAAGGCTCAAAAATAAGTAATAGCAGTTATTTATTATATTACTCTCAAAGGAAAGGTGACTTAAAAAAACAATTAATGAAGAAGAAACTGGTTTTTAGAAGAGCCTCTTACTACTAAAAAAATTTGAAAGTAAATGTTTGCAATTGTTTCAATCAGTATCTTATTTTGTTTCTAAAATAATGTAGAAGCCCTCATATCTCTAATCATAAAACACTTGAAAAGGAAATTTTCTAACCTGTCCAATTTAATCCCCAAATAGTAAAGTACAAAATTTTCTGTTTGCAAAGAAACAGAACAGTACAAAATCTTGGTTGATAAGGAAATGGATATTATTTACTCAATTTCGATGAAAACCTTGATAAAACTGGTGGATAGGATTGAAAAATGAGCGTCATGATTTAGAACACCCAACCAATGCAATTCTTTCACTTGGAGCTAGTCATTTTGAGTATTGCCTTCTTCAGCCCTCATAGCTATCATAGCCAAGAATCAAGGTAAACATTTAACTCTCTTTATCACAAAGTACTAACTAAAAGCATTATTTCAAAGATTTTTTAAAAGGCATGGTCAATCAAAGCAAAAAGGTTATTGTACCATTAATAATGTTTGTGACATTGTTTAGTTTATCCTTATTTCATCCTTTTATTTTTTTTTTTTTTTGAGGGTAGTGTCACTGGCCTTCATGTGGGACCCAAACCGTGGCCGTTAGCTTCCCAAGCCAGCGCTTAACCACTGCGCCACTCGGCCGGCCCTATTTCATCCTTTTAAAAGTCATAGTCTTTATGTATGTTTTACTGAAGACAGGAGAGTGATACATTTTCTTTAAACTGATAATGGTATATGATCAAAAATGTTAAAAGACCTCAGTTCTAGATGTTTGATATAATTGAAAGAAATTGGGTCCCTTCTTACAGGCAAGGCAAAGGAAAGATGATGTCTCCATTGGTTAGAAGCTGCTTTCATGCACCATGTAAAACTAAGTTAAAAACTTCAAGGGGATTACTGAACTTTGCTAATTTTGTGTCTCAAATAAAAATTTAAGAACAAAGTTTAGAGTATTAACTTGAGACAGTGTGTGTAATTTTACATGTTGAATTATTTGTAAGTATGCTGACTATTAAATATTTTTAAACATTACCTAAATAAGTGAGGATCAAAAATAGCTGGTAGCAGTAGATTAAAAATTATAATACAGAAGTTGTTGACCAATTGAATATCATAAAAAGAACTCTAGCCTGTTTAATTTAATTTCAATATATCTTAAAAAACTCATTTTCAGCTTCTAATTTTGAAACCATTATTTTAAATAATGGTTTACTGAATAATATCAGAGCTTTATTTTTTGTTCAAATGGCTCCTATAAATAATATGCTCTAAAGTGGAAAATTGGGGAATGTTTATGCCACATCAACTTTCTCACAAAGATTTATGTAGTCTACATGTTCAACTCTTTACAATTAATATTACAGAATCCTATGGATTTTAATTACAGAACCTATGAATTTAGTAATACAGCAGTGTTTAGATTTTCAGTGTATTTACCTGCTTGCTTTTGATCCATCAATTATACTGTCACTACCAACTAGTTTCTCATTAATCATCACCCAATCTATATGTCTCTGAATACAGCCAAACAGGATAACCCTGAACTATTTGGTCTGTTCAACTCCTAGGCACAAAATTAAGTGAAAAGACAATGTTAAGAATTGACAATAGCTATGAACAATTTAAAATATCCAATCTATTGAGCATTTATAGTGAACCAAATACTGTTTCAGTAATGAACAAATAAATAAGTGACATTGCTAAATTGATCTATCATAAATATAGAACATTTTCTGCTGAGTTACATTATAGGTAATTACATGATTGTATATGGGTTTATTTTGTGTCTATTTAGCAAAATGGGACATTTAAGCTACTTCAACAAATATGATCAATGAAGATGGTCAAACTGAACAAATTTCAAACAAAATCTCTAACCTTGATCTTAATCGTTTTAAGATAATTTTTAAATGAATTTTCCAAGTTACTGCCTTAAAAACTTTCTACTTAATCCAAATTTTGACCCTAAATTTTCCAACTTCTTCAGAAATCCAGGGCTCTGGCATAGGACTTGCTTTCTATTGTGTATAGGGGAGATCTTGCCCCAGTTGTTTCCGGATGTCTTCCTGACCCATACCAGCAACTCTAGACCATGTGCTCTTATTTGGGGAAAGGCTTAATCCTTTTGAATCAGAATCTGCCTTTTAAATATTCAGTGTATGAAACTAGACTATTAAAACTTGAACATTTAATGTGGTCCAAATCACATCTCTTCTTCTTCTGTATTTGATGAATGTTAATTAGTTGTTTTAGGTTTCCTCCTAATGATTTACTTTAAGAAATCTTCCCAAATGTATACTCTTTCAATACAATACCATATAAAACATACATCTGAAATGTCACATGTGGTTTGCTGAAAACAGTTATGTTTCTTCATCAAAAAGTTTTTCCTTTCTTTTTTTTGTTTTTTATAGTTTCACTGACTCTTAAAATGTCAAATAAAAATGCTAGGGAAAAAAAGCTAAATTATTTTCACATGAACAATAACAAGTTGCTTCAGAAAGCAAAACTATTTGTTTGACCACAACATTTAAATATCAATATCAGTGTAAATGCACACATATGTACACACACAGACACACACATACATATGTGTGTTTAGATCTATATCTTTAGACACCAAATGGCAATCACAAACTTTGAAAATTATCTATTTTAAAAAACAAAAAGAAAAAACTATAAAGGAGAAGGAAGCTTTGAAACATGTAAACCATGTGAAATACATTTAGGTTTTTCAAAGAGAATTGAAGGCTTTCAATTTCAACAGAAGTAAATTGCTGTCATTATTAATAGCAGACATGTGGCAGTGTTTTAAATTGGGACCAAAAGTGTGGGTTCTTCCTAGTACAAAGACGGTACAAACTCAGAGGCTATGAAATATTCAACATCAATTTTGAGTCCCCAAGAGTTTTGTTTTTTTTAAAAGATTTTATTGGGAATTGGGGGAGGAGAACAACGTTGGGGAATCGGGGAAGGAGAACAGACAAGTTGCTGTCTTTTTGTTCTTCAGTCAAGTTGCGGAGGTCGTTGCTTCACTGGCCCATGTTGGTATCGTCATTGCGCTCTTCCTGGATGAGGCAGATCGGTCGCCGGCCTCTGGATGGTTGCTACCGCGGCTATTGACAGCTCACACTGGCTGCCGGCCACTCACTGTAGCCTATGGCAGCCCACTGCAGCAGGGGCTGCAGCCTACACCGTTGCCGGGGCTCGCACAGCCCAGCTCCAGATGGAGCTGTTGTTAGCTGTAGAAGGCAGTGTCACTGGCCCTCATATGTGGGATCCGAACCGGGGCCTCTGGCATCCCAAAACCAGCTCTTAACCACTGAGCCACTCGGCCGGACCCAGAGGGTATTTTTTTAATACCTAAAAAATTCAGTACGTAGCCTTAGAACTTAAGGCATAAGATATTTTGAAAAGTAGTGATAATCCTTTGAGCAGGAAAAGAATGTTTATCATTACAATTAAATGAGAGTAGCCAGGACTGGTAGCTTTTAATGAGAATTAGGGTAAAATCCACTCATACAGACAACCCAAGGCAGCATGTGAATACCTGCTCCTTTGTCATTCTCTGACATGCTCTCTCCTAGGATTACACACTTCTCTGCAACATGGTTTGACTTAGGGAACTAAATATAATTTAATAAGTCTGTTCCCTTAATAAAAGAGTTAATAAAACTGCCAAGGATTTATAAACATAGACTGATATTACCTGGGAAGCAACAGAAAGTAACGAGGCTGCCTTCAAAGAACTTGTGGTTGGATTGGGGAGATAGATAAGTCAGCAAATAATTGCAACTTAGTGGGATGAGCCTCATGGTAATGTGTAGCAGGGAACTGGTGGGGCTGCTCTGGGGAGGGGCCATTGTTCAGGGAAGGTTTCCTGGAGCAGATGTTCTCATACTCCAGGGAACATCAGAATCTCCTGGAAGACTTGTTATAACACAGAGTTTCTGATTCACGAGGTTTGAGGTGGGGCCCAAAAAATTGCATTTCTGATAAGTTCACAGGGGATGCTGGACCTGTTGGTTGAGAACCACCCTTTGAGAACCACAGTTCCAGAGGATGAGATGCTCCTCTGGATTTATAGGAGGAGAATTCTAGGCTTAGAGAGTGCCAAGGGTGAATGCCCAATGTGGGGAACCTTTGGGGATTATAAACAGACATTAGGGCTGTAGAAAAGGGCTCTGGTAGGGAGACCAGTTGTCCTGGTTTGCCAGGGACTGGGAGGTTTTATAGAACACAGAACAAAAACCAGGGCAGTCCTGGGCAAACCTGATGGTTGATCGCCTGGGAGCAACAACGAATGAAGTGGGCATACATAGTGATTGTCCCTGAGCTAAGTCAAGGGCTTTAACTCTAACTGGGAAGCCCCAGGCAACCATAAAAGGGCTTCAGCAGAGGAGAATTATATTAAGGTTTATATTAGGAAAATCATTTCAAAAGTCAAGTGGATGATAGCTTAAAAGAGGGCGAAGCTCAGGCAGGCAGGAAGCTGCTGTGGTGAGCTCAGTGAGAGATGGTATGACCTGAGGCAAAGTGTTTGCGGTGTGATGTGGAGGAGGAAAAGGTGCAAAATATGCTAAGAGACAGAATCTACTTAACTAGCTGGGCTACTGAAGAATCCAGGCATTGAAGACTGTAGGATGACTCCGAGGTTCGTGGTTTGAGCCTGGGTGGATGGTGATAAACAGTGTATCATTTCACATATGAAGAAACTAGGACTTTGAAAGGTTAAATGATTGGCCAAGGCTTCGCTGTTAACTAGTGAAAGAGCTTAATGAAACATTTCCTGACAACACTCATTTTCACCATACTACTCTACCTCTTTCATTCACTAATAGTATTTATATAGTGTTTTTTTTACATCCTCATATCTGTTAGGTAGGGGTAATGTTTGTATATGGTATAGGGAGCATGAAGACATTAGTGACAAGAAGCTGTTTTCAGCAGCTGTGCTCAGAGCATCTCTTCGGTTGTGGACATCCTTTAAGGGAGGCATCTTACCTCTTTTCAAAGAGTAAACATGGTGTATTACATTTCATTCATGGCTTTTTATTCCTAATCTGACCCTGTGCATGACTGTTTTTTCTAGTGTTTGTTCCAAGTTTCTCACCAGTGTGGTATTGTGCATACATCGCCTTTGTCAGTCTCTGGATGCACACTAAAGTAACTAATGTTGGTTTCTAAGTGAATTTCTACTGCTCAAAATTAATCCCATCTCATTTTTGCGCCCCCCCCCATGTCATAATGCTTCCAAGCACAATCTCTGTGAACTGTGTTGACACTGTGTGATTGTTGCAAGGATGCCTGAGGAGCACCTTCTTCTTAACATCACTGCTAACTGTAATGAAATCCTGAGTTTCAGCATGAGTCAGGTAGCTTAATAGGTCTGTGCAATTTCTCTACTTCTGCTGTGCAAACAGGGCCAACCAGGCTTTTTACCTTGGTTAGGATCAACCATTTTAAAAATCAGAAACAAGTGAGGGTCCTGGATATGACTGTGTGTGCAGTGGCCAGCATGGATATATCTCCTTCTGAACAAAAGGAGACAAACTGTTTGCTACCTGAACATAACTTTTCCAGTGGCTCTTAGGCATCTTTGCCTTGGCTTCTTACAAGGGGTATGTCACACCGTTTAAACAGGGACGAGACTAACTGGAGATAGAAGAAGGAATGAAGACTGTGAAATTGAACTTTGGGGCTTAATTATATATTGCCTCTCTTTCCACATATACCCCTCCTTTCAAGTCTACCCTGTGCCCCACTCCCAAAGGAGACGTAGACATCTCTTGCTGCTTTCAGGCTATTTATGGGTCCCCAGCCAAATTAGCCCATCTCAGACCAAACCTAATGTATCGCCCTTTTCACTACACGTCTCAGTGGCCAAATTTGGAAAATTGAGCTTTTAATGTGAGCCTGGGACCTCCTAAAGAAGAGACTGGCAAATAACTCAGTGTCCCCATCTAAACCTTATTCTTCCATCCTATCTATACCTTAGTTCTTAATTGACTTTGGTTCTCAACCTGACCTCTTTTTGTACTACAGTCAGTCTTTGGGGATCTCTAGATTGCAAATACCTAATCCTTGGCCAATTTAGCTTCTATTCACCATCTTTGCTTTCTTCCATCCTCTTTCTCCCAGGGTTCCAGGCCCCCAGGCACCTGCTGACCTTGGGTATTGTTTTTCTTAGCTCAGTCCAGGCTGGCAGTGTACATCTGTCACCCCTTTGGATCTTTGTCTTTCAGCCACCAACACGTTGAAAAATTTGATAAAGGAATTCATGTGGATGTAATAGTTAATAATTCAAAGGGATGATAATTTTGTATGGGCTGGTGTCCTTCTGTGTCCTTCAAATCACACGATGTAGGCAAGTATCTTCTCTATTTGCTTTCAATGTTAGTTCTGTGCCTGTGCAACTGAGTACTCATGTGTATAGCCCTTCCCTCCATCCTCCACCAATGTTTTCACCTCCTGTGGCCAATTTATTTTCCTTTAAGAATAACTACTTTGTACTTCTTGTAAAAGTGATTCATAATTTTTATGACTATTCAAGCAATTCAGAAAAATGCAAAGAAAGGAAAAAAATCACCCCAAACTTCATCACAAAGAATTAAGTATCATTAGCATTATATAAACAAATTTCCGTCTTCCTATGAACATATACAAATAAAAACAGACTTACAACATCAACATGATGCCATGTTTTGCATTAATTAAATTCAATGTTTCTTAAATTCAGCAGAAACATATGTAAAAATAAAGGGGTTTCAGGAATTCAGATCGATGTTTTGTTTTTTTTCCTCCATCAGAGATTCTTTTAAGAGAGTCTTCCATGATTAATGAAAAGATCATGAAAAACAGTAAGTGGTAGGAGTCATTGGTTGTTTTAAAGTACATTTCATTTTTACATAGGGTAGATTTACTCTTGTTGTGAAAAATGGAACATTTGAGTACTTTTATTCTTCTTCCTGCCTCTTTTCTTATGTTCTGTTGTGATTTTAAATTTTATAATATTTATATTTAATTTTCTAACCATGGGTTGTCTAGCCTTAGTTCTCCTTGTAAATGATTCCTTCTCACCATTAGTTTTTTTCCTGGAGCTCTTTTTTTTTTTTTTTTTTTTTTTTGAGGGCAGTGTCACTGGTCCTAATTAATATGTGGGACCCGAACCGGGGCCGCTGCCTTCCCAAGCCAGCGCTTAACCATCGCGCCACTCGGCCGGCCATCCTGGAGCTCTTTTATTCCTCGTTTCTTTTAAGTTATTATTTTGTTGGCTGGATTTCATTCTTAAATGCTTGAAAGGAAAACTTAGCTGGAGATCAGATTCCTGGATCACTTTCCCTTAGAATCTTATAAACATTGCTTCACTATGCATTAAATATTAGTCCTCAGTTTCTCCATTTATCCTTTAGTTATGTCAATACATAGCTTTTCAAGAAATACCCAAGGGTGATATATTTCTTGAGTTCTTTCAAGTTTAGGACTTTTTGTACTTGAATGACATATTGGTTGGGTATGACATTGTTGGGTCATGCTTTCTTTCATTTATAACATTGCTCTAATGTGTTTTGGCTACGCATATTGTTTTAGACAAGTCTGCACCCCACCCCATCCCCCAAAAAATACTCCCTAGAAGCTTCTCTATTTGAATGACTTTATAGTTCTTGATTTTTGCCTGGAAGGTTAATAACAACCAGGATAAATATCAATAGTCATAATTTTGTATCAGTTCTCTGGGAAATATTCCCTTTTATCCCAAGGCTTCCTTCTCCCTGCATTCTTTACTTGACGTGTCTTTTAATACTTTTAGTTTTTCATGTGCTGACTTATTTCTTTAAGGATACTAACTTTTTATCTATTACACTCTCTTTGTTGTAACTGATTTGTCTTTTTCCTTTTGATTTACTCTGATTACTTGAAGCAGTTTTTTTATGTTAGTAATTGATTTCTGACCTTAACTATTTTGTTTCTTGTTGTTTCTATTTACTGGTTCTGTAACGGTACTATTTCCATGCTCAATTTATTTCTTCATCTCTATAATTCTATAATCCCCAATATGTGTTTTTTTTCCAAATCCTATTTTCCCTGTTGTTCTATGGAGTTCTTTTTAATGGTAAAGCAGTGATTTTATGTATAGAAATGATTGTTTATGGGTTTATTTGGGGTGTTTTTTGGCTGAAAACAAATATTTGACTGGTTAAAATTATAAAGTTTTGAATCTAATTTTAAGACTTCAAGTTTAACCCACAAATCTCATTGTTCTATTTATAAATATAAATGTTGCACAAGTAATTAATCTTATAAGTTTGAATTACTTTATATCTATATTTATTTTATGAAGCTCCAAGTATTGATACATTTCTGTATTCAACAAAGAGGGGCAGTTTTGCCTCCTCAGGTGGATCGGATTTCCCAGATCAAAAAAATTCAAGACAATAGTGCAGTTGCTTATCAACCAGGGATCTGAGCCCAGCAAGCAGGAATTGGGAGTTACACCATTGCAAGATGAAGCTATTCAAGTAAAGAAGTCCAGGTACAGTTGTGCAGGCTGTGCCCTGCACAAGAGTATCTGCAAGGGAGCATCATGAGAGCTGAAATCCAGCCTGCAAGGGTATGCATCAGCCCAGAGGAAAGGTGCTTGTATGACTTTTTCCACTTGTAGTTGCTGCCTTTTTCTAACAGGTACAGGGAGACAGGCATCTTTTCATTCATCAACATATTCTCCTAGAGCTGGTGACTTTTCCTAATTTGTGCAAACGCACTTTGTACAAGTGCTAGTGGTGCCCCCAAGCCATGGATGAATATGCTCAACCTTTCTCACAGTCAGGTCAGTAGAGAACCCAAACCTTCATTTTTAGGTGGGATTTAATTTTACAACCAGCTCATCTTCTGCTCACTCTTCGTCTTTCCAATTCTACTCTTTTTTAGGTGTTAATCCCTGCCTCAGATAAATGGAATTCTGCACTGTGCTCATGTTACTGCCAATTTATTTTGTGACATGAGATTTAATTAACCTCTCTACTGCCTTGTTGGATTCGGTGTTATTTTACTTTTTTGAGAGGGGTGAGGGCTAGATCACAGCCACATTCTATAATCGTTTATTAATATGTGTTTTCAAAATTCTGCAGTGTAAGGCACTTGGGGAATTTCTTCTTTTCCTTAACTTATGTTTGAATTTCTTCCATTTCTTTAGTTATGTATTCTTCCTAATTGGATCCTTTGTCATGTAATGCTTTTCTCTCTCTCTCTCTCTCTCTCTCTCTCTCTCTCTCTCTCTCTCTCTCTCTCTCTCTCTCTCTCTCTCTCTCACTGTCTCTCTTTCTCTCCCTGTCTCTCTTTCTCTCTCTGTCTCAGATTTGTACACTGGCTAAAAGGAGGCTTTTTCTTAATTAAAAGAAAGACTTTCTTTTTCTTTTAGCAGCTTTAAGTTTACAGACAATATTGAGGGAAAAGTACAGAGTTCCCATACCTCCACCTCCCCCCGCCACACACAGAATCTCTCCTATGATTAACACTTTGAATTGGCGTGGTACATTTGTTACAATGATAAGCCAGCACTGATACATTATTATTAACTAAAGTCCATGGTTTACATCAGGGTTCACTCTTTGTGTTCTACATTCTCTAGGTTTTGACAATGTATAATGACATGTATCCACCATTATAGTATTATACTGTTTCAGTGCCCTAAAAATGCACTGTGCTCCACCTATTCATCAGAGGAGGCTTTTTTTCATCTGAGCTGCTTTTGGTGACGCAGTTGATTATACCAGATGTTCACTGAGGTCCAATCTGTACTACAAATTGTAAAGGAGTCCTGAGTCATAAGAATGAATAATAATCTCCAAATATCAACCATTCTGCACTATGCTACAGATAAAAGGGAGCCGATTGCTGTAGATGGTGGGATTGCCAGGGACCAAAATTGTGGGTTCCCTTACCATGGTCCCCACTTAAATGTAAATGCCCCATGACTTAAATTTAAGTCCTAGTTAAAACCAAGTTGACGAAAGTAAAGTTGGTCTACATTTCCTGAGTAGAATTTTTTTTTTTTTTGAGGCCAGTGTCACTGGCCCTCACATGTGGGACCAAACCGGGGCCGCTGGCTTCCCAAGCCAGTGCTTAACCACCGCACCACTAGGCCGGCCCTCTGAGTAGAATTTTTAGTAAAATATATTTAAAAATTTTTAACTGAGTACAGTTTACCTGACCTTTTTTATTGACATGATAGAAAGTCTACTAAAATCTACTAGAAATGTCTTACATGCCTGAGGAAGAGGGAAATCTACCTTTGAAACTACCTCCTCTCCTTTTTCTTTTCATGATTCTAATAACACTATTCATAACACATAAGAATTAAGGATAGGATTTTGATATCGTTACTGATAACATTACTGACAATATCCAGAAAAAAAAGAAAATATATGGGAATGTCAAAAGTTTGGATATGTGAAAATGTTCTTAACTTGCAGAAGGGAGAAAAGTTGATGGCAAAACTCTACAGCCAATTATTAATGAATTAGGTTATGAGTATTTCTTAAACAAAGGAAGTAACAGTTTCATGTCATGCCATATATGTAGAATAGCAGGCAGTTCTGAGTATCCCATTTTGAGAGGTTTCTTAGCATTCTCAAGCATTATCAGGAAGGAGCTATATCCTTGCCCTCCAAGCCTTTAAAGCCTCCTCTTGATCTCAAGAGAAAGTTGACACTTCATCATATGACATACGAGTCCACAGAGGAAGAACAGCTTATGTTACCTGTTTAGCTCTGATACCAGACAGACCTGTTTGGAATCCTGGCTGTGCCAGTTATTGGTGTATGACCAAAGACAACTTAATTGGCATGTCTATCCCTCAGTTTTCTTATCTACAAAATGGAGACATTAGTAGTTCCTATCTAGAAAGATTGTTATGAAGACTGTGAGTATACTTCAGTGCGTAACACCTAGCGTGCCCTCAAAAATGGAAGCTACTAATTTTTTAAAGTTTTTTAAATTTAATTTTTAAATTTTTCAGTTACAGTTAATATTCAGTATTACTATATTACTTTCAAGTGTACAGCATAAAGTTTAGACATTTATGTAACTTACAAAGTGATCCCTTCAATAAGTCTAGTACCCACCTGACACCATGCATAGTTATTATAAAATTATTGACTATATTTCCCATACTGTACTTTACATCCCTGTGACTATTTTGTAACTACCAATTTTTATTTCTTAATTCCTTCACTTTTTTCACCCAGCCCCCCAACATCCCTCCCACTTGGCAACCATCAGTTTGTTCTCTGTATCTATGGGTTTCTGTCTTGTTTATTCATTTATTTTGTTTTTCAGATCCTACCAATAAGTGAGATCATATGGTATTTGTCTTTCTCTGCCTGACTTATTTCACTTAGCATACTACTCTCTAGGTCTATCCATGTTGTCGCAAATGGTAAGATTTCATTCAGTTTTTATGACTGAGTAATATTCCATTATATAGATGAACATATTTTCTTTATTCAATCATCTATTGATAGACACTTATGTAGGAAGCTCCTACTTTTTTTTTTTTTTTTTTGAGGGCAGTGTCACTGGCCCTCACATGTGGGACCGAACATGGTATTTTTTTTGTTTTTGTTTTTGTTTTTTTGAGGGCAGTGTCACTGGCCCTCGAACCGGGGCCGCTGGCTTCCCAGGCCAGCGCTTAACCACCGCGCCACTCGGCCGGCCCTAACTCCTACTTTTTTAAAAAGTTCTTTATGGTCATGCCATGTATACCTTTTCAGCAGGAAAGTCCCTCATCCTTGCAAAGGTTTTAGCGTATCCTGCTGGGGATATTTTAGAGAGAATCCCTGGGCTGACTGAATGTTGGGCCAGGTGATCTAAAAATCTCTTCCAGCTCTAAGATCCATAATTCTTTAGCTTTTACAAACCATTATTTCTAGCCACAGCAGAAATGGTTTGGCCTCAAAACAACTCTTATTTTTCATTTATTTGGGATACTTGTGTTGCTGTAGATGTCTGTTGTCTAGTTATCATTGCAACTCTTCTACACTAATGGGTAAATCTCTTTGGGGGACAAATAACTCTCTGGAAGCCCTGATTTCAGAGAGCCTCTTTGTTGCCTTTTGTGAAAATGAAAAGAGAGAACTGGGCAGTCTGGATCCCAATGGCATAGCATGAAGGAGGAAGGACAGGATCACAGGGGTGAGCTCTTTCTCCCAGGAATCTCTGAAACTTGTTCCTGCTAAAGACTTGCACAGTTCCATCTTCCTCATGCACTTGCACTTCTGTTCTCTCTCAGTGTACCTAGTATGCCATGCAACAGTAGGTGTTCATAGAGTCAATCCTCTAGAGGCAGAAAGTAGTTCATTGAAGGCTTAATTCATGTATTAATTCATCAAACAAAAATGTATTCACGTATACCAGCTCACCTTCTTGGTCACTGCAGAGGAAAACCCTGAGATATAGACAACTGTAGATTATAATCATCCTTGTGAGCAAAGGCACCCTGAAAGTTGTCTGCCCAAGACGTCAGGCACAGTGGGTATTTGTGGCCTCAGTGAATGGGGATCAGTGGTGGTTGTGAGTTTTGGGCCTGGCAGACATTGAGCAGACCTTCTATTTCCATTTCCCAATCTGGAAAATGCAATAGTCTGCATCACCATTTTTCAAAGTTGGGAAGAAATCGTGTCTAATAAAAGATAGTCAATCCTTTAATTCTGAGAACCTAAGTGTTTATCAGGGTTTTAGACAAGGAGAGGCAGGTCATCAGAAATGCAGTCAGCCTGCAAAGACGGATGTGACAGTGGCTCTAGTTGTGCATTTTGTTACCTTACATGTTTATAAAGTGTAAATTTTTAGCCAGAACAACCATTTCAGCAATTTAAGCTTGTGCTGGTTAGGTCTTCGTATTCAACTCAAATATCAAAAATAAAAGAGATCAGAGAAGTTTCAAATGTAACTATTTGGTTGAATGCCTCAGCTTGGCACTGCAGCATGTTTGAGAACATCGTGGCTCAGTGTCAGGAGTTCTGGTAGAGGTCACCACTAAGGAAGGAAGAAATCAAAAGCAGCAGCATGGAGTGATCTGAACACAGAAATCCTGCCAAGATAGATCCTTCCTGTGACATGAAACTGAAACAAATCTACAAATGTACTTAGTAATGAAATGTATGCTACTTTTAAAGTGTGCTGTATTTTCTGGAACTTCTATGAATTGTGAACTTACATATTCCTTTGTGCTTTATCATTAGAGAATGTGTCCCTTAGCCAGTGCGGCTTATCCCTGTGGTTCCTGCATATTTAGTAATCTGTAGTAGAATTGACCATCTAGTGGAGGTCAAAGGCTCCTATGTCCCACTGCCTACCATCTGGCCCCCAACACACAGCTTCATAGTGTCATCTCTGAGCAGCTTTAGGTTGAGAACCTTACTTTTACCTAAAACTGAACTTCAATTTGAGTTTTACATGCATCTCCTTCTAGAATTATTTTTATTTCATTCCTTAGGATAATTCCCTTATCACACGCTGCTTTTAAGAAGATCATAAAACATGAGGGGCATTACTAGTGTCACCAGCTCTCTCTTTCTCCTGGAATATTTATTGGGGACTGGCTGAATGTTGGACACTATGCTGGCACTATGGGCACAATTTGAAGGAGACCACCACAAAGGCGGGTTAAAGACAAGATTAAGCAAAAGCCAAGTGACCATCCTCCTCACCAGGCTGGCCTCAGGGTTTGCAGGACCCTGGGCAAACATTTTTCGTAGGGCTCCTGTCTATGCAACTTGATTTAAACATGTACTACAAAATTCATGGGTCCATGAGAGATACAGTGATTTATTGATAAAGCTTTAGAATAATGGAGAGAGAAGAGGTACTCTATTGTCCTATCAGTGACTGTGCTTCACAGGGTCCAGGTGTTACCGGCCAACTAAGCAGCAACCCCCCAACACTGAAAAACTTTTAAGTTCTCTTTCCTATAGAAATGTTAAGTTTAAAAATGTTAAGTCTCCTCCCTAGTTCTTTAGTTTCTTATCTCTTGGCTTTTATCACTCTTCTAGCCAGTTTGTGAATCTTAGACTAAAGATCCCGCATGTTCTTCTTTTTTTTTTTTTTAAAGATTTTATTGGGGAATTGGGGGAGGGGAACAGCGTTGGGGAATCAGGGAAGGGGAACAGACTAGTTGCTGTCTTTGTTCTTCAGTCTAGTTGTGGAGAATGTTGCTTCACTGGCCCATGCTGGTATCGTCATTGTGCTCTTCCCGGATGAGGCAGATCGGTCGCCGGCCTCTGGATGTCGCTCACCGCGGCTATTGGCAGCTCGCACTGGCTGCCAGCCACTCACGCTGGCTGCCAGCCACTCACTGTAGCCTATGACAGCCCATTGCAGCTGCAGTCTACACCGTTGCCAGGGCTCGCACAGCCCAGCTCCAGGTAGAGCTGTTGTTAGCTGTAGAGGGCAGTGTCACTGGCCCTCATATATGGGATCCGAACCGGGGCCTCTGGCATCCCAAAGCCAGCTCTTAGCCAATGCGCCACTAGGCCGCCACCCCCCCCTTGCTTCTTAACTGCTTTGTAAATCAGTTTCTCAATCATAAACAGTAGATTGTTCATAGAAGTCTCCTACACCTGCTTCAGATAACTATTTGAAAGCCTGTTACTGCCTAATATCCCACAGGCAAGTAAGCTAAATGCCAAACCCATTCTTGGTCCAGACAACTGACACCACCTGAGAGATGGACTCAGTGGCCACAAGTTTCATAAGAACTAACAGACTTATATTTCTTCCTCATTCAGGGGCCTTGGGAATACAGGGGACCACCGCAACAAGATTGCCAGTCACAACCAAAGAAGCCAGCATGGTCTTCCAGGCGGAGTTCAAGACCCCTTCCTCTCCTCTGAGATCAGCTAGGGTGAGAGTTCTGTGAACCCCCAATAGGCAGGGACAGCTCTACGCCCCTGCCCAGCAGGAAGCAGGTACAGAAGAAAAGACCTCCTGACCCTCAGCTTCCCATAGGGATTTTATGGGGATCACATCTCTCAAGGGGAAAACTAGGAAGGCAGTTAGAGGCAGGCATTGGGTCTCTGCATTCCTGCATGTTCCACAGAGTGTGACCGCCTGGGGGACCTCCCCTCTCCACCCATAACTCCTCTTGGTATTGTAATTACCTATCTTTGCGAGGAAAACAAATGGGTACAAAATACCCAACTAGATCAGACCAGTCACTTGCACCTGGCACCTGCGCAGTACCTCTTGACAATACAGGTGCCAATCAAGTGGTCCCACTCCCATGGGGGAACAACCCATTCTAGAGAAAAAGGGATAAAAACCCCAAGTCCGGGAAGTTTGGCCTGCTCCCTCCAATTCTTCCCCTTCTTTTTTTGACCTCTGCCCTGCTCCTTTTGACAGCTTCTTCCCTTTGAACTTCGTCTTTGCGCATGGCCCACTCCAAACTCTTTGGAAATGTAACTTCTAATAATGGGCCCTTGAGCCATCCTCTACTGCTCAGGCCTACTTTTGCTTCTAAATATACTATCTCTTCTAATAAACTACTTATTTCATTGCCTTACACTGGTATCTCATTCAATTCCTTGCTCGGGTTGCCAAGGACCTGGACTCTGCACCGAGAAAGGGCCCACTCTCCAACAACACAGGCATCATCTGTTCATGTACTTCATTATCAAGTCACCGGTCCTGGCTAATGTCATAGCTCCCATTTGAGAATAAGCAGTCAAATGGAGGTAGAGGTATGGGGGTAGGGGCGGAGGGGCAGGACATGGCTAAGGGGCTGAGCACATTTTCTTCAGGACAGGCCAACCTAGAAAAGTGCCCTTTTAAGGTACAGGAGCTGACAAAGACCCCAGACCCCTGTCCTCTGAGGCTACAGGGAGTGCTCTGCTAGGAAAACTTGGTCATTTAGGGACATGCTGTTATCTAGAACCCATTCAGTGGAACTGCATGCCCAAGCAACTTTCCAAGCACACTGCAGTGGAGGACCAAAGCCCTTTTTCCTTAACTAAGACCTCCAGCAGAAGTTGCACTTATATCATAACTCAGTGTCTATACACATACATAACTGAAATGAATGTTTCACAAGACAATCCTTACCTCTACCACATATAATATTCTCCCATTCTATTTCATCTTATCCTAGCTATTCTTTTCTATTCTTCTTATCCTATCCTTCAGAAGAATGGCCGTGGATGTATTCTCATGGCTCAAGGAATTCCTCCAGGTTTTACACACATCTGATTCCCCTTGTACCTGGCCTCTTCAAGTATGACTTGGAAGGACTGCCTTGCTCTTGATTTTGTTTTTACATAAAGTGTTTTCTCTTGCCTGGTTCCTTTCTCTCTAAACATCAGAGCCCAGGGGCAAGTCCTATCCAAACTGCCACACCCAGTCTTGGTATGCAGACCCCACCCACCGCAGCTCAGGTGCAGTGCCCCAGGTTCTGCTGTGTGGGAGGAAGCCTCAGACAGTGAGTGACATAGCTTATGCGCTAGACAGTTAGGAGTCCAGTCCATGTTTCCAGAGTCAGGGCAAGAAGGCTCTGCAACCCTGAGCATGATGACTCATTGTCTAGTCCCTGGGGGAGCACAACAACCAAGGATAAAGGTACAAAGGCATCTCCAAGTGACCCCGGTGAACCAACCACCATTGTTGTCTGAGCCAAATTCAATTCAATTAGTTGGTTTGGGATTTTCATGCTGCTTGTCTGTCCTGGCTGACTTTTCCTTTGAGAGTGTTTTGATTCCCAGCTGCTTATGTTTTTTATTTACTATTTGTATACTGTGTGCAAAGTTGCCACAGATGTAGATATAGCTCTTACATAGCTAGGACATACTTAATAAATCAGGGTCAACACCTGTTCTCCAGGGGATGTGAGTGCTCTTTCTCAAACCACCCACCAAGAGTATGCACATAAAGCCAGATGTTTCTTGTTCTTCACTTAAACCCAGAATAAATATCAAATGTTATTGGTTCAGATTCCATCTCTCAATGTCTAAAATATTCTTTTTTGAGTCTAGGGCTTACCTCATATTAGAAAGTAATGAATATATTAATTCTAATGTGTATCTAGCCACTTGACTTGGACCTTGGAATTCTTTTCTGAGATTATCATTTCATAAAATGCCCTTTTTTGCATAAGACTTTATTTTATTTTAGTTTTTTAGTTTTTTTGAGGGCAGTGTTACTGGCCCTCGTATGTGGGACCCGAACGGAGCTGCTGGCTTCCCAAGCCAGTGCTTAACCACCACATCACTCAGCTGGCCCTGCATAAGATTTCAGATAAGCAGGTCACTCACTGTCTTTGAGAAAAATGTAAGAAAACATACTGTTTTACAATGTAATTAGCCCTCTGGGGCATAATACTCTATACATGTATAACCACTCAGGCTGACGGTCTGCCTTCCAGGAGTGTCATTAACTTTGGGGGGCTTTCTGAATCAGCAAATGGACTGATTATGTTGGAGAGAAAAATGGCATCATATGTCTGACATCAGCAACTGGCCCTTGTCTATGAACTGCTAATTATTAAGCACTGCTTAAATTTCATAGGCTCCAAGAGACAACACTTTTAACTAATGGAATTCCTTCCCTGGTGACCAGAGAGTCACACTGGAGAGATGAAGAAGGTGTTCAGGTAAGAACTGTAAATCAGATGCTGGGCTCTATCCTAGTTCTGTACTAGCTATTGGACCCAGAGCAATTCACAACGTATGGGCTGTGTTTTCTTCTTTGCAAGAAAATGTGGCAGGACTCAAATCAATGTTTTCAAAGTCTAGGTTATAAACCATTGGTGGGTTGTAAAATCAATTTAGTTAGAGCCAGCCTTTTGAAGAATGTAATAGAACAAATAGAACAGAACAAAAGTATAGGAGAATATTTTATGTAGTAAAGGTACAGATTGTTCTGGAATCATTCATTTCAGTAACATATATGTATGAAAACCAGATTATGATATAAAATGCAATTCTTACTGTGGGTCTTACTTAAGGAAAAAGAGTTTATAAAAACCTCTGGAGAACTTCCGGTAAAATGGCAGAATAGACAGACGCTGTGCTAACTACCTCCCAGGATCACACCAAAATTATAAACAATTTATACAGCATTCAACCCCGGAAGTCCCCAGAACACTAGATGAACAGAACCACTAAACGAAGAACTTAAAGAGGAGGCCACGTCGGGTCTGGTAGGATGGGCAGAGACGAGAGAGGGCGAGCCCCGTGAGGGAAGCCCCAGCCGTGGGAAGCTTGTCTGGTTGGGGGAGAGACCCTCCGGCCACACTCCAAGCTCACCAGCTCAGAGCTCCTTTGCTGGGAAGAGGAGTTCTAATATAGCTGGCAGTAAATTAGTGAGGACTGTCTTTGCTCAGCTTGGTGAGGCTAAGGGTGGCTAGAGAATCAGTAGGGCTGGCGCACGGGCTTCCTCGCCCGTGAGCTCTTACCTCGTTCCTGGTGGAGGGAGTGGCTGTGTGAGCCAGACTCGGGAGCCTGCAGGGACGGATTGAACTGAGCACCTTTGGTGCAAAGCCTGGAGGTTTTTGGACTATTGTTCCCCTGTTGTGGAGCCTGCACATGAGTGGTGTAGAAGAGGGCTCCATTTTGTCAGGGTTGGGGCCTCCCACAGAGGGTCTGGTCCGGGACCTCATTGGTCTGGTGGAATTGGTGCAGAAGTGCGTGTGTGCATGCGTGCACATGCGGCCTTGGATCCCCACCCTCTGCCCGGATTATACACATTGCCAGGGAAACTCTGAGCAGGTGCCCTCTGGCTGCAACAGGCTGCTCACTGAGACACGGGAGTGTGCAAGCGCCTTGGGTCCCCGCTCCCAGCACTGCGCTTGCAGAACTGCCAGGCTGGTGAATGGTTGTCGGGCTGCTCGGCCTGATCTGTGAGTGGCTGACTGGGACAGGCTGAGACTGGGAGTTTTCCTGGGAGTGTTGGACCATGAGCTGTGTGCCTGCGTGATCCAGCCAGGGCTCTCCTGGTGATCTATCTAAGACATCAAAGCAATCCCAGAGCGACAACCAGAATGAGGAAACAAAGAAACATGCCCCATGTAAAAGATCAGAAGAAACCTCTAGAAAAGGAACTAAATGAAACAGAGGAATCCAACCTTTCAGAGACAGAGTTTAGAACACTGATAATAAGAATGTTTAACAAACTTAGTGAGGACATAAGGAAGGATAGAGAAATCATAAAAATTACAACCAGTTAGAACTAAAGAATACAATAACTGAAATAAAGAACACACTCGAAAGAATCACCAGTAGAGTAGATGAAGCAGAGGAGCAGATCAGCGATTTGGAAGACAAAATAGCAGAAATCACCCAGTTGGCACAACAAAAAGACCAAAGAATAAAAAATAATGAAAATAGTTTAAGAGCCCTATGGGACAAGATGCCTCGTATCAACCTTAGACTCATAGGAATACCAGAAGGAGAAGAGAAGAAGCAAGGGGTCGAGAATGTCTTTGAAAAAATAATGACTGAAAACTTCCCTACCCTGGTGAAGGAAGCCAATACACATGCCCATGAAGGGAAGAGGGCTCCAAACAAGCTGAACCCAAACAGGTCCATACCAAGACACATCATAGTTAAAATGGCAAAGGTTAAAGACAGAGACAGAATCCTAAAAGCAGCAAGAGAAAGACAGCAGGTTACATACAAAGGAACTCCTATTAGACTAACAGCTGACTTGTCTACAGAAACTCTGCAGACCAGAAGGGAGTGGCAGGAGATATTCAAAGTGACACAAAATAAAGGCCTACAACCAAGATTGCTCTACCCAGCATGGCTATCACTTAAAATTGAAGGAGAGATAAAGAACGTCTCAGAAAAGAATAAGCTTAAGGAGTACATTACCACCAAGCCAGCATTGCAAGAAATGTTAAAAGGGATTTTTTAAACAAAAGAAAGGGGTAAACAAGCTACCCCAGGAAGACCAGGAATACAAATAACAAAATGGCAATACATATGCACCTATCAATACTCATTTTAAGTGTGAATGGGCTAAATGTTCCAATCAAAGGACAGAGAGTGGCTGTGTGGATAAGCAACAGTAACAGTATCATACCAGGGGACTTCAGCACCCCATTGTCTCCAAAGGACAGACCCTTTAGACAGAAAATCAACACAGAAAGAATGGCCTTAAATGACACTTTAGACCAGCTGGACTTCGTCTATATTTTTAGAGTATTTCACCCTGAAAAAACAGAATATACATTCTTCTCAAGTGCACATGGCGCATTTTCCAACATAGACCACGTTAGATGACAAAACAAGTCTCAGTAAATTTAAGAAGATTGAAATCGTATCAAGCAGATATAAAGGAAAAACTAATGGTTGCTGGCTGGGAGGAAGTGGGGGAAGGTTTTGGACAGCATAGGTGGGCGACTACAATGTTGCTGCAGGGGTATGGGTGGCGGTCTGGGAATGTAATTGATAATGTTGTGAAGAGACTATTATGTTAAGTGAAATAAGTCAGTCAGAGAAAGACAAATACCATATGACCTCACTTATATGTGGAATCTGAAAAACTGAACGAACGAGCAAAGTAAACAGACTCATAGATATAGAGGAAAAACTTAGGTTTGCTAGTTGGGAGGGTGGTGGGGATAAGGGAGAAGGGATTAGATAGTATAAATAGACAACTACAATATTGCCACAGGGATATGAAACACAGTTCGGGGAATATAATAATTTTGTAAAAGTTTTGTGGCGTGTCAGATAGTCACATGTCTTGTTAGGGAGACCACTTCATGGATGGAGTAGAGGCTTGATCACTGCCCTGTACACCTAAAGCTGATGTTGTATAATATTATATGCCAACTGTAACTGAATATATAGATAGTCACGGGATGTGGAGTATACTGTGGAAGGGAATCAAAGGAATTGTAATAGATATGTATGATATGGGGGGGAGGAGTGGGGTGGCGAACTGGGGGAGGGGGTTGTCACTTTGAGGGGTAAAGAGTATAACTATTACATTGTGTTGTACACCTGTAACTAATTTTTAAAAAAATGTTTATTTCACAATAAAAGATTATATAAAACAAAAAACAAAAACAAAAAAAACAAAAACAAAAAACTCTGAGCTCGGTGGACAATCCCACGTTTCCTTCCATTTCTGTTTATATGTTCAATAGTAATTTAGGACCTGAAAACTACATTCTCCTTAATTATCAATATACATAGGACCAAAATACCTTTTGGGTCCCAAAGATGAGTGACATATGGAATGAAAAATATTTTTGTTATGGAAGCATATTTTGTTTTTTAAATATGAAAGGAATTGGGTATCTAGTAGGAGACCTTAATAAATAGAATGATGCTGCTAAGACCTAAAGGCAAAAACATTGTCCTTATGATTGTGCTTTGGAACATATTTTCCATTTTGGGGTTCAAATCGTCATTTAATTATGCAATTGAATTTGAATGGTTAGTTCCCATGTATGACCAGGAGAGCATCACAAGCCTACATGTTTGCTAATAAATAATTATGGCTGCATTGAGAGTTGTATGTGCACTAAAAAGTGTGTGTGTGTGTGTGTGTGTGTGTTTGTGTGTGTGTGTGTGTGTGTGCGTGTGTGTTGTGGTGGGGGTGGGAATATGTGCAGTGTTCTATATATTCATTCATTCTTCAAAAAAGAGTGATTGAGTTTATGTCCCCAGGACTGTCTTAGACTCTAAGAACACAATTGTCCTGTTTTCATGGAGCTTACATTCCAGTGAGAGAGAAGCAATAAACAAAGAAAACAGCATGTAGTGACCAACACAAGGCAAGGAATAAAAATAGGGTACTGTGACTGGGTGGCTGGGTTCATGATCAAGAAAGGCCTCTCTGATGTGTTAACCTAAAAGATGAGATGTGAAAAGCAAGAAGAACAACTATGTGAAGATCAGGGAAGATGAGTTAATATTTGTAAACTGTTGCCATATTGCTATATTAGTGTTGATTAAGTAAGTAAAATCAAGAGGAAGAGCATTGTTAGGCCTTAAGAACAGAGACTTAATGCTCTAAGGTGAGAACATGTTTGGAAAGCTCAAAGAACAAAAAAGAAGACCTATGTGCTGGGACCTCCTTGGCAAGAGGAAACACCCAAGATGGGTGGGAGATGTGGCAGGTCACCTTCTGTAGGACTTTGTAAATCAGGGTGAAGAAGAGTATAACTTGTGTCCTGAAAGGGAGATAAAGCCTTTAAAAGGTAAAGCAAGGGAGGGGCATGAGAAAAGAAGTGTCAAGAAAATGACTAGCTGGTGGGTTGAGAAAGAATTATGTAGAAGCCAAGCTGAAGCAGGAAGACCAGCTAGACCCCATGTTGCTGCTCAAGCAGCAGGGGAGGTGCTTGGAGCAATAGGGAAGGCAATTGCTCTCAATTCTAGGGGTCAGATGCCAACCAGTCCTTTCTTGGCCGAGTGGTGAAGTTATGCATGTCTCTTTGCAGACATCATTTGGATTCTTCTCTGTAGCTTTCATAGTGTTCCATTTTGGAAGGGAAAGCCAAAGCCTTAGGATAATTCAAATTACCTGGTATTGGAAGAACAGCACCTCTGAGGGAAACTTGAGAATGTTGAGTGCACCACCTAATTAACAACAGGATAGGAACATTTTCACATCAGGAGACATTTAAGTCGGAGCACAGAAGGGCCACGATGTAGAAGCTCACAGAAGGCCGGCAGTAATGATTCATCTGTGCACAGCTGCTAATGGAGCCTGCATAGGTAACCCCCAAGATCAAAACAGCCATTTGTACTTAAAATAATTGCTTTGGTGCCATTTCCAAGATGCTTCTTAATGTTTCTGAATACTGTTAACTTCAAAGAACCTACTTTCCTATTTGAAAAATGGGTATTTTAATGTCTGCCAAACCACAGTTACATGAGGCATGATAGTATACAGAATGCTCTGGAGATTTCTGGTGAAACATCTCTAAGGATTGGAACTTACTGCATTCACATAGGCCACCTCTGAAAGAAGCAAGGCTCAAAGATAAATAGCATCAAAAGGAAAGTGTTTTGGCATAAGACAACCCGCATTATTCAGCTTTGCTCCAAAGTCACTGCAACAATGACTTTGCTCCAGAGTTGTTGTTGATAACTGAGGGTGTTGTTGGAGAGTGGGCCTTTCTTGGCACTAAGTCCAGGTCCTTGGCAACTCGAGCAAAGAATTGAACAAAATACCAGAGTAAAGCAGTAAAATAAGTAGTTTATTAGAAGAGATAGTACATTTAGAAGTAAAAGTAAGACGTGAGCACTAGAGAATGGCTCAAGGGCCCATTACTAGAAGTTACATTCCAAAGAGTGTGGAGTGGGCCACATGCAAAGGCGAGGCTCAAAGGGAAGAAGCTGACAAAAGGAGCACGGAAGAAGCAGCATCAGCCAGCAGCAGCACTGGCTTCCCAGGACTTGGCGTTTTTATCCCTTTTTCTCTAGAATGGGCTGTTCTCCTCTGGGCGTGGAACCACCTGATTGGCACCTGTGATTGATAAGAGGTATTGCGTAGGTGCGAGTGACTAGTCTGATCTAGTTGGATATTTTGTGCCCATTCGCTCTTCCTGCAGGGGTAGGTAATTACAATACAAAGGGGAGTTTTGGGTGGAGAGGGGATGTCCCCCAGGCAGTTGCACTCTGTGGGATGTGTAGGAATGCAGAGACCCAATGCCTGCCTCTAACTGCCTTCCTAGTTTTCTCCTTGAGAGAAGTGATCCCCATAAAATCTCTATGGGAAGCTGAGGGACAGGAGGTCTCTTCTTCTGTACCTGCTTCCTGCTGGGCAGGGGCGTAGAGCTGTCCCTGCCTATTGGGGGTTCACAGAACTCTCACCCTAGCTTATCTCAGAGGAGAGGAAGGGGTCTCGAGCTCCACCTGGAAGACAATGCTGGCTTCTTTGGTTGTGACTGGCAATCTTGCTGGGGATATCCCCTGTATCCTCAAGGCTCCTGAATGAGGACAAAAGTATAAATCTGTTAGTTCTTATGAAACTTGTGGCTATTCAGTCCATCACTCAGGTGGCGTCAGTTGTCTGAACACAGAATGAGTTTCACATTTAGCTTACTTGGCCTGTGAGATATTAGGAAGTCACAGGCTTTCAAATAGTTACCTGAAGCAGGGGTAGGAGACTTCTAATTTTTAGGATTCAGAAACTGATTTACAAAGCAATTAAGAAGCAAGGGGGATCTTCAATCCAAGATTCACAAACTGGTTAGAAGAGCAATCAAAGCCCAAGAGCTAAGAAACTAAAGAACTAGGGAGGAGACTTAACATTTTCATACTTAACATTTCTATAGGAAAGAAAACTTTAAAGTTTTTGAGTGGTGAAGGTTGGTTCTGCTCAGTTGGCCAGTAACAAGGGGAAACTAAGACATTCTTGATTAGGTGAAGGAGAGCAGAGCACTGTAAACATATGGGCATGATTCTCCCTAGAATTGTGACAAGAAGAGGATCAATAGGAAGTTCTGAACTCAGGGACACCAGATGATTTCACAAACTATGTGCAGGCAAACTCTCCCTTTTAGGTTTGGCAGATAATTTAAGTGATAATCCTAACATCAGCAAAATCTAACAATACCATCTTGAAATACAGGCAAAAAAAAGATTTCTCAGCCTTTTTTTTTTTTTTAATTAGAGAGACAAATGTGATGTGGAATTTTCTGGGATTGTGACTTAACTGAGAATTTTCCATCTCATACTTGTTTACTTAGTTTGAACAGCCACCTTTTATGTTAGCCCAGGGGCAAAGGGAGCCCACATGAAGGAGAGATTCAGGATTTAACCAAGATCATTTGCCAAGGCTGCCCTTCCCACACAGCAATGCCTTACAGGTACGAGGACAGGAAATTATCTGAGGAATGTGATATCACCAAGTTTAAACACAGAGAGGATAGGACATTGGCACAGGCCTGCTGGGTCTTGATTTCAGCCTGCAGAGGAGCTGCAGGAGGTTGGCAGACTCTCTGCCTCACAAGTGTGATTGCCAGACTGTCAGTGGCTTTTCTTCTTTTTACCCAAATAACATTGTCTTTGCAGAGGGCATATATACACAGCTTAGGATTTCAGATTCACCATGTCAAGGGGTGGGATAGAGAAGAGTTGGGCTGAGCCATTGTTAGGAGAAATAGGAAGGGAATAGTCATAGAAGGGTTACAAATAGACCTCTTGTGCAAGCAACTGGGTCTTCCATTTGGCTTGCTCTTCTTCTACTTCTGTGCACTCTGAGATGGGATCTGCATAACGCTTTTAGAAGAAGAAACTAAACCATGTGCAGGGGAGAAGTAGAAAAGCTGTTTTGTGTGAGGACCTGGTCATATACTAGAGGGAACAATAATTGTTGGCAAATGTCAAAGACTGTTAAGGAGAAAGGGAATGAGCGTCTTTTTTATCTCTAAATAATAACTCAGATGATAAGCAGCAATACATGAGAAAAGGTTCACTTCAATATACGTGTTTTCTATTTTTTTCTTCATAATACTTTATATATTTGGTGTAGAAAATCAAAAGAGCACAAATAAAATCAAAATCACTCATGATCACATTAAATAGAGCCATCTATTGTTACATCATTTTAATAACTCTGACTACATATTAAGTCTTGAGCTCTTGTAGAGTGAGAATTCCTCTTCTACACTCTATTCTTCTACTTTTTTCCACACTCTATTCTTTATCTCCATGCAGCACTATTTACAATAGTGAAGATATGGAAGCAACCCAAGTGCCCATTAACAGATGAATAGATAAAGAAGATGTGGTACATATATACAATGGAATATTACTCAGCCATAAAAAAAATCTTACCATTTATGACAACATGGATGGACCTAGAGGGTATTTTGTTAAGTGAAATAAGTCAGACTGAAAAGACAAATACCATATGATTTCATTTATGTGTGGAATCTAAAGAACAAAATAAATGAACAAACAAAACAAAAATAAACTCATAGATACAGAGAACATTTTGGGGGCAAGAATAGCTGCATAAGTGTTTTCTGAGTATTAGAACAGGGAAAGAAAAAAGGATGGGGTTCCAGGACAGGATGCCCAGAGTTCAAATCCCAAGTATGTGATTAATGAGCTCCATGACCTTAGGTAAGGTAGATGACTACTCTGAGTTTTTATTTTTTCTCATCTGTAAAATAGGTATTTGTTCAACAATTTCTTATTAAGTATTAATACATTACATTATAATAATAAATATATTACATGCCTTTTTCTGCATATGAGGAACCCAAGAGCAGGGAAAAAAAGGAAAAAAAATTCTCATGGAGTATGAAAGAGTAAAGAACCAAGTAAAATATACATGATACTAGTTAGTGATAAATATAATGAGGATGCAAAGCAGAGGAAGGACATAAAGACGAGGTATGTGTGTATGTGTGTGCATGTTCTTAGTAAAAAATCTCTATCTCCTAAGGTTTTAAGACTGAATGAAAAAAAAATGCTTTAGAGCCTTCAACACATAGTAAACAATAAATCCTAGACCCTTTCCTGCCCTGCGTAGCAATGGAAAGGCTGCAGAGAGTGCCCTTCAAATCCCATGTGTCACTTACTGTGTGACCATAGCAAGTTACTATCATCTTAAAAATGTAATGCTGAGGAGTAAATGAGCGAATATGTGGACAAGCTTAGAGCAGTGCCTGGCATGTAATGGGTACTGTGTGAATAACATCTGGCCCTGTAACTGCTAGCCCCTGAGTGGAGGACTCCCACTGCCCGCCCCCTTTACCCTAATATTATCCTGACATGCTAAGGAGACTCCGGGGCAGTAGTAGGGCCTTCCCCAGGCAAAGGACTTGTTTTGTGAATGACTTCAGAGTGGACCTTTCAGTTCATCCTAGAGCAGAGATGGTGAGGAGTGCAGTCTTGCAGTAAAGGTATTCCCATTAAGACTATCACAGGAAGGGGATTTACTGTTCATTGGGTGAGGACTGAGGTGTGGACAAGTAGGAGAAGGCTTCCACCAACTTGGAGGGGTTCATTGACTGGAAATTCTGGTTTCTCTTTGTCCTGGTTAAAACAGTCACCCAGATCCTTCTTGGCCTCTACCAGCTGCTTGTTTAATGGAAGTTTCAGTAACAAATGGAGAACTGAGACAAGCGGTACTCCTATCCTCTGTTCTGGGATTTCTCATCTGCATCGTGAAACCTGAGGACTGCACATGGCCTTTAAGTTCCTTCTCAGCTCAGACATTGTACAGTTCTCAGATGTACACTTAGACCTGAGGAAGATGAGTGGCTGAGACAAACTATCGGCCAAGGGCTCTAGGACAAGGATAGACTGAAATGCCCCTCTAGAGAAGAGGTTCTGCTTCACTTTGCAGATACTCCCTAGAATAACCATTGTAGCTACAGCTCAGTGATGCACCACTGGGCACTTGGGTCAAAACAATCTTGTTCATAGGACTTCTGCTACTAATGTTGGTGATATTCATTAAGCACTCACTGTGTTCCAGACCTGTGTGTACTTTATATTTTTGTCCTTATTAACATTCACAATGACCCTATGAGGCCAGTATCATTAATTTTGCCATTTACTACAGAGGAAACTGAGATGTGAAGAGGATGAGCAGTTTGCCCAATGCAAGTAGTTTTAAGCTGGAAAGCTGGGAATTGAACCATTGAAATCTGATTCCAAAGCTGGATTTCATTAAACTTTGTAAATTATTTATTTTTTTAAATAAGTAGAGTGGCCTCATGGTTATCCTTAGATACTGTATTTCTCACTTACTTGGTTGAATGGGAGGGAAGGGGCAGGAACCAACATCATCAGCCTGGGAGTGGTGCACATACCTGCCAGAGATGGTGCACGGCACATGTGAAAATAATTGTTGGGTGTCATGGACCAGGGAAAGGCATGGTCATGGAGGTGAAAAGATTGAGATGCACAGTTCTAGCTGTTCCTATTACCCAGAATCATAAGGATTCTCCTGTTTGACTTATAGACCCTTTGGGGATGAGAGGAAAATTCCTCAGAGGGCTGGAAATTTTTATGGTGGCCAGGGATGGTGAAGTTGAATTCCTACACTGGGGTAGGGGCTCCCACCCTGTGTCCAGGAGATGCCAAACCAGCTTTACTCAGTTGGCTTTCAGCACTGGAATGTGTCCTGTGACCCCAGTGCCCACACCCAGGAACTATAGCCCTAGCTCTTAGTAGAACCTGCCAGTTACTCTCCTCATTCTATGAGCTCTGGAAATGCACACAAAGCGTCAGGAGGCCTGCTGACTTCAGACAAGCTGCAGTAGTTGGGCTAACATTATTCTGATCTTATTTGAGTATATTTGCAAATTTCTTAGAGAAAGGAGAGTTAAAAAATCAAACTTTAGGGCCGGCCGAGTTGCTCAGTTGGTTAAGACCTTGCTCAAGAGTGTGAGCTGAGCTCTGAGCAACAGCAGTTCGATGCCCATCCTGAGCTGCCAACAGGTGGCAGGATGGCTCAGCTAAACAAAAAAAAAAAAAGAAAAAGAAAAATCAAACTTTACAGACCTCTCACCAGTTCACAAGACTGGAGATGCATTACATGCATATTGACTTGGCATTCATAACACTGAGTACGTATTATTGAGGTTCCCATTTACTGCCCAGGAAAAGCTGCTAAGATACTGGCTTTAAAAGGTTGCAGTTGTTAAGAAGTAGACATATCCTTGAATCCATGTTTCATAGTCCAGAATTCATGTTCTTTAGTCACCCCTCAATGGGTTATAATGAGATACAGAATAGTAGTGTATGTATGTGAAATACCATTAGTTAAAGAAGCAAAATTAACTTATAGCAATGCAGCCAGATTGAAGTAAATAAAAATACATGACTGGGATGACTGGGCACTGATAAAAATAAAAAGTAAAATGGATCAATTATTTGCTCTTAATTTCTATTAAAATTTACATATGTTCATCTTAAATGAATGTTTGTGTAGAAAGTTTGACCCAATGGGCATGGATTACAGAATGGTTCTGCTATTGGGGATTAGTTTCACTGGCTTTTCTTTTTTTTTTTTTTTTTTGCTTCTTTTTGTTTTTCACATTTCATTGGAATCAGAAATAGCAATTAATGTGATATTTGCAAAATCTCTCTTTCGTTGGAGAACTCTAAATATCCAAAGTCCCTGCACCTGCTCACTGGTAAGTTTTCTATCCAAGAAAGAAAATAGTTAACTGTGCGTCTCATCGAGTGTCTTCACTCTCTAAAGCTGTCTACTTTCATGCTGTAAGGAAAAAAAGTACCCCTCAAAGATACTCAGAGGTCATATCTTTTTATGAGGCTGACTTCTTTTCCCCTTTGTATGAGTTATCTATTGCTGTGTAACAAATTACCAGAAACTTAGTGACTTTAAAAAAAAAAACCATTTATTAGTTCACGCTTCTGTAGACCAGCAATTGGGGCATGGCGTGATTTGTCTCTCTGCTCAGGATCTTGAGAATCTGCAGTCAGGGTGTGAGCTGCACCATGGTTCTCATTTGGAGCTCAAGGTCATCTTCCAAGCTCATTCATTTGTTGACAGAATCTAGTTCCTTGCAGTTGTTGAACTGAGGTCTTTGATTTGAGCCTAGCTGTTGGCTAGTGACTGCTTTCAGCCCCTAGAGGCTGTCCACAGGTCCTGACCAGTGAGGGGAGACTTGGAAAAGTCCAGCTTGTGTATCTTAATATTGCTTATTTATTACATGAACATTATTTAACAAGCACATAATATAAGCTTGCAAAATTTTTAGGAGTTTCACAAATATTTAATCCTCAAAAGACATTAAGAGGTAGGCATTATTCTTGCTATTTTACAGATGAGAGAAACTGAGGCACAAAGAAGATCAATCATTGCCCACGGTCACACAACTGGCAAGTGAAACTTGATTTCAAAGCCGGGGTGCTGACTCCCAAGTCCGTGTTCTTAACTCCAGCCTGGTGCTGCCTGGACTCTCCACCTAGGTAGTAATTCCTTCCCACCTTGGGCACTGAAGGGTTAGGCATTATTTCCAACGGTTTGAGGGGCTTCGTGGGGTAAGCACAGCTCTTATAGTAAGTAGACATCTCCTATGCTTTACTTCATTATTTCACCTGGGCACACTATCATACAACCATGTACTCGTACTTGAACGTTTACTCTCTCATTTTTTTGAAAGGTCTAAGACATTACCTTCAGATAATTTGGAGGGTATTCAAACAGTTTGAAGGGTATTTCAGTTTATTTGAATTTTGCTCTAATTTTGCATAAGTCACTTAATTTTTCTTAGGTTACTCCTATGGGGGTGGGTTATTTGGAATGATAAGGGATAAGTCTGAATGGTGAACTTATTGCTCTTAATATACATAGCATCAGAAATATTGAGATAATTGACATTGCCACAGAAAATTGAATGGTTTACTCAACTCCTACTGATACTAGATTTTATCATAGATGATTTTTGGTTAGGAAAGCTAAAACATGAAGGGTAATACTGGCATGTCTTTTGAGAGTACTTATATATTCTTGTTAATTGATTGACTTAATGAAGGTGTTTCCTTGCATCAGTTCAGTGCATAACAATTCCTCCTCACATGTGTTGAAAATGACACATCATATCACCCATGACTGACTGAGGGAGCAGGAAAGGGGATAGAGGGCAGGTGCGAATGTTGAAATGAGAGTATTCAAGAACCACTGGAGTTCAGACATGTTTGGAAAACTCCTCCTTTCTTCTGAGTGTTTAAATTTGGACTGTGGGTTTATTTTACAAACAATGGATCCCAGACTTCTGTGCATCCTGGCTGGAAGTGCTGACCAGTCAGAAGAAAGCACCCAGCTGGGGTATTTCCAAGAAAAGTCCTTGATGTCAGAACTGAGAGGGGCATTCTTCCCACCTCAGAGGAGGAGCAGACATGAGGGTAAAATCAGGCTCAGGTTGATGGGGAACTTCTGCCTGAACAAGGTTGAGGTGATTATGGGATCAGTCACTCTATCTGCTATAGACATTTACACAGGTACCAGACGACCAGCACCTCTGGGCTCCTTTGTCAGCTCCCAGCCAGCGTTTCCTGGCCACATCAACAGATGGTTCTCTGAGGCTGCCTGGAAAGGAAAGACCTCTTAATAATGAGCTCAGAGCTTGTGCAATCTCTCTCTCTCTCTCTCTCTCTCTCTCTCTCTCTCTCTCTCTCTCTCTCTCTCTCTCTCTCTCTCTCTCTCTCTCTCTCTCTCTCTCTCTCTCTCTCTCTCTCTCTCTCTCTCTCTCTCTCTCTCTCTCTCTCAGTATTCTTTGTCATTAAAGGTGGAAGGACATTTGTCTTGCCTTCCTGACTAGCTGAAGAGGGAAACATACTGATTCCCTCTCCCTATTCCATCTCCCCAGTGCCCACATGTAATCATTGCACACCTGTATGTTAACTCAGGTAGAGGGTCTGAAATCTCAGGGCTAGCAGCTTCTGATGGATGCACCTTCTGTTTCTGTGGTCTGATGTTGGGGCAGGGGCAGTCTTCCCATCACAGAAACCAGTCTCACTGCCCAGTGTAGTACTACACACTCCGAGCACCAATTTCTAAGGTTTTCAGAAACCAGGTGTAGATTCACAGGAGGAATAGCTATCATGTGAAAAGTCAGTAGCTGTCCCAGGTTTGTGGGTGGAACCCAGGGCAGGCTCTCTCTGTGAACCATGGAGTCTCAGGCCTTAGTTCAACAGTCTGTAAGGGGGTTGGATGCCATGGGCAGTGTCTGTGAGAAACTTTTCTTTCAGAGCCCATGTAGCTTTGGGGGTCCTATTCTCAGAGAGATTGTTCCTGTTTAAAGTTTTCTTTTGTAGATAACAATATGCCAAAAATCTAACTTTGTGTGTATGCCACAAACCTTAGTGACATTTAAGATATACATCCGCTTAGACCTTGATCTTGTTTCTTCTCACATACAATAAAACCAAACTTCTTATCTTCTGCTGACTGAAAAAGTACTGCAAAAGCCATTGCAGTTAGGGGAACACACAGCACTTGTCTTCTCGTCACCATCACCAGAACTCAGCTTTCATTTTAGATCCCTTTCTTCATCGTTAATTATTTCCTCTTCATTCTGATTTCAAACATTTTTCACCATCAGTAGATAATTGATAATGAATTTGAGAGAACATAATGGATCCACATAAAGGATGAGGCTATTTAATGTTTTCCAGATGCAGGCAGCTGTCAGAAGCTCAGAGTGATCTGAGAAACTAAGGGCCCTTGAACCTTATTTCTCACATGACCAGGGCTCTGGGTCGACCCTCTGAATTCCACAATCCACATTCAAACCACAAGAAGAGGTTGAAATAAGTCAAATGATCGGGGGTGTTTGTCAAGTTATGCCATAGTATTATCAACTTTTATTCAAGTCTCCGAGTCAAAAATAATACCATGCACTGTTTGTGTCGCACTGTTGAAAGTTTCATTTTGATCAGAATTATAGTCACAAAATTGACAGATAAAAGTGAGTGTTTGCATATGTGAAGAGTAGAAGGAAATAGCACACTTAATGATAACTACATGGATATGAATATCACAATACACACAATCATATTTAGTTTCCAAATTCATTTTTCTTTAATAAATGATAAATTGTTTTATAATTAAAATTTGTTTCTGAGCTAGAGGGTAGTGTGGAATGATCACTAATCCCAGGCAATTCTAATTGCAACTTCAATGCAATAGTATGGAGTTTAATTTTATTTCAAAACATAACAATGCCAATTTAAAAATTGATGTTAACTACAAATAAAATTATATTTTAATGTACTTTTGAAGCCTGACATGTTTTTAAACCATGTTTCCTAGTTATCACATCTGTGAGCAAAAGGAGTTAGCAGCCTCTGGTAACCGTGCACAATTTTAGAACTAGAGTTAAAACTCAGCACCTTCATTTTCCTAATTTGCCACTACAATTGGAGATAAGATAAAGTATAAAAACTTATAGCCTGAAGGAGTTTGGAAGATGACGAATAGACGGATGCTATCCCAACTGCCTCCCAAGATCACATCAAAATTACAAATAATTTATGCAACATTTAGTCTCGGAAGTCCCCTGAACACTAAATGAACAGAACATCTAAATGAAGGAACTAAAGAAGAGGACACGTCAAGTCTGGTAGGAGGGGCACAGACGAGAGAGGGCGAGCCCCGCGAGGCACACCCCAGCTGTGGGGAGGCTTCTCCAGTTGCGGGAGAGACCCTCTGGCCCCACATCGAGTTCACTAGCCCAGAGTTGCTTTGCCAGGAAGAGGAGTTCTACGATAGCAGGGAGTAGAAATTAATAAGGATTCTCTTTGCTCGGCTAGGTGAGATTGAGGGCGGCTGGAGAACCAGGGGGGCCAGCGCATGGGTTCGCACACCAGTGAGCACTCACCCGGTTCCTGTAGGAGGAAGTAGCTCTGTGAACCAGGCCCAGGAGCCTGCGGGGAAGGACTGAACTGAGTACCTTTGGTGAACAACCTGGAGTTTTTGGGACTGTTGTTCCCTTGGTGTGGAGCTTGCACACGAACGGTGTACAGGAGGGCTCCATTTTTTCCCAGGTTGGACCCTCCCACAGAGGGTCAGATCTGGGACCCCATTGGTTTCGTGAAATTGGCGCAGTAGTGCGTGCCTGTGAGCATGCACATGAGGCCTTGGATCCCTACCCTCTGCCCTGCTTGTGCTGTGTTGCCAGGGAAAGGCTGGGCAGGTGCCCTCTGGCTCCAACAGGCTGCTCACTGGATACAGGAGTGCGCGAGCCACCTTGGATCCCCATCATCAACCCTGCTTGTGCTGCATTGCCAGGGAAATGCTGGGCAGGTGCCCTCCAGCTCCATTGGGCTCTTCACTGAGATGCAGGAATGCTCGGGCCGCATTGGGCCCCCACCGTCCACCCTGCTTGTGCTGCGTAGCCAGGGAAACGCAGGGCGGATGCTCTCCAGCTGCATCAGTCTGTTCACTTAGACTCAGGAGTGTGCGAGCTGCCTTGCGTCCCCGTTCTCTGTACTGTTTGTGCAGAGTTGCCTTGGCTGTAGGGCTGCCTAACATGATCTGCGGGCAGCTGATTGGGACAGGCTGAGAAGGGGAGTTTTCCTGAGAGTGATGGGCCGGGAGCTTGGCACCTGCGTGATCCGATCGAGGCTTTCCTGGTGAGTTTGTGTGGACTGGTTGCTGGTACAGAGTGCATGCTGCTCTGAGTTGGTGGAGGCCACTGACCACATCAAGTGGTGCCTTGGGGGCCTGCCCCACCCACCTAGAGCTGTGTTGCCAGAGGCACCCAGAGCCCCTGGCGCCTGGCCCACATCTCCGCAGGCCACAGAGTGGGTTTTTTTTGCAGTACTGGAAAACCTGCAACAACCTGTGAAGATATTTTTTTGGTAGTGAGCACGGTTCCAGAGCACACAGCAGCTAATTGCGGAAAGCTCACTGCAAACCTGAGAGGGAGGCCGGCGCATAACACGTTAAGCTCTTCCCCCCAATAGCTGGTGCTGAGTCGCTCAGAGACTCTCTGTTGCTGAGCAAGTGGTCTGCAGATTAAAGAGGATGGAGAGAGCCCCCAACTCTTTTTTTTTCTTTTTTCTTTTTCTCTCGTCTTTCTACGTGATCTATCTAATACATTGAAGCATTCACAGAACAACAGCCAGAATGAAGAAACAAAGAAACAAGTCCCACGTAAAAGATCAGAAGAAAACTCTAGAAATGGAACTAAATGAAACAGAGATATCAAAACTTTCAGAGACAGAGTTTAGAGCACTGATGATAAGAATGTTTAAGGAACTCAGAGAGGACATAAAGAAGGATAGGGAACCATAAAAAACAACCAGTTAGAACTAAAGAATACAATAACTGGAATGAAGAACACACTCGAAGGAATCACCAGTAGAGTAGATGAAGCAGAGGAGTGGATCAGCGAATTAGAAGACAAAATAGCAGAAATCACCCAGCTGGACCAACAAAAAGAAAAAAGAATAAAAAGAATGAAAATAGTTTAAGAGACCTTGGGGACAACATGAAACGCAACAACCTTTACATCATAGGAATACCAGAAGGAGAAGAGAAGAAGCAAGGGATTGAGAATGTATTTAAAGAAATAATGACTGAAAACTTCCCTACGCTGGTGAAGGAAATCGACATACAAGCCCAGGAAGTGGAGAGAGTTCCAAACAGGCTGAATCCAAACAGGCCCACACCAAGACACATCATAGTTAAAATGACAAAGCTTAAAGACAAAGACAGAACCCTAAAAGCAGCGAGAGAAAGACAGCAGGTTACATACAAAGGAACTCCTATAAGACTAACAGCTGACTTTTCTACAGAAACTCTGCAGGCCAGAAGGGAGTGGCAGGAGATATTCAAAGGGACACAAAATAAAGGTCTACAACCAAGATTGCTCTACCCAACATGGTTATCACTTAAAATTGAAGGAGAGATAAAGAGCTTCTCAGAAAAGAGTAAGCTTTAGGAGTCCATTACCACCAAGACAGCATTGCAGGAAATGTTAAAAGGGCTTTTTAAACAGAAGAAAGGGGAAAACAAACTAACCCAGGAAGACCAGGAATACGAATAACAAAATGGCAATAAATATGCACCTATCAGTAATCATTTTAAATGTGAATGGGCTAAATGCTCCAATCAAAAGACAGAGAGTGGCTGAGTGGATAAGAAAACAGCACCCATGCATATGCTGCCTACAAGAGACCCATCTCAGATCAAAAGACACACACAGACTGAAAGTAAAGGGATGGAATAAGATATTTCATGCAAATGGAAATGAGAAGAAAGCTGGAGTAGCAATACTTATTTTGGACAAAATAGATTTTAATTTTTTATTTTTATTTTTTTGAGGGCAGTGTCACTGGCCCTCATATGTGGGACCCGAACCGTAAAATGAAGACTACAATAAAAGACAAAGAAGGGCACTACACAATAATAAAGGGATCGCTTCAACAAGAGGTCATAACCCTAGTCAACATCTATGCACCCCATGTAGGAGCTCCTAAATATATAAAACAGATTTTGACAGACAAAGACAGAGATCAACAGTAACACTATCATAGTAGGGGACTTCAACACCCTTTGTCACCAATGGACAGATCCTCCCGCCAGAAAATCAACACGGACATAGTGGCCCGAAATGACACTTTAGACCAGCTGGATTTAATTGATATTTTTAGAGCATTTCACCCCAAAGCTACAGAATATACATTCTTCTCAAGTGCACATGGAACATTTTCCAAGATAGACCACATGATAGGCCACAAAACAAGTCTCAACGAATTTAAGAAGATTGAAATCAAATCAAGTGACTTCTCTCTACTTTCTATGAAACTAGAAATCAATTATAAGAAGAAATCTGGAAAGTTTACAAATACATGGAGGCTAAATAACATGCTACTAAATAGTGAGTGGGTCAAAAATGAGATCAAGGTGTAAATCAAAAGATACCTCGAGACAAATGAAAATGAAAACACCATGACCCCAAATCTCTGGGATGCAGTGAAAGCAGTCCTAAAGAGGGAAGTGCATAGCAGTGCAGGCCTACTTAAAGAAGGAAGAAAAATATCAAATCAACAGACTATCTTTACACCAAAGTTAAAGATACCTTTTTCGAGTTAAAAAGAAGAGCAAAACAAGCCTAAGGGGAGTATAAGGAAGGAAATAATAAAGACCAGAGCAGAAATAAATGAAATAGAGACAAAAAAAAAAAACACACACAAAAGATCAATGAAACCTAGAGTTGGTTTTTTGGAAAGATAAACAAAATCGACAAACCCTTGGCCAGACTCACCAAGAAAACGAGAGAGAGGACCCAAATTAATAAAATCAGAAATGAAAGAGGAGACGTGACAACAGATCCCACAGAAACACAGAAAATTTTAAGAAAATTCTATGAGCGACTGTATGCTAAGAAATTCGACGATCAGGAAGAAATGGATAAATTTCTAGAAGCATACAATCTACCAAGTCTGAACTGAAAAGAAACAGAAACTCTGAACAGACTGATTACTGCCAAAGAAATTGAATCAGTAATCAACAATCTTCCTACAAACAAAACCCCTGGACCAGATGGCTTCACAAGTGAATTTTACAAAACATTCAAAAAAGAATTAATACCTATTCTCCTCAAACTATTCCAAAAAATACAGAAGGAGGGAAGGCTCCCAAATGCTTTCTATGAAGCCACTATCACCCTGATTCCTAAGTCAGACAAAGATGTTACAAAAAGGAAAACTACAGGCCGATATCCCTAATGAACATAGATGCAAAAATTCTCAACAAAATACTAGCAAACCGAATTCAGCATCTCATTAAAAAGATCATACATCACAATCAAGTAGGATTCATTCCTGGTATGCAAGGCTGGTTCAATGTCCGCAAATCAATTAACGTAATACATCACATTAACAAAATGAAAAATAAAAATCATATGATCATATCAATAGATGCAGAAAAAGCATTTGACAAAATCCAGCAGCCATTTATGATAAAAACTCTTAGCAAAGTAGGAATAGAGGGATCATATCTCAGCATAATAAAGGCCATATATGATAAGCCCACAGCAGACATCGTACTCAATGGGGAAAGGCTAAAAGCTTTCCCCTTAAGATCAGGAACAAGACAAAGCTGCCCACTTTCACCACTGCTATTTAACATAGTTCTAGAAGTTCTAGCCACAGCAATCAGACAAGAAAATGAAAGAAAAGGCATCCAGATTGGAAAAGAGGAAGTAAAATTGTCATTATATGCAGATGACATGATACTATATAGAGAGAATCCCAAAGACTCCACCAAAAAACTGCTAGAACTGATAAACGAATTTGGTAAGGTAGCAGGATACAAAATTAATATTCAGAAATCAGTTGCATTTGTATACACCAATAATAAACTATCAGAAGAAGAAATCAGGAAATCAATCCCTTTTACAATTGCTTCAAGAACAATAAAATACCTAGGAATCTATTTAACTAAAGAAGTAATAGACCTGTACTGAGAACATTATGAGACACTGAAGGGAGAAATCAAAGAAGATACAAATAAATGGAAATACATACCATGCTCATGGGTAGGAAGAATTAATATAGTTAAAAAGTCAATACTACCTAAGGCAATATATAGATTCAGTGCAATTCCAATCAAACTAACCAAGGACATTTTTCTCAGAAATAGAACATAGAATCCTAAAATTTATGTGGAACCACAAAAGACCCCGAATAGCCATGGCAATCTTGAGAAATAAGAACAAAGTGGGAGGCATCACACTACCTGACATCAAAACATACTACAAGGCTACAGTAATCAAAACAGTATGGTACTGGCATTAAAAACAGACACACAGACCAATGGAACAGAATAGAGAGCCCAGGAATAAACCCATCCATAGATGGTTATTTAATCTATGACAATGGAAGCAAGAATTTACATTGGAGTAAAGATAGTCTATTTAATAAAGGGGGCTGGGAACATTGGACTGACACGTGCAAAAAAATGAAAATGGACCACCTACTTACACCATATACGAGAACAAACTCAAAATGGATTAAAGACTTAAATGTAAGACCTGAAACCATAAAACTCCTAGAAGAAAACATAGGGAGTAAGTTTGCAGACATTACCCTGAGTAATATTTTTACTGATATATCCCCTCGGGCAAGGGAAATAAAAGCAAAAATGAACATATGGGATTACATCAAACCTAAAAGTTCTTTCACAGCAAAGGAAATCATCTATAAAACAAAAAGGCAGCCTACTGAATGGGAGAAGATATTTGCCAATGATATATCTGATAAGGGGTTAATATCCAAAATGTATAAAACACTCATGAAACTCAACACCAAAAAAACAAACAACCCAATTAAAAATTGGGCAGAGGACATGAACAGGCATTTCTCTAAAGAGGACATACAGATGGCCAACAGGCATATGAAAAAATGTTCAACCTCACTAATCATCAGAGAAATGCAAATAAAAACCACAATGAGATACCACCTCACTCCAGTCAGGAGTGAGGTGGCTATCATCAATAAATCAACAAACAACAAGTGCTGGCGAGGGTGTGGAGAAAAGGGAACCTTGGTGCACTGTTGGTGGGACTGCAGATTGGTGCAGCCATTATGGAAATCAGTATGGAGGAAGCTCAAAAAACTGGAAATGGAACTACCATACGACCAGCAATTCCACTCTTGGGTATCTACCCAGAAGAATCCAAGACGCTAATTTGAAAAAAATATATGCGCCCCTATGTTTATTGCAGCGCTATTTACAATAGCCAAGACTTGGAAACAACCGAAATGCCCATTGGTAGATGACTGGATTAAGAAACTGTGGTACATTTATACAATGCAGTATTTCTCCCCTATAATGAAGAATGAAATTATACCATTTGCAACGAGATGGATGGACCTAGAGACTATTATGATAAGTGAAATAGGTCAGTCGGAGAAAGACAAATACCATATGATCTCACTTATATGTGGAATCTGAAAAACTAAATGAACGAGCAAAATAAACAGAAACAGTCTCATAGATATAGAGGAAAAACTGAGGGTTGCTAGTTGGGAGGGGGAGGGGGATGAGGGAGAAGGGGAAGGGATTAGACAGCATAAATAGATAACTACAATATTGCCACAGGCATATGAAAAACAGTTCGGGGAACATAATAATGTAAATATTTTGTGGAGTGTCAGATGGTCACATGTCTTGTTAGGGAGACCACTTACTTCATGGATGGAGTAGAGGCTTGATCACTGCACTGTATACCTTAAAGTGATGTTGTATAATATTGTATGCCAACTGTAATTGAATATATAGATAGTCACGGGATGTGGATTATACTGTGTAAGGGAGTCAAAGGAATTGTAATAGATATGTATGATATGGGGGGTGGAGTGGGTTGGCGAATTGGGGGAGAGGGATTGTCACTTTGATGGGTAAAAAGTATTACTATTGCACTGTGTTGTGCACCTGAAGCTAATTTAAAAAAAGAACAAACAAATAAAAAAAAGAAAGAAAATGGATAAACAAACAAACAAAAATATTCATCATAGTAACAGGATGCACATGAATTAAGAGTGAGACATCTTACTGCAATGTCTCTGTCCTCTATCTGAGAGATGGGTTTCAAGGGTATTCACAATCTCATAGGCCAGAGATTCTTGGTGTGATTGTATATTTGCTGTTATTTCCCATCTAAATTTAGAAGGAAGGGATGAGAAGTCTGATTTCACATGGTGGTCATAACACATCTTAGTCTAGCTGAGAGGGCAATCTCTGACTTTTGTGTTTATTTTGCAATTGGTTCAGAACCTGATATTTATCAAGAGCCTAATATTTTTCAGGAATGTTGTCTAAAATACAGTAGTCTCTGAATAAATGAGAACTGTCATTTCTGTTATGGTTAATATTATCAAAGACTCCTAGCCATGTATCTAGACCATCTGGATAAGGAAAATGAGGTATGGAGGGAGACACTTGGCTAGGATCACAGGATGAGTTAGGGTCCAGGTTGATCATAAAAAAAGATGCCTAGAATGGTTGCTCCAAGGATGAAATGAAATATGCACAGGATTTACTTTTAAAAAGCTTACAGATTAAAAAAATAAACTTACAGGGCAGGCCGAGTGGTGCGTTGGTTAGCAGCTGGCTTGTGAAGCCAGTTCTGAGTGTTCGGATCACATATACGAGGGCCAGTGACACTGCCCTCTACAGCTAAGATGGTGAACAACAGCTCCACCTGGAGCTGGGCTGCTGACACCGGCGAAGGCTAGGCTGCAACCCCTGCTGCAGTGGACTGCCATAGGCTACAATGAGTGGCCGGCAGCCTGAGTGAGCTGCCAAGAGCCGCTGGAAGCAGCCTTCCAGAGATGGCAACCGATCTGCCTCACCAGAGAAGAACGCAATGACGATACCAACATGGATTGGTGAAGCAATGGTCTCCACAACTAGACTGAAGAACAAAAGGACAACAACTTGTCTGTTCCCCTTCTCCGGTTTCCCAACACTGTTCCCCACCCCCAATTCCCCAATAAAAAAAATCTTAAAAAAACAACAATTCAGTACATGCTGATTATGTGAATGAAAATAGATTTTGAAAATATGAGACTGAGTTTAAAAAATGAAGTTTACTAGGATGATTCAACTTATATATAACTTAAAAACACACAAAAATATATGTATTGTTTATGAATATATATGCAATTGAAATGTAAAAAATATAAACTGAGGAACACTCACGAAATTTGTGACAGTGGTTCTCTGAAGAGAAATTGAGCGAGTTTGCATGTGGATGTCAAAGGCAGATGCAACTTTATCATCTTCTATATGCTTTGTTTTAATAATATCCAAAACAAAAAATGACTAAATGGTTTTTTGTGTCTTTTGTAATGAATATTTGGGTGTTTGTATATGTTTCTGCTTAAAAATAATAATAATAAACAAGGAAGAAGACCTTTAGAATAAAACCAGGCATGCACCTCCACACTGCTGGGGGAAAAGGTGTGCCAGGTTCAACGGGAAGATGATTCCAGTAACAATGAAAGTTAGGGGATGGCTTTTCAGATTCTCAACTAAAAATGGGCACAAATTTGCCCTTTTATTGCTCTGCACATTAATACAACTGTGTGCTGTGTACAAAAGAGTACTATGCTCAATTGAAATAAAATGTATGCAACAAAAATTTAGAGTCAGGGTTTTGTCTAGGTTAAAATTTGTCTAGTTTAAAAATTCTACAGTAAAGAATTTTACTGTAGATTCAGACAAAAGGCACTCGCCACTATGGAAACTTAGGAAACTCAATGACCAGTCAGAGATTGTTTTGTCATCTGAAAAACAACATTATTGATAGTTTGTATGGTCTTATGAGAATCAAGTGGCATATTTGCAGAGTCTTTTGCATTCTCTGAACTGATACATGTGTAGGGTACTACTCTATGATTACTAATAGTCAAGAAGTACACCATGACGGAATAGACAAGTCCCTGATTTCATTCTCATCTGACAATTTGAGATTATGGCCTTGAAGAAAGTTATAAAGCACAGGAGACTGGTATTTGTTTGGTTAGTGTAGAGAACCTAAAATTAGTAACAGAAAAGTTTTTAGTAAGCCACTGGTTATTGCCTTACAGCTGCCAACCCGTTTGCCACCCCCCACCCAACACCCACCCCAGCCTCACTTGCCTCGTGTCAAAAATGACATGATAAGAAGGTGTCTCAGAACACCGGGACCCAGTGGAATATCGGTAAAGCTTCCTGAAGGGAGTGTCCTGGACCGCTGAGGCCTGGTGGAATGATATCAGGCTATCTCCCTTCTCGGGTGGTTTTATTACCTTGGCGCCATCCGCTGGGGTAAAGTGTGTGTGTGTGTGTGTGTGTGTGTGTGTGTGTGTGTGTGCGCGCGCGTGTGTGTTAAGGTACAGTACGTGCTGGAATGCAATGGGGATTTTCGGGAAGATAGCCAGCAGGCACATAAATCACAGACCTTGGAGAAAGTAAATCTCGCTTCCTTTGATGTTTCTCAATAAAAGCTTTGCCTCGGCCCTATTCGGGACCTCAGTCCTCGAGATTGAAGGTACTTGGCCCTGCTTGCACCATAAATTGGCTCCTGTCTTTATTTAACCCTTCATCGCCCTTCCCGAGTTTCACTGCTCTATGTCTTGTGGGATGCGACAACTGGTATTTCTGTGTTCCTAAGAAAATGCATCCGGAAAACCTATGTAAATGAGAACTCACTGAAACTGCTTCTCGTATTAGCCAACCTTTCCTGGTTGAATGAATTTTTAGAATCAAATTAAAACCTATTCATTATTTTTATATGGAAGGCCAACTTCGCACAGAATCTCCACCCAGGGAGTCTTCACTATCAGCTATGAAAGCCAGAAGGACTTGGAACTCTGAGAATTGCTGAGAATTTAAGTAATTATCTCTGGCAAAGCAGGGGTGTGAACACCATCTGTCTTCTTCGGGTGAGAAACGATAATGAAGAAAGCTGAGTGGAGAAGATGCAACCTTGGGATGGAGATTAAGAGCAGCCAGCTTCTTCTATGTGGTTCTTCACACAGACACACACACTGTCACATATGCACACATACACACACACATATACACAGTGTTTTACATGCATTAGACTGTTCAAATGTAATGCAGAATTATCCAAATTGTCTTGTATGTTTCTGCCTGTGCATTTGTTCTCATAATTTGGTTCCATAAAATCAACTTTTATGATCCTAGATTCTTTATATTTTTTAAAGATTTTATTGGGGAATTGGGGGAGGGAACAGCGTTGGGGAACGGGGGAAGGGGAACAACTTGCTGTTCTTTTGTCCTTCAGTCTAGTTGCGGAGGACGTTGCTTCACTGGCCCATGTTGGTATCGTCATTATGCTCTTCCTGGATGAGGCAGATTGGTCACCAGCCTCTGGATGGTCACTCACTGCGGCTATTGGCAGCTCACGCTGGCTGCCAGCCGCTCACGCTGGCTGCCGGCCATTCACTGTACCCTATGGCAGCCCACTACAGCAGGGGCTGCAGCCTCCACCGTCGCTGGGGCTCTCAGCCCAGCTCCAGGTGGAGCTGTTGTTAGCTGTAGAGGGCAGTGTCATTGGCCCTCATATGTGGAATCCGAACTGGGGCCGCTGGCGTCCCAAGCCAGCTCTTAACCAATGCGCCACTCGTCCAGCCCTATGATCCTAGATTCTTAATAAATAAAATCTGATCATGTTCACTAACAGGTTTAAATGTCATAATGTCACATGTAGATGTATTTTATATGAGAAAGTCAAGCACATAAAATATTTTCCTTCTATCCTCTGAAATAAGGCCCAGAGGTTTCTTCCTACCTCTATCAGAGGCATAATGTATAAATATGTGGGCTTTGGAAAAGATTAAAGGACCTTCTCCCTTTGCCCAGGTCCTGTTCATAGTAAGACAATGTACATTCCTTGGCTTGGGCTAATATGGAGCAGATAATACATAAATAACGCAAAGCAAGAGCCAATTCAAAAAAAAAATATGTTTAGGTTTGAAATATATTGAAGAACACTCATTCTATTACTTAGTGACATACTCTGAATATCTATGAAAATAGGAAGATATCAATGAATTTTGGACCTCATGATACCTGTGGTCTTGTCATAGAGGCATGGTTCATTTCCAAACAAGCCATGGACCAGCAAATCTCTACATCTTTGCTCAGCTGTTCCTTCAGCTGAGAATGCCATTCCCCACCTTCTGTCAATGGGACTCATGCTCACTCATGACCCACACCTCTGAGTCCTCTAGTCCTGGTAACAACATGAAGAAGGCACATGCTCCTAATGTCAAACTCAAAATAATTAGCATGTAACTTCAAAACATCCTACTTCTCCTTGGCAGTACATTATTAGTCATCCATTAATGAGTTAAAAAACAAAGATGATGCAAACAAGAAACAAAAAATGCATCTTAAACATAAGAAGAAAATCTCAATCTCACTCGTAGCAAAGTAAATGCCAGGTAAAACTGCACTAAGATGCAATTTCTAATCTAGTGGTTCAACAAAATTTTTGTAGTAGTTTGATAAAACAATTATGTTTAGGCTATGGGGGAAAGGGCATTTACCTACAGAGCTGGCAGGTTTGTAAATATGTAAAACAACTGGGGATAGCTAATTGGAAATATCTAGTAAATTGGAGATACTGCCATCCTTTGACCCCAAAATTCCACTTTCAGGAATGTATCCTATATATATACTGGTACATGTGGAAAATAATATATGTACAAACTTATTAAATACATCATGTGACTGCAAAATAGTGTAAACAACTCAGATGTCCATTAGCAGGGGATTGGTCCATTCACCAATTGTATTAGATATATTATAGTGTATATGTACAATGCAAAATGATACAACTGCAGGAAACATAAGGAAGCTCTACAGGTACCAAGAGGGAAAATCTATAAGATATACTGTTTTGTTAGATACAGGCAGCATGTAACATTTTCAAAGGAGGGAATATATATTTCTATTTGCTTATGAAAGCATGAAGAAAACATCTGAAAAGATACACAGGAAGCCAATAACTATGGTTACTTGCTGCTTTCTTCTAATTTGGTAAAGGAGAAAACTGTGTAGATGAGGAACGTGCTGGGAGGAAGATAATATATTTTTTATATTTTTTGATTTGTAAAACATATTGATGTATTATCTAATAAAAATTAAACAAATACATTTTCAAACATTGAAGTGGATTTGCCATTTTAGGGGCTAACTCCAAACATTGGAAATCTCTGTCTGATGTGATGTACTGTGAATCCACAGGACTCATCTGAGTTCCCTGGAAAAAGCTGTCCTGATCAATTGTATGTGTCCACACTGGTGGGGGCGCAGAGGGGAGGGAGGTCAGAGAGGGGAGGGAAGGAGAATGGACATAGCATTTGCTTTTATGATAAGGACTCCTTTTTGGCTGAAACAGCTCTTTGAATAATAGTTAGATAATTTTTTTTAAAAAAAGATTTTATTGGGGAATTCGGGGAGGGGAACAGCATTGGGGAATTGAGGAGGGGAACAGACAAGTTGCTGTCCTTTTTGTTCTTCACTCTAGTCGTAGAGGATGTTGCTTCACTGGCCCATGTTGGTATTATCAATGCGCTCTTCCCAGCTGAGGCAGTCGGTCTCTGACCATTGGACGGCCTCTCTTGGTTGTTCATGGCAGCTCATGGCAGCTCAAGCAGCTCACAGCAGTTCTCGCTGGCCACTGGCACCGGCAGCTCATGCTGGCTGCCCGCCACTCATGGTAGCTCACAGCAGTCCACTGCAGTCCCACTGCAGCCTAAGCTGTCGTCAGCCACTCACAGCAGCCCAGCTCCAGGTCGAGCTGTTGTTCAAAATCTTAACTATAACGAGTGCAGCATCACCAGTCTATGTGGGATCCAAACTGGCGGCCCTGCTGCTCAAAGCTTGTGCCCCCAAGCCAACTCTTAACCAACTGAACCATTCAGCCAGCCCAAGTTAGATAAATTTATTACCATCTGTTTTTCTATTTATTTGAACAAAACGGTCCTTTTTTTAGGACACAATGGCATTATTTAAACACAGTGTTCTGTGATTTGAGAAACAAGTACCTAATAATCCATTTAATTCAGAATTGCAATGACAAGAATGATAGAACTGAAGGAAGAACAGTGGATTCGAGTTCCAGCACAACTGTGGGGACCTGCAGATCTGTTGGAAATCACTTAAACCATCTGAGATTTTAGTTCCTTTCATAAAAAATGGAGTCAGCTATATCTTTCTTACTCTTCTTCCCAGCATGTCATCAGATTACATGTGATGTGGACTGGGAGAACACAATCATCCAGGTGTTCACCTCCCTAACCAGCAGAGCTATAGGTTTCCTGGCAAGGAGCTGCTTGTTCTGTACCTTACTCACCTCCCTTAGGACCCCTCAGGTGTGGCCATCAGAGGCTCCCAGTGCCACAGGCAGACACAGAAGGCACTATTTCCAGCTTCCTGCTCTTTCTGACAATGATCAGCTTTCTGTCTTCGAAAGGATGAGGACAGCAAAACAATGGGCTGATGATGTGCTTTCAGAAGTACATCTACAATAACATTTAGGGCCAGGAGCTCAGAACACATCTAATATGAAAAGGAAAATCTGCTCCCTAAAAGACATTGTGTAGACTTCACACACAGATTCATTTGTCACATTTCTCTGGGTTTCAGGGGGTGGCACTTAGATCAGTGTTAGTCTTTCCAGAAGACACATACATATTCATAAAGCAAGAGCAGCCACTCTACAGCTTTAAAACCAAACTTCTGAACACCCATGATCATCAGGCACGCACGCTTCTTTTCACCTTTTTGATGTTACTTCTTTAACATCCCAAGATGGCCTTGGAGACTTCAAGGTTGAAAAGCATACAAAGGGGTACATCCTTGTATCCTGATCACAAAAGGGTACATACATTAAAGGAGAGGTTTGAGGATCTCTGAATGTCTACCCAGAGTGAATGCCATTGGTACAATTTAAGATCTTACTCACATACAAAACTGCAGTCTTACCCATACACACAAAAGTGAGTAGGAATAACTAAATCCTAACCAACAAGTGTGCAAGAATTTACTCTTGGCTTTGGAATCTATCTCACAGATCTCTCTCTCTGTCTGTCTCTGTCTGTCTGTCTGTCTGTCTGTCTGTCTGTCTGTCTCTCTCTCTCTCTCTCTCTCTCTCTCTCTCTCTCTCTATATATATATATATATATATATATATATATATATATATATATATATATATATATATATATAATATTATTATTATTCCTAGTTGTACTTTGATATGTTGACTTCCCCAGCAGATAAATGCCTTGAGTTGAAAGAAACAAAACTGACTGGAAGTGAACTGGTGAAGAATATTAATCCCTCACACATTCCTCAAAGGAACCAATGTGTCTGGAGAGAATGGATGGTCACCAGCAGCCCCACCTGGAGCCCCGGGCATTCTTCCTGCCTCAAGATGAACTCAATCCCTTCCCCTCTGGCATCACAGGCCTTGGGCATATGGGGTAGGGGTGGGGGACAGCACCTACTATTCCTCTCAATGAGATCTGACCCCTGAAGGATCCTGAGGGAATGTAATTATGTAGCCTGAGTTCTGAATGTAATTATGTAGCCTGAGTTCTGAAAAGGCTGCTGAAATGTCAGAAGCTTAACAATGATAAAGTTTTCCATCATGAGAAAAAAAAAATGTTCTGTCATTTTAGTATTATGTCCTTCTTTGGTGATGGGGTCACTGGTTGCACAATTTTGATTTTCTGATTAAAAGGCCTTGATGCTTTTGTGACTGGCTGAGTAATCCTTTGCCACACAGACCCATTGTTCCACTTGAACTCACCATAAATGAAGAATAATCTCCTTCCATGAGCTCCTTAAATTCTGCAAAGGCTGAAAAACTCCCTGGCAACTCCAGTCCTGCCTGGCATCCACACAGGGGGATTTGCGCTGCCAGTCCCCACCCCCACCCCATTCCCTGCACACAAAAAAGCTTCTATTTTTTCAGGGATTACATGGAGGGCAGAGAAAAGAGCAGCCGAAACACATGACACAGGCAGTCGTGTGAATAGCTGGGCCAAGGTTGGGCACTTAAATGAGTCTGTGACTGATTTACTGCATGGGTTTCCTTTCCTGAGGCTTTGAAGAAGTTGGTTGTACTCCACCCATCAAAAGTATAATAACACTACCTACTCATGAAGTGCTCAGAGGCCTTTCACCCAAAGAACTCAAAAGCACTTTTATTTATTATTGTAGAATCAAAAAAATAAAATAAAAGTTATATTCAGAAAAATCCTTATCCCTAAAGTCCATTGCCTCAAATCAAAGTTTTAGATAGGCCTTTTAAAATATCATCTCAGAGCCGGCCGAGTGGCACAGCAGTTAAGCACTGGCTTGGGAAGCCAGCGACCCTGGTTTGGGTCCCACATATAAGGGCCAGTGACACGGCCCTAAAAAAAAAAAAAAAAAAAAAAAAAAATTCATCTTATTCTGGTCTTTTAGAGTGGCTTCCACACTAATGCTTTGTCTCTGTACTCAACCATCCTGTGGGCTGGCCTGGTTCATCCATGTAGGAAATAGAAAAGCCCACCCCAAATCTCTCTTCCCTAAGCTTGGTATCTAAAAGTCCACCAGTATCTCTCAAGGCTTTTTTGCTGAGCACTGGAGTCTTGCCTGCACAGAATAACAAGCCCAGTGTGGTCTTCCTGCCAATCCATTTGATCAGAGACAAATCCTTCCTCTGTTCCCACAGGTTCAGGGCAACCAGAGAGAATGGGACCCTAAGAGGATTAGTTGTCCAATGAGGAAAGATGCCACAAACAAAGGCAAGAGCTGAAGAGAGGAAAATAGTACAGAGACTCACAGTTTGAAGGCTGCAAGTTTTTTTGTTTTGTTTTGTTTTTCAGTTTAAATTCTTTTATCGTGAAACAAACATTTTTTTAAAAATTAGCTTCAGGTGCACAACACAGTGCAATAGTAATAATACTTTTTACCCATCAAAGTGACAATCCCTCTCCCCCAATTCGCCAACCCACTCCACCCCCCATATCATACATATCTATTACAATTCCTTTGACTCCCTTACACAGTATAATCCACATCCCGTGACTATCTATATATTCAATTACAGTTGGCATACAATATTATACAACATCACTTTAAGGTATACAGTGCAGTGATCAAGCCTCTACTCCATCCATGAAGTAAGTGGTCTCCCTAACAAGACATGTGACCATCTGACACTCCACAAAATATTTACATTATTATGTTCCCCGAACTGTTTTTCATATGCCTGTGGCAATATTGTAGTTATCTATTTATGCTGTCTAATCCCTTCCCCTTCTCCCTCATCCCCCTCCCCCTCCCAACTAGCAACCCTCAGTTTTTCCTCTATATCTATGAGACTGTTTCTGTTTATTTTGCTCGTTCATTTAGTTTTTCAGATTCCACATATAAGTGAGATCATATGGTATTTGTCTTTCTCCGACTGACCTATTTCACTTATCATAATAGTCTCTAGGTCCATCCATCTCGTTGCAAATGGTATAATTTCATTCTTCATTATAGGGGAGAAATACTGCATTGTATAAATGTACCACAGTTTCTTAATCCAGTCATCTACCAATGGGCATTTCGGTTGTTTCCAAGTCTTGGCTATTGTAAATAGCGCTGCAATAAACATAGGGGCGCATATATTTTTTTCAAATTAGCTCTTGGATTCTTCTGGGTAGATACCCAAGAGTGGAATTGCTGGTCGTATGGTAGTTCCATTTCCAGTTTTTTGAGCTTCCTCCATACTGATTTCCATAATGGCTGCACCAATCTGCAGTCCCACCAACAGTGCACCAAGGTTCCCTTTTCTCCACACCCTCGCCAGCACTTGTTGTTTGTTGATTTATTGATGATAGCCACCTCACTCCTGACTGGAGTGAGGTGGTATCTCATTGTGGTTTTTATTTGCATTTCTCTGATGATTAGTGAGGTTGAACATTTTTTCATATGCCTGTTGGCCATCTGTATGTCCTCTTTAGAGAAATGCCTGTTCATGTCCTCTGCCCAATTTTTAATTGGGTTGTTTGTTTTTTTGGTGTTGAGTTTCATGAGTGTTTTATACATTTTGGATATTAACCCCTTATCAGATATATCATTGGCAAATATCTTCTCCCATTCAGTAGGCTGCCTTTTTGTTTTATAGATGATTTCCTTTGCTGTGAAAGAACTTTTAGGTTTGATGTAATCCCATATGTTCATTTTTGCTTTTATTTCCCTTGCCCGAGGGGATATATCAGTAAAAATATTACTCAGGGTAATGTCTGCAAACTTACTCCCTATGTTTTCTTCTAGGAGTTTTATGGTTTCAGGTCTTACATTTAAGTCTTTAATCCATTTTGAGTTTGTTCTCGTATATGGTGTAAGTAGGTGGTCCATTTTCATTTTTTTGCACGTGTCAGTCCAATGTTCCCAGCCCCCTTTATTAAATAGACTATCTTTACTCCAATGTAAATTCTTGCTTCCATTGTCATAGATTAAATAACCGTCTATGGATGGGTTTATTCCTGGGCTCGCTATTCTGTTCCATTGGTCTGTGTGTCTGTTTTTAATGCCAGTACCATACTGTTTTGATTACTGTAGCCTTGTAGTATGTTTTGATGTCAGGTAGTGTGATGCCTCCCACTTTGTTCTTATTTCTCAAGATTGCCATGGCTATTCGGGGTCTTTTGTGGTTCCACATAAATTTTAGGATTCTATGTTCTATTTCTGAGAAAAATGTCCTTGGTTAGTTTGATTGGAATTGCACTGAATCTATATATTGCCTTAGGTAGTATTGACTTTTTAACTATATTAATTCTTCCTACCCATGAGCATGGTATGTATTTCCATTTATTTGTATCTTCTTTGATTTCTCCCTTCAGTGTCTCATAATGTTCTCAGTACAGGTCTATTACTTCTTTAGTTAAATAGATTCCTAGGTATTTTATTGTTCTTGAAGCAATTGTAAAAGGGATTGATTTCCTGATTTCTTCTTCTGATAGTTTATTATTGGTGTATACAAATGCAACTGATTTCTGAATATTAATTTTGTATCCTGCTACCTTACCAAATTCGTTTATCAGTTCTAGCAGTTTTTTGGTGGAGTCTTTGGGATTCTCTCTATATAGTATCATGTCATCTGCATATAATGACAATTTTACTTCCTCTTTTCCAATCTGGATGCCTTTTCTTTCATTTTCTTGTCTGATTGCTGTGGCTAGAACTTCTAGAACTATGTTAAATAGCAGTGGTGAAAGTGGGCAGCTTTGTCTTGTTCCTGATCTTAAGGGGAAAGCTTTTAGCCTTTCCCCATTGAGTACGATGTCTGCTGTGGGCTTATCATATATGGCCTTTATTATGCTGAGATATGATCCCTCTATTCCTACTTTGCTAAGAGTTTTTATCATAAATGGCTGCTGGATTTTGTCAAATGCTTTTTCTGCATCTATTGATATGATCATATGATTTTTATTTTTCATTTTGTTAATGTGATGTATTACGTTAATTGATTTGCGGACATTGAACCAGCCTTGCATACCAGGAATGAATCCTACTTGATTGTGATGTATGATCTTTTTAATGAGATGCTGAATTCGGTTTGCTAGTATTTTGTTGAGAATTTTTGCATCTATGTTCATTAGGGATATCGGCCTGTAGTTTTCCTTTTTGTAACATCTTTGTCTGACTTAGGAATCAGGGTGATAGTGGCTTCATAGAAAGCATTTGGGAGCCTTCCCTCCTTCTGTATTTTTTGGAATAGTTTGAGGAGAATAGGTATTAATTCTTTTTTGAATGTTTTGTAAAATTCACTTGTGAAGCCATCTGGTCCAGGGGTTTTGTTTGTAGGAAGATTGTTGATTACTGATTCAATTTCTTTGGCAGTAATCAGTCTGTTCAGAGTTTCTGTTTCTTTTCGGTTCAGACTTGGTAGATTGTATGCTTCTAGAAATTTATCCATTTCTTCCTGATTGTCGAATTTCTTAGCATACAGTCGCTCATAGTATTTTCTTAAAATTTTCTGTGTTTCTGTGGGATCTGTTGTCACGTCTCCTCTTTCATTTCTGATTTTATTAATTTGGGTCCTCTCTCTCGTTTTCTTGGTGAGTCTGGCCAAGGGTTTGTCGATTTTGTTTATCTTTCCAAAAAACCAACTCTAGGTTTCATTGATCTTTTGTGTGTGTTTTTTTTTTTTTTGTCTCTATTTCATTTATTTCTGCTCTGGTCTTTATTATTTCCTTCCTTATACTCCCCTTAGGCTTGTTTTGCTCTTCTTTTTAACTCGAAAAAGGTATCTTTAACTTTGGTGTAAAGATAGTCTGTTGATTTGATATTTTTCTTCCTTCTTTAAGTAGGCCTGCACTGCTATGCACTTCCCTCTTTAGGACTGCTTTCACTGCATCCCAGAGATTTGGGGTCATGGTGTTTTCATTTTCATTTGTCTCGAGGTATCTTTTGATTTACACCTTGATCTCATTTTTGACCCACTCACTATTTAGTAGCATGTTATTTAGCCTCCATGTATTTGTAAACTTTCCAGATTTCTTCTTATAATTGATTTCTAGTTTCATAGAAAGTAGAGAGAAGTCACTTGATTTGATTTCAATCTTCTTAAATTCGTTGAGACTTGTTTTGTGGCCTATCATGTGGTCTATCTTGGAAAATGTTCCATGTGCACTTGAGAAGAATGTATATTCTGTAGCTTTGGGGTGAAATGCTCTAAAAATATCAATTAAATCCAGCTGGTCTAAAGTGTCATTTCGGGCCACTATGTCCGTGTTGATTTTCTGGCGGGAGGATCTGTCCATTGGTGACAAAGGGTGTTGAAGTCCCCTACTATGATAGTGTTACTGTTGATCTCTGTCTTTGTCTGTCAAAATCTGTTTTATATATTTAGGAGCTCCTACATGGGGTGCATAGATGTTGACTAGGGTTATGACCTCTTGTTGAAGCGATCCCTTTATTATTGTGTAGTGCCCTTCTTTGTCTTTTATTGTAGTCTTCATTTTACGGTTCGGGTCCCACATATGAGGGCCAGTGACACTGCCCTCAAAAAAAATAAAAATAAAAAATTAAAATCTATTTTGTCCAAAATAAGTATTGCTACTCCAGCTTTCTTCTCATTTCCATTTGCATGAAATATCTTATTCCATCCCTTTACTTTCAGTCTGTGTGTGTCTTTTGATCTGAGATGGGTCTCTTGTAGGCAGCATATGCATGGGTGCTGTTTTCTTATCCACTCAGCCACTCTCTGTCTTTTGATTGGAGCATTTAGCCCATTCACATTTAAAATGATTACTGATAGGTGCATATTTATTGCCATTTTGTTATTCGTATTCCTGGTCTTCCTGGGTTAGTTTGTTTTCCCCTTTCTTCTGTTTAAAAAGCCCTTTTAACATTTCCTGCAATGCTGTCTTGGTGGTAATGGACTCCTAAAGCTTACTCTTTTCTGAGAAGCTCTTTATCTCTCCTTCAATTTTAAGTGATAACCATGTTGGGTAGAGCAATCTTGGTTGTAGACCTTTATTTTGTGTCCCTTTGAATATCTCCTGCCACTCCCTTCTGGCCTGCAGAGTTTCTGTAGAAAAGTCAGCTGTTAGTCTTATAGGAGTTCCTTTGTATGTAACCTGCTGTCTTTCTCTCGCTGCTTTTAGGGTTCTGTCTTTGTCTTTAAGCTTTGTCATTTTAACTATGATGTGTCTTGGTGTGGGCCTGTTTGGATTCAGCCTGTTTGGAACTCTCTCCACTTCCTGGGCTTGTATGTCGATTTCCTTCACCAGCGTAGGGAAGTTTTCAGTCATTATTTCTTTAAATACATTCTCAATCCCTTGCTTCTTCTCTTCTCCTTCTGGTATTCCTATGATGTAAAGGTTGTTGCGTTTCATGTTGTCCCCAAGGTCTCTTAAACTATTTTCATTCTTTTTTATTCTTTTTTCTTTTTGTTGGTCCAGCTGGGTGATTTCTGCTATTTTGTCTTCTAATTCGCTGATCCACTCCTCTGCTTCATCTACTCTACTGGTGATTCCTTCGAGTGTGTTCTTCATTTCAGTTATTGTATTCTTTAGTTCTAACTGGTTGTTTTTTATGGTTCCCTATCCTTCTTTATGTCCTCTCTGAGTTCCTTAAACATTCTTATCATCAGTGCTCTAAACTCTGTCTCTGAAAGTTTTGATATCTCTGTTTCATTTAGTTCCATTTCTAGAGTTTTCTTCTGATCTTTTACGTGGGACTTGTTTCTTTGTTTCTTCATTCTGGCTGTTGTTCTGTGAATGCTTCAATGTATTAGATAGATCACGTAGAAAGACGAGAGAAAAAGAAAAAAGAAAAAAAAAGAGTTGGGGGCTCTCTCCATCCTCTTTAATCTGCAGACCACTTGCTCAGCAACAGAGAGTCTCTGAGCGACTCAGCACCAGCTATTGGGGGGAAGAGCTTAACGTGTTATGCGCCGGCCTCCCTCTCAGGTTTGCAGTGAGCTTTCCGCAATTAGCTGCTGTGTGCTCTGGAACCGTGCTCACTACCAAAAAATATCTTCACAGGTTGTTGCAGGTTTTCCAGTACTGCAAAAAAAACCCACTCTGTGGCCTGCGGAGATGTGGGCCAGGCGCCAGGGGCTCTGGGTGCCTCTGGCAACACAGCTCTAGGTGGGTGGGGCAGGCCCCCAAGGCACCACTTGATGTGGTCAGTGGCCTCCACCAACTCAGAGCAGCATGCACTCTGTACCAGCAACCAGTCCACACAAACTCACCAGGAAAGCCTCGATCGGATCACGCAGGTGCCAAGCTCCCGGCCCATCACTCTCAGGAAAACTCCCCTTCTCAGCCTGTCCCAATCAGCTGCCCGCAGATCATGTTAGGCAGCCCTACAGCCAAGGCAACTCTGCACAAACAGTACAGAGAACGGGGACGCAAGGCAGCTCGCACACTCCTGAGTCTAAGTGAACAGACTGATGCAGCTGGAGAGCATCCGCCCTGCGTTTCCCTGGCTACGCAGCACAAGCAGGGTGGACGGTGGGGGCCCAATGCGGCCCGAGCATTCCTGCATCTCAGTGAAGAGCCCAATGGAGCTGGAGGGCACCTGCCCAGCATTTCCCTGGCAATGCAGCACAAGCAGGGTTGATGATGGGGATCCAAGGTGGCTCGCGCACTCCTGTATCCAGTGAGCAGCCTGTTGGAGCCAGAGGGCACCTGCCCAGCCTTTCCCTGGCAACACAGCACAAGCAGGGCAGAGGGTAGGGATCCAAGGCCTCATGTGCATGCTCACAGGCACGCACTACTGCGCCAATTTCACGAAACCAATGGGGTCCCAGATCTGACCCTCTGTGGGAGGGTCCAACCCTGAAAAGATGGTGCCCTCCTGTACTCTGTTCATGTGGAAGCTCCACACCAGGGGAACAATGGTCCCAAACCTCCAGCTTCTGCAACAAATGTGCTCACTTCAGCCCTTCCCCGCAGACTCCTGAGCCCTGCTTACACAGCTACTCACTCCAGCAGGAACCGGGTGAGTGCTCATTGGCGTGCAAACCCATGCACCGGCCCCACTGTTTCTCTAGCCGCCCGCAGCCTCACCAAGCTGAGCATAGAGAGTCCTCACTAATTTCTACTGCCAGCTATCGTAGAACTCCTCTTCCTGGCAAAGCAACTCTGGGCTAGTGAGCTCGATGTGGGGCCAGAGGGTCTCTCCCCCAACCGGAGAAGCCTCCCCACAGCTGGGGTGTGCCTCGCGGAGCTTGCCCTCTCTCATCTGCGCCCCTCCTACCAGACTTGACGTGGTCTCCTCTTTAGGTCCTTCATTTAGCAGTTCTGTTCATCTAGTGTTCAGGGGACTTCCGAGATTAATTGCTGTATAAATTATTTGTAATTTTGATTTGATCCTGCGAGGCATTTGGGAAAGCATCCATCTATTCCACCATCTTACTGGAAGTCTCGCTATGATGAATTCTTGAATGAGTCACTTTCACATTCTATCGCTGGCAGGGTTTACTACTTAATACAATACTCTGAGCTGATTATTCTTTAAATATCTAAATAAATCACCAAGTAGAAACAGTCTTCTCCTCTTTGTTTGCTTATAATCCAGAGCATTCTGCTAAAACCAACCTATTGCTTGTTCAGCTATGGTAAACCCCAAAGGAAAAACTTCCTACATTTAAAGAAAGATATTTTTGAGCAGCATCTTTTGCTAGAATAATCACTCTTGAATATCTGGGGCTTGAAAGAATAAGAAATCAATAAACTTGAAATACCAACTTGTGCTCATTTTTGCAAGATATTCCAAAAATATTGGTGAATTATTATTTTCTAATGTAAAAATTTAGTGCTATAAAATTCCCTGTTAGCATTGCTTTAGCTGTGCCCCACAAATTTTAGTATGTTGTTTTCTTGTTTGTTTGCACTAAGTTCAACATATTTTTTAAAGATTTTTCCTTGAGACTTCTTCTTTGATCAGGGATTGTTTAGAAGCATGTTATTTAGTTTCCACGTGTTTGAAGATTTTCCTATTATTTTTCTGTTATTAATTTGTAGTTTGATCCCATTGTGGTCAGTTTTATTATTTCAGTTTTTTAAATATTTGATGACGTTTGTTTTATGGCTCACCATATGGTTTATATTGGTGAATGTTTTGTGAGCAGTTGAAAGTGTATCCTGAAATGGTGAAGTGTTCTATAAATGTTGATTACAACTTGCTGTTTAATAGAATTGCTTAGTCGGTCTGTATTCTTTCTGAATTTCTGTCTAGTTGTACTAACAGTTGTTGAGAAAGAGCTAGTGAAGTTTCCAACTATCACTATAGATTTGCCTGTTTCTCCTTTCAGTTCTGTCAGTTTTCGTTTCACATATGTTGTGGCTCTCTTGTTTGGTGTGTAAACACTTAGGATTGCTATGTCTTCTTGGTGATTGGTTTTATCATTATTACATAATGGTCTTCTCTCTACCTTGTAATTTTCTTTGATGAATACTTTTTCTGATTTATAAGAACTCCTACTTTATTTTAATTAAAGTTTGCATACTTTTATTTTCAACCTACCTATATGATATTTGAATAGAACTCCTTTTAGATAGCATATAGTTGGAACTTTTTAAAAATTTTCTAGTAGCCACTTTAATATAAAAGTAATATACAGGTAAAAAGTAATATACAGGTAAAAAGTAATATACAGGTAAAAAGGAAACAGGTGAAATATATTCATTTTAATAATATATTTACTGACTATCTTAAATATTATCATTTTGATATGTAGTCAATATTAAAATTATTGAGCTATTTTAATTCTATTTTTTTTTGCCCTAAGTCTTTGAAATTTGGGTGTATTTCACACTTGTGGCATACCTAAATTCAGAATGGCCACTTTTCAAATGCTCAATAGTTACATGTGGCTTGTGGCTACCATATTGGATAGTGCAGCTCTAAGAGATCAGGGGATAATTATAATAGTGAGCATTTACTGAACAACTACTATCACATGTATTAAATCTTTTAATCCTCATAGGAAGACTCCGAGGTACTTGCTATCTATTATACCAAGGAATGTGTATCCCTTGGTTTCTGGCCCTCTTTCTCCATCTTTAAAAAGCCAGTGATGGAGCATCTTCTGTCTTTTATCCTGCTTCCTCTGCTTCCATCATCACCTGGATTTCCTCTGAGTTGGGACATTATTTTATTTTATTTTTATTTTTGTTATTATTATTTTTAGAGGGCAGTATCACTGGCCCTCATATGTGAGATCCGAACTGGGCCCTCTGGCATCCCAAGCCAGCTCTTAACCACCGCGCCACTTGGCCGGCCCTGGGGACATTATTTTAAATTCACTCTGCCAACCTCTGTCTTTTCATTGGTATACTTAAGCCATTTACAATTAATGTAATTATTAATCTGTTGTTTAAGCCTTCCATTTCTTTTTGGTTTCTCTTTGTTTTTTCCAAGTTTTTTTTGTTTCTCTTTTCTTTTTCTTGTCTCCCTGTGTGTTACTTGAACTTATTTTAGAATCCTATATTGATATTTCTATATTGTTTATGAGTGTATATCTTTTTTTTTTTTTTTTTTTTTTTTTTAGTGCATGCTCCATCCACTGAGCCATCCAGGCGGCAGCCTAGCTCAAGGTGCTGAGTTCAGTCTTAGTTGCAGGTGATCATAGCCCCGCATCAAACAGGCAATCTTCTTGTTACACCAGCTGAGCCATCCTGCCAACAGTGACAGCTCAGCTCGGGTACAGCATTCACTGGCCGATGTGGGACTCGAACCAGCAGCCCTGTTGCTTAGAGCTCGTGCTCTAAACCAACTTTTAACCAACTGAGCAACTCGGGTGGCCCCGAGTGTATATCTTTTTTTAAGTTCATATTTATTAATTTAAATTATCTAATTTATCAGTTAATTTTTTTTCAAGTGTAGAAAACAACATAGCGATTAGACATTTATATACCTCACAAAGTGATAACCCCAATAAATTATTACTCATCTGACACTGTACATAATTATTACAATATTATTGACTACATTTCCTATGCTGTACTGTATATCCCAATGACTAATTTTTCTTAGTTATAGTTGATATTCAATATTATTTTATATTAGTTTCAGGTATACAGCATTGTGTTAAATATTTATATAATTTATGAAGTGATTCCCCCCAATAAGTCTGGTATACATCTGACATTATATATAGTTTTTATAATATTGACTATATTCCCCATACTGTACTTTACATCCCCATGACTCTTTTATAACTACCAATTTGTATTTCTTAATCCTTTCACCTTTCTCACCCAGCCTCCCAACCCCCTCCCATCTAGTAACATTGTATCTCTGTATACACGAGTCTGTTTCTGTTTCTATGGGTCTGTTTGTTTTGTTCCCTGCATCTACCAGTCTGTTTCTGTTTTGTTTGTTCATTTGTTTTGTTCTTTAGATCCCAAGTATAAGTGAGATCATATGGTACTTGTCTTTCTCAGTCTGACATTTCTCGAGTGTATATCTTTGAATATATATATTTTTTGTGGTTTCTCTAAGTATGACAGTATACATATGTAACTCATCACAATCTATTGATGTTGACATTTTACAAATTTGAAAGAAGTATAGAAACCTTACTCCCTTAAAGTCCTTTTATTCTCATATATTTATAGTAGAATTGATTTAAATTTTCTTCTATGTACGTTGAGAACCACATAAGAAAATGTTAGGTCTGCTTAAATATCAAACATAATTTAGAAAACTCAAGAGGAAAAAGAAATTCTATTACCTGTATATTTGCTTTTTCCATGTTCTTTCATCTTTCATACTTATCCCAAGATTCCACTTTTATCATTTCCTTTCAGTTTCAACAACTTCCATTAGCCGTTTGTTTAAGACAGGTCTCCTGGTGACAAATTCTCTTAGTTTTTCTCCATGTGAGAATGTGTTGGTTTCCCCTTCATTCCTGAAGCACATTTTGCTGGATATAGGATTCTGTGTTGACAGTTATTTGCTTTAAGCATTTGAAAAATCTTGTGACACTTCCTTCTGATTTCGTTTCAGATAAAATATTCATTGACATTCAAATTGTTTCCCTTATAGGTAAGGTGTTATTTCTTTCTTGCTGCTTTCAAGATATTTTAATTTTAGTTTCCAAAAGTTTGATTGCATTGTGCCTTGGCATGAATTTCTTTGGGTTTTTATTGTTTGGCGCTCACTCAGCTTCTTGAATCTTCAGGTTTATGCCTTTTGTCAAATTTGGGGAATTTTAGTCATTACTCATTTGAATGCCTTTAAAGCTCCATTCATTCCCTTCCTGCTCCTGACACAAGCATTAAATTTTTTGGTTATGTACTACAAATCCCTGAAGTTCTCTTCATTTTGTTTTTTCAAAACAAACGTGTTTTTCTCTATTGTTACAATTCAGTAATTTTTATTGTTCCATCTTCAAGTTCACAGATTCTTCCTTTTGTCCTCTCTATTCTTTTGCTGAACCCACCCATAGAGTTTTTAATTTCAGTTATTAAATATCTAAGTTCTAAAATTCCTTTTGTTTCTTCTTTATTTCTTTGTATTTTTAATATTTCTTTGCCAAGACTTTGTATTTTTTATTTGTTTCAAACATGTTCATAATTGCCTGTTGTATTTTTGTGATTGCTGCTGTAAAATCCTTCAGATAATTTCAATATTTGTGTCACCTCAGTGTTGGCCTCAGTTAATTGTTTTTCTTATTTAATTTGAGATTTTCCTTGTTCATGGTATAAGTGACTTTCAATTATATTCTGGACAGATTGTGTATTTCTGGACACTATGTTATAAGATTTGGGATTTTATTTAAGTTTCTTTTTTTTTTTTCTTTTTAAAGATTTTATTGGGGAATTGGGGGAGGGGAATCAGGGAAGGGGAACTCAGACAAGTTGCTGTCTTTTTGTTCTTCAGTCTAGTTTCAGAGGACGTTGCTTCTCTGGCCCATGTTGGTATCGTCATTGCGCTCTCCCTGGATGAGGCAGATCGTTCGCCGGCCTCTGGATGGTCGCTTTCCGTGGCTATTGGCAGCTCACGCTGGCTGCCAGCCACTCACGCTGGCTGCCGGCCACTCACTATAGTCTGTGGCAGCCCACTGCAGCAGGGGCTGCAGCCTACACCATTGCCGGGGCTTGCAGCCCAGCTCCAGGTGGAGCTGTTGTTAGCTGTAGAGGGCAGTGTCACTGGCCATCATATGTGGGATCCAAACCGAGGCCGCTGGCATCCCAAAACCAGCTCTTAACCAATGCGCCACTCGGCCGGCCCTTATTTAAGTTTCTTATAGCAAACATTTGTATGTGTACAATGTTATTGTTGTCTCTTAGTTTATTTCTACATATGTAATTAATATTTTGATTTAGATATTTAATTATCTTCTAAAGGTATTAAAAATAAGAAATATATCTATCTAAGAATGTAAAAGAATACCTTATTGATCTTTAAATGGGAAAGAGTTTATCTAACATAACCTTATAAGCAAAAAACATAAGACACAACAATGATGAATGAGATTATTTTAAAGTTGCAGACTTATGTTCAATAAAGGACACCATGGGCAAGGCAAGTGTGACTGGATAATAGAAGATGTTTTCAAGAAGTGAACTAAAAAGAGACTAATATCTATGCTAATTAAGAATATATCAAAAATAAGTAAGATTTAGGGCCGGCCGAGTGGCTAAGTTTGTTAAGATCTCGCTCAAGAGTGCAAGCTGAGCGCTGAGCAACAGCAGTTCGATGCCCAGCCCGAGCTGAGCTGCTGCTGAGCTGCCAACAGGAGGCAGGATGGCTCAGCTAAAAAATAAATAAATAAATAAAAAATAAGATTGGATCCAACAGAAAAACAGGCAAATAATGTGTGTAAACAAATTATTCATGGGTGAATAGAGCAAAATGTTGACAAGCATATGAAGAGATATTCAAAATCAGTAGTGATTGGGAAAAAATGAATTAAAATGATAAAGAGACATCATTTTGCACTTAAATGAGAGACATAAATTAAAAAGTCAGAAATGCCAAATATTCATGGAAATGTGTGAGTACTCATTTTAAAATACCTATCAAAGTGTTTGACTGACGGTAGGTGCTCAAACAATAGCTAAATTTCATTCTAATGTTTTTTACATATAAAGGAGACCTTGTGCTGTGAGTGTTGGAAGAAAGAAAGAAGTGTTCAGAGGCCTGAAGACTGATCATTTGGCTCAGATGCAGAGGAGACCTCAGTTGGAACTTATAGGAGATTACGTGGGAGAATGCTATAGTTACAAAGACCCTGGACATTACATGGTGGGTGTTTATGCCAGGATTCAGCTGTTAGGGATCATGGAGTGTAACTTTTGAGGGTTTATCAATGGAGCCAATTATGATTTGCTTTGGAAGAGCTTGTTGACTGAAAACTGCTGGCTGGAATTTCTAGTCATGTCATTAAAAATAACAATGATTGTGACCCTTGATGAATAACTAATAAGTAAAATAGTTGCTAGGAATGAGATGATTGCAAACTTGGTTTCAGATGATTGTCCTTCAGACAACATGGATAAAATGGAAAGAGAGTGAAGAAATCACAGAGGAGGCCATTTATTTGGAGACTTCAAAAAAATGGCAATTATGAATGGAGGATCCCTGGAGAAAAAAGAAAAAAATTCTTCCCCGGGAAAAAAAACAGGGAACAAATCTAATGAGATGTAATTACTAGAAAAGAGCATTCAAAGACATGGGGTGTGAATCAGGGAAGGTACGTCTATATATTTCATCATCAATCTTATCTCTAAAGTGAGTGGTTCTGGGGAAACTGGTGACACTGTTCAAGCTGCACTGTTCAAGTCTCCTGACTTACTCTTTAGTGGCTTTTTCTACAGCTCTCTCCTTCAGGAGGCAAGTTCTCCTGGGTTCTGGCTGTCTTTGTATTCTTCTTTTCCTTTTTGACTCCTCCCATCTCCAACCCACCTCACACACATTTTAAAAACTGTTCTGGGGACAGGAACTGTTTCTAAGTGATTTTGCATATATTTGACTTAACATGTTAGATTGTATTTGTCAGACTCTCAGAGTTTGGGAATCTTTTCAGAATAAAAGTGTTATCTCTTCTATGTATCTTTGCTCTTTTAAGAGCCAAAGAGGATGGTCTTTGCTCTCTAATTCTGAGCAATTCCCATTCTGAGGAGTTCAGACCCCTGAAAGCATAAAGAGAATGCAGACCCCTTCCAGTGCCTGGAAGTGGCCTGCTCTGAGTTCTCTCTAGTGCCTAGCAGAATACCTGGACACACTGATTTAGACCTGACTCTATAGAAAGGCATGCAGTATTTGGTATCTGTTATGAACTGCATGCTTGTGTTCCCCAGAAATTTGTATGTTGAAATGCTAACCCCCATGGAATGATATTAGGAGGTAAGTACTTTGGGAGGTAATTAAACTACAAGCTGGGAGGCCTCATGATGGGATTAGTGCCCTTATAAGAAGTGACAGTAAAGCATGTTATCTCTCTCTCTCTCTCTCTCTCCCACCCTCATTCCCCCACCCCCTGTCCGTGCCTCCTCTCTCTGCCATGTGAGGACACAGCAAGAAGACAGTCATCAGCAAAACAGGAAGAGAGTCTTACCAGACACCAGCTCACCCTGCACCTTGATCTTAGACTTCTAGCCTCCAGAACTGTGAAAAATAAATGTTTGTTTAATCCACCCAGTTTGTGGTAACTTATTATAGCGGCCTGAGCAGACTAAGACAGTATCTTTAAGAGAAATATGGAGAAAAGTACAGCTTATTCTATTGGTTTCCTTAAGTATTTAGAGTAAAGACTTACTTACACATGACAAGGAAGGTATACTTGAAGAACTTGGATTACCATCCACATTTAAGAAAATATACAGGAATTCTTCATAGGACTGTGACTAATAATCTGCTTGTGGGGGTGAATTCAAAATAAATTTAAAAAATACAATAAATAAGAGAAAAAGGCACAACTACTCCCCTAAATATTAAAAGTAATAATATTGTTACCTGTATTAAAATTGACCACAGAAAACGAGCACCATTATCATCTTCATTTAAATTAAGCCTTGTTTATTTAATTTATATTCATGGAAGGCAAGAGATAGCTTTAAGAGAGGATCTAGCTACCTGGTACAATTTTCATGAGGGCTGATGCCTTAGGCAGGCCTACAGAAGAGTCCTCTCAAATAACTGGGGCCCAAATTTCCAACTTACTGGCTTTTACTTTGTTTGGCCACAATTTTGCCCACTACCCAAGCCCACAGGTTTAGGGCCAAGAGATGGCACTAGGAAGATGAGGCATGTGGCTCCAGGCAGCCTGGGTTGTGAAAGCCTGTCCTTCATGGCCAGAGGCTAAGAAGACCTGGGCAAAGGACCTGGTGGACTGTAGACTGGACTTAATAGCAGGGTCTCACTAATGCCCCCAGAGATAAGATCATGTGGCTGGGCTGGGCTATCCAAGGATGTAGGGTTGTGGCTGGCAACTGCTAAGTCCCACACTGCTAGCCTCCCCCAATAATGACCACAGCCACTACATTACTACTGTTGTCTATATGTGTGACAAACATTTTTAGAAGTATGATGAATCAGATTAGTTATTTCCCCTCTCCTTCTGTAACTATATTTTATGCTTCCCCTCTCCCCAAGACACTGGAAGATCTTAAGGAAGCTGCCAGGGAAAAAAAGAGATGGCATGGAGGCAGATTTGGATAAAGACTCCTTGTAGGCAGATCTCAGGTCCTTTTACTGCCTGGGTGGTAAAAGCCATTTCATAGTTCCAGAAGACAGCCACCCTCTGACATAGGTATAACTTTGATTTTTAATAATAGCTAACATTTACTGGGTGCTGCTTCATGCCAGATTCTGATATAATTGTCCTATGAGTAGTAGCCCATTTAATACTCAAATCCTTTGGGGGTGAGCATTTTTATTTTTCCTATATGAGGAAAGTGAGGTGGAAGGGGTAACTCATCCAAGCTCATGCTTCTTATAATAAAGACTTAGCTGTGATTTGAACCCAGAGAGACTGCCCTGAGAGCTGCACCGACACTATACCCAACAGCACCTCTCATGCATTTGCATTAGGATAAACCTGCTCCATGCTTGCTTGTGACCTGAGCAAGTCACAAGTCACTTACTCCTCCTGTATCTTCACTTGTCATCCCTAAAAGAAGTGGGCATGACAGAAGAGAGAACAGGGCAATGTACAAAGGGCACTGACTATATTATTTGGATGAATTACCATTCAACAGTGGTACCAACATTCAACCATTCGAGGATGGCCTAGAATATTTATTGTGCCTTTCTGAGCCACATCTCAATGAATCTACATAGACCTTGTGCGAGGTGCCATTGGTGTCTCTATTTCCTTTACAAAAATAGTAAGGCTCAGATATAGGAAGGATGGCAAGCAAGATGAAGATGAGGAAGTTATTTGAATAATTCCAAACCTGGTTCTAAAACCCTAAACAACTTGGCCTCCCCTAACATTCTCCTACGACTCTAATGTCTATTAAATCTACTTTGCAGAGTTGGTAGGAGAATCAAACAAGGCAACACTATTGAAAGAGCTTTGTCAACTAAAAACTCCCATGCAAAAAGGAGCTATTGCTGTGGTAGATAAGATGCATCATAGTTCTCTAATTTCCCAGGGGTTGAAAGTACTCAGCTTTGGGTAGGAGAGGGAAAGGAAACAGATAGTGTGCTGAGGTTCTCCTCCAAGTTTTGGGGACCTCCTAAAGGAAAATAATACAAAACTATGAATACCAACTTGCTAGGGCTCTTCCTCAGGCCTTGAATGGGGCTTTCTCTGAGTCTGCAATTTAGAAGCTGTGTCACCCAGGGCAATCATTTAACCTCTCTGAGACTCAATGTCCTAGCTAGAAAGTGAAGATAGTTCTACCTACCCTCGGGAAAGAGATTCCTCAAAGCTAAATGTTTGACCTCACTTGGAATCATGGTGAAATGGTCCATATCATTTAAAATAGAAATGATAAGAAATTGACAGTAGAAAATATATGAATAAAATAATAAATGCTGCTCTAAGGGGGCATAAACATATAGAAACAAATACATACTGAAATTAATGATGGCTGAAAACAGACATACTGAAGGGAATATGAACAACATGTAACAGAAATCTATGTGAAAGCTACTGGTCAATTGCACATGTAGGAAAAGTATAGCAGTCAACTCACAAATATCCGCACTGCTCAAAGGGAAAGCTTCCTGTAAGGGTTTGAAATGACTCGTGCCAAGAGTCACAAATGGAAGGGGAGACAAGATGCCCAGTCCCACAGGAGGAGTCACTGAGAGCATCATGCAGAGAAAATAGGAGGCCCCAATACTGAGGAATTTCATGTGTGATTTTTAAGAGAATAAATCTGATTTTTGAAATGAAAATCACCTCCAGTCTTATGCTTATTCCAGCCATGCTTCTGTTGCTCAAAACTTTCTTGAGAAGAAAACTTTAGACCTGATAGCAGGTTCTATCAAATGCCTAAAGTGATGGCACGTTTTTCTTAACAGTGTTTAGATTTGTGGTATAAAATAAAATCACTCAGAGCTGAGTCTAGTGATAAAGGTAGATGAGCAATCTGGGTAAAAGCATCTTGGGCAAAAATACAAGAAACAAGAAGTATCAAGTAATAAGACAGATTTTTTGTGTGTGTGTGGTTAATATCCTCGCACTGATGATATTTCCCAAAAAAGAATGGAAGCAATCTGTTAGAATACATTCACTAGCTCCTCATATAGCTATCCTCAATTGGGTGAAGAATTTCTAGTGTGTTTCTTTATTTTTGGAATTATAATTACAGATTATTGACTTTTTAAAAAAATATTTTATTGGGGAATTTTGGGGAGGGGAACAGTGTTGGGGAATATGGGGAGAAAACAGCCAAGTAGTTGTCCTTCATTCTTAGTTGTGGAGAGTGCAGCAAGCTCAGCTCCAAGTCCAGTCATGCCACTCAGCTCAAGGTGCTGTGTTCAATTAGTTGTGGATAGGCATAGCCACCATCCCATGTGGGAATAGAACGAGCAGCCTCATTGTTAAGAGTGCACTTTCTATCTCCTGTGTCACCCTGGCAGCAGTTCAGCTCAAGGTGCCAAGTTCAGTTGCAGGTTGGGTATAGCCCACCATTCGAACAGGCAACCTTGTTGTTAGGAGCACATGCTCTCACCATCTGAGCCATCCTGCCACCTGTTGGCAGCTCAGCAGCAGCTCAGCTCCGGCGCAGCTCACTGTCCCATGTGGGAATCAAACCGGCGACCCTGTTGCTCAGAGCTCGCACTCCTGAGCAAGCTTTTAACCAACTGAGCCACTCAGACAGCCCTTCTGGTGTGTTTCTTTAAAGAGCAAAACAACAGTGTGACACTTAGTGAATAATAGAGCTATTCTAATACTTGATGTCCTCATATATGATGTGGGGTTAATAATACTACCTACTTTCAAGTTTATCATGAATATTAAGTGGCAGAATGTATATAAAGCCCTTGGTAAGGTACCAGGAATATATGAAGTGCTTAATAAATGTTAGCTAACATGTTGTTGGTGTTCAGCACTTTTCATTTTCAAGTCACCCTGCTGGGAGCATCTAAAAATTATCATGTTTAATCCTAAAAGTTAGGGATTATAGTCTTCATGTTTTAAATTGAAAAACCTGCCTCATTAAAAAGTATCAGGAGTGAATCAGTGGCTAATGGCAATATTCCAGCCCAGGTTATTGTGGCTTCATGTACAGCGCTCTTCCTGTTCACCACGAAGTCTCATGTGTGCTTTCAACTTACACACAGTGTTGATTCAGGCAGCTCTGCAGATATGGGTAAGCTAGATGTTGCTCTCTAATTTAACAGACAAGGAAGTTGACTAGGTTCCCCTTACCCAGTAAAATTGAGGAACCTAAACTTAAACCCACATTTATTGCCTTTCAGTCAAAGGTTCTTTGTAAACTGTACACACTCTCTTTAACACCAAGTCAACAAACAAAGTTAATTTGTAGGTTTTCACTCTGAAAAATCATAATTTGCAACCCTCACTTATTTCCTGAAATGTGGCCCCAAAACTTCATACAATAACAGAAGATGCAGGGAAATATTAATCTTTGTGATGAGCAAAGAGCAATTTGGCAAGATCACTTATCCTCAGGATCTGTTGTAAAATGTTTCTGGAAAATGATCAAACTTCTCTTTTGGAAAGATCTGCCATTATCATCTTCTTGGCCTTGCTACAACTTCCCATTTTAAATTTCTATTTTTCCTGTATAAATCCAGAGTCTTATCATATCAGTAGGAAATGATCGGTTTTGGATGAAATGCGTGAGATTCTCACCACATAAGCAATCTTTGGTGGAGTCACTCTGCTCTGTTACGATGCATCTTACCAGGTTATACCAAGGGCACCACGACCAGCCATTTACAATCCGTGGATTATTTTGTCACCATGGGCCACAAACCATCATGGCACATTATTCTTCCATTATTATGGTCGTGCAAATTTTAAAATTATTGCTCATTTTTAAATCTCTGTAGAATGGTCCTAGTGTGTGGGTGCTTCTGGACTTTGAACTATTGGTCAAATGGTCTTTTACTCTATTTTCTTTTGGAGACTGGGGTATCAAAAATGACCCTTGTAACTACCCTTGGATGCCTAGTGACTGGTATGCCTGTTGGATTAACAATGACCCAGCCCTTCAAGCATTTTTGTGCTTCTTAGAGGGACCAGTGGTTAGCTCTCCATGCTAATGCTGTGGGATTGCGGCATGTGGGAATTTTCCATTCACTGCTGGGCTCCATCTATGCTGTGTGCCCATAAGACCCTGTTAAACTTCTGACTGAATCTACCAACCTGCATACCTGGATGGTGCTATGGCTTCAGGTTTGTTATCAGTCATTTCTGTAGTTAAGAATTAAGACAAATGTGGACTCTTTATTTTTAATTCATTAATGTTTAGAACAACTGGGCGTAGGTATTTGGGTTGAAAAAGAGGTCTGTTTGGTTATTCGGTGCTTGGGCGAATGCATTCATATTTACATAAGCACATATTTACATTAATTTTAGTAAAAACACATTTGTTTGTACAAATATGGAACAGAGTAAGAAAATGTTTACAGCACTCCCATTTGCCGACTCAAAAAGGACTCACTCTGCAGACAAACAGATGAATCAACCTCCTCTACCCTCCCCCAGAAAATCAACAGGGAAAGCAGCCTAGGCTCTTCATGGCTAACTTCTGAACAATGAATTCACTTCTTAGGAGGAATCTTGGCAGTCATCTGGTTCACCCTTCTCTTCCAAACTGGAGGTTGGGGGAGTGGGAGAATTGGGGTGTGAAGAGTGGGAAGAATCTCCTCCAGCATCCTGACAGGTGCTTGTCCAGCTCTTCCTGAACAAGTTCAAAAGTGGGAACCCTTCCTCCTTAGGGAATGATCATTGCTTTTCTAAACAACTTTGTTAGAATATTCTTTTAAAATTGATGCAAAGTCTGGATCCTTGCAACCTCTTCCTATCTGCTCTAATTCTAACTTCTGGAGCCAAACAAAACAAGGCTTTTTCCTCCTCCAAACAATAGTGCTTCAAACATTTGAAGAAAATGCTCTTGTCCTCCCTTTGTTTTTTGCTTCCAGTAAACATCTAGTTCTTTAAGCATTTTTTTAAAGACCTGGTTTCTGTTATAGTTCTTTCACTATCCCAAGTGCCCGCCTTGCCCTTGGGTTTGGGCTGACCCAAAGCCAAGGATACTCTCTCACCTTGCAATCTCCTTCATCCTCTCATCCAGTTTTTGGATTTTTTCTGATAGATTGTAGGTATCCAGACATTAAATAAAATCAGAAAGTAATTGTTTTTGAACATAGTAATATTATTATAAGGTTATGATTATGTATCTGATTTTCTGCTTATGATCAATCAGTAGTTGGGGTAGAGATGTGTATTCTGAAATTTTATATGATTTAGTCACTATTATTTCTCCTTCTCCTGCACAAGTAGTGTAGATGTCCCAGCTGATGTTTCCCTTTAGAGGTTCTCAGTAAAGGCAGGGAGCAGGCCAGAGCAGTGGAAGAGAGGAGAGGTTTAAAAAAGGCTTCCAGGTGACTTTGATACTCACATGTTCTTTTCCAGGACTGAGTACCTCTGCCGCAAGGACTGTTCTACCCTTTGAGGAAAGACACCTGATTCCCCCCTCCCCCCTGGGTTCCACAGAGGAATTCCTACTCACCAGCCTAAGTGAATCCACTTATATCTGATACTCCACTTTCTCAGAATCTTCAGGTCAGAAAAAAAGTTGACTATGGATTTTGAAACTGAATTATGACTCTGAGGTCCACACACAAACCATTTGTTACTAATGTTGCATCTTATGGGCACACCAAGCACCGACTGCTTATGTTCCCACTCAGCACAACCTGTGTGTGTTCCCTCCCAGGACCCTTGGCTAGTCTCTCTGGATGTTTTAAAGGGGCCCAAATGATGTCCAGACCCAAGAGCAGAAGGGATTTCAGTCAGAAATCATTTAAAACTTTAATGTCTTAGAACATTTTTCTTTCAAATTTGTTATTTTAAGCACACATTGTGATTTAATGACTCTTTTTGTGAGTACAGTTTGTGGTTGAGGTCCAAGGACTAAGGAATGCATATTTAATTTTTTTCATCCTATAACCAGTATTTCATCTTAGACTAAATAGATGCACATTTTAGAATTCCCACAGAATCACTGAAACACTAATGTTTATATAAATGCTTGCATGTTTGAGTGAATTTAATGATAGGAAACAGAGCTGGTTCCAAAGGCTTTGTGGAACTTTGTTAAGTCCTTAATTCTCCATCAGCATCAATTCCTCCCTCATCTATGTGCTTACAGGACTTCATGTATATACATAACACTATAGCTTATTTATGGACACTGGGTCTCCCCCACTGACTCTTATCTTTGCAACAACGAAGACCATGCCTTTGCATCTATACCCAGCACCTAGTTCAGTGAATGTTCACTTGCTGGGCTGTGCCTGAACAGTGGCTGGGTTTGGACACCTGGGTGGAATTTTCAACCTCTCTGAAGAAGCAGTGAAGAGAACTAGATGGATAAGCAGAGAGAGAGAGAGAGAGAGAGAGAGAGAGAGAGAGAGAGAGAGAGAGAAGAGAGAGCTTTATGGTGGGACCTGTGATGATCAAAAATCTGTCTTCCTCAGGAAGCGAGAAGGGATGGATCAGCATTTCAGTTTCCTTACAATCCTGACATAGGCAAGGCTATGGTTTCATTTGGATAAATCTTTCTGGCTACATAGGAAAGAGCTGTCTAAAAATGTCTCTTTTGTTGGCAGAGCTCAGTGGACTGTGTTTCTAGAGAACAAATCCACACCTTATTCATTTCTGGATCAATAGCACAGATCATGCTAGTTGCCCAATAAAAGTGCACTGGATTTTAATGAACAAAAAAGTGAAAAACTAAGTGCTCAGGGTGAGATAGAAAACACACAAGAATAGTTCCAGGGGACTTCTCAGACATATGAGTAAAAATTTTTTTTGCCAATATGCACATGATTTCCCAGTGCATAGAATTTCTAGAACCAATTATTTCTGTTCCCACTACTTGACATGAATTTGCAAAAAGTGGTAATATTGCTCAAATAAATGCAGAACATATAGAGAAAATGAGACATTACCGATAAACAAATACATCCTGTCTTGAACACTGGTTCCCAAATCAGAATACAGCCCCACAAAGAGATCATTTTTAAAAGAATGAATTGAATGTTTAGAGAGTTTTCTATGAATTCTATGACAATTGGAAGACAAATGTATTTTTTGGCAGCATGTGGGAATAGGTGGGGAAGGAGGGTCACTCCCAGGCCCACCAGCTGGCAAGGGAGCTAGAGCCATTTTAATGCGAGTGGAGCACCGTCAGGGTTTCCAAGGGATTTTAATAGTGCGGTCGGAGTTCCCTGAGTAAATAGCTTCCATTTCCACTCCTGCTGCCAGCTGGCCAAGTGGGGGACCACCTAAGTTGTATGCCCCCAAAGAAAATGGGAAGGCAGGTTCTCTTCTCACACAATTCCTCTACCAACTACTGCTTCTTGCAGCCTGAAATTCCGCCATTAGAGTGCTGTGCCTTTTACCCAAAATTTATTCACAGTTAAAATGTAAATACTACCAATGAGAATAGTATTTTAAACTTTTGTTACTCCTTTAAGCCTATTTTAGCTTATGAATGGGCTTTAAAACCATTGAAAATAGGTATTGATTGGGGGAAGGAGAAGAGAGCAGAAAAGCCCCATGAGTGGTGGATCCATTGTGTTCCTCCGCCCTCCCTCTATTCAAACCTTTTCCCATGTGATTTTGCAGCTTCACCCATCAAGAAGTGGAGTTTATTTGCCATCCCTGGACTCTGAGCTTGGCTTTGTGACTTGTCATAGCCAGTGGGACAGATGAAATGCTTGAAAGTCACCTGGATGATTAAGCTTGATTGCTCTTGAACATTTGCAGTTGTCATGAGAATATGCCCATGCTAGCCTGCTGGAGACTTAAAGGCAGACATATGGATCAAAGCCACATAGGACCAGCCAGTCTAGCTGAGGCCATCCTAAGTAGCCAAAAGTCAGCCAAGTCCCAGAAATGTGAGGGAACTGCCCAGATCAGTGGGGTAGCTCAGGCTGAGGTGATAAATAAATGCATATTGTTATGTGCCTCTGATGTTTTTGGGTTGTTTGTTGTGTGGGATTATTGTGGTAATAGATAGCTAATACACCACAGAAAAAAAGGGACCAGGATGGAGAAGGCTGAGAATTACCAAGGCCAAGTTTACCTTCCTCACAATTATGAATGCATGAGGCTGCCTCCACATTTGGGCTTCCAGAAGACAGCAAAACATACAAGCATGATCGTAATGGCACCATCAGCCCACTCTTTGCAGCCAGGGGAGACTGGCATATCTTCCCATAAACATGGGTATATGGCATCTGTGTCTTGGTTGAAGAGTGTGGGAGTGAGCAAGGAGGGAGGGACCAAGATTCATTTCATAGCCATTATGCACCAGTGACTGTATTATAGGTTACATATGATCTCATCCATTCCTCACTATGGTCTTGTGAGTTGGTACTCATGTTCTCCATTCTATAGATGAGAAAACTAAGACCTGGAGGGATTAAATGACTTAACCATGTGCATCAGGGGCTGGCAAGCTTTTGTTTGTTAAGGAGCTTTGCAGTCCTATGGCAGTCCCTGTCAAAACTCAGCTCTGCTATTGTAATATGAAAGTAGCTATAGATAATATCTAAATGAATGAGTGTGTACCAAAAACATCTATTTATGAACATGAAATTGGAATATCATATAGTTTTCACATGTCACAATATAATATTCTTTTGATTTTTCCCCTAACCATTTAAAAAAGTAAAAACCATTCTTATTCTTAGCTCATAGGCTGTACAAAACTAGGCAGCAGGCCAGCACTTGCCAACCCCTGATGTCAAAAAGCAGGGCTTAGATTCAAACCTATACAATTTTGCAACTGACTGGGAAGCAAAATATCTTTGTAGAGTTTGTCGAGGAAAAACATGCAGCCTAAGAGAAAACTTATAAGAGTTTATTTGAGCCAAACTGACAATTGCCAGAAAGCAAAATTTCAAAGGTTTGAGAAAATGCTCCACGAAATGGCAGTTTATAGCCTATTTTATACATAAAATCAAAGGAGGAAGTTATATGAAATCCATTGGTGATAGATTAAGGGGATCGGAGAAAGCAAAGCAGGGAAATCTCTGGGATTGGATAAAAGTAAATTGAATACACAAGTAGTTCTTTTACATAGGTGGATGCAGGATAGTTAACAGTTTGCTTTTTACAGCATATAGAGATGGTAATCAGGAGACAAGTATAATAATGAGGAATTTTGTAGTTTCCAGCTCTGATCTGGAAAACAGATTACAGACATTCCAAAGATGTTATCTTAGGTGCAAAAAGACAACAGGCAGGCCCACTGAAAAGGCACAGATTAACTTTATGAAGGAAGGCCATTAGTTATGGAATTTTTTTTGTGATCCCTCCATCTTATGTGGTTATTTTCAGTCTCCTGACCTTGTTGGGCTAATATGTGGCCCCTTCTCCATCCACAAGTTTAAACATTTCTTTGGTCTTGTTACCTTCATTACTGCCATTTAATACTTTCTTATATGAAAACAGATAAACGTCAAGAAAATGTCCAACTCACTCTTTAAATGGTATTAGACATAGCATGTGAAACTACTGGCACTTTGTTTGCAGTTCTCATGGAATCAACTAGATTGACACAAAGTGTGCATGCATTCATGTGTGTGTGTGTATGTGTTTATGTATGTGCATGTGTGCATTTCTGTGTGTATGTGCATAGGTGTGAATATGTTGAATATAGACTTCCGAAAAGTCATGGCACATCATGGCAGACAATATATTTGAGGTGGGTACACAGTACTATGATTACCTCCAAATTGCAGATAAAGAAAATGAGGTTTAGAGAGGAGAAGCAGCTTGTACAAATTTACTCCATAAATGGAGCCAACATTCAAGTGCTGGTTAGCTTGGCTCCAGATACAGTGCCCTAACCATCCACTTGTGCTCTTCACTCTCCTAGGAAAAGACAGTCCCCTCTGGCCTTGGCTATCTCAAGAAGCCCTTGCCTGCCATCAGCTCTCTTAGAATCACACTCTGCCTTAGGCTCTTTCACCAGAACAAAACAGAAAAATAAATAGTCATGACACGATAAAAGAAACTGGAATAGACTGTTTAAAATCATGAGTGGAAAGCAAACTATTAGAAGATAGTACCCCTCACCGCAGATCTTTGTGCTGTGTTTATGAAGTTTTTATGCTTGGTAGAGTCTAATATCATTTCATGATAATTTGATTAATGTACAAGAAGCCGATCAAGTGCAATTGTTTCACATGCTGTCATGTTTCACAGCAGAGTTTCACCCATGAAACAAGCCGGGTGCCCTTTCTGATCATGGATGACACGTCCACAGTCTTCTCAGAACAAAAACACTGGCTTCTCCTACCTGGCTGGTCCAAAGAGTTCCCCACCTAGAAAAAGTCCACGTCTCCCCCAGACCATTTCCACCCTGCCCGTCTCTGTGCTACCAGGGCCAGAATTGGCACACTTGGGTGTGCCAATCCTTCCCTTGGCCCTTTACTTTTAATTAACAAAGCATAAAACACACATCAAATGTTGATTTTTCTAGGTTCTTCTCTCCCTTGTATGATACAGTTAAATTGGACATCTGCATGTATTACAAAGTATGTTTCTGAAACCCTAGTTTCTGTTTTCTTGTGCATCCATTTGTCAGTCTTGTGAATTTGGACAAGACATTTCAATTTCTGAGAATTGGTTTCCTTCACTGTGGAATAAGTGGTTGTAATCATATTTGTGAAAGCATTTTAAAAACTCTAAAAGCCCATGTGTACTTAAGCAAAAATTATATTAAACCCACAAAGGGTCCACAGCTTAAATTGTGAAAACACTCACCAGTCAGAGAGGCTATTACCAGACTGAATACGATCAGCGTGAACTCATGAAATGCAGTGGCTGGCCCTCTGACCCAGGTTATGGCTGGCTGTGCACCAGCTGGCAGCACCCCTGCCACAGCGTCCTGTTGTCACTGCCACAGGGGCTCCTCTGTTTCCATTGCTTCCCTTCTCCAACTACTTTCAATCCTGATATATCCAATTTTTTCAAAACTGCAGCCACCACTGCTTTACAACCAGATTTTGCAGCATTACTGACTCTGCCTAACTTACTATAAACAAAAAGTGGAAGGAGTCATGAAGTATAATATTGCAATCAACATATGAGGTTTAAGAAGTCATGCATTCTTGTTCTTTGTCATTCAAGGTTTGATTATCATAAAGCAGATATGATTTTATCTCAACAAATGAAGTAATAATGAAATGTACATTTATCTTTTATTTTGAGTCCTCTTCTCTCTTCAGGTCCTGGCAACCACACTGGCTACCTATGCAGTTTATTCATGCTACATACTGTCTGCAATTTAGCACTAGCCATACAGAAAAGAAAGTTTAGAGGTTCCATGAAAGATCTTTGGTCTACTAAGTGGACCTGATGGGATATTCTCAACTTGCTGGTTAAGATGTCAATTTTGGACAGATTGGATGGAGCCAGATAATGAAAGATCTTATACTCAGAAATGATATTGCAGGTCATGGAGGGTTACCAAAAGGCTAAACACACTGGCTTAGTGTGGACTTGTTTGCATTTTGCAAAGTTTACTCAGGCAGTGGAGTAGATGATGGTTTGAGGGAAATGATAAAGTCAGGAAGACTGGTTAGAAAGCTAGGTGAGTAATCCAGTGGAAGAAAGATAACTGTTTAAACCAAAATAGTGGGGCTAGGAAAAGGGAAGTGGGTTTGATGGCTACTTAGGGAAAATAAATCATGAGACTTGCAGATCAGTTAGGTGAAGAGGGCAAAGAAGAGAGGACTCCCATGTTTCTGGAGTAGGTAAATGGGGGAATGCAATGATGTTATCTATAAGAGTTTTGTAAAATGAAAGCCAGCTTGTGGAGGAAGAGGATGTGTTTAGTTTGGTTGGAAATGCTTTGGAGATATACAAGAAGAGTTGCCCAGAAAGCACTGGGTAACACATATAAAAGCTAGAAGAGAGGAACCAGCTTTCAAGTGGTAGCAGAAGCCATGGAGTTAAATGAAATCACCCAGGAAGATTGAATGGTGTCAGAAAATAAGATTGTAGATGAAGCCATAATGAATTTCAATGTCTGTGATGTGGACACAGGAAGAGAAAACAATAAAGTTGGCTGAGGAGCTGTGAGCAAGGAATAGGACTCCAGGCAAGAGCAGTTCCACGGGAATCAAGAGAAGCCAGAATGGCAAGTTAGGAATATCCAGGAGTGTCATATATTGTAGAAGATGTTAAAAAATCAGGACCAAAAGCTGCCTGTTGGAACTTGCCATCCAGAAGGTAACTAAAACTTAATGACAATAGTTTCAATTGAGAATAAATTGCCTCTAAATTCTTGTTCACTCTAAGATTCTACACGTCTGTGATGGGTGGTGGCCAATTCATAAGGCCCATCTTTGAAAGAAGTTTAAGATTAGAGTTCTACATATCTCTGTTTCATAGAAATATGTGTATTTTAAAATTCCTAATAACATTCTTCCTTTTCTAACCACATTATATTCTAGTTTAATATCACTGAGAGTTATTTTCTTTTTTACTTTCTGCCAGACTGAAGGATGATTAAAATTGGTGTGGCACATGTGAGACTAGGGTTTATTTTATCTATGAACTAGACTCAGCTCTAAATGATGGCTAATGTTTGTTGAAATCTTGATGTCAGTTCTGATTTTCCATTCAGAGGAACAGAAGTACTTGATTTCCTTTTTAACTGCGTGATCCAGTGCTCATTCCCTCAAGCAATCCAACAGTTTTTCCACTGCTGGATTAAATGGCCCGATGTCCTAGTATTTGGGGATGGGAAGGCAGAAAATAATAAGTAGTGATTTTATTTGTTTCTACAAGTTACAGAAATGTGCTGGGTCTTTCCTTGGGGTCTTGTGTCAGGAGGTTGGGAACCAGCTGTGACAAGTGAAGCGGATCAAGTTCAATGGATCAGTACAATGTGTAGAATGAACAAAGTCCCTAAAATGTTTACATGCCATGCCAAGGAGTCTTAATAGATCAAAATTAAAATCTGAACATGTTCCTTCCTTAAAGCACAGCTCAAGATGGTCTCTAAAGAATGAATGGGAATTAACTAAAGGGTTGAGTTTAAACATATAGAGCCAGCAGATGAATTAGCATTTCAAGCACTGTGGAGACTTGCGTTTCATGGACTGGAATAAGTAATTTGTTATGGTATTTCTATTTAGAATTCTTCACTGGACACTAGAATCTTTACTGGTGATAATTTTTTTCTCAAATAACTTCACTTTATATTGCTACAAAAAGAAAACAAAAATTATCTATTCAAAGACCATTTAAAGTGCATTTATTTCGATGTGAATTGAGGAGACATACCTGTATTTTAATCTCACACACACTCTTCAGACACCCTCACACAGGCTACAAATATCTTAAATCCATAAATGTTACCTTAAGGGATTTTAAATCATAAAAATTTGAGGACAGATTTGTAACTACAATTAAAAATCTCACGATTTTCCATAAAACATCTTTTTAAGCTCTGGAAAAATTGCTTTCAAAAATCTGTTCTATAACTTTACTTTCATTCTTAAAATCTGAGAGCCCAAAAGTTAAAAAAGAAAAAGAAGTTTGCCTGGAGCTCGGTTCCCAGAGCCTAGAGCCTTCCTAACACGGGCTGGACACATACCCCACAATCAGCTGACTTCACTGAGACTGAGCCAAAGAACTCCAAAGTTTAACTGATCGTCTCTTTTATTTTATCCACAGTGAATTTTCATTTGTTAGGAGAGAAATAATTCCTTTTTATCTCTGTCTTTTCTTGACTAATTCAATTAAATCAGCTCTCAAATATATCATGGGATTAGTGCAAGCATATAGATTTTATTCTTGAATGACATAGATCTAACTTTGTAATTTCTAATAAAATGTAATTTTTATTTATTAAACTTGACATTTTCAAATATAAATAACAGCAATTCACACAGAGATTAAAGGACTATAAGACCTGTTAAAAAAAAGAAAAAAACCCTTTGTTATAAATGATTTAATATAGGTACTGAGCAAAGCCTTGTCAGAATCATGCTGAGAAAAGTTATATCAACCTTCAGGATTTTAAAAGTTTAAGAAAAATATGGAAGTGAATTTTATATTTTGCCTCCATGCAAACATTTTTCTGAGGTGATTGTGTTTTTAAACTGGAGTTGTAAAAATTTTGAGGGCATCTCTGGCAGGACATGGTGCAGCTCTTAGTGACATGCCCGGGGGGCTGATGGAGGTGTTGAGTCATCTTTTTCCAGGATGACAGGCCTCCATTTCTTCCCACAATGCCAGGTCACCATCCTAACCTCCCAAATCCCAAGAGGACATGACAATTAGGATCACTATTTCTTCTTCAGTGGGCATGTGGGACATGGGTGCTAACAGAAATGTGTGTAAGTGGGGATCAGAGGTCTGTAGCATGAACAACTTTTATCCCAGTACTCATCCAAATATATGAGGTGTGATCAAACAATATGGTGAATGTTTAAGTTTAAAAAATTATTACAGTAAAAGACACATTGTCATTAATTCTCCTCAGAATTCAATTCTCCCTCACTTCAAATACACTTATCCCACCATTCTTGCTACTTTCTGAAGCAGTTATGGGAGTTCTCCTTTGTTTGTGTCTTTAGTCACTACTGTGCATTGGTGTTAGGGTTTATGACTTCAGAGTCATTAAAACTGAAGCAACACACAGAGGTGACTTAGTCCAGGACTGGTTTTGTCATGCCCAATCCTGTGGTTTTAATCTAGTAAGTGTCCAAGGGAGAAAGAGCAAGCGAGAGATCTCTGCCTCAACACTATATACCCCCACCCCCCAGTTGGTTACTTTCTCAGTTTCCTTCTTTCTTCTTTGCCTCTCACTTTGCCAACTTCAGCAGCTCCTGACCAGGATCTCATGGCCAGGTCCCATCTCACACTTAACCCCTGGCTGGAAGAACCAGAACATCCTGCCATGCTGGCCTTCACTGCTTGGTTGGGGAACCCTCCACACCACCCCCAGCACTTTGGCTCCCAACAGTTCCTCCACGGCATCAGAGCCTGTGGCCACTGCCCTGTTCCATGGGAGCCAGTCCTCCAAGGTGGGGCTCACATAGATGTCCCAGTTGAAGATTATGACAGCCCCTTTCCCTGTTTCCATCTGCAAGCACAAGAAAGATGTTCAAGTAGGATTGGCTTATTTCATTGTCCCTCATTATCAACTCTGGTAAACAAACAAACAAACAAAAAAGGCTTGACTTGGCATAGAAGGAATTTAAATTATTAGCTCAAATGAAGGTTTGGGGATTATGTGTGAATTTCCTATATTTGCTCTTTTCCCTCCTTTGTCATGGCTAATCCAAATTTGATGGAAAATGAGACATAAGCTATTCCAGAAACCTCACAGAATCCTTTATAATGTGGGATCCCAGCCTAAGCATGGGTTTATTTCTGTCACTTCTTGCCTCCATGTCCCAAGTTTGTGCCCTCCAGCTCTGTGAATTGTGCTGTTGTGTTTCCTGAGGCCAGCTCCAAATATTTTTTTGACCAAACATGGTTCTTGCAGGCCCAACAGCTTCAGTTAGCTCCTTCCAGGCCTCCCTGAGCAAGATATAAGCTCAACCCTGATTCCAGGAATGATGTCTTTTACAAGGTGTGATCAAACAATACGGTGAACATTTAAATTAAAATATATATATATATATATATATATATATATATATATATATATATATATATATATATATATATATATATATAAAACAGTAAAAGATATGTTGCAATTAATACCCCTCAAAATATTGTTATATTTATACAGGAAATATAAAAGTCAAATTGAGCCTCAAATTCCAAATGGATTCAACAGGACTAATTCCCATACAAATTTCTTCTAGAAAGTGGAAGTTCTGAACAGCCCTAGAAGAACATTTACGACCACCTCAAGTTCTTTCCCTTTTGGTATCTGAAATGCTTAGCCTAAAAAGAGCCCCAATGGGTCTCTCGCCAGTTGTGAATAATTTTAGGCTCTTAATTCAATATTGTGTCTATGTTTCTTCTGGAAAGAGAAAGAACCCAGCCTACTGTTTAACTGCTAAACTGTTCTAAGAATACCTATTTCAAAAAGTCAATTCATCCTACTCTTATCCTCATTCCAAGGACAGAAAATGGGGCTGGCCCTTCCTCAATCTTCCAGACAATTCTCTCCCTCTTCCCCTCCTTCCTCCCCTATCAGTCCAAGAGCCTGGGGTAGGATGCAAGAGGAAGAGAAAGACAATACTGCCTGCCCAGAGCTGCTGAGGTAGAGTAATTAGCTCATGGTTGGAGAAAGAAAAGGGCTTCTCCCCATGTCTTAGGCCACACCTCCTGTATCTCACAAGTACTCCATTTGGCATTAGGGCACTTCTTCCAGTTCATATCTGGCGTTTTCCCTTTAGTCCTCTCTCAGAGCCCGGGGTTCCAGAGGCATGAGTGCAAATGACCTGAAACCTGGCATCACCCTGCCATAGGTCTTTTTCCTAAGGGAGCAAATGCCCCCAGTAGACACATAACATCAGGGCTTCCTGAAAGAGCACTGCTGAGAGTCAAAAGGACATAGCAAATCAAACAACATCTGCACATAAAAGCTGTTGGAAGTAGTACCCCCACCAAGAGAGGTTAGGCAGCTATTTAGGGAAAACAAACCGGGGTATTCTGTTTTGTTCCCTCCCCTCTCTATCTACTTTTCTTTTTGTGTGTTAGGACATTAGGTGCAGTATGTCCACAAAATTAAAATGAAACTATTATTATTACTCAGATGTTTTTGAGAAACACAGTGATGAGCTCCAGACTGAGGACCTTGCTAGCATGTCACTGCTCTTACATGTCACACAAACAGTGATTCAAAGGGGTGGAATGGAACAAACACAAAGTCACAGAGAGAGTATCTCCTGGCTTTTAAATGAATCTTGCAATCTTGGAGGTATCTATCTAGCCTTGGCAGTTTGGTATCACTTGAAGGAGTTTTTATAAAACATGAGATTCCTTCCACATTAGGTATTTAAAATCCAACCATTTTTCAGTTACAAAAGAGATATTCTTTTGCAGACCATCTGTTATTTAGTAATATGCAAATTATGAATAAATAATTCCAGATTTTTTTTGCAAGCCCAGCTATAAACACATGCCAAAATGGAAGTCATTTTCCCTTTAAAAACTCATTAAGCTCTGCACGATTGGAAGAGATTGGGGGAGAAGATTCCTAACAGAAGCCAGAAACCATTATTACTGCACACAGATAATAGCAAGCCAAACATGGACAAATCTTCAGGGATCTTCTGCCTGCTTCATATGGACCCTGTCTTCCTATTTTACATTGGCTCCAGTATCTTAAAATGGTGCACATGTGTGCCTATAAAATCCCTGTGGACTGATTTATGTGGACTGGTCTCATTTGTTCTGTAAGCCAGTTAAAATATTGGCAAGCTAAGATTCCCCTCCTATAAAACAATAGAATATCACACAAAAGATTACATTTGACTTGTTTATTCCTAAGTTGTTGGGAAGCCAAATTTTCTAAGTGCTTCATTAAACAAGACACTGTCATTTCATAGGGCACTCTGATTTGTGTCCCTGCTAAAATAGTTCTCAAGGGAGGGTTCTCAAAGGGAATGGGAGAAAAATAATAAGGAGAGAAGTCTTAGGCGAAGAGATTGCAACTATCACCAAAGTTGATTGTTTGTTATCTTAGAGAAAAATCAAATTTCCAGGGTCAGTATTCAGGCAGAATTAGGATGTGACAGGTCAAGTTCTCCTGGACTGTCTCTGTTCCTTTCTGAGGTGTGCATGTTGGAGCTCCAATTCTCTTATACTTGCAAGGTCAAAGAGGCTAAAAACAAATACTTAGTTTTACCTTCTTTTTACTAAGGACTTATGATTATTATTACAATTATTATTATGTTCATTTGAGATAGCCCAAGTAACTATGAACTCACTGAAAGTTAGAGAGTTTTGTCCTCTAATAAAGACTAGAAGTTTGACCAGATGAACGTTCTTACAGATAACATTTACACAACTTTCACAAAATGCTGCAAAAAAAAATGTCATAACTAGAAGCTATTGAAGAACTACCAAAAGCAGACAGAAATTGAAAGTTAACCCTTGAAAGGTGCTCACTGAACTGGGTAAATATACTAGTTTTCTATTGCTCCATAATAAACCACCACAAATTTAGTGATTTAAATTAATTATCTCATGGCTTCTGTAGGTGAGACATCTAGGGACATGTTAGTATGGTGCTCGGTTCAAGGTCTCATCAGGCTGCATTCAAAGTGACAGACAGGGCTACACTCTTGTTTAAGATCCAAGGTCTTCTTCTATCTCATGGGCTGTTGGCACCAGTCAGTTGCTTACAGTGATAGTACTGAAATGTACAGGTCCTAGAGGCTGCCCACTGTGCCCTGCCACATAGCCCTCCTTACAACATGGAGGATGCTTTTTCAAGCCCAGCAAAAGAACATCTGCTGCTTCTGACCTCTCAGATTTCTTTTTTTTTTTTTTTTTTTTAGCTGAGCCATCCTGCCACCTGTTGGCAGCTCAACGGCAACTCAGCTCGGACTGGCCTCGAACAGCTGTTGCTCAGAGCTCAGCTCGCACTCTTGAGAGAGCTCTTAACCAACTGAGCCACTCGGCCGGCCCTCAGATTTCTTTTAAGGACTTGCCTGATAGATAGGTCAGGCCCACCTATGATAATCTCTTCTTTGATTAATTCAATGTCATCTGATTAGGAACCTTAATTATATCTGAAAAATCTCTTCATCTTTCCCACTTAATTAAATTAATCACAAGAATGAAAGCCCATCATTTTCACAACTCTCCCCACACTCACAGAGGAGGAAAATATTCAGGGCATGTGCACTAGGGGTGGGAATCTTGGGGACTATCTTAGAACTCTGCTTATCACAATAGGATTTAAATGTTTGGGACTTTTTGTCTGATGGCACCCCACAGCTTGTATTGCAAGGACAGACAGTTTAATTTAAATTTAAGGAGTGAGAAGTCAAAGTTCAGGTCTGACAACATAACTGGAAAATAAGTGGGAAAATTCCAGAAAGAAGGAAGCTACAGAGAGAGTGAGCCCATAAATCTGCATATAAACTTTTCTCAAATAACAAACTCTTTTAATTGTTTATTTTTATATTTAAAAGTTTATTTTTCAATTACCATTGACATATAATATTATATTGGTTTCAGATGTACAAAACAACAGAGTGATTAGACATTTGTATACTTCAGATAGTGATAACCTCAATAAGTCTATTATCCATCTGACATTGTACTTAGCTATTACATTATTTGACTATATTTCCTATGCTGTATTTTACATCCTTATGATGGTTTTTTTCCCAATATAGTTGACATTCAATATTATTCTATATTAGTTTCAGATGTCCAGTGCAGTGATTAGGCTTTTATAGTTTATATAGATTTATATAGTTTATGAAGTGATTCCTCCGGTAAGTCTAGTGCCCACGTGACACTATGCATAGTTTTCACAATATTATTCACTATATTTCCCATGCTGTACTTTACATTCCCATGACTATTCATGATTACCAATTTGTACTTCTAAATCCCTTCACCTTTTTCACCCAGCCTCCCAAACCCATTCTTATCTAATAACCATCAGTTTGCTCTTTGTATCTATGAGTTTCTGTTTTGTTTGTTCATTTACATTGTTCTTTATATTCCACATATAAATAACATTATATGATATTTGTCTTCCTCAATCAGACTTACTTCACTTAGCATACTACCTCCTAGATGCACCAAAGTAGTCACAAATGGTAATATTTCATTATTTATTTATTTATTTATTTATTTATTTTACTTTATTTTATTTTATTTTATTTTTAATTTATTTTTTACAACAGTGCAATAGTTATACTTTTTACCCCTCAAAGTGACAACTCTCCTCCCCCAATCCACTGCCCCACTCCGCCCCATATCATACATATCTAACAACTCCCCTGACCCCATTCCCACACTGTACTCCTCATCCCGTGACCATATATATATATATGTTCAATCACGGTTAACATTCAACACAATCAGCTTCAGGTGTACAGCACAGTGATCAAGCCTCTACCCATCCATGAAGCAGTCTCCCCAACAAGACACATGACCATCTGACACCCCACAAAGCATTCACAACATTATCAATTACATTCCCAGAACTGCCCCCCATATCCCTGGGGCAACATTGTAGTCACCTACCTACGCTGTCCAAAACCTTCCCCCTCTCCCTCACCCCCACCCCCTCCAGCCAGCAACCATCAGTTTTCCCTTTTTATCTGCTTGATATGGTTTCAACCTTCTTAAATTTACTGAGACTTGTTTTGTGGCCTAACATGTGGTCCATCTTGGAAAATGTCCCATGTGCACTTGAGAAGAATGTATATTCTGTTGTTTCGAAGTGAAATTCTCTAAAAATATCGATGAAATCCAGCTGGTCTAAAGTGTCATTTAAGACCACTCTTTCCATGTTGATTTTCTGTCTGGAGGATCTGTCCCTTGGTGACAATGGGGTGCTGAGTTCCCTACTATGATAGTGTTACTGTTGATCTCTACCTTTATGTCTGTCAAAATCTGTTTTATATAATTAGGAGCTCCTATGTTGGGTGCATGGATGTTTATTAGGGTTATAGTGCCCTTCTTTGTCTTTTATTGTGGTCTTCATTTTAAAGTCTATTTTGTCCAAAACAAGTACTGCTACTCCAGCTTTTTTTCTCATTTTCATTTGCATGAACTATCTTACTCTATCCCTTTACTTTCAGTCTGTGTGCGTCTTTTGCTCTGAGATGAGTCTCTTGTAAGCAGCATATACATGGGTCCTATTTTCTTATCCACTCAGCCACTCTCTGTCTTTTGATTGGAGCATTTAGCCCATTCCCCTTTAAAAAGATTACTGATAGGTGCATATGTATTGCCATTTTGTTGTTTGTATTCCTGGTCTTCCTAGGTTAGCTTGTTTACCCCTTTCTTCTGTTTAAAAAAGCCCTTTTAACATTTCCTGCAATGCTGGCTTGTGGTAATGAATTCCTTAAGCTTATTCTTTTCAGAGACACTCTTTATCTCTCCTTCAATTTTAAGTGATAGCCATGCTGGGTAGAGCAATCTTGGTTGTAGGCCTTTATTTTGCATCACTTTGAATATCTCCTGCCACTCCCTTCTGGCCTGCAGAGTTTCTGTAGAAAAGTCAGCTGTTAGTCTTATAGGAGTTCCTTTGTATGTAACATGCTGTCTTTCTCCTGCTGTTTTTAGGATTCTGTCTTTGTCTTTAAGCTTTGCCATTTTAACTATGATGTGTCTTGGTGTGGGTCTGTTTGGGTTCAGCTTGTTTGGAACTCTCTGTACTTCCTGGGCTTGTATGTCGATTTCCTTCACCAGGGTAGGGAGGTTTTCAGTCACTTTTTCTTCAAATACATTCTCAATCCCTTGCTTCTTGTCTTCTCCTTCTGGTATTCCTATGATGCAAATATTTCTGTTCTTCATGTTGTCCCATAGGGCTCTTAAACTATTTTCATTGTTTTTTCTTCTGTTGTCTTTTTGTTTTCCAAGTGGGTGATGTCTGCTATTTTGTCTTCCAAATCGCTGATCCGATCCTATGCTTCATCTACTCTACTGGTGATTCCTTCAAGTGTGTTCTTCATTTCAGTTATTCTATTCCTTAGTTCTACCTGATTGGTTTTTATGATTTCTCTATCCTTCCTTATGTCCTCATTAAGTACATTAAACATCTTATCATCAGTGTTCTAAACTCTGTCTCTGAAAGGTTGGCTCCCTCTGTTTCATTTATTCTTTGTTTCCTCATTCTGGCTGTTGCTCTGGGATTGCTTTGATGTATTAGATAGATCACCAGGAAAGCCCCGGCTGGATGATGCAGGCGCACAGCTCACGGCCCAACGCTCCCAGGAAAACTCCCAGTCTCAGCCTGTCCCAATCATCCGCTCGCAGATCAGGCCGAGCAGCCCGACAACCAATCACCAGCCTGGCAACTCTGCATGCACAGTGCGGACAGTGGGGACCCAAGGCGGCTCGCACACTCCTGTGTCTCAATGAGCAGCCTGCTGGAGCCAGAGCACGCCCGCCAGGCATTTCCCTGGCTACGCAGCACAAGCAGGGCAGAGGCTGGAGGTCCAAGGCAGCATATGCTTGCAAGCACACAAGCACTCCTGCGCCAATTCCTCCACACCAATGTGGCCCCAGACCTGATCCTCTGTGAGAGGCCCCAACCCTGACAAAATGGTGCCGTCCTGTACACCACTCACGTGCAAGCTCCACACTGGGAGAACAATGGTCCCAAAACCTCCAGCTCCCGTGCCAAAGGTGCTCAGTTCAGTCCATCCCTGCAGACTCCTGGGTCCCGCTCTCACAGCTACTCCCTCCACCAGGAACCAGGTGAGTGCTCACCAATGAGCAAGTCCAACGAGCTGGCTTCACTGGTTCTCTAGCCGCCCTCAACCTCACTGAGCTGAGCAAAGAGAGTCCTCACTAATTTCTACAGCCAGCTACCATGGAACTCCTCTTCCCGGCAAAATAACTCTGGGCTGGTGAGCTTGGTGTGTGGCCGGAGGGTCTCTCCCCTAACCAGAGAAGCCTCCCCACAGCTGAGGTGTCCCTCATGGGGTTCACCCTCTCTCGTCTCTGCCCCTCCTCCCAGACTCGACGTGGCCTCCTCTTTAAGTTCTTCGTTTAGAGGTTCTGTTGATCTAGTTCTGGGGACTTCTGGGGTTGAATGTTGTATAAATTATTTGTAATTTTGGTGTGATCCTGGGAGGCAGTTGGCACAGCGTCTGTCTTTTCTGCCATCTTACAGGAAGTCTCTTCATTATTCTTTATGGCCAAGTAATATTCTATTATACATAATATGATATTTATAAAATATATGATATTCATAAAGTATATGATGTATGTAAAATATATTATATATAATATATAATGAGGTCTGACAATTGAGTTCACGAATTCATTCTAGAAAAAGTGCTACATTCCTTATTGCTGAATATCACTATGGTCACTTTTGAAGTACTCCCCTTGGGAAGCTATGCCCTGATGCCAGCACCATTTAAAGCAATTTTGGAACTCTTTTTCTTGAATGGTCATCAGAGCTGTCATTGTATTACCCTTGATGCTCTGAATGTCATCCAAATGTCTTCCTTTCAAGATTTCCTTTATCTTCAAGTAAAGAAAGAAGTCATTGGGTGCCAGATCAGGTGAGTAGGGAGGGTGTTTCAATACAGTTACAGTAAGCCCCCAACTTACAAACATTAGAGTTGTGAACTTTCACAGATATGAATGGGCCTCTCATTACGAACATTTGTAGAGGTGAATAAATCACTGAAGTAGCTCACATGTACATGTCTGCCAGACAATGTCACAGTTGTGCTGCTGTGTGTTTACTGTGTAGTATGATAGTGTACAGTAATACAGTGCTCAATCAGAGCCCATGATGTCCGGAAGCAAGAGGAAAAACAGTTGTGATGTGGAGGGGACTGCTAGGAAGTGCAAAGCAATAACAATGGAAACAAAAGTGAAAATAATTGAGAGATTGAACCAAGGTGAAAAGATGGTAGACGTCTCTCATTGTTGTAACGTGAATCATTCAGCCACTGGCTTTATATTATATACTTGTGTCAAAGGTTTATAAGACTGACTTTGTCGGACCTACGAACAAATCCGTCTTACAAACGTTCTCCTGGAACAGAGCTCGTTCATATGTCGAAGACTTACCATGTTTGTTTACTGGCTAAAAATTCCCTCACAAACAGTGCCATGTGAGCTGGTGCATTGTCATGATACAAGAGCCATGAATTGTTGGCGAAAAGTTCAGGTCATTTTTGTCTAACTTTTTCATACAGCCTTTTCAGCACTTCCAAACAGTAAACTTGGTAACTGTTTGTCCAGTTGGTACAAATTCATAATGAATAATCCTTCTGATACCAAAGAAGGTTAGCAACATTGTTTTGACTTTTTTTTTTTTTTTTAGATTTTTATTGGGGAATTGGGGGAGGGGAACAGTGTTGGCGAATTAGGGGAGGGTAATAGCCAAGTTGTTGTCCTTCAATCTTAGTTGTGGAGGGTGCAGCAAGCTCAGCTCCAAGTCCAGTTGCCATCAGGCAGCTTGCTGCTCTTCAGCTCAAGGTGTTGTGTTCAATATTAGTTATGGTGGACGTAGCCACCATCCCATGCGGCAATCAAACTGGCAGGCTTGCTATTAGGAGCATGTGTGCTCTCCCCTGAGCCACCCGGGCAGCAGCTCAGCTCAAGGTGCTGAGTTTAGTCTTTAGTTGCAGGCGGGCATAACCCACCATCCCATACAGGAGTTGAACAGGCAACCTTCTTGTTAGGAGCATGTGCTCTCCTCAGCTGAGCCATCCTGCCATCGGTTGGCATCTCAGTGGAGGCTCAGCTCGGGTGTGGCTCACTGTCCCATGTGGAAACTGAACCAGCAACCCTGCTGTTCAGAGCTCACACTCCTAAGTAAGCTCTTAACCAACTGAGCCACTCAGCCAACCCAACGTAGTTTTGACTCTTGATTTGGATTGATGGAACTTTTTTGGTGGTGGCGAATTGGCTGACTTCCATTGTGCACTTTGACGTTTTGTTTCAGGGTCATATTGGTACAGCCATGTTTCGTTACCAGTGATAACATGACCCAAAGCATCGTTTTGCCTCTCCAAGAAGACTTGTCAAATTTCAACTCTTATTTGCTTTTGTTCATCAGTGAGGGCCTGGGACCATTTTTGCACACAGTTTTCTCATACCAAGATTTTTAGTTGAGATTTTCCTAACTGTTTCTCTATTGATGTTTCTTTGGTCTGCTATGCTTTTCACAGTCAGTCGATGATTTTGACACACAATTAGATGAATTTTTGCAATGTTTTTATCAGTTCTGCTTGTTAAGGACTGCCCTGACTTCTCTTCATCAAATCTCTTCCTTCAGAAAAATGTATAATCCATTTGTACACTGATGTTTTCTTCATGGCATTATCCCCATAAACTTGGACTAACATGCCCCTGATTTCACTTCTACTCTTGCCAAGTTTAACAAGAAATTTAATGTTTGTTCATTGCTTTAATACAAGCTCAGACATTCTTGTGACTACACACAAAAACACGCAACAACAATAATGAATACCACTCAGCAAGCAAGACACCACCACACGTTGACATGAACACAGCTCTGAGACACTGATATACCAAGGTTATGAAACCTTACTGAGCTGTTTGTACAGTGCTGCCAATGTACAAGTACATTATATATATTAGATTTTAATACAAATATATCACAATTTCTTTATCCAGTCATCTATTGATGGGCGCTTGGGTTTCTTCTATATCTTGGTTATTGTAAATAATGCTGCTGTGAATGTACAGGTACATATATCTTTTTGAATTAGTGTTTTGGACTTCGTTGGATAAATAACCAGAAATGAAGTTTCAGGGTCATAAAGTACTTCTAATTTTATTTTTTGAGAAAACTCCATACTGTTTTCCATAGTGGCTGCACCAATGTGCAATACCACCAATAGTGCCTGAGACTTCCCTTTTCTCTACATCCTTGCCAACCATTGTTGTTTGTTGATTTATTGATGACGGCCATTCTAACAGCTGTGAGGTGATATCTCATTGTGGTTTTAATTTGCATTTCTCTGATAATTAGTGACATTGAGCATCTTTTCATATGTCTATTTGCTATCTGTATGTCCTCTTTGGAGAAATGTCTATTCAGGATTCTGCCACTTCTTAATTGGATTCTTTGGGGGTTTTTTGGTGTTGACTTGTATGAGTTTTTTTACAAATTTTAGATATTAACCTCTTATCAGGTGTATAATTGGCAAATATCTTCTACCATTCAGAAAGTTGTCTTTCCATTTTATTGATGGTTTCCTTTGCTTTGCAAAATCTTTTTAGTTTGATGTAGTCCTGTTTGTTTATTTTTTATTTTGTTTCCTTTGTTCGAGAGATAGAATTAGAAAAAATATTACAAAGAGCAATGTCAGAGAGTTTACTGCTTATGTTTTCTTCTAGGATTTTTATAGTTTTAGGTCTTGTGTTTAAGTCTCTAATCAATTTTGAGTAAGAAGGTGGTCCAGCTTCATTTTTGTATATATCTGTCCAGTTTTCCCAGCACCAATTATTGAATAAACTGTCTTTACCCCCAATGTATATTCTTGCTTGTTTTGTCATAGATTAATTGAACATATAGGCCTGGGATTATTTCTGGGCTCCCTATTCTGTTCCATTGACCTGTGTGTCTGTTTTTATGCCAATACCATGCTATTTTGGTTACTATGGCCTTGTAGTATAGTTTAGTATCAGGTAGCATGATACTTCTAGCTTTGTTCATCTTTCTCAAGATTGTTGTGGCTATTTGGGGTACCATAAAATTTTATGGTTCCATATAAATTTTAGGATTATTTATTATAGTTCTGTGAAAAATGCATTGGAATTTTGATAGGGATTGCATTGAATCTATATATTGCTTTGGATAGCATGGACCTTTTTCTATTTTTTGAGAGCAGTGTCACTGACCCTCGTATGTGGGACCCAAACCAGGGCTGCTGGCTTCCCAAGCCAGCGCTTAACCACTGCGCCACTCAGCTGGCCCCATTCTTTTTTTTTTTTTTTTTTTTTTTTAGCTGAGCCATCCTGCCACCTGTTGGCAGCTTAATGGCAACTCAGCTTGGGCTGGGCATCGAACTGCTGTTGCTCAGAGCTCAGCTCACACTCTTGAGCGAGCTCTTAACCAACTGAGCCATTCAGCCGGCTGGGTGCCATGGACTTTTAAACTATATTAATGCTTCCTATCCATGAGCATGGTATATACTTCCATTTATTTGTATCTTCTTTAATTTCTCTTTACAATATCCTATAATTTTCTGACTATAGGTTTTTTACTTCCTTGATTAAATTTATTCCTAGATATTTTTGTGTGTGTTTTTTATTGCAATTGTAAATGGGATTGTTTTGTTAATTTCGCCTTATGATAGTTTTTTATTGGTATATAAAAATGCAACTGATTCCTGAATATTAATTTTGTATCCTGCTAGTTTTGTGGTGGAATCTTTGGAGTTCTCTCTATATAGTACCATATCATATGCAAATATGACAGTTCTTCTCTTCCAGTTTGGATGTCTTTTATTTCTTTTTCTTATCTAATTGCTGTGGCTAGAACTTCCAGTACTATGTTGAATAAAAGTGGTGAAAGTGGTCATCCTTTTCTTTTTCCTGATATTAAGGGGAATGCTTTTAGCTTTTCCCAGTTGAGTTTGATGTTAGTTACGGGTTTGTCGTATATGGCTTTTATTATGCTGAGATATGTTCCCTCTATTCTCACTTTGCTGAGAGTTTTTATCATAAGTGGATACCTGATTTTGTCAAATGCTTTTTCTGCCTCTATTGATATGATCATATGATTTTTATTTTTCATTTTGTTGATGTGGTGTATCACATTAATTAATTTGTGGATATTGAACCAACCTCACAAAGAAGAAATAAATCCCACTGGATCAAATTATATGATCTTTTTAATGTATTGCTGAATTTGGTTCACTAATATTTTGTTGAGGATTTTTACATCTATGTTCATTAGGCATATCAGTTTATAGCTTTGTTTTTTTTCCATAATATCTTTGTGTGGTTTTGGAATGAGGGTCATTATGGCCTCATAGAATGAGATTGGGAGGCTTCCCTCCTCTTGAGCTTTTAGGAATAGTTTGAGAAGAATAGGTGTTAATTCATCTTTGAATATTTGGTAAAACTCATCTATGAAGCCATCTGTTCCAGGACTTATCTGTTTAGAGATTGTTGATTAATAATTCGATTCCATTAACAGTAATCAGTCTGTTCTGATTTTCTGTTTCTTTTTGATTCAGCCTTGGAAGATTATATGTTTCTAGGAACTTATCCATTTCTTCCAGATTGTCCAAATTTTTGGTGTATGATTGCTCATAGTATTTTCTCAAATATTTTTGTATTTTTGTGGTGTTGGTTGTCACTTTCTCTCTTTAATTTCTGATTTTATTTATTTGGGTCCTCTTTCTTTTTGTCTTAATGATGACATTCTTTAGAATTACTAAGTGATTATGTATGTTTTTTTATTTTTTGTATATGCCCTTATGAAATGCATAAAATGTGACCTTACAGTCACTTTTGGATACATGATGGAAATGTTAATGAAATGTTTAAAAATCACATTTAATATAGATAAGATATTACAGACACTAAAATAGTTAAGAAAACTATAGCATACCATCAAATAAAAAAGCTCATTGTGGTCTTTGGATAAAATGAATTTAATTTTAAATTCATTTTTTAAATTTACAGTTATAATTAGCATGAACTGTTGTTTACTATTAATATATTATCTTAACAGATTTATCTTGATCTATTTCACTTTCAAAAGTATTAAAACAATTTTTGAAGAAAATGTATTTTGAAAATCAAAGGAAATTACTTGTGATTAAATATTTAGGGGAATTGTTTTGTTATCTGTAATTTGCCTTTAATGCATCAAAAATAAGATGAATTGATGAAGGGAATGAATAATTGGATAGATATGTGATAAAACAACAATATTAAAATATTAAAAGTAGAAATGAGGCAGTGGTTATATATCTACTGAAAAGTTTTTCAACTTTGTTGTCTCTGAAGATGTTCATATTGGAAAAAAAGAAATTGTGTATGAAATTTGCAACAAGAGTAACATTCTAATAAACTATAAGAAAAATTTTTAAATGACTAAAAAGGAAAAAATTCACATACATAGAATCCCAGAACCAGTTTCTATAGAGACTATATACTGATGATTAAAGGCCAAACTACCACATAATCTTAATTAAAGAGATTTCAATAAATTGAGCAATATACCTGCTATTTTCAACTTTCTTCATAATAATCCAAAATTTTTGATTTGGCAGAAGAAAAACTAAACTACTGTGTAGATATAGATGATGAAAATCACAATATAAATGATAGCAATTTATATAATAACATTTTTAAAGTTCACAAGATTTTCTGTGATAAAGACAATTTGTCCCAACACGTTATGATGTATATATCATGATATGTCAAATTTACAGTTCAATTCTGAATATAAAAGTTTCTTTAACATTTTTATTGACATTCCAGTTAATATTCTCCTGGCATAATAATTTCTCCAAACTGAAACTAAAGTCAATGTAATAACTACAATGATTCAAGAAAGTTAGCTTCACTTGGTATTAGTTTACGACAGAACACAAATTATATAAAATTTCAATTATGGAAGAATAACTAGTGACTCTATTGAAAGGAAAATAAATTTCATGAAATAAATACATAATAATTTATTAATTACATGGATCTTTATTGTTTTCTCTCCCTAACATTACTAGCCCATCAACATATCACTCAGACATATGTAATAATAATTAAATTCAGTTATCTTTGATATTTTGCCAACCTTCATTCTACACATATTTTTCAATTTAGATAAAATTACTTGAAAAATGCAACTTGCCAAAAGCAGATTCTAAAGAAGTAGAACCAGAACAGTACTATTTTTAGTAAAGACCTCAAATTTATAATTAAACGCATTCCCCAAATCTCTAGAATCAGAAGGACTTACTGGCAGAGTTTTCTTACCAATTTCACATATAACTTTTCCAGAAAATAGAAAATATTGGCCTACTTCTAGCTCATTTTATGAGTCCAGAATAACTAATAACAGAACTTGACAAAAACACTAGAAAGAAAGAAAATTTCAGGTAGTTACCTTCATAAACAAGGATGCATAAGCCCTAATTAAAGTGGTAGTGAAGGCCGGCCGAGTGGTGCATTGGTTAAGAGCTGGTTTTGGGGTGCCAGCGGCCCCGGTTCAGATCCCACATATGAGGGCCAGTGACACTGCCCTCTACAGCTAACAACAGCTCCACCTGGAGCTGGGCTGCGAGCCCCGGCAACAGTGTAGGCTGCAACCCCTGCTGCAGTGGGCTGCCATAGGCTACAGTGAGTGGCAGGCAGCCAGCGTGAGCAGCTGGCAGCCAGCGTGAGCTGCCAATAGCTGCGGTGAGCGACCAGCCAGATTCCGGCAACTGATCTGCCTCATCCGGGAAGAGCGCAATGACGATGCCAGTGAAGCAATGTCCTCCACAACTAGACTGAAGAACAAGGGGACAGCAACTTGTCTGTTCCCCTTCCCCAATTTCCCAACGCTGTTCCCCTCCCCCAATTTCCCAATAAAATTTTTAAAAAAATAAAAAAAAATAAAGTGGTAGTGAATACTTTAAATCATATGTACTTTACAGTATATAGTACACTTTGCACTACACAGTGAATATCAGCAATATATCAAAATGATAATCCATCAGAAACAGTGGGTTTATTCTAGTAAGCAGGGTTGGTTTAACATTCGAAAATGAATCAATGTAATTCACTACATCAATAGAATAAAAGTGAAAAGAAAACATAATCATATCAATAGATATATAAAACATATTTAATAACGTTCATTGCCAGTTCATGAAAAAAAAAGCTCAGCAAATTAGAAATGGAAAGGTAACATAGTCATTATCAGTGACTTACCCATATCCCAATTGTGACTCACTCTAGGGCTTTTTTCTACCCTGGGGTCAAAAATACTGGAGCGCTTTTTTCTATCCTGGGGAGAGAGCAAGCCAGAAATACCGGAGCGCTGACGTTTAAGAAGCAACACCTGGTGGATGGGGAGAGGGAGAATAAATACTTTGAATTCCTTTGAGTTCCCCAAAGTTCCATATTCCTTCTGGCTTTAGGATCTTCAAACTTGCTGTTCCTCTGACTAGAATCATACTTGCTTATCACAAAACACCCTTTTTACCTAGTCAGCTCCTATTTATTCTTGAGATCTCAGCTCAGATGTCACTTCTTAAGGAACCTTTCTTTGATCAGTCCAGTACCTAATCTACATCAAATATTCCTATTCCTCACCTTCATGAGACATGGTCCTATTCTTCCCAGCACTGATTACAGTTTATAATTACAGAATAATCTGTGCTATTAACATCTTTCTCCCCCTACAGACTTTCATATTATGTTACCTCATCACATTACCCTGGAGTAAAGTTCGATACCTAGTACTTAGTAGGTACTCAACTAAAATTTATTGAATAAATGAGTCTGAGCAGACACATGAAATAAAATCTGGTTTTCATTGTTTTCTAGGCTGAGCATTAGGGACAAAAGGTGAAACGTAATAAAAAGAGTATGAACTTTGAAGCCAGACAAGGAAAGGGACAATGCCAGTTCTTTACTTACTGCCCATGTGGGGTTGGTAAAGGGCTTAGTAGCTTACTTATGGAGTGAGTGTTCTGTGCCAGGACTAGGTTAGGAATTTTGTATATACTCTTTCATTTAACTCTCATAACAATACTATAGCTTGATATTGTTTCTATCTTATAGATAAGCAAATTAAGAGATTAAGAGGTCACATAGCCAACTAAGTAAGTGACAGAGATAGGAGTCAAAACCATATCTAGCTAGTGACAACTCCCAGGCTCTTGAACACTATCTATATTGTTTAACATCTGCAAACTTTGGCTTTCTCACTTTGCAATGAGACATCTTTTCGTAAGTTACTCTATCATGAGATTTCCTGTCTTCTAATAGTCTCTTTCTATTAAGTCTCTTCACTAATTTTGCCACAATCAGAAAAATCCCTGTACTCAGTCAACTGCTAGAAGCAAATGCTTCCTAAGGTTTGGTAGAGTGGGATTGCAAATTTGTCAAATTCACACATTTCCCATTAGTTTCAGTTAGCCTTTACTATACTACAAAATACCCCCAAAATGTGATGACTTAAACCAACAGTTATTCACTATTTGTTACAATTCTTTTGGTTGAAGGAGTGGATTCCAACCCTGTGTCAGTTGTATTCACTCATGTGTTTCTGTTCAGCTGGAGGGTTAGATGAGCTGGAAGGTCCAAGGTGATCTCACTCATGCGCCTGGCAGTCAGTGCTGGCTGTAGGCTGGAACGCCTTAGTTCTCATCCTCAGGAGGCTTGCCGGCATACTCGCATGGCCCTCTCAGGGCATGCCAAGAAAACAGAAGTGCAGGGCTTCTTTATGTCCAGCCCCAGAAGTCTCAGACCATCACTTCCACCACATTCTGTTGATCAGAGCCAGTCACAAGGCAGCTGATATTTGAGGGAAATAGGGAAATAGTCACCTCTTCTGGGGAAGGGCCAAAAGATCATTGAAAAGAAGCATGGAATACTATTCTGCCATAAGAAAAGATGAAATAATGCCATCAGTGACAACATGGATGCATCTTGAGATTATTATGGTAAGCAAAGTGAATAAGTCAAACAGAAAAAAATCAAGAATCATATGATTTCACTGACATGGTATATAAAACTGAAAACAACATGGCCGGCTGAGTGGCGCATTGGTTAAGAGCTGGTTTTGGGATGCCAGCGGCTCCGGTTCGGATCCCACATATGAGAGCCAGTGACACTGCCCTCTACAGCTAACAACAGCTCCACCTGGAGGTGGGCTGCGAGCCCCAGTGATGGTGTAGGCTGCAGCCCCTGCTGCAGGGAGCTGCCATAGGCTACAGTGAGTGGCCAGCAGCCAGCGTGAGTGGCTGGCAGCCAGCGTGGGCTGCCAATAGCCACCATAAGTGACATCCAGAGGCCGGTGAAAAATCTGCCTCATCCAGGAAGAGTGCAATGACAATACCAACATGGGCCAGTGAAGCAACATCCTCCGCAACTAGGCTGAAGAACAAAAAGACAGCAACTTGTCTGTTCCCCTTCCTGATTCCCCAATAAAATCCTTAAAAAACCAACCAAACAAACAAACAAAAAACTGAAAACAACAAAGGAATAAGACAAACAAATGAAGAAACAAAAATTAATAGACACAGACAATATTTTAATGGTTACCAAAAGGTAAAGGGGGTGATAAATTAGGGTAAAAGGGATCAAATGTATGGTGATGGAAGGAGAACTGACCCTGGGTGGTGAACCACAACATAATATATAGATGATGTGTTACAGAATTGTACACTTGAAACCTATGTAACTTTACTAAGAATTGTCACCCCAATAAACTTTCATTATAAAAAGAAAAGAAGCTTGGGGAAAATTATTGTGAACATTTTTGAAAAACATACCACAACATATGTTAGAATGTGACAGTGACTAAAAATAATATTCACAAACATTTGCCATGAATATAAGAAAAGTCTTAGCGGTTTTTTTGTTTGTTTGTTTGTTTGTTTTTATGGAGGGCAGTGTAACTGGCCCTCATATGTGGGACCGAACTGGGGCCGCTGGCTTCCCAAGCCAGCGCTTAACCACCACACCACTTGGCCGGCCCCTAAGAAAAGTCTTATGAAAAATAGGGGAACAATAATATTTACTATTATCACAGACAAGTTTAGAAGTAAATGAACCAGGCATAGACTAAAGTGCAAAATAAAAGAAAAACACAACAAACAAAAAAGAGGAAGAGGTTGGAGCATGACCTTCAAGGATTTACAGCACTGAGCAGTTGTCCAGAGCAGAGCTGTCTTTGACACCTGCTGTTGGGGACTGCCTTGGGGGATGGCATGCTTACCGGTGTGGGGTCACTTCCATCCTTTTCCCAGTGGAGTCTACCCTAGTTCTTGAGGGGTGGGCCTGCCATCTTCACCTTTCCTTAATTCCCTGCTTCTTTCTGGATCTTCTCTTATTTTTCCAGTCCACACTGTGCAGCTTGACCTGAGAGGCCAAGGGTGTAGGATTGTAAGGGATATCATCCAGCAAAGGACTCCCACATTCAGGCCCCACACAGGGCCACCTCCAGGCCTCTGTGAGAGGTGCCTGTGCAGGAGCAGTCTCCCCAAAATTGTAAGGAGGCACAGCTGGAAGCAGATACCCCTAGAGTGCAAGTACTAGCACTGGAGAGAAGTGCTCCCCTGATCAGAGAGGAGTTGTTCACCCTCAGCTTTTTGGATGGAAACCCAAATATCAGTTTAATAAAAGGGTACTATGCCTTTAGGCTCTCTGGGAGTGATTGTTCTTTAATCAAAGAAGGCCTGCTTTAGGGGCTCTGTACAAGATTTATCTTTTCTGTGTAGCATCTTAGGGCTTTACACCTGAAAAGAATGTTAGCCATCACTGTACTCTCACAGTATCCCACCCAATAGCCCTGGGACCCTAGGAGGCTTTGTGGAGTAAACCAGAGTTTTTGCTAAATGTAAGATTTTTTTGAAAAACATATTTTAGCTTTAATAATTTGTAAATTTGATATTATTTTATAAATCTGATTGCCTTAATGAAATAATACTGTTATCAGTTTCTGTCAAATAATGAATTTCCAGAAAGAATATTCAAGGTAACCCTTTGGGTCTTCACAAGCACCCAAGCTTGAAGCTCTGGGACAGAAATACAGATATCGCATAACCTCTCATTTTATAGGGAGGGACCAAAGTCCTGAGGTTGGGCGACCATCCTCAGTCATGGGGTGACCAGGCAACTCCAGGCTTGCCACCTTGCTGTTCCACCTTGACATCCTACCCTCACAGACATTAGCGCTGAGGATTCCACTCAGCCTCCAACTGGAGTTTGGTTGAAGAGAAAGGAGACGTGTGGTAATATCTCCCAGATGTAAAAAAAAAAAAAATGATGTTACTTCTGTAATTTAATTGCTTGTAATAATGAAGGGGTTGAGAGAAGCAGGGAGTAATTAAAGATTTTGAATAAAGCAGAAGTTCAGGTTTAACAAGTTAATGCTATTGGCAGGCACAGAGGACTGGGAACTCCAAAGCCACAACCACTTACAATTTTTGAGAAGAATGTGGCTATGGTGACTATATTTTATACACCAAAAATATGACTTGACAATGGAATAAAAACATGCTTTAAAAAACAAACAAAACACTTTTGACTTAGCAGTTTATTTATTATAAGGCTTAACAAAGGAACAAAAATAAATCTATATACTTATGCATTTAAAATGGCCTTTGAAAAGAATAAAAGCACCTATAATTGGGACTCTTCCAGAAAATCTGCTTTGTAAATATTCCTCAGGAGAGAAAAATTATTATTATTATTATTTTGCTGTGTTGTATGCATGAGTTTGTGGGTTTTAGAAGTTTTCATTTTGCTGCATACTCACTCCCTCAATCAAATCACTGAACTCCTGTGGGTCAATTTCTGTGTCCATAAAATGACAGAATTATAAAAATTGCTGTATACCTTTAAAGTTTTGAAATTCTGTGAATCTATATGCAAGTCTCAAGCATTTCCTTTCAAACATGCCTTTCATAATTTATATAACAAATTACTATAGCGGTTGGTGAAAAGAGAAGCTACAGGGACGACATGTGTACCACCACTTCCTATGACCCTGAGCAAGGCAGGGCCTTAGTCTCTTCTGCTCCATGCTGGATGTTAAGCAGCTAGTAAGGGTAGTGGCAAGTACTCAATGGTTATTCGATGAAGGAATGAATGGATGTGTCCATATCTATTGTTACTATGTGTATTAATTGAGGAAATGGCTTTTTTTCCCCCCTTGTAGGACATAGTCATTTTATTTAAATACTTTGTAAAGTTTTCAAAGAGGAACGAAGTGATCACCCTTACAAGCTTATAATTTATATAACAAACTAACATAAACTGATATTCATTTTAACATAAGGTAATAAAAGAAAATTACAGAGAAAATTACAGAAATTTATTTTGTGAAACCTTCGTATGTAGCTAACTGATATATTTTTAACACCCTTATTGGTATATAATTCACACACCATAAAATTCACCCAATTAAAGCTCAATGGTTTTTAATAACTTTACAGAGTTGTGGGTCTTTAGGAAAGATGGTGGAATAGACAGACACTGTGCCAACTGCCTCCGAGGATCACACCAAAATTACAAATAATTTATACAACATTCAACCCCAGAAGTCCCCAGAACTAGATCAACAGAACCTCTAAACGAAGAACTTAAAGAGGAGACCACGTCGAGTCTGGTAGGAGGGGCAGAGATGAGAGAGGGTGAACCCCATGAGGGACACCTCAGCTGTGGGGAGGCTTCTCCGGTTAGGGGAGAGACCCTCCGGCCACACACCGAGCTCACCAGCCCAGAGTTATTTTGCCGGGAAGAGGAGTTCCATGGTAGCTGGCTGTAGAAATTAGTGAGGACTCTCTTTGCTCAGCTCAGTGAGGTTGAGGGCGGCTAGAGAACCAGTGAAGCCAACTCGTTGGACTTGCTCATTGGTGAGCACTCACCCGGTTCCTGGTGGAGGGAGTAGCTGTGAGAGCGGGACCCAGGAGTCTGCGGGGATGGACTGAACTGAGCGCCTTTGGCACGGGAGCTGGAAGTTTTGGGACCATTGTTCTCCCGGTGTGGAGTTTGCACGTGAGTGGTGCACAGGACGGCACCATTTTGTCAGGGTTGGGGCCTCTCACAGAGGATCAGGTCTGGGGCCACATTGGTGTGGAGGAATTGGCGCAGGAGTGCTTGTGTGCTTGCAAGCATATGCTGCCTTGGACCTCCAGCCTCTGCCCTGCTTGTGCTGCGTAGCCAGGGAAATGCCTGGCGGGCGTGCTCTGGCTCCAGCAGTCTGCTCATTGAGACACAGGAGTGTGCGAGCCGCCTTGGGTCCCCACTGTCCGCACTGTGCATGCAGAGTTGCCAGGCTGGTGATTGGTTGTCGGGCTGCTCGGCCTGATCTGCGAGCGGATGATTGGGACAGGCTGAGACTGGGAGTTTTCCTGGGAGCGTTGGGCCGTGAGCTGTGCGCCTGCATCATCCAGCCGGGGCTTTCCTGGTGATCTATCTAATACATCAAAGCAATCCCAGAGCAACAGCCAGAATGAGGAAACAAAGAATAAATGAAACAGAGGGAGCCAACCTTTCAGAGACAGAGTTTAGAACACTGATGATAAGATGTTTAATGTACTTAATGAGGACATAAGGAAGGATAGAGAAATCATAAAAACCAATCAGGTAGAACTAAGGAATAGAATAACTGAAATGAAGAACACACTTGAAGGAATCACCAGTAGAGTAGATGAAGCATAGGATCGGATCAGCGATTTGGAAGACAAAATAGCAGACATCACCCACTTGGAAAACAAAAAGACAACAGAAGAAAAAACAATGAAAATAGTTTAAGAGCCCTATGGGACAACATGAAGAACAGAAATATTTGCATCATAGGAATACCAGAAGGAGAAGACAAGAAGCAAGGGATTGAGAATGTATTTGAAGAAAAAGTGACTGAAAACCTCCCTACCCTGGTGAAGGAAATCGACATACAAGCCCAGGAAGTACAGAGAGTTCCAAACAAGCTGAACCCAAACAGACCCACACCAAGACACATCATAGTTAAAATGGCAAAGCTTAAAGACAAAGACAGAATCCTAAAAACAGCAGGAGAAAGACAGCATGTTACATACAAAGGAACTCCTATAAGACTAACAGCTGACTTTTCTACAGAAACTCTGCAGGCCAGAAGGGAGTGGCAGGAGATATTCAAAGTGATGCAAAATAAAGGCCTACAACCAAGATTGCTCTACCCAGCATGGCTATCACTTAAAATTGAAGGAGAGATAAAGAGTGTCTCTGAAAAGAATAAGCTTAAGGAATTCATTACCACAAGCCAGCATTGCAGGAAATGTTAAAAGGGCTTTTTTAAACAGAAGAAAGGGGTAAACAAGCTAACCTAGGAAGACCAGGAATACAAACAACAAAATGGCAATACATATGCACCTATCAGTAATCTTTTAAAGGGGAATGGGCTAAATGCTCCAATCAAAAGACAGAGAGTGGCTGAGTGGATAAGAAAATAGGACCCATGTATATGCTGCTTACAAGAGACTCATCTCAGAGCAAAAGACGCACACAGACTGAAAGTAAAGGGATAGAGTAAGATAGTTCATGCAAATGAAAATGAGAAAAAAAGCTGGAGTAGCAGTACTTGTTTTGGACAAAATAGACTTTAAAATGAAGACCACAATAAAAGACAAAGAAGGGCACTATAACCCTAATAAACATCCATGCACCCAACATAGGAGCTCCTAATTATATAAAACAGATTTTGACAGACATAAAGGTAGAGATCAACAGTAACACTATCATAGTAGGGAACTCAGCACCCCATTGTCACCAAGGGACAGATCCTCCAGACAGAAAATCAACATGGAAAGAGTGGTCTTAAATGACACTTTAGACCAGCTGGATTTCATCGATATTTTTAGAGAATTTCACTTCGAAACAACAGAATATACATTCTTCTCAAGTGCACATGGGACATTTTCCAAGATGGACCACATGTTAGGCCACAAAACAAGTCTCAGTAAATTTAAGAGGATTGAAACCATATCAAGCAGATAAAAAGGGAAAACTGATGGTTGCTGGCTGGAGGGGGTGGGGATGAGGGAGAGGCGGAAGGTTTTGGACAGTGTAGGTGGGTGACTACAATGCTGCCACAGGGATATGGGGGGGCAGTTCTGGGAATGTAATTGATAATGTTGTGAATGCTTTGTGGGGTGTCAGATGGTCATGTGTCTTGTTGGGGAGACTGCTTCATGGATGGGTAGAGGCTTGATCACTGTGCTGTACACCTGAAGCTGATTGTATTGAATGTTAACCGTGATTGAATATATATATATATATATATATATATATATATATATATATGGTCACGGGATGAGGAGTACAGTGTGGGAATGGGGTCAGGGGAGTTGTTAGATATGTATGATATGGGGCAGAGTGGGGCAGTGGATTGGGGGAGGAGAATTGTCACTTTGGGGGTAAAAAGTATAACTATTGCACTGTTGTAAAAAATAAATTAAAATAAGATAAATTTACAGAGTTGCTCAAGAATCACCATAATTATAAAACATTTTTATCACCCTAACAAGAAATTATTTACCCATTAGTGGTCACTGCCCAACTCCTCTCACCTCACAGATCCTCACTCATCAGTCTTAGGCAATCACTAATCTACTTTTTTTCTCTATAAATTTGCTTATTCTGGATATTTCATATACTGTAGAATAGAAAAAAAAATTTTTGTAGCAAAACACCAACTCTAATATAATGTGTGTGTGTGTATATATATATATATATATATATATATATATATATATATATCTCCAAATTGAAGGAAACACACCTAAATATTAGAATTGATCATCTTCAATTATTTAAACTTATCTTTATTTTCCAAATTCCTGGACTGATAATATATTAGTTCCCTATAAAAGTTGTTGGGTTTTTTTTTAATTTAAAACCTTTGTAGAACATTTAGATCATATTGATGATACTATGAAATGATTTTAAAGGGTATGTATGATGCCCATCTTTATGAATTAATGAAGTATTAGAGTTAAGTTGAAATGTTTCTATTTAATAATGAACATCTCTCTTTTCAAGTTAACAGCTTTGCCTTTCAGTCCATATTTTTTTCAACCCTTTATTATAAATTTTATTTCAGCTAATGTATGATATCTTGTAAGAAGCTTTAAAATATTTTCTTGAATGAAGCCCAATATAAATATATAGGTAAACAATATAGAATATTGATGAATTTAATACAGATGCATAGTTAGCGTTGGATGGGAGAGGAAAATCACTAGGAACTGAAAACTATGGTTAAATACATCAGCTTACCTGTTCAAATTTACTAACAAGGAGAAGCACTGACTATTTTGGATTCTTTTTCTTTTCTTGTTTCCTGGAGGAGTTCCTGACCTGTAAGGAAATGTGTCATATTTAGAAACTAGACAAACTATATCAGAATTATACATAGTGCTTATTAAAAATGCAAGACATCCTGAATCAAAAGCTCAAGAGACAACGTCTGGGAATTTATCCTTAACTGCTTTCCCATGTGCTTCTAGTGTACACAGAAGTTCAGAACCCAGAATAAAAGCAGATATGAGAGACACATGGCCTCACAGACCACCTTCTTCACAGGACCCTCCTTTTCTGGAGAAGATACAGGTTGACTAAGTGACTGCAACTTGGCAATCTTGAGTTCCTCGACTGTTGTCAGAAAAGGCTGGCCTATCCCTCAACCAGGGTCTCACCCCTATAATCTTGCCTTCTCCCCTATCTCCACTACAAGCTCAGAATGGGAGAGCAGGGACTAAGATTCTATCAACATGGATAAATAGTGTTCATGTGTAAAAACCTAATGGTCTCATCATGAGACTGCAAACCTTCTTTATCTTACTTTTCTTATGGATGGTTGTGTTGAGGCCAGATTCGCTTTCTTCCCAGAATGGCTTTCTTCTGTACCATCTTGGGTCTAACCTAGGTCATTCTGGGACCTTTCTGAACACAGATGAGGTCTCACCAGGAACACAGCTTCAAGGGCTTATCTTGGCTCAGGCTTGGTCTTGGAGAGAAATATTTTATTCCCAGGTGCAAATGCAGAAAATAGGTAAACATAAGTTGTTTGCCAAAGGGAAAAATGTGAAAATGGACATTCCTTAAAATGTACTTTATACTTCAATGTAAGTTTGCTTGTAATATTATGGTTAAAATGGAAAATAACTTGAACTGGAATTGATAATTTGGTAACTTCCATCCTGCTTTTAGGTTTGTGCATCCAGAAGAAAAACAATTGCTACTTTATCAAAAGAAAGAAATTTGAAGGCAGTCTCAGATTGCAAATTTGTAAGTGAGATGTGTGTATGTGTGTATAGTGTGTGTGTGTGTATGTGTGATGTCGTTCCAAAGATTCTTTCCAGCTCTCATACTTTCCACAACCCATCAACAAGTTAGACTATCAACAGAGTTTCCTTTCTTTTTTCATAAAAAACAAGTTTTCTTCAAAGCAGATATAATTTGTTCTCCTTGAGTTATGGAAAACACAGAGGCTTCAATTTGATTCTTTTCTATGCTCATAACCTCCCATTCTTCAGATGTCAGAAACATCTCTCTCCTCTTCAACTAGACCATTTGGTTCTGATGATAGCAATAAAGGTAGGCACTTGAGTTTGGGAGTGAGTTGTGTGTGCCTGTGAATGACTTGTGTAGGGGTGTGTGTGTATGTATATATGTAAAAATGTGTGTGAATATTTGTGCATATATGAGTGTGTGAGTTTGTGTGCTGTGTGCATGTTCTGTAAACTTCCTAAAATTAGTAAATTCTGGAAAACACAAAGGGTTCTGACTCCAGTTATACCCAAATTTAGTCAGTCTGCCATTTTCCTAAGCTGCTGTTTGGTGCCAACAGCTAAGGGGGTTGGAAAATGAACTGAGGTTCAGGTCACATGCCAGTGCCTGCAGATAGCGTATGCCTGCCCAGCTTACCACAGCTGGTACTAACAGACTCCCAGATTCAGGGAGCCCTCTGGAGCCTCAAGCCTTGCCTTACCTCTGAAGGTCTTGACTTCACTGTCATTTCCAGTCTCAAAGGCTCCAGTCCAAGACTAAATAACATGGTCACTGCCATCACCCTGACTGTTCATTCCTGGGAGAAATTCTGTATGTTACCATGTAATTGTACTACTCCCCCGACACTGTTGATAAAATGTAATAGAGGGAGAAGTTCTAACATTCTTAGAAGAATTTATTGGAGGAAATGTTCTTAATTAATTTAAGTGGTTTATGCATTTTCAAATCTTTTATGACTCTTAGTACTATTACATGTAACATAAGATGGTATCTAACTTAGCCAAAATGATATATCATAATTTTTTAAATTCTTAAAAGCATACCCCGCAATATTTTGACATCCCTAAATTCAGGATGCAACCACCTATCAATAGCATATTACAGTTTAATTGGTAGCACATTTTCATTCTTTTCAAAACATAGAATATTGGTATGTCTTTCACACCCATGACAGATTAACAGCATCTTAGCTTTGATCAAATAATGCCACATTAATTTATTTAAAGCTTAATACCTCAGAATTCCAGGCATGTGCTTTGAAGGGAGTCCTTGCTGTTTTGGAAGTGAGGTTTCTCTGCTCCTAGTCAGAAGGATGCATGACCAAGCTGAGGTCAAGTATGTATTTGAGGGTATGGGATAAGAAAACCCCTGCTGATGGCCACAGGAGGGGCTTCACCAGCAGCATCACTCACCTGTGAATATTCTCAGATTCCCAGAGGGCAGAGGTGCAGCCTAAATTAGGCTTAGGTCCACCCAAGGCCAGGGTCCATGTCTCACAGGCAGTCAAGGCAAGCCATCTCCTGCTTGTGTGCTGCCCTTGACCTTACCAGAGAGCTTCCTTAGCAGCCAGTGCCATGCTCAGCATTTTGTAGGCATCATTTCTTTGAGTCTCAAAGTAGATCTTTGAGAAAGTATTCCTGGTACTTCCACTTATAGATCAAAAAGTGGAGGCAGTAGGAGCTCAAATGTTCTCCCATTTGTCATCATCCCTCAAGTGATGGAGTGGGGCTAGAGCTGGCACCTCAGAAGCCATACTGCTGTCTGTGTCTGGGAAATTCATGAACACTGACCTCTGGGGCTGGGACCTCAGCCTGGTGTTGAGTGCACCAGGGAAGCACACATCCCATCTCCAAGCATATCACTCAGGGCCTGGGTCCTTCATCTCACCAACTTGAAAATTTTCCTTTCCTTCTCCATGCTGTAAAATCCCCACTGTCTCAGTGTAGGAGAGTCCTGAGGAAAGAATTTGATTAAACAAATTCACATTAAATTGAGGGAGACAGGTGGGCTAGGGGATTTTCAACATGAGTGTTTGACATTTATTAGCATTTTAAAAGAGTCTTGAGTAGGCATCAGGAGCAGAGAGTGAGCTAGGACAGAGGGTGAGCTTGCTATAAATGGGATTGGGCAGGGCTCCTGTGAGGGGACATGGGGAGGCAATGATCTAAGGCTCCAGGCACAAGGTTGGGTCCCCATCATCTCTGCCTACTAGCCCAGTCTTGTTTCCCAACATGTGTGTCATGGTCCATTCATGTGTGCAGAGTAAGCCTGCCCACTGGTCATGGCCACGCAGGCCTCACTGAGCCCATGCATTGGGGCAAATGACACTCAGTGTTCTGACTACTGAGGCCATTCACAGACAGTGTTTCCAGTGGGCAGAGGTAAGGCCACCTAGGCCCTAGACAGGCTCATTCCTGCTTCAGACATTTCCAAGAGGGCAGTCTCTTCCTGCGCACTCACTATTTCAACCACTTCTTTTTCTTACTGGAAATAATCCACCCTCCCTCCACCCCTTCAAATTCTTTTTGCCACAGTGGGGCCAGTGGCCAACTCCTCTGAGGCCCCCTTGTCTAGGCCCCTGCAGATGCACACAGACAGCAACTGAGGAGCCGTTCTGCCTGCTGGGGCTCACCGGGCAGCCCCATCCTAAGAGGAGGCCAGGATCCAGGAAAATTTCTAGTGATGTGGTCACCTGAGCCAAGGGATGCCCTCTGCCTGGTAATGAGGGTAAGAGGAGGGGGAATTGCATCTCCCAAGTGGTCACCCTGAAAGTTACTGTCATCTTTGTCTTTTCCTCACTGTTCCCTCCCCATCCCAAACATTTTTCTTTTTCCAAGAACCAGGTCGAATAGGGTCATTTTTTTGCATGCATTTTTTTCCCCCTGTTGTACTGCACAACTGCAATGGCAAGCAGTCATTTTTCTATAACATGCGCTTCAGGAACATCACAGGCACATGAGGACCACAAGATCTCTCACATGTGTCCCTGACCTGGATCCTGTCTCTGGGGAAGTCTGCTTGCTGTTCTGCCTTCCATTAGACTTTATTCAGAAGCCCCCTGTCCCAGGCAGTCCTAGCTAACACCTCCATCTCTTTCTTCTCGGCTGTACTTTTCTTGTAGCACTTGTCATTATTTGACATAGCTTTATTTTATTTATTTATTTTGCCACTAAAATGCAAGTTCTATGAGGGCTAGAGTTTATTTCTGTTTTGTTCATCACTGGTTCAGCAGTGTTTAGAAGAGCACCTGGAAGCACTATATGATCAAAATGTTCTTGGATGAATAAGAAATTATAAAACTCCTAATTATAAAAACAATCTTGGTGTGTTAGCTCTAATGTTCACTTTTATATCCTATGCCTATTCCTTCTAAAGTCACTCCTTTACCCATTCATCTGCTCTTACATCAACAAACATGTAAAGCACACATGTATGTAGCATGTCTGCTCTGGAGAAGTTCCTAGTCTCGTGGGGACAGCAATGTAAGCAGGTCATTACAGCCCAAGGTGTCCAGGGTCTAGGCTAGAAGGGGCATGTAAGACCAGCACCAGGTTTGGAAACATAAGTTACCCTCCCACGAGGATGTGAAAATGAAGGGGAAAGTATCCTGTGCTTAGAGGAGAGGAGCAAGGTCATTCTTGCAGCGGCAGTAGCACGTTTCCCTTAAAGCATGCCATTGAAATAATTCAGGCAGGAAAACTAAGAGCAAGAATGAAGATGGGAGACCAGCTCTGTATTCAAAGCCCAGAGAATGAAACCCAGGGGGTCTAGTCACTGCCTGGATTTAAGGGGAAGTAGTGAAACAAAAGTATGAGAAAACAGGGCTCCTCAGACACCTCTTGGGACAACTGAGTGTGATGGAGGCATTTGCTGAGACAGAAGATACAGGAGAGGCAGCATGGAAGGAGATCAGTTCCAACATGGACATGCTGAATTGGCAGTGCTTGACACCCCACGTGGGGTGGCAGCTGGCCATTGGGAATAGCCTTAGTTCAACAGAAGGATTTGGGTTGGACTTCGAACTTATAAATGGCAGCTTTGAACTTTGAACTTATAAATGGCAGCTGAAGGTAGGGGATTACATGGGAGCCACAGTGGGGAGTGGGAATACTGTGGGTGCCAGGGTAAATGGGTGGTGGGAGAGCAGCCAAAAACAAGCATGGCATGTGGAAAGGAAGGTGTGGAGCTGACAAAGTGGGAGCTAAGAGGGAAGAGAGGCTGCCTGGAGGCAACAACCTTGGAAATGCAGAGAAAGGAGAGAAAATTTAGTGAGAACAGGACGGTGGGAGGTGGGTATCGAAGCATCTTCCTTTTTGACTTACACCCAGACACCCTCTGCAAACCCTGTCTGGGTTCTCTGGTTTGGGGTAACTCCTGTACATTTCACATGCTTGGCTGTCCCCCCATATCAGTGTAGAAGGTCAGGGATCACTGATAACATGTGTATCTCAGAGATGCTGTGGCTCTTCATCAGAGAACAAGGCCCTCCCGTGTTGCTGGGTGGGTATGGAGAGTGGTCTTTGGCAGAGGTGGGATCCTTTGCTCAAACTCCTTTGTCCGCAGACATCATCAATGAGGCGTGTCAGCTTCATTGTTTGTCTCCATGTACCTAAGATACAGACAGAGGTGATCCTGAGAAACCCCATCAGGTGAAGAAAACTTCCAGTGACTTCACAGCTGTGCTCCCTGCCTCTCTGGGCCTTCCCTGAGTGACAGGGATGCTGCCACACATCCTTCTAAATACCTTGCACTATCTGTTGTGACCTCTGGGGGTGAACAAAGGCCCCAGGCTTCCTGGCTTATGATGCTGATTTTCTTGACATTTTCTTTATTATTTCTTCCTCTTTGTTCCCTTCAGAAGTCTGGGAATTTGCCTGAGCTTCCTCATAAGCATGGGCTGGGCCATGTGCTCTGGTGCCATATCACCCAAACTGCTGCTCCTATACAACCTAAGAAAAGGGAAACTGAAGATGTTTAGCTCCAGGCATAAAGAAATCACCAATTCCCTGGGAAGCCAGGCTGAAAAGAAAACCTTTTGCAAATGAGGACCTCAGTTCCATTATCTATAAAATGAGGGTGTGACAAGTTTATTTCTACAGGCTTCTCCAGCAGTAGGCTGGCCGGTTCTGCTTCTTCACAATCCTGAGTGTTAAGCAGGATGCTGCTCAGAGCAGGATTCCTCTGGTATGTACTCCCCAGGTGTGAATAGTTCCTAAAAAGTTCCTCACATTGGAAATGGCGTCTCTGGCTGCTTACCTTATTCCATTACTGGTCTCTCAAGAGCTTCCGGGGGAGACGTGGGACATTGAATAAGAATTCAATGAAGAATAAGAAAATTTTAAAATAAAGAAGAGAGATGAGACTGTTTTTCATGCCAAGAGACAGTGCCGTGTCAGGACATGAGCAGCAGCTCTGTTGTCCTCAGCCTTGGTTTCAAACTCACCATCTGCCACCTCCTGGCTGTATGACCTTGGCACATTACTGACCTCTTGAGTATTCACATCTGAGCAAACCTTTCAGGGGTGTGATGAGGGCCAGCAATTATGTATGCAAAGTGCTTGACCTCTAATAAGTGCTGAATATCCTTTCTTGGACATCTATTATCACAGTCAGAATCCAAACAGGCCCCATTAAATGTGAGCATGGGGGGATATTCAAGTGAGATGACAGACATCTGGGTTAAAACAGGTCCTTTGCATGTTCCTTCCTTCTTCTTGTTTGTCTGCACACCTTCTCTCTGGCCTGTTCCTGACTGCCTGACCTTTCCTTGTGGGCCCTTTTCCACCCTGCCTCCCCTGCCACCACTATTCTTGTGCCCATTTATTCCAGTGTTAACTAATTTGGAGGCCTTACTCTGGGCTCAGGCTGATCTTGTCCACATCAACACTACCTATTTCCTGGCACATGAGGTGTGACAGTGCTACTGGCCCCCAGGGCAAAGAGACAGGTTATGGAATAGGAATTCTTTCTAAACATCTTTTGAAAGCCCTGAGCACTTCTAATCATTAAACAGAAAATAATAATAGTAATAATAATAATAATAATTCTCAGAGTTGAAAATGGCGCTTATGAAGAGCCAACTGCATGCCAGGAAATATAAGGGCAATTTGTCACCACCTTGTGAGGTAAGTCTTGTTAGTCCCACTTTACGCATATGAAAATTGAAGGTAGGAGAGAGTATTTTGCCCAGAGATGAATCCAGGATTTGGACCCCTCTCAGTCTCAGAGTTGTTTTTGAGGAGTAAGCAGGAGGAAGCCCATTCCTGGGGCATTATCAGTACAGAAGTCCAGCATTCCATTGCCTCTCCATTTCCCACCACTTCGGTTAGTCATATAATCATCTGTTGGGGAAATACTTTGTGGGGGTAAAAGGGGCAATAGGAGAAAGAAGCAAGACTCTCCTAAGTGGATGGTAACAACAAAGGACTTGAATTCTGTTATTTTTTGTGGTGCTATGTTGTGCAGATATAAATGGTAAGAAAGAGCCCCAGGAAAAATGAACTTATAAAAAATTTATCCAGGCCAGCCGAGTGGCACATTGGTTAAGAGCTGGCTTGGGACACCAGCGGCCCGGATTAGGATCCCACATATGAAGGCCCGTGACACTGCCCTCTACAGCTAAGATGGTGAACAACAGCTCCACCTGGAGCTGGGCTGCGTGAGTCCCAGCAACGGTGTAGGCTGCAGCTCCTGCTGCAGTGGACTGCCATAAGCTACAGTGAGCAGCCGGCAGCCAGCATGAGCTGCCAGTAGCCACTGTGAGTGGTTGTTCAGAGGCCGGCGACCAATCTGCCTCACCCAGGAAGAGCGCAATGGGCCAGTGAAGCAACATCCTCCACAACTAGACTGAAGAACAAAAGGACAGCAACTTGTCTGTTTCCCTTCCCCAATTCCCCAACGATGTTCCCCTCTCCCAATTCCCCAATTAAAAAAAAAAAAATCTTTAAAAAAAAAAATTTATCTGAAGATGACTTCAGTAAAACACGATTTCCATGGATGGATGGAGATGCATTAGCCTAGAGGCAGCTGTGCCTTTTCTGAGGTGCCCCACGGGCAGTCAGAGCCCTGTAGGTCTGGGTGGGACCCTCTGGAAATGGGTCCTGTGCGTCTTCCCAGTGGGCACCCACAGGCCTGGCAGAGGGAGGGACATTTGGCCCTGGTGGGTCTCTCTCAAGATTCTCCAAACCCAGGTTGACTGAGATGGTTTAGAGGGGCAGCTTGTCCTAGTTCCTCCTCTGGGAAGTCTCTTTCCCTCACTCACCATTTGAAGACATTAGATTAAAACAAAAAAAAATCTCCAATAGAGTGGTTTTTCTAGATTAACACTGAAATGAAAACAGACTTTTAAAAAATTCTCACAGAAAAGAAATATGCTGCCTGAGAATATTTCCATAGCTTCAGAAACCCAGAGGATTTACTTAAATGTGTTATTTTCACCAGGGGTGTCCTTCTTCTCTGTGGACAAAAATACTTTTATTTCCATTAAATCAGCATTTCCTAACAAATGAAATACTACCATGGTTGATACCTGAAATTATTAAAAATTTTAAAGATTATATATATATTTGAAAGTATTATAGCAGGTTCATTTTTCTAAACCACATGTATAAAAGTGAAATCTTATATCTTTATAACTGTACTTACCTTTTATCTTGAGCCCCCATTCTGCCTAATACTAGAAACATTAATCTTGTCACCTCCAGCGTTTAGCATTAAGAGTATAAGGACAACATATTACATAATTTAGTGTTTGTAGATATGTAAGAAATATTGTAGTAACAAAGTAGGTTTAAGTCAATTGTAGAGATGCAAAGCAATGTTTTTCTCTTCAAAGGGAAGGTAATTCACAGTTAGGCAATGGACTACTTACATTAGCAAGGCTGGATAGCACAAGTAATAGAAATGCTTCACTGTTAAAGTATCAGGCCAGTTTTTGGTGTTTTGTGAACACTTAATGACTATCCCCTTGGAGTTTGGGCTGGGATGTCTTGCTAAGTCTCCAAGCCCTCTCTGCAAGCCCAGATTCTTACCCTCCTGTCATGTGACATGTGCACACTTGGTGTGGTATATGCCCCAAAAGAAAGAAAAGGGTGGGTCCTTTGGACACAGAACACAGAAGCCAGCACACAGGGTGTGGCAACAGGAGTGGGATTTTTTGGGAAGAAAGTCTTTTCTCTAAATGGTTCTCACACCATATCTGGCTTTTCTTTTTCCCAGACTGAAGGAGTTGATTTGCTCAAACTGATGTGTATTAGGAGTTTGGAAGGATTTCTAATTGTTCAAATCCCTGTAGAAAACCCCTTAATACTTGTTTGTCCATCTCTGCTCAGCTGTCATATTTAAATACATTTTGCAGTTTGTTGTCATTGTGTTTTGTACATTATATTTGTGTTAACACCTTCTTTCTCTTTTTGAGGCAGTAAGCTCCTTAAAGACCAGTCCCATTTTTTTGTTTTATTGTAAACAAATTGCATACCTTGAGAGTTAAATGGTGGCTTGACATACTATTAGACAAACACAATTTATTTCTTAGGGAAAAAAATCATTTAAACCTTCAAAGTATTGGAAATTTGGACATTCAAAAGCTCCCTAGAACTAACTATTTGATCAGTCAAACAAATGGTTCAAGGAAAAGGGTGGGACTGTTTCCATAAGACCAACAGATACTTGGAGTAGCCCACCCATCCCTCAGAATTTGCCATTACTACCAATCTGTTCATCATCTTCATCTCTCCCAACCTGTTACCACAGCTTGGTTCAGTGTTTCAGTGGAAATAGCAAAATCCTCTGTACTGAGTCCTGTAAGTGAAATTTTTTACCTTCAAGTATATTTCAAGTATTTCTCATGGAATTCTATAGGTTAAAAATACGACTTCCCCGTCTTTACCCCCAGATTTAGGTTATCCCAGGTTGCTGTCCTACCAAACAAATTAGAATCAGCTTTAATATTTGATAAGGTATAATCAAAACTAGAGAAATCCATGGGAGCCACATTCAGGCAGTGGCATTATTCTTTTAAAAAAATATATTGAGATATTACTGTATTTTTGGATAGGGCATTTCTAAGATGGAATATCATATGGACCTTATCAAGAAGCTGATATCCTGGGGGCGGCCAAGTGATTCAGTTGGTTAAGAACTTGCTCAAGGGTGCCAGCTGAGCTCTGAGCAACAGCAGTTCGATGCCCAGCTTGAGCTGAGCTGTCAACAAGTGGCAGGATGACTCAGCTAAAAAAAAAAAAAAAAAAGAAGCTGATATTCTAGCAGATCTAGAAGTGTATTTTTAAAAACTACTTACAAAGCAATAAAGAATAGAATAAGCTCTACACAAGAAGTAATACCCAGGTGTTTTAGTAACATAAACAAGGGGGAAAGGTGCCTAAGGGAGACCTGTGAATGTCTTATAAGTGACAGCTACAGCACTATTCAGGGCACAGATGGGAAAGCTATTACTCAAGAATTTTCCAGCTGACATCCATATTTCAGAGCGCCAAGAACATCGAGGAGGTCCTCTGAAAATACTAAAACACAGTAACTCTCTTGTATCTCTGTCTCATTTATATCACCTCTATATCCTTCTATATTATGAATTTTTTTTATCTTCTTGTTTATGTCGGATACTGTGCTGCACACTTTATAGGAAATACAAAGAAACCTAAACAAAGTCTCGATTTCCTAAGTGTTTTGACTAAAATCCAAAGAACACTTCCAGACAGAGGGATGACATTACCCGAAGGATCGCCGTGGTGAACTATGATCATCTGGTTTTGGTCCTCAGTCTGGCAGGCAGAGAAACAGCACCCGCAGCAAAGATGAGACTCTCCATAATAGACTCACAGTGATCTGCCTCCAGAGAGATTGCTGTGCAGCCCAGACCAGCAAAGTATTCATTTACTGTGAGGAAGAACTCCACGGATTGCACTTTCTGAGATGCCTGGGAGAAAGAATGGGCAGTCAGAAGGTTGCTTGGTGATGGTGGGTTTAAAGAAAGGAGAAGTAGATTGTCTTGAAGTATACTGCAACCAGGTGATGGTAGAGCTGGATGAAACTCTGCATCAATTGGTAAGAAACCTCTATCCTCCAGAGGCTTTGTCTCCTCTCCTGAAGAGCTGGGCCACCAGTGCCAACCTGCTTCTCCATCTTTCCCATTCTCTCCACCATATTGGCTCACCTGATGAGAGAGTCTTTCCTTAGATTGGTCCATAGTTTAGTTAATTAAACTAAGCCCAGCTGCTAATTACATGGCCTTGGAGATATTGTTTTCCTACACTTACGTATTAAGGTGCATATTTCAGGTTTTTGGCAAGGCAGAACTTGGGAATACCTCACTAACATCCTTATAATTCACATATTTTATAACCCAGTTGAATAAACAAAGTGTATGCAAATATCATGTATACTCCTGCTGTCTGTAGAGAGTATAGCTAGCTCTCTTCCACATGTGTTATCTCATGAATCTTCACAAACTTTGTAGACAGTGGAAACTAACATTTGTTTTCACTTTCTTTGTGTCATTTTCTTCAGCTGTTTTACATTTCTTATCTCATCTAACCCTTGCCCAATTCTACAACATCAATATAATTTTCCTGGTTTACATGGGAGAAAATAAAAGCACTAAGAGCTGCCACAACTTAACTAAGGCCAGACAGGTGGTAAAAGCCTAAATTAAAGTTAAGTGGAACTCCCAACACTCCACTCCCAACTTTGAGTTCAGAGATGTTCAGCTACTCTCATGAAACCTGAATTAATCCATCCAGACAATACACAAACAGACCAGTGAGTGCTACTCTCTAACAAGAAAGAGTACAGGAGATCAGAATCGGGAAAGCTGGGCCATGCACAATGGAGTAAAACTGTAAAACAAAGGTCAGCAAAAGGACTTTGATGATAAAAATTATAAATGTGATGACTAATATTTTAATTATCTTATTATATCCCTTTTCCAAATAAGAATCTAGGAGGAGCTGAAATGAAAATGTTCATTTTGGATATATATGGATTTGCCTGTTGCCTCCCTTTAACCAATGATATTAATTGCTATTTTTTCCTCAAACCCAGAGCTCTTCTTCATTGAAGTTAGACAAAAATAAAATTCATTTAGCATGAATTGGTCATTTTGTGTTCTTTTGAGCTCATATTAATTTTGTCATTGGTCTGTAGTCCCATGTTTCAGAGGTCAGAAATACAGCCCTTATTTCTCCTTCAGTAATCCAGAATGTCTCAAAGAAGAGTGACTGGCTTCGTTGGCAGGCAGGGCAATGCACAGGTCTTTCACCAAGTGTGGCAGGCGCCACTGGGCTAGGCCTTTCTCCAATGTGCCCCTTAGCAAGTGTCACCTGGTCCACTTGGAATCTAATGAGAGTGAGGGAGACTCTTGGAAGCTTTTCAGCTCTATTCAGGGTTTGCAAGGACTGCTGATAGGTTGCAAGGGTGATTCTGTGGACAGTTAAAGAGATGAAAGGAAGCCTTTTGGATTAAACAAAATTTAGGAAATAAAAGGATTAGCAGGACACAAAAGCTAGATTTACTGGTTTATTTAGCCAGTGCAGTATGGCATGCTGGGATGTGGGACATTCTGAAAGAGATAAAAGAAACTAATTTAGGAGGTCACAGGGCAGCAAAGATGAGCAGGGTCCCCCCAAATGCCTGTTAAATCTTCTGATAATTGAAAATGGGCCAGAAAGGCCCATATTATTACTAATTCTGACCCCTCCACCAAGTAATGAGGAGAGCTACAATGATGAGCCATCTCATAGATTGGGGGTCAGGGTTCAAGTAAGCTTAGGAAGTAGAAAGCTCATTTTATGACAAAGTTTTAGTCACAGACTGTTTCTATCTTAAGAAACAAAGCAACTTTTAAAATTGGAGGGTGGGGGATATCATTTGTGGGTAGAAAAATTCCCAAATATTCTCTTATGTTTGTTGTCTTTGTTAAGTATTTCTCTTCTCCCAAATTGTCAAACCAGAAATCCCAAAGCTAAAAGGGGTGAAGGCATGCCTGGTCTAACCATCTCTGTAAGTGGGTACCCTCTCCAATGCCCTAACAAATGGCCCTCTGACTTAGGTAAGGCCCCTCCTATCATGGGCAGAATGGTGTGCAGTAGAGCCAAGCTCCTTGGCTGTAAAATATCACACCCAAATATTCATTACCATTGGTCCTTGTTCTGCAAGATAGAGAAACCTAGAAACAAATCTACCCTCTCACATGATTTCCATTCAAATATCTGAAATAGCTAGTACAATGCCCTTAAATATTTCCTTTTCCTGGTTGAACTTGTCACTCCTCTGGGTAATTACTATGATTTGACTTTTGGTTCCTTCTCTGGGACACTGAAAGAGAGGCACCTCCTTCCACAATGCTCTCCTTGTGGTGCCTGGAATTATGGTAAGATTTCCCTCCCTAATCAGGTCTTCTAATCACTGGATCACTCATTGTACTTGGTAAGAATATCCCATGAAGCTACCTCATCAAAGTTGTCTTTTCTTAGGGTGAGACTACAAAAACTGACACTAGAAACCTACTCTAAGATCTGTAACTGATATACTTTTTCCTCATCTAGTAATTTGGTATGCATCAGACATTTATAGAGCATCTGCTAAGTATCTGCTGCCTACTTAATGCTATGGATAGGTGATAAAGACAAGGTCGTGGTCCTATTTCCCTGGAGGAACTCACAGTTTAGGAAAGGAAACAGACACCTGAGTCATCCTAAATAAATATGATAGAGTCTATAAAGGAAGTAGGTTCCAGAGATCAGAGTATATGGCCTATCTGAATGTTCAGCAGGGAAACAATGAGGAAAAAGCTTTCTCAGGAGGAGGGAATATGCATATAGAGTTATGAAGATGGGTAGAAATTTAGCATATTTATAAATCCACAAGTAAAGTTGAGAAGCTTTCACTCCAAAGTGAATTGGTGTGTGGGGGAGGAGAGGGGGATGGGGGTGGGGAGATAGATGTGAAAATGACATCCAGCCCTGACCTGGGGATCTGATGGAGATGACGTGTTTAACTGAAACTAGAGAATCAATACAGGATGAAGAACAGGTTTAGAACAGGTGGCAGGAGAGAAGAGAATATCCATATATGTATCTGTTATTGTTAAGAGTGATAAAAGTCACCTTTCGTTTCACCACCTCATTATTCCTATTTATCCATGTATTGAACTCATTTCCCTCTGATCATAGTTTCAAAGCTATAAAAATATATGTAAGCTTCCAAAAATAGGAGTGTACTGAGTCAAAGTACATCGAAGCCAAAAAAAGACTTTGGCAATTAATTAATAAAATGATTTTTTTAAAATTAGCAAAAGCATCTTTCCTTCCATGTGGAAGCTCAACGTGTATGACAGGTGTGGGGAGCACTTTGCCTAGTTGGGGAGGGGGATGGTCAGGTCCCAGCCATGACCTTTCCACCTTTTTCCCTTGTTCCTCCTCACTCCTGCCAGCCCTGCCCATCACCAGGAACACAGTCCAACACTTCCCTTTCACAGATAATTAAACTGAACTGAAGGACAGGAGCCAAATGAAGAGAAAAGTTGGAAGGACCTATCAGAGATGGGCCAGAAACACACTTTTCTTGGAAAAACTATGTATAGATACAGGTGAGTCATTCCTGCCATTTTCTCTAAAGAGTTAAATCAGTATATTGCCTGTAAGGAGTTTGCTGAGTGAAAAAGTAATTAACAAGGGACTAGTGTAGGCAACAGGTTGCTCTGTGTCTTCTGTAATTGAGCCATAAATCTAAACTCCCTAATCAGGTCTTCTAATCACTGGATCACTCAGACTTAAGGCAGATAATGCTCATGGAGTCCTTGTGGGTCTGTGAGCATAAGTGAGGACAAGTACAACAACAGGGATTGTAAAAAGGAAATGCAGAAATGATGGCTTTCACTTTTTTTTCTGAAAACCATCCAATATAAAGAGTCTTATTTCCTTCTATTTAGGTATTCTATCCAAATATTCAACACTTGCATGTTGGCATGATTCTGAGTTCTAAACTCCTCCCTCTCCAAACCCATAGGGTCCCAGGTCCCTCTCCAAAGAACATGCTGTGGGGTCTTTATGTGCAACTCAGTTCTCTCCTTCCTGCAGGAGCAATGCTACAATGTGCTCTCTCTCTTCCAGGAAGAAACCTTGACTCCTGCAGGGCTGACCCTGGCCTCCGTTTCCTGTTCCTGACCCCTATTCTCTCTGTCACTGCTTATCTCCTACAGGAATAACCAGCAACCAGTTAACACCAGAGCTGAAACCCACATGGTGACAAGAGACATGGACAGTTACAGACTGACCCCACAATTAAAACTGATGGGCAATTTGCAGTAGGGGAACTTTCTGGACCTGATAAGCAGATCCTATCTTTATTTAAATTTTTAAAAAATTTATTTAAATTAATTTAAATTTATTATTGAATTATTATTAAATATTAAAGTTATTAAATAAAAATTTTAATTATTTTAAATATAAATTATTATAAAATTTTTAAAAAATTTTGATGCTTCATTCATTATGACTTTTTTGCATTAATTTTGTCTTTTAAAACATCGCATTAAAATATGATCTATCTTGATTACTGTTTTTTGTTGTTGTTGCTGTTGTTTTTGACATTCTCCTTAAATTTTACTACAGTGGCAAGTGCTCACTCTCCTTGCCCAGGCTCCTGCCCTGAGCCTATGAGCAGCCAGGATACTTAAATTTTGTTTCCAGGGCCAGTGGGTAAGCCCAGGAAAGTCTGAGTGGAAGGTGTTCCACGACTTCACTGCTGTACAGAGTGGCTTGAACAGTTTTGTTCTGCCATTGTTAAGAGTGGAGACAATGGTCATTCTATTCCCCTTCATCTCTGCTGTGTCAGCCAGAAATTAACTTAGGGAGTCTTTTGGGTCTTTCTTCAGTGACTATACCCACCGTAGGAATATCCTATTAATTCAGAGAGTGGTTCCCTGTGCTGAGGTTCTCCTACTGATGACATCTTCTCTCAGCTGGCAACTTCACAGTTCTCTTGCTGTTCACTCCATCACCTGAGTTAGAAGGCTGACGTTGAGGCAGAATTTGATTTCTCCATCAATTCAAACTTTTCTTCCTCTAAACATCCTCAGAAAAGCCTGCCATGGCATTGTATTCATTTTGAATCTCCACTATGGATTTATTCTGTTCTTATAAAGTTTCATTCATTGCCACAGAATTTAGGCTGGAAAGAAAGGTAAATATATGCTCAGCCTTCACCTTGCACTGGAGCCTCTTGTGGGTTTTTAAAAAAGTTTTGCCATTACCTATTTAGGTACAACTGCTAGCATGCTTTTTGTATCTCAACTTGCATTTTGATCTTTACCTCTTTCTTCATAAAATTCACGTTTTCTTGAGATTTATTAAGATCAAATGTTTTCTAAAACATCCTAGTATTTCTCAGTAAAATGATTATCCTGATATACCTTTCCTTTGCTTCCTGAGCATAATGAGCTCTTCCTATGTAGTTCTTAAGTATTTCATGGGCCTTATTTTTTCCCCATCTTGATTGAGGACAGATCTATCCAGACGTTCAATAGACGGGATAGGTGAAATTCTCTAATGTTCACGAATAGATCTAATTTCCACTGTTATTGGGATTTTTCTTTTTTGTGTATAACTTTATGAGTAATTTGATAAGAAGTTGGGAGAGTAATTGAGGTGACTGACTTACCATCTTAAATGTAAACATGAAATGATCAAGGGAATAGTCAACACAGATGAATAGACTCTGAAATATTCTAAATGAATATTCTTCTGTGAAAGACACAGTCTTTAAAAGTGGTTGCGGTTTTAATTTTTTATTCTAGTCTTTATTTCTGTCACCCAGATACAGCAGCTGGTTTTCCCCATAGGCACACTTTGTAGCTTAATTTGCCAATTTTCTTCACTAAATGTTAAAAACTTTTTTTAAATTTATTTTTAAATTAGCTTCAGGTATACAACAAAATGCAATAGTTATTCTTTTTACCCCTCAAAGTGACAAACCCCTCCCCCAATTCTCCCCCCCACTCCTCCCCCCCATATCATACTATCTATTACAATTCCTTTGACTCCCTTCCGCCATATAATCCACATCCCGTGACTATCTATATATCCAATTACAGTTGGCATACAATATTGTACAACATCAATTTCAGGTATACAGTGCAGTGATCAAGGCTCTGCTCGATCCACGAAGTGCTCTCCCTAACAAGACTTGTGACCATCTGACACCCCACAAAATTTTTATAACATTATTATATTCCCCAAACTGTCTTTCATATCCCTGTGGCAATACTGTAGTTACCTATTTATGCTGTCTAATCCCTTCCCCTTCTCCCTCATAAAATATTTTTGACAGTCAATTGTCTCCTTAAGATTATGTGATTTTTCATTAGAGTTATTTCTAAGAAGATTGTGAATGTGGCTGACAAAACCTTGCCTCCAGATAAAAAACTGGGACTTATAAGTCTGAAAATAATAAGTACTCCCCAATCCTAATATACACTAAAAATTCTTGGATAAAAATTGAGAATAATCTAAACCAAAATGAATAAAGCTAATACTGATTAAAACCAGAAAATCTGAATTCCAGCATTGTATGCGGTCATGAAAAAAGTATTTTTGCAGCCTGTGTCTGGCTTGGCTTCCTGGACAAGAGCAATGAAAACAATTCCTCCAGCTCTGTTCTACTGTATAGAAAGTAAGATGACAAATGCATTTTGAAACTGGATAGTGGTATGGTCCTTATGGCAAAACACAAATTGATTCAGATGGCCATTTTAATTTAGTAGCTTTTCACAAAATTATTGAACTTTAATCTCCCAGTTTATATGAATAGACTGAGGCACACTTAGTGGAAGATACTTGCCCAAACCATACAACCTGTTTGCAGCATAACCAAGAAGTTTTGTTGAACCAATACTATTTTAACTGTACTGAATAACTATCTATTCATCAGCTTGTAAAAACTATCAGGGCCTAGACAATCCACAAGTTAATAGATCATTAGGAAATAAAAATTAGGTGAAAGTGGTAAGGGGAAATTTTAATCAAATTAGCTTTTAATAAAAAAAAATTAAAGGATTTTTAAAATTCAGAAGCAATAAATGTTTTCAATAGATTTTAAGAAAAATACAATGCAAAAATAATTGATAAAAGTAGTTATTAATTATTTGATGCTTTTTTTTTTAAATTAGGGAATTGGGGGAGGGCAACAGCGCTGGAGAATCAGGGAAGGGGAACAGATAAGTTGCTGTCTTTCTCTTCTTCAGTCTAGTTGCAGAGGACATTGCTTCACTGGCCCATATTGGTATCGTCATTGCACTCTTCCCGGATGAGGCAAATAGGTCACCGGCCTCTGGATGGTCGCTCATCATGGCTATTGGCAGCTCACACTGGCTGCCGGCCACTCACTGTAGCCTATGGCAGCCCACTGCAGCAGGGGCTGCAGCCTAATTGTCGCCGGGGCTCGCACAGCCCAGCTCCAGGTGGAGCTGTTGTTAGCTGTAGAGGGCAGTGTCACTGGCCCTTATATGTGGGATCCGAACCGGGGTGCTTGCATCGCAAACCAGCTCTTAACCAATGTGCCACTCAGCCGGCCCAATTATTTGATGCTTTAAATGTTTCTGAAAGCAGACCAGATTTTTAGACTAAATTCTTAGTTCAGACACAAATTAATGTGAAGCTGGCCTGAACACTCTACTTCTCAGGTCTCAGCATGATCATCTGTAAAATGGAGTACCGAATCAGATCAGTAGTTTTCTATGGCCACATCACACCAGTTTATGAAAGTTTATAGTTGACCAGTGTCTTTACTTCATCCTCCATCATGACAATGCTCCATTTCATCACACCTCGTATGCCTGCTCAAGGAGATTGCAAATGGAGATGCAGGGACCTAGGCATCAATTATCACCTACATGACTCACGGATACCACAGTCCTCAGGAACAGTAGAAAAGGCTAGTTATGCACTAAAAATAATCCTGGCTAAATTATGTCAAGAGACCTCTGAGATTTGAGTTTGGCTCCTCCCCATCTCTCTCTTAAGTTACAGGGGAGCTCCTAAATCCAACTTAGAACTAAGTCCTTTTGAGATGCTATATGGAAGACCCTTTCTGTCCTCAGACAGTATTTGGACTCAGCTGTCCAGGATCCACTCAAGTATACTATCAATTTAAGACAGGTAAAACAGGTCCTCCAGAAATATGGAAATCAAGTCCTTCCCTCAGTGGATACCTCTATACATCCCTTAGTTGTATCCTCAGGGGACTGAGTCCTTCTTAAGATCTGAAGAAAGGGCTCTCCAGAGGACCAACTATCACAAAAATGGAAAGAGCATTATCAGGTTCTACTTGCAGTGAAGTTACAAGACATATAGTCCTGAATACATCTAGAATTAAACCTCTCTGACTCACTCCAGGAATTGCTGACCAATCCTGCTCAAGAGAATTCCTATGAATCTCTACAGGACCTAAAGCTGTTGTTTAAAAAGAACACACCCTTACACCAACAGATGAGTTAACACCCAACTTATTGATGTGTTAATTATCATTTTCTGTTCAATTTTTCTCCTAGCTCTTATTCTTCTCTTCACCTGTGCCCCTTCTGGCACCCCACTTGATAATTGCTTCTTCCACAACCAGACTAAATCCCCAGCGTGATTTTAATCTTCTTAGTTCTATTTTATTTCCAGCCTCTCTGAGGGGATTGGGAAACTAACATCCTTATAAACTTTTCTAATGTAATAACAAAGGGCAGTAGTCTCTCTGACTACTAGATATGCCATAGACAGTCCCAAACAACCCTCCCCCTCCTTAGTTTTAGCCTGTCTGCCTTAATCTCAGTCTCACCTTTCATTCAGGATCCCCAAAGAATTTCCCAAGGAGCTCTCCCCTATTCATCGGACTAGATACAACAGCTACAAATTTTAGCTGCATACATCTCACTCCACAATTACTAGACGAATTAGTCTAGTAAAGCCAGAGTTAGAATCCTTAATTGCATGTCCACATCAAGTCATGTAGGGATTGCATATCTAGAGAGGGAACTTACATGTCTTTTAACACTTCCTCTTTCTATCCCACAACATTCAATACCTCCATAAGGTACACTCCAAATATAACCTTTTGGTGCCCAGCCAACCCTAAGGTTCATGATGTTTATCCAAGCCCTCAAAACAGATGCACATATTGGGAGGGATTTGAAATTGAATCTTGGTAACTATACTCCTAACTCCTAAAACTGAGAGGGCACCAACCAAGCCCAGGGACGCTGGGCTACAGAGAGGCCCCTTATCTTCCCAATGTGATACAGACACCCTTTGGGATACAAACCTAACCACATGGTTTAACTCCTCTTCCCCATGCTGAGCTTTTTCCCCCTACCCTCTGAATACTTATTGCCCTGTGGACCTCCTGAAAATAAGCTGCCCAGCAAAGTGCCTCCCAACTGGGTCTACCACCAACCTCCAATGGCTTTAGCCTACCCTTGATTTGACAACTCCTAGTTTGAGGGTCAATGTACCCTGGGGTTTCTGGGTCCTAACGTCACCCATCAACAAGCCAAACAGCCATAGGACTCATTCTGGCTGGTATTGGGGCTGCCATTGGTCTAATAGCCCCTTGGGGAGGATTTTCTCATGATGAGGCCACTTAAAAAAAATCTGACAGGTATATCTACCCTAGCAAAAAGCACCAGAGATGCCCTCAAAAACTTAGAGCACTCACTCAATTCACTTGTAAACATTGTCCTTAACAACTGATTGGCTCTTGATTACCTGCTAGTCATGCAAGGGGATTTATGCACGATTATTAACAAGAACTTGCTGCATCTATATTAATACTACTGGCTAGGTAGAAAAAGATCTCAAAAAGATACACGAGGTCTGTAATTAATTTCACAAATTTGTTGCAATGATGTTGCTAAACTTTTTTGATACCAGAGGGATTATTCATTATGAATTTGTACCAACTGGACAATCAGTTAACCAAGTTTATTATGTGGAAGTGCTGAAAATGTTGCATGAAAAAGTTAGACAACCTGATCTTTTTGCCAGTAATTCATGGCTCTTGCGTCACACAATACATCAGTTCACACAGCACTGTCTGTGAGGGAGTTTTTAGCCAGTAAACAAATAACTGTATTGGAACACCTTCCTTACTCACCTGATCTGGCCCCCAATGATTTCTTTCTTTATCCAGAAAATAAAGGAAATATTGAAAGGAAGACATTTTGATGACATTCAGGACACCAACAGTAATACTGCTGGCCATTCTAGAAAAACAGTTTCAAAATTGTTTTGAAGGGTGGACTAGGCACTGGTATCAGTGCATAGCTTCCCAAGGGGAGTACTTCGAAGGTGACCATAGTGATATTCAGCAATGAGCTATGTAGCACTTTTTCTAGAATGAGTTCACAAACTTGTCAGACCTTGTATGATCAAGCTAAATGACTTCACAATTTTGTGAAGGAAAATCCAACAGCTGACTCCATCTGGCAGGCTGTAAAATGTTTTGCCCTCCATAGCCTATTTTTTGCCCCTGCTAGGACCCTTGATCTTTATACTACTTCCACTACTATTTGGACCATGTTTTTGTAAGGTCCTTGTCAAATTTGCCTCCTCCAGGTTACAGCAGTTCCATAAAGATGATGGTCCTCCAGGGATTTCAGCCAGTGCCCTCAATAGAAACCGTTCTGCAGGAAGGTCTTGACCCCAGGTTGAGATTTTTGGTCCCAGGTTAGGTAAGGTCAACACTCCATCTTAGTCTGAACCAGCTACAGAAGCCTGACCTATAGTCCCTCAACAACCCATATGATTATGGGTCCAAAAATCTGTCTGTGGGTATTTATGAGGCAGCATACGTAGCTTGGAAATTGACCCTCCAGGGTACAACATGAGGTGCCTCACTAGTTACATGAGTAATAATTGACTGTACCCAGTATCTGCAGCTGGAGAAAAACAAGAGCCAGTTTCATCCAGCTTGGGACCTGACCTTTAGCTACTTTTAATGTCATTTGCCTTGTGATTACTACAACTACCATCATATATTTTATGCCATGACAGTTCCAGAGGAACCAAATAAGAAAGAAAAGTCAAAAAATGGAGGGTTCTGCCCAGGGGAGAAGATGAATGAACCATGTCAATGGGACATCAACAATTCCTGCCCTGGGACGGATTAAAAATCCCTGATCATGACTTCCTTCATACAACTCATTCTCTGAGTTCACCCACACTTTCCTCTCAAGTGTGTACTTTCATTTTCAATAAATCACTTTCACTTTCCTGCATCTGTCTTGCCCTTGAATTCTTTCTTTCTTTTTTTTTTTTTTTTTGAGGGCAGTGTCACTGGCCCTCATATGTGGGACCCGAACCAGGGCCGCTGGTGTCCCAAGCCAGCTCTTAACCACCGGGCCACTCGGCTGGTCCCTTGAATTCTTTCTTGCACGGGGACAAAACCTGGTCACCTCTGCTCCCAGTTGAGTCCTCTCTTAGACATCTCCATGAGCCTCCGGTGACACTATCTAGCTTACCTTTACATACAGTATTTCATAGTTTACTAAGCACTTTAGAATTATCTCATTTCATCCTTAGTCACAATGTGAAGTAGACAAGGTAAGTGGTTTTATCCCCATTTACAGATGAAGAAACTGAGACTATATGCAGGGGGAGGTAAAGTGACTTGCCCAAGGTCATACAGCCATTACGGACTAGAACCTAGGTTGCCTAACTTCTCATCTATTGCTCTTCTATGTTTCACTTGATGAAAACACTACTTGAAATAATGATGAGGTTGGCCAGAGACATGGTCGATAATGTAACTTTCTATTTTAAGGAAAAATTTTATCTGCATTTCTTTGAGTTCTATGGAGCCACTAGTCTGCCTCTTGGTTAGAACATCACAGCGGTGCTCCATGGTACAGCCTGGCTGGTGGCAGGGAAGTAGTGCTCATGTTTGGAAGTCATGCTCCTTTGTAGCCACACAGGATCCAGTATCAGTTCCATTTCTATAGTCAGTCTGGGGTCACATTATAGGTGACTTATTTCCCTAAGGGTAATTGTGTCTAGTATCTTCAAATAAATTGAATCTATTTTTCAGAGTTTCCATCTTTCATTTTTCAAAGAGAAGACCTTTTCAATAGGAACTGATTCCAAGAGAGGTGAAAAGAACTGATAAGGAAAGACATGGCTAGTCACCATATAAACAGTTTCCCCTTTGGGTTCCCCTCTAAAGATGTGGGATGGGGTTCAAGCATTGGAAAGGCAATAGATATAGAATGTAGAATGTTTGGAATGATAACTGGAGAGTGAAGATAAACTGGGATCCCACTTGATGCTTTAAAGATTTCTGGCATTTAATTCTCAATATTTGATTACTGTTTTCCAAATATTGGCACATTTGGTGACTACAGGATAGAGAATTTTCAGTGAAATATCTTGCTATATCTGCACTAATAGTGTACAGTCCTTCACAGTGACTAAAGCCCTGTACTTTTTGCAGAGGTAAATAGGAGGGTTCAGTAATGGAGGTCCGTGATGAGTGGCTTTTTTCTAATCAAAGTGGTGTAAGGTTGATCTATTTTTATCATTTTGCATGTTAAAAAATAAAAGGCTTCTGAGCAAGAACTTACTATCATATAGCACAAAAAAATATCATGATTGATCCAGAGATTCCTTGGTAATATCAGTTCCTATCTCTTTTAAAATCTGATTTTAGTTTTCTCTGTTCTATGTGTTTTTTTTTGTTTTGTTTTTTTTAAAGATTTTATTGGGGAATTGGCCGAGGGGAACAGCGTTGGGGAATCGGGGAAGGGGAACAGACAAGTTGCTGTCTTTTTGTTCTTCAGTTTAGTTGCGGAGGATGTTGCTTCACTGTTGGTATCGTCATTGCGCTCTTCCCGGATGAGGCAGATCGGTCGCTGGCCTCTGGATGTCGCTCACTGCGGCTATTGGCAGCTTACGCTGGCTGCCAGCCGCTCACGCTGGCTGCAGGCCACTCACTGTAGCCTATGGCAGCCCACTGCAGCAGGGGCTGCAGCCCACACCATCACCGGGGCTCGCACAGCCCAGCTCCAGGTGGAGCTGTTGTTAGCTGTAGAGGGCAGTGTCACTGGCCCTCATGTGGGATCCGAACCGGGGCCGCTGGCATGCCAAAACCAGCGCTTAACCAATGCGCCACTCGGCCGGCCCTGTTCTATGTTTATCTTTCGTGAGAGCACAATAAATTGCAGAACACTGTGCCAAATTACAAATAAGGGATAGAAAAATGAATGTTTTTTTTTGTTGTGAATGTGGTTTTTACATGATTTTATACTCATATAATTGCATTTAAAAGTCTCCATCTCAGCAATCCAGGGAGGTTTGCCTTGGAAAAAATAATTTCAAAGCACCTGGTCAGAGTGGCATTTCTTCTCCAAATGTTCAGCATGAGTTAACTGTCCACTGTAAGGATAAAGTATCTGAGGACTTGTTTCTCCATGCATTGTGGCATATCATTGAATGAAAAACTATAGATAATTTGTAATAAACTTTGATTATGGAACTGAGGGAGGGTGTACTTGGCTTTCTGATCTCTAGGTCTTAAGCAGCCTTGTCTGAACTGCAGATCTTACAACACTAAGCTCTGTTACTAAGTCAGAATCTGTAGCAGGTATCTATTATCAAAGTTTACCTGTCACCTGGTAGGCATCATCTGATAAGAAAGAAGACTAGTCATTTTAATCTCCTGGGATAATCAGAGAACTGAAGCCCATGCTTTTTATATTGAATTAAAGTTTAGAAACAGATTGTTGTATGTCAAGGTGGTTCTTGATCCCAACCATTTATTTGGGTAATTTTTCCTAGTTTGGAGTTCCGGGAAAAAAAAACCTTGAGGACTGCGTGTGGCTTTGCAGCATTGGATCTGGAGTAACCATTTGGGCAGAGCACCAACAGCAATCTTTCCTTGTGTTTTGCATTTCATGGGATTTATTGAAATAGGAACTCATTGTAGTTGTGCAGTCTTCTGGCCAGTGTCAGGCAGCTCTGCTTTTAATTTGGTTAACTTTATTTTCTCTAAAGAGGCAAAAGAGGCACAATTTAATCTTTTCTTCCACAGGCATATTAAAGGTTATGTGTTAATTCAGTCTTATGCTCCTACATTAAATTAAATGCCTTAGGTTAATGGATAAATGGACATGTGCTCAGCTTTAATTTTTTTGGCAAGAATCAGGCTTTCATATGGCACTGTTGGATTTCAGAGGCTCTCTGGTGTTTCAGAAAATCTAAATGAATGTTGCCTTCAATTTTTCCAATATATAACCATGTGATTCATATTGCAAATGAAATTAGAAATCACTACTGCACTGAAACAAGAATATTGACCAATTTGTTTGTCTTCCTAATCCTTGAGTTTTATTTCACATGTCAGTGTTTACGTTATATACTTGTATTTTAGGTGAACAAAAAAGTTAAATAAATCTTGGCAGTCTGAAAAAATAAATTAAAAAAAAAGGTTTGTCTTCTAAATGATAAACTAACTGGTATTTTAAGCATAGCCTTTAAATTATATTGTTTCATAATTATAATATGAAAGTAGAATTAATACAAGGCTTTTATATCAATTCTCAAATATTTGTTTTGAAATTCTAATTATTGTAAAAATATCTGGGTTAGAAAACATATTAGATTGTTTCGGGTGCAAATAATGTGGTGTAAAAAATAAAATTAAAGAATTTAACAAGGGCACACTGACATGCAAACCTTAGTTTTGTCATTACCAACATTTTCAGCACTCCCCACACATTCCCCACAAGTATAATCTTAAATGAAGTTCTTGTATAATCTGTACAAATTGTATATTTTATTAAGGGCAATGCCTATCATAAATGTAACATTCTCTTTGAAGATGGAGAATGTATTTATTATTTAATATTGAATAAAGTTGGTTTACTTGGACAGAATTTTCAAAAGATTATTAAATTATAGCCTTAAATTGAGAATTTTAAAAAATGAAAGTTTAGCTAAATATTCTTAGAAGAATGGATTGCAAAGCTGATGCAACTGTATCTTATAAGTTAGCTGAGTTATCAAACGCACTGTAACTTATCTTCAATTTTTATATAAAAACTGCACATAAAAGACTAATTATGAAATGTACCCTTCACTTTTCAAATTGCCAATCCCATTGCACTTGAATTAAATACAGCACAATAATTTTTTTCTTAATGCTTCAAAGTAAGTTTTCAATAATGATCTCATAAGAAGGCTCTGTTTTGGAAATCTGAAAATTATTAATCCATTTGTGGATCAAAAAACCAATAACTGCATAATCATTGAAGAAAAACACTTTAAGAATTATCAAGATATGTAACATTATAAGTAATTTTTAAAATTTAATTACAGTAATATAGTCTTCATTGAAAATTAAATCCAAGAAATTAGTTGCTGCCTAATTGAGTAGTGCATGCTATAGGCACATGCTTAGCTAAAAAATTCATGAGCCAGAATAAACATCAGTCATATCATTAATCTTTTTATAATAATGCTAAGTATTATACATATTTACATAACATTAATGTAACTTTAATATACACTATTAACATACATTTACTTTTATTTTGCTGATAAAATAAATTAAAATGTTATAATTTTCTTTTATTTTTGAAAATTTTGTTTACATGTATAACATAATATGTAAAATATTTTATTTTCCTCCCTTTTTGAAGTTTATTACAATAAAATATGTGTCTATGGTAGAGAATTTAGATGTTCCACTTGTTTGTAACAGAGTTTATGATACACATCATACTAAATACAAAGGGTTTTTTTACCACTAATATTTTATAATAGGTCTAAAGCCAAATACAATTAAATGTGAAATTGTGTATTTAAGTTTAGTCTAAGACAGATGAAACTAAACAGTCAGGAAATTGTTTTTAGTATGACATGAAAATTGCAAAGCAATTTTTATAATAGAAAATAAATTATCGAAACCTTAATAAATAAATAATAGAAAACGTTAACGTAATTGCCAAAAGTTAAAAGTAAATGTTTTAAGAGCTATATTTTTGGATACTGTTCAAATCAATTCTGTATGCTCTTCTCATAAATTTACTACTAATAGAACAATTCATTCTCTTGTCTTAAAAATTACTCATTAACAAAGTTAGCAATTATGTTATCATACTTACCCATTCAAGAAATATGTTAGGGGCCAGCCGAGTGGCGCGGTGGTTGGGTGCTGGCTTGGGAGGCCAGCGGCCCCGGTTCGGGTCCTGCATGTGAGAGTCAATGACACTGCCTTAAAAAAAAAAAAAAAAAAAAAAACCCACACTCTATAAACTACATAACACCCCTTTAATATATATATATATATATATATATATATATATATATATATATATATATATGACAGAATGAATTAACAAAATGATGGTTCATAGTCCCTGAGATCTAAGGGGTGAGGAAGAAACTGGTTTCTGGAACACAATGGTTAAAGATGTTAACACTCTCCTTTTTTTTCTGACAAATATTCTTAGGCTCATGTGAAACAGATTGATTTTCCTTTGTGTCCTCATCTGCAGGATGTCATGGCTACTAAATGTGAAGATCGTATGAATTGCTTGTTGGAAAAACTGGAAAATATTACTGACTTTGACTAGAAGATGAGTACGATTGTGCTGGTATTTGTGTTTCTGCAATGGCCATGACATCTCTTTACTGTCCATCCTTTATTATTTGAACCAAATGAATATGTAATGTTATAGGTAATGAACCCAACAAATTAAAATTTGCCTTCTCCAAGGGTGTGAAATTCATAATATAGGGTTAAAATATTTATTTCAAATTAAAACCAAAAAGTAAACACTAGGCACTTCCTAAATTCAGAATTGTTCAATAACACTTACTGTTTACAGGCAAATTAGCATCTGCAAAGCCCATTCATAGACACCAGTTCATTTTATTCAAGAATTCTACAAGACAGGTGGTATTGGCAGGTGTAGAAAGGAAGAAGAGCTTATTAACACTTGCAGCCACAAAGCCAATTATCACAATCCTAAACTCAGTATCCATGATTAGAATCTTGTTCTCACCAGCATATTGAGGAGCAGATGTGATACCTTGGCTTCCCAGAGCCACAGTTCCCTCACCCCCACTCCCCGCGATGGTGGGATGGACGTCACTGACAGGCTGCAGGTGCTAAACACATGCTGTGCGGTAGCAGCCATCAGTTCTCCAAGCTTTCTGCTCCACTCTTCTTGAATCTCACATTTATTTGTTATCATGAAACAAAAGGAAAGAAAAACTATATTAAAAATCATTTATTGTTATCATCACTGTTATTATTAATATACTAATTTATTTTAGAAGGAAAATAATCTGGGTATCGAAGTGAGTAGTGGGAATATACAGTGTAGTTATGGGATTAAAAAGATAAAGGAACAAGTACCTATAAAAGTTAAGACCTTGGTTGATTTGTTATAGTATCAGGTGCTATAAAGACATCCAGATACTTAGGGTCAGCCAGTCCATCCATATTAACCAATTCACCAAAGTCGGAGAGTAGTGCCTGTGGCCCCTGGAACCATCCAGACCTGTGTTTGCTCCCTGACCCTATCACTTGCCACTGTCTGACCTCTGGCAGGTTGTTTAACCTCTCCAATCTTCGTTTCCCTTATCTATAAAATGGGGGTAATAATAGGACCTACCTGACAGGGTGGTTATGATGACAGAATGAAATAATGAATGAAAAAACTTAACACAGTGCCTGGAAGGTAGCAAGTACTTGAGAAATGTCAGCTATTGTCAAACCTTCTAGAAATAGAAAAGAAGGATATTATCTAGCATAGCTAAACTCACAAAGTTTTGCAGGATGGAGACTATTCTCATCCTGTGCTGGGAGTTTCCATCTGTTGTTTTATTGCATCCTTACATCATGCTGTGTGGTCTCAATGCCATGCAACAGATGAAACCCTGAGATGCAGAGAGGTAGACACTGTACCTTAGAGTCCCAATTCACATCTCAATCTGCTGGTTCCAAGTCTACGAGTTGTGATCAAATGATACAGTGAATGTTTAAATAAAAGAAAAATTATTACAGTAAAAGACACATTGTCATTAATCCCCCTCAAAATACTACCCCCCACTTTGAATACACTTATGAGGTATGATAAAAAAACTATAGTGGGTGTCAGATGGTCACATGTTTTGTTAAGGAGACCACTTCATGGATGGAGTAGAGGCTTGATCACTGCGCTGCATATCTGAAATTGATGTTGTATAATATTGTATGCCAACTGTAATTGAATACATAGATAGTCACGGGATGTGGATTATATGGTGGAAGGGAGTCAAAGAAATTGTAATAGATAGTATCATATGGGGGGAGAAGTGGGGGGAGAATTGGGGGATGGGGTTGTCACTTTGAGGGGTAAAAAGTATAACTATTGCACTTTGTTGTACACCTGAAGCTAACTAAAAAAATATATAAATAAATAAATTAAAAAAAAAAAAAAGCTATGGTGGGGCCGGCCGAGTGGCACATTGGTTAAAAGCTGGTTTTGAGATGCCAGCGGCTTCAGTTCGGATCCCACATATGAGGGCCAGTGACACTGCCCTCTACAGCTAACAACAGCTCCACCTAGAGGTGGGCTGTGCAAGCTCCGGCGACGGTGTAGGCTGTAGCCCCTGCTGCAATGGGCTGCCATAGGCTACAGTGAGTGGCCGGCAGCCAGCGTGAGCTGCCAATAGCTGTGGTGAGCGACATCCAGAGGCTGGGGACAGATCTGCCTCATCTGGGAAGAGCACAATGATGATACCAAACATGGGCCAGTGAAGCAACATCCTCTGCAACTGGACTGAAGAACAAAAGGACAGCAACCTGTCTGTTCCCCTTCCCTGATTCCCAACGCTGTTCCCCTCCCCAATAAAATCTTAAAAACAAAACACAAAAAATGATGGTGAATGCTGCTGCTAAGTGCCATCTAACGGATAGTCAGGGATCTTCAATAAGAGAAACAGCGCGTCGAACCTTAGTAACTGTGTGACAAGTTTCAACTTGTTCGGTACAGTCAGTTGGATGTGAGCTATGGTTGAGAGAAGGTGTGTTTCAAAGTGTGCCATAAATCATGGATTAGGAACAATGCGTTAACCTGAAATTTTGTTTCAAACTGCAAAAAAGTGCTAAAGAAACACATGAAATGTTAAAATTAGTTTATGGTGATGCTGCACTGACCATGAAGATGGTTTGCAAGTGGTTCGAGCAATTTCATAATGGTTGTGAATCAATTGAAGACAAGGAGAGATTCGAACGTTCTTCAACATCAAAAACCCAAGAGAATGTTGAAAGTATAAGCAAAATGATTTGATCAAACAAGCGATTGACTATTAAGGAAATTTCTGAGGATCTGCACATCTTTTATGGCTCCATTTAAAGCATTTTAACAACAGATTTGAATATGAGGAGAAGGAGTGCGAAATTTGTTCTATGCGTCTTTGACTGTCGAAAAAAAGGAACAGTGTTTGTCAATTTCATTGGAGTTGAATGATCATGTCACTTCAGATTCCAGTTTTTAAAGACATGTCATCATGGGAGATAAAACTTGGGTCTATAGTTCCTCTTATAGTCCTGAGACCAAGGTTCAGAGTTCTCAACGGAAATCACCCAGTTTTATTTGTGTGAAAAAAGCTAGTCAATCAAAATCTAACATCAGGGTGATGTTAATTGTGTTTTTTGAACTTGGTGGAATTTTGTGAGCTGAGTTTGTACCCAGGACCACTATGGTGGACTCTGAATATTATAAGGGCTTGTTAGAGTGTTTAACAAGCGCCATGTGTAGAAAATAGTCTGAAAAAATGAGTAAACAATTTTATCCTCCATCATGACAATACTCCATGTCAGATATCGCTTCTGGGCAATTTCTGTGACATAAAAACATTACAGTGTGTCCTCATTCACCTTATTCACCTGATCTGGAACTGTGTGACTTTTGGTTCTTCCCCAAAGACAAAATGACCATGAAAGGTAAACGTTTTGAATCTATTTAGGACATGGAGGCAGCCACAACAGCATAACTAAGAACACTCATGAAAGAGGATTTCAGATCTGCTTCAAAAAGTGGCAAGAAAGATGGGATAAGTGTGTTTGGGGAGTATTTTAAGAGGGATTAATGGCAATGTGTCTTTTACTGTAATACATTTTATAATTTAAACATTCACTGTATGTTTTGATCATTCCTCATACACTACTCCTACATCACAGCTACCCACATAGATCAGCAACGAAAGAGACAAGACCGAATAAAAAGATGGGCCAGGGGCAATAGCAAGTGCAACGTGCTTCAGAGCAGGGAGAATGATATGAGCTGATGTTGCCAGGACAGACGTTCAGGCCCTAAGCTGGCTAGAAAAGGATGAAAAGATTTGTTTAGACTAAGGGAAAAGGTGGGTACTCTGAAAAGGTGAGCTTCAAGCCCTAAATATCAGTCAGAAGTATACCTTGTGTTTGCTTGGAAACCAAGTCAGCTGATCTGCCAGCCATTCTGTTGTGGGCCCATTGCAGTCTATACAGAGGCCTCAGTCAGAACGAGAAGAGGAGCTGAGTTAGGATGGAGAATTACTGCCTGTCTTTAGGGGCTATCCATCACTGCTTCCTACCTAAGCTGAGGAAGCCCAGGCCAACTTCTGAGCCTGGACTCTTGCAGCCAGGCTGTGACAGCACATTTATAAGAGGGCTGTGGGAAACCCTGGCCCTCACAGCTGACACCTTTGATCAGAAGGCCAGGCACTGGCAGCAGAAAAGGTGAGAACAAGTTGACTCCTGGAGGGTCTGCTGGCTCGGAAGTGATGGCAGGTTGATGAAGTGGCTTAATCCATCCTGGGAAGGAATATCCAAAATGTAAAGGCAAAATAACTGATCAGCATGCCGGGCACGATATGAATATTCATAAAATATTAGAGCTAGAAGGTGACTCAGTGAGCACTGTGTCTGTTTTCCTTATTTTATAGCTGAGGAAATGGGCTCAAGGAGACAAAAATGACATGCCAACATCACATAGTGAATAGTGAGGCTCCTTCAGGACTAGAACTTTGGTTTTCTGGTTCTTAATGCAGCCATGTAGCTAGCTCGGATTTAGTGCATATCAAAACAATCTGGTTATTAACTGGTGTTACCTCAATAAACTTCATTTTAAAACTTCTATTTACAACATTTATTCAGATTAAATTTAATGTGAAATCAAGGAAGATTATAATCTGGGCAGCAGTGAGGCAGATGTGTACTATCAATTCCATTACGGAAATCTAATTAAGATCATGTTCCCCACACCCTACAAAGCTACGAAAATAAATTGATTCCTTATTAACAAAATTTATTTAGTACCTATATAGTGCTCATAAGTGAGTGTTAAATGAATAAATAGATAAACAAAAGAGTCATGGACAAATTACCAACAATATTTAAGAAAGAGCATAAAAAAGAAGAAACAGCTGTCATCTAAAGCGTAAACCTTTTCCTCATGTTTTTCCAGTCCTGAGGACCTAGTCATTTAGAAAAAAGCTGAGACTGATTTCAAAAATGAAACTTCTATAAAATTGTCTTCAAAACAGAAAAATAGGACTATATCATAGAAATGGTGGCATGAGGTAAGCCTCTTGAAATTGAAGCCCTGGAATTTGCAACAAATTGAACAGCTATAATTTCACAAAGGACTCCCTGCACAGCAGACAGAAAGCAAAAGAAAGACCTCTTCCTATCAACTTATTGCAGAACCCACTCCTGTCAATGCCTAGGAAGAGAAATAATAATTCATTAACTGACATAAATGACCAAGGTAACAAAGCAGCTCAGAAAGAAGATGAAAATTCTTCAGAAAATGACTTAAATACATGGAAATATGTGAATTAAATAACAGAGAATTCAAGATTGCTGTTCTGAAAACAACTCAATGAGATACAAGAAAACACAGAAAGGTAGTTTAATGAACTCAGAAACACAATAAAAAAACAAAATGAACATTTTACAAAAGAGACTGAAATTTTTAAAAACAAGAACCAAATATAATTTTTGGAGATAAAGTACTCAATAAAAGAAATGAAGAATGAAATAACCAGCTTAGGTAATAGAGCTGATCAGATGGAGGAAAGAATCAGTGACATCGAAGATAGAAATCTGGAAATGGTACAGATGGAAGAAGAGAGAGACTTGAGAGTTCAAAGAAATGAAAGAACTCTACAAGATCTTTCTGACTCAATCAGAAAGAGCAACATAAGAATAATGGGCAGACCAGAAGGAGAAGAAAGGGAGAAGGAAACAGAGAGTATATTCAAACAAATTGTAGTCGATGAGAACTTCCCAAGCTTGTGGAAAGTACCAGATCCTTGAATCCAAGGAGCAAATATGACACCTAACTTCCTCTATCCCAACAGGCCTTCTCCAAGGCACATTGTATTGAAGCTGTCAAAAATTAACAACAAAGAAAGAATCCTCAAAGCAGCCAGGGAAAAGAAGATGGTAACTGACAAAGCAAAGTCCATTAGATTAAAATCAGATTTTTCAGCAGAAACTCTACAAGCCAGGAAGGAGTAGAATCAAATAGTCAAACTATTGAAAGAGAGAAATTATGACACAAGAATAATATAGTCAGCAAAGATATCCTTTAGAAATGAAGGAGGAATAAAGATCTTTCCAGACATACAGAAGTTGAGGGAATTTTCTAACACATGACCTGCACTACGAGAAATACTGAAGGAGGCTATTCAACCTGAAACAAAAAACTCAAAAGAATACAAAACCATGAGTAATATTATGAAAAGATAGACAGAAGCAGAAAATGGCAACCCCTACACCAAATATGACACTATACACTTAAACATAACATGCAGGGTAAAGAAGAAAACAAAAACAACGCTTAAACAAAATTAAAAGGAAAAAGATAACTTGCTACTGCAGTGCAGAAATCAACTCACAGCATAAAAAGGGATAATTTGTGACAACAAAAACATAAAAGGAGAGAGAATACAGGTATGAACTGGCAAAAGGGAATGGAGAAAGGAAGCAGGCTGAACAAAATGGAATACATTAAGTTAATAGTAACCACTCAAAAGAAAAAATCCAGAACTGAAATGCATAGCTTAAAAAAAAGAAGAAAAAAAAAGGGAAAAATTATAAAATACCATCACACTGAAATAATAGACAGCAACAAAAAAGCAAAGAAACAATGGAGACACCATCCTATCAGAAAACCAAAGGTAAAATGATAGGAAATCCTCATATGTCAACATTCACCCTAAATGTACTGAATTCACCAATAAAAAGACACAGAGTAGCAGACTGGATCAAAAAACTAAATCCAACCGTATGGTGCCTCCAAGAGACACATCTCAGCTAAAGGACAAATATAGACTCAAAGTGAAAGGGGGGAAATTGATACTCCAAGCAAGTGGTATTCAGAGAAAAGCAGATATATCCATACTCATGTCAGATGAAACAGACATCAGGATAAAAAAGATAAAAATGAACAAAGATGGACTTTTTGTGATGATAAAGGGGACTATACAACAAGAAGGTATAAAAATCATCAATTTTATGTCCCCAATTAGGGAGCACAGAAATATACAAAGCAATTACTAACAGAACTAAAGGGAGAAAATTACAAAAACACAATTATAGTAGGGGACCTAAATACATCATTGACGGCTATGGATAGCACATCCAAACGTAAAATAAAGAAATAAATATCAACCCTAAATGGCACATTAGATGAAATGGACATAATTGACATTTATAGAGCGCTTCATCCTAGAACATCAGATTATACATTCTTTTCTAGTGTACTTGGAACATTCTCAAGGATAGACCATATATTCGGACATAAGATTAGCCTCAACAAATTTAAGAAGATCAAAATTATACCAAGCATATTCTCTAATCACAAGGCTTTGAAATTGGATATCAACTGCAAAGATAAAGCAGGAAAAACCATAAATATGTTCAGATTACACAACATACTTTTAAAGAACGATTTGGTCAAAGAAGAAGTAAGAAGAGAGATCAAAAGATACATAGAAACAAATGTAAATGAAAATACATCCTACCAAAATTTTGGGGATGCACTGAAGCAGTTTTAAGAGGGAAATTTATATCATTACAGGTCTATCTCAAGAAGGAAGAAAAATCCCAGATAGATAACCTCACATTACACCTTAAAGAACTAAAAAAAGAGGAACAAATGAAACCCAAAGTCAGCAGCAAGAAGGAAATAATAAAAATCAGTGTACAAATATGAAATAGAGAACAAAGAGACAATAGAAAAAATTAATGCAACAAAGAGCTGGTTCCTTGAAAAGATTAATAAAATTGACAAACTCTTGGCTCAACTCATTAAGATAAAAAGAGAAAAGACACAAACAAAATCAGAAATGAAAGAGGGGGACTTACCACAATTGCCACAGAAATACAAAGGATCATCCAAGAATATTATGAAGGACTATATGCCCCCAAATTCAATAACCTAGAAGAAATGGACATGTTTTTAGAAACATATAGCCTTCCTAGGCTGAATCATGAAGAATTGGAAAATCTAAATAGACCAATCAACAGTAAGGAAATTGAATCAGTCATCCAAAGCCTTCCCAAAAGCAAAAATCCAGGACCAGATGGCTTCACTAGTGAATACTACCACACACTCAAAGAGGATTTAATACCTGTCCTATTCAAGGTCTTCCAAAAAATTGAAGAGACAATACTCCCTAACTCATTTTATGAGACCATTACCCTGATACCAAAGCCTGGTAAGGATAACACAAAAAAAGAAAATTATAGATGAATGTCTCTGATTAATACAGATGCAAAAATCCTAAACAAAATCTAGCAAATCTAATGCAGGAATGCATTAAAAATATTATATATCACAATCAAGTGGGGTTCATCCCAGGGGCACAAGGATGATTTAACATATGCAAATCAATCAATGTGACACACCACATAAACAAAATAACGACACACCACATAAACAAAATAAAGTACAAAATCATGTGATTATGTCATAGATGCAGAAAAAGCATTTGACAAGATACAACATCCATTTATGATAAAATTGGTACAGAAGGAAAGTACCTTAACATAATTAAGGCCATATATGACAAACCCTGAACTCACATCATAATTAATGGTGAAAAACTGAAGCCCTTCTCTCTATGCTAAGGAACATCACAGGGCTGTCGCCTATCACCTCTGCTGTTTAACATAGTATTGAAAATCCTAGCCAGAGCAATCAAAGGAGAGAAAGAAATAAAAGGCACCCACATTGGAAATGAAGAAGTCAAACTGTCACTTTTTGCAGATGGCATGATGCTATATATAGAAAACCCTAAAGACTCCAACAAAAAGCTACTATAAACAATAAACGAGTACCATAAAGTTGCCCTCTACAAAATCAACATACAAAAGTCCATTGTATTTCTATATACTAATAATGAAATATCAGAAAAAGAAATTTAAAAAAATTCCTTTTGCAGTTGCAACAAAAAGAATGAAATATCTAGGAATAGACTTAACCAAAGATGTGAAAGACCTATACACTGAAAACTATAAGACATTTTTAAAATAAATTGAAGAAGACACAAGGAAATGGAAAGATGTTCCATGTTCATGGATTCGAAGAATCAACTTAGCTAAAATTGCCATGTTACCCAAAGCAATACACAGATTTAATGCAATCCCCATCAAAATCCCAATAGCATTTGTTAATAAAACAAAAAGTTGTCAGATTTGTATGGAACCACAAAAGATCCCAAATAGCCAAAGTAGTCCTAAGAAAAAAGAACAATGCTGGCGGTATCACACTCCCTGACTTCAGCTTATACTACAGAGCAACAGTAATCAAAACAGTATGGTACTGGCAGAGAAACAGACCCACAGACCAATGGAATAGAATTGAGAACCCAGAAATAAACCCACATAAATATGGACAGATAATTTTCAACAAAGAAGCCAAAAACATACAATGGAGAAGAGATAGCCTTTTCAATAAATGATGCTGGGAGAATTGGAAAGCCACATGCAAAAGAATGAAACTAGACTGCTATCTGTCACCATGTACCAAAATTAATTCAAAATGGATCAAATACCTAAGCATAAGACCTGAAACAATAAACTGCATAGAAGAAAACGTAGGTACTAAACTTATGGTTCTTGGGTTCAAAGGAGATTTTATGAATTTGATCTCAAAGGCAGGGGAAGTAAAAGCTAAAATAAATGAATGGGACTATGTCAAGCTAAAAAGCTTCTGCACAGCAAAAGAAACCATCCACAAAACAAAGAGGGAACAGCCAAATGGGAGAAGATTTTTGCAAACAATGCTTCTGATAAGGGACTAATATCCAAAATATATAAGGAACTCATACAACTCAATAAAAAATCCCAAACAATCCAATTTAAAAATGGGCAGAGGACCTGAATAGACACTTCTCCAAAGAGGACATACAAGTGGCCAATAAAAATATGAAAAAATGCTCAACATCACTAATCATCAGAGAAATGTAAATGAAAACCACAATGAGATATAACCTCGCACCAGTTAGAATGGCTATCACCAAGACAAACAATAGCAAGTGTTGGAAAGGCTGTGGAGAAAAAGAAACCTTCATACACTGTTGGTGGGAATGTAGATTGGTGCCGCCACTATGGTAAGCAGTGTGGAGGTTCCTCAAAAAATTAAGAATAGAATTACCATATGACCCCAGCAATCTCTCTCCTATGTATCTACCAAAAAAACTGAAAACATGTATCCGTAAAGATATATGTGCTCCGATGTTCATTGCAGCTTTATTTACAGTGGCCAAGACATGGAAACAGCCAAATTGTCCTTCAATAAATTATTGGACAAAGAAAATGTGGTAAATATACACAATGGCATACTGTTCTCCCATAAGAAAAGATGAAATAGTGCCATTTGCGAAAACATGAATGGATCCTGAGATTATTATGCTAAGCAAAATAAGTCAGATAGAAAAAGTTGAGAAGCATATGATTTCACCGGTATATTCTATATAAAACTGAAAACAGCAAAGGAACAAGACAAAAAAATGAAGAAACAAAAACTCATAGACACAAACAATAGTTTAGTGATTACCAGAAGGTAAGGGAGGAGGGGAGCGGTAGATGAGGGTAAAAAGAATCAAATATATGGTGATGGAAGGAGAACTGACTCTGGGTGGTGAGCACACAATGTGATATATAGATGGTGTATTACAGAATTGTATACCTGAAATCTATGTAACTTTACTAATGATTGTCACCCCAATAAACTTTAAATTAAAATAATAATAATAATAATAATAATAATAATAATAATAAATATCTGGAGAGCTTATTAAAAATGCAGATGTTTCAGATCTCACCCCCAAATTTTAATTTAGTATAATTGGGGTGGGGTTTGGGAACTTCATTTACTCTCTTCACTTCATTCACTCATGCTGCCAACCCCAACCTTTGGAAAAACTCTTCTTTCCCATGTGAAAGAAAATGATGCCTTTCTAACTCCCAGGAAAACATCATAAAAGGATGCAAGGTGAATGGGGTAGACATTGTGACAAAACATTGTAGAAGGGCAAAATGGTTTTCTTTTTATAGTGACTGTCCTCCCAAAGCCCCTCATAGCACTGTATATGAATATGTATGAATGGTTTCATACCTCTGAGCTGAAATAAGGTACAGGGTCCAAGTTCATACTGTTGCCCACTCCTTTCAGGTTGTAAGAAAAACTCACTGACATTTATCAAGTACTTTTTGGAGTAACCGATGTCCATGGTTACACAATGAAACATTCTTTCCCGGTGGAAGCCCCCCAAAATGGCCTCTGGTATTTGTGCCTCATACTAAAACATGACACAATGGTAGACAGCAAGAGAATGTGTACAAAGATGAAGTTTGGAAGTGACCTCTTTGTGATCTTGAATACATTATTGATACATTATGCCACCCCTCTAGGTTTGCATTTCTCCATTTACATTTTTAATAGTGCCTCTATACTGACATGTGGATGTAATGAATGTAGGGCAGTTGCTCAATAAATGGTTATTGAGGCCAAACTCTGCTTCACTGTTCACTACCACACTCCCATATGACCCACCAGCAATGCCCTGCGGCTCTATCTGTTCTCGCTGCTACCCCATACTGGCCAAAGACTTTTATTTCTGCCCTGGGTTATTGCAGTGGCTTCCTCACTGGCCTTTCTGCTTCTGCTCTTGTCTTGCTCCTCAGATTCTTCTGAGCAGTCAGAGCATGTCAGTTCTCTGACCAAACCCTCCTCTGACTTCTCTCTGGGACTCTGCAAAATCAGTCTTATTGGCAACACCTGCAAATTCCTGCAGTTTGCTCCATCCCACACCCAAAGATAACTGTCCTCATCTACGGCTCCCTTTGTTGCTTGCTCCTTTGAGCCACATGGGCCTCCTTGCTATTCCTGGAGCTCCCCAGACAGACTTCTACCTTAGGCCATTTGCCATCCTATTCCATCTGCCTGGATCACTTTCCCTTTTTTTATGAGCCTAGCTCACTCTCTAACCTCAGTGAGGAAATTCCTGCAACTCTATTTAAAATTGCACATCCACTGACACTTTCCTCTTTCATTGCATTTTTCTTTTTAACATAGCAGTTATCACCACCTCACATACTACAGATTTTATGTATCTGTCTTGTTGGCTGCCTATCTCCTATCATATGATGGAAGGCACATTATCAGGTTCTTCCTTTCAGGGTGCCTGCTCTCTAAGCCTAGGCATGTGGGAGTCCAGCTTTGTCTGATCACCCACACCCTCGTCTGGCCACAGAGTTCTAGTGGTAACTGACTCCTTGATGCAAGAGCAAGTCCTAGGATGTGGGGCGGAGCAGATTGGAGAAGAGTGAGGTATAACCACATTTTACATAGACCAGAAGAATCTTAAGAGTAGTTGCCATGGGGTCTGCTGTTACCCTCTGCTCCATAACATGGCATGTGGTGTTGGGAGGAGGTGTCAGGAGGGAGGAAGGAAAATGTGTTTTCAGAATAAGCCCCAGGTCTGTTGACACCTACATCTTCATGGCATGGTGCTGTGTTGGAAGGAGGTATGTGGGAAGGGTATAACTATGTTAACTGATGGGCTTGAGGTTTCAGTAGTCCCTTCATTTAATAACTCAGTAACAGTGGAGATCTGAAGCCTGTAAGACAAATCTAAAACTGAGAGAGAGCTGGAATCATTAATGTATGCACCATAGAGGGTGGAAAAATCTCACCTGGTTCCAGAATTTTGAGGATAATTCACTTCTATTGTGATAGATGTGCCCTCTCTTTTCATTTAAGCCCAAACCCCTCCCCCAAACCACCTAATACAGTGTATATACTTTATATGACTCAGGATACAGAGTGTATAGAGAGGTCCTGGAACTGACATTGCTATTTTCTTACAAGGACTATCTTTGCCAAGAAAACAAAAATGAGAGGCAGGTTTTGAGATGCATTCAGGCCCTGCTGCTTATGTGCACTTTCTGTCCCATGGGCACCTGGCTGTCCCTCTGCCAGATGCCAGTAAGGGAGACAGGACATCAGGGAGCTGGCTCTGGTGTAGAGTCCCACTGGAGTTGTGGCAGGATAGAAGCCTGGGGAGGCCGGGATCTGCAAGGAATCCTGCAGCCGATAGTATAACACCTGTGTGGGTTTACCTGCTTGCTGTCCTTGCAGGCTGCAACCTGGGGAGCTGCCTGGGGGGTGGAGGGAGGGCTGTGAGTATGGGCCCTTATGCTCTGTGTTTCTGTTTCTGCTGTGTTGTCCTGTGTGTGATGTTTTCGTTTTGTTAAACTGTGTGTGTATTAGGTTGTTGCTTGAGAGAGTACAAATGCTGGGAGCATCAGGGAGGGGCTTGTGAGCAGGGCTGAGTCTATGAGGCTACCCCCGGCTCACAGACCTTAGGCCCAAGCCTTCCTTATATGCACCTCCAAAAACTAGGTCTAAGAGTGTGTTATAACTCCTTACTGCCTCCTTCCTAATAATGCTCAGATCACAGCTATCTGCAGTAAACTAGAATTATGAAGAACAGAACTTAAAGGTGCCATGACATACTAACGAAATCACAGGCCTCTGGAAATTCAGCCTTTGCCACTCATGTCCTCTTTCAGGTCCTTTGCATGTAGTTGTGACATCTCCTTTGTTCCCTGCACGTTCTTGTCTTAGATAAGAAATTACATCTTTGAGATTCAATTCTTGGAAAGAAGACATTTTCACCCAATTCACTAGGACAGAATTCTTCTTTATCATTTAAGTCATCTTTTGCTTATTGTTAAGCACTTATTTCTTATTGGATGGATGCTATTATCAGGTACTTCTCCATCCATGTTCCCCGTGGGATAAGCTGGTAGCCACAGAATCAGTAGCTGCTGTTACTTTGTGCTTCCAAAGCCCCTCTCCCACTGCTCTCTTGGGTTAGCTGGAACACATACACTCCTCCCCACTCCTCAACAGTATCAACCCTGTCCTGCTGGTGGAAGCAGGACCAGAGACCCAGGGGTAGCTGAAGGGGGCAGTAGGGGTGTGACCATAAATGCACAAATAGATCTACCCACAGGATTAAGCATGCGTGAATGGTGGAGTCTAATCAAATGTAGCCCATCCATCTAATTGCAAATGATACTTTGTTAATCAAAATTCAGTTAAAGAGAAGAAATCATAAAAGATGATACATATATCCCTCAAATATTTGTTTAACTTAAAACACATGATTGTGCATTCATTGCCAACATTTTGATGTCAGGCTAAGGCCTTCTCTTTGGCAATAGGTCGACTGACTGAAGCTCTTTGTCTATCCCTACATACATTGCTCTCATAATTCTTCATTTATAATTCCTGTTCTAATTTTGATTTCTAAAAAACAAAATGAGAAAATAAAGTCATTTGAGAAGCAACCTAGCACTGAAACTTCTAGTTTTATAATATTTTCCTCAATGTTTTATAGCTATCTCACCCTCCACCTTACTTAACAGCACTATGTGTAGTGGTTTGCATGTATTGAGTCTTTTCAAACATTCAACTAAGTTTAGTAGAAAAAACACATTGTTTTGTATTTGTATTTCATTGGTTTCATAATATTTAGTTAAATTATGTAACTGCAGTGACATGCACAATGCGAATAAACAGGTTGGAAAAAATATGCTTGATTAATGGCAAGCATGCATCTCTTTTTCTAAGGGATGTAGGAGAACAGAGGCATTCCAGAGAAAGAGTATTAATTACTGTTGTCCATGCAACTATTATGGCACACACATGGATACAACAGATGGACTTGTATTGTATGGTCAGCGTTCAGTAGGTTATGCATGGTAACATACAGCTCCAAAGTCTCACTGGCTTACGAGAACAAAGTTTCACTTCTCCTTTATATTATGTGCCCTTCCATGGTGGCTATAACTCTGCACCCATGCTCTTTGTTTCAGTATCCAGGTCAAAGTATCTGTCCCTATCTGGGACATGCCAGTCTCATGTTAGAGGGAAAAGAGACATGTGGTCATTTATGATGAAGTGATCCTTAAAGCTTTTATTTGGAACTGGCATGTGTCACTTACACTCACATTTAAGTGGCCAGAGTCATGTGGTCAAGCCTTTCATCAGGAAATTAAAATGAACCTCACAGGGAAGGTATTGCAACTCAAGGACAAGCTGGACTTCAAAGGGAGAGATTGTATGACTCTCTTCCAGGGGAGGTAGTGAATATCTGGAACAGGAACATGTTCTACCATTCACAGAGGTTCTATTGTATATGGTATGATTTGACATAGATCAATGAAAAAAAATGGTGTATTATAGGACGGCTGTTTTTTAAAAGAAACCTCCCTCTCTGAAATTCCTACAGCTCAGTATCTCTCTAAATGCATTATTTCTAGGGATCTGAAATCTGAAACTCCATTTACCGCAGACGCTTCAAAGGCTAAGCCTAGGCATTGTATATAGCACATGTTCAATAAAAATTTGTTAAACAAGAGAGTGAATTTACTCTTCTTCATCTGAGAGATGGGCCTAGTAATGAATGAAATCTGCCAAGTTCTCATTGGAATGAGAGAGGTCTTTAGGGGAAGTGTCAGTAAAATGTCATGCCTCAGGTCACATTCTTTGGAAGAACACAAACTTGGGTCAGACTTCTGGATGCAAAACTTGACTTGACTAGATGAGACTTGACTTGACTTGTCCCTCCATGCCTTTCTCTACATCCTATGGTAGAGTTCAATTCTAGAACAGTCCAGACCTTGGGAGAAGCTGTAGAGAAAGGCATGGAGGGACAGATTAAGGGGAGATCTTTGATAAGCAATATGATGGTCAGTGTGGCTGCCCAGGGTCTAGGACCAAGGTTCTAAGCCAATGAGAGAGATTGTGAAGAAAAGGGACAAACTAAGGCAGCTTCATGATAAACTCCATCACACTATAGAATTTGTGTGAATTGTATTTCATTATTTGAACTACAAATAAAGAACTGACCGTATATTTTGGGGGTTCTTCACTTTTTCAACCAAAGGGTACACTCAGGGTCAAGAGTGAAACTCCATCTGCTTAAGGAAAACTTGTTTTGATTAAACATTTTTTAAAAATCACAGGCTTGTTGTTTTTCTTTTTTTTATTTTTTTTTTATTTTTTTTTTTCTTTTTTTTTATGTATACTTTATTGGGGAACAACGTGTTTTTTTGGGAGAACAATGTGTTTTTTCCAGGACCCATTAGCTCCAAATCAAGTTGTTGTCCTTCAATCTTAGTTGTGGAGGGTGCAGCTCAGTTCCAAGTCCAGTCACCATTTTAAATCTAGTTGCGAAGGGGTGGGGGGGCGCAGCTCACCAACCCATGTGGGAGTCAAACCGGCAAACTCGTTGTTAAGAGCATGAACTCTAACCAACTGAGCCATCCAGCAGCTCAGCTCAAGTCATTGTTTTCAATCTAGTTGCAGAGGGTGCAGCTCACTGGCCCATGTGGGAATCTAACCAGCAACCTGGTTGCTCAGAGCACACGCTCTTACCAACTGAACCACGTGGCCACTCCCACAGGCTTGCTTTTAAGAAAGAACAAAAGGAGTAACAACAGAACAGTGATATGTACTCTTCATGGCTGCCTCCACCTTGCAGCTCCTCCTTGCCTGCATTGAACAGAATTGGGGGGGTTCAGTCCTTGCAAATTTCTCGATGAGTTTATTAGGCTGCAATCACTTTTCCCTAGTGGAGAAAGATGCCTTATACTCAGAAATATAATAAATTCTCTGCTGTTGGTAATTTTCTCTTTCCAAGTGGTGATACAACAATTCCAGACCTATATCTCATCCCAGCTGCCTCCTACTAATGTCGAAAGAGCTTTAATAAGCATCCAAAGGCCAGTTGATATGAGGACTTTGGGCTTATCTAGGGGTACACAGTGATTGGCAGAGCTGACCTGGGAGCTGCCTAGTCTCTGCCTCCCATCACCATCACGCAGTACATGGAACACTTCTCATTAGCTAAATAAAGCTGAGCAGTTTGGACATCAGTTACACATTAGGAACAAATTTTACCATTTTCACTTTTTAAAAACAATTTTTCCAATCCATTTAATTATTCAGAATTCATCATGGACCTCCCTCTCTCACCTTCCCAAACTCTTCCAACATCATTCTGTTCAGTGAAAAAGAAAGATCTGAATTTCAAAGGGGAATTGAAAGACTAAAAAGAAAGGAGGCAGAGTTTACAGTAAAAATGAATTCATAAATTTATTTTGAGAATATATTATGGGCAGAAAAGACCATAATAATTTATTTTTGTTAGAATTTTTGTTTTATATTTTGCATTGATTTTTAAATTATTCAATCAGAATGTGGCACATTTATGTTTCACTTATGTTTACTCATAGTAGATGGGTTTAAAGTGTGGACCCAAATTTACAGAAGACCTAAGACAAGTGGTTAACAGATGACTTCTTTGTAAATGTACAAAATATATGTTGCCTTTGGACTTACGTGATTTTCTTCCCTTCCATAGCAGGCCATGGTCTTCTACCTTCACCATGATGTCAGGGATAGGACAGTCCACAGATCTGGAGGGGCAGGATGCAATGGATATTAAAATTTAGGTCTGCCACTAACTGTCTGTGTGATTGTAAATGAGCAGCCTGAATGCTCAAGTTCCACAGCTTAAAATGAGAGTATAGGCCAATCAGAAGATATAATTACTATGAAAATAAAATGACATATAAATAAAAGATCTAATGTATAGAAAATCCATGTCAATATGTGTTCCTTACCTTTCATTGCAGGTTCTAGTGCTGATGACCACCCTGTCTTAACCCAAGTTGCTTAGAAAACAGATCCAAATGAAAAACTTTAAGTACTAATGCCTTATTAGAGGATGCAAGCCCAGGGAAGCAAGAGTGGGGGGAAAAGAAAGGACAAAAAGGAGGAAGAACTAATGGAAGGGTATGTATTACCAAACTGGCCACAGCTTCACTACTAAAAGACCTGATTGATTCATCCTGTCTCCAGAGTGGCCAGAAAGAACCACTGCATCTTAGAACATCATTTAGAGAGGGCAGGGTGACAGATGATCTGTGGAATTCCTTCTGTCTCTTATCTTTCATTTGCTAGCTCTCCCTTATGTGGTATTTAGACCCTGGTAGTCTCTAGGAAAACCAGAGCCTCTACAAACTCACCTGACAGTGATGTCTTTGAGGATACCAGGGTTCTCTGTCTGTGTGCTGGCCGTGGCAACAGTGGTTAAGTCTTATGAACATAGGAATGGAGTAAACTGTTACTGAACCAAAAAGCAAGGCAGATGGTTGAGGCCATTGAGGGTGGTGGTGAGCAGATCTACATTGCAGCATAAACTAAGTATGGTATATATTCATTGCAAAAATCCCTGGGTGTTTTTTTTTTTTTTTGGTCCTATTATAGTGAAGTAGATGATATCTGGATCCGAAGGTTAAGAGGATTGTCAAACATCATGAATGTGACATTTTTGGCAAAGACCAAGGCACATATTGAGTGTTTAGTATCTTTTTGCAGATGCCAGCTGTATTGCACTAGAGGCATAAGAAGCAATTATCAGCATGTATGTGTGCATGCATGTGTGCTCATGTGCATGCTCATATATGCATGCCTGTGTGTATGTTATGAGTATGTTGCCTGTGTGCCTATTTCGTGAGTATATGTATGTGTGTGTGTGTGTGTGGTGTGTATGTGAAAGGTGGTTCAAAAGCAGAAAAGAATTAGACAATGTCTCTAAATGATGAATTGATAATTCTATTGTTTATTCAAAGTCTGTGTCAAACTAGACTGTAGCAATCCTCTAAATTGAACATTCACCCAATTTTCAATATTTTTCATAGTCTAACAAGAGTTGCCTAGTTGATCATCTTTGTAGTTTTGAAATGATAATGTCGTGTCCTTTCAGGCTGGGTATAAAAACATACTCACCCTAATGCTCTTATTCAAGATTATAGGGCTATAGACTGGAGGAACCTCTTCTATTAAGTTCATGTTGTTGAGACAGCCTGAGGGGTGGTGACCCTCATGAAGACACCAAATTTGCAAAGAGGAGACACATAGGATTTGATATTTCTGTGAAGAGATTCATTAGCTCTGCTTTTCATGAAATGGCCTTACTATAAACACCAGGATGTGATTTGGCTAAAAGCTCTTTGACATGGATGTGATGGTTCCTCCTCGAGTACTGTGGAACATGGATACCCCAGCGAGGCCTAGTGTGCTCAGTGCCATGTGTGTACAGGGCCGGCCTCAGCAGCTGCTCTTAAGGATAACCAATTCCATGGGTAAAGAAGTGGGTTTTCTGTGCCCATTCATGACAGAAGAGTCCACAATCATCCTAGTTACCAGAGAGGAAAACCTGATGGAACTTTCCTGAGTACTTGGCACATCTTCTTAGAGAGTTCTTTTTTATCTAAAACCTCCAAAATGCCCATTTTATTCATCCTCACAACTCTTTCATGTAAATATTTCTATGACATTAAGAATAGAAAAAAGTTCTTTATTAACATCTTAAAAACACAGCAGTGCATGTATATAACATTTCATTCTTAGAATTCAGTGTGGAAAATCTCCATTCCAGCCATATGTATTATATGGTTGTCTTTAAACACCACATTTTAAATCAATTTACAAAAGCAGCAGCAGATAACAGGTAGAGATGGCCAAACCATGTCAGGAAATATCTTTGTTACCTGAAGCACTCTCAGACAAAAATAAGCCTTGGGGCCACATTCTCTAAAGGATCATACTTCTCAAGATTTGTCCTCTATGCATTAGGATCTCTCCTTAAAGAGTCAATTAGGATTGACCCAAATCAGTTCAAGGTAGAGCAATTTGTGAGAAGACTAAGAGCATAATGTGGGACTAGACATGAGAGCATAGATTCTGGGCCTGGGCCCAAATCTTGATTCCTTTTGTTTTTTTTAAGAGGGCAGTGTCACTGGTCCTCATATGTGGGATCCGAACCCAGGCCGCTGGCGTCCTAAGCCAGCTCTTAACCACAACGCCACTCGGCCGGCCCCCCTGATCCCTTTTAATTAACTTTTCTGGCCATCAGTTTCATCGGATATTTTTTTAAAAATTGAGATGATGATAACAATAGTACCTGCCTCACAAGGTTGTTACAGAGATTGGATGAGTTAATATTTCAGATTTAGATTAGTGTTTGTTGTTGAATAAAATTCTTATGACTCAGGACTGTCTTAACACAATACAAGAATTTATTGAGACTGACTGACTATACCCATCTTTTGCAAGGAGAAATATATGCCACTCCTACATCTACTTACATACAATGAAGTATAAAAATTACACAGTGGGGGCAGGAGGAGTGGCGCGGTGGTTAAGCGCTGGTTTAGGAAGCCAGCGGCCCCGGTTCAGTCCCACATATGAGGGCCAGTGATACTGCCCTTAAAAAAAAAAATTACACAGTGGGTTCACAGATTCATCTCTAACTCCTCCTTATTGAGAGACTGTTGATGGCTAAGAGAATAATTTCTTATTTATCTTTTTCTTCCAGGTTAAGAGAATATTTTCCTATGTGTTTGTAACTCATTATTCAATTCTTACTTCATAGAAAATGCTAAGATATCTGCTTCTTGCTCCAGGATCCCCACTATTAATCATAGAATATTAATTGCCAGGTATAAACTTACAAAAAAAAAAACCCCACAATTTAAATAACTGAATTCTTGTTAACAAATTTTTACTGAATGAATTATTTCCCTCTAATTGTCTCTGTGTTTTGTTTACCATTGTTTCACCACCTAAGCACAAATAAGTAGAATAAGCAAATGGGTAAGTGAATGAAAATGGTGGCCTTCTGATTGCTGCTTATGGGAATGGTTGCATTGGTTGCATCTGCTGCAGCTTCCTAACTCTCTAACCAGAATGTTCTGTGTCCATTCTCTTGGCTTAATCCTCATTCTACCACAGTTAGTATACTCTATATGCTATTAGGATGTAGAGGTCACTGAAGCATTAGCAATCTAGGAACCGCCCTTCCCCAGCCCAAATTACACAGCATAAGACCCTTCCTTTGTAATGTTATAAAATCTATTCTTCCCCTCGGTTAATGTAACTAAGAAAATTTCTACTTTGTTAATTCATGCTCAATATCCACTTCAAAGTTACTCCTGCATCAATGACTACATGGAAACATTTGCATTTTTTTTTTTTTTACAAAGCTCATATATTGTTCTTTAAGGAAAAATTAAGGGGAAAAAATGGAGAGAGAGATGTGATCTTGGAGCCATGTCACTGCTTTTTATAAAGTATCTTAGTCATCCAGCTAGCAAATCAACAACAGAAACTGTCTTTGTCTTTGATACCAATGACATGGACCTCAATGCCACAGCATCATAGTAATTAATTTTCAAGGTGGCAACCAGGTTATTTAAATATGTCCAAACTTTTCCAAGTCAATTATCCTCTGAAAAAGATCTAAACTCTTCAGTATTTTGACAGTGTGATTTATGCCTTATTTGATATTATTATAGACAAAAAATATAGTGTCTATTTGTATAAATTTATGAGTTGGCTGGGTTCAGCAGTTAGAATTTAACTGCCTAGAGAATATTTTTAAATGTTATTGTGTGAAAATATTATCTTACCTTTTATCCCATTTTTATGAGATATTCAGCCAAACATACCCATACATACCTCCCCATACCCATATACACAATTACTTCCTCAAAAGATTATGATAGATTGTGATTTTTAATAACAATGTATTTCAAACCAATTTTAGAGGAGGCAATTTTTATATGCCCAAAGAATTATTAAAACATGGATCAAAATACAAAAATATTATGCACATACATATTACAATTTCTTAATGTACTGGGTGAACTCAAGGGCTAACCCCGAATACCTGGGTTAAATCTTGGCTGCATTGCTGTTATCAATGAAGATCAAGTTTAGCTGTCTATAACAGACAAGCTCAAAAGGGTAAAGATAGAAACATGAAAGACGTTAATTTTTCTCTCAGAGAGAAACCCAAAGGAAGAGAGGTGAGGGCTCCAAAAATTCATTTGCAACCCAGGTCCCTTCCTAATTTCCACCTCACCCTCTGTAGAACATGACCTTCATCCTAAGGGCATAAGATGGCTGCTAGAGCTCGAGCTGCAGTATTTATATTTCAGGAAATGTAATGGAGGAAACGGCAAGACAAGGCTAATAAAGCCTTTAAAAAAAAGACTTTCTGGAGAGGGAAAATGGCGGCTGTCAGGAGAGCTCCCTGAGTTCTCCCTTGGAAATCACTGCAATTTGAACAGCTGTAATTCATCAAAGGAACATCTACTCATCACAGAAGCTAAGAGGCTCGGAAGGCGATTACTTGAAGGTGGGCAGACCGGGCGAGTTGGTGAAGAGGGAGTCGAGATGCGTGGAGGCACAGCCCTCCGCAACAGCTGAGACGCAGGCCCATGGAGACAGATGGGAGAATGGTTCCCATGGCTCGTTCCCTGTGCCATGCTGTCCCACAGAGCTTGCAGGTGGAGATTGATGGTTTCCAGAGTCTAAGGCAGAAACCTCAGGCCGGTCAGTGGGGGAAGAGAGATGGGAGATGTGCGTGTGGAAGCGCAATCCACACCCGAGACTGCGGAGCTGAGTGACCGCAGGAGGCAGATCGGAGAGTGTTGCAGCGCCAGGACAGGATCAGTCCCTGCGCCTCCGCAGTCCCACGCCAGGAGCATGGCTGGAACGTCTGAGACAGAAGCCTAAGCTCAAAATGGCAGCGGGAGGATTTTTTTTTTTCTCTTTGTCTGGGACAGAAAGCAAAAAACAACTGCATAGATAAGAACCCACCCCCACCCTCCCTGGGAAACTCTGAGGTCTGCCATCCCAGAACCTTAAACTGACCTCTGAATGGAGGAATAGTGTCAGATTACAGAGGTCCTCCTACTTTCACGGGGTTGAGGAACTCCCCCAGGAACAGGCTGCAGAGTGTGGGCCTACCTATCCCACCTCTCCTGCGCGGCTTGAGAAGCAGGGCAATTTCAGCTGCTGAATCACTCACAGGACCCCCAGCAGGTGGCTTTAGCGGCTCAGAAATCTCAACCTCCCCCCGCCCCCCCAACCACCACCACCACCAGCATGCAGCAGAAAGAGTGCCCGAAGATGCACATCGAGCCTTCTGGGCTGCGCAGTTCTCAGTGTGCCTCTGAGCAGGCGAGAGCAGAAATGGCATTGACTGCAAAAACTACCAGTCACACCTCATAACCTCATTCATCTAGACCTCCATTGCCAAGCTCACTGCAGGCGCCAGATGGCTGGCTCTGCCCCCAAGAGATGCAGAGGAGCTTTTGTACAGCAGAGGACAGACAACCTGGAGACAGCTTGGTGGACTTTACCAAGACCGGCACTGGTTTTTTTTTTTTTTTGGTGTGTTTTTTTTTTTCTTTTTGTTTGTTTGGCTTTTTTGGGTGTTTTGGGGTTTTTTTCTTTGCTTGTTTTGGGTGTGTTTGTTTTCTCTATTTCATTATTATCATTTTTAGTATATATATATATATATATATATATCTCCACATATATGGGTGTGTAGATGTGTATATATATATATATATATTCTCTTTCTTTCTTTCTTTCTTTCTTTCTTTCTTTCTGTCTTTCTGTCTTTCTGTCTTTCTGTCTTTCTGTCTTTCTGTCTTTCTTGTCTCCCCTCTCTCTCTCCCTTCTTTTCTTCTTTCTTTTCAAAGGTCTACTTTTTCTCCTTCTTTCCATTTTTCTGCAATTTTTTTTTGTGTGTGTTTGATATTTCTGTGCATGTTGAGTGTCAGTTGGTTATTTTTTTACATGTGAGAGTGTCTGGGTTTTTTTGGGGTGGCTGTTGTGGTCATGCTTGTTGATCTGTTTTGCTCTAAAATAGCTCTGCAGTAGGGCCCAGGCAAAGAGGCTCAAGAATCATCACACCCAGAGGCCAACGTTAGACCAAACCAGAGCATTACTGGGTTTGACCTACAAGAGTGACACCCAAAGTGAAATCACTACAGGCACAAGAGACCATAGGGGCCATGCTTCATCGGAGGGGTCAAACCTCACACAGCAGCTTATAAACTGTGGACACAGCTAATCATCACAGCTAGTCAGCCTGGGAGTCAATCCCACCTACTGATAAGCCAAAAGCAATCAAAGCTCAACTTCAACAGAAGACACACAACATAAGGAACATCTCTGGTACACACACACATGAGAATAGGGAGACTGAGCAATTCAAATATAAAGGACTGATACCACGTAAGTCCATCCAGAAAAGACTGAGTGACCTAGGGTATCTACTTAATACATTGAAGCAAGCACAAACAGTAGCCAGAATGGGGAAACAAAGAAACACATCCCAAATAAAAGAACAGAAGAAACCTCCTGATTCAGTGGAACTAGAGGACATAGAGGCAACCAGCCTATCAGAGACAGAGTTCAGAACACTGATGATTAGAATGTTCAAGGAAATTAGTGAGAATATAAAAAAGGATAGAGAAATCATGAACAACAACCAGCTAGAACTAAAGAATGCAATTACTGAAATGAATAACAAACTCAAATGAATTACAAGCAAATTGGATGAAGCAGAGAATAGAATCAGCAACTTAGAAGACAAGATAGGAGATATCATCCAAGCAGAACAACAAAAAGAAAAACGAATAAAAACAATTGAAAATAGTTTAAGAGAGCTGGGCGATAATATTTTCACAAAAACATGTGCATCATAGGAATACCAGAAGGAGAAGAGAGGAAGCAAGGGATCGAGAATATATTTGACACAATAATGACTGAGAACTTCCCTAGCCTGGCAAAGGAAATTGACATACAAGCACAGGAAGTGCAGAGAGTTCCAGCCAAGATGAGCCCAAACAGGCCCACACCAAGACACATTATAGTGAAAATGACATGGGTTAAAGACAAAGACAGACTCCTAAAAGCAGCAAGGGACAGGCAACAAGTTATACAAGGGCACCCCCATAAAAATATCAGCTGACTTGTCTACAGAAACTTTGCAGTCCAGAAGGGAGTGGCAGGAGGTTTTCAAACTGATGAAAAACAAAGGCCTACAACCTAGATTGTTTTATCCAGCAAGGCTATTATTTAAAATTGAAGGAGAGATAAAGAGTTTCCCAGAAAAGAATAAGCTAAAGGAATTCATTACAAATAAGCCAGCATTGCAGGAAATGTTAAAAGGACTTCTTTAAGCAGAAGAAAGAAAAAAACAACATAACTAATGAAGACCAGAAACACAAATAACTAAATGGCAATAACTACACACCTATCAATAATCATGTTAAACATAAATGGATTAAATGCTCCAATCAAAAGATATAGGGTGGCTGAATGGATAAGAAAGCAAGACCCTTGTATACGCCGTGTACAAGAGACTCACATCAGATCAAAAGACACATACAGACTGAAAGTAAAGGGATAGGGTAAAATATTTCATGCAATGGAACTGAGAAAAAAGTTGGAGTAGCTATGCTTATATCAGATAAAGTGGACTTTAAATTGAAGAATATAATAAAGGACATGTAATAATAAAGGGATCAATCCAACAAGAGAAAATAACCCTAGTAAACATCTATGCACCTAACATAGGAGCTCCTAAATATATAAAACAGATACTGACAGACATAAAGACGGAGATCAACAGTAACACTATCATAGTAGGAGACTTCAACACCCACTGTCACCAATGGACAGGTCCTCCAGACAGAAAATCAATGTGGAAACAGCAGCCTTAAATGACACATTAGACCAGCTGAATTTAATTGATATTTTCAGAGCATTTCACCCCAAAGCTACAGAATATACATTCTTCTCAAGTGCACATGGAACATTTTCCAAGATAGGCCACATATTAAGCCACAACACAAGTATCAACAAATTTAAGAAAATTAAAATTATATCAAGTACCTTCTCTGACCAGAGTGCTATGAAATTAGAAATCAACTACAAGAAAAAACTGGAAAACACAGAAATCCATGGAGGCTGAATACCATGTTACTAAATAGTGAGTGGGTAAAAAAATGAGATCAAGGAGAAAATCAAAAGATATCTCAAGACAAATGAAAATGAAAACACAACAACCCCAAATCTTTGGGATGCAGCAAAAGCAGTCCTAAGAAGGAAGTTCATAGCTATGCAGGCCTACCTAAAGAAGGAAGAAAAATCTCAAATCAACAGATTATCCTTACACCTCAAGGAACTGGAAAAGAATAGCAAAATAAGCCCAAAGGGAGTACAAGGAAGGAGATAATAAAGACCAGAGCAGAAATAAATGAAATAGAGACCAGAAAAAAAACAATACAAAAAATTAATGAAACCAAGAACTGGCTTTTTGAGAAGATAAACAAAATTGACAAACCTCTAGCCAGATTCAAAAGAGACAGAGAGAGAGAGAGAGAGAGGACACAAATTAGTAAAATCAGAAATGAAAGAGGTGAAGTGACAACAGACACCACAGAAATACAAAAACTTTTAAGAAATTACTATGAGCAACTATATGCCAACAAATTTGACAATCTGGAAAAAATGGATAATTTTTTAGAAGCATACAACCTTCTAAAGCTAACGCAAAAAGAAATGGAAAATATGAATACACTGATTACTATGAGTGAAATTGAATCAATAATCAACAAGATCCCAACAAACAAAAGCCCTGGACCAGACTGCTTCACAAGTGAATTTTACCAAACATTCAAAAAAGAATTACCACCTATTCTCAAACTATTTGAAAAAATCCAGAAGGAGGGAAAGCTCTCAAACTCTTTCTATGAGGCCACTATCACCCTGATTCCAAAAGTGGACAAAGAGTACAGAAAAGGAAAACTACAAGCTGATATCTCTGATGAACATAGATGCAAAAATCCTCAACAAAATACTAGCAAACCGAATTCAGCATCTCATTAAAAAGATCATACACCACGATCAAGTGGGATTCATTCCTGGTATGCAAGCCTGGTTCAATATCTGCAAATCAATTAATGTAATACATCACATTAACAAAATGAAAAATAAAACTCATACGATCATATCAATAGATGCAGAAAAGGCATTTGACAAAATCCAGCAGCCATTTATGATAAAAACTCTTAGCAAAGTAGGAATAGAGGGATCATATCTCAACATAATAAAGGCCATTTATGCTAAACCCACAGCTAACATCATATTAAATGAGAAAAAGCTAAAGCCATTCCCCTTAAGATCAGAAACAAGACAAGTCGGTCCACTTATTCCACTTTTATTCAACATAGTTCTGGAAGTTCTAGCCACAGCAATAAGACATGAAAAAGAAATAAAAGGCATTCAAATTGGTAAGGAGGAAGTAAAATTGTCATTATATGCAGATGACATGATACTATACATAGAGAACCCCAAAAACTCCATCAAAAAACTATTGGAATTGATAAACGAATTCAGTAAGGTAGCAGGATACAAAATCAATATTCATTTGTATACACCAATAACAAACTCTCAGAAAGAGAAATTAAGAAAACAGTCCCAGGGCATGCCGAGTGGCTCAGTTGGTTAAGAGTTTGCTCAAGAGTGCGAGCTGACTCTGAGCAACAGCAGTCGATGCCCAGCCCAAGCTGAGCTGCTGCTGAGTTGCCAACAAGTGGCAGGATGGCTCAGCTAAAACAAAACAAAACAAAACAAAACAAAAAACAGTCCCTTTTAAAGTTGGTTCAAGAACTATAAAATATTTAGGAATAAAATTAACCAAAGAAGTAAAAGACCTGTACTCAGAAAATTATAAGACACTGAAGAGAGAAATTAAAGAGGATACAAATAAATGGAAACACCTACAATGCTAATGGATATGAAGAATTGATGTAGTTCAAATGTCCATAGAGCCTTAGGCAATATATGGATTCGATGCAATTCCTATCAAGTCACCAAGGGCATTTTTCACAGAAATAGAAAATATAATCCTAAAATGTATATGGAACCATAAAAGACCCCGAATAGGCACAGCAATCCTGAGAAATAAGAAAAAAGTTAGTGGGCAGCCCAGTGGCGCATTGTTTAAGAGTTGGTTTGGGATGCCAGCTCTGAGCAGCAGGGCCCTGGTTTGGTTCCCACATGAGGGCCAGTGACGCTGCACCCTCCACAGCTAAGATGGTGAACAACAGCTCAACCTGGAGCTTGGCTCCCAGGAGTCGCTGGCGATGGCATAGGCTGCAGCCCCTGCTGCAGTGGGCTTCCATGAGCTACCATGAGTGCTGCAGCCAGCATGAGGGGCCGGCAGCTGGCATGTGCTGTCGTGATCCACTATGACTGGCGACCGACTGCCTCAGCAGGGAAGAGTGCAATGATCATGATACCAACATGGGCCAATGAAGCGATGTCCTCCACAACTAGACTGAAGAACAAAAAGACAGGGCCGGCCAAGTGGCACGGTGGTTAAGCGCTGGCTTAGGAAGCCAGCGGCCCCGGTTTGGTCCCACATGTGAGGGCCACTGACACTGCACTCAAAAGAAAAAAAAGAAAAAACACAAAAGGACAGCAACATGTCTGTTTTCCTTCCCCAACACCGCAATAAAATCTTAAAAAAAAAAAAAAAGAACAAAGTTGGGGGTATAACACTACCCGACATCAAATCATACTACAAGACTACAGTAATCAAAACAGTACGGTACTGGCATAAAAACAGACACATAGATCAATGGAACAGAATATAAAGAGCCCAGAAATAATTACATTCATATACAGTCAATTAATCTATGACAACAGAAGCAAGAATTTACATGGGGGTAAATTGTCTATTCAATAAATGGTGTTGGGAAAATTGGACTGATGCATGCAATAAAAAGAAATTGGATCACCTTCATAAACCATATACAAGAACAAATTTAAAATGGATTAAAGGGCTCTCTGAGTGGCTCAGTTGGTTAAGAGCTTGCTCCAGAAGGCGAGCTGAGCTCTGAGCAACAGCAGTTTGATGCCTAGCCTGAGCTGAGCTGCCGCTGAGCTGCCAACAGGTGGCAGGATGGCTCAGCTTTAAAAAAAAAATGCATTAAAGACTTAAATGTAAGACCTGAAACCATAAATCTCCTAGAAGAAAATACAGGGAGTAAATTTGCAGACAGTACCCTAAGCAATATTTTTACTGATATATCACGGGCATGGGAAGTAAAAGAAGAAATGAACATATAGGATTACATCAAACTTAAAAGTATTTTCACAGCAAAGAAAACCATCAATGAAACAAAAAGGCAGTCTACTGAATGGGATAAGATATTTGTCAATGATATATCTGATAAAGGGTTAATATCCAAAATTTATAAAACACTCATGAAACTCAACACCAAAAAAAACAAAAAATGTGCAGAGGATATGAAGAAGGCATTTCTCTAAAGAGGACATACAGATAGCCAACAGGCATATGAAAAAATGTTCAACCTCACTAATCGTTAGAGAAATGCGAATGAAAACCACAATGAGTTACCATCTCACTCCAGTCAGAATGGCTATCATCAATAAATCAACAAACAACAAATGCTGGCGAGGTTGTGGGGAAAAGGGAATCTTGCTACACTGATGGTGGGATTGCAGGTTGGTGCAACCACTATGGAAATCAGTACGGAGGCATCTCAAAAAGCTGGAAATGGAACTACCTTGTGACGCAGCAATTTCTCTCTTAGGAATTTATCCAGAGAAACCCATGACACTAATTCAAAAAAACATGCATCCCTATGTTCATTGCAGCACTATTTACAATAGCCAAGACTTCGAAACAATTGAAATGCCCATCGGTAGATGACTGGATTAAGAAACTGTGGTACACTGTGGTACATTTATACAATGGAGTATTACTCTGCTATAAAGAAGAATGAAATAGCACCATTTGCAACGATATGGATGGACCTAGAGACTATTATGTTAAGTGAAGTAAATCAGTCGGAGAAAGACAAATACCATATGATCTCACTTATATGTGGAATCTGAAAAACTGAATGAATGAGCAAAGGAAACAGAAACAGTCTCATAGATAGAGAGGAAAAACTGAGGGTTGCTAGTTGGGAGGGGGGTGGGGATGAGGGAGAAGGGGAAGTGATTAGACAGCATAAATAGGTAACTACAGTATTGTCACAGGGGTATGAAAGACTGTTTGGGGAATATAATAATGTGGTAAAAATTTTGTGGGGTATCAGATGGTCACATGTGTTGTTAGGGAGACCACTTCATGGATGGAGTAGAAGCTTGATCACTGCACTGTATACCTGAAATTGATGTTGTATAATAGTGTATGCCAACTGTAATTGAATATATAGATAGTCACGGGATGTGGATTATACGGTGGAAGGGAATCGAAGGAATTGTAATAGATAGTATGATACGGGGGGGAGGAGTGGGGTGGAGAATTGGGGGAGGGGGTTGTCACTTTGAGGGGTAAAAAGTATAACTATTGCACTGTGTTGTACACCTGAAGCTAATTAAAATAAAGTTTGAAAAGAAAAAAAAAAGAAACTGTGGTACATTTACCCAATAGAATATTACTCCACTATAAAGAAGAATGAAATGGTATCATTTACAACGATATGGATGGACTTGCAGAACATTATGCTAAGTGAAATAAGTCAGTCAGAGAAAAACAAATACCATATGATCTCACTTATATGTGGAATCTAAAGAGCTGAATAAACGAGCAATGTAAACAGAAAGTCTCAGAGACACAGAGGAAAAACTGATGATTGCTAGATGGGAGGGAGTGGGGATGAGGGAGAGGGGGAAGGGACTAGACAGCATAAATTGGTAACTTCAATATTGCCACAGGGATAGAAAAGACAGGGGAATATAATCAATAATGTTGTAAATACTTTTTAGGGGTCCAGATGGACTCATGTCTTGTTAGAGAGACCATTTCATGGCAGTGTAGAGGCCTGACCCACTGTACCGTACATCTGAAGCTGCTGTTGAATTATATTATATGTCTACTATAATTTAGTGTATATATATATATATATATATATATATATATATATATATATACACACACACACACATATATATATATATTGTCATGGGATGTGGCGTACTGTGTGGGGAGTGGAGTCAATGGAATTGTAATAGATATGTAATGATATTGGGGTGGGGGGTTGGGGGAGGGCGATTTTTACTTTGTGAAGGGTGAAAAGCATAACTAACGCATTATTTTGTACACCTGAAACTAATGAAAAAAAAAAAAAAAAGAAGAAGAAGAAGGCGTCCTGGAAGTCCCACATAACACTTCCCCCTACAGCTTATTGTCTAAATCTTAGTGATGTGGCTACAAGAACTCTGAGGGAGGTTGGAAAATGCATGATTTTAACAGGGAACAATATAATTTAATGCCTTGAGCAGAAAAATAACCCATCTACTAGTAAGATTATGTGGTAGGATTTCAGGAAGATGCCTTTGATTACTTAGACTCAACATTTCAACAACAGATTGCTTTGGAAGAGATGATACCGGCCACACAGAGTCCTTGGGTCAGTTTGTATCTGTAAGAGAACTTACTATGTAGCATGTTTCCAGGGAAGCAGCCAGTATTTTCTGTCTCATCTCTCACTGTATTAGTATGCTCCATCCATACTGGGCTACCCTGATGTTTTCTCAATACACATTATCATTTCATTCCTCTTCCTTTCTTCATTTACTTCTGTTGAAGATATATTCCTCTACTCCTTAGTTCTATTTGTTTAAATTCAACTCATTTTTTAAAATGCAGTTTAAATATCTTCGCTTCCATGAAGATTTTTTTTTTTTGCCACATCTATATAAATAAACCTTTCGCTCTTTTGTGCTCAGGTTACATTGTATCTATTGTTTTACTTCAAATCATAGTTTTGTGTACATGTCCTCACATTACATTGTATCTATTGTTTTACTTCATATCATAGTTTTGTGTACATGTCTTTTTCTTTTATTAGATTTTCTATCCCTTGAGGAAAAATACTATCTTAGTCATCTTTGCATCCTTCTCAGTGCCTGCTACAGAAGGCTAGTGAATAGAATATGTTCATTAAAAATTCATTGAATGAACTGGTGGAACATGAAGTAATAAGGGAAATGCATTTATCCACATAACTAGGATGATTTTTAAATTCCATAAGATAAATGCTAAGATACTGTATATTGATGTAAATCTCTGGCATTTAATTGTTGCATTTCTAGTAAATTTTGCTACAGTTGTCTTACTTTCATTTTTCACAATTACAGTTTTGGCAAATGAATTACCATATGAAGAAATATGTCAACCAACAAGTCTGCTGTAAAATAAGGCCTGAACTTCAAAATCATCTTTATGGCTTGCCATCCATCCACTAAGTTAGGCTACCAGCTTTCTAAAACGACAGGCTGATGTATAATAAGTCTAGCTTAGGCATTTCAGTTACCTGTTACAGTGGCAGTGTCTCTTTCACTTATATTGTCTATGGGACCAGGAGAATTCTGAACTCTGAAAAATGTCTTATTTAAATATAGAAGAGGGTATAAAGATTTGAAACTAAGAAGGCTGCTTAAATAAGGACAGAAAGCAGTGCCAGGGTTTAACATCTAGCACTAGAAACCAAAGGAAAACCTGAGAACAAGAGGAAGATACTTAACAAGGCAGTCTAAAATAGGAATAAGTATAACAAAAGAAGTATAAGATTGGTATACCAAAAAGTGCAAAACAGCATTGAAAGAAATTAAAGATTTAAATAAGTAGAATGACATCCCATGTTCATGGATTGGAACTATTAGTATTGTTAAGATGGCAGTGCTTGTTAAAGTGAACTACAGATTCAACACAATCTCTATCAAAATGCCAGTTGCCTTTTTGTGGGCAAAATTGTAAAACTAATCCTAAAATTTATTTGAAAATGCAAAGCACCCAGATAACCAAAATAATCTTGAAAAGAAAAAGAACGAAGTTGAAGGACTCATACTTCCTGATTTCAAAACTTATTCTAAAGTGACAGTAATCAAGCCTTGAGATATTGGTATAGGAATAGATACATGAGGTCAGACAATTAAGTTTGTGAGCTCATCCTAGAAAAAGTGCTACATACCTCATTGCTGAATATCATTACAGTTACCCTCGAAGTACTACCCTTGGGAAGCTATACACCGAAGCCAGAGCCTAGAACACCCTTCAAAGCAATTTTGGAACTCTTTTTCTGGAATGGCCATCAGAGCTGTCATCATATTACTCTTGATGTCCTGAATGTCATCCAAATGTCTTCCTTTCAATATGTCTTTTATCTTCAGGTAAAGAAAGAAGTCATTGGAAGCTAGATCAGGTGAGTAGGTAGGGTGTTCCAGTGCAATTATTTGTTTACTGGCTAAAAGCTCCCTCACAGACAGTGCTGTGTGAGTTGGTGCATTGTTTTGATACAAGAGCCATGGATTATTGGGAAAAAGTTCAGGTCGTTTTTGTCTAATTTTATCATGCAGCGTTTTCAGCACTTCCAAATAGTAAACTTGGTTAACTGCTTGTCCAGTTGGTACAAATTCATAATGAATAATCCCTCTGATATCAAAAAAGGTTAGCAACATCATTGCAACAAATTCATGAACTTAATTGTCAGACCTTGTGTGTATCAATGTAGTAGCACTGAGAGTCTAGAGATACATACTTACATTTATAGTCAATTTTTTTTGTTTGTTTGTTTGTTTTGAGGATAGTGTCACTGGCCCTCATACATGGGACCCGAACCGGGGCCGCTGGCTTCCCAAGCCAGCGTTCAACCACCGCGCCACTCGGCCACCCTCAATTGGTTTTTGACAAGAGTTCCAAGATAATCCCATGGGAAAAGAATAGTCTTTACAACAACTGGTACTGGGACAACTGGATATCCACATGAAGAAAGAATGAAGTTAGACCTCTACCTCACGTCATATACAAAAATTCACTCAAAATGGATCATAGACCTAAATTTAAAAGCTAGAATAAAAAACCCTTAGAAGAAAACAGGAGTAAATTTTAGAGTCTTTCAATTAGGCAATGGTTTCTCTAATATAACACCAAAAGCACAATAAAAGAAAAATTAAATTAAATTTCATCAAAATTAAAAACATTTTGTACTTCTAAAGACCCAACCAAGAAAGTGAAAAGCCAGTCTAAAGAATGGAAGAAAATATTTGCAAATCATATATCTCATAAGGGTCTATTATTTAAAAAAAAAAAAAGTAACTCTTACAACTCAAAAATAAAGACACGTAACCTATTAAAATGGGCAAGTAGGGGCTGGCCGAGTGGCGCGGTGATTAAGCGCTGGCTTGGGAAGAAGCCAGTGGCCCCGGTTCGGTCCCACATATGAGGGCCAGTGACACTGCCCTCAAAAAAAAAAAAAACAAATAAAATGGGCAAGCAATCTGTATAGACTCTTTATACATCTATTCCATTTCTCTATACATCTATTTTCTATACATTTATAAAACATCTCTCTATGTATTGATTACCTTGGATTTTCAAAGGACATTACTTTCTGACAAGTGCAAGTGCAGTGTGCCCAAGCTCAGCAGTCACTTGGAAAAACCAAGACCTCAAGCACAAGAGGGCAAGAGGCTATATAGCCAGTGACCCTCAGGGCAGGAAGCAGGAGATAGACGATTTTGTCTCGGTACATTTGAGGACCCAGAGCTCTGGTTGTTAAACCTGTTGCTGCACCTGCACAGAGTATGGGGCCAGGATCAGGCTTTTCATAATCTCCCTACAACACTGCATGTGCCAAGAACACAGAGCCCATACATGCCTCATTCATCACCATGTCTGCAGTGCCCATTCACTGTGGTCAGAACATAATATATACATTTTTTAGACAAATAGATGAATGTTTGTTCACTGTCCTCCAAGTTACAACACAGGTACTTTCCTATTTCTAGCACATTCTCACGGGAGAGGGGTGTGTCTCATTCAGGACACACAAGTGTTTGCACAAGTAGCACTTGGGGGTAGGATGGTGATCCAGCAGGACTATGACTACTTTGTCTCCTGGGTGGAACAGTGAGTGTGTGCCCAGCCAGATGTTGCTTACACAACATGCTCACATGAAGTGAAATGACAAACCTTATGCAAGACACTAGACACAAAAGACATCAAGTGTTGCAAAACTGGCCCCTTTTATGTACTTTGCCAAATTAGTTAGGAACCATTTGTTGTAAGAATGAATCATGTGCACCAGCTCTCAGGAACAAAGTCCCTCCCCCCTCTTTGCTTTGATGTCTGAGGTTCCACACACAAGGATATCAAAGTTGGGGGACTGGGCCCTGGAGCCTAGTGACTCCTACTTGCTGGCTTTACTTGGAACTTGCCCTTGTATGGTGAGCTCACTGGAGGTAGATGGCAAAATTTGCCTTTGTTGAGTTCACTTGAGGAATTGTTATTACAGGGTCATAGATACTGCCCAAGAGGGCCTTTCCTGTGAACTCGACCTTAAGAAACTAGGGCTATAGGACTTGGACTTCATTTTATGACTTCTATCTCCTTGCATAGATTAGTCTTCATTTCCTTTCTGAAGCTATTTGCATTCCTTACTGGGCAATGGACATTCCTGAAAACTGGACTTTCTCTTTTTAATGAGCTTCCAAAAGGGCTAAGCTAGAGGTCTGAGCAGAGCAAAGAATGGGGAGACCTGAGGTTTGGCCAGGACTCCTTGACTGGTTCACATATAATCTAGGCCTTGTCTCTTCTGTTCCCCTCTCCACAGCACAAATCTTCAACCAGACTCCCACCAGCCCTTTCAATTCTATCTGTATGTGACTTTGAACTGTCCTACAACCTGCGAGAATCCAAGTTATCACACCACAAACTTGAAGAGTTTGAAGATAAGAGTAGTGCTCAAATGTGTAACAAAATGTGCATATGTTGTTCCCCAGGGGAAGAGCCAGAACGATGTGGTAGAAGTTACTCAGAGAAAGATTTGGCCAAATGAGAAAAGATTTCTCTATAAATAGATGTGAAAATTAGCCAGCTTGACCTAGGAAGTAGTGCACTACTCATTAGAGAAGGTGTATGAGGAGATGTCTCCACTTGTCACAGAAGTAGCACTGAGTTTTAGGAAAGAGCATGAGTTGGGAATAAAACCCAGCTGGTTTGAGTCTTGACTCTGACACACACAAGCATATGACCTTGGACAAAATGTTTCACCTCTCTGAGACTCAGATATCTAGTATAAAAAGTGGAAATACCAATGATATTTGTCTAGGGTCCTTGAAAGGTTATGTGAAGTAAAGCATACGGAATGCTTAATGCAGCAGAGGAACATAGTGAGAGCGGAGTCAAGGTTACTTGCTCATTCCATTGTGTGCTTTAGGTGTGAATTGGAAGGGGAGTTTATGTAGTCGATGTGCTCTCGTGAGATCCTCTCTGAAGCAAAGAGTTCATGTAGCCCTGCCAGCATGCCTGGAAAGCAGAGAAAAGCCTGGCGTATGTGTGACACGATGCTTCAGAGTTAAGCAGGGGCCTGCAAGCATATTAAGAACTTTGGCTTTTTTCCTAGAAGTAGCCCCAGAAAACTTATAAACCAGAGATGGACATGATCAAATTTGTCTTTTGAAAGTTCACCCTGACTGCTTTGTGGAGAAAGACTTAGAAGAGTCAAGATAGGTGCAGAGAGAGAAGAGTTAGTGCTCACTTCAGTGGTTTAGATAGGAAACAAGCAACGTCACTGAATCATATGGGGAAGGGGGAAGGCCAAGACAGTTTTGTTCAGGGAAGTTCTGCCTGCCCAGCTCTTTCGTTTTACTCTCTGATTTTCAGCCTAACACCCACTTCCTCCCCAACCACCAGTACCCCCATCATGTCTTCTCTCTCCCTCACATTTTCAATTAAGAGGGGAATTGTACAACTGACCAAGTGTTGGAGCTTCTACATATCTTTTGTGTTTTTATAAAATGAAGGCCATATTTTAAAAAATGAAATGTCATTTTTGTGCCACACAGTATGTTCAACGCAGCATCACAAAGATGAAAACTCTTAGCTGTCAGAGCCTCAGTTCATCTACTCTAAGTGAGGTCAGTGGTCCCTGTATCAACTGTTCTCAAAAAGGACCAAACAAGATTTTGAGTGCCTTGCTCCCAAAGGCCCTGCACAAGTGACAGTTGTCCTTACCTTTTCAAATGACCTACAAGATCTTCCTCCCCAAGAAGCCTATAGTCAGCTGGAAAGATGAAACATGCATACTTTAAAAAGTTAACCATGGAATAAGGCAATGTATGGCAAGTGTGAAATACAAACAATAATGTAAATAGAGCCACTTTATTTACTTTTTTATTTTTTATTTTTTTTTGCGGGGGCAGTGTCACTGGCCCTCATATGTGGGATCTGAACCGGGACTCCTGGCATCCCAAGCCTGCTCTTAACCACTGCACCACTCGGCCGGCCCTGGAGCCACTTTAAAATAAAGCCAGAGCTGCTATGCCAGAGGAACTGCCTTGCATGTCTTATGCCTCAAATGTTTTGAATGTTAAAACAGGGCAAAATAACCTTGGACTCTGCTTAAAGCAACCTTGTACTCCAAAGAACTGTTTGCAAAAATAACAAGAAAAAAAATTATTATGACTATTAGACTGATGACTACCAGACTGAAAATTAATATTATTTAGAATTCACATTACTATCTTATGTTATCTGTTCTAATAGAAATGCCTTTCTTTTATTTGTGTAATTGTTCCCCTTCCCTTTCTCATAAATACCCACTCCCTTCTGCCTTTGTCTCTTAATTGGAACATTAGGTTTCTGCTAGAATCAGTGCATCCCAAATGGCTATTCTTTGATCTCAAATACATGCTATTGCCTCTTGTTTAGAAACGCCTTTTTAGTTTTAGGTTAACAATATATAAAAGGGCAATATTTCTAATATATGAAAACAGCAGTCATATTCAAATTCCAGGCCCACTTCTCACCTCTGAGACCGCTCGAGGCCATCTCAGCCATTTATGACCATCCACATGGGCTTTCTTCTCACCTTGATGAGCCCAGGAGGCTGCTCACTGTGGCTCCTTCCCACTATGGCTCAGTGTGGCTGCCTCCTTCCCACTCATGAAGGTCTGGAGAACCACAAGAACCTACTGTACTGACAGTGTCTCCAATACCTTCTCTAAGGCATTGACATTTTCCTGTCTACTCATAAAAGACACATAGTGTGTTTTGGAATTGCAAGCCTTGCCAAGGGACTTAGGAGTAAGAGCTTGGTCCCAGTCAAATATCTGCCCCATAGCAGTGTGCAACTTGGTTGGTCACCATAGTCTCTGAACCTCACTCTCTTCACTTGTATAGTGGAGTTCACAACACTTGTCCAACCACCAACCACTCAGGATTACTGTGAACATGAGATGGCATGGCACAAGAGCTGAACACTACACCGATATAGTTATGAGCTAATTTACAGATTCTCAAACTCTACTACACAGATATAGTTATGAGCTAGTTCACAGATTCTCAAATTCTATGAACCCTTGCATACCTCATGGGCCATCCTAGAGGTAAAGGGAGCCAAACAGATTGAACACCAAGGATAGCTCACAATTCCAGCAGCATTGTCTTTGTTTGTTATATACATAAAGGCTTTATATTACTGCTTCCACTTTTAGAAGAATGTCATTGATTAGAAAAAAAGTTTTAAAAACTACTAATAAAGTTTAATCTTCTCATTTTACAAATCAGAAAACTGAGGACCAGAGAGATTGATAAATCTGTCCAGGGACAAACAGTGGCAGAGGTAAGGTCAGTGGTTGTTTCTAACACTCTTATTTCAATGATTTGTCCACTACTTTGTTGTTAGTGAAGTAGATGCTGGAGTGTTCTATGAACAAACAAGAGAAAACAACCCCAAAAATCTCAACCCTGTGGTACAAGTATACTTTTGCTAAGGGACAGCAATGGGGTTTATCAATCACAGCTTGATCCCAGAACAATGGAATGACTCCAGAAGGTGTGGGGTGGTGTTGCAGAGCTCACATGGTAGACATGTGGAAGAAGCTCTGATACATGGTAGGACACACTCTTCAGCCTGTCCTGCTCCCATCTCTTTGTCACTCAGCAGCTGCCTAGCAAACAAATAGCACAGATAACCTCCTCCCTGCTCTATCTCCTGTATACTTCAGGTGATTCAAGCAGCAGTGTTCCTCTCTTAAAAATAAAACTGGCATTACTTTTCACTAGCATTCACCTTCCCCACCCCCATCCTACAGGACTCAAATCCCTTCTTCCTGAAAACTCAACTCCATTAGGTTCAATACTAAAGTTCAAGCTCCTGATTATCATTTGGTAGGTCATTTGGAAAATCACCTCATTCAGAAACAAGTAAGGATTTATGAGATAGTGTGTGTTGTTGAAAACATCCTGGTACATACTTTTAATTAGAAAATTTCAAAATTTCTATTTTTTCCTCACTCTTATCTGATAACTCTTGTTTTCTACAGTAGGTTAAGGTCTTGTTTTCTCTTTGTTTGCTATATACATAAGCAAATGTGAAGGTCTTCTCCTTGGAATATATAAGATGATATATGCAAGGAAATACGTTGTCATGATGTAAATGCCTACCAGTGTCTGAGAAATGGTCCTTGAGCTCAAGTTGCTTCTAAGTTTATTGAAAGGTTTAATATAAAGTTGTATATTTCTGTAAGTCTTTCATACATATATATTATATGTGTGTGTATGCATGCACATGTGAGAATGTGTGTGTGTGCATGTGCACACATGTGTTTCATCGGTTCTGATTGCTATAGAGGGTCTGAGAAAATTACTGGCTGGAACAGAAAGAACACCTTGGCCTTTAGAGACATTGGTGCCTGCACAGGGGTCAGAGTGGATTGGGAAGGACAGACAGGGTGGCCGAGCCAAGGAAATTAGAGATCCAAGGCACAAAGACAGGACCAGGGGCCTACAGTGTCTAGGGCAGACTTCATATTGAATTAATCATCTAGAACAAGATTCAGGATCAGAACCAAAGCTGGGGCTTTGGCTAATGTCACTGTAAGCAGAAAATCCGAAACTAATGAGAATAGAGCCAGCAGGTAGCCTACTGTTATTATGGGTGAGTTCACTGCCTCGCAAAGTGCGCATGATTTACCCAGGGTGCGCATGAAGACACAGGGCCCAACTTACAGCCTCCAAAGTCACAGTGAAAGAACCTTGCCTGGCTGTGTGAAGGTGGACACTCCCGCATCTGGGGCATCACCAGCTGTGTAGGCACAGAGATAACTCAATTTATCTTCAGTTAAAGAAACCCAGGAGGCTGATGTGATTATCATCCCCGTTCTGCAGGTGATGAAAGGAAGGCACAGAGAGGTGAAATAACTTGGACCTGAGGTCATACATCTCTGAAAGGTGGAGTCCAATATCAAATGCCAGCATCTGTCACCAAGGCCTTCACCGTCCATTTTCACCACAGCCCTGTCCATATTTGTGGCACACATTCTATATTCTCACCCTACCTGGGGTGAGTGAGTCAACAACTACAGGCACATGGTGCACAGGTATTGCTATTGTAATTATCTCATGGTCAAAGTGAACCACAAGTGATCCATGGTGAATGGATCATTTTCATCAATGTTAAAATATCTTCTCAATCGTTTCAATATGTAGATGTGCTTGAAAAGTCTTAAATCGATAACTACATTTTGCATTCTTTGGAACTCTGTTTGGATATTTCTTCACAGTGTCATATTCTGGAGTTCATGAGAACAGTTGCTGCAGAAGCAGGCAGCTCAGTGAGTCAGGTGGAGGGGGGCCTACACATCTTTCTTGTACAAGAGCAGAGCTCAGCATGTTGCCAGATGTCTCAGTTGGTTAGAGCACATGCCAAGGTTGCTGGTTCGATACCCACATGGGACGGTGGGCTGACCCCCCACCCCCACAACTAGATTGAAAACAGCAACTGGACGTGGAGCTGAGCTGTGCCCTCCACAACTAGATTAAAGGACAACAACTTGACTTGGAGCTGATGGGTCCTGGAAAAAGAAACACTGTTACCCAATAAAAATTAAAAAAAAAAAAGAAAGAAAGAAAAGAGCAGAGCTCAGTGCCATAAGGCATCTCATAGGAGCTGGCTCAGAGTGGACAGCCCTTTGCTACTTGCAGGGCCTTGCTCTCTGACAACTGTATTCTGTGAAAGAACATTTGTTAGAAATGATGGTGAAAACATTAACTAAGGAACAGAAGGGGATGCTTTCTCTTCAAGAGAGGTTAGCCACTGCCTAAGGTGATTAAATATGAGCAGGGGTCCAAGGGTCTCCTGGATCAGTTTATGAAGGGGAACAAAGGAGGCAGGAGGGATAGGCATCTCAACTAGGCATTTCCCCTTCCTTACTTCCTTTCCCCTTGTAAGAGGTTTTGCATTTTCTATTCTCACTCCAACAAACATGGAATGACTGCCTGAAGCCATATATACTTTAAAAAACAAACAGAAAAACATGGGGAGAAGGAGTGAGGATAGCCAGGTGCCAGGTGTCAATAGCCAGGTGCCAGGTGTCAACCAGCTGGTCTCAGTAATGGCTTTGTTCTGGAAGGAACTGCCCAGTGTTTACAATGACCACATGTTTCTGAAGCCCTCCCCTGAGTTGCATGATGGATGCCCTTAAACACCTGGGACATAGTTTTCCATAGTTGCCCTCCTTTGATCACAGTTGTGTGCCCTGACTTCTAGGACACTGCTGTGACCACCCAGATCACCTCCAGGAATGGGATATGACTCAAAAGCTGTGACGAAGGACCAAACACAAAGCCAGCTTTATGGCATGACATGGAAGGGATCTTTTTTCTCATTGGGAAGAATGTTTTTCTGGGTTTTTTTCTTTTTCTTTCTTTCTTTCTTTTTTTTTTTTTTTTTTGCCATTCAGATGAATGATAAAGACCTCAGTAGTTGAAAGGATGTGTGTAGTTTTGAGATGGGCTCAAGGTTAGGGTGGGAGGTGGAAGGAAATGGCAGTCATGAACCCACTGGCTGCTGCTATGACAGGGTGAACACTGGAGCATTTTGATGCCCTTTTTCTAGGTGCATTATGACTTCTGAAATTTCTCTAGAAGGGAGGGTCAGCCCATTTTGATCCAAGTGTTCTGTTTATTAGTTAGAATTAGGTCTGGAGCAAATAACAGAAAGCCTCCAAATATGAGTGACTTAAAATAGAGTGAGGTGGAAAAAAATGGCGGAATAGACAGATGCTGTGCTAACTACCTCCCAGGATCACACCAAAATTACAAACAAATTATACAGCATTCAACCCTGGAGGTCCCTGGAAGACTAGATGAACAGAAACACTAAATGAAGAACTTAAAGAAGAGGCCATGTCAAGTCTGGTAGGATGGGCAGAGACAAGAGAGGGCGAGACCCGTGAGGGAAGCCACAGGTGTGGGGAGGCTTCTCCGGTTGGGGGAGAGACCCTCCGGCCACACACCAAGCTCACCAGACCAGAGTTCCTTTGTCGGGAAGAGAAGTTCCAAGATAGATGGCAGTAAATTAGTGAGGACTCTCTTTGCTCAGCTTAGTGAGGCTAAGAGTGGCTAGAGAATCAGTGGGGCCGGCGCATGGTCTCGCTCGCTGGTAAGCACTTACCGGGTTACTGGTGGAATGAGTCTGTGTGAGCTGGGCCCAGGAGCCTACGGGGACGGACTGAGCTGGGCACCTTTGATGCAAAGGCTGGAGGTTTTGGGACTGTTGTTCCCCTGGTGTGGAGCCTATACGCGAGTGGTGTAAGGAGGGTGCCATTTTGTCAGGGTTAGGCCCTCCCACAGAGGATCAGGTCCGGGACCTCATTGGTCAGGTGGAATTGGCGCAGAAGTGCGTGTGTGTGTGCGCACGCATGTGGCCTTGGAGATTCTCACCCTCCACATGGCTTATACTGCATTGCCAGGGAAACGCTGGGCAGGTGCCCTCTGGCTCCAACAGGCTGCTCACTGAGACCCCACAGTACGCAAGCTGCCTCAGATCCCCACCCTCCACGGCTTGTGCTGCATTGCCAGGGAAACACCTAGTGGGCGGGCTCCGCTCCAACAGGCTGCTCACTGAGACATGGGAGTGCGCAAGCCGCCTTGGGTCCCAGCTCTCCGCACTGCGCTTGCAGAGTTGCCAGGCTGATGATTGGTTGTTGGGCTGCTCAGCCTGATCTGCGAGCGGCTGATTGGGACAGGCTGAGACTGGGAGTTTTCCTGGGAGTGTTGAGCCGTGAGCTGTGTGCCTGCATGATCCAGCCAGGGCTCTCCTGGTGATCTATCTAAAACATCAAAGCAATCCCAGAGCGACAGCCAGAATGGGGAAACAAAGAAACATGTCACAAGTAAAAGATCAGAAGAAACCTCTAGAAAAAGAACCAAATGAAACAGAGGGATCCAACCGTTCAGAAACAGAATTTAGAACACTGATGATAAGAATGTTTAACAAACTTAGTGAGGACATAAGGAAGGATAGAGAAATCATAAAAAACAACAAACAACCAGTTAGAACTAAAGAATACAATAACTGAAATGAAGAACACACTCGAAGGAATCACCAGTAGAGTAGATAAAGCAGAGGAGCGGATCAGCGATCTGGAAGACAAAATAACAGAAATCACCCAGTTGGCACAACAAAAAGACCAAAGAATAAAAAACAATGAAAATAGTTTAAGAGCCCTATGGGACAAGATGCAGCACAACCACCTTTGACTCATAGGAATACCAGAAGGAGAAGAGAAGAAGCAAGGGGTCGAGAATGTATTTGAAAAAATAATGACTGAAAACTTCCCTATGCTGGTGAAGGAAATCAACATACATGCCCAGGAAGTGCAGACAATTCCAAACAAGCTGAACCCAAACAGGTCCACACCAAGACACATCATAGTTAAAATGGCAAAGGTTCAAGACAGAGACAGAATTCTAAAAGCAGCAAGAGAAAGACAGCAGGTTACATACAAAGGAACTCCTAATAGACTAACAGGTGACTTGTGTACAGAAACTCTGCAGGCCAGAAGGGAGAGGCAGGAGATACTCAAAGTGACACAAAATAAAGGCCTACAACCAAGATTGCTCTACCCAGCACGGCTATCACTTAAAATTGAAGGAGAGATGAAGAGCTTCTCAGAAAAGAATAAGCTTAAGGAATTCATTACCACCAAGCCAGCATTGCAAGAAATGTTAAAAGGGCTTTTTTAAACAAAAGAAAGGGTTTAAGCAAGCTAACCCAGGAAACCAGGAATACAAATAACAAAATGGCAATACATATGCAACTATTAATAATCATTTTAAATATGAATGGGCAAAATGCTCCAATCAAAAGACAGAGAGTGGCTGAGTGGATAAGAAAATAGGACACATGTCTATGCTGTTTACAGATGGAATCAGATATTTCATACAAATGGAAATTAGAAAAAAAAAAAAGCTGGAGTACCAATACTTATTTTGGACAAAATAGACTTTAAAATGAAGACTACAATAAAAGACAAAGAAGGGCACTATAATCCTAATAAACATCTATGCACCCAACATAGGAACTCCCAATTACATATAACAGATTTTGACAGACATAAAGACAGAGATCAACAGTAACACTTGTCATAGTAGGGGACTTAAACACCATTGTCACCAATGGACAGACCCTTTAGACAGAAAATCAACACAAAAAGTGGGGCCTTAAATGACACTTTAGACCAGCTGGACTTCGTTGATATTTTCAGAGCATTTCACCATGAAAAAAACAGAATATACATTCTTCTCAAGTACACATGGGACATTTTCCAAGATAGACCATGTTACGCCACAAAACAAGTCTCAGTAAATTTAAGAAGATTGAAGTCATATCAAGCAGATATAAAGGAAAAACTGATGGTTGCTGGTTGGGAGGGAGAGGGGATGAGGGAGAGGGGGAAGGTTTAGGACAGCATAGGTGGGTGACTATGATGCTGCCGCAGGGATACGGGTGCAGTTCTGGGAATGTAATTGATAATGTTGTGAAGAGACTATTATGTTAAGTGAAATAAGTCAGTCAGAGAAAGACAAGTACCATATGATCTCACTTATATGTGGAATCTGAAAAACTGAATGAACGAGCAAAGTGAACAGACTCATAGATATAGAGGAAAAACTGAGGGTTGCTAGTTGGGAGGGGGTGGGAATAAGGGGGAAGGGGAAGGGATTAGACAGCATAAATAGACAACTACAATATTGCCACAGGGATATGAAACACAGTTCAGGGAATATAATAATGTTGTAAAAATTTTGGATGGAGTAGAGGCTTGATCACTGCACTGTACACCTGAAGCTGATGTTGTATAATAATGTATGCCAACTGTAACTGAATATATAGATAATCATGGGATGTGGAGTATACTGTGGAAGGGAGTCAAAGGAATTGTAATAGATATGTATGATATGGGGGGGAGTGGGGTGGCAAACTGGGGGAGGGAGGTTGTCACTTTGGGGGATAAAGAGTACAGCTATTGCATTGTGTTGTACACAACTAATTGCATTGTGTTGTAAAACTAATTTTTAAAAATTGTGAAAAAAAAAATAGAGTGAGGTGAATGTCTCTCACATAAGTCTAGAGGTGGATATTCCAGGGCTCCAGGAATTCTTGGAAGTCCTAACAGGTCAAGATGATGGCTTCCACGGTGTAAGCAGAGAAGGAAAGAGGGTGAGGAAGAGCAGAGTTTGCCACCCCAAAATATGCCATTTTGAAATATTGATTATTTTAAACTGATTATTTTTTAGAAACAAAAGACTCAGAAAGAAATGTTGGTCCTCCCCATTACCTACCTAAACTAATTTAGATAGAAAAACCTGCTTAAAGGAAAGGAAGTATGCTTTAGCACCACAATGTGAACTATTGGGTTGTCGGAAAAGTCATAACGTATTTTTTTCCATGTTTTTCAAAGGTCATTCATTTATATAAAAAACAAAATCAATCAATGATATATTGCCCATTTTGTTTGACAACCTTTTGCCATCTTTCAGTGAGCTTCATAATTCCTCTTTCATAGAAGAATCCTGTCTTTATTTGTGAACAACTGAATAAAGTGCTGATTTACAGCCTCATCTGAATTGAACGTTATACCATGCAAGGAGGTTTGAAGAGAGCAAAAGAAATGGAAGTCTGATGGTGCAAGGTCAGGCGAGTATGGTGGCTATGGCAACACATCTCATCCAAGCTCCAATAATTTTTGACGGGTGTGTGGTCTCGCATTGTTGTGATGGAACACAACTGCTTTACAATTAACAACCTCTGGATATTTCTGGATGTTGGGTTTGTTCAAACTGTCCAATTGCTGACAGTATACATTCAAACTGATTGTTTGGTTCCTTGGTAGGAGCTCGAAAAACAAGACACCACACTGAGAGCATAACCTTCCTCTGATGAATGCCTGCTTTCAATGTCATTTGAGGCAAATCATCACGTCGGGACCAAGACCGTTTGTGCATCACATTGTTGTAAACAATCAACTTCCTATCACCAGTTATCAGTCACTTCAAAAAAGGATTGTTTTCCTCACGTTTAATGAGCATATCACAGATGTTTATATGTGCTCTCAAATGAACTTCTTTGAGTTCATGCAGAACCCAAATATCAAGTTTGCTTATGTATCCCAGCTTCTTCAGGTGGTCATGAAAGCTTGAATGATGGATATTCAATGTTTCTGCAATCTCTCATGTTGTGTAACGTGGGTTTGACTCGATCAATGCCTTTATTTTGTCGTCATCAACCTCATTGGGCCTCCCTGACCGAGGAGCATCATTGAGATCAAAATCACTAGCACAGAATTTTGTGAACCTTCGTTGGCACTGACGTCTTTGTAGAGCGTTGTCACTACAAACTTGGTGCAACTTTTCACAAGCTTGACACACATTCTTCCTTTTATGGAAATAAAACAGTAAAACATGGCAAAAATGCACAGTTTGGTTTTCCATCTTCAACTTGTAAAATCTCCAAAACTCAACCAAATCGCTTAATATTTTTTTAGAATGAAGCCAGAACTATCAGCTGTCAAATGACATAGCAATAAAATAAATGCGAATGACTCTAGTACTTCCAAAAATGAAGTAGTGCCATCTGTTGCAAAAATGCGTCATGACTTTTCTGACAACCCAATAAATATGGCAGGCAGGGAGGAACCTGAAAAGTCTCTTTGTTGGACTCCCCTTTGTGTCTCATTTCAGGTGGCCCAGCAAGAATTTTTTTGCTCTTTCTCATCTACCTGTGAATTGCCTGTTTTACCTTAGAAGTCCCAGACCCCTGCCTCCCTCCCCTGAGTCCAGAAGGGCATGTAAGCATCAACTGCCCAGGGTGTCCTTGGGTCCCACATTCTAATGGAACCTCCCCATATATTTTATATACATATTAAATTAGTTAGTTTTCATGTTAATCTGTCACATGTCAATGTGATTATTAGACCAACCAGAAAAACTTAGGATAGAAGGAAAATTATTTTTCCTCTCCAACAGAGGCATGTAAAATGTGGCAAAGGGCATGTACCAGTTGTTTCATAAGAAAAACACCCAGAAGTTGTCCCACAACTCCTCTGCTTAAATTCTATTGGATAGAGCTTATTCTGATGACTTCACCTACCTCCACGAGAGGCTGCAAAATTCAGTCTTTATTTTGAGAACCCATGACTGTGGCTAAAATGTCTAGAACTCTGGAAGAAGTAGGGAGCAGCTACAGGAGAGTCACCAGCACGCCCTAACACAGCCACTTTCACGAGAAGTTCATCCTTTCCCCAAACACCAGCATCCTGCACAGTCTCTGAGCTTCTTATATCCATAAAAATTGTCTTTTTAAAGCAGATTGATTCATGTTCCTCTGCTGCTTTGAAACCTTCTATGAAGACTTGCACATTCTTATCCAGCCTTACTATGACACACAAGATTCAGATTATTTGTTGCTTCCTGCTAAAGCTGCCACTCCCACCCAAAGTGATAGCTACCTATTTCCTTCCTAGCATGGCTGTAGCATTTTGCACCCATCACTACAGCTTTGATGTGATTATCCCAAATGGTTAAATTTTATGAATAAGTGACAAACAAAAACAACAACAACAAAAACACAGACTCACAAATGAGAAAGACAATTAGATATCTTGGTTAGAAGACTACTCAGTCAGGAGTGGGACTGTCACAATCAACCTTGGAGAGGGAACAGGGCTGACAATGTCCTTCTTCCTTCTTCTGTGCATTCAGCTGCCTTCAAATTGCCTTGCTATCCTGAGGGTGAGGTGAACAAATTACACAGGTGGATAAGTAATGTTTAAACAATGGTTAATCGATCTGGCATGTTCACACAGTGTGCTATCACAGCACAGACCCCGAGAAAAAGGAGTCTGCACAATTCACAGTATAGGACAAAAAAAAACCCAACAATAACAACAATATTTTGGCCGGCCGAGTGGCGCAGTGGTTAAGAGCTGGCTTGGGATGACAGTGGCCCCGTTTCGGGTCCCACATATCAGGGCCAGTGACACTGCCCTCAAAAAAAAAAAAAAAGAAAAAAAAAAGACAGTATAGGAAACCACAGTCATGTGATGAGACAAGAGAGAATCGTCCATATGGTCATGAAAGAGGCATGTTCTGGAACTTGTGTGGCTTTGCTGTTGCACAAACGATTGTTCTAAAATCAGATCTTGCCCTTGATGTGTAAAAGAATACAGGAGAAAAAAACCGTATAGGATAAACTAGAGAGCTTAAGCAGGGTGTTTCCCCTACAATAACTGTCAATCCATACAAGACCTTCCTTATCTGATTATCAAGAGGAACATGTCACCCAGTGCCCCATAATTATCCTCAGAACATGTCACTTCCATTAAGTTGAACTCACTGGCACCTGATTTTGTTGCCACAGATTCTTTAGGACATGAACACTTTGCCCGTGTAGGGCATTGCCTTTAAAGTAAGTGGGGATGGGCTTATCTAGACTGACCTGGGAGTGTGAAGGTGCAACTCTGAGTGAAAAGCAAAACCATATGTGGACAACTAGTGAAAACACTAAATCTTCTCACAGTTCATAGCCATTCTCTCTTACCTTTTGAGCCTTTATAACTAAAATATAACTAAAAGTTCTTGTCACCATTCAGCAAGTGTCCATTTACAAGTTTATTTATGTTAGGAACTTTTCTAGGCACTGACGATAAAGTAGGAATCAGAATACCAGAGCTTCTCACGTGGGGATCATCATCCTAGGGCCCATCGTAAGAGAAAGTTCAATATTGATGCAGATGATGAACCTAAAGCCTAGCCTCTGGCAAATTCTAGAAACAGAAAGTAGATTAGTGGTTGCCTGGAGTTGAGGTCAGGGAAGAAGAGGAGTGATTGATAATTGGTATGGGTTTCTTTGGAGTGATTAAAATATGAGATCAGACACTTAAGTTCCAGAGCTCATCCTACTAAAAGTGCTACATACCTCATTGCTGAATATCACTATGGTCACCTTCAAAGTACTCCCCTTGGGAAGCTACACACCAATGCCAGCACCTAGTCCACCCTTCAGAGCAATTTTGGAACTTTTCTTGGAATGGCCATCAGAGCTATCATTGTATTACCCTTGATGTCTTGAATGTCATCAAAATGTCTTCCTTTCAATATTTCCTTTATCTTCAGGTAAAGAAAGAAGTCATTGGGGGCCAGATCAGGTGTGTGGGGAGGATGTTCCAATACAGTTATTTGTTTACTGGCTAAAAATTCCCTCACAGATAGTGACGTGTGAGCTGGTGCATTGTTGTGTTGCAAGAGCCATGAATTGTTGGCAAAAAATTCAGGTCATTTTTGTCTAACTTTTTCACACAGCTTTTTCAGCACTTCCAAATAGTAAACTTGGTTACTGTTTGTCCATTTGGTACAAATTCATAATGAATAATCCCTCTAAGCAAAAAAGGTTAGCAACAGCATTGCAACAAGTTCGTGAATTTGATTGTTCAACCTAGTACTCTAGAATTAGATTGTAATGATAGTTGCCAACTCTATGAATTTACTAAAAAGCATTGTACACTTTAAATATGTGAATTGTATGATATGTGAGTTATATCTCAAAAGTGTAAAACAAAAAAGCCTAGTCCCACAGTTTCTTGACCACCTTGACCTCTGCAATCTCCCTTCACACTCTCTTTGCTCATCTACTCCTGTGTATACCTCAGACATTGTCAGAGCCCCAAACTGGTTGGCTTTTCACCCTGATATCACAGCCTCTGGTGGAATCCCAATTGCTCATTACAGCAACTCATCAAGGTCTCCAGGTTTAAATCCCTGGTTCGGTCCTTCAAAGTTCACTTCCTTACCTAGACTGAAACCCAGAGTGTAGCTGTTCACCCCTTTCTTGCCAACAGCCTCAACATCCTTCTACCCAACTACCCTGCAAATGCACTTCTGACTCCATAAAGCTACTCTCCTTCTATACTTACAAAGAAAACACACAGACCACAAACTGTACAAATTGGCTCTTGAGCTAAACCATGAGATTACCAATAATCCTACTTTGATTTTCCATGGATCCCTTCCGAAATTACATGTAAACTTTTGAGTTCCGCAGCCCACAAACTTTCTTTTCTCTATAGCTGACTTGCCTCCGACTACCGAGAGAATATGGGAGCACTCAGGTGTGAAGTTCCCACACCACAAGTGTAACGTTGTCTCTATTTGTATCCACCCCATTGTCTTTTCTGTAGTCCCCAAGGAAGTCCTATCTTTCCTCCAGGTCAAGGCAATTCCTCCTACAATGTTTTTGACAGCATTCCCCTCAAGCTTCCTCATAAATGTGCTCTGTTGACCCTTCTTCCTGCATTTTTCATTCTTTTGTGAAGTTTCAGCCATTCCATCCATGTAGGTTTCTTTCCCATCACCTGCAAACAAAATCACATCTCTCTCAGTGTACAAGCCATCTTAGCACCCCCATCCTCTCCCCAAAGCTGTCTTAACTCTCCTTCCCTTCACAACTTTCTTAAAAGAATCTGTCTGTTAACTAAATTCATACGATCATATCCCATTAACTCACTGTAACCTAGCTCTTCCTCACCCCACTCTCTTCCATCATTTCCTCCCTTGGCATGTTGTGGCTGGCTGTGGGGACAACCTCTTGATTCTGTAAGCCCTTTTATCCATTGGCCTATGTGGCACCCTCTCTCCTGGCTCTCCTCTAGCCCTCTGCTAGTTCCTCCTCAGCCTGCCTTGTGTGGCCCTTGATGTTGTCACCCTCCTTCCAAGACTTAGTTTCTGTTGGTTTGTGCTTTGCAGCTTTTCTCACTTTACATGGCTCCCCTATGAAATCCTAGCCATTCACATGCATTTAATGTGAAGAAGTAATCTCCAGTCAGGACTGCTTCCCTGGGCTTCATATTCATTTATCCAAATACATCCTGAGTAGTTCTGCCTAGAAATTCAGCAGTCACTTAAAAATTAACTTATTCCAAGTGGAGCTTGTATCCTTTATTCTCCATCACTGTCAGGGACAGCAACCCTTCATAGGATTGTTCTGGTCAGCAATGCTGAATTCACCCCAGACACCTCCTCTTTCCCTACCTCTGACATAGTTAAGTGAAGATCCCAACAATTATTTCTTCTTGATTTCTCTATATTTTTCTCTTCCTTTTCATGCCTGATATCAGTGCCTAAAATTAAGCCTTATCATCTCTCACCTGGCCTTCCTGCCTCCAACATCCTCCCATCTTCCCTTTTAATCTGTCCACATATTGCCATTGAGGTAATCTCCCAGAAGAGTAGATATGATCTCTCTCTCTCTCTCTCTCTCTCTCTCTCTCTCTCTCTCTCAAAATTCTTCAGTAATTCTCTGCAACTTTACAGAATAATGCACCTGGGCTACAGGGAACAGAGCCTAACCATTATGCCCATCCCCCCTCCCCCATTTCCCTCTTAGAATTCTATTTGCATCATACTGATTTCTTACAATTTCTAGACAGTGCCACATTGATTCTTGCCCCTGCAACTACTCACAAAGGTCCTTCAGCCAGGATGACCTTCTCCTACACCACCAAATCTAAGTTAAGTTTGTTAAGTACCTCAGTCTCTCTAAAGACTTCCCATTTCCTCAGAACCATTGCCTTTGCTGACAACAGTGATGAGACTTAGAGCCTCTGGGCAATTCACTGTCTTCATCCACCCCAAGGGTGACATTTTGCCCATTGCTGGCCTGAGTTCTGGCTTCTATGGGAGGGATTCCAGGAAGAGAGTGAGATGGGTTCTGTCCTCTGGTGGGAGGGGGAAAGTTTGAGGTCTTCTTCTCTAGATTGTGGTTTCTTTCTTTCCAAAGTATCTAGAATCAAAAATACCATTTCGCTCAAAATTAATTTTCTTCTAATCCCCACCTTCCCTTCTACTCTAAACAAGGTATTCCCATTCTTCCAAAACTCACTTTGACTTTAATTCTAGTGAACTAATAATCCTAGCCTTGTCATGCTCCCTGCCTGGGTTTCATTACTCTCTTATATCATCTCTCTTATATCATTACTCTCTTTCATTACTCTCTTATATCAACTAAAAAAGGCATTTTCCTCATCATTTCTCCCTAATCTCTAGGATTCTTCCCTGGTTATAGGAAGTGATGGTGGCAATACCAATTTTCTCCATCATAATAGGAGGGAAAGAAGGAAGGAAAAAAGAAAGGAAGGAAGGAAGGAAGGAAGGAAGGAAGGAAGGAAGGAAGGAAGGAAGGAAGAGAAGAGAGGCCAATTGCATTACTATTATGTTTATACTTGCTCCTCAGGCCTGCATTTTCTGGTGTTATTCATATAAAACTTTACCATGCCCATTCCTTCTCAATTCTGTGGGTGAAGAGATAGCTTGAAATCTCCTGTTAACATCAGCAGGTGATAACTACACTTTAAACTTTTCCTTTCAAATAAAATTTGCATTTTAGTAAAGGCTTTCAATGGTTCACCTCAAAGAAATAACTAATAAAACATTTCTGGAATTATATAGCAGGAATGTGGAAAGAAGATAGGTATATCTTACAAAAGACATATTTCTCAAATCACAGGAACTGTGAGGTAACATGAAATCACTAACCAGAATGTCTGGCATACAGATGTTCTCAAGAAAGCATAGTTTTCTTGTTTCTTTAGTGTCCTCCCTAAGAATAAAACCTTTCCTAGTATGCAAACCTGCAGTTACATCATTTCTCTGCTTCATAGAATTGGAAATAGGTCTGAAGATGACTGAGAGGTGAGAGCATCAGCTGAAGGAGCCTCCTGCTCATGTGCTAACGGTCCATCTACCCATTGGTCTATCTAGATCCTTGTCATCAAAGGGCTGCTGCCATTTGATGGCAATGGGATCCTTATAGGATTCACAGCAGGATCCCTGGTGAGTCCCTAAACATCTGAAGAGTATTAACTCCATGGGCAGTTCACTTCTATTCAAATGCTCCCATAGGGCCATTCCTTTAAAATAAAATAAGATTAAAACTGAGGGTTCCTGTAGCACATGCAGATACTATACTAAGGGATTAGTTTAGATTAGGTCACTTGAATAGGCATTTTGTTATCCTTATTTTATAGATGAGGAAATTGAAGCTTAAGAAAATGAAATACCTTTCCCAAAGTCACCAGGCTCACAAGTGACTGGGGCTTCCCTACCACACTCCCCACAGGAGAGATACAAACAGGAGGTTGTGGGATAGAGAAGAGAGAAGCTTTAGAGAAACTCTTAGAGGGTGCACACCTGACCATAACATGGAGACAGTGGGAAACAACCTAATGACAAACACACTAAGGTAACAGTTGGGGAGTTATGGGATGGATTTGTGTTTGGTCTACTACTCTACAAGAGAATTCCTACAACAATTGCACAAGAGCAGAACCTGGCTTGGGACTCTGCACAGGGTACATCTAAATGAAGCAAGTTGTGCCCTCCAAATAACTGATGACCAATGCCCCAGCCATGCTGGCTTGTCTGTCTCCTTAGCTGGGTAGTTCCACAACAGACCCTAGGTCCCACAATTCCCCTTCCTTGAGTACTGGGGAACACAGTGCACATTAGCCAGTCTCTCTTTAGCTGAACAATTCAATATACATTTTAATTTCCAGAAAAAGTTCAGCGGGGTCTGTGCTGACTCACTTTTGCATGAAGTCATTAAGGGCACTGTTCTGCAAAGCCACCAAGGGCCTCTCTGTATCTTTAAGAGCTGGCCCTCTCCCATAAACCAGGAAGCGACCTCCTCCTCATAGCAGGTGGAATACAAAGTGAGCCACCACCTAACAGAATAAGGCCAGTGGGTGTGCCCAGACTTGGACCATGTCTGGTCCTATTAGGGTCTGTTCTTGAGTGCTTCTGGGGGAGCTGAGCCAAATGCCATCAGAAGATGGAGGGCCCGCGGCTTCACTAATGGCATAATCCCCAACTTCTCCAAAGGCTTTAATTTAAGTCAAACAAGAGTCTTTAAAATCCTGAGATTACACAGGAAACTAGGAATTTATGAAAAAAGTATCAATGTTTTCCAGCATCTCTAAATATGGTGCAAAGTTGATTCCCACCAGGCAGCACAGTATTTATAAGATGACTGATCACAGGAGGATGAAAGTCCCTCCTTCAGACAGGTTCTTGCCACACCAGTGGTACTTTCCCAGGAACTCTTCAGACTGACAAAAGATTAAGATGGATTTTTCAGACCTCAATTTTCCAACCTTCTACTGGTGTGGAATGTGTGGCTTGTTGGTTCAGAAAAACCAGTTTGGGGGTGCAGTTCTGCCCAGAGAATCCAGCTAGAGCACAGTCTTTTAGTCAGCTGGCTGCCTGTCCCCTGGTGCTCATGGCTTCCACATGAAAGCCAGGCTACACTCCCAGCTGGGGAATAGCCTGGTTCAACTTCTCCCTTCAGCATGCTACGGCTGTCCCCTTTGGCAGTTCTCAGAGCTCCACAGGATGATACAATGTAATTTAGCACTTTGTTTCAGGAATGACCAATTAATCCCTTTTGAATCCTGCTCTAAAGGAGGTCAATGACATGTTCTCAGACATATAAAGCAATTAGTTGGTAAAGTTAATGTAGGAGAAATAGATTAACCCATTTCATCACACCCAACTAAGATGTCCCCTCGTGGCCTAAGGGGCCCTGCTCAGTGCTGTCTACTGGGAAGTCCTGCACCAGAGCCATCCTGGTTATGGGCTGCTCCATTATAGCTGTGGGGCCTACACTGCTGAGAGCCAGCAGGCAAGAGCGAGGATATAGTCCTGCCTGCTGATTTCAGAGGAGAGCTTATACTCCCATGCACAGAATCTGCTGGATAGAGTTGGGGAGAAAAGGGCTCATTGTTTGGTAGAAATATGGTTTCTCTCTTTCCACCAGCTTTCCCAGGAACCCCTCTTTCTCTGGTCTTCTCATGCTCAGCATGGTTATTCTTAGCCTCATGGAAATGTTAGGGAGCTCACACAAACTGACCAATGTGTCCTTGGGAGGAATAATTTGGATTCTCTTGCTTAATTAAATGATTAATTAATCCAACAAATATTTGTGAATGGCTCTGAGTTGGGCATCGTGCCAGGCGCTGAACACTCTTCATTCCAGTTAGAGAGGCTCCAGTGAAGGCCACAAGGAAAGAACATTTCTTTTCTTTTGGCAGTGAGGGGAACAGTGTTGGGGAATTGGGGAAGGGGAACAGCCAAGTTGTTGTCCTTCAATCTTAGTTGTGGAGAGCCCAGTGAGCTCAGCTCCAAGTCCAGTCGCACAGCTCAGCTCAAGGTGCTGTGTTCAATTTGTGGGTGGGTGTAGCCACCATCCCATGCAGGAGTCTAACTGGCAGTCTTGTTGTTAAGAGCTCATGCTCTATCCCCTGAGCCACCCGTGGTGGGGTGCAGCTCAGCTCAAGGTGCTGAGTTCAGTCTTTAGTTGTGGGCAGGCATAGCCCACCATCTCAAACAGGCAACCTTGTTGCTAGTAGCACATGCTCTCACCAGTTGAGCCATCCTGCCACCTGTTGGCAGCTCAGCAACAGCTCAACTTGGGTGCAGTTCACTGGCCCACGTGGGAATTGAACCGGCGACCCTGTTGCTCAGAGCTCGCACTCTTGAGCAAGCTCGTAACAAACTGAGCCACTTGGCCTGCCCATGGAGAGAACATTTTTAAACAATTCTGGGTCATGTAAGAGTCATGGTTGGTGAGTGGAGCATCCCTGGTCTCCGTGTTCCTAGTGCTAATAGTCCCTTCACACCCCACCTGCGCTAGTGGCATGAGGCCCTATCCCAGGAGGGAACCTGGTGAGAACAAAGTGACCCAGCCACAGCCTGACCCTGAATGTCTAGCCCATCTGTCATAGCAGGACAGGAAAGGCAAATAAATGAGCCCATGAACTCATAAACAAAATATACCAAACAAATGTGATTCTAGGAGCCAGAATCCTTTGTACCCTCTTTGGAAGGGCTGTGTATATCTCTTCTTTTTGTCAGTTCAATACATATGGACTTGGTTCTTACAATGAGTCAGACTCTGAACTAAGCTCTGGACACATCAAAAATAAATAAGACATGTTTCTTGACCTCAAGGAGTTTACAGAGGAAACAGACATAGGATACTTAATTTCATAGCAAGAAAAAACTGTCTATATTTTTAGATGTGCAAGTAATATTATTTCTTAATCTTTTCTATAAATCTATTATGATTTATATTTTAAATTCCTATTTTCCAGAGTGGCAGAAAATCAATCCCAGTAAATTTGTTGTTCTTCCTTTTTCTCCTGGGGTTGGGATTAAGGTCTCGAGGATGCACATAGGCCAAGATACTGGACAGGGAGCCATCAGTGCCACATCTGTGGTCATGAACATCTGAGACAACTATCACCTTGCTTGGTCTTTAGCACTGGCCCAGATGAGTAGCGACTACATGTCCCTAGTCCCCTATAAAGTCCCTTCAAAGGTGGTGGACTACTTCATTCTTTTTCTGTCTCTCCTGGACACTCAGTCACTGGGCTTCTCCCATCCCACACTGGACCACGGGAAATTCCAAGAAGTCTAAAGTTGTGTCCACTTGCATTTATTAACTGAAGCTGTTGGCATCTTTCTACCAATCCCAATATTAACCTAAATGAGGTGACTGGCATATCCATATGAAATTTCGGAAAACATCTTGAAACTTCCCAGAAGAAAAAATAAAACTTGCCTCATATAAAAGTTTTGGAGAATGAAATGTCATCTAGTTTCTCAATTACTACCCCATGAAACAATACCTTCAATGATGAGGCAAAATGACTTCTGCTCTAGAATTATAGATGTAGCTAACCTCTCAATGAAATGTGACAGCAAAGTACATGTTTTCAGGCAAAAAATGTCTCAGAGATTTTTCTTCCCTGGCATTCTTCCTTAGGAAGCTTATAGAAGGTGTGCAGCCCAATGTAGTCATGAGCCAGAAAGGAGAAGACATGAGATCAGAAAACACAGCATGGGGACAGAAGAAAGATGAAGGGAGCTCATGGATGGTTGTGGAAGGGAGCCTGGGATGAGTGATGAGTAGCAGTTCTCAAAACTAGCCCAGACCAGATTAGAGCAGGATATCAGAAGGCTCTAGCAGAGGTATCACCAGAATAGCAGTGATGACAATAATAATAACAATACATTATATAAAACTGTTAAAACACACAACTGCCTTGGAGGTATTCAAAGGAAATTTAGTTTCTGTTGAAACAATAAGAAAATGAGACAATTATTAATTCAAAGAGGGAAAACTTGTACAAAAGGAAAAGTAATCATATTATACTATATGACAACTATGAATAAAAATAATGCAATCCAAAAAACATAAGAAATATTGATTCAACCAAAAATGCCAGCTTAATGTTGAGAGAACAGGAGGAGAAAAGCATATAGATGAGGAAGAAGAGGGTGTGAGAAGTTGTGAGAAAGTAAACTCTTCATCAATGATTCCATTTAAAATGGAAAACCAAGTGGCCACAGAGACCTGTAGATGTTTGGACACATAGAGTTAAATACCCAAAGAAACAGGTGATGCAGTTGACAGAAGTTGCCACAGGAGAGCAGGAATAGAAAGTAGGAAGGGGTGGAGTGATGAACTGTTGTTTTTTCATTAAATGTCTCATAGTGCTATTGGCTTCTTATAGTCTGTATATGCAAACCTTTGATTTAAAAAAAAAGTGTTCTGCTGTTGGAAGAGACAAGGCTTGCTGGGAATACATTGTTACAAGAGGGTTTCTATCACAGGTTCCAGAGCTTGTCAACATTGATGAGATGTGTCACATAATATTTCACTCACATTAGAATTGGTGACTCTTAGACCTGGCACGGAGGGAGGCCCTTCTGTGGCTTCTCCTTGGAAAAGCAGGTTCTGTGGATGAACATACCAGCCAGTCATAGCCAGGGAGTCAGGCCTCTAATCATCCCTCTGGTATCACATGGGAGACTCTTGGACAGCCGTTCCCAGCCTCTGAAGGTCCTCCTACTCCAACAAGGTGCCTCCAATCTCACCATTAAACATCTGTGCCAGCCAAAATACAGGGTGACTTCTTGCAAAAAAAAAAAAAAAGAACCAAATGCCTAGGGCATCAATCCTGGTGAAATCCAAAACTTGGACCCTGGTGCCCCAAAACACACACACACACACACACACACACACACACACACACACACCTAAAAATACACACCATCATGCTTTCCAACAGAGAGCAATGAAGGGGCAATCTTTGCTGCAAATTTGCCACATCATACATCTAACAATCTAGATTTGATCCCCAGCCCCTGCCTCCTCCTGAGGAAGAAAAGCAGATGCTACCATAATAGTGGTCTGTAAAATCCCTACAGCCAAAGGTCTGACTTCTCATCCCAGGACCTCTGCATGTAAACCTGGGTTCTCACTACCAGTTACTCCAGCACACCTAACACATGTCATCTGCCATCGGACTTTGTTTTTATGTGTCAGACTTCAAAGTTCAACATTCTTTGCTGTACTCTTAGCTTTCTCACTAAACAGTTTTTTCAAAATTTGGGAACAGCTTCTATCTTTGTAAAAAAATTATTATTATTATTATTATTATTATTATTATTATTAAAGATTTTATTGGGGAATTGGGGAAGGGGAACAGCGTTGAGGAACCAGGGAAGGGGAACAGACAAGTTGCTGTCCTTTTGTTCTTCAGTCTAGTTGTGGAGGACATCTCTTTACTGGCCCATGTTGGTATTATCATTGTGCTCTTCCGGGGGAGGCAGTTGCTTGTCGGCCATTGTACGGCCGCTCATGGCAGCTCACAGCAGCTTACACAAGCTGATGGCCAGCCCCACTGCAGCCTACGCTGACACGGGTGACTCACGGCAGCCCAGCTCAAGGTCAAGCTGTTGTTCACCATCTTAGCTGTAAAGGGCCCAGAGTCACTGGCCCTCATATGTGAGATCCAAACCAGGGCCCTGCTCCTCAGAGCTGGCGTCCCAAGCCAACTCTTAACAAGCATGCCACTTGGCTGGCCCTATTTATTTATTTATTTATTTATTTATTTATTTATTTATTTTAATTGGGGAATTGGGAGTAGGGAACAGTGCTGGGGAGTTGGGGAGAGGGACCAACCAAGTTGTTGTTCTTCAATCTTAGTTGTGGAGGGTGCCAGTCACGATCTGTCTACCTGCTGGCAGCTCATGGCCTCTAAGCTCAAGGTGCTGTGTCACAATCTTAGTTGTGGGTGGATGTAGCCACCATCCCATGTGGGAGTTGAACTAGCAGCCTTGTTATTAAGCATGCTCTATCCACTGAGCCATCCAGGTGGCAGTTCAGCAGTAGGTGCCGAGTTCAGTCTTATTTGTGGGTGGGCATTGCCACCATTCCAGGCGGGAGTTGAACCCACAGCCTTGTTGTTAAGAGCGCATGTTCTAGCCACTGAGCTATCTGGATGGCAGCTCAGCTCAAGATGCCGAGTTCAGCCTTAATTGCAGGCTGGCATAGCCCACCATCAAACAGGCAGTATCGTTGTTAGGAGGACATGCTCTCACCAGCTGAGCCATGCTGCCACTTGTTGGCAGCTCAGTGGCAGCTCAGCTCGGGTACAGTTCACTGTCCCATGTGGGACTCGAACCAGTGGCCCTGTTACTCAGAGCTCACACTCTTAAGCTAACTCTTAACCAACTGAGCCACTTGGCTGGCCCTAACAGCTTCTATCTTAAACCAATGTTCTGTGAAACCCCACACTTGGTTAGTGTGATGTGGAAAGAAGACACACTCTTACATGTCAGAAGGCTGTTGGCCAGGGAAATCCACCTGGGTGTTCTCTGGAGTAGTTGGTGGCCAGAGTAGGCTCCTCTCAAGGGAGAAACAAGCCTCACCTGAGAGTGGGGCCTATGAACCTACTGGGAACTCCATCACTATGATGGTGAGGGACAAGAAGGACACTCAATGGACATGTGGATTACATCTCCAGCGTGCCTCCTAAAATATTTGGAAAGGAAAGAAGTATGCAGAATTGGAATTCCTTAAAAGAAAGTAGGGTCCAGTTTCAGTGAGAGTTGAGTGTTAATGCAAATAACAAGATCACTGAAATCCCAGGACACTAGAATTTGAGAATGAAGCCTATTGTAGAGGCTTAGAAAAACAAAAAATTGTTTGGAGTTACTTTTACATAAGAGTGTTGAATAGAGCATTAGCGGAGGTGCATAGTTTGCTGCAGAAAAGGCACTTGCTCTGTCAATTCAGGTAAAAACCACAGTGATAAAGCTGAGAGTAGACACCAAATCATTTCCTTGCCCACAGGAGCTGCTGAGAAATGTGGAATTTCAGCTCCTACCCAAGACCTACTGAGTTAGAATCTGAATTGTTAGAAGATCTCTAGATGCCCCTTGCACATTAAAGTCTGAGAAGCACTAAATAGATAACCACCTCCCCCCCTTTCTGAAGCATTTGTTTGAATAGTGAAAAACAGAAGGTAGCATTGCTACTGGCCAGCAGGTGCCTTTGTAAAGCCACTTCAGTGCTCTGAGTCCAAATCTCCTTCCTCTTCTATAAAACACCATTAATAATTCCTGCCCCTTTAGAGTTTTTAGAGGAGTAAACGAGATAATGCAGGTGAGAGCACTTCATAAAAAACAAAGGGCCCAAGGCGTCCTGAGTGGCATGTTGGTTAAGAGCTGGCTTGGGACTCCAGCAGCCCCAGTTCAGATCCCACATATGAGGGCCAGTAACACTGCCCTCTACAGCTAAGATGGTGAACAACAGCTCCACCTGGAACTGGGCTGCTGTGAATCCCCGGGACAGCATAGCTATAGCCCCTGCTGCAGTGGGTGCTATAGGCTACAGTGAGTGGCCGGCAGCCAGTGTGAGCGCCTGACAGCCGGTGTAAGCTGCCAAGAGCTGCTGTGAGCAGCCATCCAGAGGCCAGTGACCGATCTCCCTCACCCAAGAAAGAGCACAATGATGATACCAACATGGGCCAGTGAAGCAATGTCCTCCACATCTAGACTGAAGAACAAGAGGACGGCAACTTGTCTGTTCCCCTTCCCTGGTTCCCCAAGGCTGTTCCCTCCCCCAATTCCCCAATAAAATCTTAAAAAAAAAAAGGGCTCACAAATGTTATTGATTCACTTTTTAAACAAACATTTCCTACCTGTCCCTCTGGATTGGCATTGGCCCATCTGTGGTATGGGCTTTTCAGCTGCCTGGTGAAGTCATCGCAGTGATGGATGGAAGCCTGAAGGGCCTTTGGGCTCCAACAACTCTGAGAACTCACAGTCTGTGTTGAACCAGGAGGCTCTTATTCTCATAATTCAAGCCATGGAACCCCACTGCTAATCTAGCTTAATTGTTGCACTCTTTGTTTCTGTGTCATGGTTGTTTTTGAATCACCCAACAATGGCTTCCATGTTTTTAGTTTCAATCTCTGGTGCCATCTTCCTCTTTCTGCCTTCTGGGCAACAACTGTAGCATCCAATGCTCCATTGATGTGGTAAAGAGAAACATGACACCTGTATGAAAATAATCCCAATGCAAAATTTACATTTGGGAGAAGTTTTTAGTGAATTAACATTTGAAGAGCATTTATAGTTAACTCTAAGTTTCCTAAATCAGAACTGATCCCTGCTGCAAACCCAAATTCACAAGTGTTTGGGAATGTGAACCCAATGATATTCAATGGAAATGACACATTGTCATAAATTCTTCAAATGGGTTAACACAAAGCTAGGAGAACAATAAATGAAACTGTAAATTTTATTTTTAGAAAGTGATATAGTGGAATTGATTTTTAAGAGACTATAAAAGAAAGAATTTATATCTTGGGAACTGATAGAACTAAGTTATTTACCATTTTACTGTTCAATTTCCACTGATAGAAACTGAAAGGAAGCCGTAAAGGGTCTGTCCATTCAAAAGTGACCAAAGTAAGAATGCAAATAAATACTTGAACCCAGTGGTTATGGTAACTGACAAGTTCAGAGATTTTTCACATCTTCTCTGGGGGAAAAAATATTTTATGCTAATTTTGAATGTTAATTGATGGCATTTAATCTAATATGTAGATCACAATGAGAAAATAAAAATTTCCATGAAGAAAATACTTTTCTGCTTGGTGCCAGTTCCAAGGCCTCAGGAGCTTAAAAAGTCAGAAGTGTTTTTGTTCCAGTCAGACCTGATTGATAATCTTAAATCATTATAATTATATTTTCAGCAATAACAACATGCTCTCTGTTTCTATTTTCCTTGTGTCTGAGGCTTCCATGCAAGACTGGTTGTGTGGAGAACATGGTCATATTTCTTCTGGGCAGACACTTAAGATGCCCTGAGGTCTATGGACTTGTATTGTGTACTTCGTTAATCAAAGCTGAGTGTGTCCATGGGACACCAGCAGAAGCCCCTGTGGAAAGGGAAGGGTATCCACTGTGCCACAGATACAGCGCGTGGATGGGTCTGTCACGTCAAGCCACCGTACGCTGCACCAATCACAACAGCTGTTCCTGTTTGGCTTCCAACTTCAAAGCTTCTGGCTTTCCTGAACATGCATTCCGAGTTTTATTTTCCAGTGCTCCAAACCACGCAGTTCCCCAAGAGCACTAAAGGTCAGGCTTTCATCCTAAGCCTAAAGGAATATGCACTTGGATCCTTTCCTTTCTTGTTTTCCTTTGGGGGAAGTCACAAAAACAGCTTTGATAATTAGTAAACAGCCAACATTTTCCTATCACTCATAAAACATAAAGGCGATATGAAAACCCAGCTTTGCTTTCAAGTCTTGTGGAGGATCATATTCCAGGGGCACACTTTCTTATCCTGAGTACAAGTGGATTGTTCAAGCTGCATTTCTCAGTCTGTCCATAGCACCTGGTTCAGCCTGGAACGAGTATGACCGGATTCAAGTTTCTGTCCTCGCTATGGTTGGTAAATTCACTAAAGGTAAAGGAGAACCAGCCTGATTTGTAACAAATTAGAGGCTAGAGTCAAACTCTGGAGACTGAGAAAGTTATTTCACTTTTCATTAGATAAAGGAGCTCTATACACGTATTTTTTGTACATTTCTCTCTCTTCCTGGTAAACTCAATAAAATCACTCAAAGTACATAGAAAAACATTTATCTGTTTTAAATAACTTTAAAATTTTCAATCCAGCCTCTTAATTTCATTAACTCAAGGAAACAAAAATACTAGTGGCAGAATTTGAATCTATAGTATGTGGTTGCATAATGCCACATCACAAAAATTGGCTAACTGATCATCTACCTATTCACACAGCCTGATGGCTCAGCAAAAAACAGGCAAGGTGAAAATCTACTGCAGCCAAGTGTGAGTGACACTTCATTTCAGCCGAGAAGGCCTTGGCTGTGTGAAGGAGAACATGAATGGGGTGGGGGTTGGGCAGAGAGCCTCCAGTGTACAGCAAGGCAGAAAGGTGAGCCCTGTAACCTATAGCAGTTTATCTCAAAATATAAACAACTTCTGATAGTATTTGATTGCAAACAGATTAATACACCAGTGAAGGAAAATAAATGTTGGCTCCCTAGTTTGCAAAGAAGCAGCATCTTTATGCAAAGGAAAAAGAGAAATGCTGTATAATTAAATTAATTAGACAATGCCTACTCAGACTTGTTCATTGTAAGAACAGAAACGAATTGGCTAATATGAGCAGCAAAAACATTTTAGATTTCAATAAATTTATTGAAACCTAAAATCACATCTCAGGCAAGGCCAGTGAGGACACACAGGCTTCATTACAAGACACTGCAAGCTGGGCCTGCCCCACTGACTATCCTAGTGCAGGACCATCACTGCGTGTTCAGCCATGTTTGGGGAACATTTCTGGAGTTCTCAGGCTGATTGTAATTATCAGAAGTGTTGGAGAGCAGGACTTTTATCACTCTCAAGAGTAATGGCTCATGTGGAGTGAGAATTCTATATCTCCCACCACCCCAAAGAGACTTCCAAAAGTACAGAATTCTGGTGATTCTAATGAAAACACTGATAACCTAATATAAATCTGTGAGTAACAAAATAGATGCTACAGCTGCTAAGACTTCAGCAGCAGCAGCAGCAGCAAACTCTATCAGAAAACAAAGAAATATCATTCTCTTGACAAAAAAAAACCACATGACTTTCTAGCAATTTCTCTTTGGAGTATGCAATCCATTTCAAGAGAAAGGGAGAATACAAGTGTGGAAAAGTTCAATGACTGCATCAACAGGATTTACATTGGATGAAGTTCATATGTTACTTTCAAAAAGAAGTCGAACTATTTCAAAAGCATTTCTGTTCTCAAATAATACTTGACTATATAATGCCATTGTGATGGTAAGATCCAGGGAATGTAAAGAGACTTTTATTTGCTGCGTGATTTGAGCTTTCAAAAATGAAGGGCATCCTAAAAACAGCATGAGAAAGACAGCAGGTTATATACAAAGGAACTCCTATAAGACTAACAGCTGTCTTATCTACAGAAACTCTGCAGGCCAGAAGGGAGTGGCAGGAAATATTCAAAGTGACGCAAAATAATGGCCTACAACCAAGATTGCTCTACCCAGAAAGGCTATCACTTAAAATTGAAGGAGAAATAAAGAGCTTCTCAGAAAAGAAAAGCTTAAGGAGTTCATTACCACCAAGCCAGCATTGCAGGAAATGTTCAAAGGGCTTTTTTAAACAGAAAAAAGGCTAGAACAAGCTAACCAACGAAGACAAGAAATACAAATTACAAAAGGGCAATAAATATACACCTATCAGTAATCACTTTAAATATGAATCTGCTAAATGATCTAATCAAAAGACACCGAGTGGCTGAGTGGATAATAAACAGGACCCATGCATATGCTGTCTACAAGAGACTCATCTCAGATCCAAAGACACACACAGACTGGAAGTAAAGGGATGGAATAAGATATTTCATGCAAATGGAAACGAGAAAAAAGCTGGAGTAGCAATACTTACTTTGGACAAAATAGACCTTAAAATGAACACTACAATAAGAAACAAAGAAGGGCACTACATAATAATAAAGGGATTGATTCAACAAGAGGACATAACCCTAGTAAACATCTATGCACCTAACATAGGAGCTCCTAAATATATAAAACAGATTTAAACAGATTTTGACAGACATAAAGACAGAAATCAACAGTAACAATATCATAGTAGGGGACTTCAACACCCCATTGTCACCAATGGACAGATCCTCCATACAGAAAATCAACATGGACACAGTGGCCTTAAATGACACTTTAGACCAGCTGGATTTAATTGATATTTTTAGAGCATTTCACTCGAAAGCTACAGAATATACATTCTTCTCAAGTGCACATGGAACAGTCTCCAGGATACACCACATGTTAGGCCACAAAACAAGTCTCAACAAATTTAAGAAGATTGAAATCATATCAAGTGTCTTCTCTGACCACAATGCTTTGAAACTAAAAATCAATTATAAGAAGAAATCTGGAAAACATACAAATACATGGAGGTTAAATAACATGCTACTAAATAGTGAATGGGTCAAAAATGAGATCACGGAGGAAATCAAAAGATACCTCGAGACAAAGAAAATGAAAACACCATGACCCAAAATCTCTGGGATGCAGTGAAGGCAGTCCTAAGACGGAAGTTCATAGCAGTGCAGGCCTACCTAAAGAAGGAAGAAAAATCTCAAATCAGCAAACTACCTTTACACCTAAGGGAACTGGAAAAAAGAACAGCCAAACAAGCCCAAAGGGAGTATAAGGAAGGAAATAATAAAGACCAGAGCAGAAATAAATGAGATAGAGACCAACGAAACAATACAAAAGATGAACAGTAGGTTTTTTGAAACGATAAACAAAATTGACAAACCCTTAGCCAGACTCACCAAGAAAAAGAGAGAGAGGACCCAAATTAATAAAATCAGAAGTGAAAGAGGAGTAGTGACAACAAATACCACAGAAATACAGAAAATTTTTAAAAAAGACTACAAGCAACTATATACGGACAAATTGAATAATCTGGAAGAAATGGATACATTTTAGAAGCATATAATCTACCAAGTCTGAACCGAAAAGAAACAGAAACTCTGAACAGGCTGATTACTACCAAAGAAATTGAATCAGTAATCAACAAGTTTCCAACAAACAAAAGTCCTGGACCAGATGGCTTCACAGGTGAATTTTAGAAAACATTCAAAAAAGAATTAGTATTTATTCTCCTCAAACTATTCCAAAAAAACCAGAAGGAGGGAAGGCACATTTTTTGAGGCCACTACAATTCTGATCCCAAAATAAGAGAAAGATATGACAAAAAAGGAAAACTACAGGCCAATATCCATAATGAACATAGATGCAAAAATTGTCAACAATTTACTAGCAAACCGAATTCAGCATGACATTAAAAAGATTATACACCATGAAAAAGTGGGATTCATTCCTGGTATGCAAAGTTGGTTCAATATCCACAAATCAATTAACGTAATATATCACATTAACAAAATGAAAAATAAAAATCATATGATCATATCAATAGATGCAGAAAAGGCATTTGACAAAATCCAGCAGCCATTGATGATAAAAACTCTTAGCAAAGTGGGAATAGTGGGATCATATCTCAAAGTAATAAAAGCTACATATGATAAGCCCACTGCAAATATCGTACTCAATGGGGAAAGGCTGAAAGCTTTCCCCTTAAGATCAGGAACAAGACAAGGCTGCCCACTTTCACCACTTCTATTTAACATAGTTCTGGAAGTTCTAGTCACAGCAATGAGACAAGAAAATGAAATAAAAGGCATCAAAATTGGAAAAGAGGGAGTAAAATTGTCATCTTATGCAGATGACATGATACTATATATAGAGAATCCCAAAGACTCCACCAAAAAACTGCTAGAACTGACAAATGAATTTGGTAAGGTAGCAGGATACAAAATTAATATTCAGAAATCAGCTGCATTTCTATACACCAATAATAAACTATCAAAAGAAGAAATCAGGAAATGAATCCCTTTTACAACTGCTTCAAAAACAATAAAATATCTAGGAATCAATTTAACTAAAGAAGCAAAAGACCTGTACTCAAAATATTATAAGACACTGAAGAGAGAAATCAAAGAAGATAAAATAAATGGAAATACATACCATGTTCATGGATAGGAAGAATTAATATAGTTAAAATGTCAATACTACCTACAGCAATATATAGATTCAATGCAATTCCAATCAAACCACCAAGGACATTTTTCTCAGAAATAGAACATAGAATCCTAAAATTTATATGGAACCTCAAAAGACCCTGAATAACCACGGCAATCTGGAGACATAAGAACAATGTGGGAGGCTGAACGAGTGGTGCAGTGGTTAATCGCTAATTTGGGAAGCCAGCAGCCCCAGTATGGGTCCCACATATGAGGGCCAGTGACACTGCCCTCAAAAAAAAAAAAAAAAATGAAAGAAGAACAATGTGGGAGGCATCACGCTACCTGACATCAAAACATACTAGAAGACTACAGTAATCAAAGCAGTATGGTACTGGCATAAAAACAGACACATAGACCAATGGAACAGAATAGAGAGGCCAGGAATAAACTTATCCATATATGGTCATTTAATCTATGACAATGGAAGCATGAATTTACATTAGAGTAAAGATAGTCTGTATAATAAATGGCGCAGGGAAAATTGTACTGACACATGCAAAAAAATGAAAATAGACCACCTACTTACACCTTATACAAGAACAAACTCAAAATGGATTAAAGACTTAAATGTAAGACCTGAAACTATAAAACTCCTAGAAGAAAACATAAGGAGTAAGTTTGCAGACATTACCCTCAGTAATATTTTTACTGATATATCTCCTCCGGCTAGGGATATAAAAGCAAATATGAACATATGGGATTACATCAAATGTAAAAGTTTTTTCCAGTTGGGTCCCACATATGAGGGCCAGTGACACTGCCCTCAAAAAAAATAAAATAAAATAAAATAAAAATAAAAGTTTTTTCACAGCAAAGGAAACCATCAATCAAACAAAAAGGCAGCCTACTGAATGGGAGAAGATATTTGCCAATGATATATCTGATAAGAGGTTAATATCCAAAATTTAGAAAACATTCATGAAACTCAACACCAAAAAAACCGAACAACCCAATTAAAGAATGTGCAGAGGATATGAAGAGGCAGTTCTCTAAAGAGGACATACACATGGCCAACAGGCATATGAAAAAATGTTCAACCTCACTAATCATCAGAGAAATGCAAATAAAAACCACAATGAGATACCACCTCACTCCAGTGAGAACTGCTATCATCAATGAATCTACAAACAACAAGTACTGGTGAGGGTGTGGACAAAAAAAAACACACAAATAAAAACACATAAAAAAAACTGGAAATGGAACTACCTTGTGACCCAGCAATTCCACTCTTGGGTATCTACTCAGAAGAATCCAAGATGCTAATTCAAAAAAATATACGCACCCCTATGTTTATTGCAGCGCTATTTACAATAGCCAAGACTTGGACACAACCGAAATGCCCGTCGGTAGATGACTGGATTAAGAAACTGCGGTATATTTATACAATGGAGTATTACTCTGCTATACAGAAGAATGAAATCGTACCATTTGCAACGATATTGGTGGACTAAGAGACTATTATGTTAAGTGAAATAAGTCAGTCAGAGAAAGAAAGACAAATACCATATGATCTCAGTTTTATGTGAAATCTGAAAAACTAAAGGAACGAGCAACGTAAATAGAAACAGTCTTATAGATATAGAGGAAAAAATGATGGTTGCTAGATGGGAGGGGGGTCAGGATGATGGAGAAAGGGAAGGATTAGACAGCATAAATAGGTAACTACAATATTGCCACAGGGAAATGAAAGACTGTTCGGGGAATATAATTAATAATTTTGTAAATATTTTGTGGGGTGTCAGATTGTCACATGTGTTGTTAGGGAGACCACTTCATGGATGGAATAGAGGCTCGATCACTGCACTGTACACCTGAAGCTGATTTGCATAATATTGTATGCCAACTGCATTTGAGTATATAGATAGTCACGGGATGTGGAGTATACTGTGGAAGGGAGTCAAGGGAATTGTAATAGCTATGTATGATATGGGGGGGAGTGTGGTGGCAAATTGGGGGAGGGGGTTGTCACTTTGAAGGACAAAAAGTATAACTATTGCACTGCATTGTAAATCTGAAACTAATTTTTAAAAAAATGTGTATTTCATAATGAAAGAATTAAAAAAAAAAAGTTAAGGGCATTCCAAAGTGCAACTGCTAATTGACACAAACTGCCCACTAGAGAAACATTGATCATGTCAATAGCATGTGGAATGGAATAATCATGTCTTAAAATCTGATGGTTTAACATTTATTTGGTGATGACAGATGGGCAGAGCTATTAGTTGTGCTGGGCAGGGCTCAAGGACTCGAAGTGAAACCTCTGGACACCTCCTCTTATGAGTTTGGCTTACAAGGAATCTCCTAGGTGTCCAGCGGTCCCAGATTATTTTCATCTAGCTGGAAACAGATACAGCTTCAGAACTCATACCTCAGTGTTTTGTAGAGGAGGAAAAAAATATATTAAAGTTTCATTATCATTAGTCCCTTGAGGATTCTAAAACCACTACTGAAAAACAGGACATATCATGCAAATTGGCCTGTCCTGAAAGAAATAGGAAATCAGAGGAGCTCAGAGTATGGAGCATTCTGTGTTTTCCCAAGGTATTTCAGCACTCACGTACCAGATTAGTCAGGTTGTTCTTGGTTTGTGGAGGTGATCTGACCACAGCAAGTGCTGCAGCCCTAGATTTTATGTTAACCTCAGCATACACTCTTAAGTGCATTTTATAAATTGAGATGCTCTCCACAAATTTCTGAGTAATCTTTGTCTCACATAGTATTTGGAGCAACGGACTAAATTAACTCAAGACCCAATGCAGAATGTTGGGAACAGTCTTCTTTTTTTTTTAAGTATGCTAAAAATCTTCACAAGTTTCACCTGTGTTTATCAGGATCCGTACTACCCAACTGTCCTGAGACTGGTGTTGAGATCTCAAGCTTAGGCCTCTGAACAAGCAGAGCTTACAAGCTAATGTGGCTTTACCTGGAAGTCTGCTGTTAAACTGAGACAGAGTCATTGAAAGTGTGAAAATTACATTGGGCTCACCCCATAATTTATTTTAACCTCTTGTTAAGGGCAGGACTCACCTCACAATCTGACTCGAAGTATTAACAAATGTTACTTTTCTCATCCTGGGGAAACCCCCAAGTTTTCATAGCTCTCTGTGCCTTTGCTCAAACTGGCACTGCCAGCTGTGACACACGCATAGGATTGTCACCTGCAACCTCAAAGCAGGTTTAGCTCAAATCAATAAGAGATATGATAGAGAAGACAAGAAAGGGAGTAAGGTGGAGGACTAACCCTCTGGTCTACCAGGCTTTGTAAACACCTTTGAGCTGAATGGAGCCCATGTTGATGAAGTATTTCTAACATCTGAAAAAGCTAGTTAGGGAAATCACTAGATTTGTTCCAATGCAGCAGTTCACCACTTTTTTTTATCTTAAACAAAAAGAAAACAAAAACCTTTTTATTTTATTTTCTTTGTTTTTTTTAAATTAGCTTCAGGTGTACAACAAAGTGCAATAGTTATAATATTTACCCCTCAAAGTGACAACCCCCCTCCCCCAATTCTCCCCATCACTCCTCCCCCCCATATCATACTATCTAATACAATTCCTTTGACTCCCTTCCACCGTATAATCCACATCCCATGACTATCTATTTATTCAATCACAGTTGGCATACAATATTATACAACATCAGCTTCAGGTGTACAGTGCAGTGATCAAGCCTCTACTCCATCCATGAAGTGGTCTCCCTAACAAAACATGTGACCATCTGACACCCCACAAAATTTTTACATTATTATATTCCCTCAATTGTCTTTCATATCCCTGTGACAATAGTGTAGTTACCTATTTATGCTGTCTAATCCCTTCCCTTTCTCCCTCATCCCCACACCCCTTCCAACTAGCAACTCTGTTTTTCCTCTATATCTATGAGACTGTTTCTGTTTCTTTTGCTCATTCATTGAGGTTTTCAAATTCCACATATAAGTGAGATCATATGGTATTTGTCTTTCTCTGACTGACTTATTTCACTTAACATAATAGTCTCTAGGTCCATACATATCGTTGCAAATGGTACGATTTCATTCTTCTTTATAGTAGAGTAATACTCCACTGTATAAATGTACCACAGTTTCTTATCCAGTCAGATGGGCATCTCGGTTGTTTCCATGTCTTGGCTATTGTAAATAGCGTTGCAATAAACATAGGAGTGCATATATTTTTTCAAATTAGCGTCTTGGATTCCTCTGGGTAGATACCCAAGGGTGGAATTGCTGGGTCATAAGGCAGTTCCATTTCCAGTGTTTTGAGATACCTCCATACTGATTTCCATAATAGCTGCACCAATTTGCAGTCCCACCAACAGTGCACCAGGGTTCCCTTTTCTCCACACCCTCATCAGAACTTGTTGTTTGTTGATTTGTTGATGATAGACATCCTGACTAGAATGAGGTGGTATCTCACTGTGGTTTTTATTTGCATTTCTCTGATGATTAGTGAGGTTGAACATTTTGTCATATACCTGTTGACCATATGTATGTCCTCTTTAGAGAAATGCCTCCTCATATCCTCTGCCCATTTTCTAATTGGGTTGTTTGTTTTTTTGGTGTTGAGTTGCATGAGTGTTTCATAAATTTTGGATATGAACCCCTTATCAGATATATCGTTGGCAAATATCTTCTCCCATTCAGTAAGCTGCCTTTTTGTTTTATTGATGATTTCCTTTGATGTGAAAAAACTTTTAAGTTTGATGTAATCCCATATGTTCATTTTCTCTATCATTTCCCTTGCCCAAGGGGATATATCAGTGAAAATATTACTCAGCATAATGTCTGCAAACTTACTCCCTATGTTTTCTTCTAGGAGTTTTATGGTTTCAGGTCTTGCATTTAAGTCTTCAATCCATTTTGAGTTTGTTCTTGTATATGGTGTAAGTAGGTGGCCCATTTTCATTTTTTTGCACGTGTCAGTCCAATGTTCCCAGCACCATTTATTAAATAGATTATCTTTACTCCAATGTAAATTCTTGCTTCCATTGTCATAGATTAAATGACCGTATATAGATGGGTTTATTCCTGGGCTGTCTATTCTATTCCATTGGTCTATGTGTCTGTTTTTATGCCAGTACCATACTGTTTTGATTACTGTAGTCTTGTAGTATGTTTTGATGTCAGGTAGTGTGATGCCTCCCACTTTGTTCTTATTTCTCAACATTGCCGTAGCTATTCGGGGTCTTTTATGGCTCCATATAAATTTTAGGATTCTATATTCTATTTCTGAGAAAAATGTCCTTGGTAGTTTGATTGGAATTGCATTGAATCTATATATTGCTTTAGGTACTATTGATATTTTAACCATATTAATTCTTTCTATCCATGAACATGGTATGTATTTCCATTTATTTGTATCTTCTTTGATTTCTCTCTTCAGTGTCTCATAATATTCTGAGTACAGGTCTTTTACTTCTTTAGTTAAATTGATTCCTAGATATTTTATTGTTTTTGAAGCAGTTGTAAAAGGGATTCATTTCCTGATTTCTCTTTCTGATAGTTTATTATTGGTGTATAGAAATGCAGCTGATTTCTGAATATTAATTTCGTATCCTACTATGTTACCAAATTCATTTATCAGTTCTAGCAGTTTTTTGGTGGAGTCTTTGGGATTCTCTATATATAGTATCATGTCATCTGAATATAATGACAATTTTACTCCCTCTTTTCCAAATTTTTGGAGGCCTTTTATTTCATTTTCTTGTCTGATTGCTGTGGCTAGAACTTCCAGAACTATGTTAAATAGAAGTGGTGAAAGTGGGCAGCCTTGTCTTGTTCCTGATCTTAAGGGGAAAGCTTTCAGCCTTTACCCATTGAGTACGATATTTGCAGTGGGCTTATCATATATGGCTTTTATTACTTTGAGATATGATCCCACTATTCCCACTCTGCTAAGAGTTTTTATCATCAATCGCTGCTGGATTATGTCAAATGCCTTTTCTGCATCTATTGATATGATAGTATGATTTTTATTTTTCATTCTGTTAATGTGATGTATTACATTAATCGATTTGCGGACATTGAACCAGCCTTGCATACCAGGAATGAATCCTACTTGATTGTGGTGTATGATCTTTTTAATGAGATGCTGAATTCGGTTTGCTAGTATTTTGATGAGAATTTTTGCATCTATCTTCATTATGGATATTGGCCTGTAGTTTTTCTTTTTTGTAATATCTTTGTCTGACTTAGGAATCAGGGTGATAGTGGTTTCATAGAAAGAGTTTCGGAGCCTTCCCTCCTTCTGTATTTTTTGGAATAGTTTGAGGAGAATAGGTACTAATTCTTTTTTTAATGTTTTGTAAAATTCACCTGTGTAGCCATCTGGTACAGGGCTTTTGTTTGTTGGAAGATTGTTGATTACTGATTCAATTTCTTTGGCAGTAATCAGGCTGTTCAGAGTTTCTGTTTCTTTTTGGTTCAGACTTGGTACATTGTATGCTTCTAGAAATTTATCCATTTCTTCCAGATTGTCGAATTTGTTAGCATATAATCGCTCATAGTATTTTCTTAAAATTTTCTGTATTTCTGTGGTATCTGTTCTCACTTCTGCTCTTTCATTTCCGATTTTATTAATTTGGGTCCTCTCTCTCTTTCTCTTGGTTAGTCTAAGGGTTCGTTGATTTTGTTTATCTTTTCAAAAAACCAACTCTTGGTTTCATTCATCTTTTGTATTGTTTTTTTGTTCTCTATTTCATTTATTTCTGCTCTTGTCTTTATTATTTCCTTCCTTATACTCCCTTTAGGCTTGTTTTGCTGTGGGTTTTTTTTTGTTGTTTTTTTTTTTCAGTTTCCTTAGGTGTAAAGAGAGTCTGTTGATTTGAGAATTTTCCTTCTTTAGGTAGGCCTGCACTGCTATGAACTTCCCTCTTAGGACTGCTTTCACTGCATCCCAGAGATTTGGGGTCATGGTGTTTTCATTTTCGTTTGTCTCGAGGTATCCTTTGATTTCCTCCGTGATCTCATTTTTGACCCACTCAATATTTAGTAGTATGTTATTTAGCCTCCATGTATTCGTAAGCTTTCCAGATTTCTTCTTATAATTGATTTCTATTTTCATAGCATTGTGGTCAGAGAAGACACTTGATATGATTTCAATCTTCTTAAATTTGTTGAGACTTGTTTTGTGGCCTAACATGTGGTCTATCTTGGAGAATGTTCCATGTGCACTTGAGAAGACTGTATATTCTGTAGCTTTCGAGTGAAATGCTCTAAAAATATCAATTAAACCCATCTGGTCTAAAATGTCATTTAAGGCCACTATGTCCATGTTGATTTTCTGTCTGGAGGGTCTGTCCATTGGTGACAACGGGGTGTTGAAGTCCCCTACTATGATAGTGTTACTGTTGATCTCTGCCTTTATGTCTGTCGACATCTGTTTATATATTTAGGAGCTCCTATGTTGGGTGCATAGATGTTTACTAGGGTTATGTCCTCTTGTTGAATTGATCCCTTTATTATTATGCAGTGCCCTTTTTTGTCTTTTATTGTAGTCTTCATTTAAAGTCTATTTTGTCTGAAATAAGTATTGTTACTCCAGCTTTTTTGTGATTTCCATCTGCATCAAATATCTTATTCCATCCCTTCACTTTCAGTCTGTGTGTGTCTTTTGATCTGAGATGAATCTCTAGTAGACAGCATATGCATGGGTCCTGTTTACTTATCCACTCAGCCACTCTGTGTCTTTAGATTGGAGCATTTAGCCCATTCATATTTAAAGTAATTACTGATAGGTGTATATTTATTGCCATTTTGTTATTTGTATATCTTGTCTTCCTGGGTTAGCTTGTTTTTCCCTTTCTTTTGTTTAAAAAGCTCTTTTAACATTTCCTGCAATGCTGGCTTGGTGGTAATGAACTCCTTAAGCTTATTCTTTTCTGAGAAGCTCTTTATCTCTCCTTCAATTTTAAGTGATAGCCATGCTGGGTAGAGCAATCTTGGTTGTTGACCTTTATTTTGTGTCACTTTGAGTATCTCCTGCCATTCCCTTCTGGCCTGCAGAGTTTCTGAAGAAAAGTCAGCTGTTAACTTATAGGAGTTCCTTTGTATGTAACTTGCTGTCTTTCTCTTGCTGATTTTATGATTCTGTCTTTGTCTTTAAGCTTTGCCATTTTAACTATGATGTGTCTTGGTGTGGGCCTGTTTGGATTCAGCCTGTTTGGAAATCTCTCCACTTCCTGGGCTTGTATGTCGATTTCCTTCACCAGGGTAAGGAAGTTTTCAGTCTTTATTTCTTTAAATTCATTCTCAATCCCTTGCTTCTTCTCTTCTCCTTCTGGTATTCCTATGACGTGAAGGTTGTGGCATTTCATGTTGTCCCCGAGGTCTCTTAAACTATTTTCATTATTTTTTATTCTTTTTTCTTTTTGTTGTTCCAGCTGGGTGATTTCTGCTATTTTGTCTTCTAATTCGCTGATCCGCTCTTCTACTTCATCTATTCTATTGGTGATTCCTTCGAGTGTGTTCTTCATTTCAGTTATTGTATTCTTTAGTTCTAACTGGTTGTTTTTTTATGGTTTCCCTATCCTTCTTTATGTCCTCGCTAAATTCTTTAACATTTTTATCATCAGTGTCCTAAACTGTGTCTCTGAAAGTTTGGATGCCTCTGTTTCATTTAGTTCCATTTCTAGAGTTTTCGTCTGATCTTTTACTTGTGACATGTTTCTTTGTTTTTTCATTCTGGCTGTCATTCTGTGAATGCTTCGATGTATTAGATCACCTAGAAAGAAGAGAAATGAAAAAAAGAAAAAAAAAGAGAGAGAAAAATAAAAAAAGAAGTTGGGGGGCTCTCCGTCCTCTTTAATCTGCAGACCACTTGCTCATGGTTGCAGTGAGCTTTCCACAATTAGCTGCTGTGTGCTCTGGAACCATGCTCACTACCAAAAAAAAAAAAAAAAAAATATATATATATATATATATATATATATATATATATATATATATCTTTACAGGTTGTTGCAGGTTGTCCGCTACTGCAAAAAAAACAAACAAAAACAAAACCCTCTGTGGCCTGTTGAGATGTGGGCCAGGCACCGGAGTCTCAGGGTGCCTCTGGTATTACAGCTCTAGGTGAGTGGGGCAGGCCTCCAAGGCACCATTTGATGTGGTCAGTGGCCCTCACCAAGTCAGAGCAGCATGTACTCTGCACCAGCAATCAGTCCACACAAAGTCACCAGGAAAGCTTGGATCAGATCATGCAGGTGCACTGCTCCCTGCCCAACACTCTCCGGAAAACACCCCGTCTCAGCCTTTCCCAATCAACTGCCCGCAGATCAGGCTAAGCAGCCCAACAGCAAATCCCCAGCCTTGCAACTCTGCACAAACAGTTGTGGAGAGTGGGGACTTAAGGGGGCTTGTGTACTCCTGAGTCTCAGTGAGCAGCCTCATGGAGCGGGAGGGCACCCGCCCCACATTTCCTTGCAAACGCAGCACAAGCAGGGCGGAGGGTGGGGACCCAATGCGGCTTGCACACTCCATGGCCGGCCGAGTGGCGTGGTGGTTAAGCACTGGCTTGGGAAGCCAGCAGCCATGGTTCGGTCCCACATATGAGGGCCAGTGACACTGCCCTCAAAAAAAAAAAAAAAAAAAAAAAAAGGCTTGCGCACTCCTGCATCTAAGTGAGCAGCCTGTTGGAGCCGGAGGGCACCCGCCAGGTGTTTCCCTGGCAACGCAACACAAACAGGGCGGAGGGTGAGAATCCAAGGCCGCATGCGCTCGCAGGCACTCCTGCGCCAAGTTCACCAGACCAATGGAATCCCAGATCTGACCCTGTGTGGGAGGGCCCAACCCTGAAATAATGTCGCCCTCCTGTACACCGCTCCTGTGGAAGCTCCTCACCAGTGGAACAATGGTCCCCAAACCTCCAGCTCTGCACCAAAGGTGCTCAGTTCAGTCCTTCCCTACAGGCACCTGGGCCCAGCTCATGCAGCTACTCCCTCCAACAGGAACCGGGTGAGTGCTCACTGGCGAGTGAACCAATGCGCTGGCCCCACTGGTTCTCCAGCTGCCCTCAGCCTCACCGAGCGGAGCAAAGAGAGTCCTCACTAATTTCTACTGCCCGCTATCGTGGGACTCCTCTTCCTGGCAAAGCAACTCTGGGCTAGTGAGCTTGGTTTGGGGCCAGAGGGTCTCTCCCCCAACCCTTGAAGCCTCCCCACACAGCTGGGGCATCCCTCACAGGGCTCGCCCTCTCTCATCTGGGCCCCTCCTACCACACTTGACGTGGCCTTCTCTTTGGGTCCTTCGTTTAGAGATTCTGTTCATCTAGTGTTCAGGGGACTTCCGAAGTTAAATGTTGTATAAATTATTTGTAATTTTGATGTGATCATGGGAGGCAGTTTGTAGAGTGTCCGTCTATTCCGCCATCCTACCACAACTCCCAAAAACCTTTTTTAAGTGAAATTATAGAAACATCAAAACAGATAAAATTAAATCTTTTTTCAAACAGTTTGAAACTTCAGTGTTTGGAAAATGTTGAACACTTATCTAAGCCCTAGGTTTATCAGAGTTGATTGAGAACCCACTGACATAGTCCAACCTCCACATGGTCCAGAGGAGGCAACAGAGTCCCCAGAGCTCCTTAAGAATCTTCCCTGTGTCACAGGGCAAGTCAGGGACAGAGCCTTGTGGAGAAGTGGAATCATCCAGCAATCCCTCTGCACAGCACAGCCTCCTGCCTTGCCTCCCTCCAGCAGGCTTGCTACCTTAGAGAAACCAGATCCTCAGGTATTTCAATAAAATGGTGTTAAATCTCTTTCTGTCAGTTCCTGAGAGCTGGAAGCCATGCCATCACTAAAGCTTCATGAAACATTAGTGTGTAGAAACCCAGGGAAGCAAAAATACTTGGAAAGGGCCATATCCATATTTTATAGCCTCATGCTCTTAGCACACCATGTGTGAATAATACATGTTTGTCAAATTAAGAAAAATCAAAGAGGTGGCCTTAGCCTCTGGATTTCCTTCTTTTGTTTTGTTTTGGGCCTCAGATGCAGAGATTATGTTAAACACATTCCTCCAGTTCTTAGCATTCTATAACAACTGATCTGTGCAAGGTGCCCTAATTATATTTGTTTCTTTCATTATTTGTTCCTTTACTCATTCCATCTTTTCTTTGGGAACTAAAACCCTGCCCAAGGGAGACATCTTAACTTCTTATTAGTTATTAAGAGGTAAGTTTCTGGCCATTCCTAATATTGCAGGAATTGTATTTAGCACTCTACTTAGAGCTGCAGAGATTGTAATAATTTTATATAAATCTAATCTGTTTATTTTGATGATACGTAGGCTTAATGGAGTTAGACTATGTCTCCCCTGCATAGTCTCAACATTTAAAGGCATTTGCAGACTGGATACTGTGATTGTTGAGGTCAAAGACAAATAAATGCAGAGAGAGGGACATGATTCTTAGGAATGCTGCACCCTTTTCTCTCTCAGTGTTCCTTGAGAAGCTTCTTTATTTCACAGGACATAAAGAAATTTTTTTTTTAAATGACTAATAAAAGCGAAGGTTTTCTTCACAACTTGACTTGAAGAATTAAAAATATAGGCTTTTATCTCGTGTTCAGGCATTAATTAATTTCTCATAAATTATAAATTAATCATTGAATATACTTAATCATTTGCCAAATTTTGTATATATATGTATATATCTGTGTATATGTATAAGTATATTCAAGGTATGTGTATATATATGTAATATATGTTATATATTACATTATACTATATATATATATATATATATATATATATATAAATCCATATTGACAATAATGAGGTAAAATAGGCACAAATTACCTCTCTGGCATCAGTACACTTTGGTACAACTTTTGGACAGCAATATGGCAACTGCATTTGAAGAATTATAATAATGTTCAAAATGTTTGATTCAATAATCTCCCTCCTGAGAATTTATTCAGGAAAAGAGAACACAGGAAAAATTTAAAAAAGATGAAAATTTACATATTCATTATGGAAGCTTACATTGTAGTGGGCTACATAAACAAAAATATAAATAAATAAATAAATAAATAAATAAATAAATAGTGAAAAAATGTCATGATGCAAATACGTATGGTGATGTAACATGATAGAGAGGAATGGGGATTGTTTTCATGGGGTGCTCAGGGAAATCCTTTCTAAGGGGGTGACATTCAAGCTGAGATCTGAAAAGGAGAGTAAACCAATCATGCAAAGAGCTTGGGAAAGGACATCTGTGAGAACTTCAACTACAGACATCTTGAGATAGAAAAGATCTTGTTAGGTCAAGGATTGTACAGGTCAGTGTGCCCAGGGTAAGGTGAACAAAGTAAACATGGCAAAGGGTTGAGTCAGAAAGGCAGATGATGTGACATGTGAAAACATAAGAATAAAAACAGTGTGCTATGAGCTCCACTCTGTGAAGACTTTACATGCATATTTAAACAAACTAGAAGAAAACATTGGAATATCCAAAAGAAATTATATGTAGGTATTTTTTATTTCTTTTTTTTTTTTTGAGGACAGTGTCACTGGCCCTCCTATGTGGGACCGAACCGGGGCCGCTGGCTTCCCAAGCCAGCGCTTAACCACCGTGCCACTCGGCCGGCCCTATTTTTTATTTCTTAAAATTACTGTTAATATTTTTATAATATTATTCATACAAAAAAATTAAGATATCCTTGGTTGAATATGCAAAAACAGGGTCTTGATATTGCACCATCATGACATGAAATAAATTTCAGCCTACAGAGTTGACATTAATCTTTGGAAAAGGTCACCTTCACTGTGATGTATTCCACACTGCCAACCACAGTGATTCACCTTAAATACAATGATTCACCTTGAATCCTTTGAATTGAATTTATCATGAGAATTCAGTTCACTTTAGCAAACAGCTATAAACACAATTCTATGGTCTTTAATCCAGTACAATAGTTGCTCACAGTCTAAGAGAAGAGTTCTAATTACATGAAAGTTTTGGTTCGGTTTTGTTTTATTTTGTTTCAACTGGGATATAATTGACTTATAACATTATATTAGTTTCAGGTGTACAGCATGATTTGACATATGTATGCATTTCAAAATGATTAACACAATAGGTTTCATTCACATCTCTCATTACACATAGTTAAACATTTCTTTTCTTGTGATAAGAACTTTTAAAATTTATCCTCTTAGCAATCACAGTCACCATGCTGTACATTACATCCCCAGGACTTATTCATCTTATAAGTTTGTATATTTTGACGACTTTCACCCATTTACCCACGCTCATCCCCATCACTGGAAACCATCATTCTGTTCTTTGTATCCATGAGTTTGATTCTAGTTTTCTAGATTCCCCATATAAGTGATATCATACAATGTTGGTCTTTTTCTGTCTGACTTATTTCAATTAGTAAATGCCACCAAGTTCCATCGGTGTTGTCACAAATGGCAACATGTCCATTTAATGGCTGAATAATGTTCCATTACATCCAGAGGGTGCCAAAAATATGTATACACATTTTAATAAAGGAAAGAACTGTATTAAAATTGTAATACTCAATACATGCCAACAACAAAAGAAGAATACAAGTCACATTTGACTTCTGCAGTTACAAGAGGTGCTCAAAGTGGTTACCATCAGTTTCCAGACACTTCTGATTATGGGCTAACTACTGCTTGAACAACATTGACCAAAGTATCCACTTGTATCACTGTGCTTGCTGTTTCAATTTCTTACTGAAGTACTGCCAGTGTAGCCAGTTTTCTATGGTACACCACATCCTTTCAGGCCCCCCCATAGGTAAAAGTCAAGGGGTGTGAAGTCAGGAGAACAAGTGGGAAAATCAACCATACCTCTTCATCCTATCCATTGTCCTGGTAAATTCTCAAGGTAAGCTCTCATGTCTCCGTGGAAGTGCAAACGACAACCATGCTTCTGCCATTTTCTTTGACTGTCCTGCCTGTACCATGGTGACACTAGCATTCACTTGATTAATGCCATCTTTTGAGTGAACGCCATACTACACATTGCTACCATAATTCAATTCAACTTCAAAAAGTAACTCATACATAACATCTTTTAAAAAGTATATACATTTTTTGGTACCCTCAATGTGTGTGTGTGTGTGTGTGTGTGTGTGTGTGTGTGTGTACACATAGCTTATTACCATGTCTTGGCTATTGTAAATAATGCTGCAATGAACATGGGGGTGTGGATATCTTTTCAAGACAGTGATTTTGTTTTCTTTGGATAAATATCTAAAGTTGAATTGCTAGATCATATGGCTGTTCTATATTTATTTTTTTGAGGAATCTCCATACTGTTTTTCAAAGTGGCTGCACTAATTTACATTACTGGGAAAAGCATGAAAAAAAATATTTTAAAACAGACTGAGATGCCAGGCCCTAAATCAGAGAATCAAGTTTACCTCAAAATGTAGAAAATGGACAGGGCCTAAAGCTATTTACATTTCCCAAGGGAAGCAAAAAATATTTTAATAATCAATATTTTAATATCAAATAATCAATGGAATTATACAATTAGTGCTCACCAATACCAAGTGCTTACAAATACACTTTCCAGTCTCCTTGGCAGTTGGATTGACCATTTGGCTAAATATGGCTTCCAGAATGTGAACAGCAAGGAGGTGTTGCTTCCAGCTTGGTGTAATTAAGTGTCTAGTATGATTTCTCTGTGGATTCTTTTTTGTCTGTATGACTGGGAATGGAGGGGTGTGAGATTACAGAACACATATAAAAGAAACACAGATCTGTGAGTCACAGTGTGAAGGAGAGCTGCCCAGAGTACTGCTGGACCCCATCAGAATCTGAGTGAGAACTAAACCATTGTGTTAAACTGCTGAGAGCTTTGAAGTTACTTGTTACAACAGCTATTATTTATTACCTTTCTAAGTCATGACATGCTTTATAAGATATATCTGTTGAAACTTCCCACTTACCCTCTTTGATTACAATTCCATTTCATAAAGGATTAAACCCTGTGTCCCTTTGGAAGACACCAATCATATTTCCCAATCTCAATTATTATATCTGCAGTGGAAATAAAAACCATAAGATTCTCCAGAATGTAGAAAGCAAAACATGGCTTAATACACTTGTACTGCCAACTTGATATTGCCTATGAAAATCCAAAGAGCTCTAACTAAATTCCAAATGTTCTCTTAATTTGGATTTTTGTTTTTCCCTCATGTGTTCCCTTTGCCCAAAATGCCTTTTACCTTCTTCTCTGGCTGGCACACTCCCACCATGCGTCATGGTCCAACTCAAATGCCAATTATTCTTCTTCGAAGTGTTTTTCTAGACTGCCCAGAGAATTAATCACTTCTTTTCTTTGTTCTTGCAAAGGTCATTGATGACTTAAGTATAGATCCAATGTCTTCTTTTCAGTCTGTATCCTATTTGACCTCTTTTCCATTTGTTACTATTGAAAACTCCCCCTTTATTTAAAAATAAAACAAAAAACAAACAAACAAACAAACCTCTTCTCTTTGCTTTTGAGATTCTACTCCTTATGGATTCTCTGCCTATCTTTTCCCCCATTCATCTCAGCTCCTTACCTGGCTCCATCTATGCCCTCTGCTTAGATATTAATATCTTCAGTTTATACCCTTGGTTCTCTTCTTACACCAACTCACTGACAGTCCTCATCCTCTCCCTTGGTTTTCATAGCAAGCAATAAGTCAACAACTTCAAAGGTTGTATCTCCAGCTGAAATGTCGTCTGAGCTCCAGCCCCTTATTTCCAACTATAAACTAGAAATTTCTATCTAGACCTCAAAATGAGCTGATTTCCTTCCTCCCCAGGAATGTTTTGCCTTATGTATCCCTTCTCTCAATTTCTAGCACCCCCAATTGGTAGCTACCCAAACTAGTAACCTCAAAAATCCTTCTCTACTCTTCCTTTTTACTCATCTTCCCCATAAAGGTTATCACCAGTTCTTATAAAAAGATCTTTCATGTAATGAAAAGAACATGGATGGACTTAGGTGTTATAGACTTAAGTCTAAATTTTTATTCAACTACTTACTAGTTACATGACTTGGATTAAATTATTTAATCTCTTTAAGCTTCTAATTTCTTGTCTGTAACATAGGGATAATAATTAAACATGGAACTCCCAGGAGTGTTGCAAGCAGTAAATGGGAAAACACATGGAAAATGTCTAGTGTAGGCAAACCAGATACTCACAAATTTTAATCTTTTTTTTTTTCTTAAAACCCACATTCCCACTGCCTTAGCTCCGGACTTCATCACCTCTCACCTGGATTATTGCAAAAGCCATGTGAAGAGTCTTTCTGTCTGTTTTCTCTTCCCTTCCCCCAACCCCAAGCAGTTTTGTGGGGTTTTTTCCAAAGTGCTGCATGCTATGCTTTTCTCACACACAAATAAGTCACATCACTCCCCTGCTTAATACTTTTGCTAGACTCCTAGAGATAAAACTGCTTATCATCTGTCTTCTATCATCTCATCTTTCCCTGACCATATCATGCCTATTCTAGTTAGAGCTCTTTTGATTGTAAGGTACAGATACTCACTCAAATTAACTTAAGAGAAGGGGAAGTAAGTTTAGAGCAAGGATGCCAAGAGCTCTTGGAAAGGCGGTGACGCTGGACCAAGTCCAGACCTAAGCAGACTTCCAAGCCCACTCTTACTTCTGGCCCCAAAATATGGAATGTAGTAACATGTAATAAAATAACTTTTCTTTTTCAATCTCTATTCATGTTCAAAACTAAGAGACAAATTCCTTAGGTTCCAGAAATAAGGAACTCAGATTCAGAGCAGTTGGTAGAAAATGAAACTCAGGGGAAGTTCAGATCAGATAGGCCTCCATGATTCTGCTGCCTGTGGGATAGGCATGGGATCCAAAAAGCAGGCCAGCACAAGAAAGTTAGACCCTCTCTAACTGCATGAAGCTCCCTGCTTAAAGTCATAAAGGGCTGAAAAACAATGACCAAAATTCTTCCCATTGGTCTGGATAAGCACCAAAGAAGCTTGCCATTCACCAAGGTCATGGTTGGAAAAGGGATTATCTGGTAGAAGTCAGACCTCATTATTATGCCATGCTTATGCACAAATTCTAAACTCAACTTTCCACATGATGTCAGGAATCCAAAAAGAATAGCTAAAGAGTAAAACCCACTGGGCCAGGCAGAAGCAAATGCAGAACTTTCCAATGGGGCCATTTCTGAAGCCCGATTATCTGTGTGTCCCACAGAAAGCAGCACCAGCCAGGGAAGAATTCTCAGAGAATTATAACAATGATGCATGAACACGAGTCTCAGATGCACACGTTAGACACCTGGCATCCCTAAAAGTAGAAGGGAAACTGAAGAATCCAAAATAAATTAGTATTATCATTAAAGCTTTTTGATATACATCAAATTTCTAAAATTTGATACCTCAAATTTCTCTTTTTCTTTGTGATCTGTGTCACTCCACTGGAATACAAGTGCTCTGAGGGTAGTTCACTGCTATCTTGCAGCAGAGAGTAGCCACTAAATTAATATTTGCTTGAGGAATGAAAGGGGCCTTAAATAAATATGCTTTTTACACACCACAGAAAAGCCACATACCAGGCAAGTGGATTTAATAAACTTTGAAAAATAATGCTTTTATTCGTTCATAACCATGTATTCATCATTAAAGATTTATAATGGAAAATTTCAAATATATGCATTACAGAAAATAAGGAAGCTCCATGTACCCATCACCCAGCTCCAATAATTATAAATTCATAGTCAATCCTGACTCATAAAATAATTTCTTTTCAAATTCAAAAAGATAAAGAAAGGAAAAGATGCCATAAGGCAAGAATGGAACCCCATGAAAAAAGGGAAATCAAAATGAAAAATATATATACATAAAAGGTATAGAAATATAAAACAATAATTATTAAAAATTTAAAAATCTCAACTTGATGGATAATTGGACAGAAAGTTAAACACAACTCAACAGTCAATTAAACTAGAAAATACCTGTGAAGAAAGGACCCAAAATGTAGGACTAGGGGAAAAAAGATGAAAAACATAAAAGAGAAATTAAAGAGGCTTGGGGCTAGAATGAGATGTTTCAGAATAAGCATATAGTGGTAATGAGAAGGCAGTGGATTTTCCAAAATTGGAGACAGGAGGTCTCAAAAGTGTAGGAATACTCTGAATCCATACAAATAAATGTACTCTCAGGCTTGTGGTTGTGAGACTGCAGAACCCTACAGACAAAGAGAAAATCATAAAATGTAGCAAAGCCACAACTACAAATTGATAGAACTAGCTCACGGGCAGAACCAGCTGGTTGCTACCCAAATACACTCTCTCTTTCCATCTTAACAAAATCATTCTTTGTTTCAAGCACTATATAAGATTAAACAAACAAAAACATCAGCAAAAAAATCCACTTCTGCTTTTCAGCTCCCCTCAGATCTTGGAGTGGCCACATGACAAGATTCTAGTCAGTGAAACATATATGGAAGCTAGGATTCTGGAAATTCTTTTTCTTTCCTGATGCAGGCATTGCCCTTTATATAACATTTATGGACATAGGCCAAATTTCTAATTGTTTGCTCTTATGAAGAGAATAAGAGACTAGGGAAGGAAGAAAAGGAATATTAAACTTCACATTTTAGCTGTAATTTCTATATATTTTATAATGTATATATCTAGAGCAAACATGACATTTTTCTAACATTTGCTAATTCTTGGTGATAGCTACATAGGTGGTTTTAAAATTTTATCTATGTAACTATGATATTTTAACTTTATAAGATTAAAATAAAAAGAAAGAAAAGAATCCCATAAAATGACAGTCTCCTGAGAACAGAAATGGAAAAGGTCTTGGGACTGGAGGTATGTCCCCTCTTGGCGGGTTCCATAAAGTGAGCGGGGGGAAAAAGATACAAGAGATCTCTGCTTTCCTCTGCATGGCTTCTTCTTCCTTGTTTTTGTCTCTTCCTACACTTTCCCATGGTTCACTCTTCCCATGACTTTGTACACCCGGGGCCAAGCCCAACACTGCCACAGCACTCCCCATTCATACAAGCTCACCCTCAGTCCTCCCACATAACTACAGTAGTCTCCATTTCCCTATTTTAAAACCGTGAACAATCACTGACATGGCTAGTCATCTTCTCAATCCAGGTAATAAGTCACAGAGCCCTGAACGAGCTATAAACAAGCTGCTTTGAAATCAGATGATTACCCCCTATCCACTCAGCCATGACTAGGGCTGGGCTGCCATGGTGTAGATGTGAGGAGTGGCAACTATAGGTGGGTGAAGAGATGATGGTCATTTTCCAAGTACAATTCTCTACATTCAATTAGTTCCCTCTTCCTGGAACACACTTTCTAATGCCTTCTTCAGTCCCTTCTCTGCCTGGCAATGTGTTCTTCTTCAAAAGAAAAATCAAACTTTTCTAGAAAGCCACCCAGCTTCTCCAGACAGTGGTAGCACCCCCTCTTTATTCTTCTGCAGCACTTGTATGTACTTCCATATAGTATGCCACTTATACATGGAATCATAGCTATTTCTATTTATTTATTTATTTATTTATTTATTTATTTATTTTTAATTAGTTTCAGGTGTACAACACAGTGCAATAGTTATACATTTTACCCCTCAAAGTGACAACCCCTCACCCCCAATTCGCCACCCCACTCCCCCCCCATGTCATATATATCTATTACTCTTCCTCTGACTCTCTTCCACAGTATAATCCACATCCCGTGACTATCTATATATATTCAATTACAGTAGGTATAGCACCTCCGCTTTAGTAATACAGTGCAGTGATCAAACCTCTACTCCATTGATGAAATGGTCTCCCTAACAAGACCTATGATCATCTGACATTCCACAAAATATTTACATTATTAATTATATTCCCCAAACTGTTTTTCCTATCCCAGTGGCAATATTGTAGTTGCCTATTTTTGCTGTCTAATCCCTTCCACTTCTCCCTCATCCCCATTCCCCTCCCAATTAGCAACCCTGATTTTTCCTCTATATCTATGAGACAGTTTCTGTTTACTTTGCTCATTCATACAGTTTTTCAGATTCCACATATGAGTGAGATCATATGGTATTTGTCTTTCTCTGATTGACTTATTTCACTTAACATAATAGTCTCTAGGTCCATCCATATCATTGCAAATGGTACGATTTCATTCTTCTTTATAGCTGAGTAATACTCCATTGTATAAATATACCACAGTTTCTTAATCCAGTCATCTACTGATGGGCATTTTGGTTGTTTCCAAGTCTTAGCTATTGTAAATTGTGCTGCTATGAACATAGGGGTGCATAACTTTTTTTGAATAAGTGTCTTGGTTTTTTCAGGATAAATACCTAGGAGTGGAATTGCTGGGTCAAACGGTAGCTCTATTTCCAGTTCTTTGAGCTACCTCCATACTGACTTCCATAGTGGCTGCACCAATCTGCAATCCCACCAACAGTGCAGCAGGGTCCCCTTTTCCCCACAGCCCCGCCAGCACTTGCTGTTTGTTGATTTATTGATGATAGCCATTCTGACTGGAGTGAGGTGGTATCTCATGGTGGTTTTTATTTGCATTTCCCTAATGACCAGTGAGGTTGAACTTTTTTTCATATGCCTGTTGGCCATCTGTATGTCCTCTTTAGAGAAATGTCTCTTCATATCTTCTGCCCATTTTTTAATTGGGTTGTTTGTTTTTTTTGGTGTTGAGTTTCATGAGTGTTTTATAAATTTTGGATATTAACCCCTTATCAGATATATCGTTGGCAAATATATTCTCCCATTCAGTAGGCTTCCTTTTTGTTTTATTAATGGTTTCCTTTGTTGTGAAAAAGATTTTAAGTCTGATATAATCCCATATGTTCATTTTTTCTTTTACTTCCCTTGCCCGTAGGGATGTATCAGTAAAAATATTGCTCCGGGTAATGTCTGCAAATGTACTCCCTATATTTTCTTTTAGGATTTTTATGGTTTCAGGTCTTATGTTTAAGTCTTTAATCCATTTTGAATTTGTTCTTGTATAAGGTGTAAGGAGGTGATCCAGTTTCATTTTTTTTGCATGTGTCAGTCCAATTTTCCCAGCACCATTTATTGAATAGACTATCTTTACTCCAGTGTAAATTCTTGCTTCCCTTGTCATAGATTAACTGTCCGTAAATTCCTGGATTTATTTCTGGGCTCTCTGTTCTGTTCCACTGATTGATGTGCCTGTTTTTATGCCAATACCAAACTGTCTTGATTACTGTGGCCTAGTAGTAGGTTTTGATGTCTGGTAGCGTGATCTCCCCGACTCTGTTTTTATTTCTCAGTATTGCCGAGGCTATTCAGGGTCTTTTACGATTCCATATAAATTTTAGGATTATATTTCCTATTTCTGTGAAAAATGCCCTTGGTAGTTTGATAGGAATTGCATTGAATCTATATATTGCTTTAGGCAGTATGGACATTTTAACTATATTAATTCTTCCTATCCATGAGCATGATAGGTGTTTTCATTTATTTGTATCTTCTATGATTTCTTTCTTCAGTGTCTTATAATTTTCTGTGTACATATCTTTCACTTCTTTGGTTAAATTTATTCCTAGGTATTTTATAGTTCTTGATGCAGTTGTAAATGGGACAGTTTTCCTAATTTCTCTTTCCATTAGTTTATTATTGGTATATGCAAATGCCACTGATTTCTGAACATTGATTTTATATCCTGCTACTTTACTGAATTCGTCTATCAGTTCCAATAGTTTTTTGATGGAGTCTTTGGGGTTCTCTATATACAGTATCATGTCATCTGCATATGACAATTTTACTTCTTCCTTGCCAATTTGGATGCCTTTTATTTCTTGTTGTTGTCTGATTGCTGTGGCTAGAACTTCCAGCACTGTGTTGAATAAAAGAGGAGAAAGTGGACAGCCTTGTCTTGTTCCTGATCTTAAGGGGAATGGTTTTAGCTTTTCCCCATTGAGTAATCATAGCTATTTGTTTACTTATGTGTTCTTTTGCTACCGTGCGCTTCTGAAAAGTAAAGGCTCTGTCTTAGCTGTCCTATATTTCCAGTGTCCAGCTCCATCCCTACAACATAGGAGTGGCTCAGTAAAGAGCCATCATTTGACCTGTGAGCAAAGCCTTCTGAATATTCTCTGATTGGTCTAGAATTCCCATAATAGAGATAGTTCACAGGGTGGTGAACCTTGAGTCCAGCTTCCTCAATTTACATATAGGGAGAAAGACCCTGGCAGCCAAGAGAATTTAACCAGGTCACATGCCTGGTAAATGGGGACACTGGGGTGGGAAGGAGATCTCCTCCTTCCTCATCAATCACATAGAAGTTGGTTGACAACTTTCCCCTCTAAAGGCAATTCTGGAGACAACCTGCACCAACCCCAGTAGGTTCCAGAAAACTGTAAGGACGAGACATCCCCACATATTTTATCATGCTCAAAGCAGCTTTGGAAGTATAAATGTTCCTAAGACTTACACTGCTCCACAGTATCACTCCTCTTGTTCTTTATTGAGCCACCCTCAGTGCACACTGGGTACTGGGAAAGGGAAAGGTCCAATCACCGCAGGCTTTGAAGTTGGTATCTGAGGCCCTCTCTGGCCATAAGTGACACAGGCAGAGAAAGGACAGATGTGTTTCCATGGCCCTGGTACAGACGATACCAGTTTATGTCTCTGATCTGTCTTGAAGCTTGTTCCACTGTGTTGGAGCAGGGCCGTGCTTGCACAGGAAGCTGTGTATCTATCACTCTGCACTGTGGGCAGGAACTCTGCGAAGTCCTTCCTATGACTGATAAAGAATGTTTGGTTCGGATCAAGAGGAAAAACAAGGCACTGGGGATAATAGAAGCGGATGGGGAAAGCACAAGGGACTCCAAAATGAGAGCAAAAGAAGATTATTGCTTTGAACCACTAATGTGGTAAGCAACTCTAGAAACAATGAGCATTGGAACGGAAACAGTGACATTGGGAGAGCAAGCTTCCTTCCACCCAGCTGCAGTCAAAGTGGAGAGTTCACCAGGGCCAGGGAACTGGCAGGCTCTGTGTTATGACTGCAAGAGGACAAACATTTCAGGCCAAGAAAGTCAGGCCCCCTTCAAAGGACAAGATTTTAGGGCTTAGATGACTTTAGCTGTGGCTGCTGCTGGGGAAAGGTGTTCCCTCACATGAATGACAATACAAAACCATTTGAAAGGAAGAAAAAGACAGATGAGTAGCCTGTGGCTTAAAATGGCTACATCCCTCTCTAACAATAGGGTGATCATATTATTTGTTTGTTTTTGTTAAATTGCTTTGTGTGGGTGATGGGTGGCAGGTGGTGGGTGAACCCCCTTCACCAGGAACCTTTGTGAGGAAACATCCTCACTGTTTGACTAACTCCAGGAGATTTTGTTTTGCTGAGTAAGGGACACAAGTCGAGAGAGAAAGCAAAGTTCTTCAGGGTGTTATGAGGGATTTTTAGAAGCTGGGGCGAGAGATGAGTAACAAAAAGGTAGCAAGGCAGAGAAACTTCAGGGGAATAAAATAAATGTTTGATGGGGAGTTTAATTTACTTTGAGGTATGAACTGCGATTTTTCATCTGTCTCTCCTGGAAACTTTACAGAAGGTTTCAGTAAAATATGCACTTCTTCCTAAGGCACTGTGAGAATGGGATTTATTTTATGGGATGCTGATTTTGAACTCAGGTGGTGTGGAGTAAAAACTGAGTTCTCTGTGGCCTGCCCCAACTGTGTTCTACTTTTAAATAAAATGTTTCTGTGGAACTTCCCATGCCAGGATTTCAGGCCTTTGACAAAAGTGCCAACTTGGCATGCATAAAGGAAAAATAATTTCTCTCTTATCTCCACTCCCAGAGCTCTGCAATTGTAGTTAAAGCTAGATGATTTATTAATAATTTAATGCAGCATAGTACATATTGAGAAATTTTGTATTTGTTTTTCACTGTGGCAGACTCATTAGGGAAGAACAGAGCTGAAAAAAGACAAGTTGCTAGGCAGGGCTAGGAGGAAAGAACCAAAATAGACCTTTTTATCCCCCAAAGTCTAGGCTCACTGAGGATAATTAGCACAGGTTGTCCCAAAGTAGATATAGATGTGGATGAAACCTAGTAGTTCACAGGCTAAAAAGAGGAGGGACTCGCATGCAGGGGAGGAAAGCACTGGGCAGGGGTACAGATGTGGGCTCCTGAGGGCAGGGATCAATACTGGCTAGATATCTGGGCCAGAGATAACTTGAGTGAGATAAAAGTATGGGGACCTGTGACAGGAGGGAGCTGTGGTGGTCAGGAAAGGCCAGGTTTTGTTGAATTAACGAACACATCCTGAAACTCCTAGGCATCACACAACACATAAAATGAGTCAAGCTGCTGTAAGTTTGCAGCTTTTGTGGGCAGTTAGCCTCCATGCAGTGACCCGAGGGCCCAGGTTTTGTCTATCTTTTACCTTGTAGAACACATGGCTTCCAAGGACACTGCAGAAGGGAAATGAGAGGACAGATCTGTACTGTTCAGTAGAGTAGCCAGTAGCCATATGTGTTTAAGTTTAAATTAATTAAAATTAAATAAAATTTAAAATTCAGGTCCTCTGTCCCACAAGGCTAGCGGCTACTATCATAGTAGACAGAGTAGGCATGAAATGTCCATCATGATGGAAAGTTCTGTTGGACAGAGCTGGTGTAGCAGATCACTTCAGGAAGTGACATACATCATTTCTGCCCCATCCCATTAGTGGAACCAGTTCCTTAACTACACACGCTGAGATGTACGTGTGTCAGAAGGAGAAAGTAGGATTGTTGAGTCTTTCCTGTCTGCCAAACGGGCTGTGGAATCTCCCTGGACCAGCTAAGAGCAACCCCAAAATCACACACACCTACTTGGATCAATGAGCTTGGGCAGAGTGCCACAGCAGACAGAAGAGCTGGGGCCATACAGTGAGTCCTCTCTGGATTCCTGTACAATCCAAAGGTAGAGTGGAAGCAGGGGAAAGGAAGATAGAGGGTGAGAAAGCCTTGAAAAGTGACTGATAGTGAATTTTTTCTAATCTTGCTGAGTAAAAAATTAAATCAGCTTTGATTTGATTTAGAAAAATAAAGAAACCATGCATTTTTTCCACTTGAAATCCTCATGAGCACTCGTCTGTTGCGTGGTCTCTCTTATGAAAGAGAATGAGGAATAACAGACATGCTCCTAAGGGTGAGTGCTGGAGGCCTTGTCCTGGACCATACTCCACCAGACATTATGCCTTGCTCTGCTGCCTGAAAGTCCCTGTCATTTCTCCTTTGGGGGTGATGTGGATTGATAGCAACAACACAGACTTTCCAATCTAATAAGTTTGACTTCCATTCCTGGAACTAAATTTGGAGGCCCATGAGCAGGGCTAGCCAGGCCTGGACATCCTGACTCAGCAGCCACATGTGGAGTCTGCACTGTGATAGGGAAGGAACACAGAGAGTGCACACTGGGGGGCATGAAATTGAACCTCAGGTCACAGGGCAGCAAGACCGAAACTGGGAAAGCAATTTAGGATGTCAGAAGCCAGGAAAATCAGGGAAAATTCAGGAAGCATGGTGCAAGGCAGGTCAGGACGAAGCGTTCATGCTGACTTCTGCCACCAATGTGAGGCCTCAGAGAACAGGCTCCTACATTGCCAGCCAAATTGCATGGACAGGCCTCGGGCGGACCTTCAGTCTCACCCAGTCTAGTCCCATCCTCACCAATGGAAATGATCATTCCCCCTCTAACTGTTGCAATGAAGATTAGATAATACCTAACAAATATGCCTTCTTTAATCTTCTTTTATTGTTGATTTATATTCTGTCATATCTTTTAAGACCTAGTTAAACCCTGCCTCTTTCATGAAGCTCGTGCCATTTGCTGCTCTGATGTTTTTCAAATTATTTTGAATTTCACAACATTACAGTCTGGTTTTCTAATTCTCCCACAATTGTGTCACTATGTAGGCATTTATTACTGTTTTGCTCACTATTTTTTTTCTCAGGTGTGTATATATGTGATTTCTCCAGCTGGAATATGAGGTTGTTCCAAGTATGGAGTTTTCTTAGACTAGATTTATAATATGTCCTCAATGAGTGGGTTTGCTCATTTGAATAGATAAGGGGCCCTCGCAGGTCAAGTGTTAGCTTTGCTTTGGTCTGTGTTTAATACACATGAGTTTATACTGATAGCCCAGACATTACTCTGGGTCACGATGTTGAAGAAATCCAGTTCAAAAAACACAGAAGGTATTCTTCTGAAAGAGTGAATCTCAAAACAGCCATGGTTTGTCTCTAGAATGCTATGGATAATGCTGCCTGTACATAACAAGAACATGTAACGAGAAGTCCAGAGAAAGATGAGGAAGCAAGTGACCTCATCATGCCATGGATGGAGGGTCTTCCACTGTAGGAGTAGACTCTCAGACTCAAAAAGCAGAGGCTATGGCACAACAGGGTAAAGATGCCAGTGGAGAGCCTGGCTTGGTCACAAAGTCTCAGAACACTGAACTGAAGAACAGAGGCCTCTTAGAGTTAGAAGGATGTCGTCTTGATGACAATAGAAGGAAATGTTGTTTACTGCACTAGTTTGTAAATATATGGAACAAATTATGCTGAGGATGTAAGAAAAATTATAAATATATTCAACATGCATTCAGATAAATTCATACATAATAGACCTTACTAATAGAGTCTTAAGGGAAAGTTAGGAATATGATGTAGGCATTGTTAGTTCTTTGACATCAGTGTCATAATAATTACCTATCACAAATTTTTCAGCACCAGTATCAGAGACAAATGCTGACATGGGGGATCAATAGCCTGACATTCTATGGCATTTATTAGGTTCCTAACTTTTTATATCTTGGAGTCAAGAGCCTTGGAGTTTGTCTACATTGAAGGGGATTAAGTAAATTTAGAGGCAATGGGAGGGCTGGTTGCAAAAAATGGTTTATGTTTCTGGGAGAAAAGATACTTTATCAATATTAAATAATTTGTAAATACAGACAACCTCTCCCACTTCAAATAACCTGGTTAAATCAATCCTGGCATTAATTCAACCCCCAAAGCAATACATATGGCCTCAATGTGTGCTATTACATGTGTTTTACTATATCAGTAGCTTATTTTGCCCCAGAGATAGGAATAAGCCTATATTTTAAACCACATTCAAGTACAAAATGCAAGAGAGAAAAAAACATAGATGGGTCCTGCTGTTCCTAAACATCAAGAGAAGACTTAACTTGACTAGAGACAGGAAGAGTTGCAACTGAGAGGGGCTTTAGGTGGTTCAGAGTAGATCTACCTCCTCAGTTTGTAGCTTAGGACAAGGGGTCCAAAAAGGGGAGATGACCAACAGAAGACACCAGGGAAGGGTGTGAGGGTGGGGGCTCTGGGCTCACCTTCTGCTTCTCATCTAGGCATCCCTGGCCTAAATTATTTTCACTCTACACTAATTAGCTTATTTGAGTCTGGGATGAAGGATTGTATATATTGATGTCTGGAATTGAGGCTGAAATGATTCCAGGATTTTGTTGGAAATGCCAACATTAAATAAAAAGTATAGGTTTAAAACCAGTTTGATGAAAATTTGGGCATTCTGGCATTTGGAGCAACACATTCAAGGAGGTATTGGAAAGTATATGATTGATTAAGATGTTGGACCATAATACTTGCCTTAGGAAAACAAAGGATTATTTCTGCTCCCCTCCCCCACAGAGAAAGTCTTTTCCCCCATAGGCAGACCTTTGGGACACTAGCACATGTCCTCCCCTCTGAACTGTTAAGCTCTTCTTTTTTTTTTTTTTTTAAGATTTTTTTATTTTATTTTAATAGGGAATTGAAGGAGGGGAGCAGAGCTGGGGAATCGGGGAAGAGGAACAAACAAGTTGTTGTCCTTTTGTTCTTCATTCTAGTTGTGGAAGACGTCACTTCACTGGCCCATATTGGCATTATCGTTGCACTTTTCCCAGCTGAGACAGAGCCATCACTGGCCATTGGACAGCCATTCACAGTGGCTCACAAAAGCTCATGCTGACTGCCAGTGGCTCACACTGGCCACCAGCCACTCATGGTAGCTTACGGCAGCCCCGCTGCAGCCCACGCAGTGGCCAGCAACTCACTGGCAGCCCAGCTCCAAGTTGAGCTGTTGTTCACCATCTTAGCTGTAGATGGCGCAGTGTCACTGGCCCTCATGTGGGATCCGAACCGGGTCCTGATGCTCAGAGCCCCGCTCCCGAGCAAACTCTTAACCAATGCACCACTCGGCTGGCCCCGAGCTCTTCTATTTTCATACACAGCAATATTCTGACAATCATAGTTTTTCTCCCTGTTTTTGCTCAAAGAGGATATGAAGGAATTTTGTGCAAGATTAGCATATCAATTGTCTGAAATTTTCAAAATCTGGAATCATGTTTCAAATGTGGTGAGACCATTCAACCACCTCCACTGGGGAACCCACTGCCAATACAGAGACATCTTAATCTTACTTGACCTTGACCTGCATTAAGAATTATATTTTATGTCATGACCCAGGACGCACACATACACCCATACACACAATTGAAATACAAGTTTCATGAAATAATCCTTAGCCTCACTACATGAGCGTCCTCAGGATATTTTCTATTTTAATGTTCATTTCTATAAATGCTACTCACCACATCTTCAATGTTTTTATTATCCACAAAGGTTCATGACCTGGAGTTTGGAAACCCTGAGTGTGAGAAGAACACACACATTCAGCTCATTGCTCATTCAATGAGTGGACCAATTTTAAATTCAATTTTCTGCTTAGCTAGGTTAAATCTCCTTTCCTTCAGTTCTCACAAAAAAATCTTTCTGAAAATTATTAGTTTATTAATTCTGGCTTTCACTAATTTACTCAAGGATTCAGCATCTATCATTCCTCTCTTATGAATACTCATTCTTATTGTACAGTACTGTGAGTGTAGGAGATATTGGAAATTTGGATGGATATGAACTGTAAGAAACTGTATGAGGTCTGACAATTAAGTTTGTGAACTTGCCACTGTTCTCTTACATTGGAAGTACTGCACAAACAGTTTGGTAAGTTTCATAACCTTGGTATATCAGTGTCTCACAGCTATGTTTGTGTCGACATATGGTGGTGTCTTGCTGAGTGGCATTCATTATTGTTGTTGCATGTTTTTGTATGCCATCTGTTGCGAGAATGTCTGAGCTTGAATTACAGCAATGAACAAATATTAAATTTCTTGTTAAACTTGGCAAGCATGGAAGTGAAATCAGGGACATGTTAGTCTAAGTTTATGGGGATAATGCCATGAAGAAAACGGCAGTATACAAATAGATGAAACGTTTTTCTGAGGGGAGAGACCACATCACTGATGAAGAGAGGTCAGGGTGGCCAGTAACAAGCAGAACTGATGAAAACATTGCAAAAATTTGTCGAAATGTGCATCGAAATCATCAACTGACTGTGAGAAGCATAGCAAACCAAGGAAACATCAATAGAAAAGCAGTTAGAAAAATCAAAATTTTGGCATAAGAAAGGTATGTGCAAAAATGGTCCCCAAGGAGCTCACCAATGAACAAAAAGCAAAGGAGAGTTGAAGTTTGCCAAGACCTCTTGGAGAGGCAAAATTATGTGTTGGGCCATGTTATCACTGGTGATGAAACATGGCTATACCAATATGACCCTGAAACAAAGCGTCAAAGTACACAATGGAAGTCAGCCAATTCTCCATGACCAAAAAAATTCCATGAGTCCAAATCAAGAGTCAAAATGATGTTGCTAACATTTTTTGATAGCAGAGGGATTATTCATTATGAATTTGTACCAACTGGACAATCAGTTAACCAAGTTTACGATTTGGAAGTACTGAAAAGGCTGCATGAAAAGTTATACAGCTTGAACTTTTTGCAACTCATGGCTCTTGCATCACAACAATGCACCAGCTCACAAGGCACTGTCTGTGAGGGAATTTTTAGCGAGTAAACAAATAGCTGGATTGGAACTCTCCCTACACACCTGACCTGGCCCCCAGTGACTTTTCTTTATCCGGAAGATAAAGGAAATATTGAAAGGAACACATTTTGATGATACTTAGGACATCAAGGGTAATATGATGACAGCTCTGATGGCCATTCCAGAAAAAGAGTTCCAAAATTGCTTTGAGCAGTGGACTAGGCACTGGCATCAGTGCATAGTTTCCCAAGGGGAGTGCTTGGAAGGTGACCATAGTGATACTCAATAATGAGGTATGTAGCACTTTTTCTAGGATCAGTTCACGAACTTAATTGGCATACCTTGTAGATATTTTAACATTTTACTGCTGGTTTTTGTTCTCATTTATTTGTTTTTCTAAAAAAAGAGTCACCTAAATAAAAGCATTAAGAGTTTTTATTATTTGAGTGCATTAGTTGAGTTTTTATCGTTAAAAACTATCATTGCCTGCCTGTCTGATATTTATATGCATTTATCATGCACCTAAATCTACCAACTGGTATGAAGCTGTGCTTTGGGTATACAATTTGATTATGTCCATGAGTCTGTAAGTTACTTTATAGTGTTTGCAAACTGATTTGTACATCATTTACAGAAGGGAAAGATTTAAAATCCATAGAGAAATGAAGAATGCATGCTTTCCCATTCTCTACATCAACATCTGTCGAATCACACCAAACTCTCTACCTGAAACCTCAGATCTGGAAGTGGTCATAGTGATGGGAGGGTTCCTTGATCTATTTCATCATTCCAACCAGGAGCACATGTGCTTGTGAAAGTGCCGTTTTGCAGGGTTCCTATTAAGAGAAGAAGCCCAGTGGGAAACCCCGGTTGGTAGCTGCAGTAGGGAAACATGGTCACACCATTATTATCAGATCTGACTGGCTACAAAGGTCTGGGTAAGCCTAGAGGCTCTGAGTAGCCTATGAGAATATGATGTCTATCTCATTGAAAAAGGGGGGGAAGGGAACTAGTGTTTACTGAGAAACTACTAAGTGATAGTTCCATGTTGAATACCCATAACTGCCTAATGAGTTGTGTATAATTTTCCCACCTTAAAGACAAGCAAATAAAGACTTGGAGTTCCAGTTCTCACTGCCAGCAAGTGGCAGGCCTAGGAATAAAACAGTGTTCGTGCTTCAAAAACAAAATTAACTTCACCATATGACCTACCCAAGGTTTATTCAGGCTTTGCTACTTTTTTTTTACTCTCCATGTGTTGATGAATTTTAGTCCATAAATTAAAACTTCTGCTCTTGTCATAGTGGTGATATAAAATAAATCCAATTTCTGATCCCCAACCAAAATATCAAGGGCCCTCACATCCTTACTCTCTGTTGATTGCAAACTGTATGTCCCCATGTGGCGAGGCCCCTCCAGGTGCTGTCTTCACTGGGTGGCCTCTGCCATGCTTTCCTTAGGTCCATGATGTGACCCAGCCTTTAGTGTTCCTGGAGTCTGCCTTCCTGTGAAGGCTTAGTCTCTAAGTTTTCCCAATAGGCCTGCACCCTGGCCAGGTAGACCAGGCGATTAGTTACCTCTTGCAGCTCCCATATGTGAAATTGGCTTCTTGTTTCCAGTAATGAATCCCTTGGGGAAGAAGGTTTCTAATGATGAAAAATAAATGAGGTAGGGCACACATTTGTGATGCAAATAAAAAGGATCATGATAATTCTAGACTAAATAACACCTGTTTGACTATTATTCAATTCCCAGGCTCACTGTGCTGTGCCAAAACCTGGCCTTAACCTCTGCACAAGGCCAGGCTGGATTCTACTGGGCTGGATGCAAGGCCAGCTCCTCCCTGGAAAAGCTTAGGAAGCATCTCCCCACATGAATTTCCAACTCTCTCTGGAAAGACATTTTATTTGCAAACTTCTTGGTGTGCTGGTTCTGTGAAATTCCACTTAATTTGAACATTGGAGAAACTTCTTTGGCAGGCAGAAATGTTGAGCCATTGAGTGTGAGACAGCTGAGCCCTCAGGCAGTGTTCAAATGCAATGTTCCCTGTGCACTCTTCCTTGCAGAAATCCAAAGACTAGATGAATTTGAAAAGCGTCACTACTGGCCTGCTTCCTAAAGAGCTTCCTGAGCCCTGACTTTTCCATGAGAAAAGAAAAGGGGCGGGGGGGGGGGGCTTTCCAGGATAGTACAGAAGGTAGTTTGGGCTGCGGAGTCTCAGAGAGCCAAGAGAAGGTTCTGAGTATAAACCGGCCTCACAGGTCCAGACTAGAAGAGGGGATGGGACAAGCAGTTTGGGACTCTGTCCTCGAATTATTCCAGTTGACTGAGCCTTTCATAACTTTTCATTTCATTCTGAAATGATTAGTTTTTTTGTTTGTTTGTTTGTTTTTAAAGCCCTATACCCTTTTTAAAAAAGATTTTATTGGGGAATTGGGGGAGGGGAACAGCACTGGGGAACCGGGGAAGGGGAACAGACAACTTGCTGTCCTTTCGTTCTTCGGTCTAGTTGTGGAGGACATTGCTTCACTGGCCCTTGTTGATAGGTGAGGCAGATTGGTCGCTGGCCTCTGGACAGCTGCTTACAGTGGCTCTTGGCAGCTCACACCAGCTCACACTAGCTGCCGGCCGCACACACTTGCTTCTGGCCACTCACTGTAGCCTATGGCAGCCCACTGCAGCAGGGGCTGCAGCTGTGCTGTCCCTGGGGACCCACAGCAGCCCAGTTCCAGGTGGAGCTGTTGTTCACCATCTTAGCAGTAGAGGGCAGTGTCACTGGCCCTCATATGTGGGCCGCTGGCATTCCAAGCCAGCTCTTAACCAACTCGGCCGGCCCTGAAATGATTAGGTTTTTGATGCTAAGGTTTCATGTTGAAAATATAATGAGAGAATTCTTGAGTTTGGAATGATATGCAGAAAATTGTATTGGTAGGACTTTCCTCTGGGCACTGGGAAAGGAAAACCCTGGGAGCAAGAAATAGATCTGGTACCTTGTGAGACCTTCTGGTCACCGTGTGGCACACTTCTTTAGATTCCAATTTTCCAGCTCTTTTCTGGGAAATGCTGCTTGTCTTTTTGTCTTATAATCACAGAGAAGAGGAGTCACACTGTGAGAAATAGTAGTGTCTGGTACTACAAAGTAATTACTTGAAATGAAAGGTTTCCCTTCAGATAAGTAGCACTGGGGAAAAGGGAGGTCAATAAGAGGCCAAGTAGAGAAAAACCTCAATTTTTCTAGATGTCACTAAAAGAAAACCTGACCAGTGTTTGGTCCGGACATTGCGGGTGCTCAAACAATCAGGTAAAACATTTTAAAGACAGCTAATATAACTATTTTGAATCTGTAATGCTGAATAACTAGCTTGTCTAGTGTCCCCACCCCACCCCCACCTCCCAAAAACACAATAAATGAAAGTCTGTCTCTACAAAATGAAGATTTATTTGATGACATCTTTTTGGGGATTTGCATGGTGGAAAGTAAATCATTCCTAATTACTTCAAAAATGCTGATTGCAAAAATTCTTTTTTTTTTTTTTTTTTGTATGACTCCCAGATACAACTTCACATAGTCCCAGTTCTTAAAGAAACTTCTGAATTCACAGTACAGCCCACTGGAATTTGTGGTCATCATTTGTGAGTGTTTTTTTGTCAAAAGGACACTAGCTTTGCTAAGAACTTCCAGGTCAGGGCTCCACTTTGGGGAAGGTGGTCCCCAGGGCCTCCACAGTTGCTTCTAACAATTATGGTGCAGCAAACATCCCTGCTCACTGGCTTTCTAAGTGTCTCCACACATTTACTTGACTTGTCTTCATACCATCCAGGAAACAGAGAACAATTCCTTTGGGTGACAGCGAGAGGAGAGGAAACCATTCTCTTCATGGGGTTGAAGTTGTGACTATTCTCACAGGAGTGAAGTCTGCATCTTTGAAGACAGTAAAATTGAGAGTTTCCTCATTTTTAAGTTATTAAGGCCACCTTTCCAAGTCATAGAACTGGTCAGAAACAAAACTTTGGTGTCATTAATATATTAGAAAAAGAATGAAAAATGATCAGTTATTTGCAAATACAGTTTTCATTTATACTCCCAAGTTCACTAGATAAATGTCACTATTCATGGTTTACTTGACCCAGATACCCTTCAGAGGATATTGATAAGTGATCAGGTTATGACCGGTCTTTGCATCAAACATTCTTTGTTTGAATGGCTGAATCTGGATCAGGAAAGGGGTGTTGTTGTCAAAGTCATCAGACTTCCACCTCCATACCCATTTCAGACATTTCTGCAGTTGACTTAGGGAATATTTGCAAGCCCTGGGGAGCTCCAATTTTGCAGGAATTGTTACCTCTGACCGTAAGGACAGCAACCTTCCACCCTGAAAGCAAGAACACTCCTTTTTCTCCCAGTCCCCCACAAGAACAAATGATGAGTTGAATAAATTATACCTCTACACAATGGAATACTATGCAGCTGTGAAAAGACAATGAGAACACAATCTAAAGAGAGATGTGGGGAGACATAAGAGACTGAAGTGAAAAAAGAAATGTGCTTGGGTGAGGGTAGGGGTGAAATGGGTAAAGAGGGTCAAAAGGTACAAACTTCCAGTTATAAAATACATAAGTCCTGAGGATATAACATACAGCCTGGTGACTATAGTTAATAATATTGTACTGCATTATTGAAAGTTGCTAAGAGAGTAAATCTTAAAAGTCCTCCACACAAGAAAAAACATTGTAATTATCTGTGATGTTGCATGTTAACTAGAGTTATTGTGGTGATCATTTCACAATATATATAAATATCAAATCATTATGTTATACACCTAAATCTAATATAATATTATTTGTCAATTATATCTCAATAAAAAAACAAATTAAAAATGGGAAGGTACAGATGATATCATAAGAATTGGAGGAGGGCAAGAACACATTTACATAAAGAAACACTGGAATAATATGCAAAGAGCAAATAGGTGGCTCCTTATGAAGAGGAAGTAATGAGGTGATAGAGAACTGGGTGGAAGAGAAGAGGAGCGGGAGTCAGACTTCTCAATTCATACCCTTCTATATTTGACTTTTGAATCATGTGACTACAACTTCAAAAACATACATTTTAGAAAAGTTCTAAGTTAAATACACACACACACACACACACACACACACACACACACACACACACATACACACACATACACGCACGCACCGGGTGATCAAATATAGATATCTGAACTGGACGAGTCTTCCTCGATGAATAGAGTCAAGATTCTGGCACCCAGAAAGTGCAAAAGCAAGTGATTAGTGACCCTTCAGAACTTTAACGAAGATTATTTCCTTTCAGGGGTTGGTATGCTCTAAGACAAGAGTAAAAAAAAAAAAAAAGAATAGAATTCATAGGATTAATAAGAGCTTAAGAGGGCTGGCTGAGTGGCTCAGTTGGTTAAGAGCTCACTCAAGAGTGTGAGCTGAGCTCTGAGCAACAGCAGTTTGATGCCCAGCTTGAGCTGAGCAGCCGCTGACCTGCCAACAGATAGCAGGATGGCTCAGCTAAAAAAATAAAAAAAATAAAAATAAATGCAAATAAGAGCTTAAGAGTTGAAGAAATTTAGAATTAAATTATCCTATTCATTTTACTTTCAGATAAGGACACTCAGAAATTTTCAGTCACATGCCCACACAATTGGAGGCAGAGACAGCTCTGCCATGGGCTCTTCTGGCCCAGGTCACTCTGTGCTCAATCCTGGGTTCCCTGGCAAAATGGTAGATGGACTCTAAATCTGTTCTCAAAATGCTGTTAGCTCTAGACAAGGGACCCTATGAGGAGAGATGAGGTGAGGAACTGAAATAGTTTTAGTCTGGAGAATGAAAAACAGGAGAAATTTAATAAAAGTAAATCTTATATCATGTTTAATAAGTTGGAAAGGGAGCAGCTGTTCTCAATCTTTAGTGAAGTGGGAACTAGAATTTATGCCACAACATGAGGTAAAAGATAAAAAGAGGAAATTCCTAATCTGGTTATAGATGAAGACATTATCAAAGACAGCTGTGAGGTTGCCTTCACTGGAGGGCTTTAAGAAGAGGTTTTTCTTTCTTTTCAATAGCTCTTCCTAAATTTCGTCTCATTTAACATATCTCCAGAATTTTAGAAGAATCTCACCTGAAGTACAGTACTCCCTCATTCACCATTCACCAAATACTGACTGTAGAGGCTGTGTCCACAAGTTCACCTCTTTGGTAGACAGAGGTTGTATATATGCTGTGCTCAGAGAAGCTCCCTCCAAGTTTCTGCTGTGGGGGCAGGGTTGGAGTGCAGAGTAGAGTGGGCTACATGGTGTTGAACCTTGTACACTCTGAAATCATACTGCCTGGTTACGATTGTAGTTCTCCCACTCGTTATGTTAGCTGTGAACCTGACGAGTGAACCTGACAAGTGACTTAGCTCTCTGTAAAGTAGGTGTATACCACTTAAACCTGTTATACCTAACACAGTGCTTGGCACATTGTAAGCTTTCAAGAAATGTCGTATTCTGGGCCAGCCGAGTGCCACATTGGTTAAGAGCTGGTTTTGGGATGCCAGCAGCCCCGGTTCGGATCCCACATATGAGAGCCAGTGACACTGCCCTCTACAGCTAACAACAGCTCCACCTGGAGCTAGGCTCTGTGAGCCCCGGTGATGGTGTAGGCTGCAGCCCCTGCTGCAGTGGGCTGCCACAGGCTACAGTGAGTGGCCGGCAGCCAGCATGAGCTGCCAATAGCCACGGTGAGTGACATCCAGAGGCTGGCGACCTATCTGCCTCATCCGGGAAGAGCGCAATGATGATACCAACATGGGCCAGTGAAGCAACATCCTCCGCAACTAAACTGAAGAACAAAAAGACAGCAACTTGTCTGTTCCCCTTCCCCGATTCCTGAATGCTGTTCCCCTCCCCCAATTCCCCAACAAAAATCTTAAAAAAAAAAAAAAAAAAAGAAAGAAATGTCGTATTATGTTCCAGAACCTACTGTATTTTTCCTCATTGACACACATCTAGACTGTCCCAGCATCTCCAGTTGTAGTTGCAAGGTTGCATTGACTAACTTCTGACCAGTGGTAAGTGGGTGGCGGTGCTGTGTGATGGTAGGCATGACCCTCTGACACGTCCGGCAAGTCTTCCTTTATGCCTTGTCCCCTTTTGGCTAGATTCAGATGAGCATGAGAGTTTGAAAGTCAAAAGTTAAAAATGACAGTGCCATCAGAGGAAAAGAGCTGGGGTTTGAAAATCTGTTTGGAACTTATAGGTGGCAGACAAGTAAACTTCATTCTGTTGAGCCACTGGCAATTCAGCTTTGTAGGTTACAGCAGCTAGCATCATTCTAACTTATTCAGAGTACCATTTAGGACAGTGGATTTGGGGATGGCTTCTGTGGTCTGACATGAATTGATGTTTCTTTCCATGTTCTAGAGTGGACACTGAAACCATTGGCCATTTACCACATGACATCAGCCTTGGTGAAGTAGCATGAGCTACCCCAGGCAGCACAGAAAAAATTTCCCTGCTATAAGTAAATATTTGCTGAATGAATGCATGACCTTCATGCCAACTCTTATTATGGACATGAAAGGCTATGATTTATTGTTCTATGAATAATCTACCTTGTTTGCTACATATTTAACCTGTATTAAACACTAAATTGAATCAGATAGTATTTCATCCCCTGTATACTATTTCTCATATAATCTTTTGGCAAAGGATATTATTTAATTAACTTGAAACAATATATGCCAGCATTGACAAAGAAGCTGGTATATTAATCTGAAAATTCTCCTTTCCCTAGCCATCAAGTTCCTGATAGTTTTAAGTGTCCTCCACTTCTTAAGCAATGGCTGAATATAAGAAAATAACTTCCTTTTGATTCCTTTGCCACTTTCCTTCTTCATGTTCATTTATATGACAGTCTCATGGGAAACCCTTGGTTGGTCACTCTCTTTGATACTCTTCTGGGGCGCTCCAGCATCTCATACATCATGAGCCTTTTTCAGCTTCAAGCCAGCCTCTGACTTAACATTCAACATGTGAATCATATGCTGAGAGTCATGTTGGTTTGGGGAATCTTTCTCCTAATCCCTTGAAGTCCATCTTTTTCATGAATGTGTCATGCTCTATTTCCTGTCAGTGAAAGAGTCACTTCTAGCTTTCTGTGGAATACATTTTTCTAAGACCAATTCAAAGACATCTGCCAACGCCCTCTCTTGGTGAATATTTGGATGGTGAGGGTGAATGGATGGATGCTGGTGTTCATTAGCCTCTACACTTAGAAACCTCAGAATCATTGTTGGTCTCTGGGGACTATGCCACAGTTTAGAATTTAGACCAGATGACCCTCCAAATGATCAATTGTGCTCTCCAACCAACATTACAAGGAACCATATTAAGAAATTTATACTGCCTGGGGCAAAGCTAAACCATACAGATGATTAATTCTCATAAATATAAAATTATCAGAAAAAAATCAAACAACAGGAGATCTCATGCAACATTTACCATTTCCATTTATAAAATCTAACATGAAAATTAATTATCTTTCATCCACATCTTGAGTTTGAGATAATATTTTCATGGAAAATACAAATTTTCTTCATTTTTATTTCTTCCCTGTGGCATAATCATGGACATTTTGCCTAGCTTTTTCAGCCCATAAACATTGCCTGCTTAACACCATTTATGACTAGTCTGTGATTGGTTTAGAGCATATGTGCTTGGACTTTCTTAAAAGCAGCATTTGAGGTCAGAATGACAACATTTGTTCATTCAAGGAGCAAGCCTAGCCAATTGACAATGACCCCTTGACAATAAAATATTAATATGAAGAAAGTTTCTTTATCATCTAAGATCCTTATAGTAGATTCACCAAGGAACTTTCTTCCCTCCTTTATTCATTCATACTGTGTGGAATACACTGGATTCCATCCGCTTACAGCTCTGTAGGGAGAAATCATGATGGCTTTTATCCAGCAAGTCTTGGCAGGCTCCAGTTATACACTGTTACTTGATTAAGGATTTGGCATATGAGTTAAGGTAAGCCTTTTTATGGTGTTATCCAGAATGGGCTTCCCGGTAAATGACATAGTCTTCAAAGAATGTTTCCAAAGAGGCTGTCATAAAGCTTTTCTGTGGGTAAAAATTTCACATGTATCTTGCTTACTTTATTTCAAAAACCTAGTAGAATACCACTAACTAATCCAGGATTTCTTAACCTGGGACTTGGACCTCCTGGATATAAAAGTGGGAAATTCTCCAGAGGTTCTCCAAAAGCCAGAGAGCTACTTGATAGTTGGGGCCAGTAGTAATAGATTACAAAAGAATGAATGGAAGAAGCAGAAATTATATATCTTCTGAGCACCCCCTCCTTCTTCCCCATTCTGCCTGGATTTTAGAATTGGCTGTAATGATGAGAGGATGACTAGAGGGAAAGTGATGTGTTGGCTGAAGCAAGGCTATAAGAAAGTTAAGGCTGTTGAGTGATGAGAGATATTAAAAGTCACAGCGTTCTGCTTAAAAGTGAATTTTAAGGACTTCCGGTAAAATGGCAGAATAGATAGACACTGTGCTAACTACCTCCCAGGATCACACCAAATTTACAAACAAATTATACAGCATTCAACCCTGGAGGTCCCCGGAACACTAGATTAACAGAACCACTAAACAAAGAACATAAAGAGGAGGCCATGTTGGGTCTGGAAGGACGGGCGGAGACGAGAGAGGGCGAACCCCGTGAAGGAAGCCCCAGCCATGGGGAGGCTTCTCCAGTTGGGGGGGAGACCCTCCGGCTGCACACCAAGCTCAACAACCCAGAGTTTCTTTGCTGGGAAGAGAAGTTCCAAGATAGCTGGCAGTAATTAGTGAGGACTCTCTTTGCTCAGCTTAGTGAGGCTAAGAGCAGCTAGAGAATCAGTGGGACTGGCACACGGGCTTGCTAGCCAGTGAGCACTTACCTGGTTCCTGGTGAAGGGAGTGGCTGTTTGAGCCTGCGAGGACAGACTGAACTGAGCACCTTTGGTGCAAAGTCTGGAGGCTTTTGGACTATAGTTCCCCTGGTGTGGAGCCTGCACACAAGTGGTGTGGGGAGGGTGCCATTTTGTCAGGGTTGGGCCCTCCCACAGAGGATCAGGTCCAGGACCTCATTGGTCTGGTGCAATTGGCGCAGAAGTGCGTGTATGTGCATGTGCGCGCGCACGCGCAAGCGGCCTTGGATCCCCACCCTCCGCCCAGCTTATACTGCGTTGCCAGGGAAATGCTGGGCAGGTGCCCTCCGGCTCCAACAGGCTGCTCACTGAGACTGGGGAGAGTGCAAGCTTCCTCGAGTCCCCACTCTCAGAACTGCACTTGCAGAGTTGCCAGGCTGGTAATTTGTTGTCGGGCTGCTCAGCCTGATCTGTGAGTGGCTGATTGGGACAGGCTGAGACTGGGAGTTTCCCTGGGAGTGTTGGGCCGTGAGCTGTGTGCCTGCGTGATCCAGCCAGGGCTCTCCTGTTGATCTATCTAATACATCAAAGCAATCCCAGAGCAACAGCCAGAATGGGGAAACAAAGAAACATGTCACAAGTAAAAGATCAGAAGAAACCTATAGAAATGGAACCAAATGAAACAGAGGGATCCAACCTTTCAGAGACAGAGTTCAGAACACTGATGATAAGAATGTTTAACAAACTTAGTGAGGACATCAGGAAGGATAGAGAAATCATAAAAAACAACCAGTTAGAACTAAAGAATACAATAACTGAAATGAAGAACACACTCGAAGAAATCACCAGTAGAGTAGATAAAGCAGAGGAGCGGATCAGCGATCTGGAAAACAAAATAGCAGAAATCACCCGGTTGGCACAACAAAAAGACCAAAGAATAAAAAACAATGAAAATAGTTTAGGAGCCCTATGGGACAAGATGAATCGCAACCAACCTCGACTCATAGGAATATCAGAAGGAGAAGACAAGAAGCAAGGGGTCGAGAATGTATTTGAAAAAGTAATGACTGAAAACTTCCCTACCCTGGTGACGGAAATAAAAAAACATGTCCAGGAAGTGCAGAGGGTTCCAAACAAGCTGAACCCAAACAGGTCCACACCAAGGCACATCATAGTTAAAATGGCGAAGGTTAAAGACAGAGACAGAATCCTAAAAGCAGCAAGAGAAAGACTGCAGGTTACATACAAAGGAACTGCTATTAGACTAACAGCTGACTTGTCTACAGAAACTCTGCAGGCCAGAAGGGAGTGGCAGGAAATATTCAAAGTGACACAAAATAGATGCCTACAACCAAGATTGCTCTACCCAGCATGGCTATCACTTAAAATTGAAGGAGAAATAAAGAGCTTCTCAGAAAAGAGTAAGCTTAAGGAATTCATTACCACCAAGCCAGCATTGCAAGAAATGTTAAAAGGGCTTTTTTAAACTAAAGAAAGGGGTAAACAAGTTAACCCAGGAAGACTAGGAATACAAATAACAAAATGGCAATACATATGCAACTATCAATAATCATTTTAAATATGAATGGGCTAAATGCTCCAATCAAAAGACAGAGAGTGGCTGAGTGGATAAGAAAATAGGACACATGTATATGCTTTTTACAGATGGAATAAGATATTTCATGCAAATGGAAATGAGAGAAAAAAAGCTGGAGTACCAATACTTACTTTGGACAAAGTAGACTTTAAAATGAAGACTACAATAAAAGACAAAGAAGGGCACTATAACCCTAATAAACATCTATGCACCCAACATCGGAACACCTAATTACATATAACAGATTTTGACAGACATAAAGACACAGATCAACAGTAACACTATCATAGTAGGGGACTTCAACACCATTGTCGCCAATGGACAGACCCTTTAGACAGAAAATTAACACAGAGGGGCCTTAAATGACACTTTAAACCAGCTGGACTTCATTGATATTTTTAGAGCATTTTACCTGAAAAAACAGAATATACATTCTTCTCAAGTACACATGGGATATTTTCCAAGATAGACCACGTTAGGCCACAAAACAAGTCTCAGTAAATTTAAGAAGATTGAAGTCATATCAAGCAAATAAAAAGGAAAACCTGATGGTTGCTGGCTGGGAGGGAGTGGGGCTGAAGGAAAGGGGGAAGGTTTTGGACAGCGTATGTGGGTGACTACAGTGTTGCTGCAGGCATGTGGGGGCAGTTCTGGGAATGTAATTGATAATGTTGTGAAGAGACTATTATGTTAAGTGAAATAATTCAGTCGGAGAAAGACAAGTACCATATGATCTCACTTATATGTGGAATCTGAAAAACTGAATGAATGAGCAAAGTAAACAGACTCATAGATATAGAGGAAAAACTGAGGGTTGCTAGTTGGGAGGGGGGTGGGATAAGGGGGAAGGGGAAGGGATTAGATAGCATAAATAGACAACTACAATATTGGCACAGGGATATGAAACACAGTTCGGGGAATACAATAATGTTGTAAAAGTTTTGGATGGAGTAGAGGCTAGATCACTGCACTGTACACCTGAAGCTGATGTTGTATAATACTGTATGCCAAATGTAACTGAATATATTGATAGTCACGGGATGTGGAGTATACTGTAGAAGGGAGTCAAAGGAATTGTAATAGATATGTATGATATGGGTGTGGGGAGTGGGGTGGCGAACTGGGGAGAGGGTTGTCACTTTGGGGGGTAAAGAGTATAACTATTGCATTGTGTTGTACACCTGAAACTAATAAAAAAAAAAGTGAATTTTAAGGACTCTGCTTGTTAAAGAGGCCATTGAGGGCCAGCCGAGTGGCGCAGTGGTTAAGTGCTGGCTTGGGAAACCAACGGCCCTGGTTTGGGTCCCACACATGAGGGCCAGTGACACTGCCCTCAAGAAAAAAAATAAGAAGCCATTGAGTCATTCAAGAAAACTGAGTCAGCCCTACATGGTCAGGCTCACTCTCATGGGAGATCTTACTGCTAGAGAGGAAATCAGTGCAACTTCCTTAAGCAAGTCACTGGAAAAGGTGAAGCCAGATGATGGACTGCAAGTCTTGGCTGAAATGGACTAGTTCAATTTCCTTTCCAATCTACTTTTACTGCATATTGCCCCAAATATTTACTCTAGTTCAGCAAGACAAGAGCTCCCAGAAATTATGCACTAGTGATACTGGAAACCATCTGTAGGTCCAGGTATTAATTTCCCTCGTACAAATGAAGCCTTAGTTGGACTGTCTGGTAAGAGTGTCACCTGAGACAGCTTTTTCACAAGCATTTCAGACAGTGGGGTTCGAATAGAGGAGCCACACTTCTCAGATGATAAGAGCTTTCTGAGTGGTCTTTGCACAGTGTCATATCCCTGTCCAGCTCCCAGAACAGCCAGGTCAGAAACAACCTCATCTACCAAGGGAAGGGGATGTTCCTGCTTCCCTGCCCCAGGCTCTAGAGCCCCTAAGCTCCATAAGGTCCTGGCTGTATGCAGGGGCTTGTGACTGGCTAGGAGTTCGGCTGCTGGCCTTGCCTTTCAGCTCTGTAGATCACATGAATACTGCATTTGAAAATGCTCTGGTGATTTTTTTTTAATGTATATTTTCTCTCTTAGTTCTAGCTGCCTTACTCCACATACCCTGTATATTGATTAAAAACAAACAAAAAACAAGTGAGAGAGGCAAATTTTATTTTCTGGAACTGTGTTTATGAATTTTTATCCTTGAACAATGATGTTTTCAAAGTTTCGACAGATGGCTCAAGCTTCCAAAATGTCTACATTCATATTGATTCTATTTTTAGAGCCATGTTGGAAGTATCTAGCAGTGAAAAAAAAAATATTTGAAATCAGAAAGATCCTGGGAAGTCCAGGCTGTATGGTCTAAAAGCCTCTGCTTAGAGCAGTGAGTGCTGGCAAGTCAGCTATGGTGTGTGGAACAGAAACTTTATTTGCACCTGTTCGAAGGGCTCTGAGCACCAGTTCCCTCAGACTCTCTGTGTGTCTCTCTGCAGTTTCCTGCCCCCTCCCCACCCTTCCCAGACTCTGTTCCATGGAGTGCTTCAAAGCATGGGCTTGGGTTCATGTAGTTTCCACTACCGACCAGCCAATAACTTGGTACATTTTACCTAAATTATCTAAACCTTTGCTTTCCTGGTTCATAGTAAATGCTTAGTAAATCTTAGCCATTATTAATTTCAGTCTTTTGGCAGATTCTGAACCAAATGAGAAGTAGGCACAGGAACTAGATATAGGTCCAAACATGAGATGATTATAAGTAAAGCTGGGATGGAGAGCAAAGCAAAATTTCCAATACCTTTTTCTTAAGCTGAGGTTTGAAATACACTTAAGGGAAGAGATAGAGCTGCAGAATTGTCACTACTCATGAGCCATATGGACAACTGAGATCTGCCATGCACCTTGTTGAGAATAGAGTGCCCAGGAGCCCATGAAAGAGGTCAGTGGGTCATGTACCCCCAGGTTTGTTCACCACCTGCAAGTGAGGTGATGGGGGAAGGCTTGTAGCCAGAAGGTAGGTTAAGGTGAGAATGAGACAGAGACAGAGAGAGAGAGAGCTAGGAGTGACCACTGAAAGGACAGAATTCTCATCTTCTACATGAACAGGAATACAGGGAGAAGATGGCTCCTTCTGCTAATGATGGTGCTTTTATTGATTATTTGTTTTCCTCTTTGACAGAGAGTAACTACACAATGACTGTTCTTAGCAAAGAGAGCTTTTAGTTCCCTTCAATAGACATAAGAATCATTAGGAATGAGTGCTCAAAAGGTAGTGGACAGCAGAAACTGTCATTAAGACATTGTTCCCTCACACACACGGCATTTGTTGGGCTTCATTCTTCCTTGCCCTTTCCATCTGTCTCAGACTCCTCCCTATCCCTCCACATTTCTCTACCAGCCCATGTTGACATCCAAGCTACTCCTGACAGGACAGACAGTGTGATAAGAGGAGGCTGTGCAGGGAGGGTGAGGAGCTGCAGAGTCCTCGGCTTTCAAATGAACAGGGCAGAAGCCTGTAAAGTGCTTGTGTGTGACGTTGGCTCAGAGCTGGACCCATTAGGATGGGGGAACAGAAGTGCCCAACATGAGGGAATGCAGAACCCACCGCCCAAGGCAGTGCTTTCTTTCTGAAACTGCCGGGGGGAAAGGGGAATACTCTTAAGGGTAAGAATAAAATGGACATAAAAATGTAACATAATGCAGGGCTGGCCGAGTGGCTCAGTTGGTTAAGAGCTCGTTCAAGAGTGCGAGCTGAGCTCTGAGCAACAGCAGTTCAATGCCCAGCCCAAGCTGAGCTACTGCTGAGCTGCCAACAGGAGGCAGGATGGCTCAGCTTAAAAAAAAAGTAACATAATCCTTCACTCATTTTTTTTTCTTTTTTATTAGTTTCAGGTGTACAACACAATGCAATAGTTATACGCTTTACCCCCCAAAGTGACAATCCCCCTCCCCCAGTTTGCCACCCCACCCCACCCCATATCATACATATCCATCACAACTCTCCTGACTCCCCTCCACAGTATACTCCACATCCTGTGACCATCCACATATTCAGTTGCAGTTGGCATACAATACTATACAACATCAGCTTCAGGTGTATAGTGCAGTGATCAAGCCTCTACTCCGTCCATGAAGTAGTCTCCCTAACAAGACATGTGACCATCTGACACGCCACAAAATTTTTACAACATTATTATATTCCCCGAACTGTGTTTCATATCCCTGTGGCAATATTGTAGTTGTCTATTTATGCTGTCTAATCCCTTCCCCTTCCCCGCCATCCCCACCCCACTCCCAACTAGCAACCCTCAGTTTTTCCTCTACATCTACAAGTCTGTTTACTTTGATCATTCACTCAGCTCTTCAGACTCCACACACAAGTAAGATCACATGGTACCTGTCCTTCTCCAACTGACTTGTTTCTCGCAACATAATAGTCTCTTCACAACATTATCAATTATATTCCCAGAACTGCCCCCATATCCCTGTGGCAACCTTGTAGTCCCACATACACTGTCCAAAACCTTCCCCCTCTCCCTCTTCCCCACTCCCTCCCAGCCAGCAACCATCAGCTTTTCCTTTATATCTGCTTGATATGACTTCAATCTTCTTAAATTGTCTCTCTGGGTTAGCTTGTTTACCCCTTTCTTTTGTTTAAAAAACATTTCTTGCAATGCTGGCTTGGTGGTAATGAATTCCTTAAGCTTATTCTTTTCTGAGAAGCTCTTTATTTCTCCTTCAATTTCAAGTGATAGCCGTGCTGGGTAGAGCAATCTTGGTTGTAGGCCTTTATTTTGTGTCACTTTGAGTATCTCCTGCCATTCCCTTCTGGCCTGCAGAGTTTCTGTAGACAAGCCAGCTGTTAGTCTAACAGGAGTTCCTTTGTATGTAACCTGCTGTCTTTCTCTTTCAGCCTCTAGGATTCTGTCTCTGTCTTTAACCTTTGCCATTTTAACTATGATGTGTCTTGGTGTGGACCTGTTTGGGTTCAGCTTGTTTGAAACCCTCTGCACTTCCTGGGCATGTATGTTGATTTCCTTCACCAGGGTAGGGAAGTTTTCAGTCATTATTTTTTCAAATACATTCTCGACCCCTTGCTTCTTGTCTTCTCCTTCTGGTATTCCTATGAGTCTAAGGTGGTTGTGTTTCACCTTGTCCCATAGGGCTCTTAGACTATTTTCATTGCTTTTTATTCTTTGGTCTTTTTGCTATGCCAACTGGGTGATTTATGCTATTTTATCTTCCAAATCGCTGATCCGCTCCTCTGCTTCATCTACTCTACTGGTGATTCCTTCGAGTGTGTTCTTCATTTCAGTTATTGTATTCTTTAGTTCTAACAGGTTGTTTTTTATGGTTTCCCTATCCTTCTTTATGTCCTTGCTAAGTTCCTTAAACATTCTTATCATCAGTGTTCTAAACTGAGTCTCTGAATGGGTTGGCTCCCTCTGTTTCATTTAGTTCCATTTCTAGAGGATTCTTCTGATCTTTTACTTGTGACATGTTTCTTTGTTTCCCCATTCTGGCTGTCACTCTGGGATTGCTTTGATGTATTAGATAGATCACCAGGAGAGCCCTGGCTGGATCACGCAGGCACACAGCTCATGGCCCAACACTCCCAGGAAAACTCCCAGTCTCAGCCTGTCCCAATCAGCCACTTGCAGATCAGGCCAAGTAGCCCAACAACCAATCACCAGCCTGGCAACTCTGTAAGCGGAGTGCAGAGAGTGGGGACTCCAGGCGGCTGCACACTCCTGTGTCTCAGTGAGCAGCCTGTTGGAGCCGGATCACTCCCACTAGGCATTTCCCTGGCAACGCAGCACAAGCCGAGCGGAGGGTGGGGATCCGAGGCAGCTTGAGCACTTCCAGGTCTCAGTGAGCAGCCTGTTGGAGCCAGAGGGCACCCGCCCTGCATTTCCCTGGCAATGCAGTATAAGCCGGGCAGAGGGTGGGGATTTAAGGCCGCAGGCGCGCGCGCGCACACACGTACTTCTGCGCCAATTCCACCAGACCAATTAGGTCTTGGACCTGATCCTTCGTGGGAGGGCCCAAGCCCAACAAAATGGCGCCCTCCCTACACCACTCGCGTGCAGGCTCTGCACCACGGGAACAACAGTTCAAAAACCTCCAGCCTTTGCACCAAAGGTGCTTAGTTCAGTCCGTCCCCGCAGGCTCCCGGGTCCGGCTCACACAGCCACTCCCTCCACCAGGAACCAGGTGAGCAAGCCCGGGCGCCAGGCCACACTGATTCTCCAGCTGCTCTTAGCTTCACCGAGCTGAGCAAAGGGAGTCCTCATTAATTTACTGCTGGCTATATTAGAACTCCCCTTCCTGGCAAAGGAACTCTAGGCTGGTGAGCTTGGTGCGTGGCCGAAGGGTCTCTCCCCCAACCAGACAAGCTTCCCATGGCTGGGCTTCCCTCACGGGGTTCACCCTCTCTTGTCTCCGCCCGTCCTACCAGATCCAATGCGGCTTCCTCTTTAAGTTCTTCATTTAGTGGTTCTGTTCCTCCAGTGTTCTGGGGACCTCCAGGGTTGAATGCTGTATAACTTGCTTGTAATTTTTTTGTGATCCTGGGAGGCAGTTAGCACAGTGTCTGTCTATTGCGCCATTTTACCAGAAGAAGCTAATGCTTCACTCTTGATAGCGTTAGTTTCTATCTTTGGACTTCTTATGCAGCATTAATTAATCTAAGTAATAAAGGTTGGTATAGATAACAGTTCATGGAGAAAGTTCCTCTCCTATCTGTGTTAGGGGCTGCAAAACATGCTCTAATGCTGATGATACTTATCAAATATCTTCTCACTGAGCCAAAAGTTTGCAGCTCTCCACATTACCTTTTCCACAGGGCTCTAATTTCTTATATGGCATCTTTGGGCCCCTAAATTTTACTCGGAAAAGAGCTTGCTCTTTTTTCCTTGGTTGATTTTTCCCTTTCAAAATAAAAGTAACTGCACTCCCTTCAAGTGACTGCACTCCCACCAGGAGAAATATTTCCAAGTCCTCTCAAATCTGAAAAACAGAAATAGCTCTAAAATAAAACCCATTGGTAAGGCTACTGAGAGCTGCAGCTTGGGGTGAAAAATAGGGAATTGAAGGCAGGAAAGAGGCATCAGGACTCCTTCAAAGGACTTTGCATCTGGAAAGGGCAGTACACAGGGGTGTTTGGAAAACCATGGGCCCAGGAAATGAGAATTCTTAAAAAACAAACAAACAAACCAAATAACAAAAGAAAACTGCATTATTATCCACAGTGATCTGAATGGAACCATATGTGTCTCTGGGTGAACAGAGCCCTTGGCCTGTTCTTTTGTGTGCTGGCTGACCCTCCCCTCCCTGAACTCAAAGCAGGCAGCTCTGGGCAGACTCCCACTGCAGACCTCCTTCTCAGTCTCTTGGGGCCACTTCCAGCTTTGTTCTTCGCATCAGGGCTTCCTCCCACCCTGGAATCTCCCTCACAACATGGCCTGTTGGATGAACTTTTTCACCAGCCTGTAGATGAGCGGTGGGCCTCTCAGGGAGGCTAAAACCTCATCAGAGAAAGCTTTGAGTCAGAAGCCTGTTTCAGTCTAGGAGGAGGAGGAGCCAAATGATGGGGTATTAGTCACCAGACTGTATTCACGGAGCCCTGAGATGTCCTCTGAAAAGTTGTCAAAAGGGGCTTTTATCTGAGGACCTGCTTTCTACAGTGTTCCTCATTCCCCAGTCCAAGCTACCCCTGAATTTAGAATGTCAACTTGTATTTGGGAGAGTAGTGAAAAGTTAACTTTTCTCTATGGTGCCTGGGCCTGAGAGTCCCGTCTTATCACACTGCCTTTTACCACTAGAATATTCCCACAATAGACCATTAGAGCTAGAAGGGATGTTGGCACTCACACAGACCAGGCTTTCCATCTTTCAGAGAAGGAGCCACAGTCTGACTCTCGGGGACAAGTGGCCTTGGCATATCCTGACACTTCCAGGCCTCTTTCCCTGAACCACACTTCTCATTGCAGTTGATGTTGGTTGTGTTACTTTACATTCTGTCTGTAATGTTCACAGCATCATAATGGTGCCTGTGTGTCTCTTTTGGTAAAGTGTGAGGTCACCCATGTCCTCTTTACAAGTGTATGTCTTGTGTCTTGACTGACAGGCACTAGGACCTGTAGGAAACTCACCTACTGTCTCCAGCAGGCCAGATCAGCCCTCTTGGATAATCTCTCCAAATCCTTTAAAGTGTCCTGCAATGCTCCCCAGATGTTCTGTGAAACCAGCCAGGAGAGCTGAGCCCCAGAGTGGGAGCAGAAGCTTGACGTGCCAGCCTTGCAAGCTTGAGGTCTCAAAACTATCTTTGCACAGAGTTGCCTGAAGCCAAATGACAGTTTCTGGAATTTGGACACATGATACAGACTCAATATCTTCTGTCGGAGGGGTTGTCAGCATTGTTCATGAAAAAAATATTTTAAGGAAAAGAGCATTTGGCAATTTCTCTGAGTGGTAAACAAGCTAACAGAAATTAAACAGGACATTTACCAGTAAACTAGAGTCACTCAGCTTTTCCTCCCAGGACATTCTGTTCTTCTGAACCTTCATGATACATTCACCCAGAAGAATGAATGACCACAGGAAAGGGTTTCAGAAGACAATTTGCATGGATTTTAACCTCTTTAAAGTGACTTTTTTTTTTTAAACAATTTTTTTTATTGGGGGAGGGGAACAGTGTTGGGGAACTGGGGAAGGGGACAAGCCAAATTGTTCTTCAATCTCAGTTATGGAGGGCGCCAGTCACCATCTGGTTGTCCGTCAGCAGCTCGTGGCCTCTAAGATCAAGGTGCTATGTTCATCTTAGTTGCAGGTGGGCAGAGCCGCCATCCCATGCAGAAGTTGAATCAGCAGCCTTGTTGTTAAGAATACACGCTCTATCCACTGAGCCATTCTGTGGCAGCTCAGCTCAAGGTGCCGAGTTCAGTCTCAGTTGCAGGCAGGGGTAGTCCACCATTGAACAGGCAGTCTTGTTGTTAGGAGCATGTGCTCTCATCAGCTGAGCCATCCTGCCACCTGTTGGCAGCTAGCAGCAGCTCAGCTCGGGTGCAGATCAGTATCCCATGTGGGAATTGAACCGGTGGCCCTGTGTGCTCTTAAGCTAACTCTTAACCAACTGAGCCACTCGGCCAGCCCGTAAAGTGACTTTTTAAAAAACCTGGCTACTAACTTCTCACAAGGGATTGTGAGATATGAAAAATCATGACTCCAGTGACCTAGCCCAATCCTGTCCCAGCTGGGGGATTGTTTTTGAATAGAAAGCTGCTAATCGGCCTGTTCTTGGAACTGGCTGGGGAAAGCCCATTCTAAGGAGCCAAAAGCCTAGCTCTGGTTTAAAGTTGTCCATCAATCTGTCACTTGGGGGTGACTTAGACCCATGGGTACCATGCTTTCCCACCTGTGAAATAAAATCAGCCCTCCCTGTCAGGGGGCTAGTGTGGAGATTAATGAGATGCCACAAGATATGTAAACATGTTCAAAAACTATGAAGCATGATAAAAGTCAGGTGATAGGGTTATATACGAGTATAATTGGGCCCCTGACTGAAGAAAATAATGAAAGTAATGCTCTCTTTACATGAAAAAGTACTAAACTCTCTTTATGAGTCAGGCTCAGTGAGACATGCATACACACCCCTCACCTCCCACCCTTAACACACAGAAACCACTCTAGTATTTTAGCAAGTAGGGCTTAGAATGGAAACTTGGGCACTTATGTAATAGCACTGTTGGAAGGGCTGTGTTCTTGGCTGGGCATCCAGGAAGGACTTTAAAACACAAAATGCTACAGGACATGAGGCTCCATCTCTGAGGGCCCCACTGGAACTCTGTCGTCCACCATCCTAGGGGCTCTGGAAACCCAGATGCTGGAATGGAAATGGAGCAGGTGCTACTCAACAAACAAAATCAATCTAATCTGAATACATTGCTTATTGTCACACATCTAAGTTGGAGCAGAAAATGGCTCTGCCTCACTCTGCCCTCCAAATCTCCCACCAATACAATAATTTGGTAGAATGTAATTCATATCCAACACCTCAGCTGAAAAACAAAGTGGGAAATATGGTTTGTAACTCCTTTCCAGCTAAGAGGAAGATGAATGGTGGGGAGCAAGCTAACCTCCAGTAAACTCTCTTAGGCTTCTTAATATTCATACAAAGCTTGTTCTAGTTGAAGTTTGAAAGCTAAAATCATTTCCCAGACTTCCTGAAGCTAAGATTAATTTCTGTATTATCAGGGCACAGGCTAAGAAATTCCCCCCAAATAGTAGTTTTTTTTTACCATTACTTTTATTAGTCTTCAGAGTAAGTAGATCATGAAGTGGTCCCCAGCCCAGATCCCTCTCACGTCCTCCACTGTCCCCTAGGTAAGGGGTGCATGTGTGCGTGCACATGCATGCCATGGATCCCTTCAGCAGTGTGGGAAGGTTATGGGTCCCATTTCAGAATAATACTTTTAAGTGTCTAAAATTAAACTCATAAGATTACAAAGGAAACTAACTTAATTGATAATTGTATTTCAGTGTAATTTGTAATCTTACATGTTTAATTTTATGTGCTTCTGTACTAGTATATTAAATAACAAGGTCTCACAGCAAGCCTCACAATTGTAATTTTGACGATATAATGAGTGTAAACATTTCAGTGTATTTGTAAAGACTCAATTACAATATGAAATTATCTAATTCTATTGATGATAAAAATCACAGGTTCTGTTACCTGTATCCAAACATGAAGGAGATGCTAAATTTCAGATAGGGATTAGTGAAAGTTAAGATGTAATTCTGCCATCCAAATTCATGAATTCCCCAAAGGGATGTGGACCAAGGTTAGGAGCCCCTGACTTGCGTGTCATCCCTCTCTGCACAGGCAAGGCCAGCTATTCTCCAGCCCTCAAGAAGGAAGGAAAGGAAGTGGGGATCAATAGGTTCCTTTAATGGGGTGACCACATTGTACATATCACTTCCACTCCCATCCAATTAGGCAAAACTTAGAAACATGCAACCCCTAGCTCCATGAGATGCCAGGAGATGTAGTCTATTTAGGCAGCATATGCCCAGAACAAAACTCCTGAAGCTCTATTACTAAGAAAACAAAGAAGGGAATGAATATTGGGGGCCAATTGGCAGTTTCTGCCACACTCTCTCACATCACAAATGTACAGATGATGACAAGTTCAAACTAGTTTAACGCCTTTGCACAGACTTAAGGCAATTTGCTTTCTTTGTTTGGAAAATACATGCTGCTTGTATTTCTCAAGCATCCTTTAAACTTACCAATTATTGAAATAGGTCTCTGTGGCTCCAGAAACCAAAAAATAAAGCTCTATTGTAGATTCATGCGGATCTAGCTGTGGCCTAATTTGGTTCTCCAGTTAATTGACCTGCCTGTGAGATAGCTGCAATAATACTGCTCACTATTATTGCTTTGCCACTGGAATCTAATTCATACTATACTTGATGATTTTTACACTGTAGCTGGCGGCAGAGTTTTCAAACTTTTGTTTCCATTTCCTCCAGAGGAGAAACCATCTTTACGTGGACTGATGGAGCCCCCTGAGCAACGTTGTGAAGCTCTTGAGGAAGTTACCCATATCCCTCCACCTCTTTCCATGTGTCGTTTAGGCATAGATACATGGTGGATCACTTTATGTGGTGGACAACTCCATGTATTTGAGACTACTCACTTGTAATGTGGTTCCATTTGGGGGCTCTAACTGGGCCATTGAAAATGGTCTCTGTGGGAGTAGGCCTAAAGGTTAAAGCTTACATCACATTCCAAAACCATTTTTATAGGAAATAAAAACTGAAGGAAAGAGAAGATACAGAGGATGCCCTTTAAAGTAGTAGCTAAGTCATTCAGCATGGAAGTATGAGATTAGCAGTGAAAATAAGAATTGGATAGGTATACTCTCAACTCCTGTCTCTCTATCTGTTTTCTACTCTCCTCCACTCTGTGGAAAGAAGAAAAACAGTAAAACTAGCCAGATTTTGTGAAATACAGCATGTATGCAGCAATGTCATAAATGATCCTGTAAGAGCTAAAATATCTGAGAAGCAATTTAAATAACTATTGACTCAACAGGAACCAACCGAGTTGTTTTTATGAACAAATCTAAATCTACCAGATACTTCAGGGCAGGTTTTGAAAAGAGGCCCCAAGACCTTTTTCTCTTACAGAGCTGTGTGTTTCTACATGTGCAAGCCTGGCCTGCAGTGGGTACGTTCCTGTCTGTGGCTGCCTCTAGTCACTCCAGAGAGCCCCGGCTAGGCTAGACACTTGCATTAAATGGTTCCCCAAGTGCTCCCTGACACATTTTCTCCTTTTGTTCCTCTATGTAAAGAATGCATATCTTAACTTCCACATTTACCTCAACTGGTTTGTTGGGTCCAAATTGCAGAAACTGGATCAGGTGAGTACTTGTTTGTAAGATGGCCCCCTGTACATACAAAACCCAGGTGGATGAAGCTTGATTATGCTCTCATATCCCTGATTCAGGGCTTCTGTGAGCCCTAGAAGGGTCTGGGCCTAATAGCAGCAAACAAAAGATAGTTAGCAACAAATGGGCCACATTGGGACTGTGGCTTTCGGGAATGATCCATTGAAATCTGGAGAACGAGGAGCAAATGGAATGCATAGAAGGGGTCTATTCAGAAAGCTAAAGTTGCAGAAACAGGAAAGTGTCTTATTTCCTCCAAGAACCTTTGGAAGATCTGGAGAAAATTTGATTTCAAAGCCTGACACCAGAGCTGAGGCATGGTTTTCAATTCACACAAGAATGAGCATGAGGTTGAAATAATCCTGATGAAGTCCTAGCAGCAAGGACATAACTCATCTCACCTGGCTGCACTGGGAGATCAAATGACCAGAAATGCTCCCCTCATGCCTGGGGTATCCGTCTGGCAGCCAGGTCCCATGTACTTCTTCAGACTCATCATTTTTTCCAGAGTGGACCTGAATCTGCATGCTGTGTGGAGCACAGCTGCCTGCTTACAAAACAATCTGACCATTGCCAGATGTGGGCACCTGGCCAGCTTTTACATAATTCAGACTTTTCTTTGCTCAAGATGGTACAATTTAAAAGAGCCTTAGAAGTTCTGTTTTAATCTGCCCTCCTCCTCCTCCCCACCTCCCTTCATACTTTTCTTCATCTCAGCAGCAAACTGTCTCACCCAAACATGTGGTGGCACTTTATTTTCTGTGCTGTACATCAATACATATGGCTGGAAAGCACAACACCATGCATTTCCCTTATGCTTGCTCAAAATTAAAATTAAAATAAATTGGAGGATCTGCTGTCAGTCTCTTGTTGCTCAGACCTGGTTTTCCACACACATCTTTCCCCCCTGAGGTGCCAGCTCTAGTATACCTGGTTGAGAAGCTCAGTACTCAGGGATGTGAGCAGAGGAATGAAAAGCCCAGCACAGTGGAAGCAGATCAATTTTATTTCTGTCATCAGAAGTAATCTTTTATCATTTAAAGTTACTCTTGTCATGTAAAAAGATCAAAGCACTGCACAGAGTGCTGTTAAATGAGTACCAACAAATTTATATATGAAAGTCAGGGCTGAGCTGGAACTTTCCTGCTGACCAAGCAGGGTCATAGGCTCTGTGAATTTTAATTCCCATTTCATTTCTTCATTCTAGTGACTCGATCACATTGCTTTCCACAAGGCTTCAAACCATGTCTGCTTTTGTCATCTGGACCTCATCTGAAAGACTATCAGGCAATAGAAGCCACCACTTGGCTCTGAAACAGTCACAGAGCACATGTGTTGAGGATATCTTTGGGAATGGCAAAATCCATCTCCTCACTCTCTCTCTCTACACACACACACACACACACACACACACACACACACACACACACTACAGTTGGCTCAGCCTCTCCCAGTTAGGACAGAATGTCAAGAAAAACCTAATGTATCAATTTTTTCTCCTTGTTAACTTCCTACACTGGAAGTAGCCAGCAGCATCTGCCACCCTTATATGAGAAATAGACTGCAAAGTTCTCTGCCATTGCATTGTATTGGGGTAAAGAGGCTTCAAGATTTACATACAATGTTGGTATTTACCTAGCAAATTCCAGGCACCTTACATTGGCCATGAATTTTTCTCTGAGTTATTTTACTACTGATAAATAATTGGGCTGACAAGTAACTATAACTGTTTTCCTCAGTTAGCCAATATTCAAAATATAGGGCCCATTACCATGAGCAGGCATTATGATAAGCCATTTCATATGCTATCTCATTGCCCCTTAGGGCAGCCCAGCTCTTTACTTTTTTCAAAACCCACACACGTTTTAAGGGACTGAAAATTGTTAAGAGAGGTTTTCTTTTAGTCTGAATTTGGAGCACGTGTATCTGAATGCCTGTTTCTCTAACAGGCCTAGAAGCAGGATGGATAGGGTACCTGGATTGATCAGCAACAGGAAAGCTGAGAACCATCCTCAAGATGTATGTTAAAGCTTGATTTTAGAGCTGGCCGAGTGGCGCGGTGGTTAAGCGCTGGCTTGGGAAGCCAGTGGCCCCTGTTCGGTCCCACATATGAGGGCCAGTGACACTGCCCTCAAAAAAAAAAAAAAAAAGAAGCTTGATTTTGCAGACCAGTTTCAGAGTGTGTTTAAATTCAGTGTAATCCCATCACCGATGTCAATGAAGCCCAGTAAACAAAGGAGAGGGAGGAAAATTATCTTGTCCAGAAGCCTGTCCACAAACTGGCCTTGGTTAGAAACTTGATTGCTATATTGAAAAACCCAAATAGCCATTCCATGATGAGAAAAATATTTCCTTGGTCAAAGTTAAACTGTTTACATAGTCAGATTCAAAATATAGGGCCCATGACCATGAGCAGGCATTATGATAAGTCATTTCATATGCTATCTCATTGCCCCTTAGGGAAGCCCACGAAAAAAGGTATGGTTATTTCCCATCCTTAGATGGATGAAAGAATATTAGACTGAGGCTGTTTCTAAAACCCAGTGGCCTTCTCTAATAGTTAAGTGTACGTGTCATCCTTCACGCACCCAGCTCCCATGATTAGGAGGCCCTGCTTTCTGATCCCACCTCTTGCCTCTCCAAAATCATTTTTAAGGGAAGTATTAGGAAAATTCTAAACTTGTGCTATTTCTCCATGATTTCTCCTTGCACCCACCCACCACAGAAAGAATTCAGCTTTGGTTTGTGGGATGATTGGTGCCTGATTTAATCCTGGGTTAAACTGGGGAGGAAGGCTGAAATATGGCAACTAGAAATAAAACTTGGAATCCCTTTTCCAACAGAAGCAGAATTTGAGGGAAAAAAATTTAAGCCTCTATACAAATGTCTTGGGAGAAGCAGACAGATGTGGAGGAAAGAACTGGAGCCCTGAATCACCACTTGCTGATGGTGCCATCTGAGTTTCAATTCTCTCATCTATAAAACAGAGGTGACATTAACCTTGAAAGTGGTTGGAGTACGAGGCTTATCCCCTTAAAGTTCGTAAAGTTTTTGATTCATGGTAAACAGTCAATAAAAGGTGACTTTTGTCATTCTTTTTTTTTCATAATGCAGGCAGTGGTTTGTTGTGGTTACTAGAATTTGGAGGGTTGTTTGTTTTAACCAGAAAATTCTAGTTGTTTCCATCTTCCATGTGGAAGATGTTTCTAAAACGTATGCATGCACTTATCTTCCTGCCATAGAGCTGAACACAATTGAATTTTTCTGTAACGATTAAGGATCTTACAGTGCCCTGGGCAATCATTCTGAGAGTAAAGCCTTCTCATCGTTCAGCACTTAGATGCAGATGTGGAAAATCTTACAGACCCAAGAATAGGCATTACCCCTACAAATTTGTCAGTTTTTTGTTTTAAATAAATCTCTGATATCAAGCACTTTACTAGGGTTTGCCTTTTACTTATCAAAGCAGATTGGGAACCATGTGTAGGGGTCGGTTGTGTTTCCAGTGGAAGGTTGGCTTCTAGCTAAGCCAGGTTTTGTTTTTTCATTTATGATGCACATTCATATATTCCAAATAGAGGGAAAGTTGCATCAACGGCAGAAACCCAATTTCAACTGAACCCAAGACCAGGGTGGGCCTTTGTAATCAGACTGAAGTCAAAACTTCTTAAAGTATCCCCAAATTTATTTGTAACACTAAGAACTTCCTAAGGAAAGGGGCAATGGAGAGATGGGAAGTGGGAAATCAGCCCATGTTTTTCTTATTAATTCCTTATGAGGATCTAGAGGGGATCAGTAACAAATTTTAGGAAAGTAGAGATGCATTTACAATAGTTTGGCCCAAGACAATTAGGTTCTGAGTTTAAACACTGAGGGGAGGAGTCTTGGTTTGACTCAGGATGAGTCAGCCACTGTGTGTCCCATACTCTGTGAAGCCTGTGACAGCTTCCTCTGGTGCCTTGAACACCAGACTACAGTCTTTACCAGACTACAGTCTGATGAGTTAAGTGTAAATGAGTCAGAAATATACAGATTGCATTTCCCTGAGAAAGTAGATCGCTTTAAAAATGAAGAGGAAAAGTGCTTGAGAAAATACATTATGGGTTTTGTCGAGGCCAAAAAGGATATAAACTACTTCAGATATTTTCTAAATGCCAAAAGAGCAAGCATTTCAATGCAAGTGCTTTATGGGGGTGTGTATACAGTCTTGTAAATGTATCAGCTTGGGAACCTCACCAAGATGATGTGCATTCATGCATCATCTAAGGCCAGGAAAGTGATTTTTGCAAACAGCCCAAAAGAAATACACAGACGAGATGCTGACGGCTATCAAACAGGGGAAACTAGAATTTAACTCAGTTTTCTGTGATAAATCCATTCCCACTCCACCACCATCACCCTTTTTTTGTTTAATATTTGGAGTTGAAAAATATCAAATGGGAGAATCAATGCAAACGTTTGCTATGTGATTTTGCCTGGCTAATAAACAAACAAGCAAACAAAAATACTTAAAGTTGCATGGCTGTAAATGGATTCTGTTGTAATCAGGCCAAATTTAAGAATCTTTCTAAATGTTGTTGACAAAATGGATGAAGGGGAAACCCAAAGAAGTTCTCTCCACAGCCAAGTGACCAAGTGATAAAATGCTGGTAAAACCCGAGGAGATCTGCTGCTCTCCCTCCCCTCGCCACTCACTATCTCCAGACCAGGGCTTCAAGAAGCAAGGAAATGCTTACTCTTAACCTACAAGGCCTGTCTTGGGACAGGCCCTTCATTATCTTCTGAATAATGAATTACCTACAATATCATACTTAGAGCTTGGTGGAGAGAATGCTACAAGGTGAGGATTCTAGAGGACAAACCGGGTGTATAGACAAACTATATGCACCTTCAGTTTGCCTTCCAGCCCCCCTAAATCCTCCAAATCCACCAAGAGCAGGCTTATCTGTAATTATCTCCTTGGTTCCCTCTCTCTCTCTCTCTCTCTCTGTCTACCCTCTCCCCCTTTCTTCTCCTCCTCCTTCTCCTTCTTCTTCTTCTTCTCCTTATTCTCATTGAGTCCTTTTTTCTCTCCCTCTCCCTGTCTCAATAGTCCCTTTAAGTCTTTTTCTTTTCCTGAATGTTTCTTCCCCTGTTTTTGTTCTTGATCGCTAACTTTTCCTGTGTCTGTCTTTATCTGCTTCTGTCTGTCTCACTTTCTCTTTCTCATCTGCCCCTATCCTTAGGAACAAAGGCCCATGCCCACACTTCTATTGGGTTGTCGGAAAGTCATGACATATTTTGTCTATGTTTTTCAAAGGTCATTTATTTATATAAAGAACAAAGATCAATCAATGATATTTTGCCCATTTTGTTCAATACCTTTTGCCATCTTTCAGTGAGCTTCATAATTCCTTGTTCATACAAGAACCTGTCTTTATTTGAAAAACTGAACAACGTGCTGATTTACAGCCTCCTCTGAATAGAATGTTATAACATGCAAGGAGTTTTGAAGAGAGCGAAACAAGGGGAAGTCTGATGATGCAAGGTCAGGCGAGTATGGTGGGTGTGGCAACACATCCCATCCTAGCTCCAATAATTTTTTTTTTTAATTCTTCTATTGTGAAATAAACTTTTTTTTTAAAGTTAGTTTCAGGTGTACAACACAGTGCAATAGTTATACTCTTTACCACTCAAAGTGACAACCTCCCTCCCCCAATTTGCCACCCCACTTCTCCCACACATATCATACATAACTATTACAATTCTTTTGACTCCCTTCCACAGTATAATCCACATCCTGTGATTATCTATATATTCAATTACAGTTGGTATACCATATTATACAATATCAATTTCAAGTATACAGTGCAGTGATCAACCTCTACTCCATTCATGAAATTGTCTCCCTAACAAGACACGTGACCATCTGACACTCCACAAAATGTTTACATTATTAATTATATTCCCCAAACTGTCTTTCATATCCGTGTGGGAATATTGTGGTTACCTATTTATGCTGTATAATCCCTTCCCCACACCCCTCCCAACTAACAACCATCAGTTTTTCCTCTATATCTATGAGACTGTTTCTGTTTACTTTGCTCATTCATTCAGTTTTTCAGATTTCACATATAAGTGAAATCATATGGTATTTGTCTTTCTCTGACTAACTTATTTCACATAACATAATAGTCTGTAGGTCCATCCATATCGTTGCAAATGGTACAATTTCATTCTTCTTTATAGCGGAGTAATACTCCATTGTATAAATGTACCACAGTTTCTTAATCCAGACATCTACCGATGGGCATTTCGGTTGTTTCCAAGTCTTGGCTATTGCAAATAGCACTGCAATAAACATAGGGGGGCATATACTTTTTTGAATTAGCGTCTTGGATTCTTCTGGGTAGATACCCAAAAGTGGAATTTCTGGGTCATATGGTAGTTCCATTACCAGTTTTCTGAGATACCTCCATACTGATTTCCATAATGGCTGCATCAATGTGCAGTCCCACCAACAGTGCCCCAAGGTTCCCTTTCCTCCACACCCTTGCCAACACTTGTTGTTTGTTGATTTATTGATGATAGCCATTCTGACCGGAGTGAGGTGGTATCTCATTGTGGTTTTTATTTGCATTTCTCTGATAATTAGTGAGGTTGAACATTTTTTCATATGCCTGCTGGCCATCTGCATGTCCTCTTCAGAGAAATGTCTCTTCATATCTTCTGCCCATTTTTTATTTGGGTTGTTTGTTTTTCTGGTGCTAAGTTGAATGAGTGTTTTGTAAGTTTTGGATATTGACCTCTTATCAGATATATTGTTGGCAAATATCTTCTCTCATTCAGTAAGCTGCCTTTTTGTTTTATTGATGATTCCCTTTGCTGTGAAAAAAAGTTTAAGTTTGATGTAATCCCATATGTTCATTTTTGCTTTTATTTCCCTTGCCCGAGGGAATATATCAGTAAAAATATATTCAGGGTAAAGTCTGCAAACTTACTCCCTATGTTTTCTTCTAGGAGTTTTATGGTTTCAGTCTTACATTTAAATATTTAATCCACTTTGACTTTGTTCTCATATATGGTGTAAGTAGGTGGTCCATTTTCATTTTTTTGCATGTGTCAGTACAATTTTCCGAGCACCATTTATTAAATAGACTATCTTTACTGCAATGTAAATTCTTGCTTCCATTGTCATAGATTAATGACCATATATGGATGGGTTTATTCCTGGGCTCTCTATTCTACTCCATTGGTCTATGTGTCTGTTTTTATGCCAGTACCATAATGTTTGATTACTGTAGTCTTCCAGTATGTTTTGATGTCAGGTAGTGTGATGCCTCCCACTTTGTTCTTATTTCTCATCATTGCCGTGTCTATTTGGGGTCTTTTGTGGTTCCATATAAATTTTAGGATTCTATGTTCTATTTCTGAGAAAAATATCCTTGGTAGTTTGATTGGAATTGCACTGAATCTATATATTGCATTAGGTAGTATTGACATTTTAACTATATTAATTCTTCCTATCTATGAACATGGTCTATATTTCCATTTATTTGTATCTTCTTTGATTTCTCTCTTCAGTGTCTCATAGTGTTCTGAGTACAGGTCTTTTACTTCTTTAGTTAAATTGATTCCTAGATATTTTATTGTTCTTGAAGCAATTGTAAAAGGGATTGATTTCCTGATTTCTTCTTCTGATTGTTTATTATTGCTGTATACAAATGCAACTTATTTCGGAATATTACTTTTCTATCCTGCTACCTTACTAATTTCGTTTATCAGTTCTAGCTTTTTTTTGGTGGAGTCTTTGGGATTCTCTCAATATAATATCATGTCATCTGCATATAGTGACAATTTTGCTTCCTCTTTTCCAATTTGGATGCCTTTTGGCTTTTTTTTTTTTTTTGAGGGCAGTGTCACTGGCCCTCATATGTGGGACTGAACCGGGGCCCTAGGCTTCCCAAACCAGTGCTTAACCACTGTGTCAGTCAGCTGGCCCTGGATGGCTTTTATTTCATTTTCTTGTCTGATTGCTGTGGCTAGAACTTCCAGAACTATGTTAAATAGAAATGGTGAAAGTGGGCAGCCTTGTCTTGTTCCTGATATTAAGGAGAAAGATTTTAGACTTTCCCCATTGAGTACGATGATTGCTATGGGCATATCATATATGGCCTTTGTTATGTTGAGAAATGATCCCTCTATTCCTACTTTGCTAAGAGTTTTTTATCATAAATTGCTGCTGGATTTTGTCAAATGCTTTTTCTGCCTCTATTGATATGATCATATGATTTTTATTTTTCAATTTGTTAATGTGATGTATTACATTAATTGATTTGCGGATATTGAACCAAGCTTGCATACCAGGAATAAATCTCACTTGATCGTGGTGTATGATCTTTTTAATGTGATGCTGAATTCAGTTTGCTAGTATTTTGTTGAGAATTTTTGCATCTATGTTCATTAGGGATATTGGCCTGTAGTTTTACATTTTTGTAATATCATTGTCTGACTTAGGAATCAGGGTGATAGTGGCTTCATAGAAAGAGTTTGGGAGCCTTCCATCCTTCTATATTTTTTGGAATAGTTTGAGGAGAATAGGTACTAATTCTTTTTTGAATGTTTTCTAAAATTCACCTGTGAAGCCATCTGGTCCAGGACTTTTGTTTGTTGGATTCCTGATTCAATTTCTTTGCTAGTAATCAGCCTGTTCAGAGTTTCTGTTTCTTCTTGGTTCAGAGTTGGTAGATTGTATGCTTCTAGAAATGTATCTATTTCTTCCAGATTGTCAAATTTCTTGGCATATATTTGCTCGTAGTATTTTCTTAAAATTTTCTGTATTTCTATGGGATCTGTTGTCACTTCTCTTCTTTTATTTCTGATTTTATTAATTTGGTCCTCTCTCTCTTTCTCTTGGTGAGTCTCGCTAAGCATTTGTCAATTTTTTTTATCTTTTCAAAGAAACCAACTCTTGGTTTCATTGATCTTTTGTATTGTTTTTTGTTTGTTTGTTTTGCCTCTATTTCATTTATTTCTGCTCTGGTCTTTATTATTTCCTTTCTTGTACTCCCTTTGGGCTTGTTTTGCTGTTCTTTTTCCAGTTCCCTTAGGTGTAAAATAGTCTGCTGATTTGAGATTGTTCTTCCTTATTTAGGTAGGCCTGCACTGCTATGAACTTCCCTCTTAGGACTGCTTTCACTGCATCCCAGAGATTTGGGGTCACGCCTCAGATAAACCTCATTGGCTACGATACTACTACTGTGCAAAGCTGGGGCTTAAGTTTCTTAACGTGGTTTATAACTCCAATTTCTTCACATGGTTTATAACTCCATTTTCACTTCTCTCGAGGTATTGTTTGAATTCCTCCTTGATCTCATTTTGACCAACTCACTATCTACGAGCATGTTATTTAGCCTCCATGTATTTGTAAGCTTTCCAGTTTTCTTTTTATAATTAATTTCTAGTTTCATAGCATTGTGGTCAGAGAAGTCACTTGATATGATTTCAATCTTCTTAAATTTGTTCAGACTTGTTCTGTGTCCTAACATGTGGTCTATCTTGGAAAGTATTACATGTGCACTTGAGAAAAATGTATATTCTGTAGCTTTGGGGTGAAATGCTCAAAAAATATCAATTAAATCCAGCTGGTCTAAAGTGTCATTTAAGGCCACTATGTCCGTGTTGATTTTCTGTCTGGAAGATCTGTCCATTGGTGACAAAGGGTTGTTGAAGTCCCCTACTATGATAGTGTTACTGTTGATCTCTGATATTATGTCTGTCAAAATCTGTTTCATGTATTTAAGAGCTCCTATGTTGGGTACATAGATGTTTACTGGGGTTATGTTCTCTTGTTGAATCAATCCCTTTATTATTATGTAGTGCCCTTCTTTTTTTTTTTTTATTGTAGTCTTCATTTTAAAGTCTATTTTGTCCAAAATAAGTATTGCTACTCCAGCTTTTTTTTCATTTCCATTTGAAATATCTTATTCCATCCCTTTGTTATTTGTATTTCTGGTCTTCCTGGGTTAGCTTGTTTTCCCCTTTCTTATGTTTAAAAAAGCCCTTTTAACATTTCCTGCAATGCTGCCTTAGTGGTAACGAACTACTTAAGCTTATTCTTTTCTGAGAAGCTCTTTATCTCTCCTTCAATTTTAAGTGATAGCCATGCTGGGTAGAGCAATCTTGGTTGTAGACCTTTATTTTGTGTCACTTTGAATATCTCCTGCCACTCCCTTCTGGCCTGCAGAGTTTCTGAAGAAAAGTCAACTGTTTGTCTTACGGGAGTTCCTTTGTATGTAACCTACTGTCTTTCTCTTGCTGCTTTTAGGATTCTGTCTTTGTCTTTAAGCTTTACCATTTTAACTATGATGTGTCTTGGTGTGGGCCTGTTTGGATTCAGCCTGTTCAGAACTCTCTGTACATCCTGGGCTTGTATGTCGATTTCCTTCACCAGGGTAGGGAAGTTTTCAGTCTTTATTTCTTAAAGTACATTCTCAATCCCTTGCTTCTTCTCTTCTCCTTCTGTTATTCCTATGATATGATGTTGTTGTGTTACATTTTGTCCCAGAGGTCTCTTAAACTATTTTCATTCTTTTTTATTCTGTTTTCTTTTTTCTTTTTCTCTTTTTTTGTTTTGCTGGGTAATTTCTGATATTTTGTCTTCCGATTCACTGATCTGCTCCTCTGCTTCATCTATTCTACTGGTGATTCTTTCGACTGTGTTCTTCATTTCAGTTATTATATTCTTTAGTTCTAACTGGTTGTTTTTTATGGTTTCCCTATCCTTCTTTATGTCCTCGCTAAGTTCCTTCAACATTCTTATCATCAGTGTTCTAAACTCTGTCTCTCAAAGATTGGATCCCTCTGTTTCATTTAGTTCCATTTCTAGAGTTTTCTTCTGATATTTTACTTGGGACATGTTTCTTTGTTAATTCATTCTGGCCGTCGTCCTGTGAATGCTTCAATGTATTAGACAGATCACCTAGAAAAAAGAGAGAAAAAAAATCTGGTGGGTGTGGCTCTCCATCCTCTTTAATCTGCAGACCACTTGCTCAGCAATAGAGTCTCTGGGCAACTCAGCACCAGCTATTGGGGGAAGAGCTTAATGTGTTATGCGCCAGCCTCCCTCTCAGGCTTGCAGTGAGCTTTCTGCAAATAGCTGCTGTGTGCTCTGGAACCGTGCTCACTACCAAAAAAAATTATCACAGTTTGTTGCAGGTTGTCCGCTGCTGCAAAAAAAAATCCCTCTGTGGCCTGCGGCAGTGTGGGCCAGGCACCAGAGGCTCAGGGTGCCTCTGGCAACACAGCTCTAGGTGGGTGGGGCAGGCCTCCAAACCACCACTTGATGTGGTCAGTGGCCCCCACCAAATCAGACCGGCATGTACTGTGCACCAGCAACCAGTCCACACAAACTTGCCAGGAAAGCCTCGATCAGATCATGCAGGCACAGAGCTCCTGGCCCAACACTCTCAGGAAAACTCCCCATCTCAGTCTGTCCCAATTAACTGCCCACAGATCAGGCTAAGCCCAACAGCCAATCCCCAGCCTGGCAACTCTGCACACACAGTGCGGAGAGCAGTGACCCAAGGCAGCTCATGTACTCTTGAGTCTCAGTGAACAGACTGATGCAGCTGGAGAGCACCCACCCTGCATTTCCCTGGCTATGCAGTATAAGCAGGGTGTAGGGTCGTGACCCAATGCATCCTGCGCATTCCTGAGTCTCATGGAACAGCCTGATGGAGCTGGAGGGAACCTGCCCAGCGTTTCCCTGGCAACGCAGCACAAGCAGGGCAGAGGATGGGAATCCAATGCCACATGCGCACGCACGCACGCATGCACGCATGCACTCCTTCAGCAATTTCACCAGACCAATTGGGTCCTGGATCTGACCCTCTGTGGGAGGGCCCAACCGTAAAAAAATGGCACCCTACTGTACACTACTCATGTGCAAACTCCACACCAGGGGATCAATGGTCCCACAACCTCCAGCTTCTGCACCAAAGGTGCTCAGCTCAGTTCACTCCTTCCCCACAGGCTCCTGAGCCCAGCTCATACAGCTACCCCCTCCAACTGGAACTGGGTGAGTGCTTACCGGCAAGTGAACCCATGCGCCGGCTCCACTAGTTCTCCAGTGGCCCTCAGCCTCACCAAGCTGAGCAAAGAGAGTCCTCACTAATTTCTACTGCCCGCTATCGTAGAACTGGTCTTCCTGGCAAAGGAACTCTGGGCTAGTGAGCTCAATGTGGGGCCAGAGGGTCTCTCCCCCAACCGGAGAAGCCTCCCCACAGCTGGGGCATCCCTCATGGGGCTCGCCCTCTCTCATCTGGGCCCCTCCTACCAGACTTGACGTGGCCTTCTCTTTAGATCCTTCGTTTAGAGATTCTGTTCATCTAGTGTTCAGGGGACTTCCGAAGTTAAATGTTGTATAAATTATTTGTAATTTTGATGTGATCCTGGGACACAGTTGGGAATGCATCCGTTAATTCCGCCATCTTAGATGCTTGTTTCTCCAATAATTTTTGATGGGTGATCAAACTTGTGTGTTTTCCTGCGTTGTGATGGATCACAACTCCTTCACAATTAACAAGTGCTGGACATTATTGGATGATGGATTCATTCAAACTGTCCAATTGCCAACAGTACACATTTGAATTGATTGTTTGGTTCCTTGGTAGGAGCTCAAAAATCACACCTTTAAAATCCCACCACACTGAGAGCATAACCTTTCTCTGATGAACGTCTGCTTTTGATGTCGTTTGAGGCAAATCATTACATGGGGATCAAGACGGTTTGTGCACCACATTGTTGTAAATAATCCACTTCTCATCACCAGTTATCAGTCACTCTGAATAAGCATCATTTTCCTCAAGTTTAATGACCATATTACAGATGTTTATACGCACCATCAAATGAACTTCTTTGAGTTCATGCGGAACCCAAATACCGAGCTTGCTGACGTATCCCATCTTCTTCAGGTGGTCGTGAATGCTTAAATGATGGATGTTCAATATTTCTACAATCTCTCATGTTGTGTAACATGGGTTTCACTCGATCAATGCCTTTATTTTGTTGTCATCCTCGTTGGGCCTCCCTGACTGAGGAGCGTCGTTGAGATCAAAATCACCAGCATGGAATTTCATGAACCAGATCGTTGGCACTGATATTCTTGTAGAGCATTGTCACCATAAACTTGATTCAACTTTTCACAAGTTAGACATGCGTTCTTCCCTTTATGGAAGTAAAACAGTAAAATATGGCAAAAATTCACAATTTGGTCTTCCATCTTGAATTTGTTGTAAAATCTCCAAAACTCAACAAATTGCTCAATTTTTTTTAAAAAAAAGTCAGCTGTCAAATGACATAGCAATAACATAGATGCAAATAACTCTAGTACTTCCAAAAATGAACTAGGCCATCTGTTACAAACATGCATCATGACTTTTATGACAAACCAATATTTAGGCAGAACCACCTTAATAGGAGCTGGCTTCTCCTTCTCCAAGTTTCAGTTGAGAAGGGATTCTTGTTTCTTCCTGATATTTTCTTTGTTTGGAGGAATCTGCATTGGTATACATTCTTGCCTCTCCCAGCTTCCATATTTGCTCCTCCCAATGGAAAAAGAATAGCCCAACAGGGGTGAAAGTGTATAGCAAGTCCTCATCCCTTCTGCCCATTAGAGGGTGTGCTCTGTTGCTTCTTCACATAGAGCTGCATGAGTCGGGTGGGTGCACGAGTGTGCTGGGACCCCTCCTTCCAGGGCTCAGTACAAGGATGGGCTAATCATCCTCAGAATCAGCTTTACTGGAAATGAAAGAGATCTTTCAGTGCTCCATCAGCATATTTTTACTTCTAATTTTTCAATTTGATTAGAAATTGGACAGGAACAAGGATGATGTTCATTAGACCCCCTCAAAGGCTGCCTGAGTCCTCACACTCCAGAGCCTTGACTCTTTAACCCAAAGTGCTCCAGAATGGGTCTCCACTCTGGTTTGCTACCTATCTTCACTTTTCAAATTTCCCTCCTCTTTATCCTAGCAGCCATTACTTTTGTTCAGTGATATCCAGTTCCCCTCTGCCTCCAGAACACAGAAAGGTTGCACATCCCCACATGCTTGAAATTAGGCCTTGGTCTTGCATTGTCTGATAAAATGTGATATGGGGATGACTGTTCTAGAAAGTTACCCAGACCACAGAGGAATTTTAATGCATGAGAAATACATCTTTATGGTTTCAAGGCCCTGATATTAGTGGGCTGCTTGTTATCACAGCATTACCTAACCCATCCTATGTAATACACTTTCTGTGTCTTGTCTCACTCAGTTTTAAATTTCTGTGTCTCAACTCTGGTTTCATCTTTTTACTCATGTATCTCCATTTACTTTTCTTACTCTGCTCCTCTAGCTCACCTGGGTTTCACTTTTTCCCCTTTATTATAAACATGAATTTGTATTTATAATTAACATAAATAATTGGCTTTTATTTACAGCAAAGATGGAAAAGCATAATTTGAAGAAGGGAACATTCAACACCGATATTAAAAAAAATACTTTAAGCCCAATAGTCTCAAATACTTTAAGTCTAGAATAAAAAAAAATAAAAAATAAAAAACAGAGAAAGAATGTGTACTATTTTTTTTTTTTTTTTTTTGAGATCAGTGTCACTGGCCCTCATATGTGGGACCCGAACCGGGGCCGCCGGCTTCCCAAGCCAGCACTTAACCACCACGCCACTTGGCCAGCACAGAATGTGTACTATTCTTTCATCTCAGGAATCAATAAGGAAAGGGGTGTTCCCAAAGTCTTAACCAGTCTGAAATTTAAGTCCATTGGAAGAGAGGAATGGACACACTTCTTGGACAAACTGGAAAGTGGCTACCAAGCTGCATGTAGCCTTTGAAATATTGAATCCCTCAATGTGTTAAGAAAAAAAAAAAAAAGGAAGAGAGTAGAGTGGCATTTCAGAAGTTATTATCGAAGTCAATTCTTCCTGATGAAAACTGTACAACTCAGAAGCAAGTGAGAAATTTCAGGGAGGAAAAACAGTATTCTCCCTCCTTCTCAATTCAGTAGCCTTATATTCCCAGCAGGACACAAACCACATGTTGGTGTTGTGGATAAATTCTGAAAAGCATCTGAGGATAAGTGTTTAATTATACTTGGCATGACTATACCATTTTACTCTTAATACAGGAAATCCCCCAACTATTAACTACATTCAACCTTGACAGACCGAATGAGAGCCTTTCTGGCTGCCCTTTCCAGGACAGTAGGGAACGACTTCCTTTCTGGGGCAACTGAACGCAAATCCTTATTATGTGGTTCCCTTTGGTTAGAGCCCAGGTGGACACCCCTCCCCACCACCACCACCACCACCACCACACCCTCAGTGCCACTAAATAAAAGAATTAAACCTGTTTCAAGCCAAATCCCATAGCATGTGTCTGGAAGTTTAAGATAGCTTGGTAAATGAAAAGGAACCCCCAAGGTTTTCTCCCAGACATTCTGAAATTCTTATCTTGGGTAACACAGTGATCTCTGACTGATAGGCAGAGGGTAGCAATTATGGGGCCAGCCCCAGGCAGAACCAAGGTAGCTAGAACACTGTGCCTCCACTTTTTTAAAAAACATGCTCCTGACGGATGATTCAGTATTTTATACACTCTTTTAAGGTTTATTAAATATCAAAACAAGCTTTGGGTTGAAATCCCATCACAGTTGGGTTGTTACAACTCTTTACAACTCATAACAACTCATCACAAGTGAGTTGTTAGATACTATCTACTACCTCTTCTTGAGAACCACTGTGTTAAGATTTCTATCCCTTTTCTTATTAATGGTTTTTACTTCATTGTTTTCAACATCTCTCTATCTATACTTATTGATTGCTATGCTGGATATGAGGTGTTAAATACATAGAGTAGAATAAATCATGATCTTTGCTCTAGAGCAGGGGTTGGCAAACTGCGGCTCACAAGCCACATGTGACTCTTTGGGTATGGTCCATCTCAAAAGTTTGCCGACCCCTGAAAGAGCCAATCCTGTCCTTCATAGTTTTGTGAGACCTATAGAACAAATGAAATCACCATTATGTAAATAATATCCTTTAAAAATTGTATACATGAAACTATTATAGTTTTATTTTTATTTTCAATTTTACTTCAGAGCCACATGTATGTACTCAAAGAGCCACATGTGCCAACCTCTAGCAGCTCTTCCATCTCAAAAGTTTGCTGACCCATGCTCTAAAGGAAGATAAACAGAGACAATTTTAACAGACTGTAGTAAATCCTATGGTAAATGTGTGTGCACTGACTCAGGACCCGCACCTGTCACAAAGGCAGTGGGATGGGGAGCAGGGAAGATTTCCTCAAGGAATGGAAGCCTTGTCGCACTATCCACCTCCTAAACAAATCTACTCACCAACCCTTCAAAGATGAAAATAAAAATCATAAAAGTTTCACAAAAATCATTGAACCTTAAGTATCTTTATTCAGTATCTTTAAATGTAGTTTTCCCTACATTTAAAATGCAGAAATTTGAGGTTTGTAAAGATCAGCCACTTGCCCATGGTCACACCATGAACAGGAACAGCTTTCTCTAATCTACATGGCATTAGCTGGGATGACTAACTGGAGCAGGATGATCCACTTGTAAGATGGCTGGCTCCCAAGCTTGCTATTGGCTGGTGGTAGCCCAGCCTCACTATGTGGGCCTCTCCACAGGGCTTCTTGGGATTCCTCATGGCATGGCAGCTGAGTTCAAAAAGCAAGTGTTCTGAGAGACAGGAAGTGGAAGCTGCCAATTTCTTAAGGCCTGGTCCTAGGGATGGGTATGGCTTTGCTTCTGCCATATTCTAGTCATCCAAAATTCAAGGCAGAGGGTTCATAGACCTCACCTGTCAGTGGGAGGAATGGCAAAGAAATTTTAACCATCACTTATTTGCTACATCTGCCTAAGTGATTTTGCATTTTGGTAGATGTTAAAGACTTAGAAAAAATAAAAAATAATAAGTACAAAAATAATGGGAGTAGCTTGTTGGTGGCCTTTGGCATTTGTGCTACAGGCTGCTGTAAGCTCCTTTGAGAGGCTTTCAGGCAACAGCCAACTGCTGAAGACAAAAGGAAGAAGAGCAGAAAAAGGTGGCGTTTTCCCAGGTAATGAAGTTACCCTCACAGCCACGGGGCCCACACTTAGCTGTATGTTAGCATAACCTGACACCCTTCATAAAAATATAGATTTCCAGCACCGCCTCATAGAGATTAAATCACACTTCTTAGAAATGACAGAAAATTAATTTTAAGAATGTCCCTTGGTGATTATGAGGCAGTTCTGCAGTCAATCCTGTTTGCAAATTCAGACCGAATCCCAACATCCCTAGCACTGGCCTTGCATGAGTTTATAGATGTTTCTAAAATGATGAGATTGAAGTCCATTCCTCTCCCCTCCCCAATTATAAATTCTGCTTTGGCTGTGAAAAATAGTCATGGCTGTTTTTGGTCCAAGAGCTCTGTGTGGGAGATACCAAGACAACTAAGGCTATAGAGCCCAGTAGAAGGGACTGAATGAACTGTCTTACTTTTGGATTCCAGAATAATTATTTTAAAATTCATTCATGCTGTTACATGAGTCAATTCATTCTTGTCTATTGCTGAGTAGTATTCCATTGTATGAATAGATAACAATTTGCTTCTCCATTCATCTGTGGGTGGTATTGGGGAAATAATCAGGCCGACAAAAAGATCCCTCCATACCAATAGAAAAATAGAAAACATACTTGATTATTGAGGAAATATTAATAAGTTTATGTTGGGAGCCATCAGCACCCCCATATGTGACAAGGTTTCATGGTCGGTTATAGTCTCCACTCCTGTGAACCCATGTCTTTCCTCTACATCAGATCCTATAGGAGACAGTACTCTCACTGCATTTATGGCAAGTTCCTGTGATACCCCAATGAGCTAACTATGCAGCCAAAGATGGGTAAGATCTCCTAGAAAAGAGGGGAGACAACGTAAGCCAGGCAGTAGTTCCATGGGAACCCCTGAACTGAGATATTGGGGACTCAAGCCTCTTGGAAACTGAGGCACAGACCTCTGGCCACATAGGCCAGAAAAGTCTGGCTGTGAGAAACTGATGATAACATCAGCCCCTGAGCTAATTTGCCTAAGATAATCACAGTGAAAAGTCTCCCTAAAGACCAAAGGTCTCCAGGGCATGAAAGTTCCGATAAGAGACACTTACTGACCATGAGCTGTGTTAATCAAAACCCTTGTTTGAATTCTTTGCCTAGTGCCTTGTTGCAGCAACGGATACTGAAGCTTTGACTAAGAAACAGATGCTACCTTTGTAGGATAAGAGAGGTATGAGACCCCTTTGATTACTAGGTATTGTATTTACTAAGGAATAGACTTTGGACTCAGCCACTCCTAGTCTCTCGGTAATAGCTCAAGTATACGCACTGTGAGTCTTACGATTGTGTATTAGCTGCCGGAATTTGGGATAGTTATTAGATAATCATGGTAACCATTCTTTAGGTGATAAGTAGAAATTGAGTTTGGGCACAAGGAGAACATCATATTAAAAGATAAGATAATCCTTAAACGTAGAATAGGTCACAGTTTACCCTGGAGAGAACAATTACAAGGAAGTAAAGACTGTGAAAGCCCTGAGAAAGAAAAAACATCAAACTCATGTAAAACATAACTTGTAATTGAGGTAATGGTCAAGAGTACCCATAAAAGGGGGACATGCTGTAGCAATAAATTGAGACACTCTTGCGAAACTCCTTCTGGTGTCTCTACTCTCTTCTTTTTTTTCCTCGCCGATTCCGTCCCACCCAAGGGAATCCCTGGACTCCGCTGAGGCTGGACCCCCGCAAGTTTATATGCATGTAAGGCAGCCCAAAATGACTACAAAGTTAGAGGAAAATCTGACATATTTTGTGCACAAAAGGAGAAGAACAATAACTTTTCTTATCTTTCAAAGACTAAACAACCACTTCTTACCACATTTCCCCTGAGAGCCTGGAGCAAATTCCTGAGTTCTATTTGGCAGGGCTAGAGAAATACCTTAATGTTGTAACACTGGAGACCGGCTCACTACTTAGAGAAATGTACTCCTATTCCAAACAGAACCAGGATTCAGATTCACTATGTGAACAAAAATATCTAAAACACAGTCACTAATATCACAAGACCCTAAAATGGAGTCAGGAGGTCAAGAGGGGAGCCAGACTGACACACATCCACACCCAGGTGAGGTTTGGATTCTTGGACTTTCTGCTTGCAGTAGAAACACATCCTGGAACTTGCCCATTCCCTTTATTTCCATGTCAACATTTACCTCAGAGGTGCATCATTCAGACTTGTCCAATACTTTTTGAATGAGCTATGTTAAATACCCAGTAGGAAAAGTTTCCTTTGTTCCAGCTTGTGGTTTCTGCCTTCTAAGCTCCATCTTTGTCTTCCTCAGAGTATCCTTTAGATTGCTGCCTTCCTGGTTGCAACTTCTTTTGATTAAGTAAATTTGATTTTGATCAACAACCATGTCTTTAAGAAAACATTCTAAGATGAGGAGAAAAGGGCAATGGTCTCTTTGCCCTTCATAAATGAATAAAATAATTTTCATTTACACTTACAATTAACATTTGGGTTGTTTCATGTTTTTGGCTCTTTCAAACAAAGCTGCTGAGAACATTCACATATTAGACATATGTTTCTGTTTCTCTTGAATAAGGACTTAGGAGTAGAAATGATGAGCTGGGTCAGAGACTAGGTGTATGTTTAACTTTTAAAGAAACTGCCAAAAAGTTTCCCAAAGTGGCTGTACCATTTCACATTCCCACAAGCAGAATGAAAATTCCAGTTGCTCCACATCCTCACCAACATTTGGCATGCTCAGTTTTTAAAAATTGTAAACAATTTAATGAGTGTGCAGTGGTATTTCATTGTACATTTAATTTGTCTTTCCCTGATATAAGTTATGTTGAGCATCACTTCATGTGCTTACTAGACATTTGTGTATCTTCTTTTGTAAGTGTCCAAATCTTTTACCCATTTGTTTTCATTGGGCTGTTTGTAATTGATTTGTAAGAGTTCTTAATATATTCTCTGTACAAATCCCTTGTCTGATATTTTCTCCCAGTCTGAGGCTTGCTTTATCATGTTCTTAATGGTATCTCTGGATATAAATAGGGTTTAATTTTGATGAAGCCCAATTAATTAAAAGTAAAACTGAACTCAGACTTCTGGCCTCCAGAACTGGGAGACAATAGATTTCTATTGGTTTAAGCCATGAAGTTGGTGGTGATTTTTATAGCTGCTCCAGGAAAATAACACACCCATTATGCTAGTTTGGCTCTATCCTTTGCATGAGTGATTCAGGGGTTAAGTTGAAGCCTGTGTAGATTTATACATAGGATTAAGGGATCCTGTGTCTTGGTTTTCCTTTCAAGGCCTCTTTTTTCATCTGCAGGGGCTCTTTTCCTAGTTCCTCTGGAAAGAGAGATGGAGTTTCTATTTAAATTTTAGGCTTTCCATGGCTGGGACCTGCTGTTTGTGGGGTCATTTCTCCAAGTTGGACATCTCTTCACAATATGCCTGCTTTTGTTTACTTTTCAGAGTCCTCAAATAGTGTGTTTCCCAGAGTTTTTAGTTGTAATTAGTGAATGGGAAGAGGTGGGCTACTCTGCATGGTGGAACAGGAACCCCAGTCCCACCATGAGCAACAAAGGCCAAGCATCTTCCTGTAGGGCATTAGAAAGAGCCTACCCAGAATAACCCTAGCATTATTCGTTCAGCTCCATGGCCTGTCCTAAAACACTTAGCCTGGGAGAGGTGAAAGCAAGTGGACAAAATTTCAGATTCAACTAATAAGAGGTGTGAGCAACAAATATGGTAGTATTTATCTGCTCTACTTCTCCTTCCTCTTTTCTAGTGAACTGTCTGTTCTAATGAATGTTTAAATAAAAAAGAAAATTATTACAGTAAAAGACACATTTCCATTAATCCCCTCAAAATGATCCCCCTTGCTTCGAACACACTTATCCCATCATTCATGACACTTTCTAAAGCAGTTCTGGAAGTCCTCTTTTATGAATTCTTTAATTGTGCTGTCATGGTTGCCTCGATGTGCTGAATTGATTCAAAACGTTTACCTTTCATGGTCATTTTGACTTTGGGGAAGAGCCAGAAGTCACATGATGCCAGATCTGATGAATAAGGTGCATGAGGAACACCATAATGGTTTTTTGGTTATTTATTTATTTATTTATTCATTCATTTTATTGGGGAATTGTGGAAGGGGAACATTGTGTTTTTCCAGGACCCATTAGCTCCAAGTCAAGCGGTTGTCCTTCAATCTTAACTGTGGAGAGTGCAATTTCAGCTCCAAGTAGTCCAGTCACTGCTTTCAATCTAGTTGCGCGGGCGTGGGGTGGGCAGCCCACCATCCCATGTGGGAGTCAAACCAGCAACCTTGTTGTTAAGAGCATGAATTCTCACCAGCTGAGCCATCCAGCAATTCATTGGCAATTCAGCTCAGGCACAGATCACTGGACCATGTGGGAATCGAACCAGCAACCCAGTGGCCCAGACCTCATGCTCTTCATCAACTGCATCACCCAGCTGTCCCCTCACACCATAATATATTTTTAATTAATTAATTAATTTTTAAAAAATTAGTTTCAGGTGTAAAACACAGTACAATAATTATATTTTTTACCCCTCAAAGTGACAATATCCTCTCCTCCAATCTGCCAACCCACTCCTTTCCTCCCCCGATATCATACATATCTATTACAATTCTATTGACTCAACTCCTACACTGTAGTCCACATCCCATAACTACATATATATTCAATTATAGTTGACATACAATATGATACAACATCAGCTTCAGGTGTACAGTCCTGTGATCAAGCCTCTACCCCATCCAAGAAGAAGTCTTTCTAACAAGACATGTGGCCATGTGACACCCTACAAAATATTTACATTATTAATTATATTCTCCAAACTGTATTTCATGTCCCTGTGTCAATATTATAGTTACCTATTTATGCTGTCTAATCCCTTCCCCTTCTCACTCATCCCCACATCCCTCCTAATTAGCAACCTTCAGTTTTTCCTCTATATCTCTGCAACTATTCCTGTTTCCTTTGCTCATTCATTCAGGTTTTTAGATTCCACATATAAGTGAGATTATATGGTATTTGTTTTTCTCCAACTGACTTATTTCACTTAACATAATGTTCTCTAGGTCCATCCATATCATTACAAAAAGAAGATTTCATTCTTCTTTATAGCAGAGTAATACTCCATTGTATAAATGTACCACAGTTTCTTAATCCAGTCATCTACTGATGGGTATTTTGATACTTTTGAAGTCTTGTCTATTGTAAATAGCGCTGCAATAAACATAGGGGGGCATATATTTTTTCCAATTAGCATCTTGGGTTTTTCTGGATAGATACCCAAGAGTGGAATTGCTGGGTCATATGGTAGTTCCATTTCCAGTTTTTTGAGATGCCTCCATACTGATTTCCATAATGGCTGCACCAATGTGCAGTCCCACCAACACTGCGCCAGGATTCACTTTCCTACACACCCTGGCCAACACTTGTTGTTTGTTGATTTATTGATGATAGCCATTCTGACTGGGGAGAGATGGTAACTCATTGTGGTTTTTATTTGCATTTCTCTGATGATTAGTGAGGTTGAACATTTTTTCATATGCTTGTTGGCCATCTGTATGTCCTCTTTAGATAAATGTCTCTTCATATCCTCTGCCCATTTTTGATTGGGTTGTTTGTTTTTCTGGTGCAGAGTTGAATGAGTGTTTTATAAGTTTTGAATATTGACCCCTTATCAGAAATATCGTTGGCAAATATCTTCTCCCATTCAGTAGGCTGCCTTTTTGTTTTAGTGATGATTTCCTTTGCTGCGAAAAAACGTTTCAGTTTGATGTAATCCCATATGTTCATTTCATTTTTTCTTTTATTTCCCTTCCCCAAGGGGATATATCAATAAAAATATTACTCAAGGTAATGTCTGCAAATTTACTCTCTATGTCTTCTTATAAGAATTTTTGGTTTCAGGTCTTACATTTAAGTCTTTAATACATTTGGAATTTGTTCCCGTATGTGGTATAAGTAGTCCATTTTCATTTTTTTGCACGTGTCAGTCCAATTTTCCCAGCACCATTTATTAAACAGACTACCTTTACTCCAATGTAAATTCTTACTTCCATTGTCATAGATTAAATGACCATATATGAATGGGTATATTTCTGGGCTCTCTGTTCTGTTCCATTGATCTATGTGTCTGTTTTTATGCCACTACTATACTGTTTTGATTATTATAGTCTTGTAGTATGATTTTATGTCCCATAGCGTGATACCTACCACTTTGTTCTTATTTCTCAAGATTGCCATCGCTATTCTGGGTCTTTTATGGTTCCATATGAATTTTAGGATTCTATGTTTTATTTTTGAGAAAAATTGTCCTTGGTAGTTTCATAGGAATTTCATTGAATCAATATATTGCCTTAGGTAGAATTGACATTTTAACTATATAATACTTCCTATCATGAACATGGTATGTGTTTCCATTTATTTGTATCTTTGAATTCTCTCTTCAGTGTCTTATAATTTTCTGAGTACAGGTCTTTTACTTCTTTGGTTAAATTTATTCATGGATATTTTATTGTTTTTGAAACAATTATAAATGGGATTGATTTACTTATTTCTTTTTCTGATAGCTTATTATTGGTGTATACAAATGCAACTGATTTCTGAATATTAATTTTGTATCCTGCTACCTTACTAAATTCGTTTATCAGTTCTAACAGTTATTTGGTAGAGCCTTTGGTATTCTCTCTATATAGTATCATGTCATCTGCATATAATGACAATTTTACTTCCTCCTTCCCAATTTGGATGCGTTTCATTTCATTTTCTTGTCTGATTGCTGTGGCTAGAACTTCCAGAACTATGTTGAATAGAAGTGGTGAAAGTGGACAGCGCTGTCTTGTTCCTGATCTTAAGGGGAAAGATTTTAGCCTTTCCCTATTGAGTACGATGTTTGCTGTGGGCTTATCATATATGGCCTTTATTATGTTGAAACATGATCCCTCTATTCCTACTTTGCTAAGAGTTTTTATCATAAATGGCTGCTGGATATTGTCAAATGCTTTTTCTGCATCTATTAATATGATCATATGATTTTTATTTTTCATTTTGTTAATGTGATATATTACATTAATTGATTTGTGGATATTGTACCAACCTTGCATATCAAGAATGAATTCCACTTGATCGTGGTATATGATCGTTTTATGTGATGCTGAATTCAGTTTGCTAGTATTTTGTTGAAGATTTTTGCATCTATGTTCATTGGGAATATTCACCTGTAGTTTTCTTTTTTCATACTATCTTTGTTGGATTTTGGGATCAAAGTAAAGCGGCCTCAAAAAATGTGCTTGGGAGCCTTCCCTCCTTCTGTATTTTTTTGGAATATTTTGAGGAGAATAGGTATTCATTCTTTTTTGGATGTTTTGTGAAATTCACCTGTGAAACCATCTGGTCCAGGACTATTGTTTGTTGAAAGCTTGTTGATTCCTGATTCAATTTCCTTGGTAGTAATCAGTCTGTTCAGAGTTTCTGTTTCTTCTTGGTTCAGACTTTGTAGATTGTATGCTCCTGGAATGTATCCATTTCTTCCAGATTGTCAAATTTGTTGGCATATAGTTGCTCATAGTAGTTACTTAAAATTTTCTGTATTTCTGTGGTTATCTGTTGTCACTACTACTCTTTCATTTCTGATTTTATTAACTTGGGTCCTCTCTGTCTCTTTTCTTCGTGCGTCTGGCTAAGGGTTTGTCGACTTTATTTATCTCTTCAAAAAACAAACTCTTGGTTTCATTGATGTTTTGAAAAATTTTTTTTTTTGGGTCTCTATTTCATTTATTTCTACTCTGGTCTTTATTATTTCTTTCCTTGTACTCCTTTTGGCTTGTTTTGCTGTTCTTTTTCCAGTTCCCTTACATGTAAAGATAGTCTGTTGATTTGAGATTTTTCTTCCTTCTTTAGGTAGGCCTGCATTGCTATGAATTTACCTCTTAGGACTGCTTTCACTGCATCCCATAGATTTTAGGTTGCTGTGTTTTCATTTTCCTTTGTTTCAGATAGCTTTTGATTTCTTCCTTGATCTCATTTTTGACCCACTAGTTATGTAGTAGCATGTTATTCAGCCTCCATTTATTTGTGTGCTTTCCAGACTACTTCTTATAATTGATGTCTAGTTTCATAGCATTGTGGTTGGAGAAGACACATGATATGATTTCAATGTTCTTAAATTTATTGAGACTTGTTTTGTGGCATAACGTGTGGTCTATCTTGGAAAAAGTTCCATGTGCACTTGAGAAGAATGCGTATTCTTTTGCTTTGGGGTGAAATGCTCTGAAAATATTGATTAAATCCAGCTGGTCTAAAGTGTCTTTAAGGCCACTGTTTCCATGTTGATATTTTCTCTGGAGGATCTGTCCATTAGTACAATGGGATGTTGAAGTCCCCTACTACAATAATGTTACTGTTGATCTCTGTCTTTAGTCTGTAAATATCTGTTTTATATATTTAGGAACTCCTATGTTGGGTGGATAGATGTTTACTAGGATTATGTCCCCTTGCTGAATCGATTCCTTTATTATTATGTAATGCCCTTCTTTGTCTTTTATGGTAGTCTTCATTTTAAAGTCTATTTTGTCTGAAATAAGTATTGCTACTCCAGCTTTTTTCTCATTTCCTTTTGCATGAAATATTTTATTCCATCCCTTTACTTTTAGTCTGTGTGTGTCTTTTGATCTGAAATGAGTCTCTTGTAGACAGCATATGTATGGTTCGTGTTTTCTTATCCACTGAGCTACTCTATGTCTTTTGATTGGAGTATTTAGCCCATTCACATTTAAGCCGCTCACTTTTTTTTTTTAGAGGGCAGTGTCACTGGCTTTCATATGTGGGATCCGAACCGGGGTTGCTGGTGTCCCTAGCAAATTCTTAACCACTGCACCACTCGGCCGGCCCCCCATTCACATTTAAAGTGATTATTGATAGGTGCATGGTTGTTGCCATTTTGTTATTTGTATTTCTGGTCTTCCTGGGTTCACTTGTTTTCCCCTTTCTTCTGTTTGAAAAAGCCCTTTTGACATTTCCTGCAATTCTGGCTTGGTGGTAATGAATTCCTTTAGCTTATTCTTCTCTGAGAAGCTCTTTATGTCTCCTTCAATTTTAAGTGATAGCCATTCTGGTAGAGCAATCTTGGTTGTAGGCCTTTGTTTTGCATCACTTTCAATATTTCCTGCCACTCACTTTTTGCCTTCAGAGTTTCTGCAAAAAAAGTCAGCCGTTTTTCTTATGGGAGTTCCTTTGTATGTAACTTGCTATCTTTCTCTTGCTGCTTTTTGGATTCTGTCTTTGTCTTTAAACTTTGTCATTTTAACTATGATGTATCTTGGTGTGGTCCTGTTTGGGTTCAGCTTATTTGGAACTCTCTGCGCTTCCTGGGCTTGTAAGTCGATTTCCTTCACCAGGTAGGGAAGTTTTTGCTCATTATTTCTTCAAATACATTCTCGATTCCTTGCTTCTTCTTTTCTCCTTCTGGTACTCCTATGATTTAAATGTTGTTTTACTTCACTTTGTCCCGCAGGTCTCTTAAACTATTTTCATTGTTTTTTATTCTTTTTCTTTCTGTTGTTCCAAATGGGTGATTTCTGCTATTTTGTCTTCTAAATAGTGATCTGATCCTCTGCTTCATCTAATCTGCTGATGATTCCTTTGAGTGCGTTCTGTATTTCAGTTATTGTATTCTTTAGTTATAACCGGTTGGTTTTTACCTTCTTTATGTCCTCACTAAGTTCCTTAAACATTCTTATCATCAGTATTCTAAACTCTGTCTCTGAAAGGTTGGATACCTCTATTTCATTGAGTTCCATTTCTAGGGTTTTTTTTTCTGATCTTTTACTTGGGACATGTTTCTTTGTTTCTTCATTCTGGCTGTTGCTCTGTGATTGCTTCAATTTATTGGATAGATCACCGATGCCTCTCAGTTGTTGCTGGGTGCTCTTGTAGTATGTCCTTTATATTCAGATTGCACAGTGTCTGTATTCTCCTGTTCTGTGTATTCCAGAGGTGTTGCTGTTGAAGTTGTTCTTTAATTGCTTTTGGCTTGTCAGAGGGTGGCATTGATCCTCAGACTGATTATCTTGGAGAATTAGTTCTTTTCACAGTGTATGAGATGCTGTGTGGAGGTCTACCCCCTCAGAGAAGGCCAAGCGTTCTCTGAGACTGTGGGCTCTTTTGCCTGTGGAAAATTTCCTTTGAGAGTACCACTTGTAGGTTCAACCAGGTAGTACTCTGATTTTGTCTAACACTGGTCTCTGGGTGTATTGGTTCTGAGGTCTCTTGGGTGGAGCTTCCATTCAGAGCCATTTTAGGCCTACCTATTACCAGTCCATAACTACCTGGTAGGTGCCTCAAACTGTATACAGTTTCCTGCTGCCTGTACTGGACCTGGGGTCATGTGGGGATTGTCTCTGTGTGAACTGAAGCTGGCTGCCCCCAACATTGGTCCTGAAGCAGTTTAGGAGAAGGCCCAGGGCCCCCTAGGCCTGTTGCCACCTGTCAGATGCTGGTAAGGCCCACCTATTGAAAGAGGCTCTTTAGGGGTGTGTATCTGGCTATTTAACCTGGTGTTGAGAGTGCCTCTGTGATGTGGAACTAGCTTGGCAAGATGGAGTTAAAGTGAGTTATGTGATGTGATTGGTAGTTTTTAAGACGTTAATCCAGAGGTCTTACACCAATATGTGGCCTGTGACTTCCTTGTATAATGTCCCAAGGGCACTACACCCAGCCTCCACCTTGTGCTCACAGATTCACAAAAGCTGCTCCTGAATGGCTGTGTTGCATGTTTGTGGTCACTAACACCACAAAGATGACCCCAGGGCTCTGCAGACCACCTTCTGTTGTAACAAAACCTTTTCCACAGTTTTTGGGGATGGGGCCAGTCACCCCCGTTCCCTGATTGCCCCTTGCAATCCATCTATAGGTGGGCAAGGTGGTGTTACAGGTGCGTAAAGGCTGTGATCAGTAGTTTCTACAAATTGAGTGTAGTCTCATCTTCTGGAACAGTGCTAGGTCCATGTCCACTTCAGAAAACAAAAACAAAGCAAGGCAATCCAACAACACCAAAAAAGAAATACACTCCCACAGAATCTCGATAAGCAATGATCAGACAGGAGAAACAAAAGTATATAAAAGAGACACAAACACAAAAACAGGAGAACAAGACAGGAAAACAGTGACCAAAGCAATATCCAGATAAATAAGTCTGAGAAGCAACAAAAACAAAACAGATAAAAGAAAAGAAGGAAAAGGAACAAAAAGATGAAAGAGAAAGAAAAGAAGAGAAAATAATAATAATAATAATAATAATAATAATAATAATAATAATAGAAGGGGGAAGAAAAAAGAGAAGAAAAAGGAAAAAAGAGACTTAAAAATAGAAAAAGATCCTTTTCTTGCTTTAATCTGCAGATCACTTTCTCAGCAATAGTCTCTGGGCGACACAGCACCAGCGTCATGCGCCAGCCTCCCTCTTAGGCTTGCAGTGAGCTTCCCTCAACTAGCTGCTGTGTGCTGTGGAACTGTGCTCATCACCAAAAATCCTTATAGGTTGCTGCGGTCTGTCTGCTCTTGCACAGAACACTCTGTGGCCTGAAGAGGTGGGTGCCAGGCACCAGGGGCTTAGGATGCCCCTGACAACACAGCTCTAGGTGGTTGGGGCAGACCCCCAAGGCACCATGGGGTGTGATCAGTGGCCCCCATCAAATCAGAGCAGCATGTACCCCTGCACCCAAAACCAGGCTGCACAAATGCACCAGGAATGCTCCAGCTGGATCTCACAGGCACACAGCTCCCGGCCCACAATCCCAGGGCAGAGCAGCTTGACAGCTGATCACCAGCCTGGCAGTTCTGCACGAACAGTGTGGAGAGCGGGGACTCGAGAGAGCTGGCACACTCCCGCACCTCAGTGTGCAGACTGTTGGAGCCGGAGCACATCCACTGGGCGTTTCCCTGGCTACACAACACAAGCACTGCAGAGGGTGGGGACCCAAGGTAGCATGCGCACTCGCTCAGGCATGCATGCATTCCTGCACCAATTCCACCAGACCAGAGCAGTCCCGGACCTGATCCTCTGTGGGAGGGCCCAACCCTAAAAAAAAATGGTATCCTCCTGTACACTACTCGTGTGCAAGTTCCACACCAGGGGAACAATGGTCCCCAAACCTCCAGTTCCCACACCAAAGTCGCTTAGTTCAGTCTTTTTCCACAGGCTCCTGGGCCCTGCTCACACAGCTACTCCCTCCACCAGGGACGGGGTGAGTGATTGAGTCTGTGTGCCAGCTCCACTGGTTCTCTAGCTGCCCTCAGCCTCACCGAGTTGAGCAAAGAGAGTCCTCACAAATTTTTACTGCCAGCTATGTGGAACTCCTCTTCCTGGCAAAGTAAATCTGGGCTGGTGAGCTCAGTGTGGGGCCAGAGGGTCCTGTAATGTTTGTATTTGACAGAAATTTCTAAACCAGGAATGATGTGTGACATGGTACATTGTCATGGCAGAGGATGAAATAAAGACACTCACAAAAGAGGACTTCCAGAACTGCTTCAGAAAGTGGCAAGAACAATGGGATAAGTGTGTTCAAAGTGAGGAAGAGCATTTTGAGGGAGATTAATGACAGTGTGTCTTTTTTAACTTAAACATTCACTGTATTTTTCTTTATCATGCCTCATGTATTTCAAGGGTAATTATCAGCCCTTTGTTGTTTGTATCAACAATCAGTGTAGGGCCGGCCGAGTGGCACGGTGGTTAAGCGCTGGCTTGGGAAGCCAGCGGCCCCGGTTCGGGTCCCACATATGAGGGCCAGTGACACGGCCCTCAAAATAAATAAATAAATAAATAAATAAATACTAATTACACTGATTATTATTATTTTTTTAAACAACGATGCACATTTTATGTATTTATTTATTTATTTTGAGGACAGTGTCACTGGCTCTCATATGTGGGACCCAAACCGGGACCGCTGGCTTCCCAAGCCAGCGATTAACCACCGTGCCACTCAGCCAGCCCTAATAATCAGTGTAATTAAATACAAAATTATTTCTGCTCACAATTAACTAATCAAGAAAACAGACCATTCAGCAGCAGGAGGAATGACCAACCTTTAACCACAACTTATTCACTTCAGACCTCATGTCCTAGGCAGGGAGCTTGTTGCTGAAGACTGAAATGAAGATATGCCATGGTCTCCACCCAAGACGGGCTTATAATTTAAGAATGAACAAGTCTGCATGGAATAAAAAAGTGTTATATAGGAAATGGTCTGCAAACACAGAAGAGGGAGAGATGAATTCTTATGACGTTTGGGGGGTAAAAATCCATAGTGAGGATGTTTATATTTCTACAAAGGTAGATCAGCCAGGGCATTCCAGGTGGAAAGAACAATGTGAGCCAGGCTTGGAGGTTAAAGCGTGTCAAGCTCAGTGCCAAAGGGATGCAGCCTCGTATAAAGAGAGCCCTGTGTGAGACAGGAATGCCCACACAAGACTTACAAAATGCCTAGTTGCCAGTAGAGCAAGCAGTTCAACCACAACCCTGTGACCTGAATCACAGCAAGTTTCCACCTGAGTCAGGGATTGGATGTGGTTGCTCCAATGATACCTACTCTTCTATTCCTGTAGTACTGGGGTCAGAAATCGCAGGGCATAGCCTGGCTTTATTAGAGAAATAAATAAACTGAAATAAAAGGAGTTCTATGCAGGCAGAACTCTGGATTCATTCCTGTTTCTCTGTTCTGTCCTCTCTCATTTGCTATTTCCCAAACCTTTCAGCCAGGTAAACTGGGGTAGGGCTCCTGACATGTGACAAGTCATGGAGGAAAATGTTTTTTTGTGACAAAGAGAAAATGGCATGTGAGGTACCCAAGTGCCAGCTGATGTTTCAAAATAACAGTAAAAACTGTTTGCTGGCACCCTCTAATACATTACACATCGGGTAAACCACCTTGCTGGGCTCTCCTCAGACCTTCTCATGCTGCTATCTCAACAAAGGGATGGGGTCACCAGTATTTCTTTAAACACAATAATAGTTCACAATATGCCATTATATGTTCTGAAAAAGAGGGACAAATGTTACTTAAATATTCTAGGATTTTAATCTTTTGTTTCCTCCCATCAACCCCCAAAAAAAGAAAGTTACCATTTTGAGTATAACCATAACTTTGGTGATTTCCACAGGAATGAGCAGCTCAAGCCTGTAAGGTCTATCAGTTCAAAGCCATTCCCATCTGGTGTGCAAGAAAGTTCAGAAGTAAAGGGTTATTGTCATGTTATTTCTAGCAGACTGTGGACATATATATTACCTGTAACCCATTTAAATAAATTCCAATAGAACAAGAGAGGCTTCAGGGATACAAATGGACAATTAAAATTGAAATTAGTCATTTTAGAGAGACCAACTTGGAAGTTTTATGAAGAAATCTATGTATATGGTAAGAATCTGAGAGGAGATGCTCAGTGGATTATGTAATGGCATGGCTGACTAAAATGAAATTTCACCTTGAAAAGGAAACTTTAGGGCCATCATTCCTGGATTCTTGTTATGGTTTGAATGTGACCCTTCAAAATTCATATGCTAAAACTCTACCCATTAATGTGATGGTATTAGGAGGTGGTAGTCTTTGGGAAGTGCTTAGGGTTAGATCAGTTCTTTAGGGTAGAGCTCTCATGATGGAATCAGTGCCCTCATTAAGAGCTGTAGGAGAGTTTGTTTTCTGTCTTTGCTCTCAACCATGTGAGGATGCAATGAGAAGTCAGCATCTTCAGCCTGGAAGAGGGACTTCATGAGAACACAACCATGCTGACCCTGATCTCGGACTTTCAGCCTTCAGAGCTATGAGAAATAAATTTCTGCTGGTTATAAACCACCCAGTATATGGCAGTCTGTTATAATAAACCTTCAGAGCATCTTTTTCATGTTTAGGGCCCAAGTAGCAAGCATGCTATAACAATAGCCTTTGTAAGTCCTTCTTTCTCTCCTTTTTTTATTCACAAATAACCACACCTCTACATCCATCTTTACATTATGTTCTAATGACACCGGGAGCAATCTGGATTTCAACATGCCTATTCTACTCTCACACTTTCCTTCTTGCTCTCTTCCCACCACCACCACCCCAGCCTGATTCCTCCTCCACTACCACAAGACTTGGTCCACAAAGAAAAGAGGCATCCCACAGTCCACGCTGCTCAAGCTGAGGCTTGCCCTCTAGTGTCTGACTTCCATTCTTTCTCCTCCACCAACATTCTTGAGCTCCGGCTCTGTGTGGAAGATACACAGAAGGGTAAGATCATGGCCCTCTCCTTAAAGACCTCATGGTCTGAACAGGAGAATGCCACATATCTTACAACCTATCATATAGCTCAACAACTTCTGTGAACAAAGTATGGAAGAACAAATCCTTTCATGCTGACCAGTGAGGTGGTGGGAGTAGGGAGACTTTGACAGGTGGGCTGTGAGCTGCATTTTGTACAGCGAGTAGTATTTCAACAGGTAAGAAGAAAGAAGTCATTAAAGACCCCCAGAGAGGAAGGCAAAGCTCAGGAAAAGTCTACATTCAGGAAGTAATGTAGACCTCTCCCACCCAATTTGAGGGAGATGATGTCCATAGAGGCTGCATAACAGAGGATGATAAGAAAGGTCTGTTGAGTCTGGATCCTGCCATGTTAAAGTACTTGATCTTTATCTGTGAGCAACCAGGAGCTGTAAAAAGCTTTGCAATGGGGTGGTGATAGACACCTCTAGTGACAGTGTGGAGAATGGATTGGAGAGAAGATAAATTAGGAGGAGGGAGAGGAGCACTGAGGCTCTACCCTCACCTTTCTTCCCAGTGTCTAATTGCATCCAGACAAACAGCTCTCTCCAGTCTGGTGCCTTCTCTGTCCTTGAAGGAGATCCCTCTACCTTTCTTCTCTAGGCTTCTGCATAAGTCTCCTTGCAGGTCCCACCACCCAGTCTCTCCCTGTGTCACTCTCCATGTGGAGTCTCTCTTCACATACACCTCAGTGAACTCCTTACAACACAAATACCATAACATCTGTCCCCTCTCTAAAATCCTCTGGAATCCAAGTCAATATCATCTTACCTTTGTTTTCTGCTTGTATAAAGCCAAGTGGTGCCCAGCATGCCATCTTAACACAGAGGGGTGAGGGTCTGTGGCACATCCAGGAAATGGAGATGAATTGACAGGAGACCCAAAGCCAAGTAGCCCAGGTCAGAGTAGCTGGTCCATATGACAAAACCAAGAGGCTCCTTTGAACTTGGAAATTGTTCTTAATCTATATGCATTGGTTACTTACTATATGGCAAGCACTCTCATACAGGTTCTTCCTGAGATGTGTTATCCAATCATCACACCTGAAGGTCATAGTGCTATTGTTCCTGTGTGATAGACTGGGCCATGAACACACAGAGACTACAGAATTCCTCTTGGGCCATATCCCTGCAGGTGAAGGGGCTGGGATTTGTCTATTTTAAAGCCAGGATCTTCATCCTGACAGGTATTCACTTCTTCAGCATCATACAAGTACTTGTCTTCTTGCAGGATTACATCAAATTGGGGGCAATTCTAGCCTATAGAATTGCATGGCCTCACTCTCTTGTATAGATTCAGCTGCAGAGTCATAGGGCAATAGAATGTTGCAGCAATAAGGAATCCAGCTCTCTCACTTATAGGAAGGTTAAATGACTTGTCAGAGTCACATGCAAGTAAGAGTCAGAAGTGACAACGAAATTGAAGGATCTCATTTCATTCCTAACTGAAGATTTTCTGAGGGTCATCTCCCCTAGGCTATAACATTGTGCTTCTTTTTCTTCCTTATTAAAAGTGACTTCCTGGGTTTCTTCTGGTGTTTTGAAAATAAACTCTAAAAGTCATATGACCTCTATCTCTCCCTTCTTAAAAATAATTTTTTGCTAGTCTATTTCTGAGCCCTCACATGATTTTAATTTACTGTCTTCTGATTATCAAGGTTACACCTTAAACCTTGAATTGCCTAAACTTCTCATGGCAGCTTATAATATGCCTTCCACATGAGTATTTTTAATTTATCTATAATACTTATCTGATTAAAATTATTATAAAAGGCATTCTATATCAAAAAAAAACCTCTCAGCTATTATAAATACAAAAGTTCAGAAAAATATTTTAGAGCTTTAAAAATGTCTAGAGATATTTACACAAGAAAATCATAAAGCATAACTATACTAAATTAATATAAAACCATTTAGATATTTATGTAGAGCCATTAAAAATTATTTTATTGTATCTCAGATTTTGAAATATTTCATTTAAGTGGAAAACAATGATTCTATTGAATATATAACTCCTAATTTATTGGGAGTGTTGATAACCACTAATCTATTTATCTTGGAAAGGGGATAAGAAGGATATCTACAGGTTCTGTGTGCATGTAAAAGCAAATATAAATTTCTAGATCCAACTTTAGCTCACAGTTTCTGAGATTATTTTAATTATTATTTTAAGTTTCTGCAGCTATTTTTTTTTTTAAAAGATGACATTTTGCAGAATAGTTTTATCTTCATCCCTGAGACCTTGGCACTTTTTTGAGATTTCCCATGAGCTGAGGGCAAAATCCAGTTGAAAGAACTTCACAGGGTAACCACACTGTTGTGCGTTTCTCCAAGGTTCTTTCATAGCTTATAATTCCCAGGTTGTATTATAATGATTATTCTGCTAGAGATTACCCTTTACATACTCAATTAATAGCAGTTAGAAATAGAGAGTAAAATGTAAGATTTAAAACCCTAAAGTGGAGAGATGAAGGAACCAAACAATTTACCTCTCTGGACATCAGGATTATGTCATGTTTGTTTTGTTATTTTATTTTATTTTTTTGTATGTGACTTTAGAATTCATGTGCATTTTTTGATAGGTGGTATGTGGGGTTGATTGATATATTTGAAAATTTGAAGAGTAGTTTAACTTTAGAGCAAACACATAAATGCAAAAAATTAACTCAGTTTAGTACCTTTCCTGGTTTTACCAGTCATCCTTTGATAAATGCCACATAATCTTAAATTATTTCAGAATAACTGTTGGACATAAAGAAGCTAAGAAAGCTAAGTTATTCGCTGTAAGGAACAACAACAAAAAATCCCTTCTTGTAAAATTCCTGGGGGTTGGGGTACATGGAAATATTCCATAAAACCTTTCATAAATTAGTATCCATGGCAATAAACTGTTTTTTTTTTTTTTTAAATATTTTATTGGGGAATTGGGGAAGGGGAACAGTGTCGGGAATTGGGGGAGGGGAACAGCCAAATTTTTGTCCTTCAATCTTAGTTGTGGAGGGCATAGCTAGCTCATCTCTAAGTGCAGTCGCCACCCGGCCTCCCGTCGGCAGCTTGTGGTTGCTCAGCTCAAGGTACCGACCGTGTTCAATCTTAGTTGCGGGTGGGTGTAGCCCACCATCCCATGTGGGAGTTGAAATGGAAACCTTGTTGTTAGGAGCACATGCTCTCACCAGCTGAGCCATCCTGCCACCTGTTGGCAGTTCAGCGGCAGCTCAGCTCGATCGCAGCACACTGGCCCATGTAGGAATTGAACCGGCGACCCTGTTACTCAGAGCTCGTGCTCTTTTTTGTTTGTGTTTTTGTTTTTAAAGATTTTATTGGGGAATTGAGGGAGGGGAACAGTGTTGGGGAATTGGGGAAGGGGAACAAACAAGTTACTGTCCTCTTGTTCTTCAGTCTAGCTGTGGAGGACGTCGCTTCACTGGGCCATGTTGGTATTGTGATCATTGTGCTTTTCCCGGCTGAGGCATGTCGGTGGCTGGCCATTGAACGGCCACTCATGGCGGCTCACGGCAGCTCACGCTGGCTGCCTAACACTCATGGTAGCTTACAGCAGCCCACTGCAGCCCCACTGCAGCCTACACCGGTGACTCACGGCAGCCCAGCTCCAGGTTGAACTGTTGTTCACCATCTAACCTGTAGAGGGTGCAGCGTCACTGGCTTTCTATATGAGATCCAAACCAGGGCCTTGTTGCTCAGAGCTTGCGCTCCCAAGCCAACTCTTAACCAACTGAGCCACTTGGTGGGCCCCATGGCAATAAGCTTTTACCTATATTAGTAATCTACAGTATTCTAAGAACCATTGGTCAGTTAAAATCTTCAAAAATCTTCATTAAAGAATAAAAGTAGAAACCTGATTTTTAAAGTTCAGCTATGAAGAATTGGATCTAAGAAAATTACTGTAATTGGTTTGTATTTTGCCTCTATAAGGATAAACAATGGTCACCAGTCTAGTAAGTTTTGTTTAATCAAGATCTTCGTAAATGTTTTAATACAACTGTAAGTCACTAAACTTTAATTTCGAGAATACATTTTTTAAAATAAGTCAAAAGAGTAATCTGAAAATAATGATTTTGTATTTTCCAAAGAAAGAGATGTACATGCACATCTTTATAATACATGTATGTGCAATATATACACACACATATGTGCATGTATGTAATATGTATATATACACATATAGAAAATATGTAAATTAATATTCCCTCTGTTAATATGGAAATGTTCTTATTAGTGATGGAAAAAGGTATATTCAATTCTGAATTAAATGTATATATTTCTTAGAAAATTTTAGAGGATTGGAATGAATTTGCTACTGCTGATGTATTTTGTTCTTGGTTAGCTTTAATCATTAATTAATGAACTCTTTATTCACTTCAATTATTCATGAATAACAAATGTCTTGGCTTTCTTCATTAAGTCTTAGTTTAACAAAGCCCATCAAGATGATTTTAACATAGATACCTGGATAAAGAAGATCTATCTGACCTTGAAAACTGACACCCAAGGATTCTGAGTAGGCACCTCCCATAGAAAGATACTACTGCCTCACTGCTTTGCCCGAAAATGGTTGTTTTGGTCTCTGGGCTGCTACATGTTAGGAATAGAAGTGAAAGGACAGACTTCAGGAAACCCTGAAACACAGTCTAGAAAATATTATCACAAGAGAGGAAAAAAGAGAAACTATTTCAACATGACAGAACAGAATGTGCAAGGGAATTCGAAAGAAAAGTGACACTTTGGCTAAGTTTCAGCATGTACAGGGGCCTGGATGCCATGGCTAGAATGAGGTCCAAAGGAGGCTGTACAATAGATGACTGAGAAAGCACATTCCCTGTGCTGGCAGGAAAACATGGAGACCAGAGTGAAGGAGGACAAGATAGAGGCAGGGACCTCATTACAGGCAGAAAGATAAATATAAACATGGTAGGAAGAGCCTTCTTCATGCTGCCTCTTCCCCAGTTGTAAAGTTAACTTCAGTGCATTAGGTTTTCTCTTTTTATTTTCTTTTTCTTCCTTTTTTTAATGTGGGGAGATGGGGAAAAGGGTTGAAATTGAGGACCTGGCCCAAGATGAAAATCATATCTTCATCTAAGAGTCTGGGGAAAACCCCAGCTCTTTCCTCTCCTCACATCCAGTGTTGAATTGTGTCTAGAAGTCTAGAAAAGTGCAAGCTCCAGTTTAATTCTGTTAAAAAAGAAGCACAGAGCATACAAGATGATGATACCCAGGCTTCAGAATAAACTGTAGATCTGAAGATATTTGGAAACTTTTCATTAGTTCCATACAGAGTTGTTATGTCTACATCAGAGGAATAATTAAAGAAGATACATAATATGCAGAGAGAACTGAAGTGGTATGTATTCTGAGTCTCTACCAACACCTTTCTCTCTCTGACATATTTTCTTCCATGTGACTTAGTCAGTCTAAAAAACTATGTGTTTTGCTTCTCTGCTAAACCAAGTACAGTGATTGCTGACATGATTATAGTTCCCAAAGGATTTCTCAGACTGGGCCTTTCTAAACCAATATGTATTAAGGAAAATCTGGTTTGTTTGGCTTTTTTTTATTTTTAATTTTATGTGCCCTTACTGAATTCTGCTTACTTTAATATAGTGTGTGTGTGTGTGTGTTTGTGTGTGTGTGTGTGTGTGTGTGTGTGTGTGTTTCAAAAGAATGCTTCGAGTCCTGGGTAAGGAGAAACAAAAGAATAAGAGCAGAAAAGCAACACTATAGCTTCTTGGGCTCACAACATGGTGATTATTCTATTTTCTTTAATTAAAGTATAGCTGGCATACAATATTATATTAGTTTCAGGTGTACAACATAGTGATTCAACATCTATATACTATGTGATGTGATCATCATGGTAAGTCCAGTAACCATCCATCACTGTACAAAGTTATTATGACATTACTGACTATATTCCCTGTGCTATATGTTACATCCCAGTGACTTATTTATTTTATAACTCAAAGTTTTCACCTCTTATTCCCCTTCACCTTTTTCACCTATGCTACTTCCCACCCCCGCTTCTCCTCTGGCAACTATTATTTTGTTCTCTGTATCTAAGAGTCTGTTTCTGTTTTGTTTTGTTTGTTCGTTCGTTTTGTTTTTCTTAGATTCCACATATGAGTGAAGTCATACAGTATCTCTCTTTCTCTATCTGACTTATTTCACTTAACACAATACAATGTGGTGATTACTCCTTAATGAAGCCTGCTCATGAGAATCAGACACTTGGGTGGAAGTCTTCTTAACAGGCTATCAATGGTTATGACAGTTGGAATAATAAGAAGGCCCCTTACAATTTTAATTCACTAGTTGAGCTGATTAGTTCCTAATGTTTTATTTGCCATTGTTAGAATCCATCACATCACCCCCCATCTCAGGCTACAGCTCCACAGCAAAGACACAAAACTGACAACTAACAACATCAAATATTCTGACTCCTGAAACTTCTAGCTGTTTGCATTGCCTTCAGTTAGCAAAGAAAAAATGTGTGTTGGGGCTGAGGTGAGAGAAATTATCCCTATACCAGGGGACTCCCGTGTCTAGAGTGGCTCCTTACTGGCATTCATTCATGCAAACGCAAAAATGTATGAAACACCTGTTGTGTGCCTTATACTGAGGTGCTGGGAGATGAAGGTGAATGAAGCACACTCCTGTGCTTTTGAAGTAGCTGTGTAGACAGACACAAAGGAGTCCACCCATCATGGAAGCAGCAAATAAGAGTGGGGGTTGCCTAGGGGACGCAGGGGCTAACTCTGCTAGGGGTGTATTGAACCATAACAAATCAGGCAATGGTTTTTTTTTTTAATCTTTTAAATTCAAGACTGTGTGAGCAACCAACTGGAAAACTCAGGATAAGCCCTGTGGTACCCACCCAGGCAGAATTAATCCAAGGATCTTCTCTCAGCACTTTGTTCTTTTCATTAAGTAGAGCCCTATCATACTGTATAATAGGAAGGTGGTTACCTGCCTATCTACCCCCATTTGGTTGGTCTTTAATGCCTACTGGTACGAAATGAATGAGCAAATGAGCTACCTGTTTCCTCTGTGTTTCCTTCCATACACTAGTATGGAAGGACCTTGAAACTGTTTTCATATATTTAAACCAGCCTCTTTCTTCCAACCCCACCCTCATCCCAATATAGAAGCTCAGAGATTAGGTCTGAGTCTCGTGTTTCTTCTTTATTTCCTAATAGTAATTTATTACAATAAAGCAAAGCACTATGAGATTATTTAATCAATTTCAGCAACTTGATTGACAGATGGAATGGGTTAAGGGTACTATTCTGTTACCCATTGGAATACAAACAGAAAACATATATCAAACAGAAGCCTGAAATAAGTGTTTAAGATATACCAATATAGATTTTCTCTAAACCTGTTTACAGTATGCAAGATGAGCTAAAGGGAGTCCTTTGAGGAATTAGTTTTTCGAGTTTTTCCAAACATTTTTATGTTCCATTTCCTTTTCATCAAGGCTTTAGTTTCCCACCTTCGGTACAAGATAAAAAAGCCCTGGTGGTCCTGCTTCTTTCTACATGTACAGAAAAAACAGTGACTCATTGTGTGGCTAACGTGTCCGGACAAACTATGAAAAGAGATTGGGGGGGTGTCTTGCGCGCAACACAATCTCTATATATATTTGTGTGCCAATTCAGGTAATTATTCTTTCTCCTGCTATAGAAAATGAGTATCACTTATATCTTTAAACATTTGCTTCCCAGAAAGGCTAAAGAAAATAAAGCCTTTGCTAAAGACACTGTTGGTAGGGTGGTATTACAAGGTATAAATTATCTTTCTTTACTTCATCCTTTGGAGAATATAATTGACAAAAATTGATATTATTGTAATAGAGGATTTATCCTTCTGATTTCTCTTATTTGAACTGCATAACATAATTCACACTTTAGAGCTTTGTGGTTATTTTCATTGAATTTTTCTTTATTTTTAATAAGAACATTACTTTGGTAGTGTTTTTGACATTTGTCTTTATAGACACTGATTTATCTTTGCTCACTGACTTGTATGATCTAGTTAAATGATGCTGATAATGACATAATGACAATGATAATGTTGATGGTGATAATAAGAACCAAGCAAGGTAGCAAGGATCTTTTATTTTTTTATTTTTTTATTTTTAGCTGAGCCATCCTGCCACCTGTTGGCAGCTTAGTGGCAGCTCAGCTCAGGCTGAGCATCGAACTGCTGTTGCTCAGAGCTCAGCTCACACTCTTGAGTGAGCTCTTAACAAACTGAGCCACTTGGCTGGCCCACAAGGACCTTTTAAATGGTATTATACTTAATTATTTGACACAATAATTGTTATTCTCCATTGTACAGATGGGAGACTAAAGCTCAGAGAAATTAAATAATTTGCTCAAAGTCACCTAGAAACCTTGGTTCCATCCTGGGCTACCTACCACTTGTCTTACTCTATCTAATGTACCTGAGAAAATTCATCCACAATTCACGGTTTCAACTTCTATAAAAATATACTGATGCTTTTAGCCTGAATATCTTTGCAAACTTCAAAATTATGTATCCAAGGGCCAATTGGATATCTCCACCTGCATATTGCAAAGATCACAAGTTCAGATCTGAATTTATCATTAAAACACATTCAAAGTTTTTCCTACTCCTGTATTCTCTTTTTAGTTGATGTCTTCATCTTAAACCCAAGGACAAGTATTGTCATATTTTAAAATAATAATAATAATTTAAAAAATAAATTTGTTTCAAATATTGCATGGGAATATTTGAGCATATTTTTTTAGTATACTCATACTAAAAAAAGCATTCATTGTTGGGCTGGCCGAGTGGAGCGGTGGTAAAGCGTTGGCTTGGGAAGCCAGCGGCCCCGGTTCGGGACACACATGTGAGGGCCAGTGACACTGCCCTCAAAAACAAAAAAAAACAAAAAAAACAAAAAACAAAAGTGTTCATTGTTTATCTGAAATGCAAACTGAACTGGGTGTCTTCTATTTGATTTGGCAAGCCTACCAGATAAGTGTGGGAATTTTCTTCAAATTCCTCCTCATCCCACTGCTACATCATCAATCAAATCCTGCTGATGTTACCTCTTAATTTCTTCTCAAAAACACCTCTTCCTTGGGCCAGCCAAGTGACTCAATTGGTTAAGAGCTCGCTCAAGAATGTGAGCTGAGTTCTGAGCAAACAGTAGTTCGATGCCCAGCCCAAGCTGAGCTGCCGCTGAGCTGCCAACAGGTGGCAGGATGGCTCAGCTAAAAAAAAAAAAACACAAAAAAAAACAAAACACCTCCTTCTGTCTGTCTTCATTTCTACAACTGCTGCCCCAACTCAGACCCTCATCATCTCTAGTGTGGATGATTTCCAAAGATTCCTTATGTTGCTGGTTCCTCCAGACTTCTATCAGAAAGACTTTTCTCTGTTATAAAGCTGACTATATTATTCCTTTACTGTAAATTCTTGAGTGGCTCCCCAACCCCTCCAGCAGCAGTGCACCCACCTGCCCTCACAAAGCCTCAAGAAAAGCCCCTGCTCTATACCCTTCTACCTGATTATTCCCCTCCAACACTTGTCACATCTTTAAGAATGACCACTATGTCTTCACTCATTTTTGTATGTCCAGGACCAAGCATATTGTCTGACAATGTCGTTGGATGAATAGATGAATGAATGAATGAATGAATGCATGCATGCATGCATGCCATGACAGAGTCCAGATTCTAATCCAGTCTTTTGAAATCCAGAGCCTATGCAACCTGATACTATATAATCAAATTTGTTTTATCTTCTAATAATTTAGAATTCTATACTCTACATTTACAGTAAGGAGCGATGATCATTTATGTTCAGAATAATGGTTTGGAAGCCAGTTCCCAATCACATCAGGCCCCTTCTTGCTTTCACATTTGTGCATGTGTTTCCCTCTCAGCCTGAAATACCCTACTCCTTACTTCTCTGCCACTCATCCTTCAATATTCAGCTAAAATATTGTAATCTTGGGGAAGACTTTGAGATCTTCCCCCTTCCTCCATCTCTCTGTCATCCATCTCTCTGTTTCTGCTGCATTTTGTGCACACTTCAACTGTAGTCCTAATTGTAGGCTGCAATTGTTTAAGTGTCTCTCTCCCCACTCAACTAAAAGCTCTCTTGGGTCTTGTGCACCTTTTTCATAAAGCACAATGTGGGTGCTCAGTAGATTTTTGATTCTGAACTATTAAATTCCATAGAACTTTGTTAAGTATGTTTTATACTCTTCTAATTCTTTGAAAAATTGGTCAGATTATTCCATTCCATGACAATTCAAAATGACTAAGAGTTTACACTGCTTTGATCTCTGGGCAGGGGGTTGTTTTGTTTTGTTTTAATTTTAAGCAGTTTTAACTGTTTGATCAGAATTCTTTATTTTCCGGTGAAAGTATAAGAACTCAGTAAAAAGAAACCTCTGAACCTTTTTTCACCACCCACCACCTGCCTACCTATCACCAGTTTAATTGGATTGGACAAAGCTGGGAAAACAGTTTTTGTCCTTCACAACAGGATCCTCCCCCAATCCTTTTGCCATGGTTAATTTCAGACAGCCCAAAAAGCATGCAGTTGAGACCAGAGCCAGGAAGAAGCAGTGCACACTTCCCTGCTAGTCTTTGATGTGCAGTCTTGGCTTTGTTCCATCTCTACCCAGGCAGGGAGACACAGCTGGCTGCCATGTGCAAAGGCAAGCATCGGGGAGGGAGCTGGTCTCCCCTGAGCCAAAGGTAGATTCTACAACTGAAGTGGAAAATCCACATCCTCAGTCTGATACGTGTACAGTGTGGGCATCACAGCAGTAAGTCAGTCCTTAGTAAACTCTGAAAATTCTGGGTTCAAATCCTTGGTCTGTCACCTGTTAGCAGTGATTCTAAACAAGTTTGCTAAGTTTCCTCAACTGGGATATGCACAATGGAATTAAATTTCCCTACCACTAGTGTTGCTATGAGGACATATGACTGAACTACATGGAAAATCCCTAGAAGATATAAATCATAGTAGGCACTTGATGAATGTTAGCACCCTTTCATTCCTTGTCCTTCCAGTAGGAGTTATGAAAACAATACACAATTAACAAAGGCCTCATTTACATTAGGATGACCAGCAAGCAGCTTCCATCTTGGTAATAACATCTGTCCCCTTGGCATCTGAGAGAAATTACATGCTCAACCCCTGTACGTTTCTTTTTCTGGGTTTTGCCAGGAAAGCAAAACCCTGAAGAATCAGGAAATGCCACTTTTGGCTGCTGCCTTCATCCTGTTCATCGAGATGGAGTGATCAACTGCGGCCTAATCATCTGGGACATAAGGATGGGTCAGGTCTGGAAGACAACAAGGTGAGTGGATAAACTGGGGTGAAAGGATTGTGTCCTCCTTCCTTCTCCCCATCTCTCAGCGCTGGAGACAAATAGAAGACATCTCTGAGTTGCTTGGAAGTACTGGGCCTTTGCAAATCCTTAGGAACTCAGGACAGAGTGAAATCCAAGCCTTTTAACACGGGATACTCAAGTTAATCTCTAGGCCTAATCCATTTAGAGAATTGCTGTTAAATCCCATTTGAAGTGACACAGAGGCCAGGACTAAAGCATATAAGCCCTTCCCACTTGGAGGGGCTCAGCTGCACTAGCACCCCAGCTACCCTTTCCAAGGCTTGTCCGGTTGCATTACTTGTAATGCTGTGATTTACATTTTAATGCTGGGGATACAGCCCAAGGAACTGTGTCTCTGTGAGGTAGGGTCCTCTGGCTTTCTTTCCATCGCTGGAAACCAGGGTGGCACTAGAGGACTGACAACCACCATCATTCTATCAGGTACAGCTCAGAGACCCCTCAATCAACAGAAGAAAATGCTAAATGCTAACAGGGGTGCTCTGGATCATTATCACTGATGTGGAAGGACAAAAGTCTCTGAGGCTGAAGGGGAGGGGGTACCACTTTGTCAAAAAAATAATGATCACACTCTAAAAACAAATAGATGACTCCAGGCTGGGAGTTTCTTACAGACATTCATTCAGATGAAGAAAATAAACAACACTTTCCCTGTAGCCCTTCTGCCAAGTCCCGAGTCCCCTTGAGCACAGTCCACAGGTGGTCAGACAGAGCCTCCAAAAAATAAACTGATAAATAAATAAAATGAAAATAAACCTCCAGTGTTATTATTTCCAAAGACATAATAGAACATGGACAACAGAGACATTAAGTCATAGGGAGGGAAAATAGATATTTAAGTCATTTCCTCTTTTTTCCCACCTGACTTTTAAATTGATCTCCACTTTATTTTGAGAATTTAAGCAATTTTAGGAAAATAAAATTCATATTTCAGATTCTTTAAACCAACATAGAACTTGCCCTCCCTTTTAAGGATGTGAGAGCCGGAGTTAACTCCTCTTTTCCCATTTTCCCTTTTCTTTGTAAAACTAAATGAGCATATGTACGCGCGCGCACACACACACACACACACACACACACACACACACACACATCTTGTCTTTTACCCTGCAGTTTGTAAACTGCTAACCTTAGTTTGGCCATTGAAACGACACAGAAATTCCAGTGTGTGGTCACAGCCTACAATGTTGGGTCTACACACAAACATCTCCTGGTTGAAACACAGCCTGGACATGATGAAGGTTGCTATGTGACACCAGTTTTCTCATCCATAAACAAGCCCTTTGGAGGAGACAGTTTTGAATTCCACTCTCCTATAAGTTCTATGAGGCTGAAGAAGTCCTGATTTACTAAACAGGTATGTGAAGGGCTCATTTCTTTTCCGAAGAATTTGCAGCCAGAGCACTGTATGCAGAAAGAACTTTAGCCATTTGCATTTCAGGAAGCAGGTCCACCTTCCAGCACTCATACTGATCATGTTGATTCAACCTACCAAAACTTCATTCATACTGATATTTTTAAGAACATGTGGGTTGTAGTAATCCTATAAGGAACTTACTGAGAATCATTTAGACTCACCAGAAGAAAGTCAGATCAATTAAAAATTAAAAAGTGAGGTTTGTTTATAAATATGAAATCCTGAGCTCTTAACAATTCCAGAGAATTTCTGCTTCTCTTGGTTTCCCTGAGTGTACCATCTGGATCCAAGAGGTATTCAGGGGATGTTTGTGATTTCATTTAGGCCACTACCAAGTCAGAGGTGAGAAACAGACATAAGCAAATATTATCTCACCCAACTTTAGAATGGCTGGTGCCCTTTCATAAGAGTTCATAGCTATTGGGTGTGTGTGTGTGTGTGGGGGATGGGGATTAAAGCACTTATATAAATCCTGTTTGTGTTTTCCCAAGAGTGTGTTTAAAGTATTCAGACAGAAGTAAATGTGCCTGGCCTCCTAATCTTACCACTGAAGATAAAAGAAACTCTTTCTTTTGAAGTGAGTAGGTAGGAGCTCCATTTATTCTTCTAAGTTTCCCTGGAAAGAGCCAACTGAGCTGAGGGTGTTGGAATGTGGAAAAGGAAACTAGAGAAGGCAAAACTCTTCCCACTCTGCTGCTTCCCCCCAGGGCCTCTTTGCTCCAACTGCCATTGGGCCTGACACCCTCTTTGGGTGAGTTTATGCTTCATTGTTCTCAGCTGGTGCCCACAAAACCTTGTCCACTTCCCCATAGATCCAGAGCTGCCTGGGAGACACGAATCCAACAGGATTAGTCTAAGAGTCCACAGCCAACCTGAGTCAAGGCTGGACCCCATTTAATGGAAGTGTGAGTTCTGTGTGGGTCTCAGTCATGTGAGACCCAGGCTGACATGTGAATCCAGGCTCTCCAGAATACAGTGGACTCACCCTAAATCCTGCCCCGGCAAGTCAGCCTCTCCTTGCTCTCTGAAATTTCTAAGCACGGTCCCTCTCCACAACTGCCCCCTATAAAAACATCCTCCTCATGCCCTAAAGGCCTAAATGCCTGGTGCTGGGAGCCCACTATTTTATATTTGCATCAAACTGCAAATTATGGCTGTGGGCTATGTTAAGAATTATTTCGATAAGAGGACTGGAGAAGAGGTAATGATATCAACTCCAAAAGTGGAAGGGACAACATTGCAGGGGTGCAGACTGAATGTGACAACCAAAAATGACACCAACATTCCAACTTTGCTCCCCCCAGGATTGTCACCCAAGGACACCCTGTAGCCCAGCACCTTCTGGACCATGTTCCTTCAACTCACTGGAGTCCAGTGCTGAGGGTCAAGAAAGGCCATAGTCTCCAGCCTCTTATAATGAGGGAAGTGTGAGAGTTTCCCCAGAAGTGTGAGCACAAAGCCCTGCCTCCCCTCAGAACATCTCAGGCCTGTGAGGGATTTCCAGGATGCCTGAAATTAGAGCAATTCTTTGTTCAATGCATATCACTCAAATAGAGTAAAATGGTTTCTCATTTGTTTCGCTGACTGAACTAGAGCAAAGTTGTTTATTCATATTTTCTGCTATTTTCCCCCTAAAGGAGATCTAAGAAAGCAGTATCCACCACCAGTGGCCCCTGTATATAGGATCGCTGGTTCCCACTGTTTATTTGAAACACAATGACCTGGTTGATTTTTCAAATGAACAAATTCTCAATACCTATGCACTTTAGCTTACTTGCCCTGCTCATGGTCCGAGAAAATATAATCAAACTTGCATAAGCTGTCTTCATTTGAACTCTTTACCAAGTTATGGGTATAATTCTCATTTGTGTTCTCTAGGAAGAATGTTTTTCCATGGGAATCTCAAGTTATCTGCAAAATAAAATATTGGAATAAAGGAAATAAGCTTTTCCTGATTATTAAAAACAGCTGACTAAAACACCATGCCCATCCCAGACACCTGTGCAGGTCACTCTTTCACCAATAAGCAAGGAAGTTGATTTTATGTTGTGGCTCTTCTAGTATTCAGGAGGACTAACTATCTAATTCTCCCTGCTGTATTCAAAGCTCACTCCATCTTCTTTTGTTTTCCATGATTCCAAGTAATTTTCTTTAAAACTTCATAAAGACTTAATATTTATGAACACGGATCATCCAGCTTTTTTGTTCTGGGTCTTAATTCTATCACTTTAGAATAAATCGCCTTATAAATTCCAAAATCTTTTGATGCTATTAATATTCACTGACAGATAAAATATCTTTCTGGTGATATTTAGAGCTCATGTACACATAATACATGTTAAAATAGAATGTCCTGGAATGTCATGGAGCATTTCTACTTTTCAAAAACCAAAACAGAAAATTCTATCTGGGAACATGACATGAATCAGGGTTTGTAATTGGAGGTAGTTTCATTAGAAATTATTAGAAATAAAAACGTATCTAGAATAATGGTTGAAGTTTACTATATCATGACCTACTTTATAGGAAAAAGGAATTAGTTAATCCTAAAGGAAATTGGAGAATATAGCATTTCCACTGATTTGCTGAAGTCAAATATCTTAGCACCATTTCCTTCATGGTGTAAATGCTTGAGATATTTTTTTCTTACCCTACAACCTTGCCCCTTTATCCCCTTCTAGGAAAATATAAGATTATTGATGCAGTGTTTTGGTTTTTCCTCTTGCAGATATATTACTTAACAGACTTGGAGATTCAACAGAGAAATTTGTGTCTTATTAAGCATCCAGCAAGGAATATTGTCCATGAGATATCAAAGAACAAGTTAGAAAATGATGTTCAGAAAGTCCCCTTCATCATATTGTAGAAATGAAAGTAAACTTAGAATGAAAAATGACCTCAGAGCCTGAATGTGCAATACCATGAAGGTACGGTTTGCTATTATATCTACAAGAATGCTCAAGAGCAGCCCAGGGAAATGGATTCATGTCTGAAATTAGCCAGCTGCCTGCTTGTGTGAGGTTCTGGAATCCGCGAGGTAGAACCTGTGGAGTGTGTATTACTGTCTACACCTCCCACCCACATTCCAGCTGACTCTGAGGCCAACGGAGGGGAAGGAAACAAATCTATTCTGCTTAAGGGTCAGAATAGCACCTGGAAACACTTTCCTACTTCTCCCAGGAGGCCCAGGATGGTGACTCGGACAGGGAGGGGAAGACGGCCCATGGCTGTCTTATTTTGGATTCCTTCTCAAGTGCCTCTAACAGATGTAAAGAAGCCTTGGTCAAGAACATTAGGGGCAGGGTCCAGGGTGTTTGCTCACCAAATATAGTCACTAAATGTAGTAGACTGGCAAGAGAGGCCATTCCTGTGCAAGGTCAGCCAGTGAAAAGGCTACTGCTGATTTGTCCCAACAAAATATTGGAACAAAATTATTGAACAAAGGATTGTTAAGTGAGACAACAATTACTCCTTGTTTGAATGGTGGAAGAGTTAAATAAGTTAAGGCAGGAATTTCCAAACTTTCCAAGCTTGAAGGTCCCACGTGAATATCAAATATGTCTGTGAACTCTATATCGTGATAGTTATATCTCTAGAATACACCGATTGGAAAATACCTAATGACAATCATGACAAAAACTTATGAATTCAGTAATTTTAAAATGGATTTGTATTAATCAATTATAACTGTATTTATATACATCTGAGATAAGTATGAGAAATATCATTTGTTAAGTCACCAAATGAAAGAAATGCATGCGGGGATTCATCCCCTGAAACCCACTGTTCACACATGGGATTCATGCCTGAGTCATTTTGGATTACACAGAGTTCTAGTTATTTCTTAGAATGGAACATGGAAAACAAAATTTCTTTAAACAACACACACACACACACACACACACACACACACACGACAAGAGCTCAGCTGCCCTAATAAAGGAGGTACAGGGAGGTAGAAGACCAAAAGCACCTCACCTTGTCCTCCATCTTCTCCTCAAGACTCATTTCAACACTTCCTGCAGCCCCCAGCCATGTTTGGACAGGTTTGTATTTGCAGAAGAAGTTCACTTCTGGGTCCACAAGCTCTACTGCTTTTACCTCCAAGGGAAAACTTGCTCTCACTCTGTCACATTTGTCACATTTGGGTGTTTATATCAAGTGAACTGTCCTCCAATGTATAGATGGACAGATGAGCTTCTAAGGCAGATATACATTAGAAGTGCATTATATTTTACAGACTAATTTGAGTGCATTGCTTCTTCAGAGATGACTATTTGTCCCTTTAGAGATTAATACGAGAAAGCTGACATTAGTATGCTGTTTCAAATACAAAAAGGTAGTCCTAATATATTTCCATGAGGAGTCGATACTGTTTAGGTTAGATGACCAAGGTGTTATCATGACTCCTCTCACAAGAATGCATATTAGTAAATGCATTAGAAAACCAAAAGACTATATGGAACCAAAACCAAGCTGGCATATCACACAGGAAATGGTGGCAGATTTAGCCAAACACAGTTCAGTGAGGGTATAAGACTTAGTTTACTCAGTGATGACTGAATCAGAACAGCCCTAATACAATACCAGTAATATAACCAATGAATTGCAACTAGTAGCCTGGCCCAGGAAGACCCTGCACTACCAGTGATCTTGACCCAGGTGATGATGGCTGCATCTGGATTCAGGTATTTCTGCCTGTCTAACTTGACTCACAACCAGGAAAATTTAAAAATTTGTTTCAAAAGTTGAAGGGCAACTCTCTTGATACAAGTGCCCACATGTCACAGAAAGAGAACAGGTTTTCCCTTGTAAGATGACAACAGTAGAGCTGGTGAACTTAGAAAAGTGACTTTTATGCAAATACAGACCTGTCTAAGCATGACTAGGGGCAGCAGGAGATATCCAGAAGCCCCATGTTAAAGATCAATGGCTAACACTCAGGCTAAGACATTTAGCTGCTGGGGTCAAGGTGAGTCCTTGCCCTTCCCAACTTTGTAGAGGATAGGAAGGGGTCATTTCTGATGTAAAGACAAGAGTTGGAGCTGAGGTGAGAGCTCACCAATTGTCCCAGGATCCCACCCAACCCCTTTGGAGTGGTGCTGGTGTCCTAAAGCAGAGGCATGTGAGAGAGCTGGTTAGCATGAAGCTTTGGCCCCAGGATTCACACAGCACCAAGGTCCGGAGGCATCATACTTGGTGGCCTAAGAGCAGAAGATAACAGTGAGGAGAGGGAAGAAGAACAACTCTCCCAATCACGATGGAGCAAAATCCACTGAAGCAGAAGGGCGGATCAGCTGACATGTTGCTTGTGGAGAGACAGAGAGACAGGTTCTAATCCTCGGAGACAAATGGGGAGGTGTCTCCAGACTGTACATATTGGACCCCCAAGGGGCAGCCTCAGCCATCAACACAGGCACATGACTAATCTGGAAGCCACAGAGGAGAGGAGCTGATGAGATAATGTGGAGAAAGCTGCATTTGCTTAGCAGCTGGTAAGAGAATACTGTGTAACAAGACACCAGTCTTAATGGAAATACTCTGGGTCAGGCTGGAGTAATCACTACTTCAGAAGGAGCAGATGACTACACAAGAGAGGGGAAAGAACTTAAGGAGAGGAAGGCAAGTAAGATGGCTAATGCCCCAAACTCCAAGAAAATGACTTCTAAAGATCTTGAGTTATATTTCCAGCAAAAATAGTATCTAAATTTAGTATACATTTACTATAGTCAGACCCAGTACTAAATACTTTACATAGTTATCCTGGTAACAGCTTATGGGGTAACCCTTCACTTATGATTATCTCTGTTTTACAGATGAGGAAACTGAAGTTTGGAAAGGTATTGTAACTTGCTTAAAGTCATGCAGCTCATGAGAGGCAGGCTAGACTTTGAATAGAGGACCTTCAGTCACTGGCTCCTGCATCACTAGACTATACCAATAGTCATCTAATTCTCATTCTGATTGGAACATAGCACTAGCCGTGAATGTCAGCTAAGATCACCTAAAAGTCTAAATCTAGCTGTGCCTTCTAGTAGTGGGAAAACAATTAGCAAGCCAAAAGAAGTTTTGAGGTGCACTTGAAAACAATTAAAAAGTTGTGATAGTGCAACATCAGAGACACACAAATTAAAATATTTTAGAATGCCATATTGGGAGGATCTAACTAACCAAACCACCATGGCAGAATGAAAAGGGATTGTCAGCTAATGACAGAATCACAAGAAAATTCATTGGAATAAGAAAAGTTTTTCCTAATCTGGAAACCCTGTAGGTTTGTGGACACTTTTCCAAAGGCAGGTTATGGAAAGCTCATTAGCTGAGTCATTTAGAATTAAAGAAGACAAAATGTCCACAAATGCCCAGGAGTGATCCCTCTCACATTGGACAAAATTACCTAATTGATCTTTTCATCTCCCATTGTAAAGAATCTCTTTATTTTTCCACACAGAACTCCCCCAACAGTTATCATCCTTTCCTCTCCTTAGTGTTCATAGAAAATATAAAACTAGAACAACATTATGCCCTAGAAAGTTTGAACAATTGTTACACTGAATGACCCTAAAATCTTTCTCTTTTCTGCCAACACAATAAGAAGCAATTTTTTTAAATTAAAGAACATATAAAAACAATCTCATGGAAATATCCTTAATGGTATACAGCAAACTGGGGGGAAAAAGCTCTGTGCCAATTTTGCAGATATCTATTTGGCATGATGGAATAAAATCTGATGTGCAAAATGAGAGCATTAAAAGCCAAAATTCCATTATTTTAGAAATACAGTTTATCTTTAGCTTCCCAATTCCATCAAGCTGATTACTCAAACACCCTACTTGTGATAATGAGGGCTTTCTGCATGGACTATGAACTACAGAGCACAAGGCCAAGTTCTTAGGGGAAACATGGACATGTGGACTTAGGATCTCACACCTGCCAGCTTCCCTTTCTTTTACTTCTTCTCTCCCTGCTTTTCCTCTCCCCCTCAACCTCCTCTTCCTTCTCATCTTTCTCCCCTTCCTTCTTTCTAATGGCATGAAAATTCACAATTGTTCTCTTTGTCTGAAACATCCATGATTACCTCATATAGGCTCAATGCCCAAGCTAAACCCAAAAGGGTTTCAGGCCCAAGGGTCACAGTAGGACACCAATGCTAGCTCCCTCCCTTCTGGTGGACACTCACCTCTTTTGAGGATTCTGTCTCTCCTCCCCTCTCTAGAATGGGCGTTTTGCACACTATAGGACTCAGACCAGCAGCCAAGCCTACATATTTTTACCAGCACATGGCCAGAGCAGATGACATTTTCAAGTCCCCTAACAAGTGAGCTAGGAGTCCCAGCAAAGCTAGCTAGATTTTGCCTGCAAGGAGTTTGAATGTGGAAGAAAGAGGTACTAAGCCTGAGAGTTGTTCTGTCCACATCTCCCACCTTCAGATCCCACGGGATTTCAAACAGAAATCCTGTGAGGGCCCAGGTTCCGAAGCCCACTCTGAACTTGACTTTGTCCTGGGCTATAAGGTCAGTTTCTGCTGCTCACCACTCAAAGAACACTCCCTAACACAGCCTGGATTGCCCATTCACTGATACTTCTTCATTTCCTCTCACCTTTTATATCTTCCTTCTTCACCTTCAGTGTAAATTACACTCAGCCTCGACCCTCCTCATTTGTTTGCGGTTTTTCTTTTAACCAAGAAAGTAAGAAGAAATAATGTTTTAATGGACTATATTTTCTCTACCTAGATGGTCTCTATTGATATATATTTTTAAAATAAAAACTGTATACACATGATCAGAAAAGTCAAGCAGTAGAGGAAGACATTAAATAACAGTGAAACCTCTCTTCCCCAGAATAATCATTGCTAATACTTTTACATGCTTTCTCTCAGAAGGGAAATAATGTATGTGCCAGCATATATATTCTTATTTTAAAAAAACAACTATTCATAGTAGGCTTTTCTATGGACAGCATCCATGTATTTATTTTTTAGCTTTCTATTTTAAAAGATCAGTCTTACAGTAAAGTTGCAAAAATAGTTCAAAGAATTCCTGTACACACTTTGCCCAGATTTCCCAAATGCCTTATGTTAACATTTGACCACACTTGCTTTATCTTCCTTTCTCCACTTCTCTATTACTATTTTCCTAAACTGTTTTAGGATAGGTTCCAGACATAATGTCGCTTTACCCCTGAATATTTCAATAGGTATTTTCTAAAATCAAGGACATTCTCTTTCATTTGAACAGTACAATTAGACAATCAGGCAGTCCATAGTGATAGCACTCACATGTATGGAGCACTAATATAGAAACTTTGAGAGGCTCAGCTGGGATAGGACAGTCTGATCCAACTGAACTGCCAACAGGAGCCAGACATGTAATAGGAATCCTTCGCACAGGCAGGGCGAGGGGTGTGGTGAACTGGAGACCTGAATGAGTGGGAGTTAGAGTTTAATGAATAAAGAGTTACTGTTTGAGATAATAAAAGAATTCTAAAAATGGATGGTAGTTACACAATAATGTAAATGCACTTAATGCCACCAAATTGTACATTTAAAAATGACTTAAGTGGTAACTTTTATGTTATGTATATCTTGCTATAATAAAAAAATTAAAATCAAAATATAATAAATCATGTGAAGACCAAGTAAGCCTGGCTTTAGGCCAGACTGGACCACCTGTTTTTGACTGCTGGTCCAATTCAAACATTGTTATTACACAGGTGAGGAACTCAATGCCAGAGAGGCACTAACTTGTCTGAGACCATAAGAATCTTTCATATCAAAGCTGGACTCAGCACCCACAGCTCTGAGCACCCAGTGCAGCATGCTCCCCAAACCCACTTGGCCCTTCCAATACCAAAGTCATCTCAAGATCCCTGCATCTCAGTCCCAGCATCACAGACCCCTACCGTACCCCTACCAAGTAAGTAGATGAGCAAGAATGACCTTCCCAAAGGCTATGGGCTGTTACCCACAGCAGTAGTCTGAGCAGATACCCTACAGGACCACAGCCATACCAACCCACAGATGCAGGATGCTGGGGCCTTCCAGCCTACTGTAGACCTACAGGGCCATGTGGCTCTGCTCTGTGGCAAGACGGTTGCCCATGGGCTGGACTGGCTGCCACACCATGCTCCAGTCTTCAGTTTCATCTTCGAGACAGCCACTGTTCCCAAGCTACCCCAGCTGAAATGTCTCTCTTGGCCTCTCAAGCTGCTGTCTTTGAGCCATGGATGACATGGTCTTTGCCTGTCCCTTAAGAACCTGCTACCCAGTGGGTAACCCATTACTCACTGGCTAAAAAATCCATTGGTACCCACTGGCTAACATGAACTACCATGGGCAGCTCCTGTTCATTACACAGAATTTGAGTGAATGCAAGAACTAAAATATAGGGATCGGGGCATAAATAAATAAAAGTTAACAATATCAGGGTATTTGGGAATTTATGCAGTTTCCATATATATATTAGATCATTTGATCCCAACAAGAATGCTGTAAGATAAGGTTTTATGAGCATACCCATCCATCTGGTAAAAAAAACTAAGGCTCTTTATCAGGTGTTGGCAAATTATAACCTGCAGACCAATTCTGGCCCAGTGCCTGGTTTTGTAAATAAAGTTTTACTGGCACACAACTACACCCATTTATATATGGTCTCTGGTTGTTTTGTGCTACAAAGGCCATATTGAGTAGTTGAGACAGAGACTGCACAGCCTGCAAAGCAGAAAATACTTACTTTCTGGATCATTACAAAGAAAGGGTTTGTTTTTGTTTTTGTAGTTTCAGGTGTACACAGCAACATAATAGTTAGACACTAAACCCCTCCTAAAGTGATAACCCACTCCAAGCTACTACCCCTCTGACATCTTATATAGCTGTTACAATATTATTTACTACCCTCACTATGCTGTACTTAATTAACATCCTGTGACATACAATATTGTTCTATGTCAGCTACAGGTGTACAACACATTACAAAGAAAGTTGGCCAACTCCTGACAAATCTCTATAATTAAAAAACTGGGGTTCAAATAAAAAATTTCAGACTCCAAACCCGGTGGTCTTTCCATCACATCATGCTGCCTGTCTCCTAGGTAGCTAAATTGTGTTGTGATTATTTTTAGTTGATCACATAATAGCTATTCCTATATGAAGAACCTTTGCTTACTTATTTACTCTCTGCCACTCTTCCCAACAGATTTGATACAGCGTATAGCAAGGCATATAATAAAAATGGAAAAGAACTGAAGGGGTCAGAGTAAAGAAAAAACCACAATGTATCAGGAAAAGTGAGTTATATTTCAGCAATACATTGAAACCCCATTTTTCTCTTAGGGAATTGTTTTCTCTCATTTGTCTGAATGCTTATAGATTTAATGTATTTGGAGAGTACCACCCTTCCTGCCAAGTGAATTTTTCACCAGGTGTCTTAGCCTTTCATATTTCATGAAATGCCTTAGAACAAGAATGGTTGTGGGGTGCAACCATCCTCAGAGTCACCTTGAGGTGTGAAGTTGAGGCATTTGCCCAAACCCTCATGCTGACCAATGGACAACTACTCAGGGGAGGAACCACTGGGGCCCCTATGCAAACAACCCCCAACACCCTTATGGATCATGAGACTGAAGACTCCCCACTGCCTGCCCCAAGACAATAAGCCAGTGTCTAGGACATAGCATAGCACCTTAGCACTCCCTTGCCAGGGCAGGTGTCTGTCCAGCTAAGAGGACAGTCTTGGCATCCTTTCTTCTCAAGGCTCCTTCGATGGTAGATTCTCTCATGTCTCTTTGACACTAGGAGGCCCAAGGAAAGTTACAAATGATCAATTACTGGGAAATGATACACATTTTTAAAGTTTTACCTACAAATGCCTTTCTAGAAACACATCTATTGCACAAAGAAAAGCACACAGTCTCATTGATCCATAAGAATGTTAGCAGGAGCCTCTGGTTATAACGTCTTCTGTCATATAATTGCCTTGGGAAAATATTTCTTGAGGGTACAATGATAGCTGTAAGGAGTGTGAGGAAGAAAATAGACAGAGAGTAGCTGTAAAGGCTTGCTATGCATATGGCTTGGCATCAGCTCATGCACCATTTGAACATCAGATTCTACTAAGAGAATGGAAGAGAACCTCTCACCACTCTTAAAGACCCCTTTGTACTGTACAATAGGTGTTAAGAGAAATGATGCATCTGAGGCAGCACCTACAATTGAAGGGCATTCTCTCATGAACATCAAGAGTATCTTCATATAAATAACCCTGTGAGCTCACCACTCTCACTGGACTATCCAGGGCAGAATGAAAACTCTAGAAGGACCTGAGGCTGTGCCCCAGTAGGCTTATGGAGAGGAAAGACTATTTCTAATACTGTTAATGGACCCCTTGGAGACTATTAAATGTAGTCTTAGCAGAGAGAGCTATTGGGAGATGCTGGTCTCCAAGACCTGACATCACCCCATACTCTGTGCACTGAGAATAAAACAAACCATAAGCAAGCCAGACTGTGCCCTCACAAAGCCCACATTCTAGAGGGAGAAGGGAACAAATAACCAGTGGGATAAGTTCTTCAAGAGGACCAAGCCTGAGGTGCATATTATATGAGAGGTCCCTAACTCAACGTAAGAAGGTCAGAGAGAGCTTTTCCCTACAAAGGACCTCTACATTTTCAACACACTCTGTCACCTATACATGCAATAGCTTTTATTAGTGTCCTACTAATTTAAGGATTATAGTTATAGGTAAAAAAGGAAGCTTGTAGGTTTTTCATTTTTAGGATGGCATGCATCTGACATTTAATACTTTAATGACTAACAGACCAGACTGCTAATGGTGTAGAGTCTCAGAGCTGTGGGGCTATCGTTTAGTAGAAAGAAAGTGCGATATAAATCAAGAGATTTGGCTTTGAGTATTTGCCATCTATCTGGTGAAAGTCACTTAATGGCGATGTCCTCATCTGTAAAATGAGGGCAGTGTTACCTGCACTGTGTATCTGGCTGGGCTATAACAAGGATCCAATGAGTTCATGTAGATTAAAGCATATCATGAACTGCAAGATACTGCACACAAAGAGAAGTGGCTCTTAGCAGCCACAGTATCACCTAGTTGAATGCAATGATTATTGTTCTTGTTCAAGGCGATCTGGTCTAGGGTCCTGGTTTCAAAACTGAAGGTTTGCATCTCAAAAGCCCACCATTCCAGACAAACAGGGCTAGTTGGTGACCCTACAAAAGTGATGGCACATTAGACCTTATTTAAGTTTTGATCCTTCATTTGGGTCAGTCAATCAACTCTAACACATCAAGCCTTAACTTCACTTTGTAGAACAAGGAAATAGGAAAATTAAGAATGGGTGTCTGCCTTGGCAGTCTATTAAAACTACCTGGAAAGTGTTTATATTTTTTCCATTAGGGGGACCAACCTCAAACTAATTAATTATTAAATCACAATGTAATTATTAACTCACAATTATTTATTATTATTAATTATTAAATGACAATCTCTGGAGGGTAGCACCCAGTCATCAGTGTTTTGCTTGATGTTTTGTGGTTGCTATTGTCATTTGTTTCCCAGGTGATTCCAATATGCAGCCAGTAACCCATGTTAGAACCCAGACTGCCTGCCTCCCTGGGAGGTCCCTGATGGGTCATGACACTGTATCTTTTAGAATACAGTAATCTGCAGATGAATGTGCTCTGGCTGCTTGACCTCCCATTTTGCACATTTGCTATAATTGTTGGCAAGAGTTTAAGTGTGCGTATGTATTATGGTTGTTATTAGTATGAGAGGCATGAATGCTAATGGCTTTCATCAGCAACACATGCATTTGCATTACTAGCTCCGTTGCTAATGAGAAGTGGCATAGGCATTTTTTGAAATGCCAAGTACCTAAATAAGATGAAAGAGCTGAAAGCCAAATTGTACAGTCGCCAAATTGCACCATCTATTGGATTTGACTAGCAGTCCCCCTCTCCTACCCTGTACACCTTCCAGGTGTGTGCGCCTGTGCAGCGGAGGCTCTGGGTCTCTCCCAGGCCTCCTCCCAGCAGGACTGGGGCCTCCAGTAGCCTGGCCAGACTTGCATAGAGACAAAAAACTTTTTTCCTCTCTTTGAGAGGGAGGGGGAGGTTCTTTAGAACTTTCTGTTAGAATGAGATATGAAAGTATATGTAAAGACAATTTGGGACTAAGTATAACTTAAATCCACATTAAAAAAACTGACTTTAATTCATATTTTCATATTTCAAAATGATGTATCCCCTAATAACTAAAACTAATATTCAGAGTAAGGGCCTTGTGACTGAAGAAAAGTCAATTCTGGGCATTCAGCAAACTCAGATGGTGCCAGACTCTGAGGGAGGGAGGGTTTGAGCATTCGTAGGACCAGGCTTTCTCAGGGCTATCACTGGCAGCACCATTTGTGTTCTGGTCTTGTCTTGATGGTGAGTGACTTCACCCTCTGCCCAAGTTGTCTTAATGTAAATAGGAAGAATCCAGCCACTCTGTGAAAAGAATCAAACTTTGAGTGGCCAAGTAACACTCTGAGATGCTGGCTTTCAAGAACAGCCTGTCTCTGACACAGCAAGCGTCCTTCAGCAGGGCCTGGCTGTGTCAAATGTTTATACTCCCCAGAGTAAACCTGGTTACCCAAGACAATGTGCCTTCTGGTGTGCCTTCCTGGTCCTCAGCATATGGGCCCTTGCCCAATGAGCAGCTTCCCTGCCTTTGCCCTCTGTCCTCCAGGCCCTCTTCCCAGAATATCCTCTGACCTGTCCATTATCTGGAGCCTACCACCCTTCAAGCCCCAGCTGATGTCCCTGCACCTCCCTTTGGCCACTCTGCCTCAGCCATCCCAGCTCACATTGATAATAACAGAACACACCCATGGTGTTCATGCCAGTAGTCTGAAATTCACAAAGCACCGAAACACCAGTTTTTCATACTTCACTTGGCAGCAAAATGGGATCTGAATCACTATGATGCTATTTATAGTCTTTATGTACCCTATTTAATATGACCATCCATACATTTCTTTGCAGAAATATTAACATGCTTGCTGATGGGGAACAGCCCCATACCTTGCTGTAAGTTTTATATAACATGCCACATATACCACATTCCCTTTCTAAAATCTGAAAACTTCTGAATTCTGAAACAGAGGGGTTTCAAATAAGAGGCTGTGGAGCTATGCTAACAAACAGTTATGTGGCTGTTATGCCGTGCTGGGCACTCTCCTAGATGCTTTATGCATCCAGTTTTATGCAGCAAAATGTTTTTCCATCAAATTAATTACAGTAAAACTTTATAAAGAGGCAAAGTTACATGAAAATCAGATTGTTGAAGACCTGTGTGATTTATAGGGATTTGGACTTTATTTGGTTGACTAGAGGAAGGTATTGAAAATTTCTGAGCTGGATAAAGGCAGGATCATAATGTCTAGAGTTGTTCTGTTCTAGAATACCTTCTTGATATAAAGCTATGGTTTGAGGTTTTATGAAGATTTGTTGGTCAATGGAGGGTTGATAGATTGATAGACTAGGAGGCAGAACGACCCATTGGGGTAACATAAAATTTGCCTTTGAAAGAGGACCAAGTGGAACCCGGAAAATACAAAGCATGATGTTAGTTCAAGGATTCAGGGTTGGGGAGAAGGCAGACTTTAGTCATCTGAGCCAGGGCACAGGGCAAGCCCAGGTTGTATTGAGAAGAGCTTGGACATGAGGGTGATAAGGGTGTCACCAGTCTCCCTACTGGCCTTTGGGCTTACTCGTGACAAAGGGTCCTCCTTCCTCATGCTCCTGGGGTTACTTGTGCTGTGTTGAAGCAGACAACTTTCCAGGAGGAAAGAAACAATCTACAAATTGAGGTGCTGGTGAGGAGGGCACTTCACTAAGACTCCGGACATTGCTCTGTGGAGTCTGGACTGTCCCTCTCACCAGGATTGTGCCGACATGTGAGGTGGTGCGGGAGACCAGCCCCCACTGACCAGGGCTCAAGAAGGTGGACACAGTGTCGGCGATATGAAAGACAGAAAATTTTTATTACAGTAAAGGCAGAAAAAAAGAAAGCGGAGACACCGGAAAGAGTTTCTCAGAAGTGTCACGTTTTATTATTAAAGCCAAGCTCCTTTTATAGGGGCTTTTGACCATTATCTTAATTACAAGTTATGTTTTACATGACCATGATGTTTTCCCTAACTCAGAACTTTTACATTTTTGTAATTGTATCTTTCCAGGGTACACTGTGGCCTGTTCAAGGATTTTACTTATCATCTAAAGAGTGGTTAGTATGACTACCTTACAGGGCATATACTTGAACTATTGCCAAGAGTTTAGGCAAAAAACTATTTCTATGTGATTATAATACTTAGTAGCTTTTGCTATCTTACAAAGAGTTGCATGTTTTTGTAATAGAGGGTAACATCTGTTTCTCAGTCAAAGCTTCAGTATCTGTTGCTAGCAATGTACAGAACAAAGAATTAGAACAAGGCTGTTAATTAAAATAACTTATGGTCAGTAAGTTGCCTCTTATCAGAACTTTCATGGCCGAGAGACCTTGGTCTCCTGGTCTCCAAGGAAACCTTTTACAGCTGCACAGGCCAGGATGAACGATAGCACCAGTTTCTCACAGAGGCTGTCTGTTTCTCACAGACTGGCTTTTTTAGGCCTATGTGGCCAACGGCCTATGCCTCAGTTTCCAAAGGGGCTTGAGTCCCCAATATCTCAGTTCAGGGGTTCCCCACAGAACTACTGCCTGGCTTAGGTTGTCTCCCCTCTTTTAGGAGATCTTACCCATCTTTGGCTGCGTAGTTAGCTCATTGGGGTATACAGGAACTTGCCATAAATGCAGTGAGTATATTGTCTCCTATACGAGGAAAGGCACATGGGTTCATAGAGTCAGGAGATATTACATGACCAACCATAAGGCAGCACCCCTAATATCCAGTGCTGAGCAGGGCAATGTGGCCTTGTCAGACACTGGGGGGCTGTCGGCTTCCCACAAGGTGGCTCCAGAGGCCTCAAGTGTAAGCTGCAGAGAATGGGGACCACAGGTCTGGCAGTGACACTCAGAATGGCAGCGGGACATGTGACAAACAGTAAATGTGTCTCAGTGTGGATGAGCATGCACAGTATGTGAAGCATCTTTCCTTGGAAGGAAGAAGGACCAGAGAGGTTTTAAGGAATAGATGAAAGGTAATAGAGGTTTTGGGAAAGGCAACAAGAAGAATTTTAGCTGCTCTAGCATTTTATATCGAGGATTTGCACTTCTTTTTAGGTAAATTTTGCTGCTGAGATTCTGGTATGGGCTTGAGTTCAGAACCAGGGTTTGACTCCTGACAGGCTTTAAAACCTGCCCTTCTATTAAAACCTTCCATTGTCCTTTTGGCCGTTTCCTGGATGAGCTTCAAAAATGAGCTTCCATCCTAGGTTTAACTTTTTTTTTTTTTTCAGTTTTATTGAGATACAATTGACATACAGCTCTTTATAAGTTTAAGGAGTACTACAGAATGACTCAACATACATATATTCCAAAAAAACTAAACCACAATATGTTTAGCTAACATGCATCTCCTCATATAGTTACAAAAATTCTTTTGCCTTTGTGATGAGAATTTTAAGGGTCTACTATCTTAGCAAGTTTCAAACATACCATATTGTTAACTATAGTCATCATGCTACATTACAGCCCAGTACTTATTTATATTATAGCTGGAAGTTTGTATCTTTTGACCACCTTCATCCAATTTCCCCTTCCCCTACCCTCTGCTTCTGGTAACCACAAATCTGATCTCCTTTTCTATGAGTTTTTGTTTGTTTGTTTTGTTTTAGATTCCATATATAAGTGAAATTATAACTATTTGTCTTTCTTTGTCTGACTTATATCACAGCATAATGCCCTCAAGGTCTACCCATGTTGTCACAAATGGCAGAATTTCCTTCCTTTTTATGACTGAATAATATTCCATTATACATATACATGCTAGGTTTAATTTGTAATTACTTTTTCTAGGCAAAAGAGACAGGGCTTATCATACAAACCCCACAGGTCCCTGTGTTGTCGGAGAGTGGGCCTTTCTCAGTGAAAAGTCCAGGTCCTTGGCAACTCGAGCAAAAAATTCAACGAGAAGGGCCGGCCGGGTGGTGCGGTGGTTAAGCGCTGGCTTGGGAAGCCAGCAGCCCCGGTTCGGTCCCACATATGAAGGCCAGTGACACTGCCCTCAAAAAAAAAAAAAAAATTGAACGAGATACCAGAATAAAACAGTAAAATAAGTAGTTTATTAGAAGAGATAGTACATTTAGAAGTAAAAATAGACCTGAGCACTAGAGGATGGCTCAAGTGCCCATTACTAGAAGTTACATTCCAAAGAGTGTGGAGTGGGCCACATGCAAAGGCGAGGCTCAAAGGAAAGAAGCAGCAGCAGCCAGCAGCAGCACTGACTTCCCAGGACTTGGGGTTTTTATCCTTTTTCTCTAGAATGGGCTGTTCTTCTCTGGACGTGGGACCACTTGATTGGCACCTGTGATTGATGAGAGATACTGTGCAAATGTGAGTGACTGGTTTGATCTAGTTGGATATTTTGAGCCCATTTGCTCTTCCCGCAGGGGTAGGTAATTACAATACACAGGGGAGTTTTGGGTGGAGAGTGGATGTCCCCCAGGCAGTCGCACTCTGTGGGGCATGTAGTAATGCAAAGACCCAATGCCTGCTTCTAACTGCCTGCCCAGTTTTCCCCTTGAGAGACGTGATCCCCATAAAATCTCTATGGGAAGCTGAGGGACAGGAGGTCTCTTCTTCTGTATCTGCTTCCTGCTGGGCAGGGGTGTAGAGCTGTCCTTGCCTATTGGGGGTTCACAGAACTCTCACCCTAGCTGATCTCAGATGAGAGGAAGGGGTCTCGAGCTCCACCTGGAAGACCGCGTTGGCTTCTTTAGTTGTGACTGGCAATCTTGCTGGGATATCCCCTGTATCCCCAAGGCTCCTGAATGAGGACAAAAATATAAATCTGTTAGTTCTTATGAAACTTGTGGCAATTCAGTCCATCACTCAGGTGGCGTCAGTTGTCTGGACACAGAATGGGTTTGATATTTAGCTTACTGGCCTGGGGGATATTAGGAAGTCACGGGCTTTCAAATAGTTATCTGAAGCAGGGGTAGGAGACTTCTATTGTTTAGGATTCAGAAACTGATTTACAAAGAAGTTAAGAAGCAAGGGGATCTTTAGTCCAAGATTCACAAACTGGTTACAAGAGCAATCAAAGCCCAAGAGCTAGGAAACTAAAGAACTAGGGAGGAGACTTAACATTTTTATACTTAACATTTCTATAGGAAAGAAAACGTTAAAGTTTTTCAGTGGTGGGGGTTGGTGCTGCTCATTTGGCCGGTAACACCTGGAGTAAATCAATACCAGGAAATGGTCATCTCCAGAGAGTAGGCTGGGCAAAGAGAGAGAACCCCCAGAGCTGCCATCAGCAGGGGTGACAGGCACCAGAGGATGCAACAACATAGCTGTCAGCATGAGATTTCAGGTCCCAGAAATAGGAAGAAAGGAATGTTCCATGGAGAAGGGTAGGTGCTGTGTTCCAGGGATGAGGCAATGCCTGTCTCAGATAGGAGCTGCCTTTGTGTTTAAAGTAACACACAGCTGGTTTGTCATAAAGAATAAAAATTTAAAAAAAAACAAAACAAAAAAACTAGTTTTCTAGTAAATAGGAAGAAGGCAAGAGATGGGAGGTGGTTTGTGGCAGCATGGGGTGGGGTGGGGCGGGAAGGAGCAGTTCTGAGCAACATGACAGACAAAACCCTGAAGAGGAAGTCAGTGAGTGTATAATCCCTTTGAATAATCCCTTCCGGGGTGAGTGCGCAACAAAAGAACTCTGAGGCCCACCACCCCTGATGCTCAGCTGCTCACACACTGCCTACCCCCAGGATCACCCCAACCTTCACAGTGCTGCCACAGCAGCCTGAGTTGCAGTTGCCTGGGGACCTGAAGGAAAAAGGGCTTTGTCCTGACTTGAAGTTGACACTGAGAAAAAAAAACAGAATCACCACAGAAAGCAAATTGTGAAAGCCATAAGGAATTCAGGGGACAAGAAATCAGTGAGAGGTGGCGACAATGAGATCAAAAGCTCCTCAAAATGTTTCTGAAATGTGGAGAATACAAGCCTCACTTTGTTGATAAAGATCCAGCAGTGGCTGGAGAAATGCAGGGGTGGAGACGCTTTGATGACATCCTGATTCAGCTCTTGCTAAACGTTTTCAAATTGAGTTTTCTGCTTGGAAAAGCCCTGGAAAGGTTATTTGGGCCAGTGGTTTTGCAAATGTATTTTTTTCTGCCTCAGAGTGATTATATTCAAACTGTGTCTTACCTTAAAGATTGTGACTAAAATAGGTGCAAGGGGCACTGCCAGGGCTGGAAGAAGGCAAGTAGGCTGGATCTGGTACACACAGGCTCTTCCCCCCCAGCCCTGAGGCAATTCCCTCTGCCCTTCCTGTGGGCAGGGCTGGGGCAAGAGTCAGTGGAAGCCTCTCCTCATCTATTCTTCCTGCCTCCCTCCATCTTGCCTCACTCAAGGCAATGTACACAAGCTTGTGGACACACTGGCCTAGGCATCCAAGCTCCATCCCCCTCTCCCCTTCTCCCCTTACAAAGCACATACAGGGCAGTGGGGATTCACCTTTCAGGCCTATGGGTGGCTTAGTGGAGAAGAAGTAGGCTCAGTGGTCCTTGAGCAGAGACTTCCAGACCTGAAGACCAGGACCATGGCCCAGAAGAGGGGGCATGGGCTTTGTGGGAGCATGCCTCCATGGCGTTGGTGCCCCTTGCCCTCTGAGAAGATCACAGCCAAAAGAACAGATTGGGGTCTTCTAAGCTGTGGGGCTCTGGCTAGAGCACTAGTTGTTGGGCCTAAGCACAACGTTGCTCCAGGGAGCAAGTTTTACAACGTGCAGTCTTCAGCTAGGGCTCGAGAGATGGGTGCACCCAACCACATGTCCTAAGCATCGGGAGTGGTGCCCTGACTGTATCAAACTGTCTGGCCCTTCTAACTCTACCTGCATGTGGTGCCCTAAATGGTTCTTCTTACATGTATATCTGACCATGACACCTCAACATTCTTGTGGCCCACAGGCGTGGTCAGGTTCCTGAACACAAATCCACCCACGTCAATACCACTGCTAACACCCCTCTGCGAGCTCCAGGTGACAGGTACACAGTTCCCTCTGCATGCTCCATGCCATCTTGCCTCTGCATCTTTCTTTGCCCATGCCACTCCCACCACTAGAACACTTCTGTTTTTATTGCCCTGGCTTCTCTACTCAGCTCAGTGATCCTCCCACTTGTGCTTGTGCCCCTGACAGCACTGCGCATCTATGGCAGAAATTCTGCCTTTGTAGATGCCTCTGCTCCCAGCCCTCACTAGACCCCCATCTTCCGGCCACAACCCTGTACACATTCACCTGCCAGCCTTGAGTAAGAACACAGAGCTGGTGCGGACCAGTCTTGTAATGTGCACTGGAGAAAACTAAATTCTTGTGGCCTGTACTACCCAGGGTCAAAAATCCCAGCCCTTAAAGAGACACTCTTCAAATATGAAAAGAGACATCTGAAAAGCAGACCAGGCCACTCCATATGGAAACAATCTTCAGGTGAATACTGCATCCATCTCAAGGTATTCCCATGGGTTTCCTGAGCTTGGGCCTGTGCAGAACCCCGAGGATCCTTTCACTGTGCTCAGTTGACTTCCAAGGACAGGTACTTGCTTCTCTGTGCACAAGAGCTTTGTTCTGGATTTGAGAGCATGTATGTGTCAGCCCCCGGTGGCAGACAATTAATACCCCCAGGAGCCTCCCTCCACAGGGCACTCAGTCTGGAATTTTCCCCCTCAGATCACAGGAGCTGTGAATTTCATACCATTTCCCCAGATTTTCTGTTTTCTTGGGATTCCGCCTCAGCTATCAGCTGTGGGAACTGGCTCAGTAGTGTTGGCTGCCTCCCTTTCTTTCTCTTTTTTTTTAAAGATTTTATTGGGGAATTGGAGGAGGGGAACAGTGTTGGGGAATTGGGGGAGGGGATCAGCCAAGTTGTTTTTCTTCAATATTTGTTGTGGAGGGCGTTAGTCACCATCTGGCTTCCCGTCGGCAGTTCGTGGCCTCTAAGCTCAAGGTGCTGTGTTCAATCTTAATTGCAGGTGGGCATAGCCATCATCCCATGCGGGAGATGAACCAGCAGCCTTGTTGTTAAGAGTGCACACCCTATCCACTGAGCCATCCGGGAGGCACCTCAGTTCAATCTTTAGTTGCAGGTGGGTGTAGCTCACCATTGAACAGGCACTCTTGTTGTTACACCAGCTGAGCCATCCTGCCACCTGTTGGCAGATCAGCAACAGCTCAGCTCGGGGCGCAGCATTCACTGGCCCATATGGGAATCAAACATGCCGCCCGGTTGCTCAGAGCATGCGCTCTAAGCCAACTCAACCAACTAAGCCACTCTGCTGGCCCTGCTGCCTCACTTTCTTCCTTTCTTTTTTTTTTTAAAAAAAAAGATTTTATTGGGGAATTCGGGAGGGGAACAGCATTGGGGAACTGGGGAAAGGGAACAGACCAGTTGCTGCACTTTTGTTCTTCAGTCTAGTTGTGGAGGACATTACTTCACTGGCCTATATGTTGGTATCATCATTGCGCTCTTCTCGGGTGAGGCAGATTGGTCACCGGCCTCTGGACAGCCGTTCAGAGGCTCTTGGCAGCTCATACCGGCTGCCAGCCACTCACACTGGCTGTCGGCCACTCACTGTAGCCTATGGCAGCCCACTGCAGCAGGGGCTGCAGCTATGCCATCATGGGACTCACAGGAGCCCAGCGCCAGGTGGAGCTGTTGTTCACCATCTTAGCTGTAGAGGGCAGTATCACTGGCCTTCATATGTTGGATCCTAACCAGTGCCGCTGAGGTCCCAAGCCAGCTCTTGACCAATGCGCCACTCGGCTGGCCCTCACTTTCTTACTATCACATCCCCACTCCCTCTTGGAATTCCCTACCCCACCCAAATAAAGTATTTGGACTTAAATAGTCTGGTCTTAGGAGAAACCAAACCAAGACAGCCTGCTACCAAAATCAAGGACTCTCATGAAATATCTGCTTTAACTCTTTTTTTTTTTTAGCCTGAGGTCAATATGCCTTATAAAATATAGTTAATATTTTTGTTTAAAAAAATAAAATCATTATGTCATTTGAAAATGCTCCATTCCCAGTAAGATTGGTCAAGTCCTTGTTTTTACCTGAACCACTTGTCCAAGATGCTTGCTGAGCAGACCTTGATGAGTTGAGAAAGGCTCCACGTGTATGTAATGGAAGTAATGAATCCTGAACCATTCCCCATTGGGCTTGTGGGTGTTCATTGAGGAGCTGCTGAGGGACCTCCTTCCACAGCCCCTGCTCTAGCAAAACAGCAGCCAGTGCCAAACCATATACTCTCCAGTGGACTTGCTTTTCTTTCCCCCCAGTCAAAGGGACAGGCTTATGAAATGAATCTCGCCAGCTTCTAGAAAACTGATCCATGCTTCAACAAGCGAAGCGTCCAAATAGTAGCACTGGCTGTAAGGATTACCAAGGGAAATCAACCTTGATGATTTCCATCTCCAGCAATAGCAACATGAACAGCAGAGGAGCTCTGGGCCAGCAAGGAGCCCACACGTGCAGTGGGCTCTGATCCTGGAAGGGCGGGTCGTCGCTGGCCACTCAAGGTTTATTATGTTTCAGAAACCTATTGGAGCCTCTGCATTTATAGTAAGATACACACTTTGAAAGAGAAAGAGAGAGAAAGAGAGTGAGAGAGAGGCCAATCAGTGACAGTGCTTACTACAAATGCTGCTACCTGCTCTGAGAAAGCATCTGTTTCACCCAGAGCAGCCTGAAGCAAATGTTCCCCTTCCCCAGCATTTGCCACTGTTTGTGTCTGCTGAGTACAAAAAAATGAAAGGGTTGACTCTTATTCAGGCACTGAGGCACCATCGAAATAAAAATGTAACGTTTGAACAATAAATCATTTGTGACAAGGACACCATATCTGTAAATTATAAAGTATAATCCATCAAAAAGATACAGTATTCATGAACCAATATAATTGTCCTCCTCCAAAGCAAGTGTTCAAAATTATGAAGAAATTCACAAATCTATAATCATAGCAGGGGATGTCATATGCCTCCCTGATAAATTAATAGATTAATTAGTAGATAAATCAATAAAAGTTACATACCTTATAAATGTTTTAAGCAATGAAACTTAAGAGCATGATCTAATATTATACAATAAATATAAATATTACTTACCCAAGGAAGAAAAACACACTCTTTCAAACACACAGCAAATATTTGGAAAACAAACACATACATTAACTACAAAAGAAGTATTAATAAATGTCAGAGACTTTTCTCTGACAAAGTTGCAATTATATTAGAAATCCACATTTAAAGGTTGTTTCAATAAATATATTTGAAAACACTAAAATTGCTCCTATATAACTCCAGGTTAAGAGAAATCTATAATAGAAATTACAAAACTTAGAATGGAAGTGAAAGTACTTCAAGACTTATTAATAGTGGTACATAAAGGAAAATTTATTACCTTCAGGTATGTATTATAAAACAAAAAGAATGAATCTGTCAATGGACTAATTGCACAATTCAAAAGCTTGAAAAAAGAACAATAAACTAAACTCAAAGAAGGTACAGAATGTAAATAATAAAGATAAGAGTAAGTACTGATAAAATGAAAAACAAATGTATATAGGGATCAACAAAAACTAAAGCTGATCCTTTGAAAAAACTAAGTAGGACAAACATGTAGCCAAACTCATCTGGACAAAGAGAAAAACACTACACAGCAACTACTATTAGTAATGTATAAGTAAATATGCTAAAGATGTTAAAAATCACAGTCAGATATTATGAATAACTTTCTGCCAACAAATTTGAAAACTTGAAAGAAACAGATAATTTTCTAGAATAATATAAATAAAGTTACACATAAATTTAAATTTTATTCAAGATGAAATAGAAAATCCATCTAAACACAAAACTATTACAGAAACTGATCTAGAAATCAAAACTCTCACACCCAAAAGACACAAGAACCCAGTAACCTCAAAGGGGAGTACAATGATAAGAAACTAGAGCCCAGTTGCTTTTATGAAAATATGAAAAGGCCTCAAATAAAACATGGGCAAATTAAGTTCACAGTTTAAAAACAAAATCAGTAAATCATAAAAGTGTTGCACTTGATGCAGGAAAGCAAGGATGAATTGAAATCCATCTTGAAAAAGTAAAAGGTATACCTTATCCTTGGCCAAGAGCAGTGAGAAATCCAGCTTCTTTTTATTCACTTTTTTCAGATCTAGTGAAATCTATGTTGCTCTAATTAATTAGAATATCTTAGAATATCTATGCTCTAATTAATTAGAATATCTTAGAATATAAGTAAATCTTGTAATCAAATATCTTGTTGTGTTTTTTTATTTCTGATTTTCTTAATTATTTATTTATTTTAACTAAAGTTATTGGGGTGATAATTGTTAGTGATGTTACATAGGTTTCAGGTGTACAATTCTGTAATACACCATCTATATATCACATTGTGTGTTCACCATCCAGAGTCAGTTCTCCTTCCATCGCCATATATTAATATTTGATCCTGTTTAGCCTCATCTACTACTTCCCTCCCCACTTACCCTCTGATAACCAGAAAACTATTGTCGGTCTATGAGTTTTTGTTTATTTGTTATTTGTCTTGTTCTTTTATTGTTTTCAGTTTTATATCCTACATATCAATGAAATCATATGGTTCTTCACTTTTTCTGTGTTACTTGATTTGCTTAGCATAATAATCTCAAGATACATCCATGTTGTCACAAATGGCACTATTTCACCTTTTCTTATGGCAGAATAGTATTCTGGTATATATATATATATATAACATCATCTTTATCCAATCATCAATCGAAGGACACTCTGGTTGTTTCCATGTCATGTCCACCTTAAATAAAGCTGCAATGAACATTGGAGCACATGTATCTTTACAGATAAATGTAAACATAAGACCTGAAACAATAAACTGCATAAAATAAAACATACGTACTAAACTTATGGACCTTGAGTTCAAAGAGGATTTTACGAATTTGACCTCAAAGGCAAGGAAAGTAAAAGCTAAAGTAAATGAGTGGGACTATATGAAACTAAGGAGCTTCTGTACAGCAAAAGAAAACATCGACAAAATAAAGAGACAACCAACCTAATAGAAGACTTTTGCAAACAGTGCCTCCGATAAGGGGCTCATATCAAAATATATAAGGAACTCATACAACTCAACAAAAAAACAACAACAAACAATCCAATTAAAAAATGGGCAGAGGGTCGGCCTAGTGGGGCAGTGGTTAAGCGCTGGCTTGGGAAGCCAGCGGCCCCAGTTCAGTCCCACATATGAGGGCCAGTGACACTGCCCTCAAAAAAAAAAAAAAAAATGGGCAGGGGCTCTTAATAGACATTTCTCCAAAGAAGACATACAGATGGCCAATAGACATATGAAAAGGTGCTCAACCTCACTAATTATCAGAGAAATGCAAATAAAAACAACAATGAGATATCACCTTACAGCAGTTAGAGTGGCTATTATCAACAAGACAAATAACAAGTGTTGGAGATGCTGTGGAAAACAGGAACCCTGATACACTGTTGGTGGGAATGCAGATTGGTGCAGCCGCTACAGAAGGCAGTATGGAGGTTCCTCAAAAAATTAAGAAGAGTATTACCATATGACCCAGCAATTCCTCTTCTGGGTATCTATCCAAAAAATCTGAAAACTTTTAACCTTGTTTTTTAGAAGTGCATGGTTTATGACTGCTGCTGTTGCTTCTGTTACTAAATGATTCACAGGACCTAAATGTCCTAAAAAACGTATGACCTACAAATTATAGGAAAGAGATGAAAAGACTTCATCTTTGCCCAGGAAAGTCCTGTAAGTTAGAGCAAATAGCATCACTGCTGCTTTCTGCCTCCTTTGGTGTGCCAGCCAGTCTAGACCTTGGAAGGAAGCTTCTGTTCCTTCTGTGAAGTCCCCATGCCTCTCTAGCTCACAGTCCCAGCATGCAGGCCCAGGCTGGCAACCAGGGGCTGCTCTTGCCCACTACAGCTTGTCAACACCTCCACCAGGGGAGGAGCTTTCTGGTTGTGATGCCTCTGTACCAGGAAATCATGAGGCTTTTCCAGAAGGCCAAAGGAAAAACTGTGCCTGTGTTGTTCTTTATTTCTTTCTCCTAAAAGTTCATAAAACAAATGAAGGAAATAGATGCAAACAAACAAACAAGAAATCTACACAGTGATTGCTTGTTGTCTTTCAAGTAATCCCTCAAATTTTTGATAATGTTTTAGATATCTTTGTGTTGCTATAATATTTAAACTGTGAAAATAGTTACTATTCCACTGGTCATTGTGGTACTTAATGCCGCATTTATCCAACACTTGACCAAGTTTCCCATTATTGTATTCCTGTTTATATTATAAATAATGGGGGAAATGGCAAAATAAATAAATACTATAAATTGGTTTCTGGTTAGCTTATATTATTCCATTGATACAAGTTGAGCTCAGTCACACCAGTGTCCTTCCCTGGAATAGGATTCCAAAGTGGATCTGGAACATGTTGGGGCTGCTGGACCCCTGAGGTGGTGGGGAAAAGGAAAGCAGAGGCCACCATGCCTTTCCTGCTCCTCAAAGCACATCAAGTGCCAATGGCCCCATCTGTCTGAAAAATCGAACACCCAGTCCTGAGACACAAATCAGGTAAGATCATTTCCTTGAGGAGCAGATTAGTATTTTCTTTCTTTTAGTGCACTTTTATTCTCTCATCTTTTGTGAAAAAACTAAATCTGTTACCCCACCAACAGCTAAAATAAGTGAAAGTGAACTTTTGTTATTGGAGGCCGCTGAGATTTGGGGGTTATTTGTTAGCACAGACTTGACTATTGGAAGCTAATATAGGCACTTTAGCTCAAATTAGTTTATTAAGGTTGTTGTCAAGAGCAGGATAAAGGAAAAAGAACGTAGAAATAATCAACTTTGATGGAGGAATAGTGATCAGGTGACTTCTGGAGTTTCACAGTGGTTTATGAGGATAAGTCAGTATACTGAGCCCCCACTGGGAGGTGAGCTTAGAGGATATTAAAAAAACTTTAGTCATCTATGTTTACTGAAGTTTCCTATTCTAGTACAATATTGGAGAGAACCTAAGATGCCCACCATGGGTAAGTAAATTGGGTAAATATACATTTTTACTATTATTTAGCCATCAAAAACTTGAATTATAAAGATTATGTAACACTGGAAAACATAATATTGTGAAGGAAGAACACGAATTTTTTTGCAAAACCATCTAAAAATACACATATGAACAAATACTATAACGGAACATAAAACCAAAAAACATTTAACTTTTTGCTATTTTAAGTATTTAAAATGTTACTTTTGGGGTGGCCAGTTAGCTAAGGTGGTTAGAGCGCAGTATCATAACACCAGGGTTGCCGGTTCGATTCCCACATGGACCAAGGAGTTGTGCCTTCCACAATTGGATTGAAGACAACTACTTGACTTGGAGCTGATGGGTTCTGGAAAAACACACTGTTCCCCAAGAAAATTTCTTTTAAAAAAAAAAATGTTACTTTTACAATAATAAAAAAAAAAAAAAAGAAAGAATAAATCCACTAAATCAAATTGTTCCAACACCAAAAAAAATGTATGGAGTTTAAAAATTATTGGCAAAATATTTGCAATTTTTAAACAGTCCATAAATTTCTCACTAGCATGTGAATTACTGTGAAGGATTCCATTACTTTTTTATTTTTCTATTATTTTTTTTTATTAGTTTCAGGTGTACAAAAAAATGCAATAGTTATACTCTTTAGCCCCCAAAACGACAACCCACCTCCCCCAGTTAGCCACCCCACTCTCCCCCCCACATCACACATATCTATCACAACTCCCCTGACTCCCCTCCACAGTATACTCCACATCCCATGACCATCCACATATTCAGTTACAGTTGGCATACAATACTATACAACATCAGCTTCAGGTGTACAGTGCAGTGATCAAGCCTCTACTCCATCCATGAAGTGGTCTCCCTAACAAGACATGTGACTATCTGACACACCACAAAATTTTTACATTATTATATTCCCTGAACTGTGTTTCATATCCATGTGGCAATATTGTAGTTATCTATTTATGCTGTCTAATCCCTTCACCTTCCCCCCATCCCCAGCCCCCTCCCAACTAGCAACCCACAGTTTTTCCTCTACATCTACGAGTCTGTTTACTTTAATCGTTCACTCAGCTCTTCAGACTCCACACACAAGTGAGATCACATGGTACCTGTCCTTCTCCAACTGACTTATTTAACTTAACATAATAGTCTCTTCACAACATTATCAATTACATTCCCAGAACTGCCCCCATATCCCTGCAGCAACATTGTAGTCCCACCTACACTGTGCAAAACCTTCCCCCCTCTCCCCTTCCCCACTCCCTCACAGCCAGCAACCATCAGTTTTTCCTTTATATCTGCTTGATATGACTTCAATCTTCTTAAATTTACTGAGACTTGTTTTGTGGCCTAACATGGTCTATCTTGGAAAATGTCCCATGTGTACTTGAGAAGAATGTATATTCTGTTTTTTCAGGGTGAAATGCCCTAAAAATATCAATGAAGTCCAGCTGGTCTAAAGTGTCATTTAAGGTCCCTCTTTCTGTGTTGATTTTCTGTCTAAAGAGTCTGTCCATTGGTGACAATGGTGTTGAAGTCCCCTACTATGATAGTGCTACTGTTGATCTCTGTCTTTATGTTAAAATCTGTTATATGTAATTAGGAGTTCCTATGTTGGGAGCATAGATGTTTATTAGCTTTATAGTGCCCTTGTCTTCTATTCTAGTCATTTTAAAGTCTATTTTGTCCAAAATAAATATTGGTACTCCAGCTTTTTTTTTCTCAATTCCATTTGCATGAAATATTTTATTCCTTCTGTAAACAGCATATACATGTATCCTATTTTTTATCCACTCAGCCACTCTCTGTCTTTTGATTGGAGCATTTAGCCCATTCACATTTAAAATGATTATTGATAGGTGCATATGTATTGCCATTTTGTTATTTGTATTCGTGGTCTCCCTGGGTTAGCTTGTTTACCCCTTTCTTTTGTTTAAAAAAGCCCTTTTAACATTTCTTGCAATGCTGGCTTGGTGGTAATGAACTCCTTAAGCTTATTCTTTTCTGAGAAGCTCTTTATTTCTCCTTCAAATTTAAGTGATAGCTGTGCTGGGTAGAGTAATCTTGGTTGTAGGCCGTTACTTTGTGTCACTTTGAATATCTCCTGCCACTCCCTTCTGGCCTGCAGAGTTTCTGTAGACAAGTCAGCTGTTAGTCTAACAGGAGTTCCTTTGCATGTAACCTGCTGTCTTTCTCTTGCAGCCTCTAGGATTCTCTGTCTGTCTTAAACCTTTGCCATTTTAACTATGATGTGTCTTGGTGTGGACCTGTTTGGGTTCAGCTTGTTTGGAACCCTCTGCACTTCCTGGGCATGCATGTTGATTTCCTTCACCAGGGTAGGGAAGTTTTCAGTCATTATTTTTTCAAATACATTTTCGACCCCTTGTTTCTTCTCTTCTCCTTCTGGTATTCCTATGAGTTGAGATGGTTGCGCTTCATCTTGTCCCATAGGGCTCTTAAACTATTTTCATTGTTTTTTATTCTTTGGTCTTTTTGCTGTGCCAACTGGGTGATTTCTGCTATTTTATTTTCCAAATCGCTGATGCACTCCTCTGCTTCATCTACTCTACTGGTGATTCCTTCGAGTGTGTTCTTCATTTCAGTTATTGTATTCTTTAGTTCTAACAGGTTGTTTTTTATGGTTTCCCTATCCTTCTTTATGTCCTCGCTAAGTTCCTTAATCATTCTTATCATCAGTGTTCTAAATTCTGTCTCTGAAAGGTTGGATCCCTCTGTTTCATTTGGTTCCTTTTCTAGAGGTTTCTTCTGATCTTTTACTTGTGACATGTTTCTTTGTTTCCCCATTCTAACTGTCACTCTTGGATTGCTTTGATGTATTAGATAGATCACCAGGAGAGCCCTGGCTGGATCATGCAGGCACACAGCTCACGGCCCAACACTCCCAGGAAAACTCCCAGCCTCAGCCGCTCGCAGATCAGGCTGAGCCGACCAACAACCAATCACAAGCCTGGCAACTCTGCAAGCGTAGTGCGGAGAGCGGGGACCCAAGGCGGCTTGTGCACTCCCGCGTCTCAGTGAGCAGCCTGTTGGAGCCTGAGCATGCCCACCAGGCGTTTCCCTGGCAACGCAGCACAAGCCATGCGGAGGGTGGGGATCCAAGGCGGCTCGCGCACTCCTGGGTCTCAGTGAGCAGCCTGTTGGAGTCAGAGGGCACTCGCCCAGCGTTTCCCTGGCAACGCAGTATAAGCCCAGTGGAGGGTGGGGATCCAAGGCTGCATGAGCACGCACACACACACGCACTTCTGCACCAATTCCACCAGACCAATGAGGTCTCGGAACTGATCCTCCATGGGAGTGCCCAAGCCCGACAAAATGGCGCCATCCCTACACCACTCACGTGCAGGCTCCATACCACGGAAATAACAGTCCAAAAACCTCCAGCCTTTACACCAAAGGTGCTCAGTTCAGTCCATCTCTGCAGGCTCCTGGGCCCGGCTCACACAGCTACTCCCTCCACCAGTAACCAGGTAAGAGCTAAGCGGCGAGCAAGCCCGGGCACCGGCCCCACTGATTCTCCAGCCGCTCTTAGCCTCACTGAGCTGAGCAAAGAGAGTTCTCACTAATTTACTGCCAGCTATCTTGGAACTTCTCTTCCCGGCCAAGGAAATCTGAGCTGGTGAGCTTGGTGTGCGGCCGGAGGGTCTCACCCCTAAACGGAGAAGCCTCCCCACAGCTGGGGCTCCCTCACAGGGTTCGCCCTCTCTCGTCTCCGCCCGTCCTACCAGACCTGACGTGGCCTCCTCTTTAAGTTCTTCGTTTAGTGGTTCTGTTCATCTAGTGTTCCAGGGACCTCCAGGGTTGAATGCTGCATAATTTGCTTGTAATTTTGGTGTGATCCTGGGAGGTAGTTAGCACAGCTTCTGTCTATTGTGCCATTTTACCGGAAGTCCCAGATTCCATCACTGTTTTGGTTCCTTTTTAAGAAACGGAATAGTTACAAAGCCATAAAGCCACTATGACTTTCCTATAGACTGGTTATGCTGATGTACTTACTAAGACCAGAAGTGAGCACTCCACAGATGGAGAACTATATTGCTTTTGCAAAAAGAACCCTGGAAACAAACTTAGTTTATTTTATTTTATTCTTTTAATTAGCTTCATGTGTACAACACAGTGCAATAGTTATACTTTTTACCCCTCAGAGTGACAATCCTCCTCCCCCTATTCTCTCCCCAACTCCTCACCTCCACATCATACTATCTATTACAATTCCTTTGACTCCCTTCCACCATATAATTCACATCCCGTGACTATCTATATATTCAATTACAGTTGGCATACAATATTGTACAACATCAATTTCAGGTATACAGTGCAGTGATCAAGGCTCTACTCGATCCACGAAGTGCTCTCCCTAACAAGACTTGTGACCATCTGACACCCCACAAAATTTTTATAACATTATTATATTCCCCGAACTGTCTTTCATATCCCTGTGACAATACTGTAGTTACCTATTTATGCTGTCTAATCCCTTCCCCTTCTCCCTCATCCCCACCCCCCTCCCAACTAGCAACCATCAATTTTTCCTCTATATCTATGAGTCTGTTTCTGTCTATTTTGCTCGTTCATTCAGTTTTTCAGATTCCACATATAAGTGAAATCATATGGTATTTGTCTTTCTCTGACTGACTTATTTCACTTAACATAGTAGTCTCTAGGTCCATCTATATCATTGTGAATGATACGATTTCATTCTTCTTTATAACGGAGTAATACTCCATGGTATAAATGTACCACAGTTTCTTAATCCAGTCATTTACCAATGGGCATTTCAGTTGTTTCCAAGTCTTGGCTATTGTAAATAGCACTGCAATAAACATAGGGGTACATATACTTTTTCAAATTTGCGTCCTGGATTCCTCTGGATAGATACCCAAGAGTGGAATTGCTGGGTCATATGGTAGTTCCATTTCCAGTTTTTTGAGATACCTCCATACTGATTTCCATAATGGCTGCACCAATCTGCAGTCCCACCAACAGTGCACCAGGTTCCCTTTCCTCCACAACCTCATCAGCACTTGTTTGTTGATTTATTGATGATAGCCATGCTGACCAGAGTGAGGTGGTAGCTCATTGTGGTTTCTATTTGCATTTCTCTGATGATTAGTGAGGTTGAACATTTTTTCATATGCCTGTTGGCCATCTGTATGTCCCATTTAGAGAAATGCCTCTTTATAAGCTCTGCCCATTTTTTAATTGGGTTGTTTGTTTTTTTGGTGTTGAGTTTCATGAGTGTTTTATAAATTTTGGATATCAACCCCTTATCAGATACACCATTGGCAAATACCTTCTCCCATTCAGTGGGCTGCCTTTTTGTCTTATTGATGATTTCCTTTGCTGTGAAAGAAATTTTAAGTTTGATGTAATCCCATATGTTCATTTTTTCTTTTATTTCCCTTGCCCGAGGGGTTATATCAGCAAAAATATTACTCAGGGTAATGTCTGCAAACTGACTCCCTATGTTTTCTTCTAGGAGTTTTATGCTTTCAGGTCTTACATTTAAGTCTTTAATTCATTTTGAGTTTGTTCTCATATATGGTGTAAGTATGTGATCCATTTATTTTTCTTGCATGTGTCAGTCCAATTTTCCCAAAACCATTTATTAAATAGACTATCTTTACTCCAATGTAAATTCTTGCTTCCACTGTCATAGATTAAGTGACCATATAAGGATGGGTTTATTCCTGGGCTCTCTATTCTGTTCCATTGGTCTATGTGTCTGTTTTTTGCCAGTACCATACTGTTTTGATTATTGTAGCCTTGTAGTATATTTTGATGTCAGGTAGTGTGATGCCTCCCACTTTGTTCTTATTTCTCAGGATTGCTGTGGCTATTCAGGGTCTTTTGTGATTCCATATAAATTTTAGAATTCTATGTTCTATTTCTGAAAAAAATGTCCTCGGTAGTTTGATTGAAATTACATTGACTCTATATATTGCCTTAAGTGCAGGGGAACAGCCTCTGCAGTCCATGTTTTCCCTCAGGTGGAGACTGCGTCGGCGGGGGAAGAAAATAAAGAAGGGAGACAGTGGGTACATCGGGGGGGGGGTGTTCAGAGAAGAAGTGTCACAATTTATTGCCAGACCATGTTCTTTTTATAAGGATTCTTGACCATTATCTCAATCATATGAGTTTGATGGTTTCTAATTCCCAGGATTTACACAGTCTTTACTTCCCTATAATTGTTCTCTCCAGGGTACACTGGCCTATTCTATGTTAAGGATTCTCCTATCTCTACATATAGCCTAAAGAGTGGTTACCATGACTACCTAGCCATTATCCCAAATTCCAGCAGGTAGACTCACAGGGTGTATACTAAAAGACTAGGAGTGGCTGTTTAGGGTAAAAGCATCTAAAATCTATTTCTATGTAAATACATTACTTAGTAGCTAAAGGGAGTCTTAAACATCCCTTGTCCTATGGAGGGCTACATATTTCCAATAGAGGGTAGCATCTGTTTCTCAGTCAAAGTTTCAGTATCTGTTGCTACAACACTGCACTATGCAAAGAATTTAAACAAAGTTGTTAATTAACATACCCTATGTTCAGCAAGTTGCCTCTTAACGGAACTCTCATGGCCTGAAGACTTTTAATCTTCAAGGAGACTATTCACAGCAGGGCCCTTAGGCCACAGGCAGACTTCTTGGCCTATGTTGTCAGAGGTCTGTGCCTCAGTTTCCAAGGGGATTGAGTCCCCAATATCTCAGTTCAGGGACCCCTCAGGTAGTAGCCTGTTTTAGGGAGTTTCCTGTTCTTTAGGAAATCTTGCCCTGTCGTTGACTTACACAACCAGCTATCATCAGGGTATCACACGAACTTGTCACAAATGCAGTGAATGTATTGTCTCGTATAGGAGGAAAGGCACATGGGTTCATAGAGGCAGGAGATATTACATGACCAACCATAAGGCAGCACTCCAAATATTCAGTGCTGAGCAGGGTAATGTGACCTTGTCAGACACTGAGAGACTGTCAGTTCCCAGCACTTAGGTAGTATTGACATTCTAACTATATTAATTCTTCCTATCCATGAGCATGGTATGTATTTCCATTTATTTGTATCTTCTTTGACTTCTCTCTTCAGTGTCTCATAATGTTCTGAGTACAGGTCTTTTACTTCTTTAGTCAAATTGATTCCTAGATATTTTATTGTTTTTGAAGCAATTGTATAAGGAATTCATTTCCTGATTTCTTCTTCTGATTGTTTATTATTGGTGTATACAAATGCAACTGATTTATGAATATTGATTTTGTATCCTGTTACCTTACTAAATTCATTTATCAGTTCTAGCAATTTTTTGGTGGAGTCTTTGGTATTCTCTCTATACAGTATCATGTCATCTGCATATAATGACAATTTTACTTCCATTTTCCAATTTGGATGCCTTTTATTTCATTTTTCTGTCTGATTGCTGTGGCTAGAACTTCCAGAACTATGTTAAATAGAAGTGGTGAAAGTGGGCAGCCTTGTCTTGTTCCTGATCTTAAGGGGAAAGCTTTTAGCCTTTCCCATTGAGTACAATGTTTGCTGTGGGCTTATCATACCTGGCCTTTATTATGTTGAGATATGATCCCACTATTCCCACTTTGCTAAGAGTTTTTATCATAAATGGCTGCTGGATTTTGTCAAACGCTTTTTCTGCATCTGTTGATATGATCATATGATTTTTATTTCTCATTTTGTTAATGTGATGTGTTACGTTAATTGATTTATGGATATTGAACCAGCCTTGCATAACAGGAATGAATCCCACTTAATCTTGGTGTAATATCTTTTTAATGAGATGCTGAATTCGGTTTGCTGGTATTGTGTTGAGAATTTTTACATCTATGTTCATTAGGGATATTGGCCAGTAGTTTTCCCTTTTTTTGTAATATCGTTGTCTGACTTAGGAATCAGGGTGATAGTGGCTTCATAGAAAGAGTTTGGAAGCCTTCCCTCCTTCTGTATTTTTTGGAATAGTTTGAGGAGAACAGGTACTAATTCTTTTTGAATGTTTTGTAAAATTCACCTGTGTAGCCATCCAGTCCAGGGCTTTTGTTTGTTGGAAGATTGTTGATTACTAATTCAATTTCTTTGGCACTAGTCAGTCTGTTCAGAGTTTCTGTTTCTTTTTGGTTCAGAGTTGGTAGATAGTACACTTCTAGAAATGTATCCATTTATTCCGGATTGTCCAGTTTGTTAGCATACAGTTGCTCATAGTATTTTCTTCAAATTTTCTGTATTTCTGTGGTATCTGTTATCACTTCTCCTCTTTAATTTCTGATTTTTATTAATTTGGGTCCTCTCTCACTTTCCCTTGTTTAGTCGTGCTAACGGTTTGTTGATTCTGTTTCTTTTCAAAAAACCAATTCTTGGTTTCATTCATCTTTCGTATTGGTTTTTTTTGGTCTCTATTTCATTTATTTCTGCTCTGGTCTTTACTATTTCCTTCCTTATACTCTCTCTAGGCTTGTTTTGCTGGGTGTTTTTTCGAGTTCCCTTAGGTGTAAAGAGAGTCTGTTGATTTGAGATTTTTGTTCCTTCTTTAGGCCTGCACTGCTATGAACTTCCCTCTTAGGACTGCTTTTGCTGCATCCCAGAGATTTTGGGTCATGGTGTTTTCATTTCCGTTTGTCTCGAGGTATCTTTTGATTTCCTCCTTGATCTCATTTTTGACCAACTCACTATTTAGGAGCATGTTATTTAGCCCCCATGTATTTGTAAGCTTCCAAAATTTCTTCTTATAATTGATTTCCAGTTTCATAGCATTTTGGTCAGAGAAGACACTTGATATGATTTCAATCTTCTTAAATTTGTTGAGTATTGTTTTGTGGCCTAACATATAGTCTATCTTGGAAACTGTTCCATGTGCACTTGAGAAGAATGTATATTCTGTAGCTTTGGGGTGAAATGCTGTAAAAATATCAATTAAATCCAGCTGGTCTAAAGTGTCATTTAAGGCCACTATATCCACGTTGATTTTCTGTCTGGAGGATCTGTCCATTGGTGACAAAGGGGTGTTGAAGTCCCCTATTATGATAGTGTTACTGTTGATCTCTGTCTGTATGTCTGTCAAAAACTGTTTTGTACCTTTAGGAGCTCCTACATGGGGTGAATAGATGTTTACTGGGGTTATGTACTCTTGTTGAATAGATCTTTTTATTATTATGTAGTGCCCTTCTTTGTCTTTTATTGTAGTGTTCACTTTATAGACTATTTTGTCCAAAATAAGTATTGCTACTCCAGCTTTTTTCTCATTCCATTTGCATGAAATATCTTATTCCATTCCTTTACTTTCAGTCTGTGTGTGTCTTTTGATCTGAGATGAGTCTCTTGTAGACTGCATATGTATGGGTCCTGTTTTCTTATCCACTCATTTAGCACGTTCATATTTAACGTAATTACTGATAGGTGTGTATTTATTGCCATTTTGTGATTTGTATTTCTTGTCTTCCTGGGTTAGCTTGTTTACCCCTTTCTTCTGTTTAAAAAAGCTCTTTTAACATTTCCTGCAATGCTGGCTTGTTCGTAATGAACTCCTTAAGCTTATTCTTTTCTGTGAAGCTCTTATTTCTCCTTCAATTTTAAGCGATAGCCATGTTGGGTAGAGCAATCTTGGTTGTAGACCTTTATTTTGTGTCACTTTGAGTATCTCCTGTCATTCCCTTCTGGCCTGCAAAGTTTCTGAAGAAAAGTCAGCTGTTAACTTATAGGAGTTTCTTTGTATGTAACCTGCTGTCTTTCTCTTGCTGCTTTTACGATTCTGTCTTTGTCTTTAAGCTTTGTCATTTTAACTATGATGTTTCTTGGTGTGGGTCTGTTTGGATTCAGCATGTTTGGAACTCTCTGCACATCCTGGGCTTGTATGTTGAATTCCTTCACCAGGGTAGGGAAGTTTTCAGTCATTATTTCTTTAAATACATTCTCAATCCCTTGCTTCTTCTCTTCTTCTGGTATTCCTATGAGGGGATTATTGTTTCATATCATGTTGTCCCTGAGGTCTCTTAAACTATTTTCATTCTTTTTTATTCTTTTTTCCTTTTGTTGTTCCAACTGGGTGATTTCTGCTATTTTGCCTTCTACTTCGCTGATCCGCTCCTCTGCTTCATCTATTCTATTGATGATTCCTACGAGTGTTTTCTTCATTTCAGTTATTGTATTCTTCAGTTCTAACTGGTTGTTTTTTATGGTTTCCCTATCCTTCTTTATGTCCTTGCTAAGTTCCTTAAACATTCTTATCATCAGTGTTCTAAACTCTGTCTCTGAAAGTTTTGCTTTCTCTGTTTCATTTAGTTCCATTTCTAAAGTTTTCTTCTGATCTTTTACTTGGGACATGTTTCTTTGTTTTTTCATTCTGGCTGTCGTTCTGTGAATGCTTTGATGTATTAGATAGATCACCTAGAAAGAAGAGAAAAGAAAAAAAAAAGAGGTAGGGTGGCTCTCTGTCCACTTTAATCTGCAGACCAGTTGCTCAGTAATAGAGAGTCTTTGGGCGACTCAGCACCAGCTATTGGGGGTAAGAGCTTAACGTGTTATGCACCGGCATCCCTCTCAGGCTTGCAGTGAGCTTTCCACAATTAGCTGCTGTGTGCTCTGGAACCGTGGTCACTACCAAAAAAAAAAAATCTTCACAGGTTGTTGCAGGTTGTCTGCTACTGCAAAAAAAAACAAAACAAAAAAACAAACCCTCTGTGGCCTGCAGATGTGTGGGCCAGACACTGGGGGCTCAGCGTGCCTCTGGCACACATTTCTAGGTGGGAGGGGCAGGCCCGCAAGGCACCACTTGATGTGGTCAGTGGCCCCCACCCAGTCAGAGCAGCATGTACTCTGTACCAGCAATCAGGCCGCACAAACTCGCCAGGTAAGCCTCGATCGGATTATGCAGGTGCACCGCTCCCTGCCCAACACACTCCGGAAAACTCCCCGTCTCAGCCTTTCCCAATCAACTGCCTGCAGATCAGGCTAAGCAGCCCAACAGCCAATCCCCAGCCTTGCAACTCTGCACAAGCAGTGTGGAGAGCGGGGACCTAAGGGGGCTCGCGGACTCCTGAGTCTCAGTGAACAGACTGATGCAGCTGGAGAGCACCTGCCCCGCGTTTCCCTGGAAACGCAGCACAATCAATGCGGAGGGTGGGGACCCAAGGCAGTTCGTCCACTCCTGCATCTCAGTGAGCAGCCTTATGGAGCCGGAAGCCACCCACCAGGCATTTCCCTGGCAATGCAGCACAGGTAGGACGGAGTGTGGGAATCCAAGGCCGAATGTGCATGCACGCACGCACTCCTGCGCCAAGTTCACCAGACCAATGAGATTCCAGATCTGACCCTCTGTGGGAGGGCCCAACCCTGAAAAAATGGCTCCCTCCTGTACACCACTCATGTGCAAACTCCACACCAGGGGAACAAGGGTCCCAAAACCTCCAGCTTCTGCACCAAAGGTGCTCAGTTCAGTCCTTCCCCACAGGCTCCTGGGCCGGGCTCACACAGCTACTCCCTCCAACAGGAACCACGTGAGTGCTCACCGGCAAGCGAACCCGTGCACTGGCCCCACTGGTTCTCTAGCTGCCCTCAGCCTCACCAAGCTGAACAAAGGGTGTCCTCACTAATTTCTACTGCCCGCTATTGTAGAACTCTTCTTCCTGGCAAAGCAACTCTGGGCTAGTGAGCTCGGTGTGGGGCCAGAGGGTCTTTCCCCCAACCAGAGAAGCCTCCCCACAGCTTGGGCATCCCTCACGGGTCTCGCCCTCTCTCATCTGCGCCCCTCCTACCAGACTTGACGTGGCCTCCTCTTTAGGTCCTTCATTTAGAGGTTCTGTTCATCTAATGTTCAGGGGACTTCCGAGGTTAAATGTTGTATAAATTATTTGTAATTTTGATGTGATCCTGGGAGGCAGTTCGGAAAGCATCCGTCTATTCCGCCATCTTATTGGAACCCTCCAACAAACGTTTTGATTGATTGAGGTTTCTGTAGCATTTCTCCATTGGGACCATCTACTCAACTTCTTGCTTCCTAAACTCGACAAAAGTTTTCACATCTTCATTTGATAGCTACTTTGATCACATATTACTAGTGCTGTTATGGATTTGTGTTTACAAATAATTGAACTCAGATTTATATATTATCCAAGTCCTGCACAATCATCATCAGTATGGAGACTTAGCATTCATTTCATATCTAGAATGGTCAGGCTTCTTCACTTCACTCTGAAGCAACAAGGGCAGTATCCCCATCCTTGCCTCTGCTTTTTGAAGAGCACCCAATAATAGCATTTTCCTTTGGAAGGAAAGGAGGTAAGGAAGTGAAGTAGAAAAGGTTTCCATGTTAAAAATCAAGTCTTAATCCTTGGGCTCTAACTCCAAACTACACAAGAAATTCCCAGTAAAATATGTTTGTTTAAATTTCCCAGTTTTATGAAGATATAAGCCACATACAACACTATATAAGTTTAAGGTGTACAGCATGATTTGACTTACATATATTGTGAACTGATTACCACAATCATTTTAGTTAACATCCATCTTCTCATATAGATGCAGAACAGAAAAAGAAAGAAAAAAACAATATTTTTCTCCTTGTAATAAAAACTTTTAGGGTGTACTATCTTAACTATATAGGAGGTTGACAATTAAGTTCACTAACTTGTTGCAATGATGTTGCTTACCTTTTTTGATATCGGAGGGATTATTCATTATGAATTTATACCAACTAGACAAACAGTTAATCAAGTTTATTATTTGGAAGTAGTGAAAAGGCTGCGTGAAAAGTTAGACCACCTGAACTTTTTGCCAACAATTCATGGCTTTTGCATCACGACAATGCACCAGCTCACACAGCACTGTCTGTGAGGGAGTGTTTAGCCAGTAAACAAATAACTGTATTGGAATGCCCGCCTTATTCACCTAATCTGGCCTGCAATGACTTCTTTCTTTATCCGAAGATAAAGGAAATATTGAAAGGATGACATTTTGATGACATTCAGGACATCAAGGGTAATACAACAGATCTGATGGTTATTCCAGAAAATGAGTTCCAAATTATTTTGAAGGGTGGACTAGGCCCTGGCATGGATACATAGATTCCCAAGGGTAATGTACTTCGAAGTTGACCGTGGTGATATTCAGCAATGAAGTGGCGCGGTGGTTAAGCACTGGCTTGGGAAGCCAGCGGCCCCAGTTCTTTCCCACACATGAGGGCCAGTGACACTGCCCTCAAAAATAAATAAATAAATAAATAAATAAATAAATAAATAAATAATCTGAAATTGAAGCACTATTTAGTGAGTGATGGTATCCTGTCCTATAGTCTTATTGTTATTTCCTCCAGAAGATGTTTAATTTCTTGTTTATTTGTTTGTTTTTGAGGGCAGTGTCACTAGCCCTCACATGTGGAACACAAACTGGGGCTGCTGGCTTCCCAAGACCAGTGCTTAACCACCGCGCCACTCGGCCAGCTCCAGAAGATGTTTAATTTCATCTCTCCTATAATTAGGACTCAATAGATCCAATATTTAATTCAGCATTTTAAAAAAATCTATCATTTCTTGGGCCAGCCGAGTGGCACATTGGTTAAGAGCTGGTTTGGGACGCCAGCAGCCCCGGTTCGGATCCCACTTATGAGGGCCAGTGACACTGCCCTCTACGGCTAACAACAGCTCCACCTGGAGGTGGGCTGTGCAAGCCCCGGCAACGGTGTAGGTTGTAGCCCCTGCTGCAGTGGGCTGCCATAGGCTACAGTGAGTGGCCGGCAGCAAGCATTAATGGCTGGCAGCCAGTGTGAGCGGCTGGCAGCCAGTGTGACCTGCCAATAGCCGTTGTGAGCGACCATCCAGAAGCTGGCGACCGATCTGCCTCATCCGGGAAGAGTGCAATGATGATACCAACATGGGCCAGTGAAGCAACGTCCTCCACAACTAGACTGAAGAACAAAAGGACAGCAACTTGTCTGTTCCCCTCCCCCAATTCCCCAATAAAATCTTTAAAAAAAATATCTATCATTTCTTTAGCTTCTTAAATGTGTTCCTTCACAGGGCTAGATGTGGCAAAAGAGATGGAGGAAAGAAAAATAAAATGGGTGAGACAGAAGGTAAAACTAGCCTGTTGGAATAGGTGAGGCATGGAGGTCACTACTCTAAAATTTAGCAGCTCAAAGTAACCATTTCATTACATCTCATAATCTTGTGGGTCAGGGATTCAATCAGCAGTTGGCTGATCTTTTCTGTTCCACACAGCATCAACAAATATCACTCAAGCATGGATGAGCAACTCTGGAAAGCTGGTTCACGATGGCTTTGGTTGGGATAAATGGAAAGCTGGCTCAGCAGGGGCTGTCAATCTGAGCTCCAAAGAGCCTCCACTCTGCTGTCTCTGGGTAGTCAGAATTTCTTCACAACAGTTCAGGGATTCGAGAGAGAGTCCCAAGATGCTGAGTAGAAGCTGCAAGGCTTCTTAAGGCCTACCCTCAAAAGTCCCAGAACATTACTTGCACTACATTCTGTTGGTCAAACAAGTCATTTAGGCAGATTCAGGGTGAGAGAAATTAGACTCCACTTCTCAGTGGGCAGAGTCTCAAAGAATTTGGAGAAATCTTTCATCTACCACAGACAGAGAATAAAAACAGTAGCTTAAGCAAGACAGACATTTATTTCTGTCTAGTAAAAGTCTAGGTGGAAACAATCCAAGGTGGTTATGGGACTTCAAGGTTTCAAAGACCTGAACCCCCTCTATCTTGTTGCTCTGCTTTGCCTAGAATATTGGTCTAGAGCCAGGATTGATAAGCCACACGCCTAAAAGACAAAGCTAACCCACAATTTATTTTTGTAAATAAAGTTTTATTGTCACATAACCATGCTCATTCCTTTACATATTATCTATGACTGCTTTCACAGTACAATGGCAAAAATGAGTGTGACAGAGACTAAGTGACCTTCAAATATTAAGATATTTACCATTTAGCCCTTTACAAGAAGTTTGCCAACCTCTGGCCTAGAGCAATATCTAAATGTTGTCCATGTTACTTCTACAAAGGAGATTGGATAATATCTGGGCAACCATGTCCCATCAAAATTTGAGGGCTTGTTATTACTGTACAAAATGCAGAGTTTATAAACTGAGGCAAGTCCACAGACTCTGCACCTAGGCCCAACTGCAAGAGCTAAGAGGTTGGAAGGCTAGACAAACATAGAAGACCTGGCCACAGGCAACAGGGACAACAGGGATTAATCCAGGCATCCATTCTTCTCCTGACTCTGTTCTCTCAGGTAACTAGAGCAGGGCAAGCAGGAATCCAGGCCAGGTAGAACAATGCCAGCATAAGAGTCTGTCAGCAGGCAGCTGGGTCTCACTCTGGACTCATGGGATGTAGGCTTCTGTAAACTCATTGCTATTATAAAAGGACAGGATCTCAGTGCTAAAGAGACTGGAATAAATGTTAGGTTTCAAGAGTGACTAGAATACAGAGGGAAAGATGGGAACCCATTTAACCAAGCAGTGTTAAAAAGTAGAAGCTGGTTCCAGCAGTCAGAGAGACATCTGGGTTATGAAGAGTAGGGCACAAGCTTGAAGTCAGATGTGCACATATTCAAAGTTCACAGCCAACATTTCTTAAAATCTTCCCAAGGTCTGTGTGCGTCCTTACAAACCAGGAAGGGCAGAGCCAGCAAAGGTCATGTGTCCCCCATCTTGAGGAAAGAAGATGGCAGAGTCCACCAGAGACAAAGGGACCTACAATTTGTACTTATCATTCCATTATCCACAATTACACTTTTCTTTTCAACTAAATCAGAAAAAAAAAATGTCCAGAAAGTCCAATGGTGCCAAATTTTGAAACTAGGTAATCATTAGCATGAGTGACATTGATATTGATCACTATCTGGCCCTTTTGGGGTTCTTTTATATCTTCAAAAGCCCAATCTTCCTGTCCTGTCTATGACATTAAAAAATACACCCCAAGAATATTCTTTCAAGTGCATTGTCACTGCAACTAGATGACTATTATCCTGACTATTAATTACTATTATAGTTACAATTGGCATAATTTCCATATTTATTCTGTGTGTCAGTCCAATCTCACATCTAGCCACTGCAGTTGGTGCTATGTTTTGCCTGGGAAACAGATGTCCACATGTGGCTCTGGGATGGCATAGACACTAAAGCCAGCAGCCATGCAAATCTAAGCAGAGTTGAGTGTGTTGGAGAACAGGTGACCAGATCAAAGGCAGGTGAACAGGTTTACATCCCCAGGAGGATTAGTATGCAAGGGCTGCAAGCTTACTGAGGAAGCAGTATCATGAAAGCATTTACCCCAGTGATGCCTAAGAAAGCTCAGCCTGAGTGGCCTGGGTATAAAGAGAAACATGAAGAGTGCATTCAAGAGCAAGGCCAGACCACGATGAAGGACATAGAAACCAAGTTATCCACCATGGTCCAGGTGAGAGCAATAAGACAGAACTCAAAAGGAATTTAGCCAAAACTCAGAAAGTGCACTTAAGCCACCTCAGGCATGCCAAACCCTACTGGTGTTTTTTTTACAGTATTTGATTTCTATTTGTATTGCTGAATTTTCTATAATACACATTACATTAGGGTTCCTAGGATACACATCTTTTTCCCACCTACTAGGTGTTAAGGTCCTCAAGGACAGGGCCTATGTCTTACTTATTCATATGGTCTCTTCCACCCCAAGTACAAGATCTACAACACAGCAAATTTTAGTAATAGTAATAATAATAATAATAATAATAATAATAATAATTGAATTAAAGACCAAAAGGAAACATTTTTTAAGATTCAGAGTTGTAACAAATCTGGGGTGTAATAAAAGTGACAGTTCACAGCAGACAGAGGAAGATGAAATCCAGGAGAGAAAGTGGCTGCGCAACCCCAGTAGCCCTCTGGGTACATTTTCAGAACATACCTCCACATGGACACAAACACAGAGATGTCTTCACAAGGATGCAAACATGCTGAGAGCATGCCTCCACATGGATGACAAACCTTCCATGCTGAGAGATTTAGCCCTTCCAGAGAAGTCTCCTCCCTGCCTATTAGGGTTTAGATGTCCCCTACGAGGAGTAATATTAATCTTTGAGAGGTAATGCATATATGCCTATCTTTATGAAACCGTGACAGTGCTAGGACTGCCTGGGAAGAGGAGCTGGAACTTGGGGAATTTAGTTCATGTCCTTGGCAAACTGATGTCAGGGTTCTGAGGAGACCAGCTGGTGGTGGGACACCTAGGAATCCCAGACACTCCCTCTACAACTGGAGAAGCACATGGGCAGCCTGGCCCCACAGCAAACATTTGGAACAAGGGAAGCAAGCTCTGGATTAGGAGAATAGTTTTGGAAACTAAGTGTACATTGTGAACACCAATGGTATAAAGTAAAGTAAAATAAAAGAAGAAGAAGAAAAGAAAAAAGTAGGAAGGAAGGAAGGAAGGAAGGAAGGAAGGAAGGAAGGAAGGAAGGAAGGAAAGAGAAGGAGAGTTCTCACCTATGGGCACTGATGAAATGGGTCAACACCAATGTGAAGCCCAAGTTGCCATAGAGATGAGCTCAGAAAGGACAGAACTCCCTCAGCATCTGGAAACCCCAGGGAAGCTACTCCAGGGCCTACAGCTGAAAAAACGCCATCAGAGGTTTCAGGTGACCTTGGGGGAGTGACAAGGCATGAATCAGAATAGACTAATTATTGTAAGAAAAACAACCACCAGATCTTGGGGGGTTGGCCCAACAAAAGTTTATATTTTGCTCATGTGGGTCAGCAAAAGAGGGGGTGGGTTGCGATGATTTGACTCAGAATCATCCAGGAACCCAGGACTGCTATCCTTCCATCTTTCTTCTCCATCTTCAACTCTTGGAAGCTTCCACTGGATTCTCTACATCTGGTCAGCAAAAGAGAGAAGGAGAGAGCATAGAAGATCACATTTGGGATGTTTTTTAGAGCCAAGGAATGCCAGACTTCACTTCTGCCCACACTGGCTAAACTTGGTATCATGACTGAGGAAAAAGTCTCTGAGGAAAAGAAAGTAAGGTTGGATGAACACGTAGCAGGAGACAAGCCAAAGCAGCAGGTCCTGGAGAGTAAACATGATAATACAGCATGAGAGAACTGAGGCCCTAGAGCAGAAAGAGGCCCCATGTAACAGGAAAAGATTAAAAAAACAGGAAGTAGGAGGGCACTGGTGGCACCACGGCTTATGGTAGTGAAATGTTAGGTCACTTACAAAGGATCTGCGAGTATCAGGACTAGACAGGATAGGGCTGTAGATGGCATTGGCAGAGTGAGGGGCAAAAAGTCTTTGGAGGACCCAAACAACAATGAACGCATGGGACAGGGTGCATCAACACAAGCTCCTGTGGTGTGTGTGTCTGTTGTAGAGAGTGACTCAGACAAGCCACAGGTACTGCTGGCTGGTGGCTCTCAGTACAGAAAAAAGTGAAGAACTGATGGCAGCCAGGGAGGCAGAGAAGAGAGACAGCAGAATGAAATTCCCAGCCACTTCCCAAATTCAACATTTGCAACTAAGACTCTCAAGAGACTGGGAAGCAGCACAGAGAAGTATGCCCATGCCTGGGTCCCTAGTGTCTGTTCCAGTGGCTGTGAGGGGGTGGAGCCTGCAGGTTCGGTTACCCATCATTTTTCGGGGGTACCCGAATATGTTGTGTGGTGCCTCCCTACCCATAAATTCTGAATGTAACTTTGTATTTTTCATGGTTCCAGAAATATCTGGAAAGGGTCAGGGACCATGTTTAAAACTAATAACCTGAGGAAAATCATGAAATATTGATTGCAACTGCTATGTTCATTTGGAGGCAAAAGGTCAACTGGAAATAGACAAATCGTCTCTTTTTTGGAAAATCCAAACCACTTCAGATGGACATCATTTCTCAGGATATGTCTATGGAATATTTTCTGTCTTCAGCATCTCAAAAATCCCAAGTAACTTAAGGGAAATTATCTAGAGTCTTCCCTCTGATTTTAGTACAAATTTTAAAGCTTGTCTCTTCCATTCTTGTCTAAAAAAGAGCTTCTCCAAAATTCATTTGTCAGAAGTTTCCATGTGAGTAACAATGGCCACATCAAGACAATGTTTTTGAAACTTTGAGAAGAAACCAAGTCATTAATGTTACTAAGCTTTGTTTCTCTGCCAGCTAGCCTTGCAATGCACTTAGGGAAGGTAAGAGATAAGGACCACCATGAGCCACAAGGCTCTATTCCTTTAAAGTGATGTAGAGTTCTAAAGGTGTCCCCTGAGGGCTAGTGCTTATGTACCTTATTTTGTTGTAGTTCCCATTCTCATTATAGGCATTTCTTCATCAGCTATTACAGTGCCACAGAATCAGATTCAAGAAGTAGTCAAGTGAGGGCCAATTTCCAGAATGAATCCTCCTATCATTCATTTCCAATCTGCAGGACTTATATAGGCTAAACAACCCAAAATAAAAGACACACTCCTGGTCTGTACCACAGTGGTTCTCAACTGGGGACAATTTTGCCCCCCACAGGGCATTTACCAAAGTCCACAGACATTTTTAATTATCACTATTGGGGGGATGATACTGGCCTTTAGTGGATAGAAACCAGGGATGCTGCTAAGCATCCTACTCGTACAATGCACATGTCTTAGCTCGGGCTGCCATAACAAAATACCACAGACTGTGCGGGTTAAATAACATATACTTATTTTCTCACAATTCTGAAGACTAAAAAGCCCCAAATCAAGGTCTAGCAGGGTTTGGTTTCCGATGAGAGCTCCATTCCAAGCTTGCAGACAGCCACATTCTTGCTGTATCCACACATGGTGCAGAGAGAGAACAACTTTTTAAGTGTTTCTTCTCGTAAGGGCAATAATCCCATCATGAGGAACCCATCCTCATGATCTCATCCCACTCTAATTACCTCCAAAATACCCTATTTTCAAACACCATGATATTGAAGGTGCAGACTTCAACGCATGAATTTGGAAGGAAACAAACATTCAATCCATAAGAGCACGCAGCAAAGAATTATCCAGCTCAAAATATCAATAGTGCCAAATGGGAGAAACCCTACTGCATCCCAACATGTACCACTTCTGATGCCCACAAATCATCCTAAGGGAGTTACTCCTCTTTAAAGTCGAAACTGCTCAGACAGCCTCTCATCAGTTGAACCACCTCATAAAAGAAAGTAATCTTGTTATTTATAATTTGATGGAAACCACTGAATGATTCCAGACAGGAGAGTTTTCTAGAGCAGAAAGTCTGCTACTGTGTGAACTTATACTCACATAGCTGTGGGTTTCTATTTGGGAACTTCTTCCATTGCCCCTTAGAGAAACTTGCAGCTACGTGAGACTCACCTTGATATATCTATGTCTCTGATTTTTTTTATTTATTGTGAGATACATGGTGGTATGAGCATAAAAGTACCAAGAGGCAAGTGAATGGACTTGTGGGAGTGGGCAGTGAATGCAAAGATCTTTGTATCACATGTGTCATGTGACCTTCAAGAGCATGCACCATGGAAGAGGCACTGAACAAATTTGATAAAATGACTCTCAGCCACTCTGGTGCTGGCACAATAGGGGCTACCCATGGCGCAACAGCAGGGATCCCCATTCATCACGACTCATCTGGCTACTGCTGCTGCTGAGCATCCAGTCTAGCAGCAAGAGAGACAGAAAGTGACCTCCCAATGAGATACCATTTTTCGTGTTTTCTTCTTAGCATCAAGTTGACTACATTTGTTATCTTTCATCCTGGAAGAGCCAGTGGTTAATTCCCTCAAGAATAGACCTGCACACTGGGTTTGACTTTGCCTTTCCTGTCTGCAGCGCCTCAGCCAGCACAGCTTTCCCAGGGCTCATGCGGCATAGGATTAGGATAAATCATAGTCAGAAAGTTGAGGATCACTAGCCTATAGCAATCACTCCCAATTTGCTCTCCCCAGGATAATAATAACTACAAACAGATTTGCTTACAACCTGCATTTGAATGATACATGTGGCCATCTGGATTATCCATTATCCAGCAATTCTTGTCAAGACACCTATTAAAACACTCCTCCTTTTCAAAACATTTTCTTATTTCTTTTAGATTTTTTAACACTCTCTTTTGGCCCCTCTTCAATGTACTTTTTATGACTTCAGTTGCCAATGGAGAGCTCAGATATCAACTAGAAGACCTGCTGTGATTTCGTTCACGTTTAATTAATTCAAACTATCAGTTGCTTTCTAGTGTTAGCACCTGTTGGCTGTATATACCTGAAGCTCAGGTCCCAGGGCTGGTGAGAACCTTTTGGATCGTACTTGTAGCATTCCTCCTTCCTGCTCAAGGCTGATAGATGTTCATACCTGACTCAGCATCTGTATGTGTCCCAAATGCCCAGAACCATGCTCCTGAGCATCACTGCAGGTTAAGGCTCAGAACTTACCTGGGAACGTTGGCTTCCTGCTACCTCATCTCTGTCCCCCACTTGATTTCTAAGCAGTGCCTTGCAAGTAAATGGTCAATACATCTGATCATGTGGCTGGGATGAGGAGACCATCAGAGTATCAGAAGTTAATTATGAAAATGAAAGTGAACCAAATGAACTTCAAATCCCCACCTAAGTACCACAGAAGGGTTTTTCTTAATCCGTGTAGCTTTCAAATTGCCTCCCAAAAGGTTAACTAGCAGAATGGGTCAAAATCTTTCAGGGCTGTTTGTGACCCAGGATGTATCTGATCACACTTCCCTTGTGTGTGGTTGGTGTCATGTATGGTAGTGGTTTTTTTATGATGTTAATAAGCATGACGGTATCTAAAACCATGACCTAACTGATTTGAGTACATTTCAGTTCTTATCAAGATACCGAAAATCATACATTCGTTCCTCTCCCTTCCCTTCTTATTCATTTCCCTTATTTTGATAAGGCTTTATTTCAAAATGCCCTGAACAGACATATATAATCTCATCTGTTATTTCAACAAGTGGGATTTGAGGAGAGACTATCTGTGCCTCACCAGTTAAAGCAGGTGGTTCTATAACATGAAAGTTACTAATAGAAGTTTCCAGCATTCCCCAAATTACTTTTTGCTTCCCTCAAACTCATTGGTCAAGCTCGAGCTTTCAATCCAAATACCAGCTCATCATAAAAATGGGCACAAAATGAAGTAAATAATTATTTTTCATGCCAGATGAATTTTAGGATGCAGAGACACAACTTCTTTGTCTTCTCTGTCTGAAACCAGACAAAAACAGCCCATCTGGCAAAGGGTAGCAGTGACAGAAATTTCTCACAAGGCTGTCAGTATGAAGAATAATGTCCCCACCCCCACTCCAAATTAAGGCACAGTGCTTTTCCCAAGAAAATGTAGCCTGTCCAAAGGGAAGCTTGGGCCAGCCTCTGTGCTCAGATTTAGAACACAAGGAGAGAGGCAGCTCAAAATTCATGCCTCAGAATCCACTCTTGCCTGGTCATCAACAATCAATGGTCCAGCAAATGAGCTTGGTTTGGCAGGTTGCCATTTTGGGTTTGTACATTTTTTAGATTCTGCAGTGAATATTTAGATCTCATTCTTGGAAGCCAATAAATGTGTGGCATCTAAATGTTTTTCCTCTTTGTTTCCTAGGGTGAATTAGCATGTAAACAAAATGAACCTTAGCAAAGCTAATGGCACTCCTACCCTGCCCACAAGAAAATGTGAGTGTCTCATCATGGAGGCATACTAGAGCAGAAGAACACTGACTGCAGGGAGCAGGGCGGTTAATGAGGCTCGTCCAGGGTACATTAGGTAAGCTGTATAGTCAGCCAGTCCCCAAGACAGTAAAGGGAACCTTGTCTCTCAGGATTGAGCTAAGCAGTATAGACAGAAAGAGGACCAAGTGTATTGATGATCTAGAATTAAGGCCTGCTCAGGGTCATAGAAGATACAGCTTGGGTATGCACCCACTCCCTCAAGGAACTGGCCACCCCTTGGGGAACTGGGATAAGATAAATTTTAGAAACAACTTCTGGGCAGTAGCCCGGAAGGAGATAAAAGTAACACACTACGGCCCCGGCTCCCGGCCAGATCCGGACCCATACGTGCTTGAGCATACGTCATTTGGCACCAAGCTCTAGTCTTTTGGCACTAAGCCTTCTTTGTCCAGACCCCTATAAGAAGGGAGCTGAAAAGTCCCTGAGCAGCAGCCGCAGCAGCAAGAGCCACCACTGCCCTGATGCAACTCTCCGTTTCCCCCATGCTGTTTTTCCGGTACTGAAACCCGTGATGTTTTTCCGGTGCTGATGTCCATGATGTTGTTCCAGTGCTGATGCCCGTGATGTTTTGCCGGTGCTGATGTCGTGATGTTTTTCTGATGTTTCGCCCAGTATGCTCTGCCGGTGCTGATGATGCTTCCCCCTTGATGCTTTGCCGGTACTGATGTTGATGGGGTCCTGGTGGTATGCTGTAACTATTTACTTTCCATTTTCCTTAGTTCTTTCCCTGTTAATAATAAACCTTTTATCTATTCTTAAAGGGCTTGTGGTGGTGTATCCTGCATATCGATCCTCAATTTAATCAATTAGTCTGTGCACAGCTAATCGATAATTTTCCTTATCGATACACCAAGGAGGCCACCTCTCCATTGTGACATGTCAGGTCTCCACAGTTTGGAGGGTCAAAGACCCATTGGCTCCAGTCATCATCTCCTGTAAACATTTGTCCGTAGATCTTCTTAAAGCACTGTCAATCACTCGCTAGTTCATTCCCACAGCAGTCCTGTGGGGGCTGCTCAGTGCTTCAATCTTGCAGCTGCAGATGGGGATGAGAGTAATAATACTGACCTCATCACATCGTTGGAGAGGAATATACGTGAAGCTGGTACACATTAAACATGCAATAGATGTGAGAGCCTCCCAAGAAGGAAATCGCACTGTCATTAGTATTTCAATGTGAATTTGCTCTTCAGATGACTTTCTCATTTCATAAAAGGGTATGTGCAGAATGACAGCACGGGATCAGAGCTTGAAAGATAGGCTGGAGGTGGCAGAAAAGGGGCAGAAACATATAAAGGGAGATAGAGAATTGCAGAAGACAAACTTGGCTTAATCTAAGTGGTTTTCATTGTGCTGGCAGGTAAGGAAATGGAGGCAGTAGGTTGCAGGAGGGGTGGTTGGAACATAATGTGAAATGATTGGGTCTCAGTCAAGAACTTGGACTCAGGAGAGGGCACCAGGGTTGTAAAGGGAAGAGGGTATCAGGCTGCATGCCTGGGCAGAGACCAAGGAGGGACAGCCAAGCAAAGCACAACCCTAAGGGCTAGGCCAACATAGGGATGAGGGCCAGGGAATGGGGATCAAGTGCTATGAGTCAGGGATGCCTGAAAATGACAGAATTATGGGGAGAAAGAGCTGGAAAGCACTTTAAGGTCACATAGCTCAATTTTCATTTTACATTTTACAGAAACTGAAACCAGGTGGTTAAAATGACTATTTCCATGTCACAAGGAAAAATTAGAACTCAAATTCTGCTGTTTCCATTTAAGTCTAATGATCCCAAGCTTTTTCATACATAAATAAACAAATAAAAATATAAATTATATAAAAAATTTTAAGTCACAATTTATTTTCAAACTTCTCAATAATGCAATCAAGAGCAAAGTGAGTTTGATTTTGAACAAAGAGTTCCATTGTTGGGCACTGAAATCATAATGACCTTCATTATCTGTCAGGGAGACAGATAAAAGGAATGGGAAGACTTGGTTATTTGCATCTATTCCATTATCTGAAAAATATCAGCACGTAAGTCTTGTTGGGCTCTAAGGGTTTTATTTCACCACAAGTAGGCAATGTGTGTGAACAGTTTGAAAGTGGGAATTCTCTCGGCTTCTTAAATATGATGGCTACTGTTAAGTTGAATTTATTTATCAGGTCATAGTGATAAAAGTGATGAATCAGGAAGTAAAGAAAGTAAACAATAGAGAAGAGAAACAATGTTGTCATAAAACTAGTTTATGTCTTCTAGACAATTTATGAGAAAAAAGTGGACTTTTCTCACATGTTCAATAGATAGACTTAAAATGTTGATATTTCTTTCCATGTCATGGGATGGAAGAGTCAGAGTACATGAATGTCGGTGGTCTCCCCAGGGACTGAGTAGAACAAAACCCTAAGGAGAGCCATGTCTCAGGAGACTCCAGGAATATACAGAGGAGTTCCTCTACATGACTTTCTTTGATAAACCCAACTCTGTGAAATCAAAATGACTTATTGGTTTCCCAGGAACATGGCTGACACCCATGTTAACAGTGGCTAAAGTGATTCCATGTCACCCGGTAAGAATTCCTTCTGTGATAAGGGCTTCTGCTGTTCTACAGGATATAAGATCTCCCCATAACTCAAGCATAGCCAAACACACTGAGTTCTCCCACAGAGTGAGTGCTCTGGATGTAAGTAAGAGCACCAGCCAGATTAATCAAGTCAGGAAGAGTGTTTGGGAACTTTGAAACAAACTCTCTATACCCTTAGATTTACTTGATGAAAACATGCCAGGGTGAGTCTCATAACGTTTTTTTTTCTGTTTGGCCATTCCTCATTAGTCTATGGGACTCAGACTAGTCAACCCATCTACATTTGTGAAAATAGCTCCAATTTAGAGAGTTTTCATTTCTTTTATAATCTTCTAAAAGTCAAGAAAAGCTTTCCAGGTTAGATACAACTCAGCTTGATCATTCAATAAATTACTCATCAGATGTGAAAGGAGTCCAGGTCAATATCTAATTAATGTTTACCCTGCTGACTCTGCCCTACGACTAATTTTTTAAGTGCTTTCTTCGTTAGAGCTGAAAACTAAACAGAAACTATTTGCAAAACAAAGGGGCTTAAGTGGACATCTCTCTTGGCAAGGGCGAGGACCCCACCAAGTGGGGATGGTGTTTGCCAACTTGGCCCATCCACATTTCTCTGACCTCTGCTGTCAGTCCTTCTTCAGCTTAGTAAAATTCTATATTCAGGAACAGATGAGTGGCTCGTTGGCTAAGAGTTGGCTTGGGAGTGCAAGCTCTGAGCAGCAGGGCTGCCAGTTTGGATCCCACATGGGCTAGTGACACTGTGCCCTCTACAGCTAAGATGGTGAACAAGAGCTCGACCTGGAATTGGGCTGCTGTGAGCCACCAGCGATGGTGTAGGCTACAGTGGGGCTGCAGTGGGCTGCCATAAGCTATGATGAGTGGCCGTCCAAGGGCCGGCGACTGATCTGCCTCAGCTGGGAAGAGCGCAATGATCACAACACCAACATGGGCCAGTGAAGCAAAGTCCTCCACAACTAGACTGAAGAACAAAAGGACAGCAACTTGTTTGTTCCCCTTTCCTGATTCCCCAAAGCAGTTCCTTCCCCAATCCCCCCCCCCACATACACACACACACAAACCCTTAAAAAAAAAAAATTCTAGGGCCGGCTGAGTGGCTCAGTTGGTTAAGAGCTCACTCAAGAGTGTGAGCTAAGCTTAGAGCAACAGTAGTTCAATGCCCAACCCAAGCTGAGCTGCACTAAGTTGCCAACAGGTGGCAGGATGGCTCAGCTAAAAAAAAGAAAAAAAAGAAAAAAAAAATAAATTCTATATTCAATTGACAGACTCAGTCAATGGCAAATGATCTCCCAGTCTCAAATCTCTTCAAGTTCTATGTTAAGACCTGTTTCTGACCTATCTTTGCTGTTATTTCCCTATAAAAGTGAAAAAAGAAATATTTTTAGACTGTGTCAGGATTTATAAAGTGACACTTTTGTAAGTCCTTGGAGTTACTCAGTTATTCAGAGCTAGGCCATACTGTAAATGAAGCATTTTATGAAGGATTTTAAAACAAATCCAAACCCTGTATCTTCAGGGCTTATTTTTCACTTGAGACTAATATCAGTTGCCTCCTGGGTACCTATACTTCAATTGAACAAACCCAAAGCTAAATTAATCATCTTCCTCTTCATACAATCATATTCTTTTTCTAGTACCCCTCTTGCTCCTTCCATTTGCTCCCTATTTCATAAATGGAACTGCCATTAGCCCAGTGATTCAAGCCAGAAATCTGGCAGTCATTCTACCACTTCTTCCATTCATTCACCAAATCTCACCAAGTCAGGCTCCCTAACACTTCTTATACCTGTCCACTTTTTCTCCACCTCCACTGCTACCTGATGGGGCTGGTATGATCTCCCACCTGCATTAGTATAACAGTCCCCTAATGGGTTTCTCTGCTTCCAGTTTCCACCCATCCAATCCTTCGTCCATACTGTAGTCAAAAGTGAGCTTTCTAAATCAAAAACTCTCATGAAAGCAAAAACTCTCTTTTACAGCATTGGTGTTTCCTCATTGTCCTCGAGATAACACCCAAACTCCTTAATATATCTATGGGACAGTCATTCAAACAGGGCTTATTGAGCATGCTCTCTGTGTCAGGCCCTGAGGATAAATGTAAGCACAGCACACATGGTCTCTGCCCTCATGAATCTAGACTAGTCGGGGAGCCATCACCACACACATAACCACACCAATGAATATCTAATTACAATCTTTGATTCACACTGTGAGAGGAATTATGATATGGGATGAAAATGTGTAATGGGGGATGGAGGGCAGAGGCTGAAAATCTTCCACAAAAAAGTGATGAGGTGGTAGGGGAAGCTTTCCAGGAAGACAGGACACAATTTGTAAAAATCTCCCTGATAGTACAGAGCATGTATTTGAGAATCTGAAAAGAAGGCCAGCATAGCTGGAGTGGAGAAGGCAAGACAAAGCATGGTATGAGGTGAGACTGCAGAAGCAAAGAGGGGCAAAAATCACAGGGCCATAAGGCCGTGTGAGAATGATGCCATGTTATAGTATGTACAAATGAATCTATGGGACTGGGATTCCAGAGGAGGCTGATCTAGGGAAATATAACTCAGATTTTTAGACAAGCTGAGTTTGAGGTGGTTTGAATCACCTTAATAAAGATTCATATAAGAAATAGATATCTGTCTAAAGTTGAAAACAAACACTGCAGCTGGAGCTGGGCATTTGATAAACAAGCCTTAATTCTGACTACTTTTCTTCACAGCTCCCATATTCTTGCTCAGCACTGCAGACACATCAACCTACTTGTAGTTTCACAAGCCCTTCATGCCCTCTTCCTTTGGAGCCTTGCATTTATGGATTCCAATTTAGATGCTTTTTATTTCATTTTCTTGTCTAATTGCTGTGATAGAACGTCCAGAACTACGTTAAATAGAAGTGGGGAAAGTGGGCAGCCTTGTCTTGTTCCTGAGATTAAGGGGAAAGCTTTTAGTATTTCCCCATTGTGTACGGTATTTGCAGTGGGCTTATCATATATGGCCTTTATTATGTTGAGATATGATCCCACTATTCCCACTTTGCTAAGAGTTTTATCATAAATGGCTGCTGGATTTTGTCAAATACCTTTTCTGCACCTATTGATATGATCATATGATTTTCATTTTTCATTTTGTTAATGTTATATATTACGTTAATTGATTTGCATATATTGAACCAGCCTTGCATACCAGGAATGAATCCCACTTGATCTTGGTGTATGATCTTTTCAATGAGATGTTGAATTCGGTTTGCTAGTATTTTGTTGAGGATTTTTGCATCTATGTTCATTAGGGATATTGGCCTGTAGTTTTTGTTTTTTGTAATATCTTTGTCTGACTTAGGAATCAGGGTGATAGTGGCTTCATAGAAAGAGTTTGGGAGCCTTTCCTCTTTCTGTATTTTTTGTACTAGTTTGAGGAGAATAGGTACTAATTCTTTTTTGAATGTTTTTGTAAATTCCCCTGTGTAGCTACCTGGTCCAGGGCTTTTGTTTGTAGGAAGATTGTTGATTACTGATTCAATTACTTTGGTAGTAATCAGTCTGTTCAGAGTTTCTGTTTCTTTTTGGTTCAGACTTGGTAGATTGTATGCTTCTAGAAATTTATCCATTTCTTGCCAATTGTCAAATTTGTTTGCATATAGTTGCTCATAGTATTTTTCTTAAAATTTTCTGTATTTTCTGTGGTATTTGTTGTCACTTATCTTTCATTTCTTTCTTTTTTTAATTTATTTATTTTTATTAGCTTCAGGTGTAAAACAAAGTGCAATAGTTATACTTTTTACCCCTCAAAGTGACAACCCCCTCCCCCAATTCTCTTCCCTTTTCCTCCCCCCCATATCATACTATCTATTACAATTCCTTTGACTCTCTTCCACCGTATAATCACATCCAGTGACTATCGATATATTCAATTACAGTTGGCATACAATATTATACAACATCACTTTCAGGTATACAGTGCAGTGATCAAGCCTCTACTCCATCCATGAAGTAAGTGGTCTCCCTAACAAGACATGTGACCATCTGACACCCCACGAAATTTTTACACATTATTATATTTCCCGAACTGTCTTTCATATCTCTGTGACAATACTGTAGTTACCTATTTATGCTGTCTAATCCCTTCCCCTTCTCCCTCATCCCAACACCCCTCCCACCTAGCAACCCTGTTTTTCCTCTATATCTATGAGACTGTTTCTGTTTCCTCTGCTCATTCATTCAATTTTTCAAATTCCACATATAAGTGAGATCATATGGTATTTGTCTTTCTCTGACTGACTTATTTCACTTAACATAATGTTCTCTCGATCCATCTATATCATTAAAAATGGTACGATTTCATTCTTCTTTATAGTGGAGTAATACTCCATTGTATAAATGTACCACAGTTTCTTAATCCAGTCATCCATCGATGGGCATTTTGGTTGTTTTCACGTCTTGGCTATTGTAAATAGTGCTGCAATAAACATAGGGGTGCATATATTTTTTTGAATTAGCGTCTTAGATTCCTCCTGGGTAGATACCCAAGAGTGGAATTGCTGGGTCATACTGCAGTTCCATTTCCATTTTTTTGAGATACCTCCTTACTGATTTCCATAATGGCTGCACCAATTTGCAGTCCCACCAACAGTGCACCAGGGTTCCCTTTTCTCCACACCCTCACCAGCACTTGTTGTGTGTTGATTTATTGATGATAGCCATTCTGACCGGAGTGAGGTGGTATCTCATTGTGGTTTTTATTTGAAGCTCTCTGATGATTAATGAGGTTGAACATTTTTTCATATGCCTGTTGGCCATCTGTATGTCCTCTAGAGAAATGCCTCTTCATATTCTCTGCCCATTTTTTATTTGGGTTGTTCGTTTTTTAGATGTTGAGTTACATGAATGTTTTATGAAGTTTGGATATCAACCTCTTATCAGATATATCGTTGGCCAATATCTTCTGTCATTCAGTAGGCTGCCTTTTTGTTTTATTGATGATTTCCTTTGCTGTGAAAAAACTTCTAAGTTTGATGTAATCCCATATGTTCATTTTTTCTTTTATTTCCCTTGCCCAAGGGAATATATCAGTAAAAATATTACTCAGGATAATGTCTGCAAACTTACTCCCTATGTTTTCTTTTAGGAGTTTTATAGTTTCAGGTCTTATATTTAAGTCTTTAATCCATTTTGTGTTTGTTCTCGTATATGTTGTAAGTAGGTGGTCTATTTTCATTTTTTTGCATGTGTCAGTCCAATTTTCCCTGTACCATTCATTAAATAGACTATGTTTAATCCAGTGTAAATTCTTGCTTCCATTGTCATAGATTAAATGACCATATATAGATGGGGTTATTCCTGGGCTCTCTATTCTACTCCATTTGTCTATGTATCTGTGTTTATGCCAGTGCCATACTCTTTTGATTACTGTGGCCTTGTAGTATGTTTTGATGTCAGGTAGTGAGATGCCTCACACTTTGTTCTTATTTCTCAAGATTCCCATGGGTATTCGGGATCTTTTGTGGTTCCATATAAATTTTAGGATTCTATGTTCTATTTCTGAGAAAAATGTCCTTGGTAGTTTGATTGGAATTGCATTTAGTCTATATATTGCTTTAGGTAGCATTGACATTTTAACTATATTAATTCTTCCTATCCATGAGCATGGTATGTATTTCCATCTATTTGTATCTTCTTTGATTTCTCTCTACAGTGTCTCATAATGTTCTGAGTAGAGGTCTTTTACTTCTTTAGTTAAAATGATTCCTAGGTATTTTATTGTTTTTGAAGCAATTGTAAAAGGGATTGATTTCCTGATTTCTCCTTCTGATAGTTTATTATTGGTGTATAGAAATGCCACTGATTTCTGAACATTAATTTTGTATGCTGATACCTTACCAAATTCGTGTATCAGTTCTAGCAGTTTTTGGTGGAGTCTTTGTGATTCTCTATATATAGTATCATGTCATCTGCATATAATGACAATTTTACTTCCTATTCCCCAATTTGGATGCGTTTTATTTTATTTTCTTGTCCAATTGCTGTGGCTAGAACTTCCAGAACTATGTTAACTAGAAGTGGTGAAAGCGGGCAGCCTTGTCTTGTTCCTGAGATTAAGGGGAAAGCTTTCAGCCTTTCCCCATTGAGTATGATGTTTGCTGTGGGCTTATCATATCTGGCCTTTATTATGTTGAGATATGATCCAACTATTCCCACTTTGTTAAGAGTCTTTATCATGAATGGCTGCTGTATTTTGTCAAATGCCTTTTCTGCATCTATTGATATGATCATATGACTTTTATTTTTCATTTTGTTAATATGATCTGTTACATTAATTGGTTTGTGGCTATTGAACCAGCCTTGCATACCAGGAATGAATCCCACTTGATCTTGGTGTATGATCTTTTTGATGAGATGCTGAATTTGGTTTGCTAGTATTTTGTTGAGGATTTTTGCATCTATGTTCATTAGGGATATTGGCCTGTAGTTTTTGTTTTTTGTAATATCTTTGTCTGACTTAGGAATCAGGTTGATAGTGGCTTCATAGAAAGAGTTTGGAAGCTTTCCCTCCTTCTGTATTTTTTGCAACAGTTTGAGGAGAATAGGTACGAATTCTTTTTTGACTGTTTTTTAAAATTCAGCTGTGTAGCCATCTGGTCCAGGGCTTTTGTTTGTAGGAAGATTGTTGATTACTGATTCAATTTCTTTGGCAATAATCAGTCTTTTCAGAGTTTCTGTTTCTTTTTGGTTCAGAATTGTTAGATTGTATGCTTCTAGACATTCATCCATTTCTTCCAGATTGTCAAATTTGTTAACATACAGTTGCTCATACTATTTTCTTAAAATTTTCTGTATTTCTGTAGTTTCTGTTGTCACTTCTCCTCTTTCATTTCTGATTTTATTAATTTGGGTCCTCTCTCTCTTTTTCTTTGTTAGTCGTGCTAAGGGTTTGTCGATTTTATTTATCTTTTCAAAAAACCAACTCTTGGTTTCATTGATCGTTTGTATTGTTTTTTTTGTTCTTTATTTCATTTATTTCTGCTCTGGTCTTTCTTATTTCCTTCCTTATACTCCCTTTAGGCTTGTTTTGCTGTTTTTTTCCGAGTTCCCTTGGGTATAAAGATAGTCTGTTGATTTGAGATTTTTCTTCCTTCTTTAGGTAGGCCTGCACTGCTATGACCTTCCCTCTTTGGACTGCTTTCGCTGCATCCCAGAGATTTTGGGTCGTGGTGTTTTTATTTTCGCTTGTCTCAAGGTATCTTTTGATTTCCTCCTTGATCTCATTTTTGACACACTCACAATTTGGTAGCATGTTATTTAGCCTCCATGTATTTGTAAGCTTTCCAGAGTTCTTCTTATAATTGATTTCTAGTTTCATAGCATTGTGGTCAGAGAAGACACTTGATATGATTTCAATCTTCTTAAATTTGTTGAGACTTGTTTTGTGGCCTAACATGTGGTCTATCTTGGAGAATGTTCCATGTGCACTTGAGAAGACTGTATATTGTGTAGCTTTGGGGTGAAATGCTCTAAAAAATATCAATTAAATCCAGCTGGTGTGAAGTGTCATTTAAGGCCATTGTGTCCATGTTGATTTTCTGTCTGGAAGATCTGTCCATTGGTCACAATGGGGTGTTGAACTCCCCTACTATGGTTGTGTTACTGTTGATCTCTGTCTTTATGTCTGTCAGAATCTGTTTTATATATTTAGGAGCTCCTATATTGGGTGCATAGATGTTTACTAGAGTTATGTCCTTTTGTTGAATTGATCCCTTTATTATTATGTAGTGCCCTTCTTTTATTGTAGTCTTCATTTTAAAGTCTATTTTGTCCGAAATAAGTATTGCTACTCCAGCTTTTTTCTCATTTCCATTTCCATGAAATATCTTATTCCATGCCTTTACTTTCAGTCTGTGTGTGTCTTTTGATCTGAGATGAGTCTCTTGTAGACAGCATATGCATGGGTCCTGTTTTCTTATCCACTCAGCCACTCTATGTCTTTTGATTGGAGCATTTAGCCCATTCACATTTAAAGTAATTACTGATAGGTGTATATTTATTGCCATTTTGTTTTTGTATTTCTTGTCTTCCTGGGTTAGCTTGTTTTCCCCTTTCTTGTTTAAAAAAGCCCTTTTAACATTTCCGCAATGCTGTCTTGGTGGTAATGAACTCCTTAAGCTTATTCTTTTCTGAGAAGCTCTTTATCTCTCCTTCAATTTTAAGTGATAGCTGTGCTGGGTAGAGCAATCTTGGTTGTAGACCTTTATTTTGTGTCACTTTGAATATCTCCTTACACTTCCTTCTGGCCTGCAGAGTTTCTGTAGAAAAGTCAGCTGTTAATCTTATAGGAGTTCCTTTGTACATATCCTGCTTTCTTTCTCTTGCTGCTTTTAGGATTCTATCTTTGTCTTTAAGCTTTGCCATTTTAACTATGATGTGTCTTGGTGGGTGTAGAGGGCCGTCCCCCATGAGTACCAGGGATTCCCTTGGGTGGGACAGAGTCAGCGAGGAAAAAAGAAGAGAGAAAGAAAGAAAGAAAGAAAGAAAGAAAGAAAGAAAGAAAGAAAGAAAGAAAGAAAGAAAGAAAGAAAGAGGAGGCACCTGAAAGAGTTTTGCAGGAGTGTCACATTTTATTGTTACAACATATCTTTTTTATAGGGACTCTTGTCCATTACCTCAATCACAAAACATTTCACATGTATCTGGTGTTTTCTATTTCCCAGGATTTTCACAGTCTTTACTCCCCTGTAATTGCTCTCTCCAGGATGTACTGTGACTTACTCTTCCATTAAAGGATTTTCTTGTCTTTCACTATGATAACCTCTATGAGACCCAGACCCAGTCTTTGCCTATACTTATCTCTATATATCATCTAAAGAGTGGTTACCATGACTACCTAGCCATTATCCCAAATTCCAGCAGCTAGGCTCACATGGAGTATACTTGAGTTATTACTAAGGGACTAGCAGTGGCTATGTTTAGGGTAAAAGCATCTAAAGTCTATTCCTATGTAAATATAATACCTAGCAACCAAAGGGGAATTTCACTCCTCTCTTGTCCTATGGAGGTAGCATCTGTTTCTCAGTCAAAGCTTCAGTATCCATTGCTGCAACAAGGCACAAGGCAAAATAATTCACACAAGCCTGTTGATTAACATACCCCATGGCCAGTAAGTCGTCTCTTATCAAAACCCTCATGGCCTGGAGACCTTTGGCCTCTGAGGAGACTTTTCACTCATTATATTAGGCAAGTGAGCTCAGGGGCTGATGTTATCATCAGTTTTTCAGAAGCAGGCTGTCAGTTTCTCACAGCCAGGGTTTTTCAACTAAGTAGCCAGAGGTCTGTGCCTCAGTTTCCAAGGGGCTTGAGTCCACAATATCTCAGTTCAGGGATCCTCTTGGACTGTAGGTAGCCTGTCTTAGGGAGATTCCTTTTTTATTTTTATTTTTTTAGGAAATCTTGCCCTGTCATTGGCTTACACAGCCATCTCTTATTGGGGCACCACAGTAACTTGTCAAAAATGTAGTGAGTGTATTGTCTCCTATAGGAGGAAAGGCATATGGGTTCATAGAGGCAGGAGATATTACATGACCAACCATAAGGCAGCACCCCAAACATCCAGCGTTAAGCATGGCACCGTGACCTTGTCAGACACTGGGGGGCTGTCGGCTCTCCACAGTGTGAGCCTGTTTTGATTCAGTCTGTTTGGAACTCTCTGCACATCCTTGGCTTGTATGTTGATTTCCTTCACCAGGGTAGGGAAGCTTTCAGTCATTATTTCTTTAAATACATTCTCAACCCCTTGCTTCTTCTCTTCTCCTTCTGGTATTCCTATGATATAGAGTTGTTGTGTTTCATGTTGTCCCACAGGTCTCTTAAACTATTTTCATTCTTTTTTTCTTTTTGTTGTTCCAGCTGGGTGATTTCTGCTATTTTGTCTTCTAATTCACTGATACACTCTGCTTCATCTATTCTACTGGTGATTCCTTCGAGTGTGTTCTTCATTTCAGTTATTGTATTCTTTAGTTCTAACTGGTTGTTTTTTATGGTGTCCCTATCCTTCTTTATGTCCTCGCTAAGTTCCTTCAACATTCTTATCATCAGTGTTCTAAATCTGTCTCTGAAAGATTGGATCCCTCTGTTTCATTTAGTTCCATTTCTAGAGTTTTCTTCTGATCTTTTACTTGGGACATGTTTCTTTGTTTCTTCATTCTGTCTCTTGTTCTGTGAATGCTTCAATGTATTAGATAGATCACCTAGAAAGAAGAAAGAAAAAAAAAAAAGGAAAGAGAAAAAAAAAGAGGTGAGAGAGCTCTCTGTCCTCTTTAATCTACAGACCACTTGTTCAGCAATAGAGAGTCTCTGGGTGACTCAGCACCAGCTATTTGGGGAAGAGCTTAATGTGTTTTGCGCTGGCCTCCCTCTCAGGCTTGCAGTGACCTTTCTGCAATTAGCTGCTCTGTGCTCTGGAACCATGCTCACTACCAAAAAAAAAAAAAAAATCCTCAACAGGTTGTTGCAGGTTGTCCGCTACTGCAAAAAAAACCAAACCAAACCAAACCAAAACAAAACAAAACAAAAAACCCTCTGTGGCCTGCAGAGGTGTGGGCAGGCACCAGGGTCTCAGGGTGCCTCTGGCAACACAGCTCTAAGTGAGTGGGGCAGGGCCACAAGGCACCACTTGATGTGGTCAGTGGCCCCCACCAAGTCAGAGCAGCATGTACTCTGCACCAGCCACCAGGCCACACAAACTCGCCAGGAAAGCCTCAATCAGATCACGCAGGAGCACATCTCCCGGCCCAACACTCTCAGGAATACTCCCCATCTCAGCCTGTCCCAATCAGCTGCCCGCAGATCAGGCTAAGCAGCACAACAGCCAATTCCCAGCCTGGCAACTCTGCACAAACAGTGCGGTGAGCAGGGACCCAAGGCAGCTTGTGCACTCCTGAGTCTCAGTGAATAGCCTGATGCAGCTGGAGAGCACCCGCCCTGTGTTTCCCTGGTTACACAGCACAAGCAGGCCAGAGGGTGGGAACCCAATGCAGCCTGCGCAGTCCTGCATCTCAGTGCACAGCCTGATGGAGCCGGAGGGCACCTGCCCAGCGTGTCCCTGACAACGCAGTACAAGCAGGGTGGAGGGTGGGAAGCCAAGGCCACATGCGTGCACACGCACGCACTCCTTCAGCAATTTCACCAGACCAATTGGGTCCTGGATCTGACCCTCTGTGGGAGGGCCCAATGCTGAAAAAATGGCACCCTGCTGTACACCACTCATGTGCAAGCTCCACACCAGGGGAACAATGGTCCCAAAACCTCCAGCTTCTGCACCAAAGGTGCTCAGTTCAGTCCTTCCCCACAGACTCCTGGGCCCGGCTCACACAGCTAGTCCCTCCAACAGGAACCGGGTGAGTGCTCACCTGCGAGTGAACCTGTGTGCTGGCGCCACTGGTTCTCTAGCCGCCCTCAGCCTCACCGAGCTCAGCAAAGGGAGTCCTCACTAATTTCTACTTCCCGCTATCGCAGAACTCTTCTTCCTGGCAAAGCAACTCTGGGCTAATGAGCTTGGTGTGGGGGCGGAGAGTTTCTCCCCCAACCAGAGAAGCCACCCCATAGCTGGGGCTTCCCTCATGGGGCTCACCCTCTCTCGTCTGCGCCCTTCCTACCACACTTGATGTGGCCTCCTCTTTAGGTCCTTCGTTTAGAGGTTCTGTTCATTTAGTGTTCAGGGGATTTCCGAGGTTAAATGCTGTATAAATTATTTGTAATTTTGATGTGATCCTGGGAAGCAGTTGGGAAAACGTCCGTCTATTCCACCATCTTACCAGAAGTCCCCTGGCTCTTTTCTTTCTCTATCTTCATCATCACCTTCTCCACCAAATCCATGCTTTGATCATAACAAATAATTATTGTTCCCCAAAACCCAATGCTCTGGGAAACACCCTCCATCATTTTTACTACATTTCCCTCAGTCCTACCTGCCTGGTGAACACCTGCTCATAGTGTAAGCACCAGCTCAATGTCCCCTCAGTGAAGCCAGCTCTGCTCTCTTTCCCTAACTCCTGTTTTGCTCAAAGGCCTGTCTAAAGACACATGTGCGATTTTCACTCACTTGCTCCCTAGAATGCAGGAGTGAGTCAAGGAGAAGTCCTTCACTGGTATATATTCTGCAGGTGAAAACCTCCAGCTTTCCTTTAGCTGGGAAGAGCAGTGTCTGGAAGCAGTCCACTGCCAGGTTTCATTAGAAAATTTATATCACCTTGTGAAAGACTCTGGAGTGACACAGAGAGTGGACAATAGTTATCAGGCCCATCAGCATTGTTCCTGGGCCAGCTGTATCCATCTCAATTTGTCATCTGGGCCCTTCATATAGCTTATGACACAGACTTCATATACATTTTAACACTGTTTTCTAACACTTATGGAGGATACAAATTTTAATACTGTTTTCTCATGCTCATCTCTAAGTGACTGGATAGATAAGAAACCATATGAAATACCCCAAAGTTTTCATGATGTTTTGGGAAATATGGATGACAGTAGTTAAGACAGATTTTTGCCATTTTTTCTCTGACATGGCAGGAGATGATCAGGTGGCATTGGAATATCCTGGAGCCTCCATCCTTGATCCCCCATCCTCAAGTCATATTGTAAAAATCCTCTGGCAGAAGTGTACCTTCTCAGGGGTTTGGAGGCAGAGCCGCAGGAATCCCCAAATCCTTAATCTTGCCTGTGCCATGCCTTCCTCCTGAATCATGGAGGGTGGTGTGTAAGAGAATATTGGTGGGCTTTGGAGAAACACAATTATGATATTTATGTTAAGCTCATAATAGGCATGGTTAGTTAACCTACCTCTGGATTCAGGGTCATAAAAAATTTCATTACAGAAAGCACATCAGGTGCATCTTTTGCCATATTTTGTTTTGAAAGCACTCTTGACTTGATTCCATCAATTATAGGAGGATGTTTTGGAAACAACAGTAGACTTTAGATGTTGTAGTATAACCATCTCTCTAGTTTATGGTCTCTTGACTTCATACACATTTTGAAAAAGACATTTTTATCTTCCTATTGGTTTGTTTTATTCTTATATGTTGTACTTCTCTGATTTTTTTTTTTTTAAGATCTGAAGTTACCTACTACTTTCTGAACTTGGCAAAACAAATTACTCATTGGTTACAGCCAAATTATAAACAATATTATCATCATCTGGGTGGAAGGGCAGAAATTCCTGACATTGGGAGGTTAATTAGTTGGAAAATAATAGTATGTTTCCTCTAGTTAAATAAATATGACCTTGGCTACTCCTCTATTCTATATCATTCCAGAAAGTATTCAGCAAAGAGAAACTCAACTTTCTGACGTTTTGTTGCATCCAACAGACATCTTTATTTCCTATGAAGGATATCCTTTCCATCTTAGGAAGAAGTGTACTATAGAAGAGAAAAATATAAATCTAGATCTGGGATCAAATGTTGGCATCATGTGACCTTGTTATAAGTTGGCCTTTCTAAGCCTTAGATTGCTCATTGGCTATACTATTACCTACCTCACAAAGTTATTGTCAGGATTACATGAGATAGTATATGGAAAGAATTTACTCAGTATGGAGCCTGAAACATGTATACGTGAATTAATGCTAGAAGTAGTAGCAACAATTGTAATGTTCTGAAATAGGTTATTTAGCTTTAGTCTCTAAGTCATTGAGTACCATGATAACACACACACACACACACACACACACACACACACACACACACACTCACAATCTTCCCAGTGCTCCAGCTACCATTTGCCATTAATTTCTCTTCCTCCTGGTGAATTCTATTGTTCCTTGACCTGGTGCTTTGTCTTTTCTTTCAGGCTTCCAAGCAACATCATACCAAAGAGTCTGTGCTTGCTAAAAAGATTCTTCCTTTGAATGACAAGGTCTGCATTAGGCCTACAGACACCATGAGATCCTTCTTAGTGAAATATCTTGCAGTGATAATCAGAGGACTCTTTTCAGAAGTAGCCTGGCAAGAGCAAATGAAAGCAGATGCTTTATTCAAAGAAAGCTCAGGCAACAGATGGGTGGATAGTAAGTAGCATCAGTTGATGACAGAGAGACAACAGGACGAATCCCATCTGATAATCAGTAAGCCTGCATTTTGTTTTATGTTAGATTGTATCCTTCAGTGCAGCATATGATATCTAGAAAGTGTGTCTTTTCCCCCCACTTCCTCTTCTAGGCATGAATTCCTCCGTTATGCAGACCAATTCAATAGTCATGATTGGGTCCATCTTGAGTCAAAACAACCAATCCTTTTGTCTGAGAAAAAAATCCACTCCAATCTATTCTATGAAATTATATAAATCACAAATTTTTTTTAAATTGGATTTTGTACTTTTTGACCACTTTTATATTTTTGCATCTTTCCTAAATGTTTAGAGGGAGACGTTTTGTATTTAAAACAACAGTATGAAAATTGAATTTTAAAAATAAAGATGAAGAAAAATAACAAAAATTAGAAAAAGCAAAGCCTGTGTTGAAATTAATCTACCAGAAAGTCCTGCAGAATTACTTAAGGTATCTCAACGCTTGGCTTGGCTCTGTTTATGACCAAATTGATGCTTATATCATAGAGATGAAGTCCTATAGACAGTTCAGGTTTCTATCATATTTATGTAAAAATTAGCCAGTGCTGACCAGTGAATTACCTCCTCTCAGGAAGCAGCCCTACAGAGGAACCTCTAAATATCCTTTAACAGTGTCTGAGCCCCAGAGGGAATGAAAGGACCAGAAGGCAGTGTGGCCCCTGCCAAGCAGCGGGAGAATCTCGTCAAGGTCACAGGAAAGGGTGAGAGCTTGCCTCAAGCTAGCAGCCAACAGGTGACCCTACCCAGCATGGCTCCGGCCTTTCAACTCTTTCATTAAAGCCATTTTTTCACAGAGACATCCAGCAGGATGACTTGCTCAGGATGAACAGAACCGACAGACAGCGCGTGAGTGAGACGGGCACTCACACCTGCCCAGCACCAGGGACCCCGAACCATCCAGCGGCACAGGTGAGCTGGCTTGGCCCCTGTGAGCTTGCACGGAGCCAGGCCCATTTGGAAGTGCCAGGGCCAAGTGGCTCTCACTGTGGGACAGTAGAAGGGAGGGGCTCTAGGGTGGCAGGTGCACCTCAGACAGAGCTTCACCCTGAGGTAAATTCCATAATTACAGGTCACAGAGTGGGCGCCCCTTTGAAGTAAGGGATTTCTTGTTTCTGCAGCGGATACAATTTGGCTGAGATATCAAATGCAGATAGTAAAACTTTAATAAACAAATTAAAGCCTTTATCTGGAGTTTTTAGAACTGTGGCCAACAGTTTTCTTCGATCTCGAGAGCTTCAGTCAGAACCGAAGAGAAGAAAGCAGCGCCTTTGTATGCAGAAAACGTTCTGCTTTTCCTGATGATTACTCTCACAAATAAATAAGTCTCCTATTAACTGAGTTTGGAAAGAAGCTTTGAAGCCCTTCTGCAAAGGGGCTGTGTTTATGAAAGACCTTGACACTTTTCTCTGGTTAACCATTTGTCTTCAGAGCCCACAATGATTTTTCCAAGAAGCCAAACTATGAGTCTCTCATATGGAGCTATGTAAACAGGCAACACACCCAGGACCGAAAACATAGTCAACCCAGACCTTATGAGGAGCCTGTTGTGGACCCAGTCTTAGGAGAAACAAAGAGATAAAGTGATATTAATTACTTACAGGTAACAATTTACTTCCTATCAGTCTTTCAACAAATTCATAACGAAAATAGCAGAAGCTGCCATCCACTGCAGTTGCAGATGCCCCGGGGAGCCCACACTCGGAAAGGAAAAGAATGTATGTTCTGCCTCCTAGTCCAGACACAACTCACAAATAAAACAAGAGGAAATGATACACAGCAACATGAAATTAACATGTAATTAAAGCATCAGAGTCCAAATTTTTGGGTATATGTACTACATACACATCTATATGTATATAGTAAAATAATCAAGTTGAAATATCTGAGTGTGATTAAAGATACTTTTTATTTCCGTGTTTTGTGCTTTACTCTAGATTTGTTCTTTTTAATTGACATGTTAAATTAATAATAACAAATTGCTACAGCAGTTAACTGAGTTCTTTTTTTTAAAGATTTTATTGGGGAATTGGGGGAGGGGGACAGCATTGGGGAATCTGGGAAGGGGAAGAGACAAGTTACTGTCCTTTTATTTTTCAGTCTAGTTGTGGAGGACATCACTTCACTGGCCCATGTTGATATTATTGCGCTCTTCCCAGGTGAGGCAGTCACTCACCAGCCATTGGACAGCGGCTCACGGCTGCTCACGCTGGCTGCCAGACACTCATGATAGCTCACTGCAGCCCACTGCAGCAGTGGCTGCAACCTATGCTGCCACCGGCGACTCACGGCAGCTTGTGTGAGCTTTCGTGAGCTGTAGTGAGCTACTGTTAGCTGCTGTCCAATAGCCTCTCTGATGCCAGAATGTACAAGTCTGCATTTGGCCATCCTGACTCTCTTAGTGCAGTAATTCATGGAAGACATGTGTAAGAATTCAAAATGACTCCAAAAGGAGATTCTTGGAAGATGCACTGGGGATCAGAAGTGACTCTCAGAATTAAAGCAAACCCATAGGGTTGGAGAGACAATGAGATGAAAGACGACATCACTCAGGTGAAGAGTCTTCATTTCTCTTTTAACCTCCAGGAGAAGTCTATCTGACAAACAATCCAAGTCCAAGGACATTGCTCAGGGTATGTGTGTGGCCCAGGACCACAGCAGGCGATGCACACAAAAGCCTGAGTATTTGTCTTCCAAGGAGGCCCAGACCCTCAGCTTGAGAAAAATGAGTACCCACAGAATGGGATCCAGCTGGCCTGGGAAATTGGGGATTCCAAGTGAAAATATTGGGTTGATGTTTGTTACATATTATTTTGCCTTTGGGCCTGTTCCATAGATATCCCTGTGGTCCAATACGCTCTTTAGTAGAAAGCTGATTTGAGAATGTGCCATTGCTCTACGACTGGCTTTTAGTTTGACCAACACTGAAAGGATGAGCCAACTACAGAGGGCCCTGGCATCTGCTGGCCAGGCAGTCACTCAGCAGAGCAGCGCATCTCATCCTGGGGCTGTGACTCCAGGAAGAGGTTAGCTCACACTGCACAAAGCAGCTAAGAGTCCTTCTCCCCTACAGTTTTTTCTCTGCTGCCTCCATGTCTAGTTTCTTGCTCTACCACTTTAAGAGTCTGCCCCCTCCTTCCTCCAACCCCATGAAAACAACCACAGAAGTGATGGGATGCAAAAACCATGACCTCAGGGAAGACCTTAGGACTGAGAGTCAGAGGTCCCAAAATTAGAGCCTAGGCTCAACCACGAACCAGCTTTGTGATCTCCGGCAAATCATGTATACATAAAGACCCATTTGAAGGACACTGCAAGCTACCAGAACAATGAGACTTTGCATATCCAGAAGAAGAGGCGAGACCTGGAGTTAGGGGACACTTTTCCTCTTGGGGCAGATGCCATTCCAAAAGCAAAGACAGTGTCTGGGAAGCTGAGCAGAGATTTTTGGAAACTCATGGTGCTGGGGATTGAAACATATTGTTCAGCCTCAACAAAGAGAAAAGGTGCTGGGAAGAAACTCAGGTTCTCCATTCAAATCCTGAAAGGCTACACACTAAGAGCAAGAGAGCATCAGCCCTCAGAAGGGCTGAAGCACAGGTTGGCTCCTGAATCATCTCAGTCCCCCACTGAACCAAGATACTCAGCAACCTCCCAGAAGCAAAAATACATCCTTCAGGAAGATAGACATAGTCCCAGGTGGGAACCCAGAGATGCAAGAATACACAAAAAGCCATGAGTATGTAGGTAAACAAATGAATACTAACTACATAATACAATAATTCTGATTTATATACATAAAATTAAACATGCACAATAGTACAAGAAGAGGAAGGTGGATAAGTGATGGGGTATGAGTGCCTAACATTAAGCTTTTTGATTGCAGTGAAAGTGCCTGACACTGAGCTTTTGATTGCCTAGGAATCCATTTCAAAGACATCCATCTCAGATAAATATATTACCTACTGTAAGACACAGCTACTAACAAACCAACTAGAGAAAAAACAGGCCACCCCCACCCATGAGTTCTCCTTTCAGAAAGCCCCAGGCATGGGCTGGCTGAGTGGCTCAGAGGTTAAGAGCTGGCTTGGGACGGCCCTGGTTTGGATCCCACATATGAGGGCCAGTGACACTGCCCTGGGGTGGGGGGGGGGTGGGAAGAAACCCCCAGGCAACCTAGATAACTGACTGTTTGAGTGACCACATTTCTCCCTTCCCACTGGTTAATTCCTACTCTTATGTTTTAAATTTGTCAATAAAGAGTGAACCCAACAAACCCTAAGCACTCCACTTTGAACCCTAATAAAGGCAGAACCTCAGGCCTGTGCTCCCTCCCTTTGGCCCCAGGTTGTTTTGAGCCCTCCAACTGGTGAGTAATAAACATTGTTTTCTCAAAGTTCCCTGATGCTTATTGTTGAGATGCATCTTACAATCATAATAAACACAAGGGCTAGTCCAGCCACAACATTGGCTCTGGTTAGAGAAATGTCTTTTTGGGCATTCCACAAGTAGGATGGGCCCAGGTGAGTGCCCCAGGCATTTCTAGCTGATAGCATCACTATTGATAGACTGACAACCGCACAAGAATAAAGTGTTCTAAGGCCCCTTCATTTAGAAAGTAGTAGAATTAATTTATGTTAGACTTTAGTGAATCATGGAAGGATGTTATTTCTATGATAACCACTAAAAGAACAGTAAAGCAATATGTAACAAACTAATAGGACACAGGGATAAATAAAAAAGATTAACCTAAAAAAGGGCAATAAAAGAAAAAAATGGAACATAGATGGGGACAATTAGAAAACAAATAGGAAAAGGGTAGAGTTTAACCTAAATATATTAGTAATTATAGTAAGTATAAATGCACATTTCAATTAAAAGACAAAGATTATCAGACTGGAATGGGGAAAAACTGATCCTTATAACAACACACCTTAAGTATAAGAGTAAAGAAAGAAAAGATGGAGAAAGGTACAGCGTGCAAACAATAACGAAAGGAGAGCTGGTGTAGCTGTCTTAATAGTACACACTTTAAGTGTGTAATATTTAAACAAATCATCTAAACAATGATTTGCCTAATAAACAACAATAATTTAACAATGTTTCAATAAAGAGGAAATCAAGCCATAGAGTGGGAGAAGCTATTTTTCATACATCTATCTGACAGAAGATTCTCAAATTTGGAATATATCAACAGAAAGGACACCCACAAGTAACTAAGAAAAAGGAAGACACTACAATATTTTTTTTTACCATATTTTATTGTTTCACTTTATTGCATTTCACAGATTTTTTTTTATTACTTTCAGGTGTACAACACAATGCAATAGTTATACTCTTTACCCCCCAGAGTGATAACCCCCCTCCCCCAGTTCGCCACCCCACTCCTCCCACCCCGTATCATACATATCCACTACAATTACTTTGACTCCCTTCCACAGTATACTCCACATCCTGTGCAGCTCGCGCACCTCCTGGTCTCAGTGAGCAGACTGTTGGAGCTGGAGGGCACCTGCCCAGAGTTTCGCTGGCAACACAGAATAAGCCAGGCGGACGTTGGGGATCCAAGGCCGCATGCGTGCGCACATGCACACACGCACTTCGCCAATTCCACCAGACCGATGAGGTCCCGGACTTGCTCCTCTGACAAAATGGCTCCTTCCTTACACCACTCGCATGCAGGCTCCACACCAGGAGAACAATAGTCCAAAAACTTCCAGTCTTTGCACCAAAGGTACTCAGTTCAGTCCGTCCCCACAGGCTCCCGGGCCCGGCCCACACAGCCACTCCCTCCACCAGGAACCAGGCAAGTGCTCACTGGTATGCAAGCCCGGGCACCGGCCCCACTGATTTTCTAGCTGCTCTTAGCCTCACCGAGCTAAGCAAAGAGAGTCCTCACCAATCTACTGCCAGCTATCTTGGAACTTCTCTTCCCGGCAAAGGAACTCTGGGCTGGTGAGCTTGGTGTGCGGCCAGAGGGTCTCTCCCCCAACTGGAGAAGCCTCCCCACAGCTGGGGCTTCCCTCACGAGGTTCACCCTCTCTCATCTCTGCCCATCCTACCAGACCCGACGTGGCCTCCTCTTCAAGTTCTTCGTTTAGTGGTTCCATTCATCTAGTGTTCCGGGGACCTCCAGTGTTGAATGCTGTGTAATTTATTTGTAGTTTTGGTGTGATCCTGGGAGGCAGCCAGCACATCATCTGTTTATTCTGCCATTTACAGTACAATTTTGTTTTAATGGGCAAATCTTAAACAGATACTTCACACACACAAAAAAAAAAACGGATATCCAAATGGTCACTATAAAAAGATGCTCAATTTTATTAGTCATCAGGGAAATGAAAAGTAAACCACACTTGGATACCACTTAATGGCCAAAATTAAAGAGATAGACAAAGGGCAGGGCAAGTGGCTCAGTTGGTTAAGAGCTTGTTCAAGAGAGCAAGCTCTGATCAACAGGGTCACTGGTTCGATCCCCAGCCCAAGCTGAGCTGCCAACAGGTGACAGGATGGTAAGCTAAAATAAATAAAATAAAATAAAATAAAAGGATAAACAATACCAAATGTTGGCAAGGATATGCAGCAAAGGAAGCTCTCATACCTGCAGAGTATGTGTCGGTACTGTGGATGAAAAAGAGGTCACATACTAAACCTGACAAGCTCAGAAGGGTCCTGCATGGTGGGTCTTACAAACTCAGAAACCAAAAGTAACCATATAGGATGGTCTGAACATAAAAATTCCTAACTAAAAACAAGTCATGATGGGTAGTTAAGTTCTAGGCCTGTAGCTGCCTTGAAAAAAAGTCAATCTTTACCTTAAGTGAGCCTGCCAATTGCCTTTTTGCATCTAAAATAACATACCTTTGAAATTTCAGAGCAATCTCCTTTTTTAGACCTCTCAAGGCACAACCACCACACCAGAGCACTAAACCACAGAACCCCTCATTGTTATTTTGTTCCCCAAAGACCACCTCTATGTGCTCTAAAGGTTAATTAGTAACTGTTCTGTACCCACTAATGTAAAAGAAGTATATGTCTCTCCATTTTACTTTTTATTCAATCCCAAAGATTTCCCTGCTTTGCTTTCTTCAGTCCCCTTAATCTATTACCAATGGATCTCATGTAACACTCCTTACATCTCCCTCCTTTTATTCTAAAGTATAAAATAGGCTGCAAAATTGTTATTCTCCAGAACATTTTCTCAATTCCTTGCGATTTTCCTTCTGAACAATTGTTGTCAGTTTGGATCAAACGCACCCATAAAATTCTCTACAGGTTTAAACATTTCTTCTGTCAACTGTACAAAACCTTTGAAAGCTGTGTATGCACCAAAGTTGAACACACATATGCCCTATGACTGAGCATTTGCACTCCTGGGTAAATAGACAACAGATATATGTGCATGTGTCCACCATAGACATATTTGAAGCAACTTTATTCATAATACTCACAAAGCGGAAGCAATCAAAATGCCAGTTAATTATAGGATGGATAAATATGGTGTGCATAGCATTATATGCACAATGGATCTATTTAGAAATGAAATGAAGTGAACATGAATGAACTTCTACACCATGCAGCAGCTTTGGTGAACCTCAGAGGTGCAGATGAATCGCACAGGCATGATGCTGAGCAAAGGGAGTCAGACACAAAAGAACATACACTGTATATTTCCATTTATATAAAGTTTAAAAGCAGAGAAAACAAATCTATGGTGGTAGAAGTCAGGAGAGTTGTCACCTTGGAATAGGCAATAGTGACCCAAGGGGTTTCTGGATGTTCTGTTTCTTGCTCTGGGAGCTGGATACATAGGTTAAGTTTAGTTTGTAAAAAGTCATTGGGCTGTACACATAATAGCCATGCACTTTTCTGTATGGATGTCATTTTCAATTTAAACAAAAGGTTTGTTTTTAATAAGTCTAATTTGTCCTGCAAAAGGAAGAATCCCTTAAAGATGGAATCTTTCTCAGAACCTGCATGAGCAATAGGATGGCTGGAAATGGCCTTTCATCCCAGAGCAAAGGATATTCAGAAATTCCACACTCTCAGGCACTTCCCAGACCTACCTTTTCAGTTTGGGTTCATGGTGAGCCCGTTTCTCTGTCACTAACACCAGGTCCTAGGCCAGCAAATCAGACCTAGGCTGAGGAAAGAGCAGGTTAACCAGTAGGTGATGGCCAAAGGCCTGGGGGCTTTTGGAGGTAGCCCTCCCTAGTGAAACATACATTTAATTGAACTACAACAGGTATAGGATAGAAAAAATAACAATAATAATTGTACCTGCTGTCATGACAAATGATTGTATTGGTCTCTTTACACACTTCCTGGCATTTGTTTCTCAAATTAACACCAAGTTAGTGACTTCAAATCATTGACATGTGAATTTCACTGTGAATTTCTTTCGGATCTTCACCTATCCAGATAATGGGAGGAGAACCTGATTACCTGGAACCAAATTGGCTGTTCTCCATGCTGGAAACAGGATCTGGGGCCATATGTGTCCTGCCTTCCTCTCAGCAGCAGGATGAGTCCCCACCTTTGGGACTTGGCATGGAAACTGTCTTTGAAGCACAATAAAAAGTGTTTCTCCAACCGAAATGCCCATCGGTAGATAACTGGATTGAGAAACTGTGGCACATTTATACAATGGAGTATTACTCTGCTATAAAGAAGAATGAAAACATACCATTTGCAACGATATGGATGGACCTAGGACTATTATGTTAAGTGAAATAAGTCAGTCGGAGAAAGACAAATACCATATAATTTCACTTATACGTGGAATTTGAAAAACTGAATGAATGAGCAAAGGAAACAGAAACAGTCTCATAGATATAGAGGAAAAACAGGGTTGCTAGTTGGGAGGGGGTTGGGGATAAGGGCAAAGGGGAAGGGATTAGACAGCATAAATAGGTAACTACAGTATTGTCACAGGGATATGAAACACAGTTCAGGGAATATAATAATGTTATAAAAATTTTGTGGGGTGTCAGATGGTCACATGTTTTGTTGGGGAGACCACTTCATGGATGGAGTAGAGCTTGATCACTGCACTGCATACCTGAAATTGATGTTGTATAATATTGTATGCCAACTGTAATTGAATATATAGAAAGTCATGGGATGTGGAGTATACTGTGGAAGGGAGTCAAAGGAATTGTAATAGATAGTATGATATGGGGGGGAGGAGTGAGGTGGAGAATTGGGGGAGGGGGGTTGTCACTTTGAGGGGTAAAAAGTATAATTATTGCACTGTGTTGTACATCTGAAGCTAATTAAAAAATAATAATAATAAAAAAAAAAAATTAAAAAAAAAAAAGTGTTTCTCCCAAAAGCCAACTTGGGGAAGAGGAGGCCAGTAGAACCAAGGCTTCTTGTGGAGCATAGGTAATGCAGGGTCTTTAGTTATGTGGGTCTAGGCTGTGGTTCTGGGATGGGAGCTGGTAAGAGGTGGGTTGCTCTCCACAACAAAGGGAGAGAAAACTGCAGTGGGGGAGTTGATAAGAAGGCAGCAAAAGGTAAAATGAAAGAGAGCTGAGCCAAGCTGAACGGGACCTCCGATGGCAAAAGCAGCAGCACTGTGAGGTTTTAAGAGCTGGATTTGTCAGAGGGCCAGGGTGTGGGGGATGGATGAGAAAGATGAAGGGGAATAAGAGATACAAACTTCCAGTTACAAAATAAGTTACTGAAGTATAATGTACAGCACAAGGAATATAATCAATAGTACTGTAATAGCTATGTCTGGTAACAGATGGTTTACTAGAGTTATTGTGGTGATTACATCATAAGGTAAGCAAATGTCAAGTCACTAAGTTGTATATCTGAAATTAACATAATGGTGTATGTCAACTATACTTTATTTTATTTTTTTTTTTTGAGGGCAGTGTCACTGGCCCTCATATGTGGGACCTGACCGGGGCCGCTGGCTTCCCAAGCCAGCTCTAAACCACCGCGCCACTCGGCCGGCCCTATACTTTAATTTTTTTAAAAAAAGAGTTGGGAAATCTACTGTCTAATTAGGTGACTGCTGTGCAAGGCTGCAGTATCACTCCCTGCTACCTTACCTGTAAATCAGTGATAAAAACCTATTACACACAGCACACTATGTCAGCAATGCCTTGTGAGAGAGAGTTCTAGTTCCAGTTTGGGGTGAGCCAGAGAGGAGATAAAGGCACAGTCTCACAATGCAGAGAATATGAACCCTGTTGGAGCAGGACAGGGGCAGAAGAGTGGGCAGGGAGGGGAAATGTGACCCCCACACTGGGAAGCAGGTGGCTAAGTCACGGCAAGCCTGCCAGGCCATATTCATAAAGAGAAAAAAGAAATGGCTACTGCATGGCTCATGGCAGGGATTCGGTGAGAAAACAGAAAATGTGCTAGTACAGTGGCTGACACTTGGTCAAGAAAAGGGAGTGGTTATTATCTTGCTCCTTCAAATACCCTCCTCTTGCTTTTCCCTTTTTTATTAAGTCCCAGTGGGCTAAGGAATTGTCTTCCTTGATGCATCTACCAACAGGACTTCCCTGTCTGATCCCTGTCCTGTCCTTACTTCCCCAGGAAAACCCTGCTTTAATCATTATATGCTGCCTTCAAATCCAGCCAGATTTCCACCCTCAGCGTATAAGGCCTCCACAACACCAGGAGAGTTTTGACTGTGAGGATTTGGTATGGAACTAAAATTGTTACAGGGTGTTGGAGCCAGAAGAAGAGTCTTTTCACACACCTGATTAAGACACGTAATCAGGTAGCCTACAAGAAAGATGTTTTCCTGTTCACTAAAGCTTCCTCACTCCTAGAAGAGCTACCTCTTTTTTATGCTCCTGCTGCTTCTATTTCAAACATCACTCAACAACTCATCAGTAACATTCAAACTATCCTAAGGTGGAGGAAAGCAGCCCTGTCTGTATCTTGGTCAGTCTGGTTTAATTCATTTTGGGAATGTGGCATTGAAACAAGCTCTGTTCCCTAGATTGATACTTTATTAGGTTGAAGTGTGCAAATGAAAGGGGTTGTTGCCTGCCAAGAACTCTGATGAAAACTAGTTTCATCTTTGCTAAGAGGTAAAGTATTTGTCTTTAATAAGCATGGTAACTGAAACGTAAATGTGTTTATAAATAGCTACACCAAAAATGTGCATACACACACTACTACCTAAATAAAAGGAATGTGAGGCCTTAGAAGTACCACTCTGATTTCTCCCCAGCCTGTGGCCTGCAGAATAAAAGATAGCTGTTACCATACATTTCAAAACAACTGCATCTTCCAGAGCCACAGGCCTTGCTAGGGGTGGTCCCTAACTCACTTATTCATCATGGTTACACTTCTTCCAACATCCCTGTGATACTTGTGGCTGTTTCAGACAAGATAGGGGCAGTGGGTCACATCAGAATAGCTGTTGGTTTCCTGCTACGGGTACATTGAACCTTAGGTCTCAGGGCCAGGGGTGACAGGTGGGGCATCAAATGCAGCTCACAATGTAGCAGGCAGAGGTTCTGGCTCCATTGTATATCCCTGTAGAAGCCTTCTTCAGAACATTTCTGAGCTCCTCCATATCAATTATAGCATTGTGTAAACACACACACCCCAAACGTGACTGTCCAGCTAATAGGTCAGGATAAAGCAGTCATCTGACCATAACTGCTAAACTACTCAGTTTAGAGAGCTCAGATTACAGGGACTATGAAACCTGAGTAAAACTTGAAGGACCCAGGACACTTTCACCAGCCAATCTCCCTTCTTTACTGCAGAGTTAATAGCAATGTGAAGGAAAACGTGCGTTGGCACCAGAAACAGTTATGTGACCCACATACTACGGGCTCAGCTTTGCAGACCACAGTCAGAGTGACACAAAAATCCCAAAGGAGAGAGGGAACTGAGGCCATTAAAGGTATTGAGAGATTTCACTGCTATGGAACAATAAATAAACACAGTTCACTAAAGAATACATAGATGTCTAAAATTCTTCAGGAGATGGCAAAGTCCCAAAGCACTTCTGGAAGTATTTTTGGCATTTAGTGTCTGCTCCATCTGCAAGAACACATCATCTCTCTGGGACAGATTAGGTAAATCTAATAAAGCCTTACAATTCCCTGATTTATAAGTAGAGTGACCTTTGAGTTGCCCATCATCCACACCCAGAAATTAAGCCTGTGATTTGTCATATGCAATTGATTGGAGTGAGGGGGTGAAATAAAATAAACCCCTAGCCAAACACACACATACTTACTATAAGGATACTAACATAGACTCTTTCATAAATAGATCTTTACTTGGCACATGTGTCACAATAGTGTTTATGTTTAGACAGGGACCCGAAAAATTTTAGGTGCAAGGCTTTTATTAAAAATGCTTTGTAAGCATTTTCAACATATAAAGCATTTTTTACATAGTCTCAAAAGGTATGTAAGTCCTAAACCAAAAGTTGTTTTAACTTAAGAGTTTAAATACCTTGCATTTTAAACATTATATGATATGATTATGTATTAGTCCTACACATAATTCTGGGATCATCCCAATGTACCCAAGAGGTTGCCAGTTCTGGCTCTGCCTACATAAACAATGAGATGAGTCATAAACCTTGAGACAGCTGGGGCTGAATGAAGCAAGGCTGTGCTTTCCTCCCAGTCTCAGACAGGGAAAAAGCAGGCATAATTGCCAGGGATGGGATGAACTGTCAAAAGCACATAAGGTAGAGAAATCCTAATAGGTGAGTGTAGATTCTATTGTTCTTCAACAGTGAAAAGCTGAGTCTTTCATTAGCATGGCAAATGGGAAGACAATTAATTGTCAGTACTGGCTCAGGCCACCTAGCTAGGTCGGCCCACCACACACACACACACACACACACACACACACACACACACACATCAATGTTTGCAGGGTTTTGTTTCACTCCATAGATAGACATTTTACTTCTTTTTGTAGTGGGATATTTCCATCATGGTCAACAGTTGTTTCTTTCTGGATAAATTGATATTATGGGAAACATTGTCCAAATATGGTAGCATCCTTTTCATAGCATGGTCTCTGGATAGCACCCACAGCTCTCTCCTGCTCTCACTCTCTGGCAGCAATTGTTTCCTCTTTCCTCTCGGCTACTGCCTCTCCTAATCCAGTCCAAATACAAAACTATTTCAGAACCATGGACAACAGGACTCAGGTAGGGATGGCAAGTTATATCTGTGTGAGTATTTAATTTGCCTATATATATGTGTGTGTATATATATATATATATATATATATATATATATATATGTAAGCAAGTTACATACGATAGAAAAATAGGAATAGATATAGATACATAAAGGCAAGATAAAAACATATATATGTATTTATTTATATATATGCACACACATATATAATATATGTAAATATTCTAACTTACATTATTTCTGTGTCGATGTTTGAGTATTCAGCAACTCAAAACAACAGATATTTGCTTTTGTTTTCAGGGATGACTTAACCTAAACGTCATTTGTAACTTTAGTTAAAACTTACAGCCTGTTCTTTCCTTAACAGAGGAACATCATTAGAACTTTTCTTATGCTTAACTACAAATTTGAATCAGAGAGAAATTTTCCTGAAATATGTAACTGAGAAAGAATTGGAAGAGATCAAGGAAAAGGAGGATTTTTGTATGCACTTTAGAAAAAAGGTTTCTGAACATTAAGCATTGATCTGTGAAAGAAGAAAGATGGTAGCCTGATCTTTGTATATTTCCAAAAGGAAAGGAAAACAAAAAAATGGGTCAAGACCTTGGTCAACCACCAGATTGTTCATCTGCCCAGGACTTGCGCAAAAATAACAGCAGTGATAATAAATAATATTTATTGAGCACTTGCCATTTGCTCAGCACTCTAGGGAGAACTTTTCCTATGTCAGTTCAAGTGGAAAAAAAATTGTGGAATATTGTTAAATATTCCAGGTTACTGGACATCTTTTCAATGGAATGCCAGACACTTCTCTGGTGATTTCTCTTTAACTAGACTGTTTCACAACTCTGTAGAGATAAAGGTTAACTTGTAGAAAACTGAGAGCAATGCAATTTATTCCATAGAAATGGAAACTATCCAGTAGCATGCAATTGATTATCGCCCTGTGAATACTGACTTGTTTTGCTAGCTTTGCATCCATTTGTAAATACATGTCATCACTCCTTATCTGAATCTAGATGTGTGGTTCTTGAACCAGTTGTAACATCTAGTGAATCCCACATTAATGAATGAGTTATGTAAAATCTTTTACACACGTTTGTTTTGAAATTGCATGAGTCATTATTTTATTTTTTTTAATTTTGCTTTTAACACTCATCTAACCTTCATAATAATAGCATGAATAATAGGAGTGGGTTTGATGGGGACTTCTAGCAAATGGATAAGGGAAGGCAGTGGACAACCAATCCATATATGGATTCAAAGAAAAGGGCTTTAATGTCATTTTATCCAAATTCCTTCTTAATAGATGAATAATTCTTCTTCAACATCCCTACATACATGAGTATCCAGTACACAGGAACTTACCACTTTGGTGGCTGTCCATTCCAGGGCTGGAAAACTATATTCTTAGACAGAAATTTCTTATATTGAAAGGAATTTTCTCTCTCTGAAATGTTAACCATCCTCCCATGAAAAAAGTCTATTCTACAAAAGAGTCTTTTAACTGTTTGAAGGTAAATATCTCACATTCCCACAGTCTTCTCCAGAATAAATTACATTAATCTATCTTTATTGGAGATGGTCTCTAAGACATCCCACCACGACCATCTTGTCCCTTTTCTTGCTGCTCTTGACTTCATAACATCCCCCAAGAAACATGGCATCTAGAATTGCAAACAATATCCTGACCCACCCAGAACATTGTTCCTGTGATCTGGGCCCTAGAAGTGTGTAGGATGTTAGTAAGTCCAATGGTTATAATTTGTGGTGTGCCTGTGATTTGCTACAAGTCTTTCATATAAATGAAGCTGACACCAGTTTTTTTTGCCTTTTATGTGTATTCACTATGGAGAGCAGGATATTCTTTTTAATGTGTATACATGCTTCTTTCTAGTTAGATTCATTAAAATCTTTACTTCTAAAGCTATTAATAATCCCTTTCATTCAGTTTTTATTGAAAATATCCTGCTGTTTTCTGCTTATGTTAACATTATTTTTATATTAACAAATTAACTCTAATAATTAAAAATCTATTAAACTATTTGATTTAATACTCTGTAGTCAGATTATTCAAGAATATGATAAAGAATTCATTTTGACACTAAACTAACAATCAATCAATATTTATGGCCACTCTTCATTCTTGTATAGAAATTCATGCTGGTGGATTCCACATTTCTGACAGTTCTTCAGCGAGAAAGCTCTAGCCAGTTATGGGAAGCCGGTGTGGTGATGACAAGAATCCATGTTTCCCAGGCCAGCCTAGTGGCGCGGTGGTTAAGCGCTGGCTTGGGACGCCAGTGGCCCGGGTTCGGATCCCACATATGAGGGCCAGTGACACTGCCTTCTAAAAAAAGAAAATAAATAAAGTTTATCCAAAAAAAAAAAAAAAAGAATCCATGTTTCCCTAAAATGTGAACAAAGCTGGAGAAGATTATCCCAAGGAAAGAAATACCAAAAAAAAAACCCAGGCCTGTAATTAAAGTGATCAACAACTACCCAGTCCTGTAACTCTCCATCTTCTAGCCTCTGGCTGGCCAGGGCAGCCTTTGGAAGCCTACCCTGTAATCAGAATGGGGGAAAGAATAACAAAGCAAAGAACAGGAAACTGTGGATATCTTCTCTACCAGATGTCCCCCTGCTCACTGAATTTTCAAAAATGCAGAGCTTTAACTGTGACTTATTTTTTTACAGGCTCAGTGCACCCTCCCTGCTGAGCTCATTCATGGGCAAACAGATAGACACTCCCTGAAGGTTACTAGCACAATGTTATCCTTGCTTTTCATACTATTGTTAATTATGCACATAGAGTACACAAACTCTAACATATGTTGCCAAAATAACTGTTGGGTAAAGGAAAAATACCACTAGTTGATTGATCTTCATATCCAAACACTGATTTTTTTAAAAACTATATTGGTTAAAATAAAGGACATTTTGACATCCTGTATAGACAGAGTCTGACTCTTTCAGTGTTTTTCAACACAAACATATTGATTATCATATAAGTTCTTTATGACTGGTAAAGGCCCCCTTGATATTGTATAACCATCATAATCATGGGGAAACAGATATTGAAAAAATAGGCAATAGGCTAAAGGTCACTAGCAAGGTCAAGGATGAAATCAGATTTAAGAGTGAAAATTTCCACTTCATTAGTCATTATTCCCCAGTAAGACTCCAGCACATCCTTGTTAGATCGTGTTATGTCTACATTCAAAGCAAATTTCTATCATCAGCAAGTAAGGAAATCATCTGAGTAACATCAAAGAACTCAATTATCTATTTTGATTGTTTGGGTATAGAAATGTGGGTATCTTTTTTCTTTTTTTTTTTTTTCTTTTGAGGGCAGTGTCACTGGTCCTCATATGTGAGACCTGAACCAGGGTCACTGGCTTCCCAAGCCAGCGCTTAACCACCATGCCACTCAGCCAGCCTGTGGGTATCTTTTTTACATCAAATAACAACTTCAATGTTTCCCTTTAGTTAAATATGGGTAACTCCTGAAACCTAAACTGAGTTCTTAGCTCACTATTGATTCCATTCCCTTAGGAGATCCTGAAGTAAGAAATATTGACAGAACTCCTTGATCATGTGTTCTGCATACCTAAGCCTTCTCTTTCTGAATGCACAGCATTTGTATTAATTATTGGACCACTTTAGCTGATGTCAGGAAAATGCCTTAATATATACAAGGGAGCCTTGGATAGGCACTGAGGGTTTCATTTGAACAGAGAACCAAACTTGCACCACTTAATACAACGATATAGCAATAGTTAGAGCAATCGCCTGGCTATTCCAACTTGGTAGGAAGAGAAACATGGGGAAGCTGTGCATGTGACTTCTGTGGAGGTGATAAATCCTTGGCCAGCTGACAGTGCTCAAGAATGTGGAGAGAGCTCCCTGGTGACAAAGCTGTCTTTAGAACAGGGCTAGTCCAGGAGTTCAGAAGAGCCAAAGACCAGGCCATTCAAAAGCAACCCTAGCTGACAGAACAAATAAACTCTGTTGCCTTGAGATACTTGTGAAAGGAGCTCCAGGGCTCCAATGCATACAGAACAAGATACTCAAAGCCAGTTGTGTCCAGGACTCTCAGATCAAAGATTGGTTTGGGCAAAAGGAAGTTTTGAATTTGACAGGATTTTCCTGGACACATTCAAAACAGGAATAACATGACAGGCCAGGAGCAATAAATTCAACTGCATGCAACTCTTAAGGAAATAAGGTTGGATGCACGGGGGCAAATGCTTTAGGGTCCAAGGTGATGCCACCTTAGAGAAAACCGGCTAGAATGAAAACTAGCCCTAAGTGCAGTAATCCCCAAAGCTTGTGGCAAGAGTTAGAAGTAAAAGAAGGGAGGAGGGAAGACATTAAAGTAAGCAAATGAATTCCTTGACACTTGCCTATGAGTTTTGACACTTTGATAGGAAGAAACCTTTACAGTGCTTAAAAGTTCCATATCTCACCCCTCAGGGTATGGGGGAAAAAGAGCAAAGAATTAAAAGTGAATAATTACCTGTTATTGATGTACTATATTTAAAGACCCTGGCTAATGATTAAAGACACTCTGAAGGCTGTTAACAGCCTGCAGTAAACAAGTCATGTTTCAGAGGGGAGGAGGAGAAAAGAATTTCAGAAGGATTTCCTCCATCATTTAAGAACCTTCTGTAGGTAAGGCAAAGTGTGCATGTTTGCATTACACAGAAGGAATATGTAAGACCAGGAAAAAAATCATCAAACACTGCCGGAGCTTCATCTTGGTCCCTGGAGTCTCCTCCTTTGAGCTTGACTCTCTTTCAAGGACTTTGTCTTACTAACCATTATATTCCTGGCACCATAGAAGGATGGGCAGCCAGTCGGTACACAATGAACTTGGTTAGTTGACTAGATCAGGGGTTGGCAAATTTTTGAGACAGAAGAGCTTCCAGAGGTCAGCAAACTGTGGCTCGCCAGCCACATGCAGCTTTTTAGGTATGTACATGTGGCTCTGAAGTAAAAATGAAAATGAAAATAAAACTATCATAGTTTCATTTATAAGATTTTTAAAGGATATTATTCACATAATGGTGATTATGTAAAAATATATTTCTGGCTCTTCAATAATTTTTAAATTGTTGTGAGGGACAGGATTGTCTCTTGCAGGGGTCAGCAAACTTTTGAGACAAAACATAACTGAAGAGTCGCATGTGGCTCAAGAGCAGCAGTTTGCCAACACCTGGGCTAGATGAACCCAATTTCTTTCTTATTTACAGTTTAAAAAAAACAAAAAAGTATTTTATCACTGAAGTAAATGTTGGTTCACCAGAGCCATTTCCTGGGGACAGGCCTAGAGAAGGGATGTTTCTCTCCAACAAAGTCCTCAGAAGTCACTGGGTAGCTCCCTGGAGGATGCACTTGCCCATGCCCTGTTTCTGTTCCTGTTTTCCTTTCTGTGGTATCAAATTCTCTGATCTCTCAGCTGAGGACTATTATTCTAATGAAAAACACTTCCAGGAAATCAGTCCAAGACAGATTTAATTTGATGTGGAAAAGAATTTCAAACACACATTATGTCCATCGGAAATTATGATCGGCTTTAGCTTTCAAGTACCCAGATCTGAAGATGCCACAGTGCTTTAAAGGAAATGAGGAGTACTTTTTTGTTTTTGTATTTTTAATTTCTTTTAGGAAAACAATAAAGAAAAAGAAGAGCCATTCTTCCCTCAGGGAAAAGACAGCTCTGATCAACATAATTACAACCTGTGGATAGGCAGCACCTGGCCATGCTCTGAAGCCATGAGGCCATGTGTGCTTCCTGGAAGCTGCCTGGAAGAGTTCAGCCTGCAAAGGAAGGGCACATCTGGTCCAAGAAGCCATCTTCCTCAATCTACCCTCTCCTATGGCATTGCTCTCCACAGGGACCTTCAGCCTCTCGGGCTCAAAGCACATTCTCTGAGCTGAGAATCAAAGCCGTCCCAATATGCCTTCACTTGCTTTTCCAAGCCCAGCTCCCAGGTGTGCCCTCAACAAACCATGCCCTGCATCCAGGCTTGCCCAAAACTTGTCACCAGAAAACATTACAATCATTCCATAGCCATCCTTCTTCTCTGTCTCTTCCACACCAGAAGGTGATAAAATGCCACATTTTTAGAGCAAAAAGGGACTAACCAACTCTGTACCTGAGTTCCAAAATAATAAAATAAAATAAACTCTCTATGTAATAAGATGCCATTCTCTCTTGTCTCTCAGCTTTTCAAGACCCAGCTCCAAACTCTCCTTCCACTGTTCTGGACTTTGAGGATATACAGTTAAACCAGGCATGGCTCCTGAGCTAGAAACTTCACTCACATAGGTCTATAGATATTCTAAAAAATATTTATAAATGTCACCCCTTCATATATATTATTGTGGTGAAATACATATAACATAAAAATTGCTGTTTAACCATTTTTAAGTGTACTATTCAGTGGCATTAATTACATTCACAATGTTGTGCAACTATCACTACTATGTATCTCCAAAACCTTTCATCATTCCACACACAAACTCTGTACTCATTAAGCAATAACTCCCCACTCTCTCCTCCCCCAGGCCTTCATAACTTCTAATCTATTTTCTGTCACTATGAATTTATTTGTCTATTCTAGATATTTCATATAAATGGACTCTTATAAATTTGTCTTTTTGTGTCTGGCATATTTCCCATAGCATAGTTTCAAGGTCTATCCATGTTGTACATATATCAGATTTTCATTCATTTTTAAGGGTGAATTATATTCCATTTACATATATAACCTACATTTTGTTTATTCATTCACCCATCCATCAGTGGGCACTTGGGTTGCTTCCATCTTTTGGCTATTGTGAATTATGCTGCTGTGAACATGGGTGTATAAGTATCTGTTTAAATCCCTGCTTTCAATTCGTTCAGTTATCTACCTCTAACTGGGTAATTCTTCATTTATATTGGATGGATGGATGGATGGATGGATGGATGGATGGATGGATGGATGGATGAGAGTTTCCAGCTGAGACATGAATTTTGTGCAAAGGCACCAATGCATAGTGCAGCCTGTGTAAGTCTATGCTGCAGGAAGCCATTTGGAGTGGCTGCATTGGAGGACCTAGTGATGAGACCATGGAGGCAGGAACTCTCCTGAAACCCCATAATTTCCATCATCTAAATGTACTTAATATGAACCTGACAAACTCCCAGGAATAGGTCAAAATGTGACTGGTTCCCAAACTTTCCTCTTCCCTAACATCCAGAACAGAAGTCACTCAAAGAAGTAAAATGTCCCCATGGCCTGTCAACAAAGTAACCTTACTCCACCCCCTTTATCTGTCACTCAAGAAAGATATCAAGCTAAGGAGATTTATGCTTTTCAGGAAAAATCATTCTAATATATAAGACCAACTTTCGGTGTTTTATTCTGAACACCTCTGTTACCCATCTCCCAATCAATAGTGACACAAATTATTGGAGGTGGAAAAATTTTCTGCAGCTCTGTCTCACAGATGAAACCCACAATGGATCAGCTAACTTTGGTGACAAGCCATGACAAAAAATATGGAAAGAGAGGGAGTTTGGGGAAGATGGTGACTTCTTTTTCAGATAGAGACTGACAGGCAGCCCCCAGGAGTAGGGTAGGGGCAGAGATCAGATCGCCAAGGAAAGGTCAGCCTTGAAAGAAAGATGTAGGAGTCAGCAGTGAAGATTGCTCAGCTAAGGATATAGTTTCAGAAGAAGAGAACCAAGACCAGAATATGGAAGAATTCCAATATTTAAAAGATAAGTTATTACAGAGTTAAAAGAACAGCAAAATTTTATAATGGTCGAGAGGAATAGTTCAAGGAGAGGGTGATCCACATTACCCAATACCATGGAGTCATAGTTCAAGTTAAGGATTCCATTAGCTCTGACAAATGGTTGAACCAAGAGGTCTTAAAGCAGTCTCAGGGGAGCAGTGGTCAAGATATCCATATTTGAATAGTGAAGGGAAGTAATGGTGTGGACTAGGAATGATTGCCACATTTGTTAACAGATGTAATACATGGTAGACACTCAAATGTTTATTACAAAGGTAAATGCAGAAATAAACACTGGGAAGAAGCAGTTATAACTAACTATCACTGCTGAATGTATGAGCAACTATATTAAGATTGGGAGATGGGCATATTTAAAATTGCTAATCAATTACAGAAAAGCTTTGAGTTGATTTAAGTTGGATGAACACTATTTAATGATATAACTGTACAGTTTCCCACATTTGTAATGAATGCAATAAATTAGATCATTAAAATACTCTGGCTTTGAAAATTTGATGATCTGGAAAATTAGAACTTGTTCTGACATGGGCAAAAGTCTCACCTAGTTAGAGGCAGAGCCAACAATCTAAATACTTTTGAATTATCTTAAATGTTTAAGAATATGGATAGTAATAAACAGAAAATACAATGACAATGAAGAGATGAACTAGGATAATCATCTGAATATGGTCTGGTTTACTGTAGAATATTAAACTCAAGACCCTTCTTCAACCCTCTCAGTTGCCCTGAGGAGTGTGATGAAATGAACTCTGTGCACTTGAGGTCAAGAGAAATGAAACAAGATGAAAAGAAATCTCCTACTTAACAAATCTTAATACCCTTATATCCTACTGTAGTTCAACAAGTGGCTCTTACTGATAACCTGGAAGTCCTACTGGAAACACTAGAGTTAAAGCAAATGGAGCCAGTGTTTCAATGTGGGGTCCTGCAGGTCTTTGCCATTTCAAAAGGGTTGAGGGGAGTAGGGAATAGATACTGCAGACTGGCCCTTCTCTCTCCAGTCTCAGTGTCTTGGTTCTACAATTTTGTCAATTTACTTTTCCTAAAACACCATTTTCATCTTGTTACTGTACAGCTCAAAACTCTTCAGTGAATTTTTATTTCCATTCACAAAAAATTGGGGCTAGCACTCAAGATTCCCTAGATTCTGGCCTTGTCTTTCTTATATAAATTCTCCAACCAAACTGATCTGCCTATTGTGCCCCAGAAATTCTGTGCACAGTCCTGCTTCAGTGCCTTGTCTCATGTGGGACCCTCCCTGAAGGGTATTCTCTCCACTAGTGCCTTCCATCCATGACCTTCCTGCTCACAGAGAGATGCATATTTATTTTGTTTAAGTTTCTTAAAGATGTAGGCTGAGAATCAAATTCCTTGTATTTCCCACAGTGTGTGGTGTAGTGTTCTTCAAACAGGGGCTCAGAAAAAAAAAAAAAAAAGAATGAATGAATGAATGAATGAATGAATGAATAGAAGAGTAAATGAATAAAATAAAATAAAACTTGAAGTTGCAATGATGTTTGGAAAACTAGATGTATTTATTGGGATGCTTTTAACCTGTACTCAAACTGCCTCACACAAAAATATTTATTATTTTTTATAACCACATGCAACCAGAAGCCCAGTAGGAGAATAAGCATCAGGGCTGGTTGGTAAGTGACTCCACACTGCCATCAGAAGTACAACCATTTTCCATCTCTCTGCCACACTTTCATCTTACTGGTTTTGTCCCAAGCAGGTTGCCCTGTGGCTTGTGATGGCTGTCAGAAGCAACGAGAGCCATATGTGTTTTTGTTCACTTCTAGTGGGAGATAACACAACTTCCTACATGGAACCCAGATCAATCACCCAGCAGAGTGCCATGTACCAACCAGCTTGCACTAACATCAGGGGTGGAATCAGCATCATTTAAGGCACGTGGACTGCCCTGGATAGTTTTCCAACAGATAGTCTTCCTAACAAGTTGTATTAGCAAGAGGAAGGGTGGTGAGAATTGATGCTCAGTAGGCAATCAGTAGTGTCCATGATGTTATATGCATTATCTCACTGAATCATAATGCTGTAAGGAAGGCATAATTTTTCCCATTTTACTGAAGAGGAAACCGAGGCACAGTGATCTCTAGTAAGCTGCTCTAACTCACACAAGTTTTAAGCAATAAGGCCAACTTTCAAAACTTGGGTTCCTAATATCTTCATGGCTAAAGAAATGGCCTAACTGGAAGTTGCAAAAAAATGCTGCCCTAAATACAGCTCTTCTATTTATCAACTACAAGAGCCAAGAATTCCTGCCTGTAATCATTCCTTAAATGGGAAATTGGCACAACCATTCCACCAATAAGTAAAAATATAAGTGTTACTTAGGAAGTATTGACATATTATCGCTGACATTCCTGAAATTAGCTAATCAGATTGGCAATTTATTATTTTAAAAAATGAATAAATGGGGATTCCAGTAAAAGCTGAATAGGCCTCAGCCACTATCCTAAGCACTTCTTATGTATTTTATCTCAAATGTTCACAAAAACCCAGTGAGGTAGTATTATCCCCAACTTACCCATAGAGAAAGTGAAGCCCAGGGAAGTTCAGTAACTTGCTTAAGGTTACCCACCCAACAGTTGGCAGAGCTAAGATTTGTACCCTTGCTCTTAAAACCTATCCTATATCACTCCCACACATTAATAATTCTTGTATCTGTTTTTTTAAATTAGAAATAGAGAAACTCCCTCCTACCTTGCTGGTAATCCATGGGAGTATATGAGCCAATTCCCCTCTTCTCCTCACCCCTCCAACATCCCCACTCTCCCAGCTTTCCCAGGAAAAGAAAAAGAGAGAGGCCAGGTATATCCCCTCTAAACCAGACAAATGTATTATAAAATTTACTTGGACCCCCAAAGCATACATTCTCAAGGAGGAAGATATCACCCCTAAGTGGGCAAAACTGATTCTTGGGGGCCAAAAAATTCAGACATTAGAACAGTTTGTGGTCCTCCATAACTCAATGCTACTCAACAAAATCTATTTCTCATTATTTCATTTCCGTCATAAGAAGATTTTAAATTTAGTCAAATTTTTCTCTTTAGGGAGCTGATAATTTTTAACAAGGCTGGGAAACACTGCATGTAAAAATCCATTCTTAACATGGTTCAGAATATCATGGGTCCCTCACCTCCACACACAAACCTTCCCTGAATCTGGTCACTGTTGACTGCTAACCTGCTTGCAGGATCTTTCCCCACACTCCTGACTACTTGCCAGATCTTCCTGAATATATTCTTCACATATACATAAGTTTATACATAAGTGTTCCAAAAAAGAAAAAATTAGGGAAAGTCAATATGTTTAAGGAATACTTAGTCAAATGCAGTAAAGCTTCTCTCTTTGCTGCAGATTCCCCAGGCTTTAGCCCTCCAGTGGTCATAGTGACTCTCCAAGAAGTGACCCAAAGCACAGCCCAGAGTTTAGTTGTCATGGAGGGAGGACAGGATTTGGGAAATGGCTGCTTCAGACAATAGTCACCTAGCACCAGGGCCTGCCCAGTACTCAGGACATGGTGGGAACCTGAGAAATCTTTGTTGACTGCGTTTACTTCATTTCTTTCTGAATTCAGAATGTTCTGATCCTCACCTCTTCTCCAGCTAGGAAATCTACATAATAGGAAGCAGAAAAAGAAAAACATCTATGTGTGTTTTTTCCTGTCACAATCTACATATGTGGCAACATTTCCCATCTACCCCTTTCTCAAAAAACACACCCTGCCTGCTATTATTACATTGCAAAGGGATTTGGAAAAGTGTTAATGAGTATGTGCAAATCGATTTATTAGCAGGAACAGTGGGTTACAGACAAGAATGAAGGAAGAAGGAGAGAAGCAGAGCTCTGCTAAGAATCCCTATTGCAAAGGGAATCTGCTGAAGGAGATGAGGAAAAATGGAGACCAGAGGAGATAGGCTAAAGCACAAAGGTCTCTGGGGATATATTTGCAACAAGGCCAGGAACACAGACCTGAGAGCTGAGCCAGGGCACTCTCTGCCAACCCTCACTACCTTGTACTGCCAGGGGTTATTTTAATGGCATACACTAAAAGAAAATACCCGACAACAGTGAAATTGCCTGATCTCCAGCAGCCTTTTTAAGAATTTCTGTAAGCACATTTCATTTCCTCCATACAGTAGGACCACCTTCTTTGTTCAGATCTCACCCACAGGATCCTAACTCATGCTTCTAGGACTAGTCCTGCTTTCAAAGTCTGCCGGCAAAGCTAAGGAACTTGGACACTGGTGAGTAACAACGTGTTTACAACCTGGAATTTCAGAGGAGGTGTACGGGCTATCTTTGCCCACCTCCTCCCTTTCCCCTTTCTAAGCCTGCTGGTTATTTTCTGGGTGCAAGCATTTGGTTTGGCCCTAGCCTGATGCCCACAGGCATCCTGGATGGAACAGACATGTCTCCGGCATGATTTTTTTTTCTTTTTTTTTTTTGCCTTGTGACCTAAAGATACCTACCTGTCCTGGACTCTCTATAGCCATGGATCTTAACCTCCCTTGTTTCAGAAATTGCACCCAAGGCTAAATACTGAGTACCTTGCTTTATGCAGCATTTTCCACTGATGTCTGTAAAACTCAAATCCAAAATTTAGAATCCATTTTTAGGACAATTAAGCATTTTCATCAACGATATGTATTTTTTAATCATAATACTTAAAAAAAATGGTTTTCTTTTACATGTGTACTTGTGTGCTAGCTTCGGCAGCACATATACTAAATTGAAACGATATACAGAAGATTAGCGTGGCCCCTGCGCAAGGATGACACGCAAATTCGTGAAGTATTCCATATTTTTGCATATGGAAAAATATTCAACCTCACTTATCATTAGAGAAATGCAAATAAAAACCACAATGAGATACCACTTCACTCAGGTCAGAATGGCTATCATCAATAAATCAACAAACAAAAACAACAAGTGCTGGTGAGGTTGTGGGGAAAAGGGAACCCTGGTACACTGTTGGTGGGATTGTAGATTGGTGTAGCCACCATGGAAATCAGTATGGAGGTATCTCAAGAAACTGGAAATGGAACATCCAGAGAAACCTAAGACACTAATTCGAAAAAATATATGCACCCCTATGTTCATTGCAGTGCTATTTACAATAGCCAAAACTTGGAAACAACCAAAATGCCCATTGGTAGATGACTGGATTAAGAAACTGTGGTACATTTACATAATGGAGTATTACTCCACTATAAATAAGAATGAAATTGTACCATTTGCAACTATATGGATGGACCTAGAGAACATTATGCTAAGTAAAATAATTCAGTCGGAGAAAGACAAATACCATATGATCTCACTTATATGTGGAATCTAAAGAGCTGAATAAACGAGCAATGTAAACAGAAATAGTCTCAGAGACACAGAGGAAAACTGATGATTGCTAGATGGGAGGGGGGTGGGGATGAGGGAGAAGGGGAAAGGACGAGACAACATAAATTAATAACTGCAATATTGCCACAGGGATAGGAAAGATAATCAATAATGTTGTAAATATTTTCTAAGGGGCCAGATGGACTCATGTCTTGTGAGACTACTTCATGGACAGTGTAGAGGCCTGACCACTGTACTGTACATCTGAAGCTGCCATTGGATAATATTATCTGTTAACTATAATTTAATATACATACAGTCACGGGATGAGGAATACAGTGTGGGGAATGGAATCAATGGATTTGTAATAGATATGTATGACATCAGGGGTGGGAGGGCGGTGGATTAGAGGAGGGGGTTGTCACTTTGTGGGGGATGAAAAGGATAACTATTGCATTGTTTTGTACACCTGAAACTAATAATAAAAAATAAAATAAAAATAAATAAATAAATGTGTACTTGTGTCCACGGGCAAGGGATTTGAATGATATTTCTTGTAATTATTGCACTTAATCAACAACCCCAATGTAACTCCAGAGCGTCTTATGCATTTCTAAGTTGTGTGTTTGTAATTGGCAGTTGATCTTTGAGCATGGCCAGCATATGTTTTTGGTTTTTGAATTCAATTTTAGCAACCTTGAGAAGGCACACATAGCTGGGCAGGAATTTGAATGGTAGAAGTTTAATTTGGATTCTGTAGAAGGCAGATAGCTGTCCACCCATCTGTCTGCTCCAGAATGTTCATCTGCATATGCTCACCAATTGCTCACTTAGTTCTAGTCCTCTAAAGCGCAGACATATGAAGTGGAGGGAATGAAAAAGTCCACCATCTGTTAGAATGAAGGCCTGTCGTGCCGGGTGTGTCTGTGTGAAAAAGCCTGGGCATTTACACATGAGGAACACAGTGAGTCCCGCAAAGACTCTGCTGAGCGCTGGCTTTTAATTTAATCAGTGAAGCCTGATAAATTGCTCACCCCATGGCTTGTATCTTTCACATCCTGAAACATCTGGGGGGAAACTGGAAAGGAAATGTTCTGTTCATCCCAAAGAGCCAGATGTGTGCCATCACTCGGAAGGAATGTCCAGATGCCGGACATCTCGACTGAATTCTGCCAAGTGAGGCTTTTCCTGCACGCTTTTGAAAGTCAGATGAAGAATTTCCAATCAAGGCTTACTCAGTATGGTAGAGAGCACTTTCTGCCACTTCAAATCTTTTAGAAGAGGTAGTGGTATAAATAAATAAACAAACTCATTTTATTGTGAGACTAAGAATTCTTTCTTTTTCAAATTATATTGTATTTTTAAATAGAATTCATTACATAGATGTGTGTGTGAGTGTTTACCTACATATGTGAGTGTGTGTGTGTGTGTGTTTGTGTGTGTGTGTGTGTGTTATGTGTTAGCTAGAGCAGGGATTTCATCATTACTGAAATGATGACTACCAGTCATCATTACCTGAAAAACTTTCTGGAAATACAGATCCCTGTTCCAAACTGGACCTATTGAACCAAAATCTTCACCTTCAGAATCCAGGAATAAGTATTTCTAAAATACACCCAGTTGGTTCTGCCATCAGAGCACCAAGTAGAATTTGGGAACCAGGAAGTAAGGAATAAATAACACTAATACAAATACTAATACTAATGCTACTGGTTAACTTTCATTAAACTTCTACTATGTGCCAGGCACTATTCTAAAAATTTGACAGACATCTGATTTGCCTTTATAAACATTGTATCATGTAGGTAGTATAATATTTCCATTTTAAAATTGAGGAAATTGAAGAACTGGTGAGTGGTAAAGCTGAACATTTAAGATTCTGACCTAAAGAGTTGGTTCTCATTGAATTACAAACTCCTGCAAGGCTGCGGCTGATATCATTCCCAGAACCCTTCCCCAGCCCTAAATGTCTCCAGTTGATGGGAATGAATTGAGAGATTAATCTATCTTTTTATCTAGTCCAAAATATTTGTTTTACAGTTGAAGAAACTTTGACCTAAAGAAAATAAGTGATGTTTTTGGGAATGCCCCGATGGAAATTTAGATTTTCTGATTTTTATCAGGGTTCTTATAAAAGCATCATGCTTCTGGTTTGGTAACTAAGCTCTCCCCATGATTTAAACAATAAAAATCCCTTGCCCTGCAAAGAGAGCCAAATTTAATGGTACTCAATTTTCTAGAAGTTCCAAGTTTAAGGATCTCTGGAACTTACGGAATATGTTTTAAGGATTTCTGGCCTTAAAATCCTAGAATCCAATAGCATACTTCTATAGGGTCCTGAGTTTGTTTGTCCAGATTAGAAATATTTCCAAATTCATCTTAGAAGTCTGCTTTTACAACCCAGCTCTATGAACATATATTTAATGTGTAAGAAGTGAAGAAAAAAACACAAAAAACAGTTACCTCATGGCATTTGGAGACATCAGACATATGTTTTAATAGTTCTCCCTGAGGCTCCCAACTCACACATGGCTTATGCTAAATTTTCAGTTAATATGAGCTGCTTGAGGTTTAGACCTCAATAATCTAGCCACTAAACATGCTCTGGAGGCTTCCTTTCTCCATCCCACACACAAAATTTTTTGTCGACATTATTAAATAACTTTAAACCATTTTAAATTCCCAAATAAAGACAGTAGAAAAATTATGTTTTTACCTAACATGATGCCACTGTCTCTCATACAACCCAAGACATGCTAAGTCTCTCCCCACAGTAGCATACAAAGTCCCATGTATTACTTCATCCATCTTTGGGTGACCACATCACACGAAACCATTTGCAAACTAAGACTGAAGTTTTTCCTTCTCAGTAAACTGGTCATAAGGAATCCCCAATGATGTCATAAGTAGAGGATGAGAGAGCCAGGATGCATTAGAGCAGAAGTAGGAGCCATGAGAATCGGAGCCACTGGCTTCTGTTATTTCCATGAGCCTTCAGGTCTTGCGCAGGCTTGATACTGTATACAGTAATACCTTGGTTTGCAAGCACAATTCATTCCAGAAACAAACTACATGTATTACAAGACATCGCTCATTTACCACATTAAAATGTATTAGAAATGTTTGCTCACCTTGAGGAACACTCACAAACCAAGTTACTCGCAATCCAAGGTTTTACTTTGTTTTACTTCCACCTGATGATGGGATGCTGTGCATGCCAAAGTTTATGACTTGGTTGGTCAGAAAGCAGCCACTTAATAATGGGCAGTATGGATTGTATGGTAGCCCATGATCAAGTGTTCAGTCTCTACTCTGTGTAGTCTCAGTTGATATGGCCCTGTAACAAGCCAGGAGCTATTTCTCAAAAGAATCATTACCTACAGAATAGTACGGGTATGCTCCAAAACCCTCAAGATCTGTTCTCTGATTCATTTATAGGGGGCTGCCAAAGTATCACTATAGCTCCTGTGTGTCAGAGACACATCAAATGTAATGGAATACACTTGATCACAAGGCCAATGCAGCACCACAGATTGCACAGCCATCCACTGCAGAGGCTTCTTTTGTTATGAGACCCACTCAAAACCAGCAGTCTTTTGGGACTCTCAACAAATGGGTCAGAGTGACATGACCAAATGAAGTATATGAGGGCTTCAAAATAAAAAAAAAAACACATTAGACTTTGTGTTTTCCTTCTTAGTGGAGGAAATACTAAATGCAGAAACTTAGCTTTCAACATGTTTCAGAGCACTGGGCCCCTCAAAAATTTTGTAGGATGTATTTTCGCCCTCTGTTCCACATATGTCTTATCAAAGTATCTAGATCAGCTTTTCTCCAACTCATTTCCTGCTCACTAGGTCCAATCAGCATATCATCGATTATCATCAATGCAGTAGGCCAGTATGTTATCCTGTGGAATGGAGAGACAAGCATGAGCCCAGTGGATTAGAGTATGACACACTAGCGAGTTGATATAACCCTGAATTAGTTCAGTGAAGGTATTTCGTTGTCAGAAATGTCATGACATGTTTTTTCTATGTTTTTCATTGCAAAAATGCATCATGACTTCTCTGACAACCCAACATATCGCTAGCCCTGCCAGCTGAAGGCAAACCGCTGCTAGTTATCCTTACTAATAGGTATAGAGACAAGCTTGGTAGCTGCATACCAGATGCTAGAGGATGTGAAAAGAATACAGACATACCTTGGAGATATTGAGAATTTTGTTCCAGACTACTGAAATAAAGCAAACGCCACATTAAAGTGAGTCACAGAATATTTTAGTTTCCCAGTGCATATAAAAGTTATAGTTACACTACAATGTAGTCTATTATGTGTACAATAGCATTATGTCTAAAAAACAATGTACATACCTTAATTTAAAAAATACTTTATTGCTAAAAATGCTAACCATCATCTGAGCCTTCAGTGAATAGTAAAGTTTTTGCTGGTGGAGAGTCTTGCCTCAATGTTGATAAAAACATACTATCTGCAAAGTGTAATAAAATGAGGTATGCCTGCACACATCTAGAATTCCAACTACATTTGGAGTCACTTCCTAATTAAGTTCACAATAACCCTGTTGATTTTTAAAATCCATCTGTCTTTTGCACAGGCCAAACAGGCAAGTTAAGTGGAAATAGGGCTCAGGATTCACTAACTCTGACTTTTGAGTCCTTGATAGTGGCACTAATCTCTGCAGTCCCTCCAAGAATGTCACAATGCTTTTCAGAAAGTTCTAGAATCTTCCAATTGACCTTTCCTATTATAATAGCCCTTGGGTCATTCCATGTGTCAGAAAAGCAGTGTGGGGCTATCAGCCAGTTGCTGATATATTCCAATCTATTCCAATTGTGTATTCCAGAACTGGGGATAGCATAGCATAGGTTCAAAGACACACTTGGCCTACTGTGAAATGAACTTGAATCAAAGCCCCATTAATCAACAATACCTAACAATCTCCTCTGGCTGATGGACCATAGTAGCATTTCAAGTTCCTCGGAAGTAGTGTCATTCCACAACCAATATATAATAACCCCCTTAAAGTCTCATTATTTCCCCTTCCCCAAAGCACAGTCACCTGAAATCCACTCCATTCTGGAACCATTTTTACTTTGCGCATCTATTCTATATTGTCCCTATAATACCCCAGGCAGTGTATTCCTGCACTGTACTTCTCATTTGGCTGACATCTCTCAGCCTTAGTCATCTCACCTCCCCATACACCCAAGGTACACAATAACCTCAGAAAGCATAGGCACACTTTCTCCTAATGCTCCCACAACAGAGTATTTCTTGTAGGTTTGGGTGTACTCTGGAGAGTTGACATTTTTTCCCATCCTGCAGTCCCCAGCCTTCAGATCTTCTTTCCTCTCTCCCAACATGCACACATGTACCCATTTCCTTTGGCATAGGCCTACCCAGTGGCCCCATTTTCCTGCCTTTCCCAATGTTTACGCATCATCTCTTAGCCCAGCTTTCTGGACTTAAACATGAGTACACACAAAGAATAAGCTGTGTCTGTTGTCGTATTGCGGGATATTGGACAGAGAGACGGGACACCAAGGCTCAGGAAGCAACATTTATTGATGACGGCACTGGCTTAGTGGATTTACATCCAGAGGTTGAGCCCCGACCCGGGAGGGACTCAGGGTTATATACCCTGAGGTTTCCAGGTTAGCAGCTAAGATTTATTATTAGGACATATGGCCTTGTGCCAGTTCTGACTGGCTCCTGGGTGAGGTAGGAATTTGGAAATGTTAAACGTGGACGTCTTAATGGCCATGCGGTCTAGGAATGTCTTTGTCTGAGGCTCCCTGCTACAGCATGAAATCCTTGGTGACCAAGTGGTCCAGGAAAGCCTTTGTCTAGGACCCTCTGCCACATTCTCCCCTTTGATGCTCAAACCCATACGTGGATTAGAGAGCATCATCTTCTTCGACAGGCTGTTAGCCTAAGGGTTGGTACTTCCATAACATGAGGACCTTAGAGGCAGTTTTACGTTCTACAATGGCCTCTATGAAGGATGAGATAGAGCAAATGATAAGGGGGAGAATGCAGGGTAAAAGGAGGCATGCCACAAGGAGCAGGAGGTCGATTCCAATTAAAGCTTTAAATCCCCCAAGGGTGGAAAACTATCCTCCGAATAGGCTCTTGGGGTCCCATCCTGACCATTTTTGAACTAGGACATGAGCAAGTTTTCTAATATTTGTGGCAATAGTGGAGACAGCTTTGCCAGTGTCATCAATCTGTAGACAACAGTCCGACTGATTAAATTTGCCACAGACGCCACCTTCTTCAGCTAGTCCAGTGTTAGGCGGTTTTGATAAATAGCTGTCTGTATCTGGGTTTGTTGGGTAATGAGGAGCTCTAAAGCTGTTGCAGTTTCATTGGAAATTATTTCCAGAAGAGCCTGTAATCTGATAATATGATTGAGCATGTAAATGGGGGTCTGGTATCCCCAACTCCAGTCTTGAGCCCATGTAGCTGGACTATAATATTGGATGATCCGCTGGGGAGGCCATTCATCTTTCCCCCAGGTTTGATGCCCCTCCATATTGAGGGACCTTTTAGGCCTCATCTGTAAATCCTGGTATAAGGGGACGTATAGCTCTTGGCCAGTTTGGTTAGGAAGGAGGAAGAAACCAGGCTGGATTATACCTAGTGCACAGCTCCCGGTCCAGGTCTGGGCTTTTGACCACCAGCTGAGAGATGAGCCATTTAAGTTCTGGATCCTCCTGCATGGGGTGTCCCCCACCCATTGGGTGTAGGGCTTGCCTGTCAGGCTGAGACATTCTTCTCTGATTACCTTGGAGGAGAGTACCCACCCTAGGGGCCATCTCTGTGAAGGTTGGATTGGGGAGTAATTCCAATGGAGGAGGTCAAAGGCAGTTAGGCTAGTTCCCTTCCATGGCCAGTCTTCACTCATGAGCGCTCCTCCACATACCCAGCACCCTGTGACATTAAGTTCCTGGGCTATGCGTTCGACGAGGTCAGTAAAGAGGTTTTTTTCCCCAGAGTTGGAAAACTCAAGGTTTTACCAATTTAGCCTGGAGTTGTCCGTATAGCTGGGACCCTGGGACCTGCTGATGGGAGGCCGGTTTTGTGACCATCTGGCTGATAAGCCATTTAACCGTCTCCTGCACTGCCTCCTTTCAGGCCTGATCTTGGACACCTCTCCCATCGGGGTATCCGATGTGGGTTTGGCGAGTCCAACAGACGACCCGATTAGCTTTTTTAACTCCTGGGCAATGTAGCCAGCTATTGATCGTCAAGGAATGGAACAGTACCAGTAGGATCTGTTTGCATAGGTACAGGCCTGAGGACTCCTACTCTGATAGCATTGGACCGGCATGTGTAGGCTACCTGAGATGTTGTTCCCAGCCAAAAGGACTGGAAACATGATTTAGGGCATGAGGTAGTGATACCATTCCCGACTGGGAAGAAAAGGGTGAGGGTAAGGATTAGAGTCCTTGGGATAAGCATCATGTAAGGACGAATTCCTGAAGCTTCAGCCATGCATGGATTGGTCAGCTTCCGGTGTGACCAAAGCAGGGCTGATGATCTCCTCCTAAAGATCAGTAACACCACTGGCCGTCTTCCCCCAGAGAGTGATCTTGAGGGGCTCCAAGGGATCAGAGGTACAGTTCCAGCTAGCAGCTGCAGGTTTTAATCTGCTGTGGTGTATCCTTGAAGTGATCTCTGCAACTTTAGCTGCTGTGGGGGTAGACAAAATGACAGGAAAAGGGCCCCTCCACAGGGGTTTTAAGGGCTGGAGTTTCCATTCCTTTACTTAAACTGAATCCCTAGGCTTAAAGGGATGAACTTCAGTTGTTAAGCTAATGGGGATCCTCTCCTGTACCCATTGGTTGAGGTTCTGTAGGGTAGACCCTAATGTCTCAAGCTGTTGTCTTAAGGGTAGGCCTTCTATTTCGTTAAGGTCTCCTCAGAGGCCTCTAATGATTGGAGGTGGCCTTCTGTATATGACTTCATACGGGGAAAGGCCCATCCTTTTGGTAGGAGCTGAGCATACCCTCAGGAGTGCTATTGGCGCTATCGGAAGGGCCTTGTCCCAATGGAGGTACATCTCTTGGCACAGTTTCTTCAGGTGGGATTTGAGGGTCCAATTCATGCGTTCTACTTGTCCTGAGCTCTGTCGGTGGTAGGCTGTATGTAGCTTCCAAGTGATGCAGAGGAGGTTGGCTAAGAGCTGAATTACTTCAGCTATCAAGGTGGGGCCATTGTCAGAGCCTATTGAGAATGGCAGCCCAAAGAGAGGGATCATTTCCTGTAGCAATAGCTGGGCAACTCCCCGTGCTTTTTCTGTCCGGGGTGGGGGTGGGGGGAAGGCTTCCACCCATCCCGAGTCGGTGCATACAAACACTAAGAGATATCTAAGACCCCTGGAGAGTGGCATCTCAGGGAAATCTATTGTGAGACCTTCAAATGGGGCACCGCCAATATGTTAGAATCCTGGGGGCAGGGTTGGTCCTTGACATGGGTTGCAAGCACAAACAAGGCACTGTTCACAGACTATTTGAGAGATACTGGAAAGTCAGGATATGTAGAAGTACCTATTGAGGGTCGTTTCTAGGGCATTCCATCAAAATGGGTCCTTTGGTGGAACTGCTTGACAAAAGCTGCAGCTAGGGTCCCTGGTATGACAATGCAGCCATCTCGAAATTCCCACCATCTGTTACGGAGATGGTTTCCCCTTTCAGTCTTGAACCAGGACTCGTCTTGGTGGGAATATTTGGGATCCCATTCAGCTTAAGGGCTGGAAAAGAGGGAGACTATTAACGTTGGATGTTCGAGGGTTTTTCGGCTGCAGCTAACTTGGCTGCTTGGCCCACCTTGCGATTGCCCTGGGCTGAGATGGTGTTGCCCTTTTGGTGGCCCCTGCAGTGTATGACTGCCACTCTTTTGGGTGCCCATACAGCTTCTAGAAGATCTAGAATCTCCTTTCCATATTTAATTTCTTTTCCTCCTGAATTGATTAATCCCTTTTCTTTGTATAAAGCCCCATGAACATGAAGGGTAGTGAAGGCATACTTAGAGTTGGTATAAATATTGGCTCTTACCCCAGCTTCTAGCTTAAAGGGCCCAAGTCAGGATGATGAGCTCCGCCTTTTGTGCTAAGGTTCCCTGTGGGAGTGGTTTTGCTTCAATGGTGGTGTGTAGAGTTACCACAGCATATCCAGCCAACCATCTATTTCCCTGGACGTAGCTGCTGCCATCAATATAGTATTCTACATCGGGGTCCATAAGAGGTTGATCAGTCAGGTCTGGCCTACTGGAGAACACTTCATCCATGACTTCGATGCAGTCATGGTCTGGAGGCCCAGGCCCTACAGGCAGTAAAGTGACCGGGTTTAAGGTTCGTATTACTTCAAGGCGGACTCATGGGTTTTCACATAGTAGCCCTTGGTACTTGGCAATCCAGGAGTTGTAAGCCAATAGTGTCCCTCATGATCTAATAGGGCTCGGAATGAGTGTGGAGTCTGGACAGTTAATTCCTGACCCAGAGTCAGCTTGTCAGCCTCAGACATGAGCAGGACCATTGCTGCAAGCGTCCTCAGGCAAAGTGGCCATCCTAATGCCGCTGAATCAAGTTGTTTTGAGAGGTAGGCTACCAGCCGGTGCCAATCCCCAAGTAGTTGGGTAAGGACTCCTACTGCTGTTCCCTTATGTTCATGCATGTAGAGGAAGAAAGGTGGTGATATCTGGGAGCCCTAGGCCAGGGGCATGAATGAGAGCCTGTTTAAGCTTTTTTTGTGAAGACTCCCACAGAAAGGTTCACGTTCACACACACCCTTTTTTACTTCGTAAAGGGGTTTGGCTATAGTAGAGAAGTTGGGGATCCCGATCTTACAGAAGCCTGCCACCCATAAGAATTTGCAGACCTGTTTCCGAGTAGTGGGGACCAGCATGATACATACCACCTGTTTCCTTTCTAGGCCGAGCTGGTGTTATCCTTGTGACGGGTGGAAACCAAGATATTTGACCCTGTCTTGGCATATCTGAGGATTTTTCTTGGAGACCTTGTAGGCTGCTTCCCACAAAAGTTTAAGGACGTGATATGTACCATGCATGCAGTCATCGTAGTTGTTCCTGGCTAGTGAGAAGTCATCTACATATTGGAGCAGTATACAATCGGTTTGACTGGCTGGAAAGGGATTCAGGTCCGAAGTCAAGGCAGCCCTGGAAATGGTTGGGGAGTCTTGAAGTCATGTGGTAGCCTTGTCCATGTTAGCTGGCCTTTGTCCTCATTTTCAGGGTTTTCCCATTGGAAGGCAAAGAGTGGCTGGCTCTGCAAGGCCAGATGAATACAGAAGAAGGCATCTTTGAGGTCCAAGCAGGTGAAGTGGGTTCCTTCAGCTGGGATGAGGCCCAGAAGAGTATATGGATTGGGAACAACTGGGTATAGAGTAACCGTTACTTGGTTTACTGATCTCATGTCCTGCACAGGATGGTAATCTTCAGTTCCCGGCTTTTGGACTGGAAGCAGAGGTGTGTTCCAAGGTGATTGGCAGGGATGAAGAATCCCATATTTTAGGAGTCTGTCCAAATGTTTTTGGATGCCAACTTGTGCTTTATGGGGGATGTAGTGTAGTATTGTTTGTGGTGCACCAGTTCTGCCCCAGATTTTAGCTCCACAAATACTGGGGCCACATGTCATGCCAGGCCCGGTGGGTTGTCTTCTGACCAAACTCCTGGTATCAAGAAGGGGAGTTCAGGTCCCTCTTGGAACTCTTCTACAAGGCCAAAGAGTTGCCATTCTTCCTCACGAGGTATGGTGAGGGACATAATCTTAGCCCCTGATTGACCCAATGTTAGCTCAGCATTGTCACTGTGGTTAAAGGTGACATGAGCCTGGAGTTTTCCTAGTAGGTCTCTCCCCAATAATGCTACAGGGCAGTCTGGCAGGTAGAGGAACTGATGAGTAATTTCTCTGCCTCCAAGGGTGTATTTTTGAGGCTGTAAAAAGGGCTGATGGACTCATCTTCCAGTGGCACACGTAATGGTGACCTGCTTTTGGGAGAGGGGGCCTGAGGGCCATGTCACGACGGAATGTTCAGCACCTGTGTCAATCATAAAGTTAATGGGTTAGTCCGCAATTAACATTCGGACCATAGGCTCCTGGGGGCCTAGCTGGATGGATCCTGGTCTGGCCTACTCTTCCCCATATTCTTCCATCCCAGCGAGTCCGATGAAGTCATCTCCAAAAGGGCCTGGCATCTGTTGGGGCGGCTGGTAACGGCCATGAGTGACTCGACCAGGCCTCCGGGGATTCAGACCTGTTGGCATCCTCCCCAACTGCTGAGGACTTTCATTTTTCCAGTGGCCACGTTGGTGGCAGTAAGCACATTGGTCGTGTCCCAGCCTGCGGGGGACCAGCCTCCACAAGTCCAGGGGTTCCCTCAGGTGTGGACGGCATCGGCGAGGGAAGAAAAGAAAGAAGGGAGAGAGTGGAGACACGGGGGGCGTTTCAGAGAAGAAGTGTCACACTTTATTGTTACAGCATGTCCCTTTTATAGGGATTCTTGACATTATCTCAATCACAAGTTAAGTTCCACATAGTTTTGAATTGTTGTCTTCCAGGATGTAGCGAGACCTATTCTATGCTCAGGATTCACTTATCTCCACATATCACCTAAAGAGTGGTTACGGTGACTACCTAGTCATTATCCCAAATTCCAGCAGGAAGACTCACAGGGCGTATACTTGAGCTATTACTAAAAGACTAGCAGTGGCTGAGTTTAGGGTAAAAATTATCTAAAGTCTATTCCTATGTGATTACAATACTTAGTAGCTTAAAGGGGTCTCAAACATCTCCTATGGAGGGCTACATATTATTACAATAGAGGGTAGCATCTGTTTTTCAGTATCTGTTGCTACAACAATGTACAAGGCAAAGAATTTAAATAAGGCTATTGATTAACATACCCCATGGTCAGTAAGTCACCTCTTATCAAAACTCTCATGGCCTGGAGACCTTGGTCTCCAAGGAGACCTCTCACAGCAGTGACCTTAGGCAAGTGAGCTCAAGGACTGATGTTATTATCAGTTTCTTACAGGCAGGCAGTTTCTCACAGACAGGCTTTTGGCCTATGTGGCCAGCGGTCTGAGCCTCTGTTTCCAAGAGGCTTGAGTCCCCTATTTCTCAGTCCTGGGGTCCCCACAGAAGTACCACCTGGCTTGGGTTGTCTCCTCTCTTTAGGAGATCTTGCTCATCATTGACTGCATAGTTATCTCATTGGGGTACCAGAGGAACTTGCCATAAATGCAGTGAGAGTACTGTCTCCTATAGGATCTGATGTAGAGGAAAGGCACATGAGTTCATAGAGGCAGGAGATGTTAAATGACAAACCATAAGGCAGCACCCCAAACATCCAGCGCTGAGCATGGATCTTACTTCAATGTGGCCTTGTCAGACACTGGGGTGCTGTCAGCTCCCAACACCAGCCTTGGTCTCCCAGTGTGTGGTCCCCCCTTGACATCACCCCCGTTGGGGAGGTCCTAGATTTGGGATGGCATTTTGTCCCAGGTCCCAGCCCATTTGACAAGCACAGTAGCAAGCAAGTCCACCTTTTTATTCATCTTCCAATCTGCCTCTTGATGACCCTCTTGGTCATGGTTAACATAGACTTTGATCGCCATTTCACGGAGCTGGCTGATATTTATGCCAGCAAATCTGTCCAGTTTCTGAAGTTTCCACCTGATGTCACCCTGGGACTGCCCAACAAAATAAACATTGACCATCCACTGATTCTTGAGGGCCTCAGGGTCAAAGGGAGTGTAAACACAGAACGTTTCACAGAGTCTTTCATAAAATTGGGTTGGGCTTTCCTCAGGTCCCTGGAGGACTTCAGAGATCTTGTTCATATTGATGGCTTTTTTGCCACCATCCTTTAGGCCTCCTATAAGGGCTTCTTGATACCGTTCCAGCATCTGGAAGTCTGGGTCATCATTGGGGTCCCACTGGGGGTCCTCCTTAGGGAAATGGTTCTGGACATACATTTGAATGTTTAAGGTCCCGGGTGGGGCATGTTCCCCCAGCCATTTTATAGCTCCCTGGGTGACTGACAGGCATTCCTTTGTGTTGAAGAGAGTTAGGAGGAACTGGTGGCAATCAGCCCAGGTGGGCTGGTGCATTTGCACGATTGACTGAAGGAGGTCAGTCAAAGCCTGGGGCTTTTCAGTATATGATGGAGCATGATTTTTCCAATTTATGAGATCTGTGGTTGAGAAGGCCTGTCATACAAACATGCTTCCCTGAATCTAGCCTTTCTGATCGTAATAGACAGAGCCTCTGGTTTCCCGTAGGGGGAGCCGGAGAGCACCAATCTCTGGGTTCTTTGTCTGCAGCCTCTCATCTCTGGGCCCGTATGGGGTCAGGACTGGAGGTGGCAGCTTAGTAGGAGATTCCAGGAAGGGGGTGGTGGGCGGAGATTGTGGGGCCGGCGAAGGCAGTACTGAGGGCTGGGCTGGAGACTCAGAGGCCCGTGGAAGGGGCGGGTAGAGAGGCGAATAGGGTGGTGGGATCTCCTCCGGGTCTGAAGACAAGACCCTGTCTTTCGCCCTTCTGTTTTGCTTTTAGGCAGCTTCCGGGAGGGGACTATAACTCAGGCTAAAAGAACCCTACTCTGGTTTTCCAAACAGCACCTCAACCAAGGGGGTCGAGTATGTACAACTGCCTCCCACGAGTCGATATAGGGAAACTGGTCAGGGTGACTGGGGCTGCCGGAAACGATGAGGTAGACTTTCCTAATGAAGTCCCTGTCGAAGCTTCCCTTTGCTGGCCATTCAACACCGAATGATGGCCAATCAATCTCACAGATGGCGTGGAGCCTTTGGGGGGGTCATCTCAGTGCCATAATCCCCCGAGAACCCCTTCTTAAAATTCTTTAACATGCATCCTAATGGAGTCTGGGTACTCTGTCACCCACCCCGGGCAACTACTCCCAAACCGGCGCAACACACAATCACTCAGAGATTTGCTTTGTCGGTCTCCAACCACTCCCCTCACGGGGATATTTCAGGTGCCTCTTAGCAATTGGTGGGTCGGTATAAACCCCCGACTCGGATCACTAAACCAGTTGAGACAATTTAGCGATACCACCCTAAGCCATATGAGGTTCGCCACGGACCCACGGATCGGGACTCAGCACTCGCTTTACAGACAGACTACATCTCATTCACACGGACTCAAACAGATTCATTCTCTGCCTGCCGCCCTGTTCCTGGGAGTCACGGTTTCTCCCAGAAATTGAAAACTCTTGTGACTCCAGGAGGTGATCAGTCTCCCCTTCTGTCTGCTGGTGGACAGGCTGCCTAAAGGGACCCAGGTCCTTACCTGTCTGGTCTGGAGGCGCTCCCAAGCTGGTTCCCGTAGCCTTCCAGGTTCCGTTGTGCTTCCGGGTCGGTCGCCTATGGCCGGTGGGGAGACATCCCCACTGATGGACAAGGGCCTGCTGGCTCCGAGTAGAGTTCTCGTCCCCTTTCTTCCAGGGAAGCTGGGCCTCAGGAACAAGGGAGGCGGAAAATATCACTGTGTCCACTTCCTGGGCGAGCCCCCAATTATGTTGCGGGATACTCAGATAGAGACAGGACACCAAGGTTCAAGAAGCAACATTTATTGATGCCGGCACCAGCTCAGCGGATTTACATCCAAAGGCTGAGCCCCGACCCGGGCGGGACTCAGGCCTATATACCCTGAGGTTTCCAAGTTAGCAGCTAAGATTTATTATTAGGACATGTGGCCTTGTGCCAGTTCCTGACTGGCTCCCAGGTGAGGTAGGAATTTGTAAATGTTAAACGTGGACGTCTTAATGGCCATTCGGTCTAGAAATGTCTTTGTCTGAAGCTCCCTGCTGCAGTGTGAAATCCTTGTTGACTACATGTGGTCCGGGAAAGCCTTTGTCTAGGGCCCTCTGCCACAGGAGAGTGAGCCCTTCTCTGTGCGAGGTCCAAGTCTTTGGCATTTTGAGCAAAGAATTGAAGGAGATACCGAGGCAAAGTAGTGAAAAAGTAGTTTAATAGAAAAGATAGTACACTTTAAAGAAATACAAGTGGACCCGAGCAGTAGAGGATGGCTCAAGGGCCCCATTATTAGAAGAGAAATTACATTCGAAAGAGTTTGGAGCGAGCCACATGCAAAGGCAAGACTCCAAAGACTCAAAAAGGGAGGAAGGAGAAGAAGGGGAGGGCCTCGGCAGACTTAGAGTTTTTATTTCTTTTTCTCTAGAATGGGCTGTTCCCCTCTGGGCGTGGGACCACTTGATTGGCACCTGTGATTGACAAGAGGTATTGCGCAGGTATGAGTGACTGGTATGATCTATTGCATTGTAGTTGGGTATTTTGTGCTCATTTGTTTTCCCACAAGGATAGGTAATTACAATACAAAGGGGAAGTTTGGGTGAAGAAGGGAGATCTCCTGGGTGGTCACATTCTGTGGGACGAGCAGGAATGCAGAGACCCAGTGCCTGCTTCTAACTGCATGCCTTGTTTTCCCCTTGAGAGATGTGATCCCCATAAAATCTCAATAGGAAGTTGAGGGACAGAAGGGCTCTTCTGTATCTGCTTCCTGCTGGGCAGAGGCGAGGATTCATGGAACTCTCACCCTAGCTGATCTCAGATGAGAGGAAGGGGTCTCGAGATCTGCCTGAAAGACTGTGTTGGCTTCTTTGGCTGTGACTGGCAATCTTGCTGGGGTGTCATCTGTATTCCAAAGTCTCCTGAATGAGGAAAAATAGATTTTAATTAATAAATCTGTTAGCTCTTATGAAGCCTGTAGCCATCCAGACCATCACTCAGGTGGTGTCAATTGTCTGGGCCCAGAATGGGTTTGGAAAGAATCATTAGGCTTACTGGCTTGGGGGATATGTTAAAACATATTTAGTCTCTGGGATGGAATTGTCCAAGAGTTAGGTCCAGGATGGCTTGGGAGATATTGGGAAGTCACAGGCTTTCAAGTAGTTATCTGAAGCAGGGGTAGGAGATTTCTATGAACAATCTATAGTTTAGGATTTAGAAACTGATTTACAGACCATCAAGAAGCAGGGGAAGAGAAAATACCTAAGATTCAGGCTAGGAGCTACCTTTAGTCTAGGATTCAGAAACTGATTAGAAGAGTAATCAAAGCCAGGAGCTAAGGAACTAAGAAACTAGGGAGGAAGCTTAACATTTCTATAGGAAAGAAAACTAAAATTTTTCAGGTGGGGGAGGGGTGCACAGGGCTACTCAGCCCACAACATGTCCACTGCTGTGGGTCTAACAGCTTTCATTTAGGATAAACTCACCTACTGGTTTAAGATTTCATTTAGGATACAGTTAAAGACTGGCTTCCCCAAGCTGAAACGTTGGTGGTCTCACTCACTAGCATTAAAAAAGGATGTCTCCTTCTCCCCACGTTCGCTACAGTCTCCAATTGTGGAAGAAAGATTATGCTTTTCACTTTGTAAGTAAGCTTCCAAGGTGAATTAAATCTATATTATTTCAACCTTGAATGTCCATTGAACTAGGGATTTCCCATTGTGGAGTCACCCCAAAATTGTCTTCCTAAAATAATGCCTTGGTTTCCAAAGGACCACTCAGAGCTTGGACAGCCCTGTTATTGAGGTGCATTATTTGTCTTCTCTCCATGTCACTGTGGTGAATTACAGCAGAAGGCAGGGCCAGCTTGCCCTGTGATTAACAAATAACTGCTAATTGTTTCCAACACTTCTTCTAGAATTATCAGCTAATTCTGTTATGTTTAATATCAGGTAATAATATATAAAATTATAATATTCTATTTAACATAGATTATTATAATAATAAATTATGTTTCATATCACCTGGTAGGCCATAGAAAATTTCTGTGAGCATACTATGCTTGTAAAACAGATCATTTGAATTGCACAGCCAAGTGTCCCTGGCTGCTTAGCTCCCTTTGTACTTTATTTCTTGCCAGTGAAATTCTCTCTCTCTCTCTCTCTCTCTCTCTCTCTCTCTCTCACACACACACACACACACACACACACACACACACACACACACCACTCCCCCACCCCCTCCATTTTGTGGTGGTTGTTTTCCTTCAAGGGCTTTGCTTGGGGTATAAATATCTTTGTGGTGAGAAGCACAGCTGCCGATTTCTGGAAAACTACATATAAAGCAAAGGAAGCTAATCAAATACCCTGAAAAGGACACAAAGAAACCTTGCCCAACCTATTTTCCCCAAGGCTATTGAAAGCTTTCCTGATGCTTCCTCCAGTGCCACATGGAAGGGAGGCTGACAGGTTGAGAAGATGCTTTTCTGCCTTCTCATGGAAATAGTGCATGCAAATACCACCACTCACTCTTTTAGGTTTTCTTTCATGCAATGGCTACAAAGCAGAAGCAAATACAAACCCTCAGCTCACCAATGCCCTCAGGTCTCATTGACATCACTGGCAGGAGTTTCCTTGCACCCATAGAACTAAAGTCCCAGAGGAAGCCTGGAGGGGGAGAGAGGAGTCAGCTGACCTGGTCATCAGCCAGCTCTGCTGGCCAGCTGTATTTTGAGGATGTTATTCCCCTTCCTGTGCCTCAATTGCTCCATATTCAACAGTAAAGGATTTAGATTTAGTGATCTCTCAGTACCCTTCAAGATCTAAAGATCTGAAACTCTGAGGCAATGCAGACTTCTGAAAAAGATTAGCAATACCTAAACTCTGTTCTAGCCATTTAATTCAAATTGGTGACATATTTAGTAAAAACAGTCTCCATGATTTGCATACAAGCCCAAAAGATTTGCACAAATAGGGAGTTTGTGTCTATCCACAAATGTTTTACTCAGTGCCTTCCCCTAGGGTTCACCATGGCAACAGACTATCTAGTTCTACTGTTTCCTCCTTAACCTGTCTCAGCTTTTATTATCTCTTGAGTACATTCTGGTTAGTATACACCATGTTAGAAATGCAGTTTCCCTCTAAGAACTAAACTATGACATAAACATTTAATGGACCCACCAGAGAGACATGTCACCTCACACACAGAACTAACAGAAACAATGCTGTGTGCTCCCACACCTCCTCCTTTGCCAGGAACAAAGGAAGACACCTTTTTCAGCCTCTTTTAAAGTTGGTTTTGTACCACTAGCATGAGTTCTCTTCACAAACATGTGAACAGAAGAAACGCCGTGCTGGGGCCAAGGCAGGTGGGACAAGTGTGTGTTCTCCACGCTGTACCCATCTGCCCAGCTGGAAGCAGAGAAGTCTCAGGTGGCAGAGTTGATATTGGAATCATTGTGGGTCTCTGAGTCTCATTTGGAGAGAGGCCACTAAGAGAGATGCCTGATCACCTCACACTGTGGTATGAGCAAGAAATAAACTTGTTTGTGTTAAGCCACTGAGATGTCAGGGTTTGTTAGCACAGCAGAGCCTACCCTGTCCTGATACTTCAACAGGCAAGTCTTAAAAGTACAGGGAATGAGTGTTCTGAAGACTAAAGCAGCCCATACCCATCTAAGCCTTGTGCTGGAAGGAGGAACCTTAGCCCTGGGGCTTTTTCTGGCTCCCACTGGCAAAGTCTTCCATGAGGTAGAAACTGATAAGGTTTTTGGCAGACTTGTTTACTTGCTGGAAACTATTAAGTTACCAGTTCACCTAGTGCCCCTTCTTATTCACAGCTCACCAAAAAAAACTCCTAATTATGATTTGGCATCCAATGTAGCTTTGTTGACAGAAGATCAGAAGATCAGATCAGATCACATCAGAAAAATTTTGAGTTAAAGTATTCCTGTGATGGTGTTTAATTAGACACAGTAAATTACTGCTCTGGCATACTTGCAACCTCTTGTAGGGAAAATGTTCCTTCTCACAGGCTCTGCTGAGGGGCTGACTTAGAGGGCAATGTTTGAACCATGAGATTCCCACTACAGTCTAATTGATGATTCATTCATTCACTTAATCATTCAACAAATATTTATTGAGCATCTACTAAGTTTTAGGAACTGGGGATGTAGCAGTGAAAAACCAAACTCCCTGTTCTCATGGATATTGTATTCTGGAGGGTGGGAGGCAGTTGATAAGTAAGAAAATAGATAAACAGTAACATAGCAAATGGAAATAAGTACTCAGCAGAAAAATAAAGTATGGTAAGGGGAATAAGGAGTGCAAAAATGGGTGAGAGAAGAGATTGTTATTTCTGTCTCATGAGAAAACATCTCATTCTCTAATAAGACAACATTTGAGTGAGTAATTGTAGAAATTAGGGAGATGGCTGTATAGATAGTCCTCAGAAGGGGAAAGTGTGGTCCAGTGAAACCAACAATAGTTGCAAAGATCTTGAGGTAGAGCAAGCTTCTTTGGTCAAGAAACTGCAGAAAGTCAGAGGGGTCCAGTGGGTGATAAAGGAGGTGATAATAGGACTAAAATCATTGGGGTGGCAGAGTCCCAGAACAGACAGGCACTTGTAAACCATGGCAGGGACTCTGGTTTTACTCTGAGTAGAGTGGGAAGTCATTTAAAGGCTTGAGCAGAAGAGTGGCATGATCTGACTTCGATTTTTTTTATACTGTAAGATTCCATTTATATAAAACTCTAGAAAATGCAAATTAATCTATAACAACAGAAAGTGAAGCAGCAGTTACATTGCTGCAGAAGGAGGGAGGCATTACAAAAGGGCAAGAAGAAACTTCTGGGGGTGATGGATATGTGCATTATCTTAATTGTGGTTATAGTTTCATGGGTATACACATATAAATTCAGCAAATTAAACACTTTTAAATATATGCAGTATATTTTATGTCAATTAGGACCCAATAAAGCTCTTAACAAAACTAAAAATGTTATTTAGGAATACATACACAGATGGGGAAATTACAAAGAATGGTTAACTCAGAATTCAAAATAGTAATTACTCACAGAAAGGGAGGGCAGTGCCAGTGGGAGAAGCACTAGGGACCATGTCATGTTCTGGTACTAGCAATATTCTGTATCTGAAGCTGAGTGTTGGGTATCTTACTATCATTCTTTTAACTATATACATGTTTTATACAACCTTTTGTATAGATGATAAATATCACAATTTAGAAAAAAAAAAGTCTGTGGAGAGGACTACAAAGGAATGAAACTATTTGCTAAACTGCACTTTTATTATTTTGGGGCAGAATATTCTCCAAACCTTTTAAATAAAATTAAGCTCTTTTATGTGTAATCTGTCACTGGCTTGAAAATTGCAAACACTTCATCTACTTGAGACAGATGGGTTATCAATTTCAAACATAAGGGAATGGAAAGATCAAACAGAAAGCTATTGTTAATTACCCAACTTGTTATATTTCTATGCTTATTAAGTAAGTAGTTGCCCTATCTTCTCACAACCTTGAGGTGTGGTGCGTGGGGTAATGAATATATAGGTAGTAGCTACCAGTTAAGAGTACATTTATCTTTCTTGCACACATTTTCTCTAAATCTTATCAGTTTCTTCCTTTAAAGCATTTACATATAATTTTCTTCCTCAAGTTTTTGTTCACTTGATTTGACTTCGATTTTAAAGGAATAAATTTGGCTGCTCTGTTGAAAAGAGACAGTAGGAGAATGTGTAGAAGCAAGGAGACCTATTAGGAAATTATTACAATAATTCAGGTGAGAGACAATGGTGGCTCCTGTGATCTATGGCACGGTGAATCAAGTTCTCTTAGGGATCTGAACAGGTAACACCAGGAAAATGAGGCAGGGAGCTTCAAGGGCAGCTGCCAAGAACTCATGAAGTGGAGAGCTTACAGGCCCAGTGCATAGAAAGCTTCATCCTGGGTCCCTGATCCTTGACCCCAGTCTGCTGCCCTGAGTTCCTGGTGCCAATAGCCTGTCCTCAGGGTACTGAATAGATATACAAAACCTGCCTCCATCAACTATATCACTCAGCAATTGCTGCATAACAAATCATCCCAAAACTCAGTAGCAAACAATGTTATACATTTATTCTCAGACTCAAAGATCTGCAGGTCAGCTAGGGAAGTTCTACTTGGCTATAGGTCTGCAGGTCAGCTAGGGAAGCTCTGTTCCATGTGGTTATTCTACGGCCCAGGCTGAAGAGGCAACAGCTATCTGGCAACATTTTTTTCATGCAAAAGTTGGAAACTCCCAGAGGGGCAAGCAAAAACATGTAACGCTTCTTAAGGCCTAGGCTCAAAATTGGCACACTCACTTCCTCCCACATTCTATTGCCGAAGATTGTTTCTTGCCAAACTAACATCATCTGTAGTGGGACAAACTGCATAGTCACATAACAAAGGGTATAGATATACAGAGGATAAAAAAATTAGGAATATTAATGCAAGCTACCACATGACCCATCAGGAACTGAGTCGGTGACCTTGGGTAAGGCTTCTCAGACATAAGCATGTATAAGAATTGCCTCCAGGGCCTGCCGAGTGGCGCGGTGGTTAGGCGCTGGCTTGGGAAGCCAGCGGCCCCAGTTCAGGTCCCACATATGTGGGCCAGTGACACTGCCCTCAAAAAAAAAAAAAATTGCCTTCAGAGCACATCCAATACAGATTCCTGGACCCACCCCCAGAGATTCAGATTCAGTAGGTGGGGCCTGAGCACTTACATTTCTAAAAAGCTCCTGGGGGAGACTGACACTGCTGGTCTCAGGGCATACACAAGCAGTGATGACCTATTGCTCCTCCTAGGAACTGGGTATCAGATCCATCAGACAATAGGAAGAAACATTTTAATTCACCAGATATTAGCTAATATCTCATAATGCAAATGGTATGAATCACCTTAACTGTGGGTGGGTTGGGGGGTACTATTTTGAGGACAGAGTTTGGGGGAGCCAACAACACCTTGTTGCTCCTTGACCTTGCATAACCGAGCACACAACTTGATCCAAACCCCTCAACTTTTTCCCCTGTCAAATAAGGATTATAATTTCTAAAAAGCATTCTATTGTATAATCCTACCCCAACATAAGTATGTTGAGTTAGCCCTTCCTTACATTAAGTTGATACATAATCTCTATTCAAATACTTAGGGCAAGGTGTCCAACTCTGCTTTCCTTGAGAGCTGGAAACCTCCATGAGAACTGCCTGTGTCTTCTTCATGGGTCCCCCTAATGCCTGACACTTATTAGGGTCTAACTTATGTTTGCTGAGTGAATACATGAGTGAGAGAGCAAGATTTCCATCTACTGGGGAAACAGGGCTCATGTGAAACCATTCAAGAACACTGTGAATCAGAGCATCTGATCACCCATTCTTGAATCAGGACTCGGTCCAGCTCTGGCCTCCAACTTTTCCTAATTTCACATAATTAGAGCAGTGATTTTCTTTATGGCTACATATGAGAAGCACCCGGAGAGATTTCTAAAATTCTGATGCTCAAGCCACTAATTAAATCAGAAGCCTTGGAGTGGGAGCAGCCATAAGTAATTCTTTCAGCTCCTGGTGATTCCCATATGCAGCCAGGACTGAGATCAGCTGAGTATCAGAGGATGGCCAGCTCTTCAGACAGCAGTGACTCCTGCAAGACAGACACAGGGGACTAATGAGGTATGGACGGAGCTTAACCATTACCACCATGGCCACTGCAGCTTTAGAATGAACAAACAATCTGAAGAAACAAGAAACAGATTCTTCTAACCTTGGTATAAAAACAAGAGATTAGCTCTGATTGCATGAAAACTGGGTGCCTCACTAATCCTTACAGAACCTGTTTCATTATGAGTTGCAAAGGAGCAATGGGTTTGGGTCCTCAGAAGGACATTTTGGCTAATGAATGACCTATCCACTGGCTGGAAGAAGGCAGTTGGCAGTGGGGCTGGTCTAGTAGCCACTTGATAATGTGAGCCATGTAGGACAGGCCCTGCCTGTCCCAGAGGATAGTATATTACAGTCGTGCCAGGAGAAAGCTGAAGAGCACACAGAAATCACATCTCAGGGAGGTTAGAGAAAGTACAGAAAAGAAAAGGGAAATAGAGACACAGAAGAGAAGGCAAGAGAGAGGGAAAGGCAGGGAGAAGAGAAACCTAAAGTTGAGTCTGGCCCCTCAGAGATGAATTTGCTGCTTTTCATTTGTCCAGGACCTTGTCCACATCTCCTTGGCTCCAAGACCCCTCTCCAGCAGCCACTCAGACATAGAACACAGCACTCTCTCCTTTCTCACTGTCCCCAAATGCTCTGTGCACTCTTCATTTCCTCAGGAACAGGGGTTCATGTTCCCAGGGCAGGGAACAGGTGGAAACCCAAATGTGGTCCAAAGCCCCATGTGATAAATGCACAGTGGGATAGGTAGAGGGGAGAACAATGCTGGTGGCTCTGGACCACTCCTACCAAGATGGTCTTGTTGGTTTCTGATCACACAGAGGAATAAGCATTGACTTTGTAAGGTAATAAAAACCCCACACCAAATTAGCATCAGTAGGCAGGAGAGCATTTTGTCTTTAGTCGAGGCCTCCCCAGCTGAACACAGTGGAGGTTCACATGTCCAGCAACCAGGAGCAGGAGACCTATGTAGCCACCTGGACATCAGTTTCAAAACCAGGCCTTTGGAGACCCCCTAGTCTGGCTAATTAGTTCCATATTCTGTGTCTCAGAGGTGATGACAGATGGTGGATAGACACAGACTTCTGGCCTGTATCATACCATTGAGAAAACACTACATGACCATTCCCAGCTGTTTCTTTCACAGCAGGTACCACTGGCTATCACAGTCGATCACATCGCATAGTGGGACTAAACAAAGCACTCACCTTCACTGGCATGGAAAAAAGGAATAAGGAGGGTGAAGAGCTGGGATTTCTGTTTTGTTCAGAGCAAAGTGGACATGCTGATTCAGCTTCTGATAATATTTTATCCTTTCAGGAATCTGATGGCAATTCCTGAGTGCCATCACCAACTCTGCAACTACCGCTCCATCATCAGCTGCATTAGGACAATGGTGGGATTTTTCTCAGGGTTTCCACCAAACATACAGCTTGATGGTTCATGTGGCCCTGTAGTAGCTTGTAACACTGTCTTGTGTTTCACCCCATACAAGTCAAGAGCTACATGCCTCAGGCAGTTGTAAAGCCCTGGCTTCCCAACCAGCACCTGTGCAGTCACAGTGTCTATTCAGGAACCAGGATGGTCCAAATTAGGCAAACATCAGGCTCAGTTCTGTTTGCACTCAACCTGCAGCAACAGCCACAGCCAGAGAAAGGGGGATAATAACTACCTGCTCTCCGGGATTACAGTGATAATCCAATGAGGTAAAATGTGAGAAGCACTTGCGATCCCACCAGGCATGTGGTAGGTACCTAATGACTATGAGAGAATCCATATCTGCTCAAGACCAGGCTATGGTCTGCTCACACATTCCTAGTGGCTGTGAGTCCCAGAACCTAATTCTCTTTTAAGAAGCAGCCTGAGAAGAAAGCTGACTTGGCAAAATGTCCAGCTCTAGTGCAAAGAGGCTGGATCATCACTTTTCACCCATCACCCTGTAGGCTCTGGGGGAACCTTAGGCACCTGGGAAAGGGACCAACAGCCTCCACAACCCCAGGCCCCTCTCCTACCCTGCCTTCCACAGCTGCAGGTAACTCTGTCCATTCTGTATTTGGGAGTGCGTGTAGGGAGAGTGGCAAAGGGTTCTCATGCTATTGCCTGCTTGTTTGTTGATTTTGATTGTTTTTGGAAAAAAAGAAAAGGTTTTTGTGGTGTGTTAATTTTTGTTTGCAGAGCTAAAAACATTCAGGAGTACTCTCCCTAGCCTCTGCCACACTCACCCACATTTGCCCCCTCTCTCCATCACCCTTTGTGTTTTCATCTATGTCTTCTTTCCCCCTTCTTCTTTGTTGCCTCTTTCTTTTTCTCTCTTCCCTTTTCCTTTCCTCCCCCTTCAACTCCTTCATCCTGTCCTACACCCCTGGGTGGAAGGATGACTCTGGGTGGAGGGCAGGGGTTGATGGTCAGCAGTGGGGGTCAGGGTGGGAAAAACAGAAGCATTTCAGGTCATTTTTCCCCATCTCAGATTTGTGTTCAGATACATGTGCATTAGGGTGAACAATTCCATTGCATTATATTGTGCATTTTTAGATGAGAAGCCCCCTAAACTGAACTTGTGAACTTATTTTTAAAATTACAAAGTGAAATGTGTCTTGAGTGACTGAAGAAAAAATACCAGGCAACCTGATAATTCTCTGCATGTCTGCTCCAAGAAGTAAATGAAAATCCACTAGAATGGCATGGGGTGAAATATGTCTGTCCTCATATTGGATTAAATATATCAGATTGGTTAATATTTACTAAGACACTATTACAAATAAAGTAGAGGCAATCTTCAGAGTTTCTGCCTCAGGTTTGCTTGGATTTAGATATCCTTGAAGAATTCCTCAGCAGAGTAGCTCTAAACAGAAAGGAAAAATGATGCTTACTCTGGGGCCACACCCCACCCTTACCCACTTAGGGCATTGGCCCACCTGCCAGATCCTCCACCACCCGAGGTTCATTCCAGTCAGAACCCCTTCCCCACCTTGGGAGGAGCCCCAATCTGGGCCCACAGACTCTCGTACCAAGAGGGTGGGTGCTGGCTTGAACCCATGGAATAAATCTGAGCCAGCAGCCTCCCTCACCTCATGACCCACCCCACTTCCAGGTAGCGTCTCACCAGGGCCCTGTACCCTTACCCTCTCTCCCAGAGAACCCTCTTCCCTCTTTCAGCATTTTGCAAGCCAGCTCATCCTGTGATTATCATACCAGCTGGGACATCATTGTGCCTACCCTCACAGGCAAAAACTGCTCCTGACTCAGGCAGATGGGCCTTCGAGAATGTGAGTGATTTTTACTGGACCTTGTCTACAAATACAGTCACCAAAAAATTCCATGCTCCCGGATGCTGACCTGAAGACTTCAATTCACAGTTCTCCTGTGAAATGTCAATTTTTTCCCAGAACACCTCTGAAATGAGACAAGTTCAGTACTACACAGTAGATGTTTATGAATTCAGCTATTTTGAAATGGTAATTCAATGAGAATGAGTCTTTGAGAAATATATCCTGGTAGAAGTTTCCATGCAGGATCCTAGTTGTGTTCGGTTTTTAAACCTTTTAAGAGATTTTTAAACAACAAAACCCATTCTTTCTACCATGGGGACAGGCTGTAAGAAAATCATTTTTTTGATTTTGAGGTGGAGAAGCTCTTTCCTACCTTCACAAGGATTTATTTATGTTCATCTCTACCTAGTGATTTCTGCAGATTCCTGTTGGTACACAATCTAGCGTATACCAAGGCCTTGACTGACTGGGAAGGAGATAGAGGCATGACTATACCTGTCACAGTGTCCTTGGTGGCTAATCACCAGGTGACAAAGTCATGGCTTTCATGAGATGTTTTGAGGATGGTTTCAGTTTCAACTCATTGATCTCTTTCCTTCCACAGCGTGGTTAGAGATAGATAAGTACAAATCCAATGTTTTACTATTTTAATGGACACATCAGTAAAAATAACATTCACATAACACTTTGTGGATTATATGGCATTTAGACAAAAGCATCTTGCTTAATCATCCAAAAGACAACAACATAGGAATCTCTATTTCCCCAATATTTTGATCCCTCAGAGCACAGTAGAGAGATTAAGCAAGTTGTCAAGGTCAAACTGTTTGCAAATGTCCTGGGCCTGGGGCTTAAACTGGGGTCTCCTGCCTTATTCATTACCATTCTTTGACCGCAGCCATCTCCCATAAAGAGCCGCTGAGAAGTTGTTCCATTCTTCTGCTACACTTGCAGAAAGATGAAAGTTTGCCTATTTCCAAAATTCTCCATAGCAGACAACCTCCAAAAGTCTCGATTATAACAATTGGAGGTCTGACACCCATCCCAGCTATTTCTTACTTCACCTCCATCTGAGAGCTACACTCTTACCTTTAGTTCACTGGGACAGAGAAACGTGGGCTGCCTTCTTCCTCCTAGTACTTCTCTTCCCAGAAACAACTAACTAACATATGTTTCAGCCAGGGTTAACCAGAGCAGCAGACTACATTGAGTGATGTAGAAATGGGTTTATTACAGGGAATGACCCTTCTGCCATTATGGGAGATAGATGATGCGTCTGTGTGGGTCAGCTACCTCTGAGCCTGGTGCTCAGCTGGAAGTCAGCAGGTCCAGCTCCCAGTAAGGCAAGGGGGATGTGAAATGGGAAAGACCAGTGACAGATGAGAACGACATCTGTCTCTCAGACTCCTGTAGGTGTGATGATGTGGGTGACTGGCAGACACAACTGAAAACCAAGCAGAAGATGCCTGGGAAGCTGGAGCTGCCACAGGTCTGACCACCATCCCACCCAACAAGGTCACCTAGCATGTCGGAGACTTTGGGCTTGATCTGCAACAGCCTGCCCTACTCCTACCCAGTGAGCATAAAACGGCCACTGCTTTACTCCATCCTTCCAAGTTGCACACAAATTTCTCCTTTGGTGAAATGTATATATATAATTTTTTTTTTCACTTCATCTACCCAATACATGGTTTGACTTGACTTTGAATTATTGCTAGTTTATCCACAGTTCACATCACCTAGAGCACAAGAGGAAAACCTGATTGCAGTAGGACTGACACCAAATTTGGGTTAAGGTCCAAGTCTGTATACCAAAGCCTATTTTGAAAAGACTTCTTTCACATTTTCTGCCACATCCTATTTCACACCAACATTTATGCAACTTTTTAAAGACATGTGAACATGAATAAAACATCCATGTTTTTGCCTAGTCAGGAAATCTTGCCCCAAAGCACACTTATAATATTTACAAACAGATTCAGATGTTGTCACTGATCTAGCAAACTGTAGACAGGCAGTCTTTCAGAGCAAATGGCTTTCTACTATTCTAAAGAGTGGCATTAAATAACTGAGCCAAAGTAACTACTGACCCCTCCACAGCACTCTAGTCTCAGTGAGTTCATCCCAGTCTGCACAAACAATGCAGGGCCATCTCATGCCCAGATCAAAGGCAGTGCACACCAGGGCTTCTTCTAAAAAGAAAACAAGTCATTTCACATGCTCCTTAAAGACTCTGGTTGATAGAACTTGGCAAATCTTTCTCCTGTGCATGCATGTGACATACAAACACTGAAATCTGTCCAGATGGGTGAAAACTGTCTGATCTCTGTTATGAATAACAAAGGAACCCAGAAATCAATATACTGCCTGAGAGTGTAGTGGTTATTATTTCCATTAGTCGATTGAAGTGTCCAAGCAGTCATGATTAATGGAACTGAAGCTTTGCTGTGAGGGGGCGGAATATGTCACATTATCTCAGGGAACATCTGCAAAATTTCATGTCCAGTTAATTGGGCTTTTTTTAAAGTTCAATATTCATCAAAACAATCTTAGTGTCATCACTGAAAATATATTTGTCCGTTTTCCTGCTTTACTCTACAGCACAGGCCTCACACATGCTAATTAAAAAATAGTAATGAATTAACGACTTAATTAAAACTTTCATTGTTGATTCAAGATCTTGAAAGACTTCAAATTCACATTCTGTACACAATAATTCCTTTTTAATACCATAAAAACAGAAGCTAGGTAAATATTATTGGCTGGATCTCTAGCAACCTTAGAATATACGTACTTCACAAGATTATTTTAAATACAGCCCTACTATAAATTTCTGTTCTTACCATTTGCTTTTTTGACAAAGAACTTTCTGCTAGAGGACATCTTGGTAAATTGAAGAAATCTATTGACTTATTAATTCAATTAATTCAATAAATTTTTTAAAACCTTTATTGTAGATTCTGTGCTAGGCCTTGAAAAAAACTTATTATAAAATCCAGCCTCTACCCTAAAAATAGTATAGTCTAATAGATGACGTAGTGAAGTAAACCAGAAATTACAAGGCAGTGAGATAAGTTGCTATGACAAATGTTTTGAGTAGATAAGGAGTGACAGTGGGAGTAAAGTCCTTAGCACAAGAAAAAACATTGTAACTATTTGTGGTAATGGATGTTAGCTAGACTTGTTGTCATGGTCATTTTGCACTCTATACATATAAATCATTATGTTGTACACCTGAAAGGAATATAATGCTATATATCAATTTTACCTCTATAAAAAAATTAATTAGCATGGTCAAAAAAAAAGCATTTAACAATTTTTTTAATAAATTGACACTAATAGAGAGTGTTAAGTTAGGAAGTACTGTTGGGTTGGGTTGTAGACACCTCACTTTGAATAGACCTGGAGATGAAAAGTAGGGGGAGCAAGACAAGGAGGCCAAGGCTCAATCACGCCTGCCGCAGGTAAAAAGAGGTCAACTGGAAGATCATTTAGTAAAGAGACACTGTGGGATTCAGTATCTGATACACCCAGTCATGAAGGAGAGGGAGGACTCTAGTCTGGCCCTGGTTTCCAGCACAAATAATAATGGCACAATTCACAAGGAGAGAACAGTCAGGAAAGAGAACCATGATTCAGAGGGAAGAGGATGGGATGAATTGAGAACAGGTTGAGTTTGAAACATCAGAGGATGTTCTGCTGGAATTGCCCTGGAGAGAGGCTCAGGCAACTGTTGGAGGCACACATTTGAGCAAATGGGACATGGGGAAATCAGTCAGCAAGAATGTATCATGTGACAAGAGAACAGGACAAAAGACAGAACTCTGGGAAGTACCAACATTGAGGAGGGGCTGCAGGGACAACCAGCACTCAGGAAAGATGGGAAAAATGTCAGAGGGAACAAGGAAAGGCTTGGGCTCAGAATCCAAGGGAGAGAATTTTCAGGAGCAAATGGCCCTCAGCAATGCCATCCAATCTAAATAAAATGCAAGCCACAGGTGTTCTAGTGGCCACCTTGAAAAGAAAATCAAAACAGGTGAAATCAGTTTTAATAATATATTTTGTTTAACTCCATACAGCCAAAATATCAATTTCAAAATGTAATCAATTCAAAAAACATTGATGGGTTTTACATTCTTTTTTTTTTTCCAAAGGAAATCTCAGAAACCTGGTGTATATTTTACACTTAAAACTCATCTCAATTCAGATGCTAAATTTTCCTTAGAAATGCTTGCTGTACATTTAGATTTCATAAAATTTACAGTTGAAAAACTAGATTCACAGGCCCAAGTTGTTCCAATCATAGTAAAGAGATTTTCAGTAACTTGCATGTGCTAAGTAAAAAAATAGTAATAAATTAACTAATTAATTAACCAAGTATCTATTTTTAAATTAAAATAATTAAAATTAAATGAACAATTCAGTTGCTTGGTGCACTACCACATTTCAAGTGTTCAATAACCCTCTGTCCAGTTGGCTACAATTCTGGACAGCACTGTGGACATCACAGAGTCACAGAATCAAATGACACAGAGCAGCCAGTAGAGACGAAGGGTCAAAGGCCACTGGACATAGCAGCGGGAAGAAGCAATGGTTTCAGTGAGTATTGGCTGCACATACCCTGACAGTGGAGGGTCAAACGTTGAAAACAAGGTGAGGAAAAGTCAGCAAAGTTAATTACTTGGATATTGACTTTGAAAAGGAAGAGAGAGTATGGTACCCACAGTGAATGAGAAACATGTGGGCTTAGAACTCTTCCTTTGTTTTTCCTTTCTTTTTTTTTTTGTAAGAAAGGAGAGTGGTAGGAATATTGACAGGCTCAGGGAAAGAAAGTACTGAGAGAGAGATTGCCATATAGGGGAAAAATTGGGGCAATCTTTGAGGCTTTATTTCTTTGAAACCTCTGTTTAAAGCAATATGTGCTAATGATAGTCGTAACAATAAAGTTTGAGTGCCTGGTTATACTTACTTCATGTATTACCACATTTAATAAACATGTAGTTACAAAGTCATAGATTATTTTGTAACTCTACACAATTTAAATTAAAAATGCTTTTTTGCATATTTCTTATTCTTTTTACTTATTTTTTCCAGTTTTATTGAGAAATAGTTGACATATGACTGTATAAGTTTAAGGCATATAGCAAGATGGTTTGATTTACATATATTGTGAAATGATTGTCACAATAGGTTCAGCTTACATTTATCTTCTCATATAGACAAAATGAAAAGAAGAAAAGAAAAAAGGAAAATGTTTTTCTCCTTGTGATGAAAACTCTAAGGTTTAATCTTATCAACTTTCTTATATCATACAACAATGTTAGCTATAGTCATCATGTTGTGCATTACATCTCTAGTACTTATTTATTTATTTTATAATTAGAAGTTTGTCCGTTTTGACCACCTTCTTCAAATCCTCCACCCCTTAACTCCCATCTCTGGTAACCACAAGTCTGATCTCTTTTCCTATGAGTTTGGATTTTCTTCTTTTTTCTCACAAGTTGTTCTCTTTCTTTTTTTTTTTTAAGATTCCACATATAAGTGAAATCATACAGTACTGTCTTTGTCTGACTTATTTCACTGAGTGTAATGCCTTCAAGGTCCATCCTTGTCACAAATGGTAGGATTTCTTAGTATTTTTGACTGAATAATATTCCACTGTGTGTGTGTGTGTGTGTGTGTGTGTGTGTGTGTGTGTGTGTGTGTGTGTCACAATTCCTTTATCTATTCATCCACTGATGGACATGTACATTGTTTCCATGTCTTGGTTATTGTAAATAACTCTGTTATGAACAAGGGGGTGCATATATCTTTTGAATTAGTGTTTTTCTTACCTTTGGATAAATTCCCAGAAATGGAATTGCTAAATAATATGATAGTTCTATTTTTAATTTTTTGAGGAAACTCCATACTGTTTTCCATAGTGGCTGCACCAATTTACATTCCCACAACAATGCACAAGGGTTCCTTTCTTTCCACATCCACATCAGCATTTGTTATCTTTTATCTTTTTGATAATAGCTATTCTAACAGGCATGAGGTGATATCTCTTTGTGGTCTTGATTTACATTTCCCTAATGACTAGTGATATATTGAGCACCTTTTCAAGTACCTGTCAGCTATTTGTATGTCTTCTTTGGAGAACGTCTATTCAGGTTCTTTGACCATTTTTCAATTGGATTTTTTGTTTATTTTGCTATTGAGTTCTATGAGTTCTTTATACAGTTTAAAATTTAACCCCTTATCAGATACATAATTTGCATATATGTTTTTCCTTTCTGTAGGTTGTCTTTTCACTTTATTGATGATTTCTTTTGCTATGCAGAGCTTTTTAGTTTGATATAATCCTGCTTATTTATTTTTGATTTTGTTGCTTGTGCTTTTTGTGTCATATCCAAAAAAAACATTACCAAGATCCATGCCAAGGAACTTTGTTTTTATGGTTTCTTCTAGGAGTTTCATGGTTTCAAGTCTTGTACTTAGGTATAAGTATCTATCTTGAGTTAATTTTTTTTTAAATAATAATAACAGCTTTATTGAGATAGAATTCACATACCATAAAATTCACCATTTTAAAGTTTACCGTTCCGTGGTACAATCACAGAGTGTGCAACCATCACCACCATCTAATTTCAGATTATTTCTATTACTCCAAAAAGAAGTGCTGTGCCCACCTGCCATCACTCCGCATGCTCCTCTCCCTTTAGATCCTAGCACATCATTGATCTATTTTATGTTTGTGGATTTGCCTATCCCAGACATTTTATGTAAATGGAATTATGTAATATGTGGGCTTTTGTGACTGAACTCTTTCACTTGGACTGTTTTGAGGTTCATGCCTGTTCTTACACATGTCAGTACTTCATTCCTTTTTATTACCTAATAATATTCCATTGCATGGATATGCCACATTTTGTTTATCCATTCATTAGCTAATGGACATTTGGATTATGTCCCTTTTTTGACTATTATGAATAATGTTTCTAGGAATATCCATGTACTAGTTTTTGTATGGGCATGTATTTTCAGTTCTCTTGGATATACATCTGGGAGTGGAATTATTGGGTCATATGGTAACTCTATGTTTAACATTTTGAGGAACTGTTGGATTGTTTTGCAAAATTGCCACACCATTTTACAATCTAGCCTGCAATATATGAGGGTTCCAATTTCTGCAGATCCTCTCTGACACTTGTTATTGTCTGTCATTTTTATTTTCATCAACCCTATTGGATATGAAGTGGTATATCATTATGGTTTTGATATGCATGATTACTAATTGTATTGAGTATCTTTTCATGTACTTATTGCCCTTTTGCATGTCTTCTTTGAAGAACTGTCTATTTAAAGACTTTGCCAATTTTTAATTGGGTTGTTTACCCTTTTTGTTGTAGAGTTGTAAGAGCTCTTTATATATTCTGGATACAAATCCCTTATCTGATATATGACTTTCCGAACTTTTCTCCCGTTTTTGTCTTTTGAAGCACAATTTTAATTTTGATAAAGTTCAATTGACCTATTTTTTTTTTTTTGGTCACTTGGATTTTTGGTGTCAAATCTAAGAAAGCATTGCCTAAAGTCACACAGATGTATTCCTATGTTTTTCTTTTCTTTTTTTTAATAGGTTTGGTTTTTTGTTTTATTATTATTATTATTATTAGTTACAGATGTACAAAACAATGCAATAGTTATTTTTTTTCACCCCTTACAAAGTTACTCCCCCCACCCCTCCCCTGCCCCCCCACACCCGATATCATACATATCTATTACAATTCCATTGATTACATCCCTATGCTATATTCCACATCCCATGACTATATATGTTAAATTATAGTTGACATATAATATTGTTCAGCGGCAGCTTCAGATGTACAGTGCAGTGGTAAGGCCACTACACCGTCGATGAAGTGGTCTCCCTAAAAGGACATGCATCTGTCTGTTCCCCTAAAAAAAAATATTCACAACCTTATTGATTATATTCCCTAAACTGTCTCTTCTGTCTCTGCAGTAGTATTGTAGTTATCAGTTTATGTTGCGTCGTCCCTTCCACTTCTCCCATCCCCATCCCATATAGCCCTCATCAGTTTTTTCTTTGTGTCTCTAAGACTATTTCTCTTTACATTGCTCATTTATTCGGTTCTTTAGATTCCACATATGAGATCATATGGTATTTGTCTTTCTCTCACTGACTTATTTCCCTTAACATAATGTTCTCTAGGTCCATCCATATCGTTGCAAATGGTACGATTTCTTTCTTCTTTATATCTGCGTAATATTCCATTGTGTAAATGTACCACAGTTTCTTAATTCAGTCATCTACCGATGGGCATTTCGATTGTTTCCAAGTCTTGGCTATTGTACATAGCATTGCAATGAACATAGGGGTGCATGTATTTTTTTGAATTAGTGTTTTGAGTTTTTCAGGATAAATGCCTAGGAGAGGAATTGCTGGGTCAAAAGGTAGTCCCATTTCTAGTTTTTTGAGATACCTCCATACTGACTTACATAGTGGCTGCACCAATCTACAATCCCACCAACAGTGCAGCAGGGTTCCCTTTTCCCCACAGCCCCGCCAGCACTTGTTTGTTGATTTATTGATGATAGCCATTCTGACCGGAGTGAGGTGGTATCTCATGGTGGTTTTTATTTGCATTTCCCTAATGATCAGTGAGGTTGAACATTTTTTCATATGCCTGTTGGCCATCTGTATGTCCTCTAGAGAAATGCCTCTTCATATCCTCTGCCCATTTTTTAATTGGGTTGTTTGTTGTTTTGGTGTTGAGTTTCATGAGTGTTTTATAAATTTTGGATATTAACCCCTTATCAGATATATCGTTGACAAATACATTCTCCCATTCAGTAGGCTTCCTTTATGTTTTATTGATGGTTTCCTTTGTTGTGAAAAAACTTTTAAGTTTGATATAATCCCATATGTTCATTTTTTCTTTTACTTCCCTTGTCCTTGGGGATGTATCAGTAAAAATATTGCTCAGAGTAATGTCTGCAAATTTAGTCCCTATATTTTCTTCTAGGAGTTTTATGGTTTCAGGTCTTACATTTAAGTCTTTAATCCATTTTGAATTTGTTCTTGTATATGGCATAAGGAGGTGGTACACTTTCATTTTTTTGCATGTGTCAGTCCAATTTTCCCAGCACCATTTATTAGATTCTCTTAACCCTAGTGTAAATTCTTGCTTCCATTGTTATAGATTAACTGTCCATATATACATGGATTTATTTCTGGGGTCTCTGTTCTGTTCCACTGGTCTATGTGACTGTGTTTATGCCAGTACCATACTGTTTTGATTACTGTAGCTTTGTAGTATGTTTTGATGTCTGGTAGTGTGATACCCCGACTTTGTCCTTTCTCAGGATTGCCAAGGCTATTCGGGGTCTTTTATGGTTCCATATAAATTTTAGGATTATATTTTCTATTTCTGTGAAAAATGCCCTTGGTAGTTTGATGGGAATTGCATTGAAACTATATATTGCTTTAGGCAGTATGGACATTTTAACTATATTAATTCTTTCTATCCATGAGCATGGTAGGTGTTTCCATTTATTTGTATCTTCTATGATTTCTTTCCTCAGTGTCTTATAATTTTCTGAGTACAGATCTTTTACTTCTTTGATTAAGTTTATTCCTAGGTATTTTATAGTTTTGAAGCAATTATAAATGGACAGTTTTCTTAATTTCTCCTTCTGTTAGTTTATTATTGGTATAGGCAAATGCCACTGATTTCTGAACATTGATTTTATATCCTGCTACTTTACTGAATTCATCTATCAGTTCCAATAGTTTTTTGATGGAGTCTTTGGGGTTCTCTATATACAGTATCGTGTCATCTGCATATAATATAATGACAATTTTACCTCTTCCTTGCCAATTTGGATTCCTTTTATTTCTTTTTGTTGTCTGATTGCTGTGGCTAGAACTTCCAGCACTATGTTGAATAAAATAGGAGAAAGTGGACAGCCTTGTCTTCTTCCTGATCTTGAAGGGAATGGTTTTAGCTTTTCCCCATTGAGTATGATGTTACCTATAGGTTTATCATATATGGCTTTTATTATATTGAGATATGATCCCTGTATACCCACTTTGCTAAGGGTTTTTAACATAAATGGCTGTTGGATTTTGTCAAATGCTTTTTCTGCATCTATTGATATGACCATATGATTTTTATTCTTCATTTTGTTGATTTGGTGTATCACATTAATTGATTTACGGATGTTGAACCAGCCTTGTGTACTAGGGATGAAACCCACTTGATCATGATGTATGATATTCTTGATATATTGCTGAATTCTGTTTGCTAATATTTTATTGAGAATTTTTGCATCTATGTTCATCAGTGATATTGGCCTATAGTTTTCCTTTTTTGAGCTGTCTTTATCTGGCTTTGGAATCAGGGTGATAGTGGCTTCATCAAAAGAATTTGGGAGCCTGCCCTCCGTCGGGATTTTTTGGAATAGTTTGAGAAGAATAGGTGATAGTTCTTTTTTCAATGTTTGATAAAATTCACTTGTGAAGCCATCTGGTCCAGGGCTTTTGTTTGTTGGGAGCTTGTCGATCACTTATTCAATTTCCTTGGTAGTAATGAGACTATTTAGATTTTCCATTTCTTCTCGAGTTAGCTTTGAAAGACTGTATGCTTCTAGAAAATTATTCATTTCTTCCAGATTGTCAAATTTGTTGCCATATTGTTGCTCATAGTAATTTCTTAGAACTTTTTGTATTTCTGAGATGTCTTCAGTCATTTCCCCTCTTTCATTTCTGATTTTACTAATTTGAGTCCTCTCTTTTTTTTGATAAGCCTGGCTAGAGGTTTGTCAATTTTGTTTATCTTCTCAAAAAACCAGCTCTTGGTTTCATTGATCTTTTGTATTGTTTTTCTGTTCTCTATATTGTTTATTTCCACTCTAGTTTTTATTATCTCCTTCCTTGTAGTCCCCTTTGGCTTCTTTTGCTGTTCTTTTTCCAGTTCCCTGAGATGTATGGATAACCTGTTGATTTGAGATTTTTCTTCCTTCTTTAGGTAGGCCTGCAGTGCTATGAACATCCCTCTTAGGACTGCTTTGACTGCATCCCAGAGATTTTGAGTCGTGGTATTTTCATTTTTGTTTGTCTCGAGGTATCTTTTGATTTCCTCCTTGATCTCATTTGTAACCCACTCACTATTTAGTAGCATGTTATATAGCCTCCATTTATTTGTCAGCTTCCCGGATTTCTTCTTATAGTTGATTTCTAGTTTCATAGCATTGTGGTCAGAGAATACACTTGAAATGATTTCAATCTTCTTAAAGTTATTGAGACTTGTTTTGTGGCCTAACATGTGGTCTATCTCAGAAAATGTTCCCTGTGCACTTGAAAAAAAATGTATATTCTGAAGCTTTGGGGTGAAATGCTCAGAATATATCAGTTAAATCCAGCTGGTCTAATGTGTCATTTAAGGTCATTGTTTCCTCATTGATTTTCTTTCTGGAGGATCTCGCCATTGGTGACAGTAGGGTGTTGAAAACCCCTACTATGATAGTGTTACTGTTGATCTCTGTCTTTATGTCTGACAATATCTATTTTATATATTCAGGAGCTCCTATGTTAGGTGCATAGATGTTTACTAGGGTTATGTCCTCTTGTTGCATCGAGCCCTTTATTATTATGAAGTGTCCTTCTTTGTCCTTTGTTATTCTTTAATTTAAGGTCCATATTACCTGTTATAAGTATTGCTACTCCAGCTCTTTTCTCAGTTCTATTTGCAAGAAATATTGTACTCCATCCCTTTACTTTCAGCCTGAATGAGTTGTTTGATCTGAGGTGAGTCTCTTGTATACAGCATATGCTAGAGTCTTGCTTTCTTATCCATTCAGCCACCCTATGTCTTTTTATTGGGGCATTTAATCCATTTACATTTCATGTTATTATTGATAAGTGCATATTTATTGCCATTTTGTTATTTGTGTTCCTAGTCTGTCTTAGTTAGGTTGTTTTTTTTCTTCTGCTTAAAGAAGTCCTTTTAACATTTCCTGCAAAGCTGGCTTGGTGGTAATGAATTCCCTTAACTTATTCTTCTCTGGAAAACTCTTTATCTCACCTTCAATTTTAAATAATAACCTTGCTGGATACAGCAGTCTGGGTTCTAGGCCTTTATTTTTCATCACTTTGAAAACCTCCTGCCACTCCCTCCTGGCCTGCAGAGTTTCTGTAGAAAAGTCAGCTGATAATCTTATGGGGGTACCCTTGTAAGTAACTTGCTGCATTTCCCTTGCTGCTTTAAGGATTCTGTCTTTGTCCTTAACCCTTGCCATTTTCACTATAATGTGTCTTGGTGTGGGCCTGTTTGGGATCATCTTGGTTGGAACTCTGTGCACTTCCAGGGATTGTATTTCACTGTCCTTTGCCAGGTTAGGGATGTTTTCAGACATTATTACCTCAAATATGTTCTCAATCCCATGCTCCCTCTCTTCTCCTTCTGGTATTCCAATGATCTGATGGTTCTTGTGTTTAATGTTGTCTCCCAACTCTCTTAAACTGTTTTCCATGTTTTTCATTCTTTTTTCTTTTCATTGTTCTGTTTGGGTGATCTCTGCTATCTTGTCTTCTAAGTCACTGATTCGATTTTCTGCTTCATCCAATCTGCTAGTCATTCCATCAAGTTTGTTATTTAATTCAGTAATTGTGTTCTTAAGTTCAAGCTGGTTGCTTTTCATGATTTCTCTATTCTTCTTTATATTTTTATTAATGTTCTTGAACATTCTAATAATCAGTGTTCTGAACTCTGTCTCCAATAGGTTGTTTACCTCTATTTCCTCTAGTTCCATTAATTCAGGAAGTTTCTTCTGTTCTTTCATTTGGGTTGTGTTTCTTTGTCTCCCCATTCTGGCTTACTCTTTGTGTTTGCTTCAATAAAACAGATAGATTCCCCCAGGTTTCTCAGTCTTTTCTGGGTAAACTTATACAGTGTGTGTCCTTTATATTTGAATTACTCAGTCTCCCTATTCTCCTGTGTATGTATTTATCTGAGGTGTTCCTTGTGTTGTGTGTCCTCACCTGTTGAAGTTTTAGTTTTGATTACTTTTGGCTTGTTAGTAGGTGGTATTGACTCCCAGACTGATTAGCTGTGAGGATCAGCAATGTCTGCAGTTTATGAGCTGCTGTGAGAGGGTTTATCCCTCTGATGAGACTTGAACCCTTTGGGCCCTAATACCTGTAGCAACTTCCTTTTGGGTGTGACTCTTGTATGTCAAACCCAGAAATGCTCTGGTTTTATCTAAAGTTGGTCTCCAGGTATGATGATTCTTGTGTCTGTTTGTTTGGACCCAGTGCTGCAGAGTGATTTTAGAGCAAAACAGATCAACAAGAACAACTCCGCAGCCACCAAAGGAAACCAAATGCTCTCATATGTAAAAAAAATCTGACCATCAATCTACAGTCAACTTGTACAGAAATATCAAACATTCAAAAGAAGAAAACAAACAGAAACAAAACAATAACCACACACACAATAAGAACGGAAGAGGAAACAAAATAAAATATAATCTCATAAAATAAAAAATAGAGTAAACACGAGGAACTGAATATGTATACAAAAAAAATTAAAATTAAAATTAAAAATTAAAAAATTCAAAAGAAGTAAAAAAATAAATAAAATAAATAAAATAAAATTTGCAGAAAAATTGAAAGGAGGAAAAGTATAGCAGTGAGAAGAATGAATAAAATAAGGGAGAAAGTGAGGGTGGGGAAAAAAAGAAAAAGAAAAGAAAAAGAAAAAATATATATATATTTGTTTATAGACCCATATATATGGACATATATTCACTTATATATACCAATATATATGCCTATATTAAAAACTAGAAAATGATAAAAATGAAATAGAAATTAAAACCAAAACAACCAAGATAAGCAACCAATAAAGGGAAAAACAAACAAACAAACAAGCAATCAAAACAACCTGTTCCGAAAAAAAATTAAAAAAACAAAAACAAAAACAAAACAAAAAAAAAAAAAAAAAACCTGTTCCGGTCTTGACTAAAGTCCACCAAGCTCTCTTCAGTTTGTCCTCTGCTGTACAAGAATTCTTGTGCGTCTTGTGGGAACAGAGTAGGCCACCTGACGCCTAGCATGATCCTGGCACTGCAGGTTTGCTGTACTTGAGTGTGGTTGTGACATGTGATTGGTAGTTTTTACAAAGTCACTGCCATTTTGCTTTCGCCTGTCCCAAGGCAGGCTGTGCCCCCTGCAGGCTCAATGAGTGTCTTTGGGCACCCTTTCCATCAACAGCCGTGGAGAATGAGAGAGCTCCTCGTTGCCAAAAGCCAGCTGCCAGGAATCTGTTAGTGAGTGCCTCAGCAGCTGAACCTGCCTTGCCTCCCAAGCCTTGCAGGAAAGGAGGGGGCGGGGTAGGTAGTCTCACTCTGCAGCCTTTACTGGGCGGAAATTCTCGACCCCCTGCAGATAGGAATACCTCTGTAGTCTGCCCCTACTGCTCCATTCAGGAGTCAGTTTAAGACTCTGGCTTGGTGGGGGCCAAATTTTGTGGGAGTGGGTGGGTTATTGGGGGTTTTTTTTGTTTTTGTTTTTTTTTGCTTTCTGTTCAAGAGAGGAGAAAAGGAAAAGAATGGAAAAAAAAAAAAAGACAGTTCCAACACTGTTTTGAGCTAAGGCCTTTGCCTCATTCGCTCCAGCGGAGTTCCTGCTGCTCTCTCAAAGGGACTGCCGGGGTTTAGGGGGCTGTGTGCACACTGCCGGGCAGCTAAGATCCTCGCTCCAGCTCTCAGGGATCTGTGTCTCTGCCCAGCGCGCACTGTGTCTCAGAGCAGGAGTATTCTTTCTTCCTCTGCTCTCCCGGTTTCAGTCTTCTGCCTCGGAGCTGCCGAGCGCCCACGCGGTTTCTGGAGGGGCTGCCGCTGGGATTTAGGGGACTGCGCGCACTCTGCCGCGTGGTTCAGATCCCCGCTCTGTCTCTCAGGGACCAGAGTCTCCGCCCGGAGAGTTGCGTCTCCAGGCATGAGGAATTTTTTTTTTTTTCCCCTGCTCCCGGGTTTCAGGCTTCTGCGATCTGCGGGACCCGGTGGGCACAGAGACTATTCCCTGAACCAGGAGGGTGCAGGGATTGATCTTGCCCTGTCGCTGCGGGGCTTGCACCCTGCTTCCTGGGGACCCAGGGAGCCGCGGGTGCAGCTCGTACCTCTGCACGCTCGTCTCCCCTCTCTCCTCCCCCACTCGCCCTGTCTGAGGCTTCTTCCTCAGACTGAGGACCGTTGTCCTCTTGCTGTACTCTAGGTGGGCCACGGGGCGCAGGGAGCGAGCAGTGGGAACACTCACTGATGTACTCTCTGAAGCTGGGTGCCTCAGCAGCCACGGGTGTGGGCTGCACCTGACACATCTCGCCGCCTTCTTCCCCTACTCGTCCGGCCTGCCCACCTTCCAGCAATCGTTGTGTGAAACTCTTAGTTGCTCTGTGTGAGGAGTAGATATCTCTTTGAAGCATTATAGAAGTTCAAATTGTGGATATTTCCAGGGGAGAATTCAGGGAGCCCTCCTCCCAGACGCCATTTTGCCCCCCCTCCTTCAATCTTGAGTTAATTTTTGTGAGTGTTGTGAGGTAAAAGTCCAGTTTTATCTTCCACATCTGAATATCCAATGATCACAGCACCATTTATTGAAGAGACTGTCCCTTCTCCATTGATTATTCTTGAGTCCCATGTCAAATATTAGTTGACCATATATGCTTGGGTTCATTTCTGAGCCCTCAATTCTGTTCCACTGGTCTATTTGTCTGTTCTTATGCCAGTTCCATACTGTTTTGATGCTTATAGCTTTATCTTATAGCTTGAAATCAGAAACTGTGATGCTTCTTGCTTTGTTCTTTTTTTTTTTTTTTTTTTTTTTTTGCTACTTCTGTAAAAAGTGGCACTGGAATCTTGATAAGGATTGCATCAAATATATAGATGGATTTCAGTAGTACTAACATTTTAACAATATTAATTCTTCCAATCCATGAACACAGGATAACTTTCCATTTATCTGTGTCTTCTTCGATTTCTTTCATCAATGTCTTGTACTTTTCAGGGTAGAGTTCTTTCACTTCCTGAGTTAAATTTATTCCTAAGTACCTTACTGGTTTTGACACTACTGTAAATGCGATCAATTTCATCCTTTTCCAGAAATTTTGTTGTTACAGAGTCACAGATTTTGCTTTGAGCGGAAAAGCAGAGACTGGAACAATCATTGTTAAATCACAATTGACACTAATGAGTAATCATGATGAAAACAAAAATCTCAGAGAAACATTCTAGAACTTGGAGCTGACAGGAAAGCTTTCCAGTTATGTTTGCATGATTTTTTGCACCATGGGCTTGTTTTCTCCTATGTATAATTGATACAAAGTAACTTCTGACACAGAAGCAATGTAGGAACAAACAGGAAGAGGGAAGATTGTGAGCCTGCCGTCCCAGTGCAATTGTACCCCTCAGGGTTACAAAGTCTTGACAAAAATGCAACTTGCAAGTAACATTAGAAGACCACTACTCTCAATTGGGGCCGAATATCCATCTCTGAAATCCTCTTTTTTGTACACCATGACCAAATCATATGCAAAATCCTCTGCATTGCCCCTCTATCAATGACTGGAAATCATAAGGAAAAATGATTTATCTGAACCAGCCCTGCAGAGAGGCAAATAGCTGCTCACACATGTAGAAAACATGTCTAGCCCACTTCAAAGACACTGTGCATATCTTAACCACCAAAGGAAAAAATTCCAAAAAGAAAGCTATAAATAAGTCTTCAGTGGGAGAAGATATAGTCAGCATTTTTGATTGCTCTGTTGAAAAACAGAGCTTTTTCTCATTTTTTTCTTTTGCTGATCTTGAGCCAATAAAGCTATTGACATAATTATTTTTTAAACTGAGCACTAAAAAATCTATATTAAGAAAAGGTTTATCCATCTGGAATAGTAATCCTGGTGCATGAGAAAGAAGGCAGTAGTAACCTCACCTTCTTTGGAGAATTTACTGCTATCCAGTTCCAAAAAGTTCTGTGTGATTGAGAGAGAATCTGCAGAAGGGTTGGGCCACCTTAGAAGATACCAGGGGGAGGATTTCAGGTGAGAAGTTTAATCCCAGGAATTATCTAATCATGGTCTTGCTGGTTTGTTCAAATAAAGAGGATTAGCTCAGAGGATCAGCAGTGTCTGATCAGTAGGAAGACCCTGTTAGGACTCCAGGATCACAGCTAACACTTATATAGTATACTTGCCTTGTGCCAAGCAAAATTCTAAATGTTTTGCATATTTACATATTTAAATTCCTTTGCTCTTCATAACAACCCCTATAGATAAGGAAACTGAGGCATGGAAAGGTTAAGTAACTTGTGCAAAGTCACACAGCTACTCAGGTGCAGAGACAGAATTCAAACCCAGGCTGCTTAGCCCCAAGTCTGCTAGTTCCATGGCTTTCATTTCAATTCAACTGTTCTTTCGTTTAAATCCCAGTGGCCCCAGTGAGGAGTCCTGACACAATTAAGGAGAAGTCCCTCAGATTTTCCAAGCTAAAATTTCAACCTCATTATTCTAACAGATAGGTGTCATTTTAAGGATCAAACTTTACTGAATTAGAGCTAGATATTTCTCCAATTTACCTTTAAATAAACTGCTTCTTGCTACCATTTCCAAAAATGGTCCTATCTACTGTTGGAGTTTACTGCTCATTAGTCATGTATATTCCCAGAGTGTGAGGAAATAATATGAGTTTCTTTTATTAGTAAGGTTCCTGATGAAGGTTTTAGCTTCTTCCAGAAGGATCCAGGGAACCAAGCATCTGCTAAGGACATCATAACATTGTTGAGCTCAGCAGAGATGGCCAAGAGTAGTGGAAACAGAAGGCCTGTGAGATGCTTGTCTTCTCCTTTCCCATGCTCAGATCCCTTGTCATCCTTGAAATGACTGACCTAATAGCTCCTCAGTGCCAGCACACAGAGTGGAGAGGGGTGTCACCAAGATAAATAAAAGAAGCTGAACTCAGCTTCAGAAAATCGAAGAGCCCACTAAAAATTGTCTCTCCCTGGAGCTGTCAGCTTTCCTAATTTGAAATGGCAAATCCCAGGAAATACATACACCAGAGAGCCAGGAAAGGGCTAGAACTACACCAAGTGTTAGAAGAAGTGACCCCAATCTCCCAATTGAAGCCACCACAGCAGTGGAACTGAACCAACTAAACTCCTAGTATCCCGAAAGGAAAGAGAAGGGCTTCTGGCCCCTGCTGGATGGCAGTGCCCTGCACTATGGGCTGCCCTCACTGCTAAGAGTGCTGGCAGGGGCTCCTGGACAGCTGCTGGACCTAAAAGGGAAAAGCAAACTTCTGGCAGTTCTGTGGGCTGGCTAGGTTCCTCGTAATTTAACAAGTCCTGGTCATTTTCTTGTCTCTAGAGTTCAAGCCCAAATCTTAGCCACAAAAAAGGACAGAAACCTTCAAAGTAGCTGAGATGCCTCCTTGCACTTCTTTGGGGAACATGGCTTGCAATGGCAGGACTGTTAAGATGACAGAGAAAAGGGAAGCGGTTTGTGTTTGTCAAGCACACACTATGAGCCAAGCTTTGTCCACACGTTATCCCATTTAATCCTTAAAATGTTGTAAAGCCAAGGTTGTTATTTCTATTACAGAAAGGAACAAAACAGAAAGGTGGCATGTCTTCAAGTTGTAAAGCACCTCTCTAAACTCAGTTCAGTTGAGTCCAAAGCCTTATTTCAAAACATATTTGTACTTTGATCAACTCAATTTTCAATAGTGAATCCTAGAACTTGAGAACTGAGAGAGGTGTCAGGGATCATCTAGTCCAATCCCTTCCACCTAAAACAGAGAGAACAGAGTTCCAAGAGCTAAAGGCAGTGCCCAAAGTCACAGTGACACTTGTTTGCTTCTGTAGTCTTATGCGGTTGTAACAAATTACCATAAGCTTGATGTACTAAATCAACACCCATTTATTATTCAGTTTCTCTGAGTCAGAAGTTGGGGCAAGGCATGGCTCAGTTGGTTCTCTGCTTAGTAAGGAGCTCACAGACCAAAATCAAGATATCCACCATGCCGTGTCCCCTTCCAGAAGCTCTGGAAAGATTCCACTTTCAAGCTCTTTGAGCTTGTTGGCAGAATTCAGGTCCTTGTAGTTGCAGAGCTAAAATCCCCATTTACTCACGGGTCACATCTGGGGAGCCACTCAGGTCCTCAGGGCCCTTGACATTCCTGTCTCACTTCCCCTCCCTCTTTACAGCATCAAGGGCACATGGACTTCTTCTGGTGTGAATCTTTCCATTCTTCCTTCTGCCTCATTTCTGACTCCAGCTGGAGAAAGTTTTCTGCTTTTGCAGGTTTGTATAATTCCATTGGCCTCACCCAGGCAATTCAGAATAATCTCCCCATTGTAAGCTGCAAAGTCCTTTTGTCATCACATGGCCACAGGTTCCAGGAATTAGGATGTGAACATCTTTGGGGGCCATGTTGTCTACCACACTGTAGTTCTGACCAAAGCCAGAGGAGACAGAAACCCAGAATAAGTGTTTAGCCACACATATCAAGCACCATATGTATCAGGAACTTCAAGCCTTTATGCTGGATTGATGTCTGGCTGGTGGCTCGTATCAGCAGTGGTGACCACCCCCCCATTCCTTTCCACCAGTGTAGAGCAGAGGAACCATGGCATGCTCTGGTTTTCTTAATCTCTGGGGCCTGTTTTGTAGTGTGCCATCATCGTTTTGGGAGGGCTGTTGCAAATCCTCAGAACATTCAACAGACAGATGTGCAAATATAAATACCAAAAACCTATTGCAAAATATTCATTTGCATGTTAACATTTGCATCATTCAATAAACATTTATGGAGAGCTTACTGCAAGCAGGCAATGTGAGAAAGATTTGTGGGTTTGTAGCAATTTTGAATTATTTATAAGGCAGCTCCTTTGATTAATATAAATAACTGAATTGACTGCATTTGGACCTTCCCATGGGTCAGAATTCACGTGGCCTGTGTATACTGAAAAGCCCCAAAGGAACTGAGTCTGGTGGTGAAGTGACCAACCCCACTCCACACGTGGATGGATATTGGGACAGAAGACCAGTGGCCTCTAAACATGGGATGAGGACCTGTGGTTGCTGTCGCTGCTGTTTGGGCCCCTGTGTCACATCTTTCTGCCTAGGTGCTCAGTATGAAGGAGAAGGCAGGGGTACAGTTGTCCAGCAGGACATATACAAGGGTCTTCAGTGAAGCCAGCGAGGATGTCATGCTTGGAAGCACATTTAGTGGACCTCGATTTGTATTCTACTAGAGCCCACTGTTTCTGTACTTCATAGCTATGCATCCTGATCATCAGCTCATCTCCTAATGGACTGACATATGAAAATCTGAAATTATCAAAGCCAGAACTAATGGAGTAACTACTCACTTTTCAAAAAGATTCATTATAAAACATCTTTAAATAGCAAGTGTTCTTTAAATGTGACTCGATTTAGAAAGACGTTCAGATTTGTAAAGCTGGAAGGACCCTAGAAATCCAAACTTTTTTTTATTTTTAAAACATAGAAAATGTTTTGAAATATTCCAGTATTCCAGAGAGGAATACTGACTTGCCTGGGAGCCCAGCTAGTAAGTGCAAACAGAGCTAGAACTCAGAACCTCTGAACGTGTGCCCTCCCTCTATCACACCACTCTACCTCCTATAGCAATGGACAAGTTCATGTTTATAAATGGATAAATGGTGCACATGGATATGTTATATGCTAAGTTATATTAAACGTGTACCTCACTTTTCACAGAAGCACAGAGAAGGGGGGAGTGCTGGCTGACTGCCAGGAGAGTTGGGTTCTAGTTCTAGTTCTACAAGTAATAAACTGACCACAGGCAAGTTGTTCAACCTCTCTGGACTTCATTTCCCTTGTATATAAACTGACTAAGGTTTAAAGCCTTTCCCATCTCCAATACAAAAAGCCTTGTGGGGTTAGCTACATGTCATATGAAAAATAGAAATATGGAAGAGTTTGGGCACAAAACTGCTGACCTTATTTGTTCTGTGCAAGGAAGGCAACTGAAGCAGAGGTCTTCAGATTTTGCATAAAGGGACACCGGGTCCTTGATGAGATGCCCTTCCCAATCCACTCAGGCACGGTGTGAGAGGCGAAGGAGCCCCTGGGTGAGAGCCAAGGAAGTAGGTAGTTCAAATTAAATGTTGGAGGAAGCGAGGGTCCACCCACCCCAGAGACTGCATCCCTATGGCTGCTGCAAACTGGACCCTATGAGGTCTCTTGAATCATGACCAGCTGTTAACAAGCACACTTTTCAGTGCCCTCCCATCCTAGTCAAGGGTGAAGAGGGATGCCACCTGTGTTTAGGGCCATTGCACTTTTTACCTGAGTCTGAATTCTGAAACATGAGACAAGGGAAGCAGGAGGACACCCCAGCATCCAGCAAACCTATCTCTGCTTTCTGACAAAAACTATCCTCACTGGTTGAGAAAACTCCCAGTGGCTCTCCATTTGATCTTCACTTTAGCCCCAGGAGATAGACAGATATTTTTCCCATTTTATAAATGAGAAAATGGGAGCTCTGCAAAGTGACTTGGCAGTCCTGCTCATAATCCCAGCCTCTCCATGGAACAATGTCAGGGTCAACATACATGTCCACTTCAGAATGCAGCATTTTATGCAAAGAGGTCCTTCTCAAACATCAGAAGACTCAACAAGAAGGATCTGCTAAGGCCCAACTTTTATACACTGTGCATAATGAAGACTGCAAAAATGCACAGAAGCTGATAATTAAGATACTCAAAACCGTTGAGGAGGGAAACCAAGTCCTAACTGGCTTTAGTTGTGCTGAATGAATGAGGTTCAACAGAAGTTCAGAGAAGGGGAAAGGATAGTAAAAACTCTGCAGCCTTACCTGTTATCTTGCTTACAATGGTAACACCATTTGCCTAACAAAAATAGGTACTTTGAATCCCAAAATGTAATAATGCTGTTCAAAGACAGAAAAAGGAGTTTTTATTACTGGGGCCAATATGATGGTTTCCACTTTAAAATTTGCTCTCTGTTTATAAAAACAGGTGGGTAGGCAGAACTTTTCATGATGATTTTTTTCTGCAGCTACTATTATGACTTTTATTACCAGTGGTGGACTTGAATTTTCACCAGCACAGGTGGTTACTCTGATCTTTCCCAGCAAAAGAGTTAATGAAATGAAAAGGAAATCACCTTATTAAAAGCAGAAAAACTTTCAAAAATTAAAAACCAAAATATTTAGAAAGGCAACCCCTTAAAAAAAAGATTTAAGTGTATTCAACAAATGGAAATTCCCTATCAAAAAAAACAAAGGTCTTCAGCCCAGATGAGTCAGAATTTAAAGATTAGCAGGCAATGGGAAGGGAAACTGTATTTATGAATGAAGCCATTTCCAAGCACACTCCCTTGCCCTCCCAGAAATAACAACTGTGGGGGACACTGGGGGTGGGGGAGGGGGGCGTGTCATCTTTGCATCTTTTGTCAAATCCTAACTACATCCAGATTCAAGATTTCCCTGTATGGTAATAATTGTATGGCTATAAGCATGAGTCGAGACCTGCCCTTGCAGATCACATTTTGAGGAAACAGAGGAAGAAGTCCTTTCTTGTAGGGCCTGGGTAAAGATGGGATGAACGAATTACAGAATTGGCAGTAACATTGTAGGTTACCTGGCCTATCCCATCGTTTTACAGAGAAGGAGCCTGAAGCCTGAGCAGGGAAAATGATGAGCCTGAGACTACCCTGGAGTTTGCTCGGACCAGGACTCAAATCTTTGGACTCCTTTCTGGTCCACAGAAATATGTGATATATTCGATCGTCAACAGAAAAGCCCAATGCAGGTACATGTTTTGCCCAGAACTGCTCCATCCCTTGTAGGTTTTCCTCCATATCCCTATCATTTCCTTGCCATGGCCCTGGCCACCTCTCTCTTCCTTCCTCTCCACCCTCTCTCCTTCATGCACATGGCCTCCAAATGTCTGCTTCTGTCACTAAGCTGCTCCATATGTATCCTAAGCAGTATTTCCACTAGAAAGGCTTGCATGAGGGAGAGGGCATGTGATGAGTGCAGGAAGAGAGGTCCAGGAGGAGGAGAGGTGCAAGAGGAGGGGTGTAGGAGGACAGGGTGCAGGAGGAGGAGAGGTGCAGGAGGAGGAGAGGTCCAGGAGAAAGAGAGGTGCAAGAGGAGGGGATGCAGAAGGAGGGGATGCAGGAGGAGGGGGTGCAGGAGGAGAGGAGGTGAGGTCCAGGAGGAGGAGAGGTGCAAGAAGAGAGGTACAGGAGGAAGGGTGAACAGACAAGTCCCAGTCTGGAGCACACAGAGGAGGCATATAGAAATATTGAAAGGAAAAGAAGGGTTATGACACTGGTTGACTTTACAGGGAATGATAAGTGAATGATAAATTGGAAACAGAAGTTTATGCTCTCCTCAGTCCCCACAGAAAGCTTTCCACAGGGGGCGATCCTCCCACAAAGGCAGAAACATTCTGCTTCTTTCCAGAACATCAGGCTGAAAGGGGCAGCAGCACTCATGCCACAGGTGTCCCTCAGCACTCACTTTGGGCTCCAACCCAGAGGTTTGCTTTTAGAGCAGACCTCCAGCAGCAGCACGGCAGAAAGATTTACAGGCTGCTGGTCACTTTATTCTAATGAGATGGATTTTCTGACTAGGTAGCTGAAGAAAGCAGGACTTTTTTTTTTTTTTTTTTTTTTTTTTTGGTAATACCCACAAGATTCTAAGAAAAATGGAGGTATGACAGTTTTATCAGCATGAAGCTGGAATGCAGTTTTAAAAGCCTACATCTATTCATAAGGCACGGTTTAACCTCTATGGAATTTGTAGACTATGGATTTGTATTGCTTGATCCTCAGAAAATATGAATGTCTGTGTGATTTCAGGCTAACTGGATGGATGCTGGTCAAGCTTTTTGATCATCTGAAAGCCCATTTAGGTCCAGCCAAGCGGCACGTTGGTTAACAGCTGGCTTGGGATGCCAGCGGCCCAGGTTCAGATACCACATATGAGGGCCAGTGACACTGTCTTCTACAGCTAAGATGATGAACAACAGCTCCACCTGGAGCTGGGCTGTGCGAGTCCTGGCAATGGTGTAGGCTGCAGCCCCCCGCTGCAGTGGGTTGCCATAAGCTACAGTGAGTGGCCGGCAGCCAGCGTGAGCGGCCAGCAGCCGGAGTGAGCTGGCAATAGCCATGGTGACCGGCCATCCAGAGGCCGGGGACCAATCTGCCTCATCCGGGAAGAGCGCAATGATAATACCAACATGGGCCAGTGAAGCAACCTCCTCCACAACTAGACTGAAGAACAAAAGGACAGCAACTTGTCTGTTCCCCTTCCCCAATTCCCCAACGCTGTTGCCCTCCCTCAATTCCCCAATAAAAAATCTTTAAAAAAAAAAAAAAGTCCATTTAGACCAACCTGCACAAGTGAGTGAGTCAAGTATTTCCAGTTGTTTTTTTGTTGTTGTTGTTTTTAATCTACTCTAATTCTAATTTTTAAAGAAATGTTATACAAAATCACCTCAAATAATTTCAAAATGACATTAACTTCCAATCAAATTTTTAGAATAATTATCAGTTATATAGCTTTTGTATTGGTACAGTGAGTAAAAATCAAACATTGTAGCATAATACATATTTTCACATCTAACTATATATACTCATCTTTGAGACTACTTGATTAAAATCTGTGATCATATATTTATTTATTATATACAAACTACTCAGAGGTATGGAAAGTAAGAATGAGCCACTACCATACTGAGTAAACTTTCTGAAGCATCTGCTGTGTAAGTTAAGGCTTCCCAAAGGCTATCCAGTGACTCTTCTGTCTGCAGAGTGCTTCCTGGTGGCCTTTGGGCCAAAGGAATTTTTCCCTCCTTAGCAGCCTAGCTATGAAGACAGGTTCTATGGACTGTTAATGCATTTTATGTTAAAAAGAAACAAAAGTTTTATGGACAAATAAATTTAGAGAATACTGGATTGCCAAACAAAGAGGACTTGGCTCACCAACCAATTACTGGTCAATTTTCGTACCTTGCCCTGTCAGTGACAAGAATCTCAGGGTAAATTGAGTTAGATCTCCTGTAGCTATAGGACTGGGTGAGAGCAGCCCCAGATTATCCAAACCAATCAGTCCCAGGCCACAGGAGAGACTGGCTCTGAAATACAACCTGAACTACACAAACATACTGAAACCTCTGTGTGACATCACCATCATCTCTCTTCACTAATCCCAACAGCCTGCCAACTGGGCCTCTCTCTTAGCAATCAAACATCTAATTAAACAGTGTTTTGTGGCACCTGCAGATAAACCACAAAAATTGCTCTGTGTACAGAGGGGAGTCATCTTTTCTCCTTTCCAAAATAGAATAATGAAGCATAGATTTAGAATTGTCTGTAGCAATATTCTTATTGGTATATTTTTATGTGCTATGGTTCCTAACATGCTTCATATTTTCTTTGGGGGGGGGGGGTGGACCTGCATTCATTTTTTTCCCCTCTTCTAAAACATTTGGTATTTCTCCATGTCCCTTTCCTTTCTCTTACCCATCCACCTCTTTCACTGTCTGCTATATGGAAAAAACTGCAGTGTGTTTTGTGTTGACTAAATAAGTAAGAGAATGATGACCTGAGGAAAACGCAAGACATTTCTTGTAGCAGCTCTTGCTAAGGTCCCTGTACTCAGAATATAAGGCCACCAGTTGAAGCAAGTTACCCACCCCTGCTCCAAAGCCCCCATGTGGACTTCAGCAAGGCAAAATCCAAAGCTGTCATTCATCATTTTTAGGTTTTCACATTCTGTGGCTGTTTTCCAAAGCATGACGTGATTTTTAAGGTCCTGGGATTAAGGCGATAACCAGTTCTCAGGTAAGCCCTTGTTGGTCTTAGTATAGTGACTGCTATTAAGCAAAGGGGGTGGAGGTGGAGCCAGTGTGGACAACTATAGAAGAAGATAAAACTTTTTAAGGAAAATTCATCCTACCCAGCATTGGCAGGCTTTGAAATGATAACATAATTTTGCACACCAAAAGGCAAACAAAATCAACAGCGCACATGGAACAATTATGTCCATTGTGTCTAAAAGAGTACCTACCTTATGCTTCAGACTTTCAATCTTGTGTGCCAGAGAGAAGCTCAGCTGTAGACTGATTTCAGAAAAAAGAGAAAATGTGGTCACACTTCCCTCTATGCAGAGTCCTCTGTTGCTCAGCTGTTTGTGGATAGAGCATGAAATACTAGCTAGAAGCCACAGACCTTGAGAGCAGGGGCTTTATTTCTACACCTGGTAGGCACCGCTATACATAGTAGGGAACCAAGCAAGTTTGTTGAATGAATAAATATATGAAAATTCCTTTGCACTTCCATGTTATAAGCTCCATATGAGCTGAGGCTAATTCAATCTTAGTGATCCCTGTATTCTAGTGACTAAAAGAATGCTTATCGTGCACAAAAGAATAACAAGTATCAGATTTATCTTCTCACCTTAAAAGACTAAAACACTAGACAAGGTACAGAAAATGATTTCTAAACATTGGACAACAGACAATACAAGATAACAATCCCTGAGAGGTGGGAAACAAACAAAATGAGCCTTATGATAGTTCCAGCTTACCACCTTAGAGAGAGTTTACAGTCTGCAAAGCAAGAAGGTAAACCCAAATTGAGCCCTGTGGTCTCACTGAGTTAAGGAGACAGTTGAGAATTCAAAAAAGTCAAGGTAGCTAGAGTTCATAGGGTAGGGGAGAAGACAGGAGCCTAGGGCTACTTCATGTACCCACCAGCAATGTCACAATATACAGGCTATCTGGTGTAATATCTCAGGAGTAGGGAAAATAAGTCCTAGACCAGGGGCTACTCTGGTCCCATCTAACAAAGTTTTTAAAAAATCCTCATAAGGATCAAATGGCTTCCAAGTAACTTAATTGCACCCCAGAACAAAGCCCAAAACAACTTAAATGAATACCAAAAACCCAATGTCCTACAAGGTTAAATGTATAGGTGAAATATCTAGCATCTAATCAAAAATTAACATCCATGCAAATAAGCAGGAAAATATAACCCATAAAGAAAAGAACATCAATCAATATACACAGACTTAGAAATGACCCAAAGGACATAATTAGCAGACAAGAATATTAAAACAATTATTATAATTGTAGTCTGTATGTTCAAAAAGGTAGAGGAACCTATAAACATGTTAAGCAGAGACACAGAAGATACAATAATGACTCGAATTAAACTTCCGTAAAATGTAATATCTGAAATAAAACTACATTGGATGAAATTAACAGCAGAACTACAGAAAAATTTAACCTTAGCAACATAATGTAATATGAAAAACATTGAATGAGAAAAAGACTAAAAAAATTCACTGAGTTGTGAAACTCAGAAGTTTAATATATATGTAACTGGAACACCTAACAGCAGGAGGCAGAAAAACTATTGAAGAAATAATGGCCACATTTTTTCCAAACTTGATGAAAACTCTAACTTTACAGATTCAAAAAACTCAACAAACTCTGAACACAAAAAAACGTGAAGAAAACTACACTAAGGCATCATAATCAAATTGCTTAAAACCAGTGGTAAAGAGAAAAATCTTAACAGCATTCAGAAAAAATTGACATATTATATACAGAGGAAAAAAGATAAAAATGACAGCAATTTTCTCTTCAGAAACCAGGCAAGTCAAAAGACCAGTTCAATATCCTTAAAATACTAAGAAATACCAGAATTCTATATCAAAAAAAAACTTTCAAAAAAGGAAAAAAATAGACTCTTTCAGACATATAAAAACTAGATGAATTCATCCCTAGCAGATCTGCACCACAAGAAATGTTAAAGGAAATCCTTCAGGCAGAAGAAAAGTGACACCAGATGGAAATCTAGATCTACACAAAGGAATGAAGAGGACCCCAAACTGAAAGAAAATCATGATACCGTTTTGTAAAAAATTCCCAAGCAGAAGTTAACATTTTGCTCCCCTTTTCTCTTCCTATATCCCAAAGTAAGATTGTTACACAGAACTTAAGAAATTTCATAAAACTATTAATCAACTGGGTAAGATGGTGGAATAGATGGACGCTGTGTCAACTGCCTCCCAGGATCACACCAAAATTACAAATAATTTATACAACATTCAACCTCAGAGTCCCCTGAACACTAGATTAACAGAACCTCTAAACAAGGACCTAAAGAGGAGGCCACGTCCGGTCTGGTAGGATGGGCGGAGATGACAGAGGTCGAGCTCCGTGGGGGACGCCTAGCGGTGTGGAGGCTTCTGCAGTTGGGGGAGAGACCCTCCGGCCCCACACTGAGCTCACTGGCCCAGAGTTAATTTGCCAGGAAGAGGGTTCCACGATAGTTGGCAGTAGAAATTAGTGAGGACTATCTTTGCTCCACTCGGTGAGGCTGAGGGCAACTGGAGAATCAGTGGGGCCGGAGCATGGGCTCACTCACCGGTGAGCACTCTCCTGGATCCTGGTGGAGGGAGTAGCTGTGTGAGCCGGGCCCAGGAGCCTGCGGGGACAGACTGAACTGAGCACCTCTAGCACAAGAGCTGGAGATTTCTGGGATCACTGTTCCACTTGTGTGGAGCTTGCACGTGAGTAGTGTACAGGAGGGCACCATTTTTTCAGGATTGGGCCCTCACACAAAGGGTCAGGTCCTGGACCTCATTGGTTTGGTGAAATTGGCATATAAGTGCGTGTGTGCATTCGTGCACATGCGGCCTTGGATCCCCACCCTCCATACTGCTTGTGCTGCGTTGCCAGTGAAATGCAATGTGGGTGCCCTCTGGCTTCATCAGGCTGTTCAATGAGATGCAGGGTTGCCTGAGCCACATTGGGTTCCCACCCGCTGCCCTGCCTGTGCTGCATAGCCAGGGAAACACAGGGCGGGAGCTCTCCAGCTCCAACAGGCTGTTCACTGAGACTCAGGAGTGTACGAGTTGCCTTGGGTCCCTGCTCTCCGCAATGCTTGTGCAGAGTTCCCAGGCTGGAGATTGGCTGTTGGACAGCTTAGCCTGCTCTGCGAGCAACTGATTGGGACAAACTCAGACTGGGAGTTTTCATAAGAGTGTTGGCTGGGAGCTGTGTGCCTGTGTGATCTGATCGGGGCTATCCTAGTGAGTTTCTGTGGGCTGGTTGCTGGTGCAGAGTGCATGCTGCTCTGACTTGGTGGGGGCCACTGACCACATCAAGTAGTGCCTTGGGGGCCTGCCCCAACCACCTAGAGCTGTGTTGCCAGAGGCACCCTGAGACCCTGGTGCCTGACCCACACCTCCGCAGGCCACAAAGGGTTCTTTAAGCAGCATACAACCCACAACAACCTGTGAAGATTTTTTCGTAGTGAGCACAGTTCCAGAGCACTGTGCTCACTACAGCAGCTAATTGCGGATAGCTCACTGCAAGCCTCAGAGGGAGGCCAGCGAATAACACGGTAAGTCCTCCCCACAACGGCTGGTACTGAGTCACCCAGAGACTCTCTATTGTAGAGCTAGTGGCCTGCAGATTAAAGAGGAAGGAGAGCCTCCTACCTGTTCTTGTTTTGTTTTTTGTTTTCTTTTTTCTTCTCTCTCCTTTCTAGGTGATCATTCTAATACATCGGAGCATTCACAAAAAGACAGCCAGAAGGAAGAAACAAAGAAACATATCCAAAGTAAAAGATCAGAAGAAAACTCTAGAAATGGAACTAAATGAAACAGAGGAATCCAAACTTTCAGAGACAGAGTTTAGAACACTGATGATAAGAATGTTGAAGGAACTTAGTGAGGACACAAAGAAGGATAGGGAAACCATAAAAAACAACCAGTTAGAACTAAAGAATACAATACCTGAAATGAAGAACACACTTGAAGGAATCACCAGTAGAATAGATGAAGCAGAGAAGCAGATCAGCGAATTAGAAGACAAAATAGCAGAAATCACCCAGCTGGAACAACAAAAACAAAAAAGAATAAAAAAGAATGAAAATAGTTTAAGACACCTCTGGGACAACATGAAACACAACAACTTCACATCACAGGAATACAAGAAGGAGAAGAGAAGAAGCAAGGGATTGAGAATGTATTCAAAGAAATAATGACTGAAAACTACCCTACCCTGGTGAAGGAAATCGACATACAAGACCAGAAAGTGCAGAGAGTTCCAAACAGGCTGAATGCAGACAGCCCCAAACCAAGAAACATCATAGTTAAAATGGCAAAGCTTAAAGACAAAGACAGGGGCTGATGAGTAGCGCGGTGGTTGAGCGCTCGCTTGGGAAGCCAGTGGCCCCAGTTCGGGTCCCACATATGAGGGTCAGTGACACTGCCCTCAGAAAAAAAAAAAAAAGACTGAATCCTAAAAGCAGGAAGAGAAAGACAGCAGGTTACACACAAAGGAACTCCTATAACACTAGCAGCTAACTTTTCCACAGAAACTCTGCAGGCCAGAAGGGAGTGGCAGGAGATATTCAAAGGGACACAAAATAAAGGTCTACAACCAAGATTGCTCTACCCAGAACAGCTAGCACTTGAAAGTGAAGGAGCTTCTCAGAAAAGAATAAGCTTAAGGAGTTCATTACCACCAAGACAGCATTGCAGGAAATGTTAAAAGGGCTTTTTTAAACAGAAGAAAGGGGAAAACAAGCTAACCCAGGAAGACCAAAAAATACAAATAACAAAATGGTAATAAATATGCCCCTATCAATAATCACTTTAAATGTGAATGGGCTAAATGCTCCAATCAAAAGACACAGAGTGGCTGAGTGGATAAGAAAACAGGAGCCATGCATATGCTGTCTACAAGAGACTCATCTCAGATAAAAAGACACACACAGACTGAAAGTAAAGGGATGGAAAAAGATATTTTATGCAAATGGAAATGAGAAGAAAATGGGAGTAGCAACATTTATTTTGGACAAAATAGACTTTTTCTTTTTTGAGGGCAATGTCACTGGCCCTAATATGTGAAATATGAAGACTACAATATGAAATGAAGACTACAATAAAAGACAAAGAAGGGCACTACATAATAATAAAGGGATCGCTTCAACAAGAGGACATAACCCTAGTCAACTTCTATGCAACCCATGTAGGAGCTCCTAAATATATAAAACAGATTTTGAGAGACATAAAAACAGAGATCAACAGTAACACTATCACAGTAGGGGACCTCAACACCCCATTGTTACCAATGGACAGATCTTCCAGACAGAAAACCAACACGGACATAGTGGCTTTAAATGACACTTTAGACCAACTTGATTTAATTGATTTCTTAGAGCATTTCATCCCAAAGCTACAGAATATATTCTTCTCAAGTGCACATGGAACATTTACCAAGATAGACCACATGTTAGGCCACAAAACAAGTCTCAACAAATTTAAGACAATTGAAATCATATCAAGTGTCTTATCTAACCACAATGCTATGAAACTAGAAATCAATTATAAGAAGAAATCTGGAAAGCTTACAAACAAATGGAGGCTAAATAATATGCTACTAAATAGTGAGTGGGTCAAAAATGAGATCAAGAAGGAAATCAAAAGATACCTCGAGACAAATGAAAATGAAAACACCACGACCCAAAATCTCTGGGATGCAGCAAAATCAGTCCTAAGAAGGAAGTTCATAGCAGTGCAGGCCTACTTATAGAAGGAAGAAAAATCTCAAATCAACAGACTCCCTTTACACTTAAGGGAACTCGAAAAAGAACAGCAAAACAAGCCTAAAGGGAGTATAAGGAAGGAAATAAGAAAGACCAGAGCAGAAATAAATGAAACAGAGAACAAAAAAAAATACAAAAGATCAATGAAACCAAGAGTTGGTTTTTTGAAAAGATAAACAAAATCGACAAACCCTTAGCACGACTAACCAAGGAAAAGAGAGAGAGGACCCAAATTAATAAAATCAGAAATGAAAGAGGAGTGACAACAGAAACTACAGAAATACAGAAAATATTAAGAAAATACTATGAGCAACTATATGTTAACAAATTTGACAATCTGGAAGAAATGGATGAATTTCTAGAAGCATACAATCTACCAAGTCTGAACCAAAAAGAAACAGAAACTTTGAACAGACTGATTACTGCAAAGAAATTGAATCAGTAATCAACAATCTTCCAACAAACAAAAGCCCTGGACCAGATGGCTACACAGGTCAATTTTACAAAACACTCAAAACAGAATTAGTACCAATTCTCCTCAAACTATTTCAAAAAATACAGAAGGACGGAAGGCTCCCAAACTCTTTCCATGAAGCCACTATCACCGTGATTCCTAAGTCAAACAAAGATATTACAAAAATGGAAAACTACAGGCCAATATCCCTAATGAACATAGATGCAAAAATTCTCAATAAAATACTAGCAAACCGAATTCAGCATCTCATGAAAAGGATCATACACCACGATCAAGTGGGATTCATTCCTGGTATGCAAGGCTGGTTCAATATCCGCAAATCAATTAACGTAATACATCATATTGACAAAATGAAAAACAAAAATCATATGATCATATGAATAGATGCAGAAAAGGCATTTGACAAAGTCCAACTGCCATTTATGATAAAGACTCTTAATAAAGTGGGAGTAGTAGGATCATATCTCAACATAATAAAAGCCATATACGATAAGCCCAATGTACGGCAAACATCGTACTCAATGGGGAAAGGCTGAAAGCTTTCCCCTTAAGATCAGGAACAAGACAAGGCTGCCCACTTTCCCCACTTCTATTTAACATAGTTCTGGAAGTTCTAGCCACAGCAATCAGACAAGAAAATGAAACAAAAGGCATGCAAACTAGAAAGGAGAAAGTAAAATTGTCATTATATGCAGATGACATGATACTATATAGAGAGAATCCCAAAGACTCCACCAAAAAACTGCTAGAACTGATACACGAATTTGGTAAGGTATCAGGATACAAAATTAATATTCAGAAATCAGTTGCATTTATATACACCAATAATAAGCTATCAGAAGAAGAAATCAGGAAATCAATCCCTTTTACAATTGCTTCAAAAACAATAAAATATCTAGGAATCAATTTAACTAAAGAAGTAAAAGACCTCTACTCAGAAAATTATTAGACACTAAAGAGAGAAATCAAAGAAGATACAAATAAATGGAAATACATACCATGCTCATGGGTAGGAAGAATTAATATAGTGAAAATGTCAATACTACCTAAAGCAATATATAGATTCAATGCAATTCCAATCAAGCTACCAATGATATTTTTCTCAGAAATAGAACATAAAATCCTAAAATTTATATGGAGCCACAAAAGACCCTGAATAGCTATGGTAATGTTGAGAAATAAGAACAAAGTGGGAGGCATCACACTACCTGACATCAAAACATACTACAAGTCTACAATAATCAAAACAGTATGGTACTGGCATAAAAACAGACACATAGACCAATGGAATAGAATAGAGAGCCCAGGAATAAACCCATCTATATATGGTCATTTAGTCTATGACAATGGAAGCAAGAATTTACACTGGAGTAAAGATAGTCTATTTAATAAATGGTGCTGGGAAAATTGGACTGACACGTGCAAAAAAATGAAAGTAGATCACCGACTTACACCACATATGAGAACAAACTCAAAATGGATTAAAGACTTAAATGTAAGACCTGAAACTATAAAACTCCTATAAGAAAATATAGGGAGTAAGTTTGCAGACATTACCCTGAGTAATATTTTTACTGATATATTCCCTTGGGCAAGGGCAATAAAAGAAAAAAATGAACATATGGGATTACATCAAACTTAAAAGTTTTTTCACAGCAAAGGAAATCATCAATAAAACAAAATGGCAGCCTACTGAATGGGAGCAGATATTTGCCAATAATATTTCTGATAAGGGGTTGATATCCAAAATTTATAAAACACTCATGCAACTCAACACCAAAAAAAAAGAAAAAACCAATTAAAAAATGGGCACAGGATATGAAGAGGCATTTCTCTAAAGAGGACATACAGATGGCCAACAGGCATATGAAAAAATGTTCAACCTCACTAATCATCAGAGAAATGCAAATAAAAACCACAATGAGATACCACCTCACTCTGGTCAGAATGGCTATCATCAATAAATCAACAAACAACAAGTGCTGGCGAGGGTGTGGAGAAAAGGGAACCCTGGTGCACTGTTGGTGGGACTGCAGATTGGTGCAGCCATTATGGATATATGGAGGTATGTCAAAAAACTGGAAATGGAACTACCGTATGACCCAGCACTTCCACTCTTGGGTACCCAGAAGAATCCAAGATGCTAATTCAAAAAAATATATGCACCCCTATGTTCATTGCAGCTCTATTTACAATACCCAAGACTTGGAAACAACCAAAATGCCCATCGGTAGACGACTGGATTAAGAAACTGTGGTACATTTATACAATGGAGTTTTACTCCGCTATAAAGAAGAATGAAACCGTACCATTTGCAGTGATATGGATGGATCTGGAGACTATTATGTAAAGTGAAATAAGTCAGTTGGAGAAAGACAAATACCATATGATCTCACTTATATGTGGAATCTGAAAAACTAAATGAACAAGCAAAGTAACAGAAACAGTCTCAAGTGTCATAGATATAGAGGAAAAATTGAGGGTTGTTAGTTGGGAGGGGGTGGGGATGAGGAAGAAGGGGAAGGGATTAGACAGCATAAATAGGTAACTACAATATTGCCACAGGGATATGAAAGACAGTTCAGAGAATATAATAGTGTTGTAAATATTTTGTGGGGCGTCAGTTGGTCACATGTCTTGTTAGGGAGACCACTTCATGGAGGGAGTAGAGACTTGATCACTGCACTGTACACTTGAAGCTGATGTTGTATAATGTTGTATGCCAGCTGTAATTGAATATATAGATAGTCATGGGATGTGGGGTATACTGTGGAAGGTCATCAAAGGAATTGTAATAGATATGTATGATTTGGGTGGGGAGTAGGGTGGCGAACTGATGGCGGGGGATAGTCACTTTGAGGGGTAAAAAGTATAACTATTGCACTGCGTTGTACACCTGAAACTAATTTAAAAAAATGTTTATTTCACAATAAAAGAATAATAAAAAAAAAGAACACAGAATAAAAGTATGTATACATGTTTTTGGCTCTGTGTGTGTGTGTGTGTGTGTGTGTGTGTGTGTGTGTGTGTGTATCAAAATAATCATAGGAATTTTTGGCTGTAACGTGGAGGATGGATTGGAGAGCAAGACTGAAGTTAAAGCCAGGGAGAAGCTCTAATTCAGATGAGGGTGACAGGGCCCTGAACAGAGGGAATGGCCATACAGGTGATGGATTCAAATTTATTAGAAGGTGGAGTTGACAGGGTTTGGCGATTGACTGGATGTAGAGGGTAAGACAAGGAGTCAGACATACCCAGGAATCCTTCCCTATTCCTCTTAGACTCCTGGGTTTCCCTCCTCTTAAGCCCATCAACTCAACTTGTTCTTTCCCTGGCGAGTTGCTCTCCCCTGGCACCACTCCCTGGCTGCTCTGTGCCCACCAATCCCAGGAGCGGCAAGGCTCTTTGTTGAGACATGATCACTCTAAATCATTATGGCTGATAGCGCCTGTGCAGTTCTCCTCCAGGAATATGTGCATTTTAATCGGAGAGCTCTATGCTTCTATTTTACCAGTGGGTGGGATGCTGCTGCTTCCCAAGCCTCAAAATGCCCTCCCTTGTTCACTAGCCCAACCTGCCTTCGATTCCTCTAGACACCAGCCATACAGGGGTTTTGGCCGTATTCATACTTGTAAAGCACACTTGCAAGAAAAGGACCCATAATTCACAGGTCATACAAAAGCCAGGCTAAATTCGATTGCTTCTGACTCTGACACTGTCACTGTGGTGACATTGTTTCTTGGCCTGAGGTCCATTCATCTTTGTAGGAGGTGATTTTCTCTGGATGTGCTTGCTGTGCAATTTCAGGTCACTGACTTGCCCTGACAGGATTAACACTACTTAGAGTTTACACCTTGTTGTTCTTGCAAAATCCCTTTGGTTGAGGAGAGACTAAGGAGACCTGTCTTAGTGAAGGTTGTCAGAGCTGAATTATCTGTATCAAAAGGTAAGTTATGCCACAGGAGAGTTATCGAGGGGAGAATGGCAAGTGACACTAAGGAGGAAGTAGGCTCCAGACATTAGGTGGGTGAAGATCACAACACCGCCTGACATTTCTGAATGTTTATTTAATGTGCCCAGAGGAATTTTGCAGGCAGAAGCCTCAATTCTCCATGTCAACACAGCGCTGGAGGCAGAGATGGCATAGCTGACTGACTACGTGTCCTGATTGTATACCATGGGACTGCTCATCCGCAGAGATGTGCTAATAGAATCTGGGCCAAATCAATTCTTCCTCACTTCCCTTTGGCCTGTGGACATGGCCAAGACTAGAAATACTGGTTGGGCATTGCAAAATTTGTTAACGTAATTGAGCAAACTGGATTTCAGGTGACCTTTGCTTTCTTTTTTCTCCTTTTCTGTCTTGTTTGAATGCATCTGTTACCTTTACAATAGGATGAAAAAAAAAGGCTGCATTTTGAAGAAACATGTAGGTGACATCATCCAAAAAGATCTGAGTGATACTGAAAGCATACCTAGAAGACTGAGCCTAAAAGAGAAATTAAAACTCTGATGCTGAGCCTGAAGAAGCCTGGTGTTGGGAGCGGCTAAGTTTGCAGACAGCCTGGTGAACTCAGCCTAACTCAGTTTGGTTGGGTGGAAAATAAAATGTAAAATAGAGAGAAAAATAAATTTCTGGAGGAACTGGTCCTAAAGGCTATGGAAGAACTGGTCACAGTGAATGGAGAGAAAGCTCAAACAAGAGGCCTCCATAAAGAATATAAGGCCAAGCTCCTTTGAGGTCTGTGTCTACTATATTTGCAGCACTACAGTGTCCAGCAGCCTGGCCTCCATGGAACCTGGTGAGGACAGGAAATATTCAGAAATGTATTTGGGCAAATCAAGTAGATGGTACAAACTCTTTGCCCTAAAGCTTTTGTATGAATTCTGAACCCCTCCTCTCCAGTTTTACTCTGGAGTGTTTTCTGGGCTGGCAGAGATGTCTGGGACACACCATCAGTGCCTATCAGTACCCAGTGCTAAGGGCCATGGACAAGTAGATGTCTCTTCACAGTCAATCAGTGGCTATGAGCAAACCATCTGTGTGCAGGTCCCTCAAGGCTGCTCCTGCCAATACCAGAGCCAATCCCACTAGCTCTTCTGCTCCTAGTGTCTGTGACTTGTGGATATCTTAGAATAGCTATTCAGTTGTTGGTCCTCCTCCTGGTCCACCAGGTGTGTGTCAACAGAGCCTGAGCAGGGGACTGTATGTGGCAGGCACTCAGTCACCTGCCCCTGTGAGTCTGACACATTCCTTATTAGCCATAGTCATTTACCTCAGATCATTCATGTCTTAGGATGAGGTTGTTGTTTTTTCATTGTTTTCACCTGCAATTTAGGTCTCAATGGACCTACCCCATCAGCCTGTCCTCACATGAGACCAAAGATGCCAAGATCTCAGGAACAACACAATCCAGGCATCCAGGTGAATGCTAGTCACCCCGGAGTGTCATAAATTATATTCTATAAGCTGAATTTAGAGATTATATAAAATCAGAAGGTCTATATCATAGAAGTGTTGTGAAGATAAAATGAGCTAATGTCAAGGGTCTAACACAATGCAGTGTACCCACAATTGCTGGATAGCCAGCAGGTGTGTGCTAGCATAGCACAATGAGTGGATTATAGTGTTGGTAGTGAATATGACTGGAGGCTCCTATGTTCTGAGTGGCATCAAAGCACTGCTCCTCCTGCTACCTTGCAGCCTCACCCTAATGTGACTACAACTCATGAAGAAGATGCAGAGCTCATGGTTTACTGGGCCAGTGGGTTTGGATGTCACTTTGACTAGGCTAGTAAGAAGTTTGGACAATGCTTAGTGTTTGTAAGTTATACAAATATGACATTTGAAAAAGTCACTTCCTGTGATTGTGTGAAAAAGCAAACTTTAAATTGAGAATTGTTGTCTGTGTAATCATCACATTTGCTGTGAGAAACAGTGTGGAACCACTTAACAGTGTTGTTGGGGTTTTTTTTAGAACAAATACCCAAAGACAGAGAAGTGTGATGACTCAAAGTGATAGCTTTCAGCTGTTGCTTGGCTATCAGCCAATATTGCTTTTTATTTCATCCTTTTATTGGAGACTGCTACTCCCATTTAGTAGGAGGTAGAAGCCCAGAGCAAAAATGGGAAAATATATTTGTAGCTTGTCCTGTGAAGTTTGATCCTGGCTTGAGAGGCACCCTGCAAAGGACAGCTCATAGCTTGTGGCTCCAGGACCACTGCAGGTGGTGGGGTCTGACTTGGTCTCGAAGGGAAAGTAGGTGAAAGAGACAGTTCTTTTACTGAACACCTTCCACCTCCTCTATTTTGTCACCAGAGCTTAGTTTGGTGGTAAACTAAGTTAACTGTCATTAAGATGAAAGTGGGAGGAGGAAGTTCAGAGCAGAGTTTTTCCTCCTTCCTAAAAAACAGTGTTGAGCTGTGTGGTTTGAAATAAGAGATGCTCTTTAAGGATTAGTTGTATTTTCAAAAACCACATCAAATGGAAAACCCAGAACCACAGAAACTCTGGGCTTGGCCTTGAGTTGGAAGATGTTGCAATGAAGTGAACCAGCAGTGACCTACCAAGCAGTTCCCAGAGGGATTGGTCTCACCTGAGCTTTCACTTTTAGCCCAGAGTGTGGACACCCTGACAGCAGAGGGCTCAGCCTGATTCCTGAGTCCACAAATACCCCAATCTTAGAAGGTTCTCCTGTGTATCTCTTTGGAAAGCAGAATAGTACAAACATGGAACTGAAAACTTACAAACTGGTGTGATTTATAGCACCTAAGGGCAGTTTAGAACTTTTCACTGGTACTGATGGGATTTTAAGAGCTAGCTTTCTGTTATTTGATTTTGTTTCATAATTTATCAGAAGGGTACATGATTCTGGAAGGACAGGCCATTTTTATAGTCTGATGGTAAAATCCAGTTTGCCAAGTGCTTGTCTTAACACAAGGAGGCTTTGGGAAGGAAGGGGCTCTCTGAAGTCTGAAAGGTCAAGATGAGGGCCCTAGAGACAGATGACATCAAATGGGCTCTGTCCATTGCAATGCTCAGAAAGAGAACTGTGTGGTGGCTTTAGAGGTTCATGATATCTTAATATAAATGAAATGGCCCCAGAGGCTGTTCCTTGATCATCCTAGGGGATGGTCATAGTTCAGTCAGTTGTGATCTCTGAAACATTTTGCTTGCAGTCTCCCAAATTTTGATCACCTTGAGGAAATAGAACAACACAACCAATAGTGCTTTCCACTGGAGAGGATGTCTGAATATTCACAGCCTCTCGATTCCTGCATGGGAAGAAGTCTGTCTGTTTGTGGCAGAGATGGGGTTGGGGTGAGGGTGAGGTCCAGATTAGTGAGAGAGGAAGGAGGGAGGGAGGCACAGCCAGAACAAGATAGCAGGGGAGAATTTTCTTTGGCATCTGAAGTCAGGGAAGGGTTGAGGGTGGCTGCCACCCCATGAGATGCAGGGAAGAATACTGAGAATGAGATGGGCCAGAGAATCGTTCGTAAAAAGTTCTGGGGTGAGTCATCAATGAGACCTCCTTTTGCCGTTTCCCAGAGATTGCCATAAAGAATTAAATTGCCATGCAAACATTTTTGGTTGTCAGCCTATTTCCACTGAATAGGACAGCGAGCTGTGCCTGGTTTCAGGAGAGGGCTGCTGTGCACAGTTCACCCTTCAGTATTGGCCTGTGAAGCATGCAACATTCCCTTATGGAATTGTCCCTTATCGCTGCATTCTGCAAAGGGCTGTTTACCTGGTGTGCCCACTAGACATTTGAACATTAATGAATGATTGTCAGCTGAGGTCACTTGGGTCATGTAATATGTAAAACAACATTTTAATAAAGATTACTTAATCCAGACCTGCTTTTTTTTACCCCCTCTCAATGATAAAATACACAGAACATAAAATTTACCATCTTTACCATTCAAAAATATTCAGTTCATTGGTATTAATTACTTTCACATTATTGTGCAATCATCTTCACCATCCACCTCCAGAACTGTTTTCATCTAGCAAAACTGAAATTCTATATGCATTAAACACTAACTCCCCATTCCCTCTTCTCTCCAGCCCCTGGCAAGCACCATTTTTCTTTCTATTTCATGAATTTGACCACATTAGGTATCTCATATAAGTGGAATCATACAATATTTGTCCTTCTGTAACTGGCTTATTTTTACTTACCATAATGTCATTCAGGTTCTCCATGTTGTAACATGTGTTAGAATTTCCCTCTTTTTTAAGGCTGGATAGCATTCTATTATATATACAGAGGGTGCCAAAAATATATACACATTTTAAGAGAGGAAAACTGCATTAAAATTGTAATACTCAATATATACTTATAACAAAAGATTAATACAAGTCACATTTGACTTCTGCAATTACAAGAGGTACTCAAAGTGGTTACCATCAGTGTCCAGACACTTCTGATTATGGAGAACTACTGCTTGACCAACGTTGACCAAAGTGTCCACTTGTATAATATATATAATAAAATGTTTTCATATATATATATATGAAAACATTTTGTTTATTCATTAATGGGTTTCTTCTAAGCTTGGGCTGATTATGAATAATGTTGCTATGAATATAGGTGTACAAATATCTCTTCCAGTCCCTGCTTTTGATTCTTTTGGGTATATATCTAGAGTGGAATTGCTAAATCATATGGTAATTCTATATTTAATTTTTTAAAGAAACTTCATACTGTTTCCCATAGTGGCTGCACCATTTTACATTCCTACCAATAGTGCACAAGGGTTCCAATTTCTCCACATCCTCACCAACAGTTGTTGTTTTCTGGTTTTTATTGTTTATTTTTTTGATAATGGCCACCCTGATGGATGTCAGGTAGTACTTCATTGTGCCCTACTCTCTTTTGACAGAAAGTCAGATCATGATGTTTCTCTGTTGAAAGCCCTCTAAACAATAGAAGCCACAGTCTTCATTCCTCTCAAGCCCTGCAGGATTCCTCCCAGTGACCTCTGGCTTCCTCTCCTATTGACATCTCCTTTACACCCCACAGATCTGTTCCTCAGACCTGCTAAGGGGACCCCTAATGTCTGATCTGTGGGACATTCTCCTTTTCAGTATCTGTTAGTGCCCCTCCTGCTTCTAGGACTTCACCCCAGGTCAACTCTGCAGAGAGGACTTCTCTCTTTTTGCTGCAAAAACAGCAGCCCCTCCCCGTGTCTTTGGTCTTTCACTTAGCCTTGTTTCTCACCACAGACATCTCACTACCTGAGCATTATGCATCTATTGATTCCCTTGTTTTCCATCCATCTCCCCTGCACCCCCTACCCCCATACCAAGGAGATGAACTGCACAAGAGAGGAGGGATTTTGCTCTCTTCTCTGCTGAGTCTCTACCACCTAGACCCCCACCAGCACACTAGGTGTTCAGAAGTTGTCTAAAGAGTGAAAGAAAAGTGCATATGCTGAACCATAAACCAAGACCTCATCATGTTAGTGATTCATTTATTTATTTATTTTTTATTTTTTATTTTTTTATTTTTGAGGGCAGTGTCACTGGCCCTGATATGTGGGACCCAAACCGGGGCTGCTGGCCTCCCAAGCCAGTGCCCAACCACTGCGCCACTCAGCTGGTCCAGTGATTTTTTAGATAACTGATTTATTACCAGGTTTTTACTAAATTTTAATTCTATTAGTTTTTAATTAATTCTCTTGAGTTTTCTGGTATATAATTAAATCATTTACAAGCAATGACCATTTTAAAAAATCTTCCCCTTTCTTTCCCTTTTTATTTTTTTCAGCCTAATTCTAGATAACAAAGTGCTGGTGACACACTTGACTCAAAACTCATTCCTGTCCTTTCATGAAAGTGTCCTAAGTGCTCCACCACTGGAGGTAAGCTAATGCTGGTTTCTGCTTTGAAGTGGATCTTTTGTCATGCCAAAGAAGTACAGTCTGTTTTGATTTCACTTAAGACTTTTTGGTAAAAATCAAAATGAAGGGCAATGCTCTTAAAGCCTCTTGGGCATCTAGTGGGTATTAGGTTTTTTTCTTGAACTCTTTGATATAATGAATTATGTTAATAGGTTTCCTAAAACCGGTCCATCCTCCTACCTTTACATTCAAGCTCCTCCTGTGCTCCTGGTATGATGCTGGTGGGCGGCCCCAGCTGGATGTGCCTGGGAACCAGGCCACTGAAGCCTCGGCAGGCTTCCCAGGGAGCGCTCAGGATGGCTTATTGTTTCTGAATTAAACAAATGAAGAATGTGATTCAATTAGAGACAGCATAATATAAACCAAGATGGGTTTATATTTAGCCAGGCAGAGACATGTGGGAAAGAATGGAACTTCCTTCATCCCTGGGTTGGAAAGCTGGCTTTGAAGTGACAGTTCTGCCCTTGCATGCTGTCTTCACCTCCTCCAGCCTTGCCCCCAGATATTTCCCTCTGGATATTTCAACTTCTCGGGAAAGCATTAGGACTCAGTGTAAAGCAAAGTTCTAAAATTTTCATCTAGGAGCCTCACTGTCTCTTTGTTAAAGCTGTCTGCAGGGGTGGAAGCCACATTGTCCTGGTTTCCTTGTTTCCAAGTGAGTTGATGGCACCTCAAAGTAATCCACCGTGATTTTTAAGAATAGATTAAAAAATGGTAAAGACGTTAATACCGTGAATTTACAACTGCAAAACAAACCCTAGAGAGCACCTACTAGAGATACAAGATCCTCTTTGTTATAATTCTGTATAGGTTCCCTTTTGGCAGGAAAATGAGAAGAGAGGAGTATTACGTGAAATTTTCTTAGTTGAGAGGGATGAATAAATGTTGAGTCAACAATTATAATAGGAAGGCCCACCATCCCACAACTGCCTGCATCAGACTCAGTACTAAGCTTTATATTATTTATTCTAAAAGGGGTGTGGCGGTGTCACTCTGAGGTTGCATAGCTACTATGCTCATAGCTGGGGTGGCCCTGAGTCAAGTATCTCTACTCTTAAACTAGGAGAGGGAGATATGAAGACTTGCTTCTTCATATCTTTGGCTTCATATGTTTGGCTTAAATCTGATCTTTAAAGAAAAATTTTTTTTAAGTTTTTATTTAAACAATTGAAACTACATTGTGTTTATTCTAGGATAGAGCAAAAAAGAAACCTTATTGTAGATAATGAGAGCCTCGTTTCCCACTATTGGAGAAAGGAGTTACAAATAAGACAAGGGAGGGTGGGGGATGGTTAGCTCATATGGTTAGAGTGTAGTGCTCTTAACACCAAGGTTGCCGTTTGGATTCCCACATGGGCCACGGAGCTGCACCCTTTACAACTAGATTGAAACAACTACTCCACTTGGAGCTGATGGGTCCTGGAAAAACACACTGTTTCCCAATAAAAGTGTTTTTTTTTTAAAGATAAGGGGGTAGGCTAGAATAAGCTTTGCGGTGTTGAATTGAAATTGGAGGTCTCAGAATGAACTCATGTTTTTAAAATCTATCAATCGATTGATCGATCGATAGATAGATATGAAGGTAGAAAAATTAAGTTTGCGAACTTGGTGCACTGATGTATTTTTTTTCCTATTAATTACCCTTTTCAAAAAAATTAAGACACCCTAACTTTTTTTTTTCAATTAGTTTCAGGTATACAACACAGTGCAATAGTTATACATTTTACCCCTCAAAGTGACAACCCCCCACCACCAATTCACCACCCCACTCCCCCACCCCATATCATATATATCTATTACTCTTCCTCTGACTCTCTTCCACAGTATAATCCACATCCCGTGACTATCTATATATATTCAATTACAGTAGGTATACAACCTCCGCTTTAGTCATACAGTGCAGTGATCAAACCTCTACTCCATCCATGAAATGGTCTCCTTAACAGGACCTATGACCATCTGACATTCCACAGAATATTTACAACATTATTAATTATATTCCCCAAACTGCTTTTCATAACCCAGTGGCAATATTGTAGTTGCTTATTTTTTCTGTCTAATCCCTTCCCCTTCTCCCTCATCCCCATCACCCTCCCAATTAGCAACCCTGATTTTTCCTCTATATCTATGAGACAGTTTCTGTTTACTTTGTTCATTCATACAGTTTTTCAGATTCCACATATGAGTGAGATCATATGGTATTTGTCTTTCTCTGACTGACTTATTTCACTTAACATAATAGTTTCTTAATCCAGTCATCTACTGATGGGCATTTTGGTTGTTTCCAAGTCTTAGCTATTGTAAATTGTGCTGCTGTGAACATAGGGGTGCATAACTTTTTTTGAATAAGTGTCTTGGTTTTTTCAGGGTAAATACCTAGGAGTGGAATTGCTGGGTCAAACGGTAGCTCTATTTCGAGTTCTTTGAGATACCTCCATACTGACTTCCATAGTGGCTGCACAAATCTGCAGTCCCACCAACAGTGCAGCAGGGTCCCCTTTTCCCCACAGCCCCGCCAGCACTTGTTATTTGTTGATTTATTGATGACAGCCATTCTGACTGGAGTGAGGTGGTATCTCATTGTGGTTTTTATTTGCGTTTCCCTAATGACCAGTAAGGTTGAACTTTTTTTCATATGCCTGTTGGCCATCTGTATGTCCTCTTTAGAGAAATGTCTCTTCATATCTTCTGCCCATTTTTTAATTGGGTTGTTTGTTTTTTTGGTGTTGAGTTGCATGAGTGTTTTATAAATTTTGGATATTAACCCCTTATCAGATATATCGTTGGCAAATACATTCTGCCATTCAGTAGGCTTCCTTTTTGTTTTATTGATGGTTTCCTTTGTTGTGAAAAAACTTTTAAGTCTGATATAATCCCATATGTTCATTTTTAGTTTTACTTCCCTTGCCCGTAGGGATGTATCAGTAAAAATATTGCTCCGGGTAATGTCTGCAAATGTACTCCCTATATTTTCTTTTAGGAAATATTTTTATGGTTTCAGGTCTTACATTTAAGTCTTTAATCCATTTTGAATTTGTTCTTCTATAAGGCGTAAGGAGGTGGTCCAGTTTCATTTTTTTTGCATGTGTCAGTCCAATTTTCCCAGCACCATTTATTCAATAGACTATCTTTACTCCAGTGTAAATTCTTGCTTCCCTTGGCATACATTAACTGTCCGTAAATGCCTGGATTTATTTCTGGGCTCTCTGTTCTGTTCCACTGATCGATGTGCCTGTTTTTATGCCAATACCACTGTCTTGATTACTGTAGCCTTGTAGTAGGTTTTCATGTCTGGTAGCGTGATCCCCCCAACCTTGTTCTGATTTCTCAGAATTGCCGAGGCTATTCTGGGTCTTTTATGATTCCATATAAATTTTAGGATTATATTTTCTATTTCTGTGAAAAATGCCCTTGGTAGTTGGATAGGAATTGCATTGAATCTATATATTGCTTTAGGCAGTATGGACATTTTAACTATATTAATTCTTCCTATCCATGAGCATGGTAGGTGTTTCCATTTATTTGTATCTTCTATGATTTCTTTCTTCAGTGTCTTATAATTTTCTGAGTACAGATCTTTCACTTTTTTGGTTAAATTTATTCCTAGGTATTTTATAGTTCTTGACGCAATTGTAAATGGGACAGTTTTCTTAATTTCTCTTTCCATTAGTTTATTGTTGGTATATGCAAATGCCACTGATTTCTGAACATTGATTTTATATCCTGCTACTTTACTGAATTCGTCTATCAGTTCCAATAGTTTTTTGATGGAGTCTTTGGCGTTCTCTATATACAGTATCATGTCATCTGCATATAATGACAATTTTACTTCTTCCTTGCCAATTTGGATGCCTTTTATTTCTTGTTGTTGTCTGATTGCTGTGGCTAGAACTTCCAGCACTATGTTGAATAAAAGAGGAGAAAGTGGACAGCCTTCTCTTGTTCCTGATCTTAAGGGGAATGGTTTTAGCTTTTCCCCATTGAGTATGATGTTAGCTGTAGGTTTATCACATATGGCTTTTATTATGTTGAGATATGATCCCTGTATTCCCACTTTGCTAAGGGTTTTTAACATACATGGCTGTTGGATTTTGTCAAATGCTTTTTCTGCATCTATTGAAATGACCATGTGATCTTTATCCTTCATTTTGTTGATGTGGTGTATCACATTAATTGATTCACAGATGTTGAACCAGCCTTGCGCACTAGGGATGAATCCCACTTGATCATGATGTATGATCTTAATGTATTGCTGAATTCTGTTTGCTAATATTTTATTGAGAATTTTTGCATGTATATTCATCAGGGAGATTGGCCTGTAGTTTTCCTTTTTTGTGATGTCTTTATCTGGTTTTGGAATCAGGGTGACAGTGGCTTCATAAAAAGAGTTTGGGAACCTTCCCTCCTTCTGGATTTTTTGGAATAGTTTGAGAAGAATAGATGATAGTTCTTTTTTGAATGTTTGATAAAATTCACTTGTGAAGCGGTCTGGTCCAGAGCTTTTGTTTTTTTGGGAGCTTGTCAATTACTGATTCAATTTCCTTGGTAGTAATCAGGGTATTTAGATTTTCTGTTTCTTCTTGCGTTAGCTTTGGAAGGTTGTATGCTTCTAGAAAATTATCCATTTCTTCCAGATTGTCAAATTTGTTGGCATATAGTTGCTCATAGTAATTTATTATAATTTTTTGTATTTCTGTGATGTCTGTAGTCATTTCCCCTCTTTCATTCCTGATTTTGCTAATTTTTTTTTGATGAGCCTGGCTAGAGGTTTGTCAATTTTGTTTATCTTCTCAAGAAACCAGCTCTTGGTTTCATTGATCTTTTGAATTGTTTTTCTGTTCTCTATATTGTTTATTTCTGCTCTGGTCTTTATTATCTCCTTTCTTGTACTCCCCTTGGGCCTCTTTTGCTGTTCTTTTTCCAGTTCCCTTAGGTGTAAAGATAACCTGTGATTTGAAATTTTTCTTCCTTCTTTAGGTAGGCTTGCACTGCTATAAACTTCCCTCTTAGGACTGCTTTTGGAGCATCCCAGAGATTTTGGGTCGTGGTGTTTTCATTTTCGTTTGTCTCGAGGTATCTTTTGATTTCCTCCTTGATCTCATTTGTGACCCACTCACTATTTAATAGCATATTATTTAGCCTCCATTTATTTGTCAGCTTGTCCCATAGGGCTCTTAAACTATTTTCATTGTTTTTTATTCTTTTGTCTTTTCATGTTCCAACTGGGTAATTTCTGCTATTTTGTCTTCCAAATCGCTGATAGGATTCTCTGCTTCATTTACTCTACTGCTGATGCCTTCAAGTGTGTTCTTCATTTCAGTTATTGTATTCTTTAGTTCTAAATGGTTGATTTTTTATGATATCTCTATCCTTCCTTATGTCCTCACTAAGTTTGTTAAACATTCTTATCATCAGTGTTCTAAACTCTGTCTCTGAAAGATTGGATCCCTCTATTTCATTTAGTTCCATTTCTAGAGTTTTCTTCTGATCTTTTACTTGTGACATGTTTCTTTGTTTCCTCATTCTAGCTGTCACTCTGGGATTGCTTTGATGTATTAGATAGATCACCAGGAGAGCCCTGGCTGGATCATGCAGGCACACAGCTCATGGCCCAACACTCCCAGGAAAACTCCCAGCCTCAGCTTGTCCCAATCAGCCGCTTGCAGATCAGGCTGAGCAGCCCAGCAACCAATCACCCGCCTGGCAACTGCACAAACAGTGAAGTGAGCAGGGGGGACCCAAGGCGGCTCACACAGTCCTGCGTCTCAGTGAGCAACCTGTTGGAGCCAGAGCGCACCCACCCAGCTTTTCCCTGGCAACGCAGTAGAAGCTGGGCAGAAGGTGAGGATCCAAGGCTACATGTGTGCCAATGCACACACGCACTCCTGCGCCAATTTCACCAGACCAATGCAGTCCCAGATCTGACTCTCTGTGGGAGGGCCCAACCCTGAAAACATGATGCCCTTCTGTATACCGCTTGCATGCAAGCTCCACAGCAGGGGAACAATAGTTCCAAAACCTCCAGCTTCTGCACCAAAGGTGCTCAGTTCAGTATGTCCCCGCAGGCTCCTGGGCCCTGCTCACACAATTACTCCCTCTACTAGGAATGGGGTAAGTGCTCACTGGCGAGCGAGCCCATGTGCAGGCCCCACTGATTCTCTAGCCACCTTCAGCCTCACCAAGTTGGGCAAAGAGAGTCCTCACTAATTTCTACTGCCAACTATCATGGAACTCTTCTTCCTGGCAAAGAAACTCTGGGCTGGTGAGCTCGGTGTATGGCCAGAGGGTCTCTACCCCAACCAGAGAAGTCTCCCCATGACTGAGGTGTTCCTCACGTGGCTCACCCACTTTCATCTCTGCCCCTCCTACCATACACGATGTGGCCTCCTCTTTAAGTTCTTCATTTAGAGGTTCTGTTCATCTAGTGTTCCAGAGATTTCCAGGGTTGAATGTTGTACAAATTATTTGTAATTTTGGTGTGATCCTGGGAGGTAGATAGCACAGCATCTGTGTATTCTGCCATTTTACCGGAAGTCACCTCTATGTCTTTTGATTGGACCATTTAGCCCATTCACATTTAAAGTGATTATTGATAGGTGCATATTTATTGCATTTTGTTATTTGTATTTCTGATCTTCCTAGGTTAGCTTCTTTTCCCCTTTCTTCTGTTTAAAAAAGCCCTTTTAACATTTCTTGTAATGCTGACTTGGTGGAGGTTTTGGGACTATTTTTCCACTGTTGCGGAGTTTGCACACGAGCGGTGTACAGGAGGGCACCATTTTTCAGGGTTGGGCCCTCCCACAGAGAGTCAGATGCGGTATGCCATTGGTCTGGTGAACTTGGCGCAGGAGTGTGTGCCGGCGCATGCAGCCTTGGATTCCCACCCTCAGCCTGCTTGTGCTGCGTTTCCAAGGATATGCCGGGTGGATGCCCTCCGGATCCATCAGACTGCTCACTGAGAATCAAGAGTGCGTGAGCCACCTTGGGTCCCAAGCCTCCGCCCTGTTTGTGCTGCATTACCAGGGAAATGCAGGCCGGTAACTCTCTAGCTGCATCAGTCTCAGAAGCGGACAATCTACAACAACCTGCGAAGATTTTTTTTTTTTTTTGTAGTCAGCACGGTTCCAGGGCACACAGCAGCTAATTGTGGAATACTCACTGCAACCCTGAGCAAGTGGTCTGCAGATTAAAGAGGACGGAGAGCACCCTACCCTCTTTCTTTTTTTTTTCTCTCTTTTTTTCTTATCTCTTCTTTCTAGGTGATCTATCTAATACATCGAAGCATTCACAGAATGACAGCCAGAATGAAAAAAACAAAGAAAGATGTCCCACGTAAAATATTAGAAGAAAACTCTAGAAATGGAACTAAATGAAACACAGGTATCCAAACTTTCAGAGACAGAGTTTAGAACACTGATGATAAGAATGTTTAAGGAACTTATCAAGGACATAAAGAAGGATAGGGAAACCATAAAAAACAACCAGTTAGATTTAAGAATACAATAACTGAAATGAAGAACACACTCGAAGGAATCACCGGTAGAATAGATGAAGCAGAAGAGCAGATCAGCGAATTAGAAGACAAAATAGCAGAAATCACCCAGCTGGAACAACAAAAAGAAAAAGGAATAAAAAAGAATGAAAATAGTTTGGGAGAACTCTGGGACAACATGAAACACAACAACATTTTCATCACAGGAATACCAGAAGGAGAAGAGAAGAAGCAAGGGATTGAGAATATATTTAAAGAAATAATGACTGAAAACTTCCCTACCATGGTGAAGGAAATCGACATACAAGCCCAGGATGTACAGAGAGTTCCAAACAGGATGAACCCAAACAGGCCCACACCAAGACACATCCTAGTTAAAATGGCAAAGCTTAAAGACAGAGACAGAATCCTAAAAGCAGCAAGAGAAAGACAGCAGGTTACATACAAAGGAACTCCTATAAGACTAACAGCTGACTTTTCTTCAGAAACTGTGCAGGCCAGAAGGGAATGGCAGGAGATATTTAAAGTGACACAAAATAAAGGTCTATGACCAAGATTGCTCTACCCAGCATGGCTAGCACTTAAAATTGAAGGAGAGATAAAGAGCTTCTCAGAAAATAATAAGCTTAAGGAGTTCATTACCACCAAGCCAGCATTGCAGGAAATGTTAAAAGAGCTTTTCTAAACAGAAGGAAGGAGAAAAGAAGTTAACTCAGGAAGACAAGAAATACAAACAACAAAATGGCAATAAATATACACCTATCAGTAATTACTTTAAATGTGAGTGGGCTAAATGCTCCAATCAAAAGACATAGAGTGGCTGAGTGGATAAGAAAACACGATCCATGCATATACTGTCTACAAGAGACTCATCTTAGATAAAAAGACACACAGAGACTGAAAGTAAAGGGATGGAATAAGATATTTCATGAAAATGGAAATGAGAAAAAAGCTGGAGTAGCAATACTTATTTTGGACAAAATAGACTTTAAGATGAAGACTACAATAAAAGACAAAGAAGGGCACTACATAATAATAAAGGGATCAATTCAAAAAGAGGACATAACCCTAGTAAATATCTATGCACCCAATATAGGAGCTCCTAAATATAAAAAACAGATTCTGACAGCCATAAAGGCAGAAATCAACAGTAACACTATCATAGTAGGGGACTTCAACACCCCGTTGTCACCAATGGACAGGTCCTCAGAAAAGAAAATCAACACGGACATAGTGGCCTTAAATGACACTTCAGACCAGCTAGATTTAACTTATATTTTTACAGCATTTCACCCCAAAGCTACACAATATACAGTCTTCTCAAGTGCACAGGGAACATTCTCCAAGATAGACCACATGTTAGGCCACAAAACAAGTCTCAACAAATTTAAGAAGATTGAAATCATATCAAGTGTCTTCTCTGACTACAACGCTATGAAACTAGAAATCAATTATAAGAAAAAATCTGGAAAGCTTACAAATACATGGAGGCTAAATAACATGCTACTAAATAGTGAGTGAGTCAAAAGTGAGATCAAGGAGGAAATCAAAAGATACCTCGAGACAAATGAAAATGAAAACACCGCGACCCAAAATCTCTGGGATGCAGTGAAATCAATCCTAAGAGGGAAGTTCATAGCAGTGCAGGCCTACCTAAAGAAGGAAGAAAAATCTCAAATCAACAGACCCTTTACACCTAAGGGAACTCGAAAAAGAACAGCAAAACAAGCCTAGAGGGAGTATAAGGAAGGAAATAACAAAGACCAGAGCAGAAATAAATGAAATAGAGAACAAAAAAACAATACAAAAGATCAATGAAACCAAGAGTTGGTTTTTTGAAAAGATAAACAAAATCGACAAACTCTTACCATGACTAACCAAGAAAAAGAGAGAGAGGACCCAAATTAATAAAATCAGAAATGAAAGAGGAGAAGTGACAACAGAAACCACAGAAATACAGAAAATTTTAAGAAAATACTATGAGCTACTATATGCTAACAAATTTGACAATCTGGAAGAAATGGATGAATTTCTAGAAGCATACAATCTACCAAGTCTGAACCAAAAAGAAACAGAAACTCTGAACAGACTGATTACTGCAAAGAAATTGAATCAGTAATCAACAATCTTCCAACAAACAAAAGCCCTGGACCAGATGGCTACACAGGTCAATTTTACAAAACACTCAAAACAGAATTAGTACCAGTTCTCCTCAAACTATTCCCAAAAATACAGAAGGACGGAAGGCTCCCAAACTCTTTCCATGAAGCCACTATCACCATGATTCCTAAGTCAGAAAAAGATATTACAAAAATGGAAAACTACAGGCCAATATCCCTAATGAACATAGATGCAAAAATTCTCAACAAAATACTAGCAAATCGAATTCAGCATCTCATTAAAAAGATCATACACCACGATCAAGTGGGATTCATTCCTGGTATGCAAGGCTGGTTCAATATCCGCAAATTAATTAATGTAATACTACCTATTAACAAAATGAAAAATAAAAATTATATGATCATATCAATAGATGCAGAAAAGGCATTTGACAAAATCCAGCAGCAATTTATGATAAAGACTCTTAACAAAGTGGGAATAGTGGGATCATATCTCAACATAATAAAGGCCATATATGATAAGCCCACAGCAAACATCGTACTCAATGGGGAAAAGCTGAAAGCTTTCCCCTTAAGATCAGGAACAAGACAAGCCTGCCCGCTTTCACCACTTCTATTTAACATAGTTCTGGAAATTCTAGCCACAGCAATCAGACAAGAAAATGAAATAAAAGGCATCCAAATTGGAAAAGAGGAAGTAAAATTGTGATTATATGCAGATGACATGATACTATATATATAGAATCCGAAAAACTCCACCAAAAAGCTGCTAGAACTGATACACGAATTTGGTAAGGTAGCAGGATACAAAATTAATATTCAGAAATCAGTGGCATTTCTATACAACAATAATAAATTATCAGAAGAAGAAATCAGGAAATCAATCCCTTTAAAATTGCTTCAAAAACAATAAAATATCTAGGAATCAATTTAACTAAAGAAGTAAAAGACCTCTACACAGAAAATTATGAGACACTGAAGAGAGAAATCAAAGAAGATACAAATAAATGGAAATAAATACCATGCTCACGAATAGGAAGAATTAATATAGTTAAAATGTCAATACTACCTAAAGCAATATATAGATTCCATGCAATTCCAACCAAACTACCAAGGACATTTTTCTCAGAAATAGAACATAGATTCCTAGAATTTATATGGAGCCACAAAAGACCCTGAATAGTTATGGCAATGTTGAGAAATAAGAACAAAGTGTGAGGCATCACACTACCTGACATCAAAACATACTACAAGGCTACAGTAATCAAAACAGTATGGTACTGGCATAAAAACATACACATAGACAAATGGAATAAAATAGAGAGCCCAGGAATAGATCCATCTATATACGGTCACTTAATCTATGACAATGGAAGAAAGAATTTACACTGGAGTAAAGATAGCCTATTTAATAAGTGGTGCTGGGAAAATTGGACTGACACGTGCAAAAAAATGAAAATAGATCACCTACTTACACCATATATGAGAACTAACTCAAAATGGATTAAAGACTTAAATGTAAGACCTGAAACTATAAAATTCCTAGAAGAAAATATAGGGAGTAAGTTTGCAAACATTACCCTGAGTAATATTTTTACTGATATATCCCCTCGGGCAAGGGTCATAAAAGAAAAAATGAACATATGTGATTGCATCAAACTTAAAAGTTTTTCACAGCAAAGGAAATCATCAATAAACCAAAAAGGCAGCCTACTGAATGGGAGAAGATATTTGTCAATGATATATCTGATAAGGGGTTAATATCCAAAATTTATGAAACACTCATGCAACTCAACACCAAAAAAACAAACAACCCAATTAAAAAATGGGCAGAGGATATGAGGAGGCATTTCTCTAAAGAGGACATACAGATGGCCAACAGGCATATGAAAAAATGTTCAACCTCACTAATCATCAGAGAAATGCACATGAAAACCACAATGAGATACCACCTCACTCCAGTCAGAATGTCTATCATCAACAAATCAACAAACAACTAGTGCTGGCGAGGGTGTGGAGAAAAGGGAACCCTGGTGCACTGTTGGTGGGACTGCAAATTGGTGCAGCCATTATGGAAATCAGTGTGGAGGTATCTCAAAACACTGGAAATGGAACTACGTATGACTAGCAAATTCACTCTTGGGTATCTACCCAGAAGAATCCCAGATGCTAATTCAAAAAAAATATATGCACCCCTATGTTTATTGCAGCTATTACAATAGCCAAGACTTGGAAACAACCGAAATGCCCATCAGTAGATGACTGGATTAAGAAACTGTGCTGCTTTTATACAATGGAGTATTACTCTGCTATAAAGAAGAATGAAATCGTACCATTTGCAACGACATGGATGGACCTAGAGACTATTATGTTAACTGAAGTAAGTCAGTCAGAGAAAGACAAATACCATATGATCTCACTTATATGTGGAATTTGAAAAACTGAATGAATGAGCAAAAGAAACAGATACAGTCTCATAGATATAGAGGAAAAACAGGGATGCTACTTGGGAGGGTGGTGGGGATGAGGGAGAAGGGGAAGGGATTAGACAGCATAAATAGGTAACTACAGTATTGTCACAGGGATATGAAAGACAGTTCTGGGAATATAATGTTGTAAAAATTTTGTGGGAGTGCCAGATGGTCATATGTTTTGTTAGGGAGACCACTTCATGGATGGAGTAGAGGCTTGATCACTGCACTGTATACATGAAATTGATGTTGTTTTTATAATATTGTATGCCAACTGTAATTGAATATATAGATTGTCATGGGATGTGGATTATATGGTGGAAGGGAGTCAAAGGAATTGTAATAGATAGTATGATATGTGTGGGAGGAGTGGGGGGAAGAATTGGGGAAGGGGATTGTCTGAGGGGTAAAAAGTATAACTAGTGCACTTTGTTGTACACCTGAAGCTAATTAAAAATAAATTTTAAAAAAATGTTGAATAATTGTTAAAACTAAAAAAGAAAAAAAAAATTGGCTAGCTCTTGGTCATTATTTCCTCAACTATTTTTCTGTCCATTTGTCTCTCTTTCCTCATGGCACTTTTATTATATTTTTTTTGTTCCACCTGATGGTGTCCAATAAGTCTGTTAGGCTCTGGTTATTTTTCTTCATTATTTTTGTGTGTGTGATCCTTAGAGTGGATAATATCAATTGACCTGTCTTTCAGTTCATTCAGTCTTCCTTATGTTTACTCGAATCTCCTGTTGTAACCTTCTAATAAACATTTTTTTTCAGTTATTGAACTTTCCAACTCCATAATTTCTATTTAGTTCTGTTTTATAATTTCTATTTCTTTGTTGCTATTGTCTATTCAGTAAGATAATATTCTCCTGGTTTCCTTTATCTCTTTTGTGCAAGTCTTTGTCTAGTAAGTTCAATGTCTGGGCTTCCTTTTGGGTAGTTTTTATTGATTGCTTTTCCCCCCTTCCTATTATGCATGTCTCATAATTTTTTGTTGAAATTATATTTTAAATAATATAATATGGAAACTTAGGATATCAGATTCCTCCTACTCCCCAGAATTTTTGCTCTTGCTATTCATTGTTATTGTTATTAACTGTTTTAGTGTCTTTTCTGAACTAACTCTATTTTTTGCTTTGTATGGTCCTAAAGTCTCTACTTGGTTAGCTTTGTAGTCAGCTAATGATTAGAACAAGATGTGTTTATTTGCCTGAAACCAATAAATCCTCCAAGTCTTTGCCAAGTGTTCTGTGTACTTCAGTCAGGCAGTTTACAACTCTGTCTTATTCTCCATTTCCCACTTTTACAGAGCCTCAAAGTTAGCCAAAATTGAGAGCTTACGGTCTTCTCAAGTCTTTCCTGAGACTGTGCACAGCCTTGGGCATACACATGGCCTTCTAGAGCCCCAGGAATATGTTGGAGTTCTTCAAATCCTCATATGGACATCTTATTATTCAGCTTTATCTTTTAAGCTTTTTGGTTAGCCTTTTGTTTTCCCCAGTTATCCAATGCTTCAGGTAGCTGAGTTGTTCAACAATTGCCTCTCATTGTTTTTCACAAACACCATTGGGCAAAAGGCTGTTCACACTTGGTGAACTCCAAGTCAGATCGAACAAAGACAACCTTAAGAATGGAGTCTTTCATGGAACCAGTTAATGGGTCAAATAATGACAATTCTCTGGAAATGTGGCTTTGAAGGAGTGCCAACTCTGATCTGCCTGCCCCCTACAGTGGCTGCCAGGCTGCTGGTCTTCACCATAATCACAGGCTATTTGTTTTCAAGACTACTATGGAGCTGGAGGGGAGGGAATGGTAGAAGGAGTAATGCAAGTTAAAACATCGTAAAGCTCACTGCTCTTACAATGATTCAGCTATTTTTCTTGAACAAACACTCCCTGGGTTGCTGCAAGCCTTTGGTTCATTCCTAGAGTTTTAAAAAACTTAATTTTGACCACTTTTGCCAGTATTTTCATGCTTTTATGGAGGAGGGAGTTTTCAGAGGTCTTTACTCCACCATTTTCATTGATATCACTATATTTTATTTAATTTTAATTAAGTTAAATTTAAATAGACACATGGGACCAGTGGCTATTGTATTGGATAGCACAAATCTATAATATACATTATGAAGTCAATTGGCAATCAAGTCAAACCTTATATAATTGTATACTGAGGAAAGAGTGAAGAAACAAAATGGAATCTCCATAGCCAAGCTAACAAAACCACTTAAATCAGAATGGGCTGAAACATGAGGAATTCGTTTCTTTTACTTTAACTTGCCTGAGGACTTAAACTTTTGGAACTTTCAGTTGTTCGTCAATACCTGGACATATATAAATCCTATAGATAAGCCCCTGAAGAATTTAGCAGAGAATATTCATGTGTCCAGACAACCTAACATTCATTCAGACCACATGACATCTAGAAAATCATCATTTTGGACCAACCTAGAAACTGAGATGTAGGATTGATTCTTCTCAAGACCACAAAACTCTCAACCTTTTTTTTTTTCTTTTGCTACGTTCTGAGTAATGGCTGGTAGTGTTTCCAGATTTGCAAATCAATTAAAATCCTTGAATAAAAACCTTGTCATTAATTCTAGCAAAGTCTCCTGATTCATTAATGTTCAGTCAATAATACAAATATAGTAAACTTAAAATCACAAAAACAAAATAAATAAGTTGTTTTAAATGAAACTCAAAGTTTTATAGCTTATAGAAAACCTTTGCAAAGTGTTCAGAAGTATAATGAGAAAAATAGATATCTTTCCATATATATATCTAGAATGTGAAATGGGGCCTCCAAAGGAAAGCAGCCCTAAGGGTTCCCATGATCTAAAATAACACAGATGCCCATTGATCTATAGAGATTATTTCTTAAATCATTTTACATATTTAGTTATTTAGCCACTTGCAGCTTTCTAAGCTAAATGAAGCATAAATACAACAACAATGATAAATTTAACTGCAGTTACTGATGAACTACTTGTGCTGTGTTTTGCAAGTTTTGTCCTTTGATCTTCCCAAGGGCCCAGTGAGATTGAGAGTCATTATCTCCATTTTGCAGATGAGGAAACTTGAAGGGGAGAGGCAGATAGCTTAAGACCACAAAGCAGTGTATATAGCATTGAGGCTGGTGCCCAAGGAATCCCTAGACCAACCCTCTTAACTTTTAAAGAGATATACCATATTTTGTATCATTTTTGCTTCTCCAGGGGTGTTTCATTTTTAAAGTCATTTTGCTTATTTGCAGCATATTTCCATTTTGCCCTCTAAGATCACATCTAAGGGACAGGGAACTAAGGGGTAGCAACAAATGTGTCACTAAATGCACTGACATTTGTTTCATGGAAACTTTGACGGGATAGGGGAACAGCAGGACTACTCTTGTGTTTTCCTAGCCTGGAAAGAGTGATTCTTCTGACCCCATAACTCTAAGGGTACGTTTGACAGTACTATCCCAGTTTGGGCACTGAAAGTCCCACATCCCAAGAAATAGTCCCAGGCAAACATGACAGCTGGTCACCCTGTATGTAGGTGATGGGAGGAAATAGCAGACAACACCCTGAAGTCAGCTGGAGGTAAAAAAAAAAAAAAAAGTATCAGTCTCCTCTAGGTTGTCAGTTATATAGATTGCCACATTTTTACTTATTTTTCTGCTGAGGAAATCCACTTTCGTCAGGAAAAAAACACCCTTTCATCTGAAAGGTCTTGGAACGAGAACTTCAGGGTCTTTTCCCAAGAGCCAGAACAATGACTGTGAATATCCCCTGAAAAGGAGGGTCTTTGCATTTCTCCAGGAGAATACAGCACATGCCCAGAGCCTTCAATGTGGATAGCATCAGCATTCCTCCTGCATTACACCCCAGGTGTAAACATACATACACTTCATTCTGGAAGTATCACCACTTAGGGTGGTAATCTGACCGGCTAAAATCTGCCTCACACCTGAATGTCTATATGTTAATCATTGGCGTAGCATCCTCAGTGTGTGTACAGAAAGCTATGTGTCAACACTGAAAAAAAATTAGACAAAAATTCAGAGTCAGCAACTACCTAAATGTCTGGCATTGTGTTTGAGAAAACCTGGAGATGTTTTTCCTGAGATCCTCAATGCTATCCACTTGTCCTTTCTTCATCTGGTTAACTCTTATACCTCCCTTAGATCCCAGCATAAGCGTCACTTCTTCTGAGAAGACTTGCCAGATCTGTCATCCCCCACCTCATACATTCACATGGCACCAGGCACTCTCCTTTTACATCTTCACATTGTTTTACAATCATTTGTTCACAGTTCTACCCCCAGCACCTAGCACACACATTCCTGACACATCATGGGTGCACATTAAATAGCTCTGGAATGAATGCTCGGGGGTCTCTACTCAATTACCAAGTGTTCTTGACCTAAAACTTAGAAGTTCTTGTCATGTTAATTTTTTCAAGAAATGGGATGTCATCTTTATTCTTACTCTGATGTTTGTCTCTGTGCTTCTGGAGGGAAAAAGTGGGAAGTAAGTGAATGAATAACTATGATGATCCCAACTGACTATCACAAGAGTGATCCTCCCCAAAGTGCCTATAGGACAAGCTTGCATAAAGAACATTGTTAAAATCGTGGGATTGGGCCGGCCGAGTGGCGCATTGGTTAAGCACTGGTTTTGGGATGCCAGCGGCCCCGGTTCGGATCCCACATGAGGGCCAGTGACACTGCCCTCTGCAGCTAACAACGGCTCCACCTGGAGCTGGGCTGTGCAAGCCCCGGTGATGGTGTGGGCTGCAGCCCCTGCTGCAGTGGGCTGCCGTAGGCTGCAGTGAGTGGCCTGCAGCCAGCGTGAGCGGCTGGCAGCCAAGCGTGAGCTGCCAATAGCCGCAGTGAGTGACATCCAGAGGCCAGCGACCGATCTGCCTCATCCGGGAGGAGCGCAATGACGATACCAACAGTGAAGCAACATCCTCCGCAACTAGACTGAAGAACAAGAAGACGGCAACTTGTCTGTTCCCCTTCCCCGATTCCCCAGCGCTGTTCCCCTCCACCAATTCCCCCAATAAAATCTTAAAAAAAAAAAAATCGTGGGATTGACAAAAAAATATTTTAAAAAAACATAATAAGGGCAAGGACAGGTCATTGAGAAAAACCTGTGTGGAAAGGGTGAGAGGAGGAAAAAGAATCTGAGAAGGAGCAGCAGGAGAGATAAAAGGAAGAGAACACCCATCTTGAGCAGTCCACTGGGGCATGGCTTCGCTCATTCCTCCCATAGTATGGCAGGCCTTGTTCTAGGCTCAAGAACACAGGGACACAAAGCAGGACTGGGACTCCAAGAGCCAGTGCCCACAAGGAGCCTGACAGTCAGTGTGAAAAATTGTTGCAGGTCATGTGAGAAGCAGTTGCTGAGGGCCAGCTCCAAACTTGGACTAACCGAAGTTCAATGTCTTGCAGAGGTTAGCAAAATCTGCCCAATGTTTGGTGGCTTGTGCTTGCTTGCTTGGAAATTGCTTATAAAAATTTTGACTAGGTTAGTTACTCAGTAACATGGTTTACCCTACAGTAGCTGAGGCCCAGGTTGTGTTCAACAGATTTCAATTTGTTACCATAACTCTAAGGTGTGGTTCAAAACTGACAAAATTCTCAGAACCACCCAAACATACTTCCCACACTGTCCCTCTATTAGGCTCCAACACCACACCTCCAAGAAACAGATCAGCCTTTCCGCCCAAATAAAAAGTATATGTCTACTTCACCAGCACACGTTACTAACAGGGGTGTTTTGTCTCATTACTCTGACCAGGGTGGGCAATACTGTTACTTAAGGCCAATTCATATCCTGAGGGCGTGCAGCACATGGTCCTGCCTCCAGGAGCCACTCACATCCCACACTTGAAATGCTACTGCAATCCTTTCTACAACAGTTTTCTGCCTGAGTGTTGCGATTCAATTAAAAGTGAAAGAATGAGGGCCAGCTGAGTGGTGTGTTGGTTAAGAGTTGGCATGGGACGCCAGCTCCGTACAGCAAGGCCCCAGTTCAGATCCCATATGAGGGCCAGTGATACTGTGCCCTCTACAGCTAAGATGGTGAACAACAGCTCAACCTGGAGCTGGGCTCCTGTGAGTTGCCAGAGATGGCGTAGGCTGCAGCCTCTGCTGCAGTGGACTGCCATGAGCTACTGTGAGTGGCTGGCAGCCAGCGTGAGGGGCCGGCAGCCAGCATAAGCTGCCATGAGCCGCCGTAAGTGGCTGTCCAATGACCGGCAACCAACTGCCTCAGTGAAAAGTGCAATGATCACAATATCAACATGGGCCATTGAAGTGACGTCCTCCACAATTAGACTAAAGAACAAAAAGGACAGGAACTTGTCTGTTCCCCTCCCCCAATTCCCAAATAAAATGTTTAAAAAAAAAAATGAAAGAATGAATGAGACCAGTGAGATGAAAGAGAACCAGGATAAGCAAAAGCATTCTAGGGAGAGAAGGTAGAACAGGAAACCTTTGTAAAACTTCTTTCATTGAACAACCGCAAATGCTTCGTACCACATTTTTCTCATTTTTAAGCAATGGTCAGGTGTTTTTAAATAAGATTGTCTATCGAATTTAAGATGGAAATCATTGAAAGTACTGCCTGGTTTCATCCTCATGGGTTTCAAGTGTTTAAAACACATCACGTGTGGTCATTTTCATAGAGGAATTCATAGTAGAATTTTCTTCACTTTACATCATGTCAAAATTTAAACATTAAAAGAAAAAGAAAAACTCATTTAAGACTAAATAATGCCAGCAATGCTGAGAAATCAGAAAGCTGGTGGGGGGAGGGGGCGGTTAGACTCAAGATCTGCCTATGTAATCTAAGGGTAAAATCATGTCACATGTGCACTAATTGAACCTGAGCAGGTCAGTTGGCCCTGGAAGGCTCCAGCCAAGACAACTTCATTTTCTGGGGCATTAGCTGAGCCAGATTCCTGAAGGCAAGAAAACAAAGAGCTCTTCTTTCTCATGTTTTTGTTGGATGCCCAAGTGTCTTTGAAAAAGGATGAGTATCTACTAGTAAACACTAAGAAAAAGTCAGGATTAGAGAGAGGAAAAAAATCAAGAGAGGCTATGTAACTGCAGTTCTGCAGTAGTTCAAAAGCTCAGTCTAACAAACTCCTGGCCACCAAAGTACTCCTCCTCCCTCCTGACAAAGCTAATAGTTGCCCAGAGGAATGGGAGACACAAGGTGCTCTGGGACCCAGACCTCCACCAAGGCTGCAGAGGAAGCACAGAGGCCCTTCTTTGCCCCAGTGCTGACCCACCCTCCAACCCTACCCCTTCCAGCATCACTCAGTCTAGTCAAGCCTATTCAACAATTTCTTTTTTGAAATAGTCTCTTTGATGCAGCCTCATTTTGTGTTCAGTGACATGAAAGAGATACGCTGATTATCAAAGGCATATGCTCCAAACTGCAAGTGGCTAAGGCCTGAGGGATGTAACCTTATCTCTTCCTCTGACTTCAACCTCCCCCACCCATCCACTGCTGTGCAGGGTTTCATCAGTGGTTAGTAGCACATCTTTTTTTCCCTACTAATTTCACAGCAGATATTAATCTGAGTGGGGGGGGGGAACATGAATTAGTACCTTAAGCTTATAGGTCACACTCAGGCAACATGCTTCGCGGAGCTAAACACCATGGACACTAAGAGAAAGCTGACACCCAGGGCTCCTAAGGGAGCAGGTTTGGCTGCAGAATCCTCTCAGCATCAAGGCTTCTTTCTCCACAAGCCCCATCATATGGAAAGTGCCTAATATACCATCCCCCATAAATCTTGGTTGATCATTTCCTCAGAATAAAAGATCTGGCAACTTCCTGTACTGGGCCATTATTTTCTGTTCTAGACACTCAACATATGAAATGTCTGACAATAGGGGTTAGGTAAATCTTTATGGTTACAGGGGAATAGTACACAACCATTAAAATTTACATTTAGAAGAATATCCCATGATGGACAAAAATACTCATCATATATCACTAAAGGAAAAAATGGAGTACAAAACAGTATGTGCAGAATGATTTTTATTTTTATAAAAATAAAATACAGTAAAGTGAGTTGAGCATGTGTGTCCGTGTCTGCACAAAAGAAAGTGTGAATGGAGTTCTACCAAACCAGCCACAGTGATAGTGGCAGTGTAATGGGACTGTACGTGGCTTGCCTTCAGTCTTTCTTTGCTTATATTATACTTTCTGATTTGTCATTATTTTCTAAACTTATAAAAGTTTAGGATTTGACTGTCTGATGCATAGTAAGGAAAAGAACATTGTCATTTTAAAGAAACCATCCATGTGTGTAGATAGAACATAGCCATACACAAAGGGATACGTTTTAAGTACCTTTTATGCATTTATTTTAAAAAGGAGCCAATAACATAACAAACTCTTTATATTAATACCTGCTTATTAGACCCTCTGAGTCACCCACATTTGACACCAACAGCCATCTGAATAAAAATCTCAAACCAATTGTGAAAATGAGGAGGCCAAAATTGTTCCCGCTGTCTACCTCAGAGTCATTTTCTATTAGGCTCTTCATGGAAGAATGTATTAGAACCACATACCTTTGCTGCTATGGTTCTGGGATTAACTGAGGGAAATTATCAATTGCACCTCACCATACAAAAGGGGTTCTTGGTTCTATCATTAACTATGTGGTATCTAAGAGCAATCATCACACCTGCCTCACAGTCTAACCCTTTGTCTACCATGAATGACCCTTTCGGGTTGATGGGAGTGTGAGTTTCAAACCTGAGTAAAAGGAATGATGGGTCAGATGCCCCTCTCCATGGTCTCACTGAAGACAGTTGGCATGGAAAAGCCTGAGAGCCTGAGAACCCATCTAATAGAAAGGGGAAGCCAAGGGAAAAGTAAGAGCCAAGATAATTAATAAACAGATGAGGGTCTTCAGTGTCTGACCCATTGAAGTTATCATTACAGAGGACAGGATGAAAAAGAAAATATTTGTTTGCAAGTATAAAAGTCAGAATTCTACTGGAATTTCTTGCTGTCTAAAAACGTACACACATTTTAAATTGCTTTGAAGGGTGGACTAGGCACTGGCATTGGTGCATAGCTTCCCAAGGGGAGTACTTTGAAGGTGACTGTAGTGATATTCAGCAATGAAGTATGTAGCACTTTTTCTGGAATGAGTTGGAGAACTTAATTTTTAGACCTTGTATACCAATAACAAAAGATGAATACAAGTCACATTTGACTTCTGAAGTTACAAGAGGTGCTCAAAGTGGTTATCAGCATCCAGACACTTCTAATTACAGCAAACTACTACTTGAGAAACATTGACCAAAGTTTCCACTTGTATACATTTTTTTGGGCACCCTCTGTATGCATACTATATATATTATATATATCATGTCTATCATATATATTCCTGGATGCCTACACTGTTTTCCTCATTCAACAACTGGTTGGTAAAGCTATTTCACTGTCAGTTGTGAGATGCCCCCATTGGCTTTCAGCAGTAAAAGTATCAGCAGGCCCATAAACAGGCCAAAATACTAAAAGCTGGCTCGGTGGGGTCTGATGTCCCATATGTGTGCATTAGCAGATTTACTGTGGGAAGGAATATTGCAAAGAGCACTGTCCACACCTTCACTAAACTCATATTTGGTCTCAGGCCCTTGGAATGAAACACAGCTTCAACATCTATTGAGCATCCTGTGCATAAAAGAATGTTCAAGTGCAGAATTCGAGCCAGAAAAAAAAGGAGGAAACTAAGTGCATTTTTCTTTTGTTGAGCTTTGAAAACAACTCTTTGCTTCCTAACTCCCATCAATATGACCCAAGCCCAGAGCCTCTCCTCACCTCACAAACAGGGGCCCAACCATCCACATCTTTCTACAGACCAGGGATGAAAGCCAGTCAGGTTTCCTCAGATAGACCCACCAGGCTGCCCAACCTCTCCTCTGAGCATTAATTTGACATTCAGTGCCCCTGATGCAGCAGAAGAGCATTGCCCATGGCTTCTTAGCTCTGAGGGGTATGGCCAGAGCAGAGACCTCTGCTTACTTTCCCTAAAACGCCAGTGACTTACTGAGCCATCTGAGGCCAAGCCTCACAGTGCTCAGGCCAGACACTCCTGCAGCAACTCCCTATCCCCTTCATCCCCTCTGCCCAGAGGCCCCCAGTGGGTATCTGCTATCTTCTGCTGCCCCAAAGTGGCTGACAGCAGAGGCACTGAGGGTACCAGGAAGGGCTTCCAAGTGGGGGTGTTATACTGCTTTCCCCCAACCTGTCCCGTCAACAGGTGGGAGAAATATGATTCCAACCATTTGCATTCCTTTTGGGAGGTCAATAATCCCAACAGATGTCAGACAAAGTCACACCTGCATGTAAGCAGCCAACGACTCAGCTCCTGTGATTGTTTTTCTTCATGAAGTTCCAGGTAATGAAGAAAACACAAAACTGCAGAGCGAAGGAACTAAGTTCTCATCCTAGCCTCTTCCGTCTTTTTAACTGTCCAGACCAGGTCACTTAGCTCCTCAGAATGTTTTCTTGTGAGTAGAACAGAAATGGCAACATGTTTTCTACCTATTCAGAGGGGTGATGTGAGAAATGTGCTCTCTCCAAATGGAGTTACCAGATAAAATACAAGATGCCCACTTAAATTGGAATTCAGTTAAACAACAAATAATTTTTTAGTATAAGTACATTTCAAATGTTTCATATTTATAGTAAAAACGTTTTCATCATTTGTCTGAAATTCAAATGTAACTGAGTTTTTGGTTTTGTGAGGTTTTGTTTGTTATTTGTTTTGTTTTTTAGGGTTTTTTCCCCCTAAGTCTGGCAACCTTATCCCAAATGTCAGACATCCCTACTTTCGCAGAAATAGAGTTCACTAAACAACTTCAACACAGTCGGCCTCCCAGCAACATTATCACCTGGGCTGACACAAAGCTAGCAGTTTCTGACTGGACATAAGAGAAGTGAATACAGAACTTCCTCCAGGAGAATCGCAACATAGGTGGGTCTGCAGGACCCCACACCTCCTTCTGCTTATGCTGGGTACCTTAAGACAAGGGCACCAGCTGTCTTTGGGAGTTGCCTCAATTTTTTTCCAAAGTTGGGAACTCCCAGCTAATCTTTTTTCCAAAGTCAGAGATGAAAAAACACTTTTAAGGCCCTAACATCTCCCAGATATCTGTTATTCATTTTCTTTGATCTTGATTTTGTCTTAATCTTGTATAAGGTCTCAGGCACACATTTGACTATCTGACTTGGGTTCTAAGCTGAGTTGGTATCTCTCTCTAGATAGGAGAGGTAACACCTATGTTTGTTTCCAAAGACATTTGATACCCATTGCCTCATTTCACCTTTATAAATTGAGAGACAGTGTGGTACAAAGCAGAAGATCTCAACCCTGGCTGCACACTAGGATTACCTTGGGGGGGGGGTAAAATCTTGATGCCCAAACCATACCCCAGACCAATGACATCAGCATCTCTGGGAATGGGCACCCTGGCATCAGTGTTTCCCAAGGTCTCCAGGTGATTCCCATGTACATATGTGTTGGGAGCCATCAGCACCCCCATATGTGACAAGGTTTCATGGTCGGTCATAGTCTCCACTCCTGTGAACCCATGTGCCTTTCCTCTACATCGGATCCTATAGGAGACAGTACTCTCGCTGCATTTATGGCAAGTTCCTGTGATACCCCAATGAGCTAACTACACAGCCAAAACAGGGTAAGATCTAGATCTCCTAGAAAAGAGGGGAGACAACCTAAGCCAGGCGGTAGTTCTGTGGGGACCCCTGAACTGAGACATTGGGGACTCAAGCCTCTTGGAAACTGAGGCACAGACCTTTGGCCACATAGGCCAAAAAAAGCCTGGCTGTGAGAAACTGATGATAACATCAGCTGACTTGCCTAAGATAATCAGTGAAAAGTCTCCTCAGAGGCCAAAGGTCTCCAGGCCATGAAAGTTCCGATAAGAGACCCTTACTGACCATGAGCTATGTTAATCAACAACCTTGTGTGAATTCCTTTGCAGCAATGGATACTGAAGCTTTGACTGAGAAACAGATGCTACCTCCATAGGATAAGAGAGGTGTGAGACCCCTTTTGATTACTAGGTATTGTATTTACTAAGGAATAGACTTTACACTCAGCCATTCCTAGTATCTCTCGGTAGTAACTCAAGTATACGCCCTGTGAGTCTTACCATTGTGTATTAGCTGCTGGAATTTGGAATACTTACTAGATAGTCAAGGTAGTCATGGTAACCATTCTTTAGGTGATAAGTAGAAATTGAGTTTGGGTCGCAAGGAGAACATCATATTAAAAGATAAGATTATCCTTAAACATAGAATAGGTCACAGTTTACTCTGGAGAGAACAATTACAAGGAAGTAAAGACAGTGAAAGCCCTGAGAAAGAAAAAACATCAAACTCATGTGACACATAACTTGTAATTGAGGCAATGGTCAAGAGTCCCTATAAAAGGGGGACATGCTATAACAATAAATTGAGACACTCCTGCGAAACTCTTTCTGGTGTCTCCACTCTCTTCTTTTTTTTCCTCACCGACTCCGTCCCACCCGAGGGAATCCCTGGACTCTACGGAGGCTGGACCCCTGCACATATGAGTCAGAGAACACTGGTTCAGAGCAGTGATTCTCAAATATGGCCCCTGGACCAGGAGCACAAACAGCCCCTGGAAAGTTGTTAAAAATGCACGTTGTGGGCCGACCGAGTGGCGCGGTGGTTAAGCGCTGACTTTGGAAGCCAGCGGCCCTGGTTCGGGTCCCACATATGAGGGCCAGTGACGCTGCCCTCGGAAAAAAAAAAAAAAAGCACGTTGTTGGGCTCCATTCCCTACCTAGTAAATCAGAAATACTGGGCTGGGCTGTCCAGGTGATCCTGATGCATGCTTAAACTCAAGGATTCCTGGGGCAGAAGAAAGCACAGGCTTTGGAATTAAGAGTCTGGTCCCAGTTCTAACCTCAGTACTTCTACCAATGAGTTCTTAAATCTTAGCTTTAGTATGTGTGAAATGAAGGTGATGCTAGCTATCTCATACATACTTGGGGGAGAGATTCAATGAAATGGGGTGCATAGGTTGCCCAGTAAAAAAAAAAAAAAAAAACTGACAAAAGCTCAGTAAATGCAGTGCCAGCCACCTAGTTTGCTCAGACAGAGGGTACCTCTGGGACATGAGGTTTCAATGCTGAAAGAAGAGAGCCCATTACACAGGCATGGGTTCGTCACCCAATGAGGGCCAGTTTTCTCTGCTCCCATTCCCTTATAACAACACTGTGAGGGATGTAGAGCAAGCAGCATAATCTCCATTTTATAAGTGGAGTCACTAAAGACTTGAAAAGACTTGCCTAAGACCCCTCAAATCTGGTACAACTGGGCTAGGACCTCAGTAAAGGGCTCTTTATTTTAACCTGTGTGTCATACCCCTGAGTAATACTAACACCCATTCTAAACTTTCCGTTAATAATAGCACATTGAATCCACCCAACAACCTATGAGGGAATTATCATCAGTCCTCATCTACATGAGGAAATGAGTATCAGGGCTAGCTTCATGGGTGTGCAACCCATGCAGTCACATGGATCCAGCACTTGGTCACATGCTTTCTTAATAATTTTTGGAAAGAGCTCCACATTTTTAATTGCACTGGGCCCTGCAAATTTTGTAGCTGACCCTATTAAAGGTAGAGTGAGACTTAGTAACTTACACAAGGCTACCTAACTGGGAAATGGCAGGGCCTGGATGATAACCCTGACAAATCACAGCACTTGTCTTAGTCAGTTTGGGCAACTGTAACACAGTATGACAGACTGGGTGGCTTAAACAACAGAAATTTATTTCTCATGGTTCTGGAGGCTAGAAATATGACATCAGAGTTCCAACATGGTCAGGTACTAGTAAGGGCCCTCTTCTAGGCTTAGACTTCTCATTGTATCTTCACATGGCAAAGAGAGCAAGAGAACTTTTGGGGATCTGATTCATAAAGGCACCATCCTCATCACCTAATCACCTAGCAAAGGTTTCATCTCCTAATACCATCACATTGGGGGTTAACATTTCAACATATTGGGAGCGGGAGTGGACACAAAAATATTCAGACCACTGCAGCACCTATGCTAGGAATATGCTCACCTCTTTTCTAATGAAAACAAAATTCCCCAAAATATCATGGTATGGCTGGTGTCCCCATGTTAGTGTCCACATGTGCCCTAATGGTACAGAACTGTGAGACAAAGGCAGAATTAGCAACATCCTGAATCCCCTCACCCCATATCTTCTTTTCCCCAATATGACCAATGATCCCACCCTAGGGTTCTCTCTTCTTCTGGCCTTACCTGTCATAGCCTATAGCATCTGCACAGGTATTTTCACACCTTATCATGGCTATAGTCAATATGTACTTCTCCCCAGTGTTTTCAATTAGTGGAATGAAAAGCTTTATCCTCATTAAAACAACTTCAGGTACATATCAGAAACCCCTTGGGGGTTTTGGAGAGAGGGCAGCAGATTATCCTGCACAGGTGCCATCAACCTTGTGTGAATGATAACCAGCCATAAATCCATAGGCATAAATGAACCACTTTCTTTAATTCTCCTCCAGCTCCTCCTCACTCAATTCATCTGCCATCCCTCTCATGGAAGATATAAGCTCATAGTCATGAAGGTTCAGTTAGGTCTCACTGGCAAGCATGTCAGACAGGAGGGAAGAAGGACAGAGAAACAACTAGATATGAGGTCAGAAGTGTCCCATATGCATGTCTAAGAAAATGTGGCACTCAAATTCCAAGTCAACGGCAAGCCTATAGGAGTTGTTGGCTATTCTAGCATCTCACATTCTAGAGTGACAGCTCATTATAGCTGAGTTCTGTCTGAACCATTTGAGGTTTAGAGAACTATGTTTGAAGAAGACTAAAAGAGAAATTGCATTTGGAGGCAGGAAATTAGTAGTTGATGGATAAGAACTTCAAAAAGAAAGGAAAGAGATTAAGATAAATTTTAGTCAAGTATCTGCACTAGTCTCTGAGAGACAATTGTTTTCTGAGGGGCAAAAATGCTCTGGATGGATAGAGACAAGTCCAAGACTCTCTAGTGAGGAAGGTAATATCTGAGTCAAATGCAAAGTTGATGACAGTTGAGTCAGGATCAAATGGGCTATTTGTGAAGGAAATGTATCTGTTCAGATTTCAGTGTCCAGGGGTGAATGGATAACTAATACTCTCAGGGACAGAGAAGGGAGAAAATAATACTGGATGTCATCAACTTAAAACCCGGAACAATAACTATGTAGATGCCCTATGTAGATGGTCACTTAACACTTTTTAATAATAATTATATATTTCAGAGAAAAGAGTGGAGTGGACAACAGAATCTAGATGTCACGCCAAGTGTCATGCCAGGGTTCAGCTCCCAGCAGATGAACACAGGGTCTGGTGAGGCCAAAAAGGAACAACAACAAAGCCACAGATAGGGGGTTCATACCACTATATTTTTTATGGCAGCAGGTCGAGACATGAGAAGCAAACATCCGCCAATACCCCAACAAGGGACTTCCTGATGTCATAGTCTCACTGGTGGCTGGGCGAGACACAGGAAGTAGGGTCCACACAACCCATGACATCCATTCTTGCTAGCACAGCCGGCAGCAGTTATATGGGAAGCAACAGCAGCTAATGGCCAGCTGGCCACCGCCAATAACCAGCTGGTGGCCATCCAATAACCAAGCCAGCACCCTTCTAAGTGAGGCTGAGAGTCTGAAAACTGCACTCCTGACACTCTGTCCCAATACTAGAGAATGTATTTTTAAAAAACAAATCTGATTGATGATACCCTGGGTGATACCCCAATGCAGCTAGTGCTACATTGCCCAGAGCATTCTCAGCTCCTGGGGAGCTGGCTCCACCTCACAAGCTGTGGAAGCCCTTTATAGGAGAAGAAAGGCACGGCAGCCTAGGGAACTTTCAGTGGTGGGCAGTCAGCCACAACTTGAGTTGCATCCTCTCTTGGGTGCCTCTAGGGGATCTGTGGGCCTGAGGTGAGTGGTGGCTGGCTGTGGAGTTTTCAGGGGATTTCGGGAAGTAGTCACAAACCAGCACTGGTGCGAAAACCGAATCCTCATTAACTTTGTAAAAAACACAGCCCTGTGACTCCCTAGAACCCCACCCCACCCAGCTAGTGCTGCATCACCAGTGTACTCTTAACTCCTGGGAGGCCAACTCCACCCAATAAGCTACAAAAGCCTTTTACAGTAGTTGAAATCCATGGCAGCCTGGGGAACTTCCAGTGGCAAGCAGTCAACCACAACTAGCACTACAGCTTCTCTTGAGCACTCTCAGGGATCTGCAGGGACCTAGACAAGCAATGGCTGGCTACTGTATTCTCAGTGTGATTCACCGAAGTAGGCACAAGCCCATCACTGGTGCAGGAACTAAATCTGCATTAATTTTGTAAAAACCATCAACCATGACTTGTGACTTGCTGGAATGTCGCTCCACCTACCTAGTTGCTGCATTACCAAGGACACTCCAAATCCTGGTAAACCAGCCAGGCCCACGCACCTAAGGAGGCACTTTTAGTGGCTGAACCTTATAGGCAGCCAGCAGGTGGCAACAAACCTAGGGGGGGCACTGGCCCATTTGCTAAGCTGTCCCAAACCTGATACTGGTGGCAGCTGGCCTCAGTTCACAGCAAGACCAACCCCACACACCTCCAGGTCTAGCACGTCAGCAACCAGCCACATATAGCTTTGTGGCTCCTACCAGGTAGCCCTGGGCCAGTCACAGGTTTAAATTGGCCTGCACAGAAGTCCCTCCCAAGAGACACCAGAAACAACACACCCAAAGGCTGACTTCAGATCACACCAGAGCACTACCCGGTTAGTCCCATAAGTGGCACACCCAAAGGGTAGTCTCAACAGGCACAAGAGCCCATTGGGGTGAATCCCCCTCTGAGGGGTCAGCCCCACACAGCAGCTCATACATTGTAGGCATTGCCAGTCCACATAGCCAGTCAACCTGGAAGTCAAACCCACCTTCTCACATGCCAAAAGAAATCAAGTTTCAACTACAATAAGAGAATATACACAACCTATATGAGACATTCCTAGAACACATGTACAGAAGATCAGGGAGACTGCACCACTGGACCACAGAGGACATATAATACATAAGGCCACCCAACAAAGAATGAGAGACATAGGAGATCTACCTATTACATAGAAATAAACACAGAGAGAAACCAGAATGAGAAAACAAAGAAACATATTCTAAATAAAAGAGCTAAAGAAACTTCCAGAAAAAGAACTAAATTAAATGGAGACAACCAACCTACCAGAGACAGAGTTTAAAACACTTGTTATAAGAATGCTTAAGGAGGGGTCGCTGGTTAGCTCAGTTGGTTAGAGTGCAAGTGCTCATAACACCAAGGTTGTCAGTTCGATCCCACATGGGACACTGAGTTGCACCCTCCACAACTAGAATGAAACAGCTACTTGACTTGAAGTTGATGGGTCCTGGAAAAATACTGTTCCCCAATTTAAAAAAAAGGAAGAATGCTCAAGGAACTTAGTGAAAACTTCAACAAGGAGACAGTAAGCATAAAGAAGGACATAGAAACCATAGCAAAGAACCAGTCAGAAATAAAGAATACAGTAAATGAAATGAAGAATACATTAGAAGAAATCAACAGCAGATGAGATGAAGCAGAGGACTGAATCAGTGATTTAGAAGACAGGGTAGGAAAAAACACCTAATCAGAAAGAAAACAACAACAACAACAAAAATGAACGTAGTTTAAAGGATCTTTGGGACAACATCAATCATAACAACATTTGCATCATAGAAGTACCAGAAGGAGAAGAGAGGAAACAAGGGATCAAGAGCATATTTGACTGAAAACTTCCCTAACCTCATGAAGGAAATAGACATACAAGCCCAGGAAGAACAAAGAGTCCCAAAGAAGATGAACACAAACAGGCTCACACCAAGACATACCATAATTAAAATGGCAAAGGTTAAAGACAAAGAAAGAATCCTAAAAACAACAAGAAAAAGACAATTAGTTACAAGTGAGCTCCCATAAGATTATCAGCTGATTTCTCAACAGAAACTTTGCAGGCCAGAAGGAAGTGGCAGGAAATATTCAAAGTGCTGAAAAACAAGGGCCTACAACCAAGACTACTCTTCCTAACAAGGCCATCATTTAAAATTGAAAGCAAGATAAAGAGCTTACCAGACTAGAAAAAGCAAAAGGAATTCATTACCACCAAGCCAGTATTACAAAAAATGTTAAAAAGACTTCTTTGAGAAGGGGGAAAACAAACAAACAAAAGAAGATCAAAATATGAATAATAAAATGCCAATAACTATGTATCTATCAATAATCACTTTAAATGTAAATTGATTAAATTCTCCAATCGAAAGACATAGGGTAGCTGAATGGATAAGAAAACAAGGTGCATGCATATGGTATCTACAAGAGACCCACTTCAGATCAAAGATGCACACAGACTGAAAGTAAAGGGATACAAAAAGATACTTCACACAAATGGAAATGAATAAAAAGCTGGAGTAGCAATACTTACATTGAATAAAATAGACTTTAAAATGAAGACTATAATAAGAGACAAAGAAGGACCTTATGTGATGATAAAGGGATCAATCCAACAAGAGGACATAACCCTGATAAACATCTAGGCACCCAACATAGGAGCTCCTAAATATATAAAACAAATACATAAAGGCAGAGATCAACAGTAACCCAGTCATATCAGAGGACTTTAACACCCCACTGACACCAATGGACAGATCTTCCAGACAGAAAATACACAAGGAAACAGTGGCCTTAAATGGCACATTAAATCAGATGGATTTAATTGATATTTTTAGAGCATTTCACCCCAAAGCAGCAGGATATACATTCTTTTCAAGTGCACATGGAAAATGCTCTAAGAGAGACACATGTTAGGCCACAAAACAAGCCTCAATAAATTTAAAAGTTAAAATCAAATCTAGTGTTTTCTCTAAGCACAATGGTATGAGATAGAAATCAATTATAAGAAGTTAAAAACTGAAAAACACACAAACACTTGGAGGCTAAATAACATGTTACTAAATAATGAATGGGTCAGCAATAAGATCGAGGAATAAATCAAAAGATACCTTGAGACAAATGAAAATGAAAACATAATGACCCAAAATCTATAGGACACAGCAAAAACAGTCCTAAAAGGGAAATTCATAGCAGTAAGGCCTACCTCAAGAAACAAGAAAACTCTGAAATAAACAGTCTCTAACTTTCGCCTAAGGGAACTGAAAAAAGAACAGCAAACAAAGCCCAAAGTGAGTAGAAGGAAGGAAATAAATCTCAGAGCAGAAAGAAAGAAATATAGACTAAAAAATAAAAATAAAAAAGATCAATGAAACCAAGAGCTTTTTTTAAAAAATAGATAAACAAAACTGACAAACTTTTAACCAGGCTCATCAGGAAAAAAAGAGAGAGGACTCAAATAAATAAAATCAGAAATGAAAGAGAAGTGACAACAGACACCACAGAAATACAAACAATTTTAAGGAAATACTACACGCAACTATGTGCCAACAAATTGGACAATCTGGAAGAAATAAATTTCTAGAAGCCTACAATCTTTCAAGGCTAGGTAATGAAATCAAATCACTAATCAACAAGCTCCCAACGAACAAAAGATCTCGACCAGATGGCTTCACAGGTTAATTTTACCAAACATTCAAATAAGCATTAACACCTATTCTCCTCAAACTATTCCAAAACATTTAAGAGGGCAGAAGGCTCCCAAGCTCATTTTACAAGGCCACCATTACCCTGATTCCAAAACCAGATAAAGATATTACCGAAGAGTCTTTATCATAGATTGGGGTAGAGAGAGGACTGCAAAGATGGCTGCTGTGGGAGCGCTCCCTGAGTTCTTCTCTGGAAATATCCACAATTTGAACTTCTGTAACTCTTCAAAGGGACGTCTACTCATCACACAGAGCAAGTAAGACTCTCACTCAACAACAGTTGCTGGAAGGTGCGCAGACCAGACAAGTGGGGAAGAAAGCGGGCAATACCCGCGAGGTGCAGCCCGCACCCGTGGCTGCAGAGGGACCAAATTCCAGAAAACAGATGAAAGCAAAAAAAAAAAAAAAAAAAAAAAAAACAAAAAAAAAACAAAAACAACAGAAAATAAAACCCACCCCCACCCTCCCTCAGAAACCCTGGCCCCTGCCACGCCAGAGTCTTAAACTGACCCTGAAATGGGGCAGTAGGGGCAGACTACAAAGGAGTTCCTTACCCGTAGGGGGTTGAGATTTCCGCCCCAGAAGAGGCTACACAGTGAGATACCTACCCCACCCCTACCTTTCCTGCAAGGCTTGGGAGGCAGGGCTAGTTCAGCTGCTGAGGCACTAATTAACAGACTCTTAGCAGAGGGCTTTTGGCAGTGAAAAGATCTTTCATTCTCCATATTGGGCTTTCAATGCAAAGGGTGCCCAAAGACACTCATCGAGCCTGCAGGGCACACAGCCTGCCTTGGGACAGGCGAAAGCAGAAACGGCAGTGACTTTGTAAAAACTACCAATCACACGTCACAACCATACTCATGTACGCCAAACCTGCAGTGCCAGGATCACACTAGGCATCAGGTGGCCGTCTTTGTTCACACAAGACCCAGAGGAATATTTGTACAGCAGAGGACAAACACAAGAGAGTTTGGTGGACTTTAGCCTAGCACTGGAGACACAAGAATCATCATATCCACAGGCCAACTTTAGATAAAACCAGAGCATTTTTGGGTTTGACATACAGGAGTCACACCCAAAAGGAAGTTGCTACAGGTGCAAGGGCCAAAGGGTCCAAGCCTCACACAGCAACTCATAAACTGCAGACTCTGCTGATCCTCACAGCTGATCAGCCTGGAAGTCAATACCACCTACTGACAAGCCAAAAGTAATCAAAGCTAAACTCCAACATTTGAAGACACACAACACAAGGATCACCTCAGATATACACGCACAAGAGAATAGGGAGATTGAGTAATTCAAATATAAAGGATACACACCGTATAAGTTTACCCAGAAAAGACTGAGAGACCTAGGGGATCTATCTGTTATATCGAAACAAGCACAAAGAGTAAACCAGAATGGGGAGACAAAGAAATACAACACAAATAAAAGAACAGAAGAAACCTCCTGAATCAGTGGAACTAGAGGAAATAGAGGTAAACAACCTATCGGAGACAGAGTTCAGAACACTGATTATTAGAATGTTCAAGGAAATTAGTGAAAATATAAAGAAGGATAGAGAAATCATGAAAAGCAACCAGCTAGAACTTAAGAATGCAATTACTGAACTACATAACAAATTCGATGGAATGAATAGAAGATTGGACGAAGCAGAAAATCGAATAAGTGACTTAGAAGACAAGACAGCAGAGATCACCCAGGCGGAACAACAAAAGGAAAAAAGAATGAAAAACATTGAAAATAGTTTAAGAGAGCTGAGGGACAACATCAAATGCAATAACCTCTGGATCTTCGGAGTACCAGAAGGAGAAGAGAAGGAGCAAGGGATTGAGAACATATTTCAAGTAATAATATCTGAAAATTTTCCTAACCTGGCAAAGGACATTGAAATACAAGCTCAGGAAGTGCAGAGAGTTCCAACCAGGGTGATCCCAAACAGGCTCACACCAAGACACATCATAGTGAAAATGGCAAGGGTTAAGGACAAAGACAGAATCCTTAAAGCAGCAAGGGAAAGGCAGCAAGTTACTTACAAGGGCACCCCCATAAGATTATCAGCTGACTTTTCTACAGAAACTTTGCAGGCCAGAAGGGAGTGGCAGGAAGTTTGCAAAGTGATGAAAAATAAAGGCCTACAAACCAGATTGCTGTATCCAGCAAGGCTACATTTAAAATTGAAGGAGAGATAAAGAGCTTCCCAGAAAAGAACAAGTTAAGGGAATTCATTACCACCAAGCCAGCTTTGCAGGAAATGTTAAAAGGGCTTCTTTAAGCAGAAGAGAAAAACAACCTAACTGAGGAAGACTAGGAACACAAATAACAAAATGGCAATAAATACACACCTATCAATAATAACGTTACATGTAAATGGAGTAAATGCTCCAATCAAAAGACATAGGGTGGCTGAATGGATAAGAAAGCAAGACCCCGGCATATGCTGTATACAAGAGACACACCTCAGATCAAAAGACAGGCTGAAAGTAAAGGGATGGAGTAAAGTATTTCATGCAAATGGAATGGAGAAAAAAGTTGGAGTAGCGATACTTATATCAGATAAAATGGACTTTAAATTGAAGAATATAATAAAGGACAAAGAAGGACACTTCATACTAATAAAGGGATCGATCCAACAAGGGGACATAACCCTAGTAAACATCTATGCAACTAACATACGAGCTCCTAAATATATAAAACAGATATTATCAGACATAAAAATGGAGATCAACAGTAACACTATCATAGTAGGGGACTTCAACACCCCACTGTCACCAATGGACAGATCCTCCAGACAGAAAATCAATGCGGAAACAGTGACCTTAAATGACACTTTAGACCAGCTGGATTTAACAGATATTTTCAGAGCATTTCACCCCAAAGCTAGAGAATATACATTCTTCTCAAGCACACATGGAACATTTTCTAAGATAGACCACATGTTAGGCCACAAAACAAGTCTGAATAAATTTAAGAAGATTGAAATCATTTCAAGTGTCTTCTCTGACCCCAATGCTATGAAACTAGAAATCAATTATAAGAAGAACCCCGGAAAGCTGTCAAATAAGTGGAGACTGAATAAAATGCTTCTAAATAGTGAGTGAGTCACAAATGAGATCAAGGAGGAAATCAGAAGATACCTCGAGACAAACGAAAATGAAAACACCACGACCCAAAATCTCTGGGATGCTGCGAAAGCAGTCCTCAGAGGGAAGTTTATAGCAGTGCAGGCCTACCTAAAGAAGGAAGAAAAATCTCAAATCAACAGGTTATCCTTACACCTAAGGGAACTGGAAAAAGAACAGCAAAAGAGGCCCAAGGGGAGTACAAAATAGGAGATAATAAAGACCAGAGCGGAAATAAACAATATAGAGAACAGAAAAACAGTTCAAAAGATCACTGAAACCAAGAGCTGGTTTCTTGAGAAAATAAACAAAATTGACAAACCTCTAGTCAGACTCATCAAAAAAAGAAAAGAGAGAGGACTCAAATTAGCAAAATCAGGAATGAAAGAGGGGAAATGACTACAGACATCACAGAAATACAAAAAATTCCAAGAAATTACTATGAGCAACTATATGCCAACAAATTTGACAATCTGGAAGAAATGGATAATTTTCTAGAAGCATACAACCTTCCATAGCTAATGCAAGAAGAAACAGAAAATCTAAATACTCTGATTACTACAAAGGAAACTGAATCAGTAATTGACAAGCTCCCAAAAAACAAAAGCCCTGGACAAGACGGCTTCACAAGTGAATTTTATCAAACATTCAAAAAAGAACTATCATCTATTGTTCTCAAACTATTCCAAAAAATCCAGAAGTAGGGAAGGCTCCCAAACTCTTTTTATGAAGCCACTATCACCCTGATTCCAAAACCAGATAAAGACAGCACAAAAAAAGGAAAACTACAGGCCAATCTCCCTGATGAATATAGATACAAAAATTCTCAATAAAATATTAGCAACAGAATTCACCAATATATTAAGAAGATCATACATCATGATCAAGTGGGATTCATCCCTAGTGCGCAAGGCTGGTTCAACATCTGTGAATCAATTAATGTGATACACCACATCAACAAAATGAAGGATAAAGATCACATGGTCATTTCAATAGATGCAGAAAAAGCATTTGACAAAATCCAACAGCCATTTATGTTAAAAACCCTTAGCAAAGTGGGAATACAGGGATCATATATCAACATAATAAAAGCCATATATGATAAACCTACAGCTAACATCATACTCAATGGGGAAAAGCTAAAACCATTCCCCTTAAGATCAGGAACAAGAGAAGGCTGTCCACTTTCTCCTCTTTTATTCAACATAGTGCTGGGAGTTCTAGCCACAGCAATCAGACAACAAAAAGAAATAAAAGGCATCCAAATTGGCAAGGAAGAAGTAAAATTGTCATTATATGCAGATGACATGATACTGTATATAGAGAACGCCAAAGACTCCATCAAAAAACTATTGGAACTGATAGACGAATTCAGTAAAGTAGCAGGATATAAAATCAATGTTCAGAAATCAGTGGCATTTGCATATACCAATAATAAACTAACGGAAAGAGAAATTAAGAAAACTGTCCCATTTACAATTGCGTCAAAAACTATAAAATACCTAGGAATAAATTTAACCAAAGAAGTGAAAGATCTGTACTCAGAAAATTATAAGACACTGAAGAAAGAAATCATAGAAGATACAAATAAATGGAAACACCTACCATGCTCATGGATAGGAAGAATTAATATAGTTAAAATGTCCATACTGCCTAAAGCAATATATAGATTCAATGCAATTCCTATCAAACTACCAAGGGCATTTTTCACAGAAATAGAAAATATAATCCTAAAATTTATATGGAACCATTAAAGACCCCAAATAGCCTTGGCAATCCTGAGAAATAAGAAAAAAGTCAGGGGGATCACGCTACCAGACATTAAAACCTACTACAAGGCTACAGTAATCAAGACAGTTTGGTATTGGCATAAAAACAGGCACATCGATCAGTGGAACAGAACAGAGAGCCCAGAAATAAAACCAGGCATTTATGGACAGTTAATCTATGACAAGGGAAGCAAGAATTTACACTGGAGTAAAGATAGTCTATTGAATAAATGGTGCTGGGAAAATTGGACTGACACATGCAAAAAAATGAAACTGGACCACCTCCTTACACCATATACAAGAATAAATTCAAAATGGATTAAAGACTTAAATGTAAGACCTGAAACAATAAAACTCCTAAAAGAAAATATAGGGAGTACATTTGCAGACATTACCCAGAGCAATGTTTTTACTGATACATCCCTATGGGCAAGAGAAGTAAAAGGAAAAATGAACATATGGGATTATATCAGACTTAAAAGTTTTTTCACAACAAAGGAAACCATTAATAAAACAAAAAGGAAGCCTACTGAATGGGAGAATATATTTGCCAACAATATATCTGATAAGGGGTTAATATCCAAAATTTATAAAACACTCATGAAACTCAACACCAAAAAAACAAACAACCCAATTAAAAAATGGGCAGAAGATATGAAGAGACATTTCTCTAAAGAGGACATACAGATGGCCAACAGGCATATGAAAAAATGTTCAGCCTCACCGGTCATTAGGGAAATGCAAATAAAAACCACGATGAGATACCACCTCACTCCAGTCAGAATGGCTATCATCAATAAATCAACAAACAACAAGGTCTGGTGGGGCTGTGGGGAAAAGGGGACCCTGCTGCACTGTTGGTAGGATTGCAGATTGGTGCAGCCACTATGGAAGTCAGTATGGAGGTATCTCAAAGAACTGGAAATAGAGCTACCGTTTGACTCAGCAATTCCACTCCTAGGTATTTATCCTGAAAAAACCAAGACACTGATTCAAAAAAAGTTATGCACCCCTATGTTCATAGCAGCACAATTTACAATAGCTAAGACTTGGAAATAACCAAAATGCCCATCAGTAGATGACTGGATTAAGAAACTGTGGTATATTTACACAATGGAGTATTACTCCACTATAAAGAAGAATGAAATCGTACCATTTGCAATGATATGGATGGACCTAGAGACTATTATGTTAAGTGAAGTAAGTCTGTCAGAGAAAGACAAATACCATATGATCTCACTCATATGTGGAATCTGAAAAACTGTATGAATGAGCAAAGTAAACAGAAACTGTCTCATAGATATAGAGGAAAAATCAGGGTTGCTAATTGGGAGGGGGATGGGGATGAGGGAGAAGGGGAAGGGATTAGACAGTAAAAATAGGCAACTACAATATTGCCACTGGGATATGAAAAACAGTTTGGGAAATATAATTAATAATGTTGTAAATATTTTGTGGGGTGTCAGATGGTCATAGGTCTTGTTAGGGAGACCATTTTATGGATGGAGTAGAAGTTTGATCACTGCACTGTATAACTGAAGCAGAGGTTGTGTACCTACTGTAATTGAATATATATAGATAGTCACGGGATGTGGATTATACTGTGGAAGAGAGTCAGAGGAAGAGTAATAGATATATATGATATGGGGTGGGGGAGTGGGGTGGCGAATTGGTGGTGGGGAGTTATCACTTTGAGGGGTAAAATGTATAACTATTGCACTGTGTTGTACACCTGAAACTAATCAAAAAAAAAAAAAAAGACATTACCAAAAGAACAAAAAAAAAAAAAAAAAAACTACAGGCCAATATCCCTAATAAATATAGATGCAAAAATCCTCAACAAAACATTAGCAAACTGAACTCAACAATACATTAAAAAGATCATATACCATGATAAAGCAAGATTCATTCCTGGTATACAAGTTTGTTTCAATATCCACAAATCAATTAACATGATACACCGTATAAACAAAATGAAAAATACAAGGCTTCCTGCACTCCTCTTATGGTCTGGTAGGAGACACTATTCACTGTGTCCACAGATCTTTGAGTGTAGCAGAGTAGCTCTAGACCTTCCTGTCCTGGCACCCAAATATGCAAAACCCTGTTGAGTGAGGCTGGAAGAGCAGAAAGCCGGATCCCTGTGACATAGGGCAACTCAGCTGACAAAGGGCTGCCGAGTTCTTCTCCATGGGTCAATTCCAGAGCTACTTCCTCCTCAGCGTGTGATTTTGAGCCAATTACTTAAGTTTTTATTTCTTTATCTGTAACATGGGGATGATGACAATTGTTCTAGAACCTTCCTCTTTGGATTGTGCTGATAGGTTTTTTTCAACAAGAGGAAGAAAAGCCCTGCATCACTGTGGGGTTTCCACACAGCCAAGAGACAATGGGATAAATTTAGGATAAAAGTAAAAAACTGAAGGTAATCAAAACAACCCACTGCAGACACAAACAGTGCCACTAACAGTCAGAAATTTTTTTCCCTAAGGTGAACTACTCATTTAGAATTAACAAAGCAGTTGCAGTCATAACTGAGGCAGAGGACTCAAGGCTGCAATGCCTTGACACAGTGCTTTGTTTCCATAGTGCCACGCTCTGCCTCTGCTCTGGATTCATGAATCCACTATTTGCTTCTTTTTAACTTGCATTAATTTTGTCATTTCTTTCCTTTAATTCAACTAACACCTATGGGTTAATAATGCTGATCAGGGAGACACGATTTTTCTCAAAATATGGACTAAATTATGTTTCCAACCATCTTGGCTTTGCCAGGAGTCTTAACTGCCCAAACTGCTCTTTTTGGGGCAGGAATTTTGCATACAAAGCAACGTAGGATCCTGCGGTAGTGGGAGAAAGTAAGTGTTCTCATTGAACATCTTTTCCATCACACAACCATCTGTCAGCACAAGCTGGTGGTGTAGGTGACATGTACTTGGGTAGGAGCAGCTCGTTTAGTTGTCATGTTCCCCTGGCGAGGCTCAAAGGGCAGTACCAAATGAACATTTTGAGCCAATATCGCGATGGTATCACCTAGAATCACCAAATTTTGTAACAGGTTTGGAGAATTTACATCACTCAAGGATGACTACAGCTAAAGAATGGCTTTCTTTAATGATGAAAGACAAAAAAAAATTTTGATGTTAGAAAAATCTTCCTCACACACTCTTATAGAGTGGAAAACTGCAAATGTTTCAGATTTATGGAAAAAATACCAAATGGAGGCAGGTCCTGTTTATTTCCACTTTCCAGCTCCTCAAACAAGAGGATGTCAGTGTCAGAAAAAAAGAGAGAAAGTATAAGACAACACTTCAATCATATATTCAATCAACCCTGTTGGTTTGGAATACAAATGTTAGGAAGAGAATCCTGTGAGGTTGGGTCAGTGAATGCCTGAAATAAATCACCCAGATGAGTTTATTCCTTAACTGGTTAGCTTTTTTTTTTTTTATTTTAAAAAAAAAATTATTATTTTTTTAATTGTGGTAAAATATACAGAATATAAAATTTAGCACCTTAACCATTTTTAAGTATGCAGTTCAGTGGCATTAAGTACATTCACACTTTGTGCAATGATCACCACTATCCAGCTCTAGAACTCTTTTCATCTTGCAAAACTGAAACTGTTTACCCATTAAATACTAACTCCTCATCACACCACCCCTATCCATCCATGCCTGCAAGTCCCTGGTAACTGCCATTCTACTCTCTGTCTCTCTGAATTTGACCACTCTTAGTATCCCGTGTGAGTGGAATCATACAGTATTTGTCTTTTTGTTTTGTTTTTTTAATTTTTTTTTCTGTTTTGTTTTTGAGGGCAGTGTTACTGGCCCTCATATGTGGGACCGAACCAGGGCTGCTGGCTTCCCAAGCCAGCGCTTAACCACTGCGCCACTCGGCCGGCCCCAGTATTTGTCTTTTTGTGACTGGGGTTTATTTCACTTAACATAACGTCTTCAAGGTTCATCCATGTTTTACCATGCATTAGAATTTTCTTCCTTTTGAAGGCTGACTAATATTCCATTGTTTATATTAATACATACCATATTTTGTTTATCCATTCCTCCACTGATGGACACTTGAGTTGCTTCCACCTTTTGGCCTTTGTGAATAAAACTTCTGTGAACCTGGGTGTACAAATATCTCTCCAAGATTCTGCTTTCATCTCTTTTGTATATAAACCTAGAAGTGTCTTCCCTAATTTCTTAATCTTTTATAATGGCTGGAATATTAAAAACACACAATGATCTTTAGTGAAATGTGAAGTGTATTCAAATTCTGCACGTGTGTGTTCATATGATAGGTAGGTAGATAGATAGATAGATAGATAGATAGATAGATAGATAGATAGATAGATGATAGAACATATGTTCAATTAACTGCTCCTTATCAAGTTGCCTAAAATTCAGTGAAAAAGAATCCTTTTCCTTTCAAACATTTGCCTCTTTCCACAGCATGAACATTTTCAATTAAATCACCCAGGGAAGTTAAAACTATAAAATCAATAGTGTATTCACTCTCTACATGGATGTCTTCTGCAATTTTTAATTGTGGAACAAATACAAAACATGTAACATAAAGCAGTTTTAAGTGTTTTCACATTGCTGTACAACAATAAACTTTTCATTTGCAAAACAGAACCTGTATCATCAATTCCCCATTCCCCCTCCCCCCAGTCCTTGGCATCCACCATCCTACTTTCTGTTTCTATGAATTTGACTACTTTAGATACCTCATATAAACAGTATGATTTTCAAAATTAAAACATTAAACAGAATCTATAAGCAATAAAGAAAATTATTTATTAACCATCAACCACTGTGTATACATATACAAAGTGCTTTGGCAATTTTTTTACAAACCTCTCACTTGTTAGTTAGTGATTTAAGAATGTTAACTTCAGGGCCGGCCGAGTGGCATGGTGGTTAAGCGCTGGCCTGGGAAGCCAGCGGCCCCGGTTCGGTCCCACACGTGAGGGTCAGTGATACTGCCCTCAAAAAAAAAAAAAAAAAAAAAAAAAAAAAAAATGTTAACTTCCTCTGAAGGAAAACTATTCAATTTTAGTCAAATATTTGATGAGCAGTTAAAGTATCTACTTCAATCAACAAAGGGAAAGTTATTTTGAGAAACATCTGCTATCATTTCAGCTTTCTTTCATGATTGATATGCCTTGGCCAGATTTGGCCTCACTTTCTGTGGACCATATGTGTGAGGAGGCCTATCCAGTTTATAGGGCCTGGAACACTATGGTTAGATTTCTCTTCATTTGTTTAAGATTTCTTTAGGGTCCTTGCAAAAAAGTGGTCAGCAAGGAAAATCATGACATTGTTCTGGCCTTGTTTACTTTCCCTACCCTGGACCACAGTGCATGACTTTTCCCAGTGTTAGCTCTTCTTCCAGCAGCCCTCCTGTCTCACAGGGTTCCATCCTCCTTCCCACAAGCCCTGCTTTCCCTCCCCTTTTTCCTATATCCTCAAGAACCAGTTGCCTTAGCAGAACATCTCTCCCCGCTTTTATTTCTTTTTGTTATTACATGACAAATACATAAAATGGAAAAGGGACATTAAATGTCTTTGCAAAATGGTCTTCCTTTTCCCTTTCCATTCTCTCTTTTCCTTCCTGCTCCCTCCCTATCACATCCACCAGGCAGCTTATACTAGCCTCACTGGCTTCCAGGGATTCCTGCTTACCAACAAATCAGTCAATTGCATGCTATCGATATCTATTGAAGGTCTGCCAACAGCATCTTGGGCCCAGAAATTCAAAAAGAGGAAACTTAGAACAGATCTAGTTATGTCACCAGGTGAGATTGTGACCATCAATCCTTCCTCTTGGGTTGAGTTATAGTTCATGAGAGGAGCTCCAGCCAGGACTTGAGGAGGTCAGCATCAGGTCTAAGATGTGACTATACCTCCCTTACAAACTAACAAGTTAGTCTAATCCTATTTCATGGATGCTGGCAGGAGATGTGAGCCTCCTGGATCAGAAATGAATGACTGATTATTCACAACACAGCAAGCAGCATGAGCATCAGTATATTTGAATCATTTCCTCTTGCCCTCAAGTTCCACAAAAGTGACCCAATGGGCCCAGATTGATAGTACATATGAGTAGGTCTGTGTCACAACCACAGAACACTGAGGTTGGGGAATCCACTGCTTTTATAACAAACAGTAAGCAAATCTGCTCTTTAGGAGATGGAGGATGAGGAGATGTTACATCCTTTCTCAAGGGCAGCAGCTGCAAGAACAACTCTGAAAATGGCTTGGGGCAAAGAGCACTAAGCCTTGGTATACCCTCCCAAAATTTCCTCCCAGGTCTGGCCCTGCCATTAACTGGTGGTGTGACTCTCATCAAGTCACAAAATCTTTCTGACTCCTAATTTTCCTTATCAATAAAATGGCATTAGTAATATGTACCCCATTTTTCTCAGAGCCACAGTATCCATGTTGGAGGTGGGAGTTAGTAGAATTTTGAGGAAGCAAGGAAAGGACTGGCTTCCTGTTTGGGAATTTCCCCTGGCAAACGTCAGGGCTATGTGGAATCCATGTCACTCTGAGTTTCCTTCATGCCATGCAAAAAGAGTAATATTTTGCAAATAGCTTTGACACCCAAGTTCCACAAGGTCAGGTTCAGCCTGTGCTTGTGCTGAAAGCCCAAGTTCTCATCAGCTTTCTTCATTCTCTGTGGAGAAAGCTCACCTGGAGCCTGATACTGAATATCAAGTGCTGCAGAAACCTCCCTCTTCCACTCTGTCTTTTTACCCAAGTCTCCAGTACAGCTTATTTATCCTACACAATCCTACCTCAGAAATCAGTTCTCTACTATATCGCCACATGTCCTAAAGCATCAAAAGGAAACTGAATCTATGCCGATGTGGATGAGTGAACTGTAGACTACACAGTATGATCACAGAAGACAGACTCATCTGAAAATTTTTACCTACTTTCACCCATTTAAAAAGGCATTCAAACTTACAAACTCAACCTAAGATATTTGCAGTCTAAAGTTAATAAAAAGTAATTCATTTTCTTCAAAAGTTTTAACAAAACTGTGAAAGGGGTACATGAAAATATAAATCTGACTTCACTGGTCAATAACCCATGAAATACACAAGTTTCCTATAGGATCTTGATAAAAAGATCTAAAGGTGGAAATTTTAGGATTATTTGAGAGAAACACTAAGAGAAGACTTTCAGATTGTCAAGAATCATAATTTCAAAGCAGGCAACTGAGTTTTAAGCTGTGCTTATGATATTGGTGCACAGATATATCACTTCAAAGCCAGCTTGAGAGAGAGAGAGAAAGAGAGAGAGAGAGAGAGAGAGAGAGAGAGAGAGAGAGAGAGAGAGAGAGAGAGAGACTTCCTAATTATACACTGAGGATGCCAATTGATCTGCCCAGGCTACTGACCAAAACTTTGTCTTAATAAACACTTTGTCTACAACCTTATGTATATTAACACACTAAAACTTGTATGTCCTCATTCTGACTCTATGTGGTAGGTGAAGTAGATATAATTATTCCCATTTTAAAGATGGCCAAATTGATACACCTAGAGGTGAAATGACTTGCTCAAGACTAGACATTGAGCAAGAGGCAAAGCTGTAATCAGACCCAGGTCTCCTACCTTATTGTCAAGTTCCATTACACATCTGTCTCTGAATCATTCATATTTTTGTAGGAAATGCCTGGATAATCTGTTCAAAGAAGAAAAGGAAAAATAATTCTGTTACTTTTTTAAAAGTCCAGGCTGATGGATATATGTAAGTAGGAAAAAAAATATGCACACATATCCATAAACATTTGAGGCAACTTAAAAAATTAACCACAATATACAACAGAAAAATAAGTAATAAAATCAGATTCAAAATTAGTTGAAAGGAGCAAATAAATGGATGCCACCAATCACCAGGATGTAATAGATACTGCCATTGGGGGCAAAATTCAGTCCTGAAACTCATGTGGCAGTATGAGATATACTTGTCACTATTGGATCAATATATTCATTTGGAGAAACAAACCTTTTCATTCTTTACAGGTCCTTATAAAAAGGACTTTGGGTGACATGATAAAGTCCACTACTGTACTGTGAAATACCCAGGTTTGTTCTTCAAAAAAACATTTCTCTGTCAACTGCCCTCTATAAAAGCTGAAGACACGACATTAACTCTTGATTCATTGTATGATTTCCTGTGGGGAGCTAAGATAATGAGGACCAGGTACATAGCTTTCAGATGATCTAACTTGGAGCTAAGGTATATGCACATGGCCCTGAACCCTGTTTTCTGTCTCTTGACATCTAATTCACATAGACAGGAAGAGTTCTCAGTGTGTAAATATCTGACACCCCATAAACATCCAGCTGAAAAGCTACAGATGTACTAGAGTCAGATACCCAGGAGTTAGGAAACCAGGCAGAAAAGAAAAGGTGAAAATAAAGGGGAAAAAAAACACAAGGCTGTAAATTGAGGATTCTAGATAAGATTATGTTTTTATAATCCATGTGAATTAATGTAGACATTTTCTAATTGCCAATTACATCAGTTTCTTGAGGGTTTTGATTCTTGCATCCATTTCGAGATTTCTACATTAGCAGCACGTTTGACTTTTGTAAATTTGTTGTTATTTTATCTTCCAAAATATCTAACAGTTATTGTCTATTTGAGTTATTCTCTTGTGCTCATTTTCATGCTTCAGCTGCCACCTGCCTATTCACTCTGACACTTCTTCATTGATTAGAAATAAATTTCCTTTTCAATTCCAAACCAGCTGCAATCCAAACCAACAGGTATGGTCTCTGAAAGAATAAATGAGGGAAGAAGATGTGAATTGACTTGTGCTTGAATAAATGTATATTCAGTTTAACAAATATTTACTGAGCTCTGTGTATGCCAGAAACTGTGCTGGGTGTCAAGCTTTCAAAGATGAATAAAGTGTGTTCTACCCCCACAGTAAACTCACGATTTAACAGAGAGGAGTATGTTGCTGATAGACAAGCCTTAACAGGAAATCCAGCCCTTGAGCAAACATACTATTACACTCCACACTATAAGTGCTATGACAGGAATGAATGGAGTACATTGACTGGAGAGGCCATTTTGGTCTGGAGGACAGGTGATTTTTTTCAGAGGGACAGTGATTGCCTACTCAACATCCATTCCACAACCCAGTTTCTTGCTAACAGAACCCTGAATTTTTTTATCCATTTATAAGAGAACAACCCCATATAAGTAAATCCTGACTAGTGTAATCCTTTCATGGTAACCACATTCCTAGTGCCAGGATCAGTTTAGGCATGGAAATGTGCTGAAATTCTGGCCATAGAGATATGAAAGAAAGTAGGCTTGGGGAACTTCTAGGAAAGATTTCCTTGTTCTTAAAAAGAAATGCCCATTTCCTCTGGATCAGATGATAGGAAATGTCAGCCATCTTGTGATTATGAGGTATATTTGACTAAGGACTTTAGGCAGTTGGTTAACTGGTATTTATATGTGTGGATATGTAAATGTACATGTGTGAGCATGGGCACTTATCCATAAAACTGTGAGCTTCTTAAGAACATGAGCTAGATATTACACATTTTTCCCTCCTACAAGATTTAGCATTGTGTCTGACACATAGAAGACACTACCTCAACGTCTTTGAATGAATCAATAAATAGAAATTCTACTTACATTTATTAGAATCATATATTAGTGTATAACATACTATTTTGTTAAAATTTTAACAAACATATATTTCCAGTATATGTAATGTTTTCTGTTTTATAATTTTTCAAAACATAGCCTAAGACTAATCTAGACTTATGCTGTCCAATGGTAGTCCCTGGACACATATGGTTATTTAAATTAATTAAAATTCATTAAAAATTTAGTTCCTTGGTCACATGAGCCATAAGAAGCTAGTAACTATCATATTAGATAGCACAGATACAGAAAATTTCCATTACCAGAAAGTTCTATTGGGCAGCACTTATCTCAAGCATGCACTGTGCATTTTTGAATCTAGCCCAGTACTTGGCATATGACAGGCACTCAATAAATACTTGTTGAATTTATTAACTAGCTAAAGCATTCTATTAATCATTCAAGATATTATTAGAACAGCTAAGATACAATATGATAAGACCTATCCTACAGTGAAAGCAATAAAACTAAATATTTAGCATATGGCAAAGCCAGTGCCCCACTAGTGTATAAGAATGCTGAGATATCTATTGTAGCAACTCCCACAGATTTCTTTACCGCCCAACTCCCTTAAGCATAAGGGTTCATGCAGCCACAAAAATCAAGCCTGAGCTGAGATGATGAACTCAGACTGAGCAGCCATTATGGCCTTCATCAGTTTTGTGGTTCATAATAGATTCCATAATTTGCTTCCATGTACTTGACTCTCCTAAAGGCAGCTGAGCCAATATACTTTTCAGAGCTTATGTCTAGTCTCCATTCTCTTAAATTTCATCAAGAAATTTCACTATGAATTAGAGATCGGAGATTATTCTCCAAGCCCCAATTTATTAAAATGACTTTTCTAGTTCTGGAGCAGCAGATAACATAGGCATGAAGGCCAGATAGTTGGGAAGCCAGCTTAGCCCCTTCTTAGTTTTGCAACCTCAAGCAAGTTGTTTAACTTCTTCTGGCCTGTGTTTTTTTATAAAAAATCCCCTATACAATGGGGATTTTAAAAGTTCTACCTGACAAGATTGTTTCAGAATTTGATGGGTCAGTGTGTCTGAGGCTCTTGGCTCCTCCTTGCACAGGGCGTGCCTTGGATAAACAGCTGGTCAACCAGAGCTGGCACACAGAAGGCACTAGCAAATGTGCTCTCCCCTTTTCCTTTCCTTAGTATAGTCTGCCTGAAGTCCCTAAATATGACCTTCTTTTTGAGGAGTTGTTACTTTTTTTAGATAACTTATAAACTTGAATCCACCAATCAGAAAAAGAAAAATAAACCCTAAGGCTAAAGAGAAATCAGCTCCTGAAAATCAACAGTCTACCCATAGATCAGAAGCCTGGCCCAGAGTAACCCTCCTTGCCTAGTGGCTGTTTGTTGTTGTTGCTCACTCATCTTCACACCTTCCACCCTTATAAAATGACCCACCCTGACACTTAGGATATAATCTTGAATCTAATCAAAAGAAAGTAAAGCTGCTCCCAGCCAGTAATGCTTGGATGATGCTGAAAGACACAAGATCCACATGGTCTGGGGGACTCTGGATCCAGGCTCCAGTAACTGGGGTCTTGCTTCGTCACTTGAGACTGTCTGCCCTGAAGCCCAACAGTCCTTTCTCACCCTCCAGTACTTTTCTGCTGGCCAGTTTCATCTCCCTTTGACCATGGCTGTGCATCCCCCTGCTGATCTGTATCATTTCTGTTCTTTTCTTCCCTCCAGTACTAGCCTCTCTACACAAGATTCCTGAAAATCCTTGCTAAAATAATAATACATGCTCATAAGAATATATGCTTCTAATAGCAATGAATTTAAGAGGGTAAATATTAGAACATGAGTCCCTACTTAAGTCCATTCTTCTAATTTTTCGATGCTAAGAAAGCTTCAGATTTAAAATGAGGGTCTCCATTAATTAAAATGACCAATAATGAGATTCTTTAATCTCCTAATAATACATTTCAATACATATGCTCTCTGGGGTAATATAGGAAACTGAGTGAATTATATTCACTCTTGAGATAGCCACATAGCTATAGAAACAGTACAGTTATGCTTGTCATCCAAGCATAACTTAGCATTCCTTATTTAGCATTCTTGTACGTATTTATAGTAATATGTGCTATAAAATATTGTTTTATTCAGTATATTTAAACATTTTTCTTAGCCCTGAAACTACCTTCTGGCTTCCAGATTGAGCATTATTACAATTTAAGCTTTTCATGATTTTATCAACTTGAAAATACTGCCTTTTTCCACTTTTGTCATTCCACACTAAAAACGTGTTAGCAGTATTATTTGCTCATCCTTGGGTCTTTGCCCATAAAAAAGTTCAAAGTACATCATAAATATTTTACATCATCCTAAATATGTTGTTATGTTTAATATTTTTAAGATGAATCAGCCTTTCTATATATTTTGTTTGTTTGTTTTAGGGATTGTTTCATCATTGACCACATTCTCTCTCCAAGTTTGTGTAGCAAACATTTAACTGTAGTGCATTTGTATAATATGGGGCATGCTTTAAAGAAACAGAAATACCTAATCATTCATGGAAAGTTCTTAGTTCTTCCTTTACATGCTTATCTATTTATGCTTAACTTGATAGAGCCTTAGTATTTCCATGCTTAAGGAGATCTTGCTTTGAGTAATTTCCCAGGACACACCAGTTGCAAATGCTCCTGGAATGTTTCAGAGGTGAGGACAGTGGTGCATTAAATCAGCCACAGGAAAACTTTTTATCATAGCCCAGGCAAGTTATTTTGACTGCTAAGTTTTGGAGTACAACATCAGTTTTCCATAGCTCTTCCTTGAGATTAGGAACAAAAAAAAAAAAAAAATGTATCATGCTTTGCCTTTTATTACTATCACCTCTGTAGGAGTTCTTTGTTTTTCCTGCAGATGTTCCTGTCCCACCTAAGTGAGAAGTCACAGCTCTGCTCCGCTTCCCTAGGCTAAGCACATACATCTTCACATTTTAATAAGAGTGACTGTTTTCCTGCCAATCAAGAAAAGTGTTTCCCCAATAAAATACACAGGAGAAAATATAGACACTAAACTTATGGACCTTGGTCTCAGAGGGATTTTTGTGAACTTGATCCCAAAGGCAAGGGCAGTAAAAGAAAAAACAAAAGAATGGGACTACATCAAACTAAAAAGCATCTGCACAGCAAAAAAAAAACAAAATGGCAATGAACTGAATGGGAGAAGATATTCGCAAATGATACCTCCAGTAAGAGTTAATATCCAAAATATATAAAGAACTCATACAGCTCAACAACAACAAATATTCATTTTAAAAAATGGATAGAGGACTTGAATGGATACTTTTCGAAGGAAGATATACAGATGGCTAACAGATATATGAAAATATGCTAAACATCACTAGTTATAAGGGAAATGTAAATCAAAACCACAATGTGATATCACTTCACACCTGTTAGAATGACTATTATTGATAAGACAAGAAATAACAAGTGCTGGAGAGGGTGTGGAGAAAAGTGAACCTTCACACACTGCTGGTGGGAACGTAAATTGGTACAGCCATGATACAAAACAGTATGAAGTTCCTCAAAAAAAATTAAGAATATAGCTGCCATATGACCCAGCAAACCTTCTTCTTAGTATCTATGCAAAAAATTTGAAAACACTTATTCAAAAGATATCTGTTCCCCTATGTTAACAATAGCGTTATTCACAATAGCCAAGACAAGGAAACAAACTAAGTAAGATAAATGATTGGATAAAGAAGGATGTGATACGTATATATAATCGAATATTACTCAGCCATAAAAAAGATGAAATATGGTATCAGATGGCTACTAGACTTATCAGGGAGATCACTTTGTAAGTTATATAAATGTCTAATCATTATGTTGTACACCTGAATATAATATTGTATGTCAATTATAATTGAAAAATACATTTTAAAAATGTGATATTGCCATTTGCAACATGGATAGATCTTGAGAGTATCATGTTAAGTGAAATAAATCAGACAGAAAAGGACAAGAGCAGTATGATTTCACTTATGTGTGGAATATAAAACAAAAAGCAAGAAATGAACAAACAAAACAAGCAAGCAAAAAACCTCATAGATACAGACAACAAGAATAGTGGTAGTATACCATATATTTGACCCCCTTTACCTGCTTCATCCTCCCCCTACTTTCTTTCCCCTCTTGTAACTACTATTCTGAGGGTGAGCACACAGTGGAGTATACAGCTGTTGTATTATAAAGTTGTACACCTGAAATATTTACATAATGTTAACCTATGTTACCTCCCAATAAATTTAATTGTTTTAAAAAGAACCATACAGTACATATCAAGAAAGAAAGAAAGAAAGAAAGAAAGAAAGAAAGAAAGAAAGAAAGAAAGAAAGAAGAAAAAAGAGAAAGAAGGAAGGAAGGAAAGAAAGAAAGAAAGAAAGAAAGAAGAAAAAAGAGAAAGAAGGAAGGAAAGAAAGAAAGAAAGAAAGAAAGAAAGAAAGAAAGAAAGAAAGAAAGAAAGAAAGAAAGAAAGAAAGAAAGAAAGAAAGTTTTCCAGAGTGGGGGGGGGGGGAAATCGGTAAAAGGTGTCAATTATATGGTGACAAATGAAACTAGACTTTTGGTGGTGAGCACACTTTAATGCATACAAATATCAAATTATAATTGTTTGCACACCTGAGACTTATAAAATGTTATTAATCAATGTTACTTGAAAGAAAGAAAGGGAGAAACAGGGAGAGAAAAAGAGAGAGAGACTCCTGCATTCATCTACAAGTATTTATGGAATACTTCTTATGTCCTAAACACTGCGCTGGATCCTGGTATATGGTTATATTTAGTCAAAGCAAGCTCTAGAATAATACATGAAACAAATGATTATGGTAGCCCATGGATGCAATGACCAAAGAAGAGTCCAAGTGCCACTGCAGGGACACAAAAGAGAGAGCAGCTACTCTCTCTTGATGATTTGGTGAGGGCAGCAGAGAGATGGTGACCTTTGAGAAGGACTTCAAAGACCAATAGTAATTCCCCAGACAGAGAGAAAAGGCATGAAGCATTCCAGACAGAAAATGTTATTCACCCATCCAGAAAAAAATAGATGCAGAAACACAATTCAGTTTCATTTTGGATATGGTAAGTATGAGGTGTCTCCAGGCCCTGGTGGTGGAACCATTTAGCCAGAAATTTGAAATTGGAGTCTAAAGCTCAGGAAAGATGGCCAAACAAGACCCCATGATTGAAGCCATAGTGTGTCTGGTCTCAACCCAAAGTGTGTATGATAGAAGAGAAGAGGAATAAAAAGCCATGGACAGTGGGGCAGACAGGAGAAATGAAGGTAACTCAAGGCAGTAATTATAGAAGCAGGAGTATTTCTCTTTTTCTTCTGAAAAAAAGAACTGTCTAAACAAAAATGGAGAGATGTTGAAGAAGTCTCATCAACAGAGCCAAGAACAAAAATCTCCTCTTCTCACATTACATGCCACCAAGGGCTTGCTACTTCATTGCTTTTCCTGTGGAAGGGAAACATTTACACTTTCCTGCTTTCTGTATCCTGAATTTTATTCTTTATTTTATGTTCACTCTAACTCCCTCAACTGCTTTTTCCTTTACGTTGTAAGATCTTTATAAAATAACTCAAAATAACTTGTGGAATAAGAAAATTTATAAATAAAAATAAAGATCCAAAACATTACTCAACATAGTATCTAAGTTATTTTATTTGCTAAAGAAGAAACCATCAATTTCTAAAGAGTTAGTTTTTCAACGTTTTTAAGTTTTAGTCATTTATTTCCCTACTAACAGCATCCTCTCCAACATAAGTGGCCCAGGGATCCCAGATCATCTGAAAACACAGCAGCCAATACCAAGGCACAAAGCTCTTCTTTCTGAAGTTATTGGCTTCTTCATCCAAGTTCCTGAAAGGCTGTTGAGGAAGATTGTCCAGGTAGTGGGTTACATGAGTTGGAAGTTTACCCAGAGTGATGAGAGAGGGGAGGTCATCAGAGAAAGAAAGTTTTTCTTAACCTGCCATCATAGACAGAAAGTGAAGCCTGGGCTTCCCAAGGATGCAGATGAGGTGGATTAAGGAGTGGTGGTGGTGGTGGTGGGGGTCCTGTCGTGAGGCAGAGCAAGAAGAATGACACAGGGCCCAGGGGTCATTAGAATTAAGTTGGGGGAGAGGGATGGTCTACAGGACACTTGTCCCTTTGGTTCTGTGCTACTCATACAATCCCTTAATGCCCAAATAACTATAGCCCTGCTATCATTTCATCCAAATGAGGGAAACCCCATCTTTCACCAAGTTTCTTCCCAAAGGGCTTCTGGGAATCCCAATGAAAGTTTACAGAGTCCACCAATCTAGGCTTCTGTCATTGGCCAGTTGACTTGTCTCTGGGAGGACCTGCAGACCACCTCCTGCCATATCACAATGCTCTTCCCAAGCTATACCACACTTTCCTTATCCCTCCCCGCAGCATGGATACAAGTTCTACCTCAGTTTTCTTTACTCTAAGATCAGACTGTAACTTCCACAAAAATCTACTGAGGACTTGGGATAATGGAAAGAGTTACAAAACAGAAAAAAAAAAATCTTAAAAGTGAATGCCACATACAACTGCATACAGTGTCCATGGACCCAGGTCCTTCAGACATGTCAGCTTGCCTGAGAAGGACAGTCTATGTGTTGGACTCATCCTTATCAGCTCCCCTTTTTTATTCTTTGATTGTCCCGAAGAGAAAGATTAACTATATGATTTATCTGCCCACCACACCATTTGGAAGTGCTTTTATCATGGTGCCTCTCCCCAGGATCCTGGGCCTCTGCTTCTCCAGAGATCAGCAAGAAGGAAAAGATATACCCTGTCTTGAACCAGCTTTCCAGTCAGTGTAATAACATGCAGAAAGCAATTCTGTCAGTCTATGCAATCAGACTGGTAAGTTCAACAGTTTCTTTTTAAGAATTGGGTCATAAATCCACATTTTTCTTCCCTTAATAAAGCTCCAACAATATCTGATTATTGATGAATCAAAATAACCACTCACCACCCCCTGGACAAAGTCCAAGCTGTTCAGCTGAAGTCCCAAGCCAGGAGCAAAAAGAGCCACTTCCACCAGATCTCCATCCCCTACATTGGGCAAGAAATAGAACGGGGTCAGCCAGGACCTCTCCCAGGATCCAGACCACTGAGTTGCTAGCTGGTGGGGTACTTCACAACACCATGAGCCCTGTCATCACACTTGACATAAGGACAGGGACCCATAAGCAGAGTATTTGGGAACCAAAATAGTCTGGGGTAGGGCAGTAAATGCAACTGGTTCCAGCCCAGATCCAACATGCGTTGCCTTAGTCACAGACAGAAGCTCAATAGAACACTAGGAAAGGATTCTTTGTCTCTGTATGGCTGTAAGGTGATCTCTGATGAACTCTAGGACAAACCAAAAGAAAACTTTGAAGTCTTTTCCCACAAAACAAAAATGTAATTGTGAAGAATAATCCAATTTTCCACCTAGAAAAACAGAAAAGTTGCTGGTAGTTTAAACATAGCAGTCCCAATGTCCTAGATTCCAACCATCAAGGCTTCCATAGCACTGAGTTTCCATTTCAGAGCCTCCACACACTCTGAAGACCCTCAGAGCTCGATCTGTTTGTTGTGGGTTACTGTTGCTCTCTCCTTCACCATCCAAGGAAGGGATATGATCAGTAAAGGGCCTGCACTGACCATGAGCTCATCTGAAACACAGCACCTGTAATGAAGTGGTTCTGAACTAATCCAATGGCTTTGGAATCAGGAAAAAGTGGATTTGGTTCTCTGGGCTCTTGACTGATTTATCACGTGACTTCAGACCTGTGTCTCACCATATCCATTCTACTCTCAGAACCTAAAAATTAAAGGTAGGGGTCGACCGAGTGGCGCGGTGGTTAAGCGCTGGCTTGGGAAGCCAGCAGCCGCAGTTCGGGTCCCATATATGAGGGCCAGTGTCACTGCCCTGAAAAAAAAAAAAAATTAAAGGTAGATCTGAAAGGCGCTCAATATTGAAATATTGAGCTGGGTTGTTTTCACATCCGTTACTCCATCAAAGAAGCCTGTTAGCAAAGTGTACCCTAATGCTCCCACTGCACAGTAATCCATCCATTCACCTCAGCAAATGCATGGTATTGACTTCAAATTATAATTCAGAAGAGCTTGTCTCAATGGTTTCTATTGTGCAGCATCAAAAGCAATTTTAGATCTTGAGCGAAAGACTGCCTTTGTCCTTGTAAATTTCCATCAGTATAACTTACAAGGAACCCACTGACCCCGAAACCAAACTTTCTTCTCTTGTCTGTGGTTTACTATTTGCACCATAAAAACCAAAGTCAGCTGTATGGCAAAGACAATGTGCAGGGGACAAATGGGAGAGGAAATGGGCAATAGTTATCCTGATGAAATGAGAGGTGATTATTCTCAAAGTGATCTTTGCTGTTCTCATATCGTTTCCACAATAAAATCAGACGTGAGAGCTAGGTGGAGATGGGGCTGGGGGGAGCTCATTGCACTTCAGTCAGACAGCTTGAATTACAGCCCTGGCTTCACTTCTGTGGTTTTCTGGATAAATCACTGAACTTCTTGGTGCCCTGATTTCCTCATCTGCAAAATAGGGACAGTGGTACACACTATTGTTTTTGACCCAACAACCTCCATACCTCTTCTCTGATAAGAACATCTGAAATCTATTTTGGGAAATAGCCTTCCTCCACTTCTGGCCCCACTTACCCCTCCCTGCTGATCATATTGGTAAGACTATCAGTCAAAGCAGGGTAGAATGCTGACCCAGGCTGGGCCCCAGACCCTCAAATCCTGACCATAGTGTCCATGGAGGTATTCTATGAGCTAATTCATCTCAGCCTTATTCTTTGGCTGTTCCTTCAATTATGTGAGCACTGTTTATCATCCCAATAAATTCAGTTTTTGCTGAAGCTAGTCAAAATTGGTTCCTGTTGCTTGTCACCAAAGAACTCTAATTATATTGCATTTGATAATTGCCCTGGCTATCTCATGAATTGTTCTGCGACCATGGGTGTAAAAACATTTTACTAAAAGTAAAGTTCTACATGGATTTTGGCATTTTTACTATGTAGATTCAAACTCTCAATGCATGCTGTGCAGCGCAAGTCCTGGATGCTGTGATATTTCCATCACGTTGGTCTAGTGGAATTTGGGATATGTTGTGCCAAGGACTCTCCCCTCAAGATGAGAACAGCATGTAACATGTGCTGCCCCTGCTCACTTGGCACGATGTTTTCCATTTGGACCCAGCACCTGGCCAGATAGGGTCCAAGAAGGCAGGCTGCAGGCATTATGAGCTAGATTTATCCCATGGATTAGTTGGGATAAATTCTCCCTCGCCTCAGAAACCAACTAAATAAACAAGAGGAGAACATAATGTCAGTGTGAGCTTTACAGCCTAAAGGACTAGACTTGGGAAGAATGATGATAGAGCTATCATGACTTTCATTGAGATGCTTTTTTAAATGCTCAGCAGTTTTAATGCTGTTAATTGAGCCTGCAACTTTCTTGTTTGTCCTTTGTGGCTCTTTCTAGCCATGATACAAGTGCCCAGAATGTTTAACTTGTTCTTTTAAAAGAAACAGCTTATGGTGAGAGATCGGGGTGTGCTCAGTCTGCTTAACCAGCTGAGGGAATGCAAAATATCATTTCAAAATGTACATACTTGTCCCAGCAATTTCTGTTGTGCAGCATCAAGAGGAATTTTACATCTTAAGTGAAGGGCTGCCTTGAGTGAACAGAAATTATCATATAAATGAGCTACCCTTGTTTCTTAAATTGTCCCTGCATAGGAGAGGTTTGCAGAAGAGACATTGCACTTCTCAATTTGGTGTTTAGTATGTGCAAGGTACTTTGTATGATACAAAATTCCTCTGTCACAGTTCTTGCTGACCAGCAAAATCTAGGCTGGAGGGAGAGATGAGCGCTGAGCAGAAACAGTTCTAATCAAAGGTATAAAATTGAAAAGTGCCATAAGAGAAGCCAATACAAAGTTTTCTGGAGGTTCCAAAGAGACTACTGGGACAAGTGAGAGGATCTGTGCAGGCATTGTCTCTAAGCAGGGCCTTAAGGGATGGTAGAAATTGGATATGTTGAGATAGTGGGAAGGGGGTGAGGAGTTTCTGCTGAGAGGAAAGCTGTGTACAGGGTGTGGCAGCTAAACACATGAGCTAGAGTTTAGTGGGGTAACTTGGGCGAAACCACGGTTAATGAGTGATAAAAGCCAAGTTCCAAGCCCAGATCTGTGTAATGCTTCCATAAACCAGAGAGAATCCATGGTACTTCATTTTTGAGAGCATGACATGTATGAGGTGTGATCAAACAATACTGTGAATGTTTAAATTTAAAAGAAATATTACAGTAAAAGACACATTGCCATTAGTCCCCCTCAAAATATTCCCTCTACTCTCACTTCAAACACACTTAGCCCATCGTTCTTGCCACTTTCTGAAGCAGCTCTTTGTGAAGAAAAATGAGGGAAAGGAAGTCCTCTTTCATGAGTGTCTTCAGTTGCACTGTCATGGCTGCCTGAATGTCCTGAATAATTTTGATTTTGGGGAAGAGCCAGAAGTTGCCTGGTGCCAGGTCTGGTAAATAAGGTGGGTGAGGACACACCATAATGTTTTTATTTGACAGATATACCAGAAGCAATGTGTGACACGGAGCGTTGTGATGATGGAGGATGATTAACGGCACACTTTACAACACACCTTCTCTCAACCATAGCTCACACCCAGATAACTGCACTGAACAAGTGGAAACTTGTCACACACTGTTACTAAGGTTAAATGCACTGCTTTCCATATTGAAATCTCTGCTTTCCATTGGAAGGCACTCGGCAGTAGCATTCACCACATTTTGTGATCACAACGGAAAGGCTCCATGTCACACATCACTTCTGGCACGGCAATTTCTGTCAAATAAAAACATTTCCATGTGTCCTCATCCACTTTATTCCAGATCTGACACCGTGCGACTTCTGGTTCTTCCTCAAAGTCAAAATGACCATGACAGGTAAACGTTTTGAATCGATTCAGGATGTTGAAGCGGCCACGACAGTGCAACTAAAGACATTCACAAAAGAGAACTTCCAGAACTGCTTCAGAAAGTGACAAGAATGATGTAGATAAATTGTGGTTGAAGTGAGAGGAAGTATTTTGAGGGGGATTAATGGCAATGTATCTTTTACTGTAATAACTTTTTTTATTTAAACATTCACTGTATTTTTAAATCATACCTTGTTCATGCAGTATTGCAAAGTCTACAAAGGACTGAGGCACCTTAGAGATGGTTTCTGACACCCGGAACCCTAGAATCTAGCTGAGGAAGCAGGTCAGATATCTACAGTGTGTGTGGTGTGTGAGGAGCAGGCTCTCCCGCCTGTACCCTCTCCTCTATGTGCACAGGCAAGTTTGTCAGTAGCCTCATCCCCCAGAGTATTCCTGAGTATTCTGAAGGAAACATCCTGCTCAGAAGCCAGACTTTCAGCTGCACCCACCATTTCCTTCCTCTCCTTTCAGGCCCCTCATATCAGTGATCATGACCCTGAAGACTAGGGGAGGGCCACCAACCTTGGCACTGCTAACTGTGCCCATGAGAGCACATAGATGTCCTTGTCCAAAAGCTATCTCCTGACACTAAAAGCCACAAACCCTTAGAGTGCCCAAGGAGTATAGGGATTTGACAGAAATGGGAGAGCCATTGTCACAATATCCTGTGCCCCATGTCTCACAAAATCTTCCCTGAAAAGAGCTTCCTCAGCTTCTGGCCCTAAATGCACCCTCCCTAAAAGAGCCAACCCAACCTAAAGGGCAGATGGGAACAGATATCATGCCTTCCATAACTGTCATCTTTTTTCCTCACTCCTGGCCCCAGCACCAAAATAAAACAAACATCACATTTTCTTTGGCCAAACATGAAAGAACCATGTATATTCTCATAGTGATAAGTATCCAGAAAGGTCACTGCATCATTAACCTGCAAATAGCCACGTTTGGAATACATATATATTAGAAAAATGATATATATGATAGAGATGATATAATATATACGATAGAGATAGATGATAGATGATTAATAGATATAGGTAGATAGATGATCAATAGATTTATAGATAGATACATAAATACATAGATAGATACATAGATAATAGATAATAGATAATAGATAGAGATTGTACATCAAAGAATAACTAAATATATAAGGTAGAATTGACATATGTGAAAAGAATAATGCCCTTTTGATAAGAAACCAATCTTAGTAGAATTTCTTTCAGGGAAAGTGGAATTTAAGCAAGGTCTTAAAAAGGCAAAAGATTTATACGATCTGAAGAGAAACCAGAGTACTAAGCAAGGTCTTAAAGACAGAGAAACAAAGGCTCATTTATGCATGCTTGTATAACTCCCAATACTCCTATGAGAGCACTTTTCCCACAAAATGGTGGAAAATGTCAAATGCTCTATCTTTATTTTGAAAAAAGTTATGGACTGATTTCATCTAGAATTTCTCAGGCAACAATGTGGCATAGGGGAAAAGCCCCAGTGATAAAGCCTAAATGTTGAGTTCAAATATGCCACTTGCTTGCTTTGGTATAATGGGCAACTCACTCAATATCTCTGGTGCTTTAGTTACTTCATCTGCAAAAAGGCAATAATAATAATAATATCTAGTCAGTCTTCCTGGAGGGTGAAAGGATTACAAGAGATCATGAAGGTGAAAGCTCTCTATCAACTGGCAGTCACCTCACAAATGCTAATATTCATTGTCAAACCTTCAACCAACCTACAAACATAAAAATGTCACAAACAGCATCCTCCTTACCCATTTCCAAAAGAAACCAAGACACAGGGCATCCAACTAAGTTACTTCATGTGTTGATACCAGGGAAAACCATGAAGAGTTGGTCATCGCCAGGCCCCTGACCATTAGACTCTGCCCCCATGTCTGCTGGAGCTCCACATGGCAGGAGGCAGCTATCAAGGACCTTCAAAGAACACTAACACATCCTGGGTCTGGGAGACATTGCAGCCAAGTCCCCCAGAGCCAGGTGGTGTTTTATAAAATGAGAATTTCAGATACGAACACCACTACCTTTCAATATGTTCATGATGCCCCTTGCCTGTCTGGCAAAAGGTGGGAGACTTGTGCCACCTACCTCAGTGTGGACACCTTCAGTTTTGGAAGGTGCTTGTTGGATCTCATGATTCTCTAAAATAGTCTGGACTTTGTCCTGAAAGGTACATTGAAGATAACCTAGTTCAGTGCTGTCATTATAGAAATGAGAAAACTTGTGCTAAAGAAATGGTATGATTTATTGAATAGTCACAATCTGTTGGCCTTGGGAATTTCAAAGTAAGCAGTGTATATGGCAACAAAGAAATAAGAATGAGCATGAAATTCTAATTTATGAATTCTTTTGAAAGCACAGATGGGAAAAAAAATTCATCAGTGCTGTTGATCAAGTGCTGCTGCCCATGGCAACGCAATAGTGTCTCTTGACTAATGAGGACTTTGTGGAAAGTTATCCATTTAATCTAACATGCAGGTCATGTTCTGCCTTTAGTCTTCAGGCACAATTCTCTTTTCATTTTGCCACAAGCCCAAATGGCAGGATGTGACTGAAGAAAGATTAAAATACATTTCTTACTCAAGGACAAAGAATTTGTGAGCATCTCAAAGCCCTCTCATTAGCCCCTTCTTTCTACCCTGCCCCTATCATAAGATTATTCCGGTATGTTTAATACACACTGCCCAAGTGCCAACAAAGCCTTGGAACAACTGTCTCAGGAATAACTTCTGATCTTGAATTAATGAAGTGGAAGACAAAGTCCACTGTAGATTAAAGTACAGTAGTGATAGATTCACTCCGTCCTCAGGACTTCTAAAAATAAAGCTCGGGGAGGTGGGGGTGTACAGCACAAAGACTACTGAGGGAGCAGAGGTGGCTCTGGGGCACTGTGTGGCCTCTTTATTAGACAGAGTCCATGACCAGCTGACCAGCTGACAAGTTCACCTGGGAGTCAGCAGCCACATATGAAACCAACTCTTTTGGAGTATTTCAGGAGATAATGAAAAAATTGAACAGCAAAAGGCTCCATGTGCAAAAATAGAGGGTTCAAAGTGTGACATCTGAAGGCCTGACCCTCTCCAATATTTGTGTTTTCCTGTGTTATGAACAATGTTGCCATCCGCATTCTTATAATTAATGGGCTTTTTCAACATTATTATCAGCATTAGACCCATCTCTGCCCCACAAGAGAATAGTGTGTTTCCTTATGCCCACAAAAATAACAAGCTGAAAGATTGAGATCATAAAGAAAAATAAAATTGAATTAAAGTCAATGCATAATGAATAACACCCCTATAATGTGTCATGCATGTATTGTGCTAGGCATTAGGTATACAAAGGTGGTATGAATGCTCTATCGTCTTGAACAAGATCCTTGCCATCTCAGTAACTCAGTTACCTTGTGCAGATAGCCAATGGAAATTATTACTTACCTTGCACAGTTTAAAAGGATGAGAGATGGTGAAAATAAAGAACTTGGCTCTCAAAATCTGGAAGCTGCTAAGATGCAGTCTTGCCCTTATACATCTTAGATTATCATGCTGGCAAAAGTTTCAGAGCCTCTTCCTTCATTTGTCTGGATAAGCGAGCATTGCTCCCTTACAAATGGTCACTTACATATAATTTCAAGTCCATTGAACATCAACCTGGGCCTGACATGGACAAGGTGCTAGGCTACCCACGCCACTGAGGTCACAATCACTATGCTCAAGGAAAGATAAGTATAGCACAAAATAGCTATGATACCAGGTAAGTGTCATTAAAAAAATACAAAATAAAATTGGGAAAGACTTCATTCATGCAAGAAAGAACATTTCAAGTTGACTCAGAAGACCAGAGCTATTTCAGTTGTGCCAGATTTGATTTTTAATTCACTAAATCAGCCACGGTTTCTGAGCACATGGTGTGTTCCCACTAGTGTATTAGAATCATGGATATTCTTTTGTTTGTATGTTTGTTTGTTTCTGTTTTTTTGGTTTATTTTATTTTTTTATTTTTTTACAACAGTGCAATACTTCTACGTTTTACCCCTCAAAGTGACGACCACTCCCCTATTTTGCCATCCCACTCCCCCCTGACTATCTACTACAACTCCCCTGACCCCACTGCCACACTGTATTCCTCATCCCATTAAAAAAAAAAAAAAAAATATATATATATATATATATATATATATATATATATATATATATATATATTCAATCATAGTTAACATTCAATATACAACATCAGCTTCCGGTGTACAGCGCAGTGATAAAGTCTCTACCCCATCCCCGAAGTGGTCCCCCCAACAAGACACACCACCATCTGACACCCCACAAAGCATTCACAACATTATCAATTACATTCACAGAACTAACCCCTAAATCCCTGTGATAACATTGTAGTCACACACCTACGCTGTCCAAAACCTTCCCCCTCTCTCTCATCCCTACCCCCTCCCAGCCAGCAACCATCAGTTTTTCCTTTTTATCTGCTTGATATGATGTCAATCTTCTTAAATTTACTGAGACTTATTTTGTGGCCTAACGTGGTTTATCTTGAAAAATGTCTCATGTACACTTGAGAAGAATGTATATTCTGTTGTTTTGGGGTGAAATGCTCTAAAAATATCGATGAAATCCAGCTGGTCTAAAGTGTCATTTAAGGCCACTCTTTCCGTGTTGATTTTCTGTCTGGAAGATCTGTTCATTGGTGACAACGGGGTGTTGAAATCTCCTACTATGATAGTGTTACTGCTAATCTCTGTCTTTATGTCTGTTAAAATCTGTTTTATATAATTAGGAACTACTATATTGGGTGCAGAGATGTTTATTAGGGTTATAGTGCCCTTCTTTGTCTTTTATTGTGGTCTTCATTTTAAAGTCTATTTTGTCCAAAACAAGTACTGCTACTCCAGCTTTTTTTCTCACTTCCATTTGCCTGAAATATCTTATTCCATCCCTTTACTTTCAGTCTGTGTGTGTCTTTTGCTCTGAGATGAGTCTCTTGGAAACAGCATATACATGGGTCCTATTTTCATATCCACTCAGCCACTCTCTGTCTTTTGATTGGAGCATTTAGCCCATTCACATTTAAAATGATTACTGATAGGTGCATATGTATTGCCATTTTGCTATTTGTATTCCTGGTCTTCCTAGGTTAGCTTGCTTACCCCTTTCTTCTGTTTAAAAAAGCCCTTTCAACATTTCCTACAATGCTGGCTTGGTGGTAATGAATTCCTTAAGCTTATTCTTTTCTGAGAAGCTCTTTATTTCTCCTTCAATTTTAAGTGATAGCCATGCTCAGTAGAGCAATCTTGGTTGTAGGCCTTTATTTTGTGTCACCTTGAATATCTCCTGCCACTCCCTTCTGGCCTGCAGAGTTTCTTTAGAAAAGTCAGCTGTTAGTCTAATAGGAATTCCTTTGTATGTAACCTGCTGTCTTTCTCTTGCTGCTTTTAGGATTCTGTCTTTGTCTTTAACCTTTGCCATTTTAACTATGATGTGTCTTGGTGTGGACCTCTTTGGGTTCAGCTTGTTCGGAACTCCCTGCACTTCCTGGGCTTGTATGTCGATTTCCTTCACCAGGGTAGGGAGGTTTTCAGTCATTATTTCTTCAAATACATTCCCAATCCCATGCTCCTTCTCTTCTTCTGGAATTCCTATGATGGAACTGTTGTTGCACTTCATCTTGTCCCATAGAGCTCTTAAACTACTTTCATTTATTTTTATTCTTTTGTCCTTTTCTTGTTCCAGCTGGGTGATTTCTGCTATTTGTCTTCCACATCACTGATCCGATCCTCTGCTTCATCTAATATACTGGTGATTCCTTCAAGTGTATTCTTCATTTCGGTTATTGTATGTTCTTTAGTTCTAACTGGTTGTTTTTCATGATTTCTCTATCCTGCCTCACTAAGTTTGTTAAACATTCTTATCATCAGTGTTCTAAACTCTGTCTCTGAAAGTTTGGATCCCTCTGTTTCATTTAGTTCCATTTCTAGAGTTTTCTTCTGATCTTTTACTTGAGACATGTTTCTTTGTTTCCTCATTCTGGCTGTCACTCTGGGATTGCTTTGATATATTAGATAGATCACGAGGAAAGCCCCAGCTGGATCACCCAGGTGCACTGCTCACGGCCCAATGCTTTCAGGAAAACTCCCAGTCTCAGCCTGTCTCAATCAGCCGCTCGCAGATCAGGCCGAGCAGCCCAACAACCAATCACCAGCCTGGTAACTCTGCACATGCAATGTGGAGAGTGGGGACCCAAGGCAGCTCGCGCACTCCATCGTCTCAATGAGCAGCCTGTTGGAGCCAGAGAGCGCCCACCAGGCATTTCCCTAGCTACACAGCACAAGCCGTGTGGAGGGTGGGGATCCCAGGCAGCATGCATGCGCATGCACACACACACTCCTGCGCCAATTCCTCCAGACCAATGTGATCCCAACTTGACCATCTGTGGGAGAGCCCAACCCTGACAAAATGGTGCCCTCCTGTACACTACTCATGTGCAAGCTCCACACCGGGAGAACAATGGTCCCAAAATCTCCAGCTCCCATGCCAAAGGCCTTCAGTTCAGTCCATCCCCACAGGCTCCTGGGCCCCGCTCACACAGCTGCTCCCTCCACCAGGAATGGGGTGAGTGCTCACCAGCGAGTGAGTCTGTGTGCTGGCTCCACTTGTTCTCTAGCTGCCCTCAACCTCACTGAACTGAGCAAAGAGAGTTCTCACTAATTTCTACTGCCAGCTATTGTGGAACTCCTCTTCCTGGCAAAGTAACTCTGGGCTGGTGAGCTCGGTGTGAGGCCGGATAGTATCTCCCCTAAGCGGAGAAGACTCCCCACAGCTGAGGTGTCCATCACGGGGTTCACCCTCTCTCGTCTCCGCCCCTCCTACCAGACTCGATGTGGCCTCCTTTTTAAGTTCTTTGTTTAGAGGTTGACTTTAGCTTTTTGGAGAATAGTTTTATGTTTACTTTTGACATACCATTTGTAATGATATTCTTTGACTTCTAAGAGAACATTTTTTTTATTGACTATAAAAGTAAAAGAATATTTGTGGTGTCCAAACCATGATCTGCAAATTCAGCCTGGAAGTATCTGCAAAAAGCAAACTAACAACCCAAAAAACACCATACAGCCTTAGAGAGCATAAAACATAACTTTTAAGAAGACAATTTACTGCTCTGAATAAAGGTATTTTGGAAATCCAAGCAGGCATTACAATGAATTTTTACAAAGTTCGGATTATGGATTTCATATATACTTGGTATGGTTGGAGCAGCAGTGTTACTAGTTACCCAACAGCCATTCTCCCTTTCTTCTGTACTGACAGAACTCTGCTTTTTGGGGGGTAACATTATGTCTCACTAAAAAAAAATGACATTTCTTGTCCTCCTTTGTAGTTGGGTGGAGGATCATTGATATTATTCTGAGCAACCAGAAGTAAATGGAGCTGGTGTATGCTGCTCTGACTTGGTGAGGGTCACTGACTACACCGTGGGGTGCCTTGGGGGCCTGCCCCGCCCACCTAGAGATGTGTTGCCAGAGTAGTGCCTGGCTCCCACCTCCGCAAGCCACAGAGGACTTTTTGCTGCAGCAGGCAGCCCACAGCAAACCGTGAGGATTTTTGGTGGTGAGCACGGTTCCAGAGCACACAGCAGCCAGTTGCGGGAAGCTCACTGTAAGCCTGAGAGGGAGGATGGCGCATGACATGGTGGGCCCTTCCCCCCAACATAGCTGCTGCTGAGTCACCCAGAGACTCTCTATTGCTGAGCAAGTGGTCTGCAGATTAAAGTAGGTGGAGGGTTTTTTTTTCCTCTCTCTTTTTTTTCTTTATTATTATTTTTTTTTTCTTTTCTTTCTCTTTCATCTTTTTGTTCCTTTTCCTTCTTTTCTTTCATCTGTGCTTTTTTTGTCATTGTTTCTCAGACTTGTTTACCTGGATATTGCTTTGGTCATTTTTTTTTGGTCTTATTCTCCTGTTTTTGTGTTTGTGTCTCTTTTATATACATTTTTTTTTAAAGATTATTTTTATTGGGGAATTGGGGGAAGGGAACAGTGTTGGGGAATTGGGGGAGGGGAACAAACAAGTTTCTGTCCTTTTGTTCTTCAGTCTAGTTGTGGAGGACATTGCTTCACTGGCCCATGTTGGTATCATCATTGCGCTCTTCCTGGGTGAGGCAGATCAGTCACCAGAGTCTGGACGGCCACTCACCATGGCTATTGGCAGCTCACACTGGCTGCCAGCTGCTAATGCTGGCTGCCAGTCACTTACTGTAGCTTATGGCAGTCCACTGCAGCAGGGGCAGCAGCCCACACTGTCGCCGGGACTCATGCAGCCCAGCTCCTAGTGGAGCTGTTGTTTACCATCTTAGCTGTAGAGGGCAGTGTCACTGGCCCTCATATGTGGGATCTGAACCGGGGTCACTGACATCCCAAGCTGGCTCTTAACGCCACTCTGCCATCCCTCTTTTATATACTTTTATTTCTCTGGTATGATCATTGCATATCATGTTTCTGTGGGTGTGTATTTGTTTTTTGGTGTTTTTGGGTTCCCTTGCTTTGTTTTTGTTTTATGAAGTGGACATGGACCTAGCACTGGTCCAGAGCTGAGTCTACACTGATTTTATAGAAACCACTGACCACAGCCTTTATGCACCTGTAACATCAACTCACCCACCTACAGCTGCATTGCCAGGGGCAATCGGGGTGCCAGGGTGACTGGCCCCACCGCCACAAATAGTGGAAAAGGTTTTTTACAACAGAAGGTGGTCTGCAGAGCCCTAAGGTCATCTCCATGGTGTTCAGTGACCACAAACCTACAACACAGCCACTAGGGAGCAGGGTTTGTTAATCTGTGAATGCAAGGTGGAAGCCAGCTGTAGTGCCCTTGGATTGCTATACAAGGGCATCACAGGCCAGGTATTGGTGTAAGACCTGAATCAGCATTAATGTCTTAAAAACTACCAATCACATAGCATAACTCACTTGAACTCCATCCTGCCAAGCTAGTACCACATCGCAGAGGCACTTTCAACACCAGGTCAAATAGCCAGACACATGCCCCTAAAGAGCCTCTTTCAACAGGTGGGCCTTACCAGCATCTAACAGGTGGCAACAGGCCTACAGGGCCTGGGCCTTTTCCTAAACTGCCTTAGGAAAAATATTGGGGACAGCAAGCTTCAGTTCACACAGAGACCAACCCCACATGACCCAAGGTCCAGTACAGGCAGCAGCCAACTGTGTACAGCCTTGAGGCACCTACCAGGTAGCTATGGACTGGTAACAGGTAGGCCTGAAACGGCTCTGAGTGGAAGCTCCACCCAAGAGACATCAGAACCAATACACCCAGAGGCCAGTGTTAGACAAAACCAAAGTACTACCTTGTCTAACCTACAAGTGGCACTCTCAAAGGATATTTTCCACAGGCACAAAGAGCCCACAGTGACCAATCCTCCTCTGAGGGGGTCAACCTCCACACAGCATCTCATACACTGTGAACAGACCTAATTCTCCCAGCTAATCAGTCTTGTCAGAGGGTCAATCCCACTCTCTGACAAGCCAAAAGCAATTAAAGAACAACTTCAACAGCAACACCTCTGAAACACATGGGACAGAAGAATACTACAAGACCACCCAGCAAATACTGAGAGATATAGATGATCTATCTAATACATCGAAGCAATCAGAGAGCGACAGCCAGAATGAAGAAACAAAGAAACATGTCCCAAGTAAATAATCAGAAGAAACTTCTAGAAATGGAACTAAATGAAACAGAGGGATCCAACCTTTCAGAGACAGAGTTTAGAACACTGAAGATAAGAATGTTTAACGAACTTAGTGAGGACATAAAGAAGGATAGCGAAATCATAAAAAAACCACCAGTTAGAACTAAAGAATACAATAACTGAAATGAAGAACACACTCAAAGGAATCACCAGTAGAATAGATGAAGCAGAGGATCGGATTAGTAATTTGTAAGACAAAATGGCAGACATCACGCATTGGAACAACAAAAAGAAAAAAGAATAAAAAACAATGAAATTAGACTTTTTTTTTTCTTTTTAAATATCTTTTTGGGGAATTGGGGAAGGGGAATAGTGTTGGGGAATTTAAGAAAGGGACCGGCCAAGTTGTTGCTCTTCAAATTCATGATGGAAGGCGCAAGTCACCATCGGGCTTCCCGTTGGCAGCTGGTGACTTCTAAGCTCAAGGTGCTGTGTTCAAACTTAGTTGCAGGTGGCATAGCCACCATCCCATACAGGAGTCTAACCTGGCAGCCTTGTTGTTAAGAGTGCATGCCCTATCCACTGAGCCATCCAGGCGGCAGCTCAGCTCAAGGTGCCGAGTTCAGTCCTAGTTGCAGCTGGGTGTAGCCAACCATCAAACAGGCAATTTTTTTGTTACATCAGCGGCACCATCCTGTCACCTGTTGGCAGCTCAGCGACAGCTCAGCTCGGGCGCAATATTCACTGGCCTATGTGGGAATCGAACTGGTGGCCCTGTAGCTCAGAGCTCGTGCTCTAAGCCAACTCTTAACCAACTGAGCCACTCGGCCTGCCCCTGAAAATAGTTTAAGAGACCTGTGGGACAACATTCATCACAACAACAATCACACCATAGGAATACCAGAAGGAGAAGAGAAGAAGCAAGGAATTAAGGATGTATTTGAAGTAATAATGACTGAAAACCTCCCTACCCTGTTGAAGGAAATTGACATACAAGCCCAGGAAGTGCAGAGAGTTCCAAATAAGCTGAACCCAAAGAAGTCCACACCAAGACACATCATAGTTAAAATGGCAAAGTTTTAAGACAAAGAGAGTATCCAAAAAGCAGCAAGAGAAAGACAGCAGGTTACATACAAAGGAACTCCTATAAGACTAACAGCTGACTTTCTTCAGAAACTCTGCAGACCAGAAGGGAGTGGCAGGAGATATTCAAAGTGACACAAAATAAAGGTCTACAACCAAGATTGCTTTACCCAGCACGGCTATCACTTAAAATTGTAGGAGAGATAAAGAGCTTCTCAGAAAAGAATAAGCATAAGGAATTCATTACCACCAAGCCAGCACTGCAAGAAATGTTAAAAGGGCTTTTCTAAACAGAAGAAAGGGGAAAACAAGCAAACCCAGGAAGACAAGAAATACAAATAACAAAATGACAATAAATATGCACCTATCAATAATCACTTTAAATGTGAATGGGCTAAATGCTCCAATCAAAAGACAGAATGGCTGAGAGGATAAGAAAACAGGACCCAAGCATATGCTGTCTACAAGAGACTCATCTCAGATCAAAAACACACACAGGCTGAAAATAAAGGGATGAAATAAGATACTTCACACAAATGGAAATGAGAAAAATTCTGGAATAGCAATACTTATTTCAGACAAAATAGACTTTAAAATGAAGACTACAATAAAAGACAAAGAAGGATATTACATAATAATAAAGGGATCAATTCAACAAGAGGACATAACCCTAGTAAACATCTATGCACCCAACATAGGAGCTCCTAAATATATAAAACATTTTATGACGAACATAAATTTGGAGATCAACAGTAACACTATCGTAGTAGGGGACTTCAACATTCCATTGTCACCAGTGGATAGATCCTCTAGACAGAAAATCAACACGGACACAGTGGCCTTAAATGACACTTTAGATCAGCTGGATTTAATCAGTATTTTCAGAGCATTCTACCCCAAAGCAACAGAATATACATTCTTCTCAAGTGTACATGTAACATTTTCCAAGATAGACCATATGTTAGGCCACAAAACAAGTCTCAATCAATTTAAGAACATTGCAATCATATAAAGTGTTTTCTCTGACCACAATGCTATGAAACTAAACATCAATTATTAGAAGAAGTCCAGAAAGCACACAAATACATGGAGGCTGAATAACATGCTGCTAAATAGCGAGTGGGTCAAAAATGAGATTAAGGAAGAAATGAAAAGCTATCTCGACACAAATGAAAATGAAAACACAGCAACCCAAAATCTATGGGGTGCAGTGAAAGGAGTCCTAAGAGGGTAATTCATAGCAATGCAGGCCTATCTAAAGAAACAAGAAAAATCTCAAATCAACAGACTATCTTTACACCTAAGGGAAACTGGAAAGAACAGCAAAACAAGCCCAAAGGGAGTACAAGGAAGGAAATAATAAAGACCAGAGTAGAAATAAATGAAATAGAAACCAAAAAGCATTTCAAAAGATAAATAAAACCAAGAGTTTGTTTTTTGAAAAGATAAATAAAATCAACAAACCCTTAGCCAGACGCACGAAGAAAAAGAGACAAAGGACCCAAATTAATAAAATCAGAAGTGAAAGAGGAGAAGTGACAACAGATACCACAGAAATACTGAAAATTTTAAGAAAATACTATGAGCAACTCTATGGTAACAAATTCGACAATCTGGAAGAAATAGATAAATTTCTAGAAGCATACAATCTACCAAGTCTGAACCAAGAAGAAGCAGAAACTCTGAAGAGGCTGATTACTACCAAAGACATTGAATCAGTAATCAACAGCTTCCAACAAACAATAGTCCTGGACCAGATGGCTTCACAGGTGAATTTTACAAAACATCAAAAAAAAAAAAAAAAAAAATTAACACGTATTCTCCTCAAAGTATTCCAAAAAATACTAAATGCGGGCAGCCTCCCAAGCACATTTTATGGACCACTATTACTTTGATCCCAAAATCAGGCAAAGATAATACAAAAAAAAAACTCTACAGGCTGATATCCCTAATGAACATGGATGTAAAAATTCTTAACCAAATACTAGCAAACCAAATTCAGCATCACATTAAAAAGGTCATACACCACAAACAAGTGGGATTCATTCCTGGTGTGCAAGGTTGATTCAATATCCGCAAATCAATTAATGTAATACATCATATTAACAAAATGAAAAAGAAATATTTTATGACCATATCAATAGATGCAGAAAAAGCATTTGACAAAATTGAGCAGCCATTTATGATAAAAACCCTTACCAAAGTGGGAATAATGGGATCATATCCCAGCATTATTATGGCCATATATGACACAGCAAACCGCGTACTCAATGGGGAAAGGCTGAAAGTTTTCCCCTTAAAATCAGGAAAAAGACAAGGCTGCCCACTTTCACCACTTCTATTCAACATAGGTCTGGAAGTTCTAGCCACAGCAATCAGAAAAGAAAATGCAATAAAAGGCATCCAAACTGGAAAGGAGGAAGTAAAATTGTCATTATATGTAGATGACATCATATTATATTCAGAGAATCCCAAAGACTCTACCAAAAAACTGTTAGAACTGATACATGAATTTAGTAAGGTAGCAGGATACAAAATTAATATTCAGAAATCTGTTGCATTTGTATACACCAATAAAACACTATCAGAAGAAGAAACCAGGAAATAAATACCCTTTACAATTGCCTCAAAAACAATAAAATACCTAGAAATAAATTTAACCAAAGAAATAGAAGACCTGTACTCAGAACTATATGACACTGAAGAGAAAAATCAAAGACGATACAAATAAATGGAAATACATACCATGTTCATGGATAGGAAGAATTCATATAGTTAAAATGTCAATACTACCTAAGGCATTATATAGATTCAATGCAATTCCAATCAAACGACCAAGGACATTTTTCTCAGAAATAGAACATACAATCCTAAAATTTATATGGAACCATAAAAAACTCTGAATAGTCACGGCAATCTGGAGAAATAGAATAAAGTGACAGGTATCATGCTACCTGACATGAAATCATACTACAAGGCTATAATAATCAAAACAGTATGGTACTAGCATAAAACAGACACATAGATCAATGAAACAGAATAGAGAGTCCAGAAAAAAAACCATACATATATGGTCATTTAATCTATGACATTGGAAGCAAGAATTTACATTGGAGTAAAGATAGTGTATCTAATAAATTGTGCTGGGAGAATTGGACTGACACGTGCAAGAAAATGAAAATGGATCACCTACTTACATCATATATGAGAACAAACTCAAAATGGATTAAAGACTTAAATGTAAGACGTGAAACCATAAAACTCCTAGAAGAAAACATAGAGAGTAAATTTTTAGACATTACCCTCAGTAATATTTTTTACTGATATATCCCCAAGGGCAAGGGAAATAAAAGAAAAAATAAACATATGGGATTATATCAAACTTAAAAGTTTCTTTTACAGCAAAGGAAATCATCAATAAAACAAAAAGGCAGCCTACTGAATGGGAGAAGATATTTGCCAACAATATATCTGATTAGGGGTTAATATCCATAATTTATAAAACATTCATGCAACTCAACACCAAAAAAACAAACAAGCCAATTAAAAAATAGGCAGAGGATATGAAGAGACATTTCTCTAAAGAGAACATACAGATGGCTAACAGACACATGAAAAAAATGTTCAACCTCCCTAATTATCAGAGAAATGCAAATAAAAACTGCAATGAGATAGCAACTCACTCCGGTCAGAATGGCTATCATCAATAAATCAATGAACAACAAGTGCTAGCAAGGTTGTGAAGAAAAGGGAATCCTGGTGCACTGTTGGTGCGACTGCAGATGGGTGCAGCCATTATGAAAATTAGTATGGAGTTATCTCAAAACACTGGAAATGGAACTGCCATATGAACCAGCAATTCCACTCTTGGGTATTTACCCATAGAAACCCAAGTCGCTAATTCGAAAAACTATATGCCTCCTTATGTTTATCGCAGTGCTATTTACCATAGCCATGACTTGGAAAAATCTGAAATGCCCATCAGTAGAAGACTGGATGAAGAAACTGTGGTACATTTATACAATGGAATATTACTCAGCTATATAGAATGAAATCTTACCATTTGCAATGATATGGATGGACCTAGAGAACATTATGTTAAGTGAAATATGTCAGTCTGAGAAAGACAAATACCATATGATCTCACTTATATGTGGAATCTAAAAAACTGAATGAATGAACAAAGTAAACAGAAATAGTCTCAGAGATATAGAGCAAAAACTGATGGTTGCTAGTTGGGAGAGGTATGGGGATGAGGGATAAGGGGAAGGGATTAGACAACATAAATAGGTAACTACAATATTGCCACAGGGATATGAAACACAGTTCAGGGAATATAATTAATAATGTTGTAAATCTTTTGTTGGATGTCAGATGGTTACATATCTTGTTAGGGAGACCACTTCATGGATGTTGTAGAGGCTTGATCACTGCACTGTACACCTGAAGCTGATGTTGTATAATATTGTAGGTCAACTATAATTGAATATATATATATATATATATATATATATATATATATATATATATATATGTATATATAAGGATGTGGAGTATAATGTGAGGAGTGGAGTCAATGGAATTATAATAGATATGTATGATACTAGAGGCAGGGGGAGTTGGGTGGCGGATTGGGGGAGGGTTGTTGTCACTGTGAGGGGTAAAGAGTATAACTAGTGCACTGTATTGTACACCTGAAACTAATTTAAAAAATAAAATAAAATAAATATGCAAAAAAAAGGAAAAGAAGAAGAAGTAAATGGAACTTAGAACAAAGGTTGCCAAGGTGGAGCCATTCATGTCAAGGTAGCTAAAATGCAGTTGGGAGCCCATAAAGAAGTTTGTCTTACACATGTTCTACCCAACATATTTTTCCATGCCTGGACCTTATCTCTTCATAACCATGCCTGGACCTTATCTCTTCCTTATCATGGCAAATCACATGATCTTTGGTGTGATTTGCCATGATACTTTGCATTTGGTACTTTACTTTGAAAGGAGCTAATCTATTTTGCCAACTAGCCTTCTTCATTTGCATATTAAAACTAACCAATCCCAATAACCTAACCATAATTGTTCACTTACATGGAAGGACAAGATTGAGGATTGCACATATCACCTGAGGCTTTATAAAGCTTGCCCTTTTTTTTGTTGTTCTTTTGGAGTACACTTTAGGTTGCTACCTGAACCTATATCTCCCAGTTGCAACTTTTGTATTCAAATAAGTGCTTTTTATTTCTTTTTCAGCTCGGTCGTCTTTCTTGCTTTACAGAACACTGCTGGAAATTTCTGGGATCTTTTACTCTCTTATTTTGGCTTCTACTATTTTTTCCTTGTGTTATTTTCCTTCCCCACCCCTCCACCCCCAGATTGAAATGTGAATTTTGTTGGCTTTAACTCTAGTATACATCTTGATACCATGAAGGAAAGACCAAGAGAATCACAGAACTGTCAATCTTGATACATTTGAGCTGCTGAAATAATGCCAATTGCCCTTCTCCTGGATTTCACGTGACAAGAGAAAAAAAACAAACAACACAACCCTAAGTATAAGTGAATTGTGGTTAAATTTTCTGCATTTCTAATTTACATATGACATTTCCCCCTATAAACGTAGTTATGCTTCTATTTTCTTATTAAAACATTTCAGCTGCCATGTGCCCATATTTGTAGGAAGTCAATGTCTTCCTCATCAGGTCTCTTCTCCTGTCACCCTTTAACACACTTCACAATTGATTGAAAGGTACCCATTCTGTTTCCAAAACCAGGCAGAGAGAGAGAACGGGAAAACTTGATTGCCCACCAGCAGAGTCTATTGCTCACCACATGATGTTGTTTAAAAGTGTTCTTGAATAGTATGATACTTCATAGCCTTTACTTCTAAAAAATTTATTTGAAAATGTCATTATTTCACCTACGTTCTTAAAGGATATTTTTTCTAGGTATACAGTTCTAAGTTTGCAGTCATTTTCTTTCAGGCATTTTCTTTCAGTCCATTGTCTTTGGCTACCAATCTTTTTGTAAGAAGTCAGCTATCAGTTTATTTATTGGTCCTGTAAAGGAATTTGTCTCTTTTCTTCAGGCTTCTTTAAAGTATTCTTGTTGTCTTTGGTTTTAGCAGTTTTACAATGAAGCATTGAAGTGGGGGTCTGTTTGTTTGTCAATTCTGTTTAGAGTTTGAAAGATTTCTTACATTTTTGAGTTCATGTTTTCCATCAGTTTTAGAAAATTTTCCTTCATTATCTCTTTTTTTATTATTCTTTTATTGTGAAATAAACATTTTTAAAAAAATTAGCTTCAGGTGTACAACACAGTGCATAAGTTATACTTTCTACCCTTCAAAGTGACAACCCCGCTCCCCCAATTCGCCAACCCACTCTGCCCCCCATATCATACATATCTATTACAATTCCTTTGACCCTTCCACCGTATAATCCACATCCCGTGACTTTCTATATATTCAATTACAGTTGGCATACAATATTATACAACATCAATTTCAGGTATACAGTGCAGTGATCAAGCCTCCACTCCATCCATGAAGTAGTCTCCCTAACAAGACATGTGACCATCTGAAACCCCACAAAATTTTTACATGTATATTGGTTTATTGATGATAGCCATTCTGACTGGAGTGAGATGGTATCTCATGGTGGTTTTTATTTGCATTTCTCTGATTAGTGAGGTTCGACATTTTTTCATATGCCTGTTGGCCATCTGCATGTCCTCTTTAGAGAAATGCCTCTTCATATACTCTGCCCATTCTTTAATTAGGTTGTTTGTTTTTTTGGTGTTGAGTTTCATGAGTGTTTTACAAATTTCAGATATTAACCCCTAATCAGATATATGATTGGCAAATATCTTCCCCCATTCAGTAGGCTGCCTTTTTGATTTATTGATGATTTCCTTTGCTGTGAAAAAACTTTTAAGTTTGATGTAATCCCATATGTTTATTTTTTCTTTTAATTTCCTTGCCCTTGGGGATATATCAGTAAAAATAGTACTCAGGGTAATGTCTAAAAATTTACTCCCTTTGTTTTCTTCTAGGAGTTTTATGGTTTCAGGTCTTACATTTAAGTCTTGAATCCATTTTTAGTTTGTTCTCAGGTATGGTGTAAGTAGGTGGTCCATTTTCATTTTCTTACACATGTCAGTCCAGTTTTCTCAGCACTATTTATATAAATAGACTGTCTCTACAGAAATGTAAATTCTTGCTTCCATTGTCATGGATTAAATGACTGTATATGGATGGGTTTATTCCTGGGCTCTCTATTCTGTTCCATTGGTCTATGTGTCTGTTTTTATGCCAGTACCATACTGTTTTGATTACTGTAGCCATGTAGTATGTTTCGATGTCAGGTAGTGTGATGCCTCCCACTTTGTTCTTATTTCTTAACATTGTCGTAGCTATTCAGGGTCTTTTGTGGCTCCATATAAATTTTAGGATTTTATGTTCTATTTCTGAGAAAAATGTCCTGGGTACTTTCATTGGAATTGCATTGAATCTATATATTGCTTTAGGTAGTATTGACATTTTAACTATATGAACTCCTCCTATCCATGAATATGGTATGTATTTCCTTTTAATTGTACCTTCTTTGCTTTCTCTCTTCAGTGTCTCGTAATTTTTTGAGTACAGGTCTTTTACATCTTTAGTTTAATTAATTCCTAGATATTTTATTGTTTTTCAAGCAATTCTAAAAGGGATTGATTACCTGATTTCCTCTTCTGATAGTGTTTTATTGGTGTATACAAATGCCACTGATTTCTGAATATTAATTTTGTATCCTGCTACCTTACCAAATTCATTTATCAACTCTAGCAGTGTTTAGGTGGAGTCTTTGGGATTCTCTCTATATAGTATCATGTCATCTGCATATAATGACTGTTTTACTTTTTTCCAATTTGGATGCCTTTTATTTCAGTTTCTTGTCTGATTGCTGTGGCTAGAACTTCCAGAATTATGTTAAATAGAAGTGGTGAAAGTGGGCAGCTTTGTCTTGTTCCTGATCTTAAGAGGAAAGTTTTAGCCTTTTCCCATTGAGTACGATGTTTGCTGTGGGCTTATCATATATGGCCTTTATTATGTTGAGATATGATCCCACTATTCCCACTTTGCTAAGAGTTTTTATCATAAATGGCTGCTGGATTTTGTCAAATGCTTTTTCCGCATCTATTGATATGATCATATGATTTTCATTTTTCATTTTGTTAATGTGAATGTATTACGTTAATTGATTTGTGGATATTGAACCAGCCTTGCATACCAGGAATGAATCCCACTTGATCGTGGTGTATGATCTTTTTAATGAGATGCTGAATTTGGTTTGCTAGTATTTTGTTGAGAATTTTTGCATCTATGTTCATTAGGGATATTGGCCTGTAGTTTTCCTTTTTTGTAATATCTTTGTCTGACTTTGGAATCAAGGTGATAGTGGCTTCATAGAAAGAGTTAGGGAGCTTTCCCTCCTGTATTTTTTGAAATAGTTTGAGGAGAATAGGTATTAATTCTTTTTTGAATGTTTTGTAAAATTCACCTGTGAAGTCATCTAGTCCAGGGCTTTAGTTTGTTGGAAGATTGTTGATTACTGATTCAATTTCTTTGGTAGTAATCAGTCTGTACAGTTTCTGTTTCTTTTTGGTTCAGAGTCGGTAGAGTGTATGTTTCTAGAAATTTATCTATTTCTTCCAGATTGTCAAATTTGTTAGCACATAGTTACTCATAGTATTTTCTTAAAATTTTCTGTATTTCTGTGGTAACTCCTGTCAGTTCTCCTCTTTCATTTCTGATTTTATTAATTTGGGTCCTCTCTCTCTTGTTTTTGGTGAGTCTGGCTAAGGCTTTGTCGATTTTGTTTATCTTTTCAAAAAACCAACTCTTGGTTTCATTGATCTTTTTTATTGTTTTTTTTTTGTTCTCTATTTCATTTATTTCTGCTCTGGTCTTTATTATTTCCTTCCAGATACTCACTTAGGGTTGTGTCTCTGTTCGTTTTCAGTCCCCTTATGTGTATAGATAGTCTGCTGATTTGAGATTTTTCTTCCTTCTTTAGGTAGGCCTGCACTGCTATGAACTTCCCTTTAGGACTGCTTTTGCTGCATCCCAGAGATTTTGCGTTGTGGTGTTTTTTAATTTTTGTTTGTCTCGATGTATCTTTTGATTTCCTCCTTGATCTTATTATTTACCCATTCACTATTTAGTAGCATGTTATTTAGCCTCCATGTATTTGTAAGCTTTCCAGATTTCTTCTTATAATTGATTTCCAGTTTCATAGCATTGTCAGAGAAGACACTTGATATGATTTCAATCTTCTTAAATTTGTTGAGACTTTTTACATTTGATCTATCTTGGAGAATGTTCCATTGCACTTGAGAAGAATGTATATTCTGTAGCTTTGGGGTGAAATGCTGTAAAAATATCAATTGAATCCAGCTGGTCTAAAGTGTAATTTAAGGCCACTGTTTCCCTGTTGATTTTCTGTCTGGAGGATCTATGCATTGGTGACAAAGGGTGTTGAAGTCCCCTACTATAATAGTGTTACTGTTGATCTCTGTCTTTATGTCTGTCAAAATCTGGTTTATATATTTAGGAGTTCCTATATTGGATGCATAGATGCTGACTAGGGTTACGTCCTCTTGTTGAATTGATCCCTTTACTATTATGTAGTGCCCTTCTTTGTCTTTTATTGTAGTCTTCATTTTAAAGTCTATTTTGTCCGAAATAAGTATTGCTACTCCAGTTTTTTTCTCATTTCCGTTTGAAATATCTTATTCCATTGCTTTGTTGTTTGTATTTCTGGTCTTCCTGGGTTAGTTTATTTTCCCCTTTCATCTGTTTAAAAAAGCCCTTTTAACATTTCCTGCAATGCTGGCTTGGTGGTAATGAACTCCTTAAGCTTATTCTTTTCTGAGAAGCTCTTTATCTCTCCTTTAATTTTAAGTGATAGCTGTGCTGGGTAGAGCAATCTTGGTTGTAGGCCTTTATTTTGTGTCACTTTGAATATCTTCTGCCACTCCCTTCTGGCCTGCAGAGTTTCTGTAGAGAAGTCAGCTGTTAGTCTTATGGGAGTGCCTTACCTGCTGTCTTTCTCTTGCTGCTTTTAGGATTCTGTCTTTTTCTTTAAGTTTTGCCATTTTAACTATGATGTGTCTTGGTATGGGCCTGTTTGGATTCAGCCTGTTTGGAACTCTCTGCACTTCCTGGGCTGTATGTCGATTTCCTTCACCAGGGTAGGGAAGTTTTCAGTCATTATTTCTTTAAATACATTCTCAATCTCATGCTTCTTCTTTTCTCCTTCTGGTATTCCTATGATGTGGGGCTGTTGCATTTCATGTTGTCCCGAAGTCTCTTAAACTATTTTTATTCTTTTTTATTCTTTTTTCTTTTTGTTGTTACAACTGGGTGATTTCTGCTATTTTGTCTTCTAATTTGCTGATCTGCTCCTCTGCTTCATCTATTCTACTGGTGATTCCTTCGTGTGTGTTGTTCATTTCAGTTATTGTATTCTTCAGTTCTAACTGGTTGTTTTTATGGTTTCCCTATCCTTCTTTATGTCCTTGCTAAGTTCCTTAAACATTCTTATCATCAGTGTTCTAAACTCTGTCTCTGAAACTTTGGATACCTCTGTTTCATTTAGTTCCATTTCTAGAGTTTTCTTCTGATCTTTTACTTGGGACATGTTTCTTTGTGTTTCTTCATTCTGGCTGTCATTCTGTGAATGCCTCAATGTATTAGATAGATCCCCTAGAAAGAAGAGAGAAAGAAAGAAAAGAGGTGGGGATCTCTCCGTCCTCTTTAATCTGCAGACCACTTGTTCAGCAATAGAAAGTCTCTGGGTGACTCAGCACAAGCTATTGGGTTTAACATGTTATGTGCCGGCTTCCCTCTCAGGCTTGCAGTGAGCTTTCCACAATTAGCTGCTGTGTGCTCTGGAACCGTGCTCACTACCAAAAAAAACACAAAAAACTCTTCACAGGTTGTCCACTGCTGCAAAAAAACCCTCCATGGCTTGCGGAGGTGTGGGCCATGCACCAGAGGCTCAGGGTGCCTCTGGCAACACATCTCTAGATGGGTGGGGCAGGCCCCCAAAGCACCACTTGATGTGGTCAGTGGCCCCCACCAAGTCAGAGCAGCATGCACTCTGCACTAGCAACCAGTACACAGAAACTCGCCAGGAAAACCTTGATCGGATCATGCATGTGCACGGCTCCCGGCCCAACTCTCTCAGAAAAACTCCCAGTCTTAGCCTGTCCCAATCAGCTGCCCGCAGATCAGACTAAGCAGCCGAACAACCAATCCCCTCTGGCAGCTCTGCTCAAACAGTGCAAAGAGCAGGGACCTAAAGTGGCTCGTGCATTACTGAGTCTCAGTGACCAGAACGATGCAGCTGGAGAGCACCCGCCCTGCATTTCCCTGGCTACACAGTACAAGCAGGGTGGAGGTTGGGGACCCAATGCGGCCTGCGCATTCCTACATCTCAGTGAACAGTCTGATGGGCCAGATGGCACCCGCCCAGCATTTCCCTTGCAACGCTGCACAAACAGGGCGGAGGGTGGGAATCCAAGGCTGCATGCGCACATTCGCACACACGCACTCCTGCACCCATTCCACCAGATCAATGGGGTCCTGGATCTGACCCTCTGTGGGAGGGCCCAACCCTGACAAATGGCAGTCTCCTGCACACCGCTTGTGTGCAAGCTCCACACCAGGGGAACAATTGTCCCAAAACCTCCAGCTTCTGCACCAAAGGTCAGTTCAGTCCTTTCCCACAGGCTCCTGGGCCTAGCTCACAGATACTCCCTCCAACAGGAACGGGGTGAGTGCTCACTGGTGAGCGAACCCGTGTGCTGGCCCCCCTGGTTCTCCAGCTGCCCTCAGCCTCACTGAGCCGAACAAAGAGAGTCTTCATTAATTTCTACTGCCCGCTATCATAGAACTCCTCTTCCTGGCAAAGCAACTCTGGGCTAGTGAGCTCAGTGTGGGGCTGGAGGGTCTCTCCCGCAACCGGAGAAGCCTCCCCACAGCTGGGGCATCCCTCACGGGGCTCGCCCTCTCTCGTCTGCACCCCTCCTACCAGACTTGACATGGCCTCTCTTTAGGTCCTTTGTTTAGAAGTTCTGTTCATCTAGTGTTCAGGGGACTTCCGAGGTTAAATGTTGTATAAATTATTTGTAATTTTGATGTGATCCTGGAAGGCAGTTGGGAAAGTGTCCATCTATTCTACCATCTTCTATTTCTCTCCTTTATTGTCTCTTTTAATATAGCTTTTACCCAAATACTTTCTTCTCCCTAATGAGTTTCCAATAATTTGTATGTTAAGCTTCCTTTTCTTTTATCCCCTTTGTAGCTTACCTTCTCTTTTGTGTTTTGCTTCCATTGTCTTTCTGTGCTTTATTCCTGAATATTTTCTTCTTTCTACTATACTGTTTCTCTCTTTAGATAAATCTAATCTGTGTTTAAACCTTTACAGTTCTTAGTTTTGCTGCCTTTTTCAGTCCTAGAATTTCCGTTTTTAAATAGTTTCTAGTTCTCTGAAAAAATTAAAAATATTATCTTTTATCTCCTGGGACACATTAAGGATATCTATTTTATATTTTGTGCCTTATACCTCAATTATCTGGAATTGAAAGGAATAATTTTTTTGTTGTTGGTTTTCTTTCTTTCTAGTGTGCTTGGTTGTTTTAATTTTAATGCTAGATATTGTATATGAGAAAGATTAAATAATTTGAACTCCAGAATGACTTTTATCATCTTACAAAGAAGATATAAAACAATATAACCTTAGTACATTCTGAACAGTTAGAATCACCAGAGAGTTTTAAAAATTGCTGCCGCTTGGACTCCATACTCAAAGATTATGATTCATTTGGTCTGGAATTGCACCTGGACATTAGTAATTTACAAAAACTCGTTGAGTGATTTTAATGAGTTCCAGGATTGAGACCTGCCCTAACGTAAAATATGATATAGTACAAAAAGGGAAAATAACAGCTTAATCATTTAATCATTTAATCATTTAAGAATATAGCTGCAAAATAATATATAAAATTCAACTGTTATAAAAAATACTGACTTTTTTGCAGTAACACTTGAATGATTCCCTCACAGAAAGTTTATGGTAAAATTTATTACATTTCCTGTGGAGAAAACTCATAGGAACATATCAATAGATGTTGAAAATTTAACTGAATATAAACTTTTTAATGGGAGTGGAAAAAAATTACTAAAATGTAATAAACTCTGTTTGGTAGATAATAAAATGCTTACCAGCATTTGGTTTCTGTCTCCTTACAGGCATATATAGCTATACTTCCCAGATCTATTGCAGCTAACTCGTTGGCATCATGTGAGTAGTTTTGGTTAATGAGCTGTGCTACAGCATATGAGAGTGGGCTTGAGAGCACTGCATGCTCTCTTCCACTACTATGGTGATCCAGGATGCTTTGCATTGTGATGGCAGAGCCACAGGATTGAAACAGTCAGCTTTGTGTTACTTCACAGAGAACAGCTTACCTGGAGGTTGTCCAGACCCACAGCTGGCTTTGTGGGAGTGAGAAATAAATGTGTTAAACCACTGAGATTTTGGAGTTATTTGTTTGTTACTATAGCTTAACCTCTCTTGACCAGAGGTTGTTGGAAAACTTTTCATCCAAAGGGCCAGATAGTAAATATTTTAGATAACACAGGTCATATGTTCTGCGTTACAACTACTCTACACTTCCTTTATAGCAAAAAGCAACCATACATAATACATAAGTAAGCAAGCATGGATGTGTTCCAGTAAAACTTTATTTACAAAAATGGATGGCAAATTTAGTCCAGGAGCAGTTTACTGACCTCTGTTTTTGATTAATACTTTTGTCTACTCATATCTCATTACAAATATAATTCTAAGTAATAAAATTCTAAACCATTTCAATTACAAACAGGAAAATGCAGGGTTGTCACTATTGCCACTTAATAACAGTATTTTAAAGGGGTAGTTAATGCAATATGATATAAAATTGAAATAATTTGTGTATATATTTGAACCAAAATATCATTTTGCTGACAACATAATCATATACTAAGAAAATACAAGAAATAGTAATAAAAATTATTAAGATTTATAGGACAATTTGGTAAAAAGACTGTATGAGACATATGATAAAGTAATTCACACACATACACACATGCACATGTACAAACACACACACACCCCTAATAGCAAAATCTTACATAATAATGAAATGGAAAGAATGGGGTGTATTCACAATAGTAGTAAAAATTACACAATGAAATGATTATAACTAAATTTAGCAAGAAAGATATAGTATCTATATGAAGACCAACAGAATCTAAACAAATGGAAAGACACCCCATGATGGAAAGATTTAGTACCATAAGTATGTCAGTTTTTCCAAAATTATATTTAGAAAATAAAATGAGAATAGTTAAAAAAATTTTTTGAAAAATAAAATGGGGCTATATGTGACTTGATTAGCCAAATACTAGAATACATTATAAAATCAGTAAAATAAAAAATATTGGTATTGGGCATAGGAAGGAGGGGGAAGGGAGAAGGAAGTGAACAAACAAACAAACAAACAAAACAAAATAACCCAATAAACAAACACGTTTTCAGGATAAACCACCACCCCACCATATGTGTGACTTCTCCATTTCCCACTGCAATTTGCATTTTTTAAATAGGAATTTTCAGCCCCCTGTGCTTGTCTAATGTCTGCTCTGAACAATTAGAGACCCTGTTACTGTTTTAAAATGCATGCATGTTAAGATGAATCTCCAGGCCGGCCAAGTGGCACGGTGGTTAAGAGCTGGCTTGGGATGCCAGCGGCCCCGGTTCGGATCCCACATATGAGGGCCAGTGACACTGCCCAAAAAAAAAAAAAAAAAAAAAAAAAAAGATGAATCTCCAACCCAAGGAAAATAAAATTTAAAAAGCTTTGTGTACACACACACAAAACAAGTTTTCCTTCATATACCATTGTGTGCTATGTGATTCAATTATGTAACATCGTGTGTGTGTGTGTGTGTGTGTGTGTGTGTGTGTGGTCATAGGTGTGCACGTGTACGCATAAAGGTCTGTATGAAAGAATGATTGCCAAACTGTTAATGGTGTTTATCTCATGATAGTGAACTTACAATGAATTTTTCATTTTTCCTTGTATTTTTAGGTGTTATTAATGTATTGATTTATCTAATCAAAAAAAAATATAGATGGGGCCAGCCGAGTGGCGCATTGGTTAAGAGCAGGTTTTGGGATGCTAGCAGCCCCGGTTCAGATCCCACATATGAGGGCCAGTGACACTGCCCTCCACAGCTAACAACAGCTCCACCTGGAGCTGGGCTGTGCGAGCCCCGGTGATGGTGTAGGCTGCAGCCCCTGCTGCAGTGGGCTGCCACAGGCTACAGTGAGTGGCCGGCAGCCAGTGTGAGCTGCCAATAGCTGCGGTGAGTGACCATCCAGAGGCCAGCGACCGATCTGCCTCATCCGGGAAAAACGCAATGACGATACCAACATGGGCCAGTGAAGCAATGTCCTCTGCAACTAGACTGAAGAACAAAAAGACAGCAACTTGTCTGTGCCCCTTCCCCGATTCCCCAAAGCTGTTTCCCTCCCCCAATTCCCCAATAAAATCTATAAAATATATATAGATATATATATAAATAGATAGATAGATAGATATAGATATAGATAGATATAGATATATAGAGATAGATAGATAGATATAGATATAGATATATAGATATAGATAGATATAAATATGTAGATATAGATAGATATAGATATAGATATAGATAGATATAGATAGATATAGATATAGATAGATACAGATGTTTTAAAATTAAAAACAAAAATTGACAAGAAAATAACAAGATAAGAAATGAAGTGATAAAGATACCACATTTATGTCAGTAGTGCCTTGATCTCCCTTTATATATGAATGGCAGAAATCACTAGTGACTCACTGCGCTGTGATAGAACGAGTGCTAATCATCAATCAATTGAACTGTCTGCCCTTCTGGATTGGGTGATTTTAGTAGTGAAACAAGGCAAGGAATTTCATGGAACTGGAAGAATATGTCCTAGCCTAATGTGCCTAGGAAAGTAGTTAATGCAAGAGACTCTGGTATTTGAGCTCACCAGAACCACAAAATTGCCAATTCTTTGTAAGCCCTGGTAACTCTTTCAGAGGGAAAATTGTTGACCACTCACTCAAGGAAGTCTATTTTAAAATTGTTTTTTATTTTTTAGTTATAGTTGACATACAATATTATATTAGTTTCAAGTGTACAAGACATTTGTATAACATATGAAGCGATACATCTAATAAGTCTAGTACCCATCTGACATCATACATAGTTATTATAATATTATAGACTATATTTCCTATGCTGTACTTTACATCCCTGTGACTATTTTATAACTGGCAATTTATACTTCTTAATCCCTTCCCCTTTTTCACTCATTTCCCTACCCCCTCCCACCTGGCAACCATCAATTTGTTCTCTGTACCTGTGAGTTTGTTTCTGTTTTGTTTGTCCATTTATTTTGTTTTATAGATTCTACATATATGTGAAATCATACAGAATTTGTCTTTGACTAACTTATTTTAGTTAGCATAATACCCTCTAGGTCCTTCCATGTTGTCGCAAATGGCAAGATTCTTTTTTTTATGACTGAGTAATATTCCATTGTATATATGTGCCACTTCTTTATCCATTCATCTACTGATAGACACTTAGGTCGCTTCCATATCTTGGCTATTTTAAATAATGCTGCAATGAACATAGGGGCGCATATGTCTTTTCAAATTAGTATTTTGGATTTCTCTGGATAAATACCCAGAGGTGGAATTGCTGGGTAGTTCTATTTTCATTTTTTTATGGAGGAACCTCCATAATGGTTTCCATAATGGCTGCATCAATATGTAATCCCACCAATAAGGTCCAAAGGTTCCCTTTTCTCCATATCCTCACCAACATTTGTTTGTTGATTTTTTGATGATAGCCATTCTGACAAGTGTGAGGTGATATCTCATTGTGGTTTTAATTTGCATTTCCCTGATGATTAGTGATGTTGAGCATCTTTTCATGTACAGTAAGTCCCCACTTAATGTCATAGATAGATTCTTGGAACTGTGACTTTAAGTGAAATGACATATAACAAAACCAATTTCACCATAAGCTAATTGATGTAAACAAGAGCTTAGTTCCTATGGCATATTTCTGGTTACAAAACATCACTGAACTTCTAAATAAAGACCTCAAACACTTCTAATATTAAACATTGAAATAAATGTGAGCTATACATACATTTTAGAAAGATCAATAAAAACAAGTATAGGGCCGGCTGAGTGGCGTGGTGGTTAAGCGCTGGCTTGGGACGCCAGCGGCCCCAGTTCGGGTCCCACATAGGAGGGCCAGTGACACTGCCCTCAAAAAACAAAAAAAAACAAAACAAGTATAATATTTTTTTCCAACTCACTTATTCCAGTTCAGGGTCAAGGGTGGCTGGACCCCATTTCAGGAGCTTAGGGCGAAAGGTGGGAACCCACCCTGGAAAGGACACTCTTCTATTACAGGGCCATTCACATCTACACTCACTGAGACTGGGACAATGTAGACATGCCAATTCACTTCACATACACGTCTTTGTGATGTGGGAGGAAACCCGAGTCCCCAGAGAAAACCCATACAGATATGGAGAGAATGTATAAACTCCACACAGACAGTGGCCCTGGCCAGGAATCAATTTTTTTTTTTTATCAACATTATAATGAAATGACATCTAATGAAACAACATAATTTGAGGACTTGCTATACCTGTTGGCCGTTTGTATATCGTCTTTGAAAAATGCCTATTTAGTTCCTCTGCCCACTTTTAAGTTGGATTAGTTAATTAATTTATAAATTATTTATTTTTGCTCTTGAGTAGTATGAGTTCTTAGATATTAACCACTTATTATACATATAAACAATATCCAAATTTTTTCTATTATTCCACAGGTTGCCTTTTTATTTTATTTATGGTTTCTTTTACTATGCAGAAGCTTTTTAGTTTGATGTAGTCCCACTCATTTATTTTTGCTTTTGTTGCTCTAGTATTTTAAATGAGAACAAAGAAATCTTTTTAGTTAACAGAGAGATCAAGGAAATTGAGAGTTCAAGCTGCCCTCTATGGCATGGCTTATTAGGCTGAGACAGGTTGCACATATTTAAGAGTTCAAACGTTGTAAATGATGAGAACACAAATAAGAATGCATGCTCTTTCAGCTTTGCTCTGACTGCAGGAGTGCTGTAAGTGAGACTGTGGGGCAGTGCACGTACCTTCTGCCCTGGTGGTTCAGGTCACTGCTGTCACTGGCGAATAATGATGGTAAATGAACTCACTTTTTATTAAGTCTGTGACTGCTCCCCTGATAAAAGTCTGGAATGTATACCCAGATGCTTTTATGAGAAAACTAATTAGGTTGTTTTGTACAAAAGAAGCATATGTTGAAAGTTTATGAAACTTCTGAGGTCCCAAATAAACAGCCTTCCTGGTGTCATTATCATATGCCACCAGTTGTTTCTCATTTTTTCTGGTGGTGTTACTGCTTATTTAAAACCCATCAATAAATTCAAACAATTCATCAGAATCTGTTAAGCTTTGACTGTGTGCTCTAAATGGAGTTTAGAACTTGAAACAACAAAAGCTACATATGGCACAGTCAGTACTTTCAAGGAATTGAAAGTCTGTTTGGGAGAAATGGCAGTTGTGTGAGAAATCAAGCTGTGCAGGGCCACAGTAAGGACAGCAAGGGCTCTGAAAAGGGAGAGATGTTTAAGGGCTGGAGTACCTTTGTAAGGCTTTGTGGAAGCAGTGGGAATGAGCCTGGCCTGAAAGGACATTAAGATTTGGAAAAGTGGAAGGGAGTGGGGAGGGCATTCCAGGGGAGTGTGTGCATAGGGTGGGAAAGGTTGAGGAGGTGGGATGCAGTTTGATGTAAACTGGTGACAATGAGGATCCCAGGTCCATTGAGGGCATATTTGGTGAGTGTGAAAACCCAACTCCTGTCTGTATTGTCAACAGAGGGCAATAACCCCCACCCACTCTGGGAGAATGAGGGAAGAATGTCACAGGACCTCTGAATGCAACAAAAGCCCGAGGCTTTGGGCAGAAGATAACTCCTCACTTCCGAACCTGCTTTCGATGGGGCAGCTGCTCAGCTGGGAGGAGCAAGAGCTGACACCACGGTCTATCTCTCTGTAGTTCTCATGGCAAAGGGGTCAGGCAAAGAGTTCTGGATGATTTAGGGCAAGTGATTGTTTAAATAAAGAAATTTATTACAGTAAAAAACACATGGCCACTAATCCTCCTCAAGATACTCCCCCTTGCTTGGAACAGTTCTGGAAGTCCTCTTTCGTGAGTGTCTTTAGTTATGCTGTCGTGGCTGCCTCGATGTCCTGAATCATTTTGACTGGGGAAGTACCAGAAGTTGCACGGTTCCAGGTCTGGGGAATAAGGTGGATGAGGACACACCATAATGTTTTTAATTTGACAGAAATTTCCATACCAGAATGCTCCTGCCAAGTGCCATCCAATGTAATTTATATTTATGAAACTATATATTACTATATAAAATGTTAAGTGTATTTATATTTATTATTATTGATACAAATTATAAATACATTTATAATGATCCCAAAACTCATGGCTTGTCTCTGTATCCTTTTTCTTATGCACCCTCTACTTGGGAAGAACAATGAATAGGAATTTATCTCCAGGTGGATAGAAAAAAGGAAATTCTCTTCTGTAGTTCACTCTAGTTTTTTATTTCCTGCATTATTCATCTCAGCTCTTTGCTGTATTTTGAAGATGAGGCTGAAGTCACAGGAGTGAAGATGCTTCCGTTAATCCCACTTAGTTAGAGCCGTGCAAGGCCCAGCCAGGTCTTCTCACTTCAAGTCCTTGTCTGCTCCAGGACACCTGGCTGTTAGGAAAGCCTCACAAAATTTAAACAGACCCTCTTCTTCATCACTTCTGGCCCAACCACAGATTCTTGGTCCCTTTTCTTTGACAAGATTCATCTCATGTGTTTGTTCTTAGAGAATTCAGATTCCCCCAATACTGGGTCTAAGCTGGCTGGGCGTGAGCTGAGCCAAGCTGAGGAATATCCTGTGCACTGTTACCACTAGACTCATCCCAGGCTGAAGTGCCTGCTAAGAGCCCACCGGAGTGGCTTTGGGGACACTCCAGCACACCTAAATGCCCGACATGAGCACCATCCAGAACACAGAGCTAGCATCCCCTGCTGTCTTTGCCAATTCTATTTTGTATAAAAAGAGCTCCAACATGAGCATGTTTCCTTTGTTCCTTCTAGAATTATCTAGACCATTAACACCATCATTTTATTGACTTAGTTAATTCCATTCAAGCTCACTTTTCTTATAGCATTATTTCTGCTACTCTTTACATACCACACAAGTTATTAAACACAGTGAGGAAAAATAAACCTGGATTTCATCCCCAGTTTACCATCTTCATAAACAAGGTGACTGCTGTTTGTCTCTGAAGGTTCAAGACTTTTGAACCATGGGAATGCAGACAGATAAATCATTAAGGTCCACTTGGGCTTTTTCTTTGTGTACCAAACCCCGGGATACAAACACAGACCTTTTGTTCTCATCATTACTGTTCCAACCCAGTGCTGCTTCCCTGGTCCTGAGAGTGCATGATGAACTGACATATTGACTCCAGACACAGAGGCATGTGGGCTCTTCCCTTTGGCCAGGAGTGACTTGGCCTCCTCCCATGGCCAGTCTGCTTTCCACTCTTCATGCCCAGGTTCAGCCACCAAAGGGCATTTGGACACTGAGGAGAGACATAAGTGGGCTCCATTCCCTAGGGGACAGGGTCACTTTGAAGTGTGTGGTCTCTGAGTCCACCCCCACCCCCACCCTCCACAATCCCCCACAACACAGACACATAAATATGTTTTTTTTCTGCATGTGATTGAGAATAGTCAAAGGCAAAAGCCCATCACAACTTGAAAGAAATCCCTTCTCTGAATTCTTTTGTCCTTTTAATTGGCAGGAAATAAGTTCTTGTAAAGCAGTTTTGAGATTGCAGGAGCAGATAAAAGGCAAGAGTATGAACTTACCCTTATCGGAGCCCAACTTTCATGTCATACAGAAATAGATTGTCCTTCTGTCACTGCTTTCTTCATTCCTGCACCCAATCCTGCCTGCTTAATCTGCTGAAAGTCTTATTTGCTTGCTTTTGCCCTTAACCAGAAATGTGTAATAATATAAAATGGATTTGGGCCAACCGAGTGGCACATTGACTAAGAGTTGGCTTGGGATGCCAACTCTGAGCAGCAGGGCCCCGGTTCAGATCCCACATGAGGGCCAGTGATGCCCTGTACAGTTAAGATGGTGAACAACAGCTTGACCTGGAGCTGGGCTGCTGTGAGTCACCGGTGAAGGCATAGGCTGCAGGGGCTGGCCAGCAGCGGGCGTGAGCTTTCATGAGCTGCCGTGAGCAGCCGTGAGCGGCAGTCCAATGGCCGCTGAGCGACTGCCTTACCCAGGAAGAGCGCAATGATAATACCAACATGGGCCAATGAAGCGACGTCCTCCACAACTAGACTGAAGAACAAAAGGACAGCAACTTGTCTGTTCCCCTTCCCAGATTCCCCAATAAAATCTTAATTAAATATATATAACTAAATATATATATTATATATATATACATTATATATATATTATATATATAATGTATATAATATATATATATATATATATATTTAATGGATTAGTTTGTGGGTCTCTTTCCATTGCACCTAAACCCAATGTTCAGAGTCTGATGTGCTGGAAATGCAGAACAAATTTCTAAACCATGCAATTAGAGAATTTGGACACCATTGAGTGTCTATTTCTCTTTTAAGGTTCAAAATATCAACAAACATATTGTAGCCAATGACCCTGGGTAGGCTAGTCAAGGAAGTGCAACCCAACTCCACCCTCCCTGGGCAGTCTGGGAAAAAACTTGCTGTCAGAGATTGAGGCATTGGGGACAAAAAGGGGAAATTAATCGAGTTTTCCCAAGTCTGAGCACTCACGAGTTTCTCTGCATTTTTTAAAATGACTTTTAAATGAGAATTTGTGATTTTGTAGCACCCTGAGTTAATTTACAGACCTTTTGAAGCTAGAGAGTGGGTGAGGGTGAGAGAAACATGGGGGGAGGAGTTTTAGCCTCTTTTTTGGAGAGAATAAGGCAAAGCCTACCACCAGGTGCAAAGGGGATGGGTGGGACTCTTTCCCTGGAGGCCTCCCTGCTCATCTCGAGTAGGAGGGTAGCCTCCATTTCAGGTTTCCTGTATTGTCTGTATATCACATTCCCCTACTTTAGTTTGGAAAGTCGACTTCCTACGACTTCCCCTTGAATTCAGTAATCTCTTCTCAAGTGTCCAGGGCACTTTGGTTACCTCAGCTCTTCTGTCAGAAAAACGCACAACAAAATGCTAGAGGCTCCCTAAGTTGTCTTGACAGTGCAGAGGACAGCTTAGGGGAGTGGCCCTCCTCAGACATACAGGCCCTAATGTGGAATTCCTGACATGAGTGAACGTGATAGTTTTGTGTAGGGGTTGAAGGAAGGTTCTGATCTCACAATCATTTCCTCCATTCCCTGTAAATTCCCCACTGAGGGGAGAACGGAGGATGGTTCTTTCATGTCACAATCCCAGCTCTTACTGACCAAATTTGTTTTTGGTGAGGAATAAAAAAATTAGAATACTACTTATTTTGTATTTACAAACTACTAGGTAAGATTCTAAATATTTAATGGAGATAGTAATTCATTAATCTGTGCAACAACCCCACATGGTAGGTATTCTGTTTTTATCTCAATTTAACAAAGGAGGAAACCTGAGGCACAGGATGATTATGTAACTTCACTTAATGATGCAAGCATGGGATAAGACCATTGTTCATTACATCACTTTGTAGTGAGTTTCTGAGCCAGGTTTTTAATAAGCCAGCCATGTCTGGCCTCTCTACATTCACACAGCAACCCCAGCCTGTCTGAGTTTGCTGGGTTACATTTTATAGCCTACAGTTTAGGATGCATTTCAGTTAGCTACTTCATTTCACTTCAGGGTCATGTCTTTTGCTTCAAAATGAAATCTGTTTCCGCGTACTGCAAGGGGCTGCCCTGTGAGGTGACTTGACCCATTTAAACGGAATGTCATTCATTCTAAAGCACTCACGCAGCTCCAGAAAAAGTTAGCCAAGAGGTTACCATAAGATCAGCCTTATTTTATGAATATGTATGCTAAATTAATAGCCCTTGAATTCTTCAAATTTCCTAAGATTTAAAAATAAAAATAAAATAAAAATCTCTGAGGAGAATGGAAAAGGAAGGAAGGAAGGTTATAGATTTGGTGGCAACATCACAAAGTTGTCTCCTGGCAGTTTCTGTTTTCTCTGTGAGAGTGAGAAGGGAACAAGGAGGGTCAGAGATTTGGGGAAGAGAAGAGAAAAATTTTTAAAGATTTTTATTGGGGAATTGGGGTAGGGGAATAGTGTTGGGGAATTGGGGAAGGGGACCGGCCAAGTTGTTGTTCTTCAATCTTCGTTGTGGAGGGCTCCAGTCACCATCTGGCTTCCTGTCAGCAGCTCGTGGCCTCTAATCTCAAGGGGCTGTGTTCAATCTTAGTTGCAGGTGGGCACAGCCACCATCCTATGTGGGAGTCAAACCAGCAGCCTTGTTGTTAAGATTGCATGCACTATCCACTGACCCATCTGGGTGGCAGCTCAGCTCAAGTGCTGAGTTCTTAGTTGTGGGTGGCCGTAGCCCACCATCGAACAGGCAATCTTGTTGTTACACCAGCTGAGCCATCCTGCCACCTGTTGGCAGCTCAGGAACAGCTCAGCTCTGGCGCAGCATTCACTGGCCCATGTGGGAATCGAACTGGCAGCCCTGTTGCTCAGAGCTTGAAGCCAACTCTTAACCAACTGAGCCACTCAGCCAGCCCCAAGAGAAGAGAGATTTTAACATAACTTAAAGGAAGGAATTCCTGCAGCCACAGGATCTCCTCTCCAGGCCTGACTAATAAAAATTAATCAATCAATCCTTTGTCATTCAGCTCTTCAAATTTTCTGGAATAAGCACTAGGCTAATACAGAGGGTGCCAAAAAACTGTATACACATTTTAACAAAAGAAAACTATATTAAAATTGTAATAATATATACCAATAACAAAAGATGAATACAAGTCATGTTTGACTTCTGCAATTACAAGAGATGCTCAAAGTGGTAACCATCAGCGTCCAGACACTTCTGATTATGGTGAACTACTGCTTGAGCAATGTTGACCAAAGTGTCCACTTATATACATTGTTTTGGCACCCCCGGTATATTAGGAGAAATATATAATCAATGACCAAATAAGCACATTAAAAAAAAAAAAGATTTTGTGGGCCGGCTGAGTGGTGCGGTGGTTAAGCGCTGGCTTGGGAAGCCAGCGGTCCCAGTTCGGTCCCACATATGAGGGCCAGTAACACTGCCCTCAAAAAAAAAAGATTTTGAGTTTCTTACTAACAGATGATGCTGAAGGTGCTAAAAGGAAAGCTTAGCAGACTGAAGAACGTTTAGGGTGGTGGCTGGGGTGATGCCTGTGGGGCTGCACTGCCTTATAAGTCATTATTGTTTGCCCAGGATCTTAGAATAGGCTTGGTTCTTAGTAGGACTTCCATAAATATATGTAACTAGAAAGCAAATGATAAAATGAACTAAATGCATCAAGTCTGTAAGGTATCTTAACTAGTATCTGGCCCACAGTGAACTGTGGCCAGGAATCCTGTGTTGCCCAGTTCTCTTGGGTGCCAACTTATTTCCTTCCTCACTTTCCTGATCTCCTCAGGCTGAGAGGAGAGCTCCTGTGGCTGCAATATTTCCTTCCTTTAAGTTATGTTAAAATTTCTACTCTCTTCCCCAAATCTCTGACCCTCCTTGTTCCCTTCTCACTCTTACAGAGAAAACAAAAACTGCCAGGACACAACTTTGTGAAATTCCTGCCACCAAAATCTATAACCTTCTTTTCTTCCTTGCGCATACTCCTCAGACCCTGTTGCCATGGAGAAGGTGAGGCAGCTCACCTGTGCTTGGATCTTCTTCCCTTTCTCCGTCACAGGGACTTCTCTTTGGGATTATTTCTTTCCCACTTCTGCCTTCCGGCCCTTTCTATGGGCTCCTGCTCATCAGCATTCAAACATACTCAGGTCTCATTCCTAAATTTAAAAAAATTTCCCCTGACCTACATCCCCAAATTTCCCTCCAGCATCTACTGGTATGTTCATCAGTGTTTGTCTCCACTTCTCCACTTCTCATCCATCCCCAGATTCCGTTGCCACCAACACAGCTCTCAACAAGGTGACCAAAGATCATCTTGTGGCTATAGAGCCAATGAATCTTAGCAGCATTTGACACTGTTGATCATCTCCTCATTCTTAAAACATTTTGTCAGCTTTTATGACATTTGTTGACTCTCTTCTGGTTTTCCCTTCTTCCTCTCCAGATGACCCCACCAGTCTTATTTGCAAGTGTCTTCCTTAGTTCTCCCTTTATGTTGAGCCTCTTTGGGCTTATGTCTTGGTTTCTCCTCCTTCTCATCCTACATGCTCTGCTGATTGATTGTATCTTCCTGTGGCTTGAACTGTTATCTGTGTTCTCTGACAACTCACATCTAAACATCCAGCCCAGTTTCTCCTAAACACCAGCTATGCACAATCCACCATGAATGTTCATCTCTACCTGGGTGTTTATCTCAAACTCAGCATGTCCAAGGTTGAGCTCTTTATCCTTCATTTTTAACCCACTACTCCTCTCCTATTTCCAAACTCAAGTCAATGGGACCACTCTCCACCCAGTGACCCCATTTCAAGTCTGTAAAGGATCTTAACTAGAATCCTGGTAGTCACCCTTGACTTCTACATCTTTCTTACCTCTTCACCATTCATTCAATCACCATGCCTGTGAATTCTATGCCCCAAGTGTTTCTCAAATCTGTGCATGTCTCCACTTGCCCACTGTGATTCCCACCATCAGCTCTTGCCTGTCACTGTGCCTGCCTGCCTCCTAGGTCACTCTGTCTCGAGTATTGCTATTTTTTCAATCCATTTTCAAAACTGCAGCTAGAGTGGTCTTTAAAAAATGCACATGTTATCAAGTCAGTCCTCTAATTAAAAGGTTCAGTAGATTCTGTGCTTTTAAGAAGTTCAAACTTCTTAATTATGTGAATTTTCATGTCTAGACCCCATGTCCTTCTACTCCTATCTTCTGCCCTTGCTTATCTATGACAGATTTTTTACTTTCTTCTAGAAATAAAATGTGGGACAGTATAAATCTCCCTGTATCCATGGTGATTGTGTAATCACACGTGCAGTGATCACCTCATTTTGTAGTCCTGAGGTTTTTAACAGTGGCAGCCAGGAAATGTCACCTTCCCCTTGGAAAGCCTGTGGTAAGTTCTTTATGTCTGGCAAGCCCTCTGGAGTCTCACCCTGAGGTTTACCAGTTTTCTCATCATCTTCATTTCTTAACTAAGGAAGCAGGAGGGGGAAAAGGTGGTGGATGCTTTAATATTTAAAAGCACCAAACCAACAAAATTTATGTGGACATTGTAATTATTACTATACTGAATTAATGAACTTTATCCTCTCATTTTTTTGGCTGGAAAAACATAAAAATCTTAATGAAAGGAAACAGATGTCGTTGCTTTGAGCATTTCCAAAGGAAACTGCAGTAAAATATGAAACATCACTGTATAAAAGCCTGCTGTGTAACAGAGATGTTCTGATATTGTTTTCATTTGCCAGCTGTGTGTAAATGGAGTTGGTGCCTCTGGCCAACACAGCCCCCACATCAGTGTAATAACAACAACAAAGTAATGGAAATGTTCAGGAAAAAAAGCCCTAACTGTACTTCTAACTGTGCTCAATTTTCTTTTTAACCAAAAGCCATGTAAAAGAAGTGAGTTCAAAGAAGGACTTGTGGGTTGGTAATTAAAAGTGATTTATGAGCTAAGAAGGAAAAAAGAGGATCACCAGGAAGAACAACCTCTGGTGATCAATTTATTATAAGCCCCGGTTAGCAGGCAAGAACCCTGGTTCACCCTGACTGTAAACAAGAAACATGCTTGCTTCAGGCACAGCTGCAGCTCAGGTTTACATTAGAGTGTTCGTGGATAACCTTCCTATCTGCTTTCTGTCCAGGATATCTGACCCTGAGAATGGTGGCCTGGGTGTCCTAGGGCCAGCTCCTTTCTGCCAGGGACTGGAAGAGAAGAATTTATTCCCTCTTCCAAGGCAAGAGGTCACTGGACCTTACCCCTCTTACAAGTTTGCTTTCCTACAAAACATTGGAGCATGTGGAGTTTTGTCCGTGTTTTAAAAGAGCTGTAGGACTTATATTTGTGACTAGCCTCATCCTCTTCAAAAATGTCCTTCCTAATCTTCCCTTTATCTTTCTCTCTTCCTGTAATTGTAATTTAGGGACTGTAATTTAGGGACTGTAATTTAGGGATTGTAAAAAAGGAAGCTTGCATGTCTTAATACTTGTAGTGGGAAAACCCAGAAATAGTGTTGATACATGCTGGTGGTGGAATTCTGTGGGGAGTCCACTCACTGCACAGGTTGGTCTGTGTGGGAGATCACTGATTTGCTTGACTCTCTGCCAGCTTCACCAAGATCAGGAGGCCTGTGAGCTGCAGTGGTGCGGGTCTGGCCCCTCCATTTTCCCTGGCCTTGGTTGTACTCTCAGGGTGAGGGAAGAAGATGGCTTCATTGTCATGTCACCTGAGCAATTTCTTTGATAGATGGCTGCATTCTTTCAGGCTCCCTGGATACCAAGGGGGTTTGAATTAATAATTGACTAAAATTAATAGGGCAGTAATTGTCTAAATGAAATGTGGTTTGGGCTTCATTTCAACTTGACAGTTCTTATTCTCCTGTTAGATTTTGTGTGTGTGTGTGGTATGTTCTGAGGTAACTTTAAAAGGACAAGGATGGGTGTTCCTTAAGTTTGATTTGTGGTTTAGCTGTCTATTTTTAAATAAAAATACCCATCAAACAAAAGGCTTAGCTCTTGGGTCCAGAAAATGAATTGCAGAGGTCTAGGGTGGGGCAGTAGGGTTTATTTAGTAGGAACAGAAGTATAACAGGCTAAAGGTTGCTTGAGAATAAAGTTAATATTTAGTACCAGTATACTGTGCCTGCCAAGGATATGAGCTGCAGCCATGTTAATAAAAGTGTAGCATTTAGAAAGAGAGGAACTATCATCTTGTTTTGGCTTAGTAGGACCACCTGTAGAACATGGGTGGGTTCCATGAGGGCACATCTCTTCAAAGGGGGACATAATTGAATGGGAGCACTCTGAAAGGAGAATAGCCAGGACCCATGGGCATCCCAAACTATGCCACATGGAAAATGGGGGAGGAAGGTGGGATGCATATATGGTGGTAGCAGAGTTGAAAGGCTAATGGATATGAGAAGGGCCACTTGAGTGTGTGGATACCGTTCCCACATGTCTGGGCCAGGACACTGAGGGTGCTGCCTCAGTGTATGGGAACCTCCCACATAGCTTTTCAAGGTAGATTGAGTTTTGGGTGGCAGTGAGAATCCTGTATGGGGATATTGTATAACCACCCTATTTGTAAGCATCAGAAAGAGGGATGAAATAGGTCACTTAAAAGTCTTGTCCAACCATGAGATTTTATGATTTTTGAAATGGATAAATCTATATTTTTAACAGGTTTCAGTGAAATTCAATAAATAGATCAGGAGAAATCATGCTCTTGGATAATTCCAAAGGAGTTGTTTGCAGCAATCCACAGTGGGATCTTGACTCTCCCTATGCCACAGAGACTACTCCCCAATTTGGCTCTTGATGTGCCCTGGTGATCTTTTGATGAGCGTGAGGCCTGCCCACCAAGGAACCTGCATTTGCTAGTGCCTTCTTCAACACATCCAATTCATTCTCGAAGAGGCGTTTACTGTCTGAGAGCAGATGATCAATTATTCATAACATTTGTTGGACGTCAAAAAAATTGGTAGGAAATATATAACCAGAATTCAGTACATTTCTCTCCTTTCCCTTTACCATCTAAAGCCAGAGACAGGGACTCACAAATCATCGTCTGAATTGACAAATAAATTGGGAAAATAGTGTGCCAGCACTTCCTTTCTGGCTGACACCATGGAGAGAAATCCAAACAGTTTTCAAGAAATCTATCAAACAGGATAGAATTAAAAACCCAGTCAGTCCAAGGTTCTGACCTGGGGCCAGAACTCAGGCTCTTTTAACACTGTAGACAAATGTTCCTGCTTTGGCTTCTTGCAGAGACACTGAGGTTCAGTGTTGGTTGTTCAGGGAAATCTCTGAAAGCAATGTCAATGCTTTCTTAAGGCTACATGGAAAAGAAGGGGCAGGATGAAAATTACCTTGGGAATAACTATTTATCTCCTCTGCTGGTAGACAGCAATGCATGGTGGGAGGAAATATCAGACCAAATCAGATAACTGGTCCTCACACTGACCCATTGCTTATCCTCCTGTTAAAGATACAGACACCCCTCCTAGGATGGACTTTATTGTGTACAGTGCTGTGGCTTCTGGCAGTTGTTGGGATGCCTACGAGATACCTGGTCCTACTTCTGTTCTGTGAAAGCAACAGTGCTGATTTGTTAGCTGCCTTTTTTGATTATTCACAATACCATATGATCAGTCAGACTCCCAGAAAGGCTCTGCTGACTTCAGTCAGCTTGGCCAAGTCATCAACACATGGACCACATCCATCTGAAGACTCTCTCTGTGGAGTCTTCTTGAGGCTGACATTTCAGGCCAGGTTTTCCAGCTGGGTCACAGGCCTTGCATTAGGCCAGGCATTGAGTGAGACCACAGAAGTGGGAATGCAAGCCCCAGAGTGGGATCCAAACCATAGCCTTGTGACATGAGAATGAAGCACAAGGGCTATGGGCCTTGTGTGTGTGCTGTGTGTGCGTGTGTGCGTGTGTGTGTGTGTGTGTGTTGACGTGGATTGAACAAGGCAGGGAGAGTGAATAAGGCAGAGATAAATGATGAAGAAGAACTTGGAGAAACACTGTACTGGATTTATTCTGACAGTGTGTGGGCCTATAAATGTAATGTTATAAATCACTTTCTTAGAGAGGCATTTACTTCCTGAGCTTTGCACAACTTCATAAACCTGGCATGTGAATGAGACCAGAACCTAGAAATCCAAGAAGGGAAAATGATGGTTTGTACAAATGTGGTTTGAAACCACAACTGGTGATTTGTCAGCATAAGGGGCTCCTAGGACTTCAGGGAGCAGGAACTGCTCAGGCACTCACTTCCAGTACTTCCAAGATGGAATTTTAAAGAGCAGAATTTTATACTATGTTTTATGGTAGACATATGGCCTTAAAATCTGGGCTAAAAAGGAAATTAGGGCCAGCCGAGTGGCGTGTTGGTTAAGAGCTGGCTTGGGACGCCAGCAGCCCCGGTTCGGACCCCACATTAGGGCCAGTGACACTGCCCTCTACAGCTAAGATGGTGAACAACAGCTCCACCTGGAGCTGGGCTGCTGTGAGTCTCCGGGATGGCATAGCTGCAGCCCCTGCTGCAGTGGGCTGCCATAGGCTACAGTGAGTGGCCGCCAGCCAATGTGAGCAGCTGGCAGCCGGTGTGAGCTGACAAGAGCTGCTATGCGCGACCGTCCAGAGTCCGGCGACCAATCTGCCTCACCTGAGAAGAGCACAATGATGATACCAACATGGGCCAGTGAAGTAATGTCCTCCACAACTAGAATGAAGAACAAAAAGGACTGCAACTTGTCTGTTCCCCTTCCCCGGTTCCCCATCCCCAATTACACAATAAAATCTTTTTTTTTTTAAAGGATATTAAAGGGAATTTTGGATCTGGGGATGAGCCCAGAATTGGAGCATCAATAGGAGGTCTTTGTTCAGGTGATCCTTTTCCAAAATGGTGTGCCCACATGACCAGCACAGACATGGTTCACTCGTTCTGATACTGTCTATAAAGATATCCACGGTTCTGACTTCCAGTAAAATGGTGGAATAGACAGACGCTGTGCCATCTGCCTCCCAGGATCACACCAAAATTACAAATAATTTATACAACATTCAACCCCGGAAGTCCCTGGAACACTAGATGAACAGAATCTCTAAATGAAGAACTTAAAGAGGAGGCCACATCAAGTCTGGTAAAAGGGGTGGAGACGAGAGAGAGTTCTAACCCCATGACAGACACCTCAGCTGTGGGGAGGCTTCTCTGGTTTAGGGAAGAGACTCTCCGGCCCCACACCGAGCTCACCAGCCCAGAGTTACTTTGCCAGGAAGAGGAGTTCCACAATCGCTGGCAGTAGAAATTAGTGAGGACACTCTTTGCTCAATTCAGTGAGATTGAGGGCAGCTAGAGAACCAGTGGGGCCAGCACACAGACTCACTCGCTGGTGAGCACTCACCCCGTTCCTGGTGGAGAGAGCAGCTGTATGAGCAGGGACCAGGAGCCTGTGGGGATGGACTGAACTGAAGAAGGCCTTTGGCATGGGAGCTGGAGGTTTTGGGACCATTGTTCTCCGGATGTGGAGCTTGCACATGAGTAGTGTACAGGAGGGCACCATTTTGTCAGGGTTGGGCTCTCCCACAGATGGTCAGGTCTGGGACCACATTGGTCTGGAGGAATTGGCGCAGGCGTGTGTGTGTGAGTGCGCATGCATGCTGCCTTGGATTCCCACCCTACGCCCGGCTTATGCTGCATAGCCAGCGAAATGCCTGGTGGGCGCTCTCCAGCTCCAACAGGCTGCTCATTGAGACGATGGAGTGCGCGAGCTGCCTTGGGCCCCTGCTCTCCACACTGCATGTGCAGAGTTGCCAGGCTGGTGATTGGTTGTTGGGCTGCTCGGCCTGATCTGCAAGTGGCTGATTGAGACAGGCTGAGGCTGGGAGTTTTCCTGGGAGCATTGGGCCATGAGCTGTGCACCTGGGTGATCCAACTGGGGCTTTCCTCGTGATCTATCTAATATATCAAAGCAATCCCAGAGCAACAGTCAGAATGGGGAAACAAAGAAACATGTCCCAAGTAAAAGATCAGAAGAAAACTCTAGAAATGGAACTAAATGAAACAGAGGGATCCAAACTTTCAGAGACAGAGTTTAGAACACTGAAGATAAGAATGTTTAACAAAATTAGTGAAGACATAAGGAAGGATAGAGAAATCATAAAAAACAACCAATTAGAACTAAAGAACATACAATAACCAAAATGAAGAACACACTTGAAGGAATCACCAGTATATTAGATGAAGCAGAGGATCGGATCAGTGATGTGGAAGACAAAATAGCAGAAATCACCCAGCTGGAACAAGAAAAGGACAAAAGAATAAAACACAGTGAAAATAGTTTAAGAGCCCTATGGGACAAGATGAAGTGCAAACAACAGTTCAATCATAGAAATTCCAGAAGGAGAAGAGAAGAAGCAAGGGATTGGGAATGTATTTGAAGAAATAATGACTGAAAACCTCCCTACCCTGGTGAAGGAAATCGACATAAAAGCCCAGGAAGTGCAGTGAGTTCCGAACAAGCTGAACCCAAAGAGGTCCACACCAAGACACATCACAGTTAAAATGGCAAAGGTTAAAGACAAAGACAGAATCCTAAAAGCAGCAAGAGAAAGACAGCAGGTTACATACAAAGGAACTCCTATAAGACTAACAGATGACTTTTCTACAGAAACTCTGCAGGCCAGAAGGGAGTGGCAGGAGATATTCAAGGTGACGCAAAATAAAGGCCTACAACCAAGATTGCTCTACTGAGCATGACTATCACTTAAAATCGAAGGAGAAATAAAGAGCTTCTCAGAAAAGAATAAGCTTAAGGAATTCATTACCACCAAGCCAGCATTGTAGGAAATGTTGAAAGGGCTTTTTTAAACAGAAGAAAGGGGTAAACAAGCTAACCTAGGAAGACCAGGAATACAAATAACAAAATGGCAATACATATGCACCTATCAGTAATCATTTTAAATGTGAATGGGCTAAATGCTCCAATCAAAAGACAGAGAGTGGCTGAGTGGATATGAAAATAGGACCCATGTATATGCTGTTTCCAAGAGACTCATCTCAGAGCAAAAGACACACACAGACTGAAAGTAAAGGGATGGAATAAGATATTTCAGGCAAATGGAAGTGAGAAAAAAAGCTGGAGTAGCAGTACTTGTTTTGAACAAAATAGACTTTAAAATGAAGACTAAATAAAAGACAAAGAAGGGCACTATAACCCTAATAAATGTCTATGCACTCAACATAGTAGCTCCTAATTATATAAAACAGATTTTAACAGACATAAAGACAGAGATCAACAGTAACACTGTCATAGTAGGGGATTTCAACACCCCGTTGTCACCAATGAACAGATCCTCCAGACAGAAAATCAACACGGAAAGAGTAGCCTTAAATGACACTTTAGACCAGCTGGATTTCATCGATATTTTTAGAGCATTTCACCTCAAAACAACAGAATATACATTCTTCTCAAGTGTACATGGGACATTTTCCAAGATAAACCACGTTAGGCCACAAAACAAGTCTCAGTAAATTTAAGAAGATTGACATCATATCAAGCAGATATAAAGGAAAAACTGATGGTTGCTGGCTGGGAGGGGGTGGGGATGAGGGAGAGGGGGAAGGTTTTGGACAGCGTAGGTGGGTGACTACAATGTTATCACAGGGATATGGGGGCAGTTCTGGGAATTTAATTGATAATGTTGTGAATGCTTTGTGGGGTGTCCGATGGTGGTGTGTCTTGTTGGGGAGACCGCTTTGGGGATGGGGTAGAGACTTGATCACTGCACTGTACACCGGAAGCTGATGTTGTATAATATTGAATGTTAACTGTGATTGAATGTCTATCTATCTATCTATCTATCTATCTATCTATCTATCTCTATCTATCTATCTATCGATAGATATAGATATAGATATAGATATAGATATAGATATAGATATAGATATAGATATAGATATAGATATAGATATAGATATAGTCATGGGATGAGGAGTACAGTATGGGAGTGGGGTCAGCGAAGTTGTAATAGATATGTATGATATGGGAGGGAGTGGGACGGTAAAATAGGGGAGGGGTTGTCACTTTGAGGGGTAAAAAGTATAACTATTGCACTGTTGTAAAAAATAAATTTTAAAAAATAATAAAATAAAAATAAATAGATAAATAAATAAATAGCTAAATCAGATTTTTTTTAATTGAAAATATCCTGTATCTTCATTTGTTCCATTGAGGTAGGTCAAGGAAATGTATTTATTCATTCTTAGGATAAACTAGTGATGCTAAGGAACTTCACCGAGCCCCTGTCTCCTCCACTGCCTAAAAAAAGCAGATATTCCCAGTGGTACCTTCACCCCTGCCTTTGCTCTCCTTTCTGATGCAGACAGTTTATAGCAGATCACCACTTCTGGAGAATGCTGGTAATTCCCTTCTTCCTCATAAACCATGCCAGGCACAGGGAAAGATGCCCCTTTAATTACAGAATGGAGACACTGTCCTTCCCCTCCAGATGCTGGCCATTGGATCAGATTTTCTTACCTGAAGACTTTCCAGATTCAGTCCACCTACTCAAGAGTTTCAGGGTGTGAGGAGCCTGCTTTTTGAGGACAAAGACCCAGGCTCTAATTCCAGGCCAGCCTCTGTGTAGGTTAAGTGCCTGACAATTAGCTTTTGATTATCATGGCATCTACTTCAAGACATCCATCACCTCAAATAAACACATTGGAGGCTACACAAATAGATAAAGAACCAGGCCACCCCACCCATATAGTTTCTCTGTCAGTATCTGTGACCTGGTTGTGTGGTCCCAGGCATGCTGTGTACTCTGACTGGTAAGTAATAACCCTTGTTTTTTTGAAGTTTTCTGAAGGTTGTTGCTGAGGTGCATCTTGACACAACATTGGCTGTGGTTGGGGAAAAACTGTAGGGGCTACCACAAATAGGCTAGGCCCAGGTGACAGCCCTAGGCATTCCTAGCTGATAGCATCACTACTGATAGACTGAGACTCACACCACTCTGTATAGAGACATTTAAAGCAAATCCTAAAGCATGCTTTTGAACAGCCCCTTTTAAAAGCACATTCCTCTGTGGTCTCCAGATTTATTGCCCTGGGGCTAAAGAAGGCAACTACTTGGCCCCTTAGCAGAATAAGAGGCCTGAGAAAACAGGCTTACCTATAGAGGAGCATATTATAATTTAGTTTATAAAGGCCCAAAGCTGGAGAACTCAAATCAATTCTACCCCCTGCCCATTATGACTAGACCAGAGGGTGGGGGTAGAGGAGACAATGTAGGGTTAGACTACAGTCAGAAGCAGAGACGGGTGGATGGGAAGTGAGGGAACACAACGCCAGTGGGCCCTTGGACCCCCTAAAAGGCCACCTGAGGAGCCCACGCCAACTTGAAACAACCCAGCAGTCAGATGGCAAGGACTTCCCAGATCATGGGTGACATGGACCTGGCCAGGGCAGAATCTGTGGAGGGTGGGCTGATCCTCCAGGGGAAGAATCTGCAGAGCTCGGGAGAGGCCAAATGGAGGCACAGACTGGACCTGCCTACAGTAGACAGAAGCAAGGCTGAGCGGCAGCCACACAGAGACCCCGCCCACGGAGGCCACCCCGTTGAGGTCCCACCCATCGAGGCCCTAGAGCTCCTAAGAGCCCCTCACCCCATTAAGTCACCAAATGGTTCACATTGGATTAAAATCAGGGTGTCATCAGGGTGGTATCCCTTTCGGAGGGCTTACATGAGAATCTGTTTCTTTGTCTTTTCCAGATTCTAGACACAGCCACATTCCTTGAGCTGTAGCCCTTTCCTCCATTTTCAAAGTCAGCAGTCTAGGGCTGAGGCCTTCTCATGCTGCTGTCTCACTAGTTCTCCCTCTTCCTATTATCAAAACCTTTTTGATGATGTTGGGCCCACCTGGATAATCCAATCTCCCAAACTGAAAGTCAGCTGGTTTGCAACCTTAATTCCATCTGTCACTTTAATCCTCTTGCCATTATCATAACATATTCTGTTTCCAGGGCTTAGGAAATAGAGATCTTTGAAGGCTGATATGCTGCCTACCATACCTGATAAACCTTTCTTCTCCTCTGTGAAAGAGGGAAGATATGAATTTATTAGAAGGATTGCATGAGCTAATGTAAGTAAACTGACAGACACACAGTAGATGTTCATTCAGTACTTGGGTGATCTACCCTTGATCTACCCACATGATTGCTAATCTGTGCATTCACCCCTTTTACCCCGTGTTATCACCTGGCCCAGACTGGATGGCCTTTTTACCAGGCACAATTCAGACACTCAAGAAGAATAATTCTTATCAAAGCTAACCATCTTTTCAATCCTTGGCTATTATAGGGTAGTATGTTGAAGCATAGGCTTGGTGTATATTAAGTGACATTCATTCCCAACTGGTGTGCACAAAACCTGATGCATATACAATGCCTGAAGAAAGCAGAGAAAAGCCAGAACTAAATTGAATTTCAAAAGCAATAAACTTAATGAAATTACTCTCATTAGAGTTCCAAAACAATTATGTATTAACATTTTTTTTTATTTTTTAGGGAATTGGGGGAAGGGAACAGCGTTGGGTAACTGGGGAAGGGGAACAGACAAGTTGTGGTCCTTTTTTTTGTTCTTCAGTCTAGTTGTGGAGGACGTTGCTTTACTGGCCCATGTTGTTATCATCATTGAGCTCTTCCTGCATGAGGCAGTTGCTCGCCGGCCTGTGGATGGTTGCTCATGGTGGCTCTTGGCAGCTTACGCTGGCTGCCAGCCACTCACACTGGCTGCCGGACACTCACTGTAGCCTATGACAGCCCACTGCAGCAGGGGCTGCAGCCTACACCGTCGCAGGCCATCTTAGCTATAGAGGCAACCAGGTGGAGCTGTTGTTCACCACCTTAGCTGTAGAGGGCAGTGTCACTGGCCTCATATGTGGAATTCAAACTGGAGCCCCGCTGTTCAGAGCTGGCGTCCCAAGCGAGCTCCTAACCAACGCGTCACTCTGTATTAACATTTTTAATGATAAAAAATTTAGGAGTTTTTGGTTTATAAATTACTTAGTTTTTCTGTTTGTTTGGTTTTTTTGTGGGCAGTGTCACTGGCCCTCATATGTGGGACCTGAACCAGGTCCACTGGCTTCCCAAGCCAGCCCTTCACCACCACGCCACTCAGCCGGCCCAAATTACTTGGTTTTAAGCCCTTATTCGAGCTTTGCTCTGCCCTTTACCGGAGGCTCAGTTTGAAAACTGATGGATAGAACAGGCCATTTACATGTTAACAGGGGTGGAGGCAGAATATGGAACCCAGAATTTAACCACTTCAATTAATAAATCAAAAAGTTATTCAATATTTGAGTGAAGGACCTGATGCAAATAAAACTTTATGCACTTATAAGGCATTATAAAAAATTGTTCTTGCAACAAAATAAGTCACACAGAAGAAAGGTATGAAATTAAAGGTATTATTCTAAAATATATTTTCATCAAATATACTACAAGGGTTTACCCACATTATTGCTATCGTTATACCAATTTTATGATGGAAAAACAAACTTTATATCAACTATCTGATATCTTCTAAGGGAGAGGAGGAAAGTTTTACATTCATCCTTAGAACCAAGACAAACTCTTCCTTCAGTTGGTAATTACAGTTTGAATAAAAAACATAATAGTTTGATTCTGTTTGAAATGTAGATTTTTAAAAGAAATTCACATATCTGTACAGATGGAATAAATCATCTGTTTATGGGGTTGCCCTATCCAGAAAGCCTCAAGACATAAGACCACATTGCCACCTAGTGGCAGGATCAAATTTTGCATTTTCTGAGAGCTCACCAGCCTTTGATATCTATTTAAAAAGTGAAACGGATGTTTTTTAGGTGGTTATCCTTTAACTTCAAGAAAAATGAAAGTGGCTGAAGGATGAAGTGTTGGAGGTGCTGACTTAAAAGAAAATGTTATTTCAGGCTGGCCGAGTGGCTCTGTTGGTTAAGAGTTTGCTCAAGACTGCGAGCTTTGAACAACAGGGTCGCCGGTTCAATTCCCATATGGGCCACTGAGCTGAGCCTGAGCTTAGGTGCCGCTGAGCTGCCAACAGGTGGCAGGATGGCTCAGCTAGTGAGAGCACATGCTCCTAACAACAAGTTTGCCTGTTCCAGATGGTGGGCTACGCCCGCCCGCAACTAAAGACTGCACTCAGCACCTTGAGTTGAGCTACTGCCCTGGGGGGCTCAAGGGATAGAGCACGCGCTCTTAACAAGGCTACCGGTTCAACTCCCACCTTCATGGGATGGTGGCTATGCCCACCTGCAACTAATTGAACACAGCACCTTGAGCTGAGCAGCACGACTGGGCTTGGAGCTGAGCTTGCTGCCCGCTCCACAGCTAAGATTGAAGAACAACAACTTTGCTGTTCCCCTCCAATTCCCCAATATAAAAGAAGAAAGAAAATGTTATTTGAGTGTCAAATTTTCTTAGAAAAGCCATTAGCCCAATTCCTTCTGTGGAATAAAGCCCCACTCCACTGACAACCTGGAACTCCACTTGAGCCCACTTCAGGTGCAGAGTGACTATCAGCACTTCCAAGACCCTTCTTTGTTTACCTTGAGATTCAGCAGTGTCATTTAGCCAAAATAAAATCAGTAAAGCTTTGGAGGTTAGGAAACCAAATATAGTTATCTACCTAGTTTTAGAAAGTATAAAGGAAGCTCCAAGTGTAGGTGTTTACTTCAATCTAATAAATGCTTGTGATTTTCTTTTCAAACACATCACAACAGTTAAAATACTGTGGTTGAGATATTTACAGAGAATGTCATAAGAAAAAGTGATTCAGCACAATTGCCAACATTTTATAGACCAGGATGCAACACCCAGCAACATCCTCAGTGTGAGGGTGGAATAGAAAACGTACAGGTCTCTGAAGTCCCCTGAAAGGTCTACTATGAGGAGCACTCCTGGTTAGTCAGTGACTTGACTGTTTCTCAGCACAGAAGCTTTATGATCCTGAAAAACTCAACAAGATGATTCCTATTTTATTTTATTTAATTAATTAATTTATTTTTAAAGATTTTATTGGGGAATTGGGAGAGGGGAACAGACAAGTTGCTGTCCTTTTGTTCTTCACTCTAGTTGTGGAGGATGTCACTTCACTGGCCCATGTTGATATTATCATTGAGCTCTTCCCAGGTGAGGCAGTCGCTCGCCAGCCATTGGATGGTCACTCATGGCGGATCTCACCGGCTGCTCGATGCTCACGCTGGCTGCTGGCCACTCATAGTAGCTTACAGGAGCCCACTGCAGCCCCGCTGCAGCCTACGCCATCAACTGCGACTCACGGCAGCCCAGCTCCAGGTTGAGCTGTTGTTCACCATCTTAGATGCAGAGGGCGCAGCGTCACTGGCCCTCATGTGGGATCCAAACTGGGGTCCTGCTGCTCAGAGCTGGTGCTCCCAAGCCAACTCTTAACCAACATGCCACTCAGCCAGCCCAAGATGATTCCTATTTTAAACCAATACAATTTATATCTAACTATAGTTGTATAAATTTGACCCATTTATCCAAATGAAGCCCACATATATCTTCATAATCAGATTACAGAGTCAAACACCAAGGCTATCCCTGAGGCTCACTCCCTGAGTCCTCATAAGGACACACAGGAGCGCACTCCTCAGCCAATGCCCAGTCCCCTGGAGTTCACTTGCTGCCATCTTCTGGGGGAGCAAGGCACACATGGAATCCCTCCAGCTTTTCCCTGAAAAACCAGTCTCTGCTTGCTGGTCTCCAAAACCCATCTCTGCTCACTGCCCTTCCCAGAGGCTTGAGATTCACCCAGCAAATCCTCAAAGGATGAGGGAAGAAATTCGAGGGCTTCCCTCAGGAAAACTGCCAGCTCTTCAAGATATGCTCTTCATATTTTCACATTGGCAGCCATTTCCCCCCAAGACTTGCTCATGAACTCTTGGTGGCTGAGTTGAGAGCTTCTCACCTGAGCAACATGCCCATGGGGCAGGGAAGGGGGCCTACTCTCTTCATATTCCCCTCATTACTTGAGAGTAGAGTGGGATTAGAACACAGGCATGTCCCCTTAAGCTAGAAGGATACTCCAGGGGTCTGAAATCACCATCTACCCTGGTGGGAAGAAACCACGCTCCTCAAGAGCACAAGCAAATCCCGTACCACTCAAGCTTCCCCTGCCTCCCTGTTCTTGGATCTGGGCCCAGAGAGCAGAGGAAGTCCCTCCTTTCCTAAGACCCAAAGCTTGCTTCATTTCCATAGAACTACTTCCCAGAATGACTAATATTGAATGCACCAATACCTTTCTAGACAATTCTCAACCCAGTCCCGAGGTCCCAACAACCTCTAAGAGGTCAGCATTTCCTAAAGTCAGGGTTGTTTGGTCTTATACTTACATGCTCATCTTGAATGTAATACTGAAAGGGCCTTAAACTAAAATGAAGGGGAATGCCCAAGCCTTCTAAAGGCCTGTGCCTTTTCTGAACCTTCCCTGGGGCTAGAACATTCCCTGTGAAGCCAGAGAGGATCGGTGATTGCTAGAAGGAAATGGTGAGTGGAAGCAAGATATAGAAGTATTGTCTAAGCAGGGATTATAATCTAGACTACAGAACCAAATCTGAATGAGGAAACCAGGAGGGAAAAAAACTGTCCTTAATGAGAAAATGGTAAACTTTGTGTGTGGGACAGTTAAGAGTAAAAACTTATGGCAAATAGGGATATTTCTGCAACTAAGATGAAAGGATAGAAGGCCGTGATAGCAAAGTGGTAAATCTGCAGTCAAGATTTCCAAGATACTTCTGTCCTGGTGATGACACCCTCCAAGAAGAGACTGGAAGAACAGATGATGGAGGTGATGAGGATAAGGCCACTGAAGAGGGGAGGTCAAGAACTAGATTCCCGCACAGTCAAGTCTCCAGGAGTCACAAAAGCAGAATGGAAAGGAGGGCTGGGAGTCGGGAACTGTCATGTTACATGAATGGAAGCAACAAGGTCACTAGAGAACAGCAATGCAGCAAGGAGGCAATGAGACTATGGATGGAGTGAGTTAGAAATGAGTACTAATTTGATCAAATATATACGATGGAAGGAGAACTGGCTCTGTGTGGTGAACACATAATGTGATACACAGATGATATATTACAGAATTGTATACCTGAAAACTATGTAACTTTACTAACAATTGTCACCCCAATAAACTTTAATTTAAAAAAAGGAGAAATGAGCAGTAGCTTTTGCAAGAGGAAGAGAAAATAGTTCAGAGTAGGCATGAAAATGAGGAAGGAAAGCAGCCGCTCCTCTTAGCTCTGAAGTTCCATTTGACCCCTAGACTTCTGTCAGAGCATGGTGGCCAAATGTTGGCCCTAGAAGGTGAAGATAGAGGAAATGTGTTGATCACACACTGTGAATTCCAGAGCTCTGTGCAGAGATTAGGATAAGGAAAAGGGTGAGGGATAGGATCAAATTGAAGCAGGGCTATCAGTTTTCTTTTAATTAAAACCCATAGTAAGAATTCATTTTATATTGTTAACCCATATGCATGCACAATTATGCCCCATCCCTCTCTCGCTCAACAAAAATTTATTCAGCACCTACTATATGTCCATTAGCTCTAGGCACTGAGGATACAGCACTGAACAAAACAGATAAAATCCTGCTCTTGTGGAATTTTCATTCTGGTGGAGAAGCAGAGAATAGTGCAATAACAGAGTATATAGCACATTCAGTGGAAGTGAAGGACGTGATGGAAACAGGCATGGAAGGAGGCTATAGCGTGGAGGGTGGGGTGGTACAGGTTCAGTTAGAGATGCCCATGAAGGCCTCCCAGAGTAAAGGCCTGAGAGAGGTGAGGGGTGAGCTTCGTGGACACAGAGGGAAGAGCATTCGGGCACAGGTAACACCAAATATAGTCTGAGACTGGAATGTACTGGAGTGTTCCACAAATACCCAAAGACCAGCAAGAAGGAAAGAAGGAAAGAGCAGGAAATGAGCCTAGAAAGGTAAGTGGGGGTGGGGGAGACTGCAGAGCCTCGTAGAACATTTTAAGGTCTTGACTTCTACTCAGAATGAAATTGGAAGGCTTTAGAGTGTTGTGAGCATAGGAAAGAGATAGTCTGACTTAATAAGTGCACTCTGATTCCTGTTCTAAGAACAGGATGAAGGGAGCAGCGGCAGAGTCAGGGAGACCTGTTTAGACTGGAAAACATCAGAGAAATGAAGGGCTTCAGACTACGGTGGTACCAATGGAGGTGGTACAAAGTAACTGTATTCTGAGGGTATTTTGAAAGTAGAAGCAACAGAGGTTTTTGATAAGATTGGCTGTGGCATGTGAAAGAAAAAAGAATCAAGGAAAACTCCTATGTCTGTGGCCTGGTCACCAGAAGAATGTCGATGGAGGGAGCAAGCATGCAAGTGAGGATGTATCTAGCTGGAGGTGTGGAATGGATATGCGAGGTGGTTGGCAGGGCAGATATCTGTGCTGGAGAGAGGACAAAAGTGGGGAGGAGCAAAGAGATTAAAAACTTTCAGACAGGAGAAAAGCCAAAGCTCTGCTTCCTGTCAGAGACTTTGGAGACCTCTTCCAATGAGTCCCTTCCCAACAGGTGGCAGCCTCAAGTGATGAGAAAAGAGTGGTGTGCCCTTAGGAAGAGAGACAGAGAGGGTGAAGCATCTCCCTCTATCAATCTGGTATATGGAAGGATCTACAAGTTCCTGTTGACTCAGGAAGTAGCCTTAACTTGAGAACCAGTGGCCCTGCCTTAGGGGGGACACAAAGGTAGAGGGTAAGGAGATACCTGAGCAGAGATACGACACAGAGTATTGCTGAGACCTGAGGACGAGCAGCACTGTGAAATTCAAATCTTTGAGATGAGCACGGTGTTGATCATGACTTGAACCTTGAGTTTAATGAAACACACTTAACTACTCTGAAAGGGACTGATTAAAGCAGAAGAAACTGAGCTCCGTTTAAGGGGTAGGGTTTTGTTTTGCTGGCTCTGACTGGGTCACATTTCTCTCTGAACCAGCAAGATGTACTAATTGGTATACTCTAGATCTTCTACTTTCCCTTCTGCTGGAGGTGGAGTCCAACCTGAAGAACACAGATTTAAGAGGCAGGAAATGATGGCACCTGTGGTCAGCAGAATAGTGGCCCCCAAAGATGTTCACATTCTAATCCCTGGAATTTGTGAATATGTTACCTTACATGAAAGGGACTTTGCAGGTGTGACTGAGGGAAGGGTTTTGAGATGGGGAGACAATCCTAATCCTGGATTATCCAGGTGGGTCCAATGTCATCACAGCTTAGTCAGAAAAAGGCAGGAGGGTCATAGTGAGGGAAGGAGATATGACACTGGAAACAAGAGGGCAGAATGATGTGATTGTTGACTCGTCCACCAGCCTAGGTAAGTATGTGGCTTCTAGATGCTGGAAAAGGCAAGAAACAGAATTTCTCCTGCAGCCTCCAGAAGGCAAGCAGCCCTGCTCATACTTTAAAACTGGTGACTAATTTTGGACTTCTAATCTCCTCCAGAACTATAATAAATTTGTGTTGTTTTTAGCCACTAAATCTGCGGTAATTTATTACAACAGCAATAGGAAATTAATACAGTTCCCTGGAAGGAAACCAGGGTTTCACTACAAAAAGAAGAGGGTGAAGTCTGGTTGCAAAAACAAATAAGTGACCTATATGCATCTTTCCTTGTTCAGTTCTTCTTGATAAGCACAGCTTGTTGTTCTCCTTTTCCTTCTCTTCACCCTCACTGTCTTAACACTAATACCTCAAGAGAAAAGTCAAGGCAGGTAAAAAAAAAAATGGGTGGTATTCTTGTAGCCTAATGAGGAAAATATTCACGAGAAGGCAGGCCCCGGTAATTCCACACATTACATCATGTGGACTCTCACCTGTAGGAGGCTTGGTTCTGCCTGTATATCTACTTCGCCTTTTAGAATAGTTTCCAGATTGCTGGCTCTTGCCCCTACAAAATCAATGGAATCAAATCCTCACCCAAAATAAGATTGACATTCCTAGAGATTTAGATCAGTTTTAAATTTGAGTATCTAAAGAAATGAGGGAAGAGGCTAGATTGCTTCTGAGATGTTTCCTCTACCTGCAGAAAGGAAGCTTAGTCCAAAATGACAAGAGAAAAAAATATGCGGGTCCCAAATTATCATAGTTCTATGCAAAAACACTTGTAATGTCACATAAAAAGAACTTTCAAATTTTATCACAATGCCTGAGAAATGATTTGGAAATTAACACCATTTTTACAGTAAAAAGCTCAAAATATTTTCCACAAATGTTCAAAGATTTATCAAAATAAAATTAATATGTTTTATTTGGTAATAGCCACTTCAACAGCGATCACTAGATTCCAAATGAACAAGTTCTCCATTTCTCAAAGGCAGAGCCATAATAACAGCACAGTCTTTTCAGACTGAGGATGGGAGTGACTCTGACCTTCACTCCTAGAGCTCTAGCTCAACCGCCATGTGACACAAGAATATACTCTACTGATCTTTCAAATCTGTCCTGGAGAAATTAGATGAGTTTGTAATGGATCTTGTAAAAACCAAATAAAGGCATCATGAATAAGGAGAGCTGAGTCATTAGATTCATGAGACTTAGAATCCTACCTGTAAGTGCTGAAACAACACATGTATGTCAGTATTTCTGAAACTTTTTCTTACTGAACTTCTCAAAGTAATTGTAATATCATTGAGAGAATCAAAATCAATAATGATGGCTAGTACCCATATAGTGTTAATTATGAGCCAGTCAGTTTTCAGAACTCTACATATATGAATTCAATCAATTCGAACAACAACCTTATGAGGTAGGTTATCAGGTGCACTTTTTTGAAATCCCCTTTTTACAGATGAGGAAACTGTAAAAATGAGTTAAAGCTGTAAAGGTTATATGGCAAAGATAGCATATGAACCTAGGTAGTCTGATTTTAGTCTTAACCACAAAGTGCATTGGTCCTTTTCCCCCACCTTTCAGTTATATCTATTCACAAATGAGGGACAGAACTCATGTGCAGCTGGGCATGATACCCTGAGGACATAGCACTTCTATAGTCCAGCAATCAGTTGCTTGAATCTAATCATGGGGAAACATTACAGAAAGCCCACATGAGAAGTGTTCTATTTTAGAAGGTGGAGGTAAGCGTTACTGTAGTCTTCGAAAACATCAATGTAATGAAAGACAAAGGCTGAGGAACTTTTCAGATTAGAGTCTAGAGAGAAATGACAACTAAATGCAACATGTGCCCCAGCCTGGATCTTGTTTTGGAGAGGAGAAATGCTACAAATGACATTAGCCAATTTGGATGTGGAAAATGATTTTGGAAAAAAAGTATTATTTCAATGTTCAATTTACTGAAGTTTAAACTGTAGTATGATTACGTAAGAGAATAATAACCTTATTCTTAGGAAATACACACTGAAGTGGCTGGGGAGAATATATGCAAGCTATACGCAACTTGGTCTTGACTGGTTTAAAGACAAAAAACAACATGGGTATACATATATATGTATAGGTATAAATGCACATGTGAATGGGTCATGTGTCTGTGTACATGTACACATGTACATTATGAATGCATGCTTGTACATATGCATATAAAATGTGTATTATTTTATGTGTGTATATGTAGAGTGTAAATGATAAACCAAACAGAGCAAAGTGTTAATTGGTGAATCTGCCTAAAGGGTTTATGGATGTTTTAGTACTATTTTCACAATTTCAAAAATTGTTTCCAGGTAAAATGTTTTATTAATTGGTTTATGAATACATGTTGTTTTCATACTAATATGCATTTAGAAAGCTGTTATCTCTGGGGAATATTAGAACTTTTTCCTTTTCTATAATTTCCAAGCCTCTATAAACAATCACTGTTAACTTCATATTCAGAAAAAAAAATTTTTTTTAAAGTATATCACACCTAACATAGGCTGCTTACCTTCAAAAATAGCCTCCTGGGCCGGCCGAGTGGCACGGTGGTTAAGCGCTGGCTTGGGAAGCCAGTGACTCCAGTTTGGGTCCCACACATGAGGGCCAGTGACATTGCCCTCAGAAAAAAAAAAAAAGCCTCCTTCTTTAAAGTACTATATAACACATTTTCTAACTCAAGATAGCCCATTGCCATTAGCAGCTATTCAAACCTCTAAATTCTTTTTTTTTTTTTTTTGAGGGCAGTGTCACTGGCCCTCATATGTGGGACCGAACCGGGGCCGCTGGCTTCCCAGGCCAGCGCTTAACCACCGCGCCTCTCGGCCAGCCCTCTCTTGCCATATTTTTGACATATTAAAGGACAGAGTAAAAATGCCATTTTAATGTTTATAATGTACCAGAAACTACGCAAAGTTCTTTAAAATGTCTTACAGTCCTCACTACAACCCTACAAGGTTACAAAAAAATCAGACTGTTATCACTGATGAAAAGGCTGCACTTTGGAGAGGTTCCATCATTTGTTCAAGGGCATGCGTCTTTGTCAAGGGCAGAGCTGAGATCTGAATAACCCAAGTTCCTCTGAAATTCACATGGTTCTTGCTGCCTCTCAGTAACTGTTTTTTTGCACACAATCAGATAATACCTTCAGCTACAGAACTGGTTAATGATTTCAAAAATAAAATGACCCACTATCTGGATATTGTTTTTTTAACCCAAGTAATCAGATAACTGCCCAATTTTCTACCTCATTTGTACATAAATAATAGCTAGTACTTGCTAAGCATCTGCTCTGTGCCAAGTTCTGCTATAGGTGCTGTGCTCTTCAATCCCCTTCATACCCAGTGAAGTAGGCATGATTAGTATCCTGTCTTGGAAGAGAAAGCTGGTGCACAGTGAAATAAAATGCTCAAGGTCATAACTAGTAAAGTGAGCAAAAATTATAAGCTAGTGTCAATCCAGACTCCAGGCTAATAAGCACTTTGATATGCTTTCTCCTCAAGCTTTTTATGCTTATTATTTGAAACTATTGGGTTGTTGGAAGTCATGATGCATTTTTGCAACAAAAAAACATAGAAAAATATATCATGTCTTTTTGACAACTCAATATGTTAAATACCATTTATATAGTCATTAATCTAGATTAACTGGTTGAAAGTCCAGCTATAAAGAGCCTGAATTTCAAAATATCTTAAATTCTGAAACCATATTGCAGCCATACCTTAACTTTTAGCTTGTGGTGCAGTGTGTAATAAGCTTTAGATATATTGTTCTTGATGCCAAAATTTTGAAAAGCAGAAACATTTTAAATTCACAGTACTCGGAGTGACTGAGTCCAAAGTAAGCTGTCATTGTTACTGAAGTGAACACCACTAAGTCAGTTTAACATTATCATTTCCTTTTTTCTCAAAGAAAGCCCAAACAGTGATAAGCCCAGGCTTGGGACTGACTTGGCTCTACCACAGTAAGCCTGGACAAATTTGTTTCTCCAAGTTTTCCTCTGTTAAAAAGTTGGAAAGTTTGTTCTGAAAAGGAGATAGTATATATGTGTCCAGACATACAGTAAGTACTCCGTAAAAGTAGTTTGTTGTTGTTTTTTTCAGAGCAGTGTCACTGGCCCTCATATGTGGGACCCAAACCGGGGCCGCTGGCTTCCCAAAGCCAGTGCTTAATCATCGTGCCATTTGACCCGCCCAAAAGTAGCTTTTATTGCTCCTTAAACTTTATGCCTGTTTCAATTGACCAGGTTTTGGACATCTGGGGCCAAATCATCTGTTTACTATGTACAAGTGCCTTTAAGTATTTTCCACCTCCTAACAATAGGGTCTTACCCCCACCTTCACTCCACTACTGTCCAGCACAGGGTTACTCAGTAACATGATAAGTATCTAAACCAGGGGTCACAAATTCAGATGAACACAGGAATAATAGTACACAAACAAGAAGGGATAGGAAATGTTGGTAAAACTGAGTAGCAGTTGTTGCCTGTGGGAATCCGTGTTCTAAATCTTGAATTTTTTCAAGCAGGAATTCCAGATTTTTATGTCACATTTCTCCATGTTCAAAACATGCAAGAAAACCCTTCTCCACACCAAACAAAACACATGCTCACATAGTCTGCAGCACACAACAGTGAGAATGCACAATAACATGGCCTCACATGCACTCAGGCACCTCACATGCACTCAGGCACATTTCTTTCCTTGGACTTTACTCCTAAAAGTGTGTGTGTGCATATGCATAAACAGTTACACATAGCAGGTGGCTTTTAGGGCAGTATTTGTCAGACCAGTTAACCTCTGATCAGCCTTCATCTCAGTCCTAGAACCAAAAGATGTGGCTTCAGCAGCAGTGGAAGGGCCCTTGTAGGTACTGGTGTCTTAATTTTAATTCTAGCATTGGCAGCAACAGAAAACACCACAAAGGGTCAAAGCTGGTAAAGCAGAAAAAATGGTGTATTAGTTTATTGGAACATTTATGATGACACCCCAAGGTATATATCTGAAAGTGTGGGAGCTTCCAAGTAAGAACTTTTAGGTGAGGGAAGAACTAGAGAAATAATACTCTGTATAAAGGACACACATTTTAAAACATGCAAAATTCACAATATAGTAAAATATTGACACATGCACAAGAATGATACGCATAAATTTCAGGTTAGTGGTTTGACAGAAGGAAGAAATGTGATGGGGGAAGGGTATTAAGGGGACTTCAGTTACTCTCCCTGATGATTCACTCCTTAAAAGAAACTCAAAAGACTCAAAGAAAATATACAAAAATAAATTCTATGAAAGATGAGGAAAACTTCATGAAATACCAGCAAAAAAGAAGGAACACCCCATTCTGCAGGCACTACAGTCCATTTTATCCACACTACTGTGGGATGGGAAACACAATTATTTAAACATAAAACTTCATTTTCTATTGGCATCTGCAATTCACGTTTTTGGAATTAAGAAATCTAAGTATTGGATGGAAAGAACTGTTTACATGTTTTAAGTGGCTTAAACACTATTTGTTGGGAACATTTACACTATTTACTACCTCAATCAAATGCAGATATTACAAGACTTTTTTTGTTGTTATTGTTTTTTTTTTGAGGGCAGTGTCACTGGCCCTCATATGTGGGACCGAACCGGGGCCGCTGGCTTCCCAAGCCAGCGCTTAACCACCGCGCCACTCGGCCGGCCCCACAAGACTTTTAAGTACTCCATAATGACAGCTGTTCTTCAAATAGCATCACGATGCAAACATTAAGGAGATGAACACACAAATTTTTAGCACTTTAAATTTCATGTTGGGAACCTTTCAGTATATAGTCAATATATTATCTCCCTGAAAATCCCATTCCACCCACCACTTACCTTACAAAGGAACCACTTTATCCAATTAAAAATTAAGGTTCTTAGGGGCCTGCCAAGTGGCTCTGTGGTTAAGCGCTGGCTTGGGAAGATAGCAGCCCTGGTTCAGGTCCCACATATGAGGGCAGCGACACTGCTCTCAAAAAAAAAAAAAAAAAAGTTAAGATTCTTATTAAGGCATTTTTTCATTGTATAATGTAGATTTCAGGTAAGAAACCATTTCATAAAACATGTATAAGCAAGTTCCCCGTTTGACAAATTCCATGGGGAGCGGGGTGTGTGTCTCAAAAGGTCAAGATGATTTTTCCCTTGGAGATGAGAATTCACTTACTTAATAAACATGATCATTCAACTTTTCGGGAAAAGAAATTTGAATTTTATTCCAAAAATTTCATAAAAGTTGATGGCAAAGTACACAAAAGCACCCTAAGAAATACTTATGATTCTGAAGTTTAAGTTGAATTTATTTCCCTAAATTCAAAATAGCTTGATATCCTCATATTTAGCTAGCTTGATATCCTCATATTTAGCTACACACTATACATTTAAGGACATACACTTTGGATTAAAATAGCATACACAAAGTAGGTTCACCTCCAAAACTATATTAAAACTCTTATATAACTCCTAAAAACCTCTAGTTCTTGAAACAAAGTATGTACTAAAATGAGGAATTCTTATTGCTCAGGGTGTATAATAGATTTCAACTACTTGCAATTTCAACTCTCTATCGCGTTTTTTTAAGACTTTAGGTATCAATAACGTCTCTCCAAAAAAAAATATTTTTCCTTTGTTCTCTGTAGAAGCATAAAGTCAAGAATTTAGATCATGGGCCGGCCGAGTGGCGCATTGGTTAAGCGTTGGTTTTGGGATGCCAGCGGCCCCGGTTCGGATCCCACATGAGGGCCAGTGACACTGCCCTCTACAGCTAACAACAGCTCCACCTGGAGCTGGGCTGTGCGAGCCCCTGTGATGGTGTGGGCTGCAGCCCCTGCTGCAGTGGGCTGCCATAGGCTACAGTGAGTGGCCCGCAGCCAGCGTGAGCGGCTGACAGCCAAGCGTGAGCTGCCAATAGCCGCGATGAGCGACATCCAGAGGCCAGCGACCGATCTGCCTCATCCGGGAAGAGCGCAATGACGATACCAACAGTGAAGCAACATCCTCTGCAACTAAACTGAAACAAGAAGACGGCAACTTGTCTGTTCCCCTTCCCCGATTCCCCAACGCTGTTCCCCTCCACCAATTCCCCAATAAAATCTTTAAAAAAAAAAAAAAAAAAAAAGAATTTAGATCATGAATTATCAAAATTCAGACATTTGGTTTAAACAATCATTAAAGAACCATATAGGAGAGTGAGGTGTCACACTCTGTTCTCCAGCGTTGAAGGTTACACAAACCATTTTTATAAGTTTTATAGCCTCCTTATTATAATACATTAATAAATTTGCTAATGTTCATGCTGATTTTGTTCAAGAGCTGAGGTTACAAATGGGCACGTTTATTTCTTCTCACTTCTCTGAGATAAAGGCGAGAAAAGTCTTTGAAAATTTAAGACCAAAGTTTTCACTAAGAAATGTAACTACTGCCTTTGAAGTGGACTCAAATGCATCACACAAAATTACCATACCAATTTTCTGAGGAGACAATATTTGACTTGGACCAGGGTCCAAGTCACGTCCTTCACATAGACTACAACAGTTAAGAGCCAGGGCTCTAGAACCACACTGTGGGGATCCAACTCCTGTCCTGATACTTAAAGCTGTGTAAACCTGAACTTCTCTCAATCTGTCTGCATGCCCATACAATGAAGAACAGTACTTATTTCCTAGAATCTGGGAGATGACCAAATGAGTTGACATTAAATTTAATAGCTGGCACCAGTGATAAGCACCTTGAAAACCATTACACACTGATGGGCAAAATAAATTTCTCAGGTGGGTAAAGATAATCACTTTGGGTGTTAGCCAACTGGTAATTAAAACTGAACCCCATAAAATTGTTCAAATTGTTTATTTTTGTAGACAGCTCACATTTACAAGTTAAAATCCTTTACTGGTGTTCTAACAATCCTAACTTGACAAAGATAGCTCTTACATTAAACAATACCAAAATGTGACTCCTGCAAGTTTTTAGATTTACATACAAAGAATTCTGAAAATGCAGCTTCCCTATATTGTAGGACTTAAGTCTTGTTTAAACCTATTCCGTATCTGACTTTGGCATTTAAAAACCTATAAAGCAGTTGTCTGGCTACAGATTAAAATGAGTACAGAGCTTCACCCCACACCAATTAAGTCAGTATCTCTAGAGGTACTGTTCAATCATCATTTTTTTCTTTTTTTGGCTCATCACATGAGCTAATAATGTACTGCTGTAATTGAATATCACTAAAAATAAATAAAAGTTATCTTGATACTTCCCTACACAACCAGAAAACAATAAACTGAGTTTTAAAACAAATGTGGTAATAGGAAGGTATGCGTAATAGAAATTATCTGACCAATCAAGCTTTATATTATAAGTAAAATGTTTATAACCTTATGAAGAAACAAATCATAAAGTATTCTGCAGTCACTTTTGCTTGGTTTTCAATAAACCAGAAAAATGATTAAATAAAAAAACAGGATACAAAGTTGTATGTATGATTATGCTTAAAGAGCATTATTCTAGGGAAATAAATGTCCATGGAAATTGATTTATGTCAGGGTTTGGCATTGTTTTTTCCTAATGTATTTTCCAAATTCCTTAAAATGCACACATTATGTCTACAATCAGAAACAGTAAGAAGCTAAAACTTTCTTTCTCTTTTAAGGATGAATATTTCAATTTCTTTGCACCAATCCCCAACAGGCTAAACATTGCCAAGAGGTTACTGTTGCCGCACAGAACTCTCCAGAAGCCTGGCTTCCATCAACAGTGGGCTGTCATATGTGAAACTAAAAGACTAGCTTAGGGGTTGGCAAACTGCGGCTCGCAAGCCACATGCGGCTCTTTGGGTTCGTTCCGTCTCAAAAGTTTGCAGACTCCTGGAGAGCCAATCCTGTCCCTCCCAACAATTTAAAAATTATTCGAGAACCAAATACGTTTTTTTTTTTGAGGGCATTGTCACTGGCCCTCATATGTGGGACCGAACCGGGGCCGCTGGCTTCCCAGGCCAGCGCTTAACCACTGCGCCACTCGGCCGGTCCCCAAATACATTTTTTCAAATAAGGAAAATTTAAAGTAATATTATTTTTATTTTTAATTTTACTTCAGAGCCACATGTACATACCCAAAGAACTGCATGTGGCTTGCAAGCCGTAGTTTGCCAACCCCTGGCAGCTCTTCCATCTCGAAAGTTTGCCAACCCCTGGACTAGCTGATCCCAATTTCCCACAAAAAGCACTTAACCTCTAGGTCAATAAGCAAAATACTATCTGCCATCAGAACTCAAGTCCCAGTCAATGACTAGTTATCACTATTTGATGCAACATTAACAAACCATCATAATCTATTGAAATCAAATTCCTTTTTTTGTTTGGAAAGGAAAATGACACTTCACCACATTTGAAATCAGTTTATTTATTCACGCAACAGTTTAATTTCCTTAGAAAGCTAGAAAATAAAGATCATTTATTTACCTTACTTTGTTTTTCCATACGGTAAACACTGACCTTTCCCTAACTCTCACAAAGGTCAATTTTTAAAAATCTATGCACACACCAAAAAAATCACTGAATAGGAATGTGCAAAGCGCTAGGAAAACTGTTACTTGAATGTTTTTAAAGTAGCAGATGACAATTTGGGGATATACCCCACAAGAACTGTTTTTTTACCTTATTGATAACACTTGTTTTCGAAGTAGCATAATTCGAATGATTACAATCCAAAAGTAATTCCCACAACAGATAATATCAATTTTAGGAGAAGTTTTGACCTAAAATACCTGAAGGAGAGATTAAGATTATTTTTTCTTTGATCAGAATTTCTAAATTTGATATTTTTCCAAGTGTCACTTTTTTTTAAAGGTAACACACCCAGAATACAATCCTTAAATGTTTCTTGTTAATACAACAATGGGAAAGCTAAGGTACATTAGTTATAGAAAGAATGAAGGAAAGTAGTGCCTTTAGCAAGCATCACATAGGAACTTAAGGCCTTAGATATTTGATTGTGATTTCAGTATTAGCAACAGTGTATTCCCCTCATGCTTACTACATACACAAGTAAGCAGGCAGGCAAACAAAAATTTCTAAACATGTAAGGAATGAAGACAATTTAATCTATATTACTGTCAGCCAATTAATACAGTTGGACTCTTTTAAGTTACCACTGGTAGTAAAATAATCTGGTCACATTTCATACAGCAATTAAAAAGAATAGAAATTAAGTATCCTATACAATCAGAACATCTCCTGATATGTAAAGCAGTTAAGAAGCCGATGTACACTTTATTTTGCAGATGCTACCCAGACTATACAATCTATCTCAAAACCAACCATTATATAATGCATTTTGTAGAATGCCTATCTAAATATACATTGTATTTTATAGTGTTTGTTTATTACCAGCATGGGGAGACGATTTCTAGCCTTAAACACTAAAATCAAATATATACACGAAACTATTCAACAGTAGCCAGTAATACAATCTTAGGATAGAAAATTTCACATACACTTATTAAATAACAATCTTATGTTCATTATTTAAGTCTTGTCAAATTAAGACACTTTTTTTTTTTCTATAGTTACCAGAAAAAGACACTGAGCTAGTCTGGAAAGCAGATTTCTAGGTCTAGCTCTGCATCTACCTACCTGTGAGACATGGGGAAAGCTCTCTTAACTCTCATGAAGGCCCCAGATTCCTCAACTATAAAACAAAGGGGTTGAACAAAATAATTCTAAGGAGTATTCCCATAAAACAGGATTTTGCTAAATTTTTTAAAACTTCAATTTAAAAAAAATGATAGCCATGAAATATCAAGCTTGATACTTATCACCAACAATGTAGATTATAGAGAGAGCTTTAAGTAAAGGAATTACTGATTCTGCATTTATGGGATGAAAATGCAATACTTTTTCTAGCATGCTTTTTCAGTTATCAGAAAGGGAAGGAAATTTTACAATGACTATAAAGCATACAACAATAAATACATACCTGCGGTAGCATGGTACTAAAGATAGGTGTTATTTGTGTTTGTTTTTAGTAACTTCTGCACACAGCAAGAGGTTTTTAAATAAAAAGTACCATAGAGCTAATGGCACAATGCATGTGATCTGACACATCAAAACATACTTAAAATGAAAAGGCAAACAAAATAGTTTAGAACATCTCTCATTTATAAAATGTATACACAGACTTGGGCCTAACACACTTCACTGCACCACATCAAGTCCCAAAGTCCAATTTCCCTTTCAGATAGAAATGTATCTTTTACAAAACCAACGCCTATTTTAGGATCAAAAGTCACTTGTATTAGATTGTACTCAGTAAAAAAAAAAACTGAATACATTTTCTATGGTTGCAAAATTTCTATGCCAATACAAATGAGATGAATAAGACATAAGGAAAGTATCAGACCCTATAATGCATATTTATACTGTAAACGTGTTTCATGTGGTTAACAGATTTGCACAGAATAGTCATTTTTCACAAAGAGGATTCCCAAGGCTTGCTCAGCAATACCAAATTTCCAAATTTCCAGCAATATCAAATTTACTTTGAGTGCCAAATTGGGCAGAAAAAAACAGCTCCTTTTAACTATTATTATAAAATTGCTATACAAGGAATTAGGTTGGTTAAAAAGCACTTGAGAGGGCCAAGGTGGCTGTGCAGAGGATGCGCTGGGCATGGGAGAGCCACCTGGTCTAGTAAAAAAAAAAAAAAAAAAAATGCACTTGACTACAACAACCAAGGATAATGAGGAGTCTTCCCTATGAAGACACTAAAAGAACCTAATGAGACTGGGGTAAATTAAACACAATAGAGCCACAAGGCATACACATAAACTGACAAAAATTAGAGCACTTTTATTCTCACGGTACTTGCTTATTGAAGACAAACTGATTATGATCTTCCAAAACTCCTAAAGTAGCTTGGAAATTTATCAATTCCTTCCCTTAAGAGAATGAGGACTTTTACCTTCAAATACTGTAATCATCTGAAAGGGTTTCAATGCAAGATAAAATTATGCATAATAATTTCAAATGATCATAGCACAGATTCCCGGGTATCCCCGTCTAATGACACGACAGACACAAACAAGCTATCGAGCAAGAATCTGTTAACAGTTTTATTTTTTTTTATGTTAAATACCATGGGACAGGATTGTAAGGATGAAAAACTCAGTCAACAACTGCCTCACAAGGGATAAGAAAATTCTGCCATGATATTAGCAAAGGTAAAGGAGAAAATTTACACTGTTAAGAGGCACCATTTCCCCCACAGAATACCTCTTGGCATTTCCTGAATGAGTGGGATTAGCAATCTAAATAAATCATATTTCAAGAGGTAACAGCAACAGATAAAATTTAAAGGAATTATTAAAATAACATTTACAAGACTCTGAACAATTCTTGAACTCTTATTAAAACCACAAAGAAAGAACAATTCTTTATTTATGAATTTCATAAAGGACTGAATGTGCAACTGACATCTGCTAGTGAGGATCTGGTAATATACAATTTGTCCAGTAGCCAAACAGTTTTTTTATTGTGTTTTCTAACCGTAAGAGATCATTAAAGGCAAAGCCTATATGATGCTGTACACACAAAAAAAATAGGTCACCGTGGGCCATACTACCAATGAAGTGGTAGGTAAACAAATCTTTTTCTGGTCAAGAGAAAAAAAAAGAAATAGCACTCTGCATGCTTTACTCTACAAGATGAATTTCCCTAGAAAGAATCCAATGAAAATGGCTGCAATTACAACAAGAAGTGAAGGAAGAGGACTGGTGACATTATCTCTGAAGGATGCAGTTGAGGTTGATCCAGGTTTATCCGAGTGTGCTACCTTTCTGAGCCTTAAGCCTTCATCCTAGAAAAAAAAAATATGCAGAGATTTTAAAAACAAATATGCATATAATAAGACTACTGAACTAAATATCTACGGACAGAAAGCAGACCTGTATGCATGTGGCTGGGGATGGAATAAGGATTAACTGTTAACTGGCATAAGAAAACTTTCTAGGGTGATGCAAACATTCTAAAACTGGATTCTAGTGATGGCTGTGCAATCCTATAAATTTACTAAAAATCACTGAATTGTACATTCAATGAGTGTCTTTATAGAATGTAAATTATAAAAACTGATTTTAAAAACTGGAGTTGCGAGATATACTTCTAAAAAACCTGAAAAATCAGAAATGGCTGTATTTACATAGAAGGAAAAATTTCACTAAAATTAATACAATTAAAGATTTCTGGGGCCGCCTGAGTAGCGCAGTGGTTAAGCGCTGGCTTGGGAAGCCAGCGGCCCCGGTTCGGTCCCACATATGAGGGCCAGTGACACTGCCCTCAAAAACAAACAAACAAACAAACAAACAAACAAAAAAGATTTCTGTACAAGCACTTACATTTCCAACGTGGCCCACAGTATTTTTACATTTATTACACCTATTCTAGCCCCATCAGCGCCAAAGATTACCAGAAACAAACCTGTATTCTGACCAGTTTACTGACTCATTGCAACCAGGGCACCCACAAAACAGAGGCACAAGGAGTAGCTCACGAAAGGAAGAGACAGGACTTTATAGGATTTGGGGGGAAGGGGAAGTTTGCGATGAAATTTAAATAATGCATTGTTTTGATAAACTCCAAGTAACACTTTTGCTGTGATGTTCTACAGTTGAATGATATTTCCAGGCCAAACTATAAAAACCCAAACTAGGGCCGGCCGAGTGGCACGGTGGTTGGGCGCTGGCTTGGGAGGCCGGTGGCCCCGGTTCAGGTACCACATGTGAGGACAAGTGACACTGCCCTCAAAAAAAAAAAATAAATAAATAAATAAATAAAAAGGAAGAGAACTTTTTAAAAAAAAAAAACAACAAAAAACCCAAACTATAAAAACTCTTGTCAGTGTTCCAGAAAGGACGTTTAGAAGAGCAGACACATTTTTCTATAGTTTTGTGTTTTCCAACAATGAATAGGAAATTTTTATACTTTAAAGTAATCATTTATTTTAATAAAATGCACCTTAACTGTATTTACTTAAAAATATAAATACTGTAGTTACTTTTTGTGGATTTTTGACACCTTTTGGAGAACAAACTTGAAATCAATTAACACAGTGAAAAGGGTCAAGTAAAGCAGGAAAGCTGTATGTAAATATGGTTCAGCATTGGGTCTGAACTGCAAAGTAGACACAGAATCTTGTTTCTTTGAAAACTACAAGTTATAACCAATGTGGAATGTTGTATACAGAAACCTCTCATCTGAAGCTCTGCACCTCACTAAAAAGGGAGGCAGCTTCTCTGCGCCGAAGTGACTGTGCTCCAGACAACAGTGGGCTGCTTCATTCCTATTGATGTGGTTTCACGCAGCAAAGTTTCTGACATTCTATGATTTTAGGGGACAATGTTTCTCAGTAAGAAAGTAGTAGTCACTCAAAATAGGAGATTATTTATGAAACTTTTACCAGCTGCAGTATGACCCTGGGAAAAATACTGATATCTGTATCTGTTACCTAGGCAGTTGGCTTTATCTGTGTATCCATCATCCTAACCAGATGAATGGCAGGGCACATCTTTATTTCCTCAGTGCAAGTTAATTTTTATTTTCGCACACTGACTCCTCTCGTATGCTTATTAATACCAAGTAAAAGAGTCCTCCTGGTGTAATGCTTTATTTGCACTACTGGATTTTGTGATGGTTTGTGGGTCTTTTTAGTTTTATGCTAATTAGTCCTGTATAGAAAGAGCAATGATTCTCAATTCCAACAAGAGCTTTATTTTTTACTTTTTTGAAGATTTTATTGGGTAATTAGGGGAGGAGAACAGCATTGGGGAATCGGGGAAGGGGAACAGAGAATTGCTGTCCTTTTGTTGTTCAGTCTAGTTGTGGAGGATGCTGCTTCACTGGCCCATGTTGATATTATCATTGTGCTCTTCCCGGGTGAGGCAGATAGGTCGCTGGCCTCTCTGGAAGGCTGCTCACGGCAGCTCTTGGCAGCTCACACAGGCTGCCGGCCACTCACGTTGGCTGTCATCCACTCTGTCGCTTATGGCAGCCCACTGCAGCAGGGGCTGCAGCTATGCCGTCGTTGGCGACTCACAGCAGCCCACCTCCAGGTCGAGCTATTGTTCACCATCTTAGCTGTAGAGGGCAGTCACTGGCCCTCATATGTGGGATCCGAACTGGGGCCCTGCTGCTCAGAGCTGGCGTCCCAAGCCAGCTCTTAACTTATGTGCCACTTGGCCAGCCCCAGCAAGAACTTTAAAAAAAAAATTCCTAGTGATTCTGATTCAGTAGGTCTGAGGAGGGCTTGGCCAGGTCTATTTTTAAAAAGCTCTTGGGGAGATTCAGATACATAGTCTGGATTAAGAACCATAGGGATAGAGGAATAAAAAGCTGTAGTAATTAGACATGTTCAAGAAAGTTAATCTGGGGGCTGGCCGAGTGGCACGGTGGTTAAGAGCTGGCTTGGGATGCCAGCGGCCCCGGTTCAGATCCCACATATGAGGGCCCACACAGTAGGCTGCCATGGGCTACAGTGAGTGGCTGGCAGCCAGCATTAGTGGCTGGCAGCCGGTGTGAGCTGCCAAGAGCCACTGTGAGCGGCGGTCCAGAGACCGGCAACCGATCTGCCTCACCTGAGAAGAGCACAATGATAATACCAACATGGGCCAGTGAAGCAAAGTCCTCCACAATTAGACTGAACAACAAAAGGACAGCAACTTGTCTGTCCCCCTTCCCTGATTCCCCAACGCTGTTCCCCTCTCCCCATTCCCCAATAAAATCTTTAAAAAAAAAAAAAAAAGTTAATCTGGCAACAAATTATAATGGCCCTTATGTATGAAATGAAACTGATTCTATAAGCCAGTGATCTTTATTTATCTTTTGAACAGCAGAATGCTTTTTCAAATAACATCTCATAGAAAACATCAGCCTATGAAGAGTAGAGACCAGGAATTAAGTCTTAGTCACCTAGCTCCCTGTTCACTCTTCTTATTTTCCAGCCCTGCCCTACCTGTTTCATCCCTACCATTTCTACTTCTCTCCTCTCTACCAAGAGATAAAGAGTGGTTTTTTGAAAAAAGATACTGAGCATGCTAATGAGCAAATCTTTCATCAAAGAACACAACTGTGCAAGTCATGGCAGATAAAGTAAAAGTAACACAAAACTGCATCCTTAAAAATCCATGGGTGTGTGGGTGCGAAATGGAGATATTCTTTCCACTATCCAGACAGGTGCTGTGGGCAGGGCGCAGCAGGGAACCGATGAGGTATTAAAAGATATGAACATATAGCCAGAAAAATTATTTCAGCACAGATCAATTCAAGACATAGTGCCTTTGACTCAGAGTGTAGTTCCTATGTACAATTTTTTTCAATTTTCTAATTTAGTAAATTTATTGGGGTGACAATGGTTAGTAAAATTATATAGGTTTTAAATGTACATTTCTATAATATGCCATCTATGTATCACATTGTGTGTTCACCACGTAGAGTCAGTTCTCCTTCCATTATATATTTGATCCTGGTTCCTATGTACATTTAATAGACAGAATAACCAAATATAGATTAAATCCCATAATTTAGCTTATTTACTTATATATATTTTTGTATCATCTACTTTGATTAAAAAAATAAAGGCTCAAAGCCTTAAAAAGCAATTTAAAGGTGTTCAGATCTTGAAAAATTACTTGTCAGAAATACTTTCAACAAATAAGAGGTATGGTGAAAACAAAGGAGACAGCATTCCAAAGCAATTTTTCTTTTCTTTTTTGGAGGAGAGTGAAAGGATGACAAGAACCAAGTACCAAGAGACGAATGTGCATGTATTTATGTGCTGTGACAGTAGGAAAGGAATTCCAGGCATTCCAGTCAGAGGGAGGAACTTAAGCTGAAGCAAAAGAGGGGTGATAAAACTGAGAAGCTTCTTCAGGATACTGTAGCACCACACTGTTCAATACAAACATAATGTGATTTTCAAATGTGAGCCACAAGTATAATTTTAAATTTTCTTATAGCACGTTAAAAAGGTAGAAAACAATTGGCAAAATTAATATATTGTATTCAATCTAATATAACCAAAGTATTATTTCAATATGTAACAATACAAAAAAAGGCATATTTTACTTTTTTTGTACTAAATCTAAGAAATCGGTGTGTATTTTACAGTCCCAGCACATCTCAATTCAAACTAACCACATACCAAGTGCTCAATAGCTCCACATGATTAGTGGCTGGCTAATCTACGGGACAGCACCATTCTAGACAGTTCATATTACTAGGGCACAGAATGTGAATGGTACAAACAAGAAACGAAGCTAGTAATGTCACGAGCCAGATCCCAAATAACTATGCCATCTTCTAGGATAAGAATCTGCAGGCAATGAGAAGCCACGGTAAAACTGTACAAAGAGGATGCGAAGTGGGAGCAAAGAACAGGACCTAATCAAATCGGGGAAAAGGAGAAAGAATTGACCAAAGATACATTAAAAAACTGACAGATAAAATGGCCTAATAATATCCACATATTCTATGTCTTTATTTAAATCAACTTATTTTCAAAAGCAACTTACTCTCAGGTGTCGATTTTCTTCTGATAGCTTCATCATTTCTCCCTGAAGTCTTTTACACTCTTCCATGAGTTTCCTTGTTTCAGTATCATTAAGTGAAACACTATGTGGTTTTGGCATGGGTCCATCTTGTTTAGATGCATTCAGTGGAATAGCTTTGCTAGGTTCCATATCATTCTGTATTACAAAGACGGTGGGAGTGTTTTAATGGCCAAATCTCCTTACAAGTTTTAAACAAATAAAAATTTAAACTCCACATACTTCTTTTGAAAAAAAAATTACTTGAAAGTTTTAACAATTTTCAATTTCACTAAATAAGAAAAATTTTTAATACCAAATGTTATAATCATCTGTGAACAATTTTAGGACTGCATCAGTAAATGTCAGCAGTTAGATAAGCAAAATAAACAGCCCATTCCCTCCTGTACTCCCATAACGCTTTGCACTTACCTCTACTAAAGCACTTATCGTAATAATGTATTTTTGATGTTCTTTCCTACAATACTTCAAAGGCTGGGATATCAAGAGTCATTTCTCTTTGTATTTAATTCCTTAACCCAGCACTTTGGCCAACAGTTATTCAATGAAAGTATGCTAAATGACTGATGCCAACCAAAATCCAAATATGAAGGTCATTTTCAGTGCTCTGATTCTGCAATTCAAATGAAGTTCTACGAGTGTAAGGGAGGTATTATTGCAATCCTTCCAATAAAATTAGAAGACTACCTAAGAAAAACACTTAAAACCTAACTCCTACTAATGGAAAACAAATAACTGAAAGATATAAACATTAAAGGAGAGATAATGAAAATAAACTTACCATGGCAAAACAAAACAAAACAAAAAAAGGGGAGGGGAGTTAATTCCAAGATCTTAAATTCAAAACATAAATGATTCTTTCAAATCATTAGTATCACTATTTACTTTAATTCATGATATTCAGTATGGAATTACAGTACTTAAGACACTTTCTTATTAACTACAAGCCCCAAAATCTTAATTCTTACCAACACTTATCCATTTGAAACTAGTAGCAAGGGCATGGAAATGCATACCTAGGGCAATGCCTAAGTACTCAAGCCTGTGATCTACAGTGCCTCGATATCCTTCCATCTTAACATCATTTATCCCATCACATACAATGTAACAGTATTAATGCAACAAGTCATCATTTTAATTAAAATTTTATTTGCTAAAAATTTAACTTGATAAAAAGAAATAAACTGCTTAATTCAGACATAAATTTCTAACAAAAATATCTCAAAATCAACTTTGTGGTGTTCCATAGTACTCATATGATAAGATTTTAATTATAGATTACACACCTATCACATCATCCCAGCTCCTGAATTTATATTAAGTATAAACAAATTGTTGAAGGGGAAATCTAGAGTTTTCTTATGAAGGGTATGTGACTTGATCATTATGCCTAAATCCATGCAAAAATTAATTTTATGAGGTTCTAGTGTACACCACTATTAATTTGACCTGTGAACATTCAGATTTTTCTATTTTTCTTTAAAAATTTCACATTGTGAAGGATTTTTAGGAAGCCTACTTCAATTTTCTTTCTTTCTTTTGCTAACTCTCTTGTTCACATTATCCTTCCCTGTCCATTATTAAAAATCTGTTTCAGTTATATTTTGCTCTCTACCAATAGTCTTTCCTATTCTTTTTCTTAATACATTTTGGTTAAGAATTGGTGGAAAAGTATCATTCTCATACCAAAAAGTCAAAAAATTAAAAGGCAATACATGAGGCCAATAAGTGAAGAGAAAAACATTAAAATAAGGAATCAACAGACTGTTCACAATTGGATTTTTATTTTTAAATAAATTCATGAAATTCCAGAAAATCAGACTTATGAGGGGAGGAAATTACCTACCTCCTATTATCTCACCACCCAACACAACTATTATTTATGTTATCTTCCAATATTTTTCACATGCATATTTTGTATAATTAACATACAGGAAATATTTTTGTCTTTATTCATTTATATGTATATCTTTTATCATTTTAGTGATACAATGTCACTAAATATTGTATTCTGCGCCTTACCAAAATTATTTAAACATTTCACTCATTAGACATTTGATAGGTAGACATTTGATCCCACTCTTTGAGATTTTAAGTAACATGTCAATGAATATCTTCTTACGGTGGCAGAGTTAGATTTTCCTTTATTGAAATTTTTCTTAATGTTGTTATACTGCTTTTATAACAAGAAGGAGAAGAAATGTCATAACCAATTTGTCAAACACAGACATAAAGACTAGAATGCAAAAGATACAGTGAAGCTTAAACACATTTCAAAACCGAGCCAAGTTAAGTCATGAAACAAGTTACATGGAGTACAGTTATATTATGTACTATTCAGGTCTCCTACAAACCAGTCAACATACATAGGAGATGCAAAGAAATCTAACTTATTTATGTATATTTAAAGTATAAGCACATATAACCTAACTTAGCTGAGGGTTAAAAAAATGCAGGGTGGGGGTGGCGTGAGTCATTTGTGTAGTAACAACCTGAAGAGCCTGCTGTTTCCATTATTAAGGAGCTCCACTTAATGAGGTTTGGCTCAAGGAAAACAGCTTGTTTCTTGAGAGTTGCTTCAGACTGGTCCAGAAAGAGACTAGTTGTTTGGAGAACCACGAAACAAGCAAACTAGGGGGATTCAACATGCTGTGACTCTTAGGAAACTGATGAACAGTAATATTACATTAGCATTATATTTAACCCTGCAACTTAGAATAAACTGAAAGTTCAAGGCCATGATCTCAATTAAGAATATACACCATATCTTGTACTTTTTCCACTATTTTATACTAGTTAGCCTATCTGCAGTAATCTCTCTCCATCTGTGAGTTGAATTTACTTCCGTATTCTTTTTTTTTTTTTTAGCTGAGCCATCCTGCCACCTGTTGGCAGCTCATCTAGGGCTGGGCATCGAACTGCTGTTGCTCAGAGCTCAGCTCGCACTCTTGAGCGAGCTCTTAACCAACTGAGCCACTCGGCCGGCCTTTCTGTATTCTTTTTTAACACTCTTCAGAATTTCAATTACCATATTTGTTAAGTTATTCCTACTGGGGGTAATTAGACAAAGAGAGCGCCCGAAGACTGGAAAAAGGGAAAGATAAAATGTAAGGCAAGGTAAATTTTTGCAATGACGTTTTGGGAAGGATAGAGGAGTAAAAGAACCAAATATGGGGCTACATTCTTGTGACTATTATGAGTAAGGGGTGTAAATATATAAAAAGAGAACTGAAAGGCTAAAGCCAAGAACTATGACATGAAATTGTGAGAGGCATAATTAACCTGGGAAAAGATAGTATTTGAATAATAAGGTCACTGAAGATTTATTTTCACTCTAAACAGCCAATTTACTGTTTCTCTAGGATCATCATTTCTAGAATAACTAAAATCACAAAATCAAAAAGTAGTTTAGACAGTTACACGAAGGGACAGATTTTTTTAAGCCTTAGTATACATATTTTTTGCAAAGCCAAATCAAAGTATAAGCGACCTTTTCAAACTGGGGTTCCTGAAGTTTCCAGTAGGCAAGAAATGGTAAAGGGAATCACACAGAACCATTATACCACCTAAAAGTCACCATTATCTTATTGATGTGCTGTCATTTTACCTGAGTGAAAGTACACAGGTACATACGTGTATACACACACACACACACACACACACACACACATTCAAATATGACCTAAGACATTTAGGTCTTACACCACAAATTCTCCTAGCCTGGAGCATTGTAAATAACTAACAATGACAGTGGGGGTGGGGGGGTACTATTATTTGGATTTGATAAAACATAAAACAGTAATTTCACTTATCTTTTTTTTTATATATAAACATAAACACTTGCCTGGAAAGCAATGTTTGCCAGCTCCTACATTTACTGCTATGCTTGCTAGTCTATTCATATACATTCCTAACTCCCTTTTTAGAGTATGCTCCCAAACTCTCAGTGACAGAAAAAATCATAGCAATTTCATAATAATGTTCAAATTTATATTTGTCCTGTTCACTATTGAGATTTTGTTAAATGGTTTTTTTAGAATAGAGAATAGTTTGTGTGTATGATTTTTAAGTGATTTGCAGTTCTACTGTAATTTTAAACATAGTCGAAAATTTAAATTCTTTTTACTTCACATAACACACTCACAATACCACGTATATGGGTAGGCAACTACGTTAATATAACCAGTAACGCTAGCAGACTCCTATGTCTGTTAGCTCCCTAAAACAAACCTTCTGCTTCTCCTGTTTGAACACATTGAGTCCCCTGGGGTCATGTTAGCTCCCTAAAATAAACCTGCTTCTCCTGTTTGAACACATTGAGTCCCCTGGGGTTATTCTTCATGTTATAACTGGCAGGAATTGCAACTGTGTTGTTGATGCTGCTCACTGAAGTGACAGCTGGAGCAGTCCTTTGAGTTATACCCTGAAGTGGCATGGGAAACATATTCTCAGATTCGCACCAAACTCAATTCTCCTGCATGATACTGGGAATGACTAACACAGAAATCATTAGACTCTAAAACATTCACATTTTATTCTATAAAATATGTTATACATAAGAAATAATACTAATAAATAATAGCTATGTTAAAGCAAAAAGTACAAAATTTCTGAACTTTTTGTATTTCCCAAACAAAATTAGCTATGATTTTGCATTATGTTCACAAATTAAATACAAACCTTATTAAATTTATGCTAGCCTCCTGTTATCCTAAAATGAGTACCTTCTAACTTTGTGACTTTTTTTGGGGTTTTTTTTTTAAGATTTTACTGGGGAATTGGGGAAGGGGAACAGACAAATTGCTGTCCTTTTTTTTTGTTTGTTCTTCAGTCTAGTTGTGGAGAACACTGCTTCACTGGCCCATGTTGGTATCATCATGGCTGTCTTCTCACGTGAGGCAGATCGGTCACCGGCCTCTGGACGGCCACTCACAGTGGCTGCCAGCTGCTCACACTGGCTGCCGGCCATTCACTGTAGCCTATGGCAGCCCACTGCAGCAGGGGCTGCAGCTAAGCCTCCCCAGGGACTCACAGCAGCCCAGCTCCAGGTGGAGTTGTTGTTCACCATCTTAGCTGTAGAGGGCAGTGTCACTGGCCCTCGTATGTGGGATCTGAACAGGGGCTGCTAGCATCCCACACCAGCTCTTAACCAACGTGCCACTCGGCTGGCCCTAAGTTTGTGACTTTTAATTTTTGTTACTAATCAACATTTGACAATATCTGAACAAGCACTTCATATTTTCTTACCTTTGATAACACTCAACCTAAACAATTAATTGAATTTTTCCCAAAGGTTCAAAATTTACAATGATTTGTAAATCTCTCCTATACTCACCACCCCTCCAAACACAAACACACACACACCTACCCTTCCCAGGACCAATAAACAAATTTAAAAATGCATATAACACTGTAGTATACCATTATCTCCTCAGTTCCCTTCCTATCTTCTCAAGTTCCTCTAATACAGATAAAAATATTACCACCCAAAAAGGTTGGAATAGACTCTGAAATAATACTTATTAATATCCAGGTCACTGTATATAACTAAGATAACTCTATCTTACCTAACAACGCACTGTCCTCAATCTGTTCTTTATCTCAATAGAAAATAATGTACATTTAATCATAAAAAGTATTTATACATAAGACTCCTGAAGTGCCCTGTTCTTGACAGCCCTTCATTAAATCAAATCATTATTTTTTTCTAGAAAATACATCAGTAACATGTTATATGTAGGGCATAAATGAAATCAATACATTTTTAAAAACTGGAAAATGTCAAGTAGAGTCTGAGGCTTCAAAAAAGGAGGAAAAATAAACAAAAGGTTTTACTGAACACAAAGAACTGAATAGGTGATAAAATACCATAAATAACATTTAAAGCCACATTCAATCCTGAAAAAAACACTACCACTAACTGACCTTAGATTTCATAATACAGAGTTGATAGTAACTGAAAAGAGCTAAAATTCAAAAACCCTACTTTGTAAAATATAAAATAGTCAATGCCTCCACCTTTTATGCTGAGTGACTCTCAGTATTAGCTCTGAACACAACTCAACAGAACTCTATGGACCATTAATTTCCTGAAATATATCCAGTCAAAGACAAGGACTAGGGAGACACCATGTATTTTAGTGTGCTTAAAGGCAGCATTAGTTGATGTCTGTTGTCCAGGGATAATTATTAATAGTATCTCCTTTTATTCTAACATAAAAAGGTTCCTGGATTTCTAGGTCACTCTATCTATGATCCAAATTAGACAGCTATTTCCCAAAAAGCAGCCCGTATTCTAATGACTTTTTTAAACTATAAAAATAAAAACATGGACTCAACCACTATACTTCTAAAGCTGGCACCTTTCTTACCCTACAAGATCGACCACAAAACTTTAATCATTTTCTTATTTATATAACTGGTATCGAGGTCCTAAAAGAACCAAAGAAACTGATAAAACAATAACATACCCTTTTCCCAGTTTCTAGAACATGTAAATGCCTAAGAACTAATAGCATACCTAAAAAGATACATTTAGAAATGTATTTTTCTTGAATAAGAAAATATCACCTTTAATCAACTTGCAAGTCAGAATTCAGCTTCATATAGCATTTTATCAATTTTTCTGTAGTAAACTAATAGACTTTATCTAGACAAAACACTATTCAATAATACCCTAATTTCCTAACCAACAAGTTTTACACTAAGGATAAACATACACAAAAAAGATGTTAAATAATTTTATAATTTTATCTATGCCAGACAAATGCTAGATGATTTCAACTAAATTTCTAGCTGGATACTAGAGAAACCAATATGTGAAAGACACTATGGTTTTTAAGCAGTTGTTATCAACTTCAACTGTAGACAACATTGAACTGTAAATGACAACATACAATTATTAACAAGGTCTAATTACCACATGAATGAAGTATTATAAAAGAGGTATTTTATGTGTGTGTGTGTGTGTGTGTGTATATGGTCTCATCCTTAATTATTACAGTTAACAAATAAACCAAAACTTCATATTTTACACTATCTTTAAAAATCCAGATTTGGCTACATTGAGTTTTCATATTTTCTAAAAAGGATGACTTGTAACATTAAACTGATGACTTGATAGAAAGTCACATAATCAACAATTCAAATGGAACTGGGTCTGTACCAGATTGTACTCAATTTAATATACATTTCTCAGTTATTAAGAATTCTTATAGATGGGGCAGACTGAGTGGCTCAGTTGGTTAAGAGTTAGCTTAAAAGTGCCAGCTCTGAGCAACAGGGCCACCGGTTCGATTCCCACACAGGCCAGTGACACTGTGCCTGAGCTGAGCTGCCAACAAGTGGCAGGATGGCTCAGCTGATGACAGCACGGGCTCCTAACAAGACTGCCTGTTTGATTGCGGGCTACGCCCTTCCTCAACTAAGACTGAACTCGGCACCTCTAGCTAAAAGTTGCCACCTGGATGGCTCAGTGGCTAGAGCATGCGCTCTGAACTACAAGGCTGCTAGTTCGATTCCCACGTGGGATGGCAACTACACCCATCTGCAACTAAGACTGTAACAGCACTTTGAGCACTAAGAGGCCATGGGCTGCTTATGAGCAGCCACATGGTGACTGGCGCCCTCCACAACTACAACTGAAGAACAACAACTTGGCTGATCCTCTTCCCCAATTCCCCAACACTGTTCCCCTCCCCCAATTCCCCAATTTTTTAAAAAAAAAATTCTTATAGAATTTGCAAGTTAGTAGCACTACAAGAATGAGTTTAAGCAGTGTCTGGGTTAAACAACATTTTCTTTATTCAATGCTTATATTATGCAAATATGCAATGTGCTTATTTATGGGGAGAAAGTATTTGCACCATTTTTCCAACCTCATTTGACCATTGAACCCTTCCAATGCAATACACTTTGGGAAATACTGCCTTTTAAACACACAGCTGTGTTTCAGCCCTTCCTTTTAACATGCATATGAATCAAACTAAGGCCACCTCTAGGTTATGAGGTATGATCAAACAATACGGTGAATGTTTAAATACAAAAAAAAATTATTACAGTAAAAGACACATTGCCATCAATCTCTCTCCAAATACTCCCTCTCACTTGGAACACACTTATCCCATTGTTCTTACCATTTTTGGAAGCAGTTCTGGAAGTCCTCTTTTGTGAATGTCTTTAGTTGCACTGTTGTACAGGCTGCCTCGATGTCCTGAATCATTTTGACTTTGGGAATGAGCCAGAAGTTGCACAGTGCCGGATCCGGTCAATAAGGTGAATGAGGACACACCGTAATGTTTTTCTTTAATAGAAATTGCCATATACCAGAAGCGATGTATGACACAGAGCGTTGTCATGATGGAGTATGATTTATGGCACACTTTAAAACATACCTTCTCTCAACCATAGCTCACACCTGGATGACTACACTGAATAAACTTGTCACACAATGTTACATGTGCCACTTCCTGTATTGAAGACTCCTGCCTTTCCGTTGGATTGCACTCAGCAACAGTATTCACCATATTTTTTGATCACATGGAAAGGCTCTGTGTCACACATTGCTTCTGGTACAGCAATTTCTGTCAAATAAAAACATGTCTAGGGCCGGCCGAGTGGCACATTGGTTGGGAGCTGGCTTGGGATGCCAGCGGCACCAGTGGGATCCCACAGTGAGGGCCAGTGACACTGCCCTCAAAAAAATAAAAAACATTTCCATGTGTCTTCATCCACCTTATTCCCCAGATCTGGCACTGTGCGACTTCTGGTTCTTCCCCCAAAGTCAAAATGACCATGAAAGTTAAGCATTCTGAACTGATTCAGGACATCGAGGCAGCCATGACAGCACAACTAAACACTCACGAAAGAGGACTTCCAGAACTGATTCAGAAAGTGGCAAGAACGATGGGATAAGTATGTTCCAAATGAGGTGGAGTAGTTTAAGAGGGATTAATGGCAATGTATCTTTCCCTGTAACAATTTTTATTTAAACATTTAGTGTATTTTGTGATCACGCCTTGTGGATGTAGTATATACATATTTTTATATTTGTATTATATAAATTTGAAATATGAATATATTGAAATATTAAGTCTCATTTTATGTGCAAAACTTGTAACTAAACCCAAACACTTAAAAATATCCATCCTGGGGAGGGCCAAGTGGCTCAGTTGGTTAAGAGTTCGCTCAAGAGTGCAAGCTGAGCTCTGAGCAACAGCAGTTTGATGCCCAGCCTGAGCTGAGCTGCCGCTGAGCTGCCAACAGGTGGCAGGATGGCTCAGCTTAAAAAAATAAAAAAATATCCATCCAGAATTATAATGGCAAAGCTAACAGGCCATGTAAGTTGCTATATGGAAACAGCACTGCAACTGGTTCACAGAGTACCTGCTGACCATTCTTCTCAGGGCCAGTATTATTGGATTTTACACTTTTTTAATTATCCAAGATATTCAAGATTATCTTGAAATGCAATCACTACCACATGAAATAAAAGAATACACATCATCCTATGTGATGATGATGTAATTTTACCATTTGAAGAAGTGGCTTCAAGTGACAATCAGGCTTCCATTCTAATCTTGGCAAAAAGAAAGGTTTGATGGAAAAACCCCAGTTCCCAGATTGATTATGGTCTTGAAATACTGATCTCCCACTGAATGCAGCCAGAGCCTCTTGAAGAAATGGCTGATTCCAGGTCTGGGTCTGGAAATATCTTGTCATATTAGACATCGAGAAAATTACCAAAGGACCAACTTAAGGTAAACCAACTTAAGGTAAAAGGACTCAGGAACCAACTTAAAGAGGTTCCTACTGACCAATTTGCACACCAATAATGATACTAACTGCAAGAAATTGAAACACAGATATGTTAAGTCCATGAGTTTATAATAAAGAAAAGAGAAAGGAAAGGGGGAGGAAGGGAGGTTGACTATACATCTTATCAGAGGGACACTTGCAACCAACTCGCTTTTTGAAAGCCTATAACTAAAGAGAAAGACTAAGGCATTTATCCTGCCTTTATAAACTCTATCACTGAATAATAAAATATTAGATAAGCACAAGTTTCTCTCTACACAACTACCCTAACTAATATAAAGAAGTAGGAATGACAGAAATATTGCCATTATGCAACTTTAAATAAATTAACAGACCTAAACCACATTTTTTTTCAATTTCAACTTTATTGACATTTTGGGCCTGATAATTCTTTGCTGTAGGGGCATTGTAGGCAGTTAAGTAGCATTCCTGGCCTCTCTCCACTAGATGCCTACAGCACCCCTCCCTCTTAGTTGTGACAACCAAAAATGTCTCCAGACATTGACAAATACTCCCTTGGAGGTGGGGTGGGGTGGGGGGCCATCGGGGGGCAATTCACCACTGATTGAAAACCACTGATCTACACATTGCACACCAATGACTTGTTTTGTTTTGTTTTTTTCTTTTTTTGAGGGCAGTGTCACTGGCACTCATATGTGGGACCCGAACCGGGGCCACTGGCTTCCCAAGCCAGCGCTTAACCACCGTACCACTTGGCCGGCCCCACCAAGACTGTTAACATCACACGAAACACAACCAGACGTTACATGCCTCTTTAAGAAAATATATCAGGGGCCAGCCGAGTGGCTCAGTTAGTTAAGAGTTGGCCTAGAGCGCGTGCTCTGAGCAAAAGGGCTGTCAGTTCAATTCCCACATGGGCCAGTGAATGCTGTGCCTTAGCTGAGCTGTTGCTGAGCTGCCAACAGGTGGCAGTATGGCTCAGCTGGTGTAACAACAAGATTGCCTGTTCAATGGTGGGCTATGCCCACCTGCAGCAAAGACTGAACTTGGCACCTTGAGCTGAGCTGCCGCCCGGATGGCTCAGTGGATAGGGCATGTGCTCTTAACAACAAGGCTGCTGGTTCGACTCCCGAATGGGATGGTGGCTACGCCCACCCGCAACTAAGATTGAAGAGAGCACCTTGAGCTTAGAGGCCACAAGCTGCAGACAGGAAGCCAGATGGTTACCGGCACCCTCCACAATGAGGGTTGAAGAACAACTTGGCTGGTCTCCTCCCCCAATTCCCCAACACTGTTCCCCTTTCTCAATTCCCCAATAAAATCTTAAAAAAAAAAAAAAATCACCACCTACAAAGTAGTCTTACCTCTCCACACCACACAAAAGACAGAAAAATCAATTAAATGACCCCACTAGGATGCAATCAGGAAAATCTAGTCTGTTGGGAAAAGTCTATATAGGATAAACCCAATTTCTTTCATAAATAATTTACAAGAGAAAAACAGTGAAAAAATCTAATAGATTAAGACATTTAAGAAACACATCCATAGAAGTATGTGGACTTTATTTTGATCTCAATTCCAACAAACTGCAAAAAAATTTTAAATGCATTTGTGAGACTAATTTCAATGCTGCCTGGATACTCTGATAATAACATCTATTAAGCTTGCAAAGGCTTACTGGTAATATTGTCTTTAAAATTTTTCCCTTTTCTTCAAGTCTGTATATCTGAATGATACATACTGAAATAGTTACAGATGCAGCTATACTACATCTGGGATTTCCCTGAAAATAATGTTTAATGGGAAGTGGTGGGGGTTAGATGAAATAAGATTAACCATGGACAGGTAATTGTGAAAGCTGATCATAGGTTCACAGGCCTTCAATGTACTGTGTACTTTTCTAAGTCTTTAATTTTTTTCAAGATAAAGTGTTAAAAAAAATCATTATCTTCAGCAAATATTCCCTACAGCTTAATCAGTCAATAAGTATACAGCAAGTCCAAGTAATTCAATTAATGCAAATACATTCTGTAGCTAATTCATACAGGCTCAAAATCAGATATTCTCTCCAGTACTTTGAAATTAATGAACAGACTTTGGGTTACCAATTAATACCTGCTCTAAAATGGTTGCAGGACCAAACCACTTCTGCTCATGTTCCATGGCGTGGGACTCAAGGGACTTCATTCAGTATTTGTTTAAGCCCTTTAGCAGATCCAAAACCACTTTCTTGGATTACTATGAGCTACAAATATATGTAGGTACACCTGTTATTCTCCTCTATGATGCAGTAAAATGGATAGGCTCAACTACCATAGCCATATCATTTTCTATCAACTTTTGGTTTGGTTTCCAAAGTGAAAGCTACTCTTGATTAGCAATATCAAATACTTGGGTTCCAGCCCCTTTCAGGCTACAGTCTCAAATTGTCTGCTATCCAGAGCATACTAGAAGCTCAGGTGAAAGATAGCTCTAACTATGTTTATTAAATGATTGTAATAAAATGACATAAATATTGAGAAAATATCCAAATGCGTTTTTAAAATAAGTCAACACTTATTCCACTGAATTTTACTTTTTGGAATATATCCAAAGAAAACAAAAATGCTTAGTCAGAGACATCTGTACCCCATATTGATATAGCAGCATTATCTACAATAGCCATGACATGCAAATAACCTAAGTAGATGGATAAAGAAGTTATGGTATATATACACAGTGGAATATTATTCGGCCATTAAAAAAAAACAGAATCTTGCCATTTGCAATAATATGGACTTTGAGGGCATTATGCCAAGAGAAATAAGACAGAGAAAGACAAATACTGTATGATCTCACTTATATATGGAATCCATAAAAACAAAACAAATAGAAAAAGAGATCAGATTTGTGGTTACCAGTGCTGCAGAATGGGAGGAGGAGAATTGAATAAAGGTGGTCAAAAGACACAAACTTCCAGTTATAAGATAAATAAGAACTGGGCAGTGTCATGGACAACATGATGACTATAGTTAACACTGCTGTATAGTATATCTGAAAATTGTTGGGAAAGTAAATCCTAAGAGTTCTCATCACAAGAAAAAAAAACTTCTTCCTTTTATTTTTTGTATCTGTATGAGATGGTGGATGGTAACTAAAATTATTGCAATCATTTCACTATATATGTCAAGTCATTATGCTTAAATTTATACAGTGCTATATGTCAATTATATCTCAAAACTGGAAAAAAATTAAAAAAAAAAAAGTGATCAACCCAGACAATATACTGTCATGTTTTCTTGGTTCCAAAAAAGAGCTCTGCAAGCTATGGCTTCCTGGCACCCTAAGCAAAAGAGAAAGTGAATTCCAAAAGGGATGCACAAACATGCCATAGAACCCTCACTTTCCAGTAAGAATCTATGCACTCACTTTTTGGGGGTGGGGGTGAGGGGGAAGGCGGCGGCAAATATCTCCAAATCCCACTTAAAAACATAATTTAATCAAAATCTAATTACCATTCAGGGACTTTTTCATGTCAGCTTATCCTAAAAGAGTATTAACACAATAACTGTGCCCATGCGTTTAATCTGCAAGTTTATTTTTCAACAGGACAAAGAGCCTCCAGATCTAGGGGATAGTCCTGTCAGACTGTAACTTAATTGTGACAAACAATACTATTTATCCATATTACTTTACATATTGTCACCAAAAAAAAAAACACCTACTTACCTTTCAAGTCCCTCCTACAACCACAGAAAAAGATTCAAATATACATTTCAGAAAGAAAATATGGAAAGTGACCACAACCTACTCTATACATTCAAAGATTCTTATTTAAACTACATAATTACATGCTTCAGTCCCCCAAATTATATTTACCTCATACTAATCAAAAAGCAACCTAAAAATTATTTACTAAAGAATAAAATCAGATGGATTTTGGCCAAAATCAAAACTGAGCAAAATACCTAGGAATAGCCCAATTTGGAATAAAGTGCTTCTCCATATAAATTAAATCTTTTATCCACAGGCTCCTGGTATATAGTTGCCAAAAAGTGGTTTATGTCTGTTATTCAATTCTATTTATACATACACATTACATTCTAAGACAGAACTTCAAGTAGTTTAAGTGGCAAAAACTTGTTAGACTTAAATGATTCTTCTCCATCATGCAGCTTCTAAAAGCATTTTTCTTCTTGAACAAATGTTATGAAATGAAAATAACATATCAAGTTTTTATTAAAACTTAATAACCGAGTTTTATCAAGTGAAATAACCATTATTATATACCCCGCAAAGGTCAAAACAAAAGGAATATTAATCTCAAAGTAACTGGGAGCTTGTTAAAACACCTTCCAATTTTCCTACTTACCAATTTATCATTTTCATTAGGCATTTCAAAAACACATCTCAATTTAGAATCCATTAAATCATCGGGTTTTGCCTCTTTCCACTAAAAACAAACAAAACCAAACATGAGACAGAAGTATGATCCTGTCAAACAGGTTTCACCTCAAGGGACAACTAAATGATTAGTGTAGCTGCTTGGAGCAGGAGTGGTATAGTGGTGTCTTTGGCTCAACCAGGATGCAATGCTGCACTCTGTATTGATCACCCTGCCATAGTTAGCTGGGAATGCCACAGAAATTTCTATATAATCCTAAAAAGAGTTAGTATCACCACCCATTAATATCTTACTAACATCTCTATAGAGATTACAGGACTTTCTAAATTGTTTCTAAGAAATATTATTTCAAAAGTCTTTCATTGTTGAAATTAAGTTAGGGTTATCTGTAATAAAACAGATTTATGGATTTTTAAAAATCAGGTTCCTCAATTGAGAACTAAACAAATCCCAGTTTAAGCAACATTCCCCAAAAAAAATTCTGTTCAACTTACCACAGCTTCCATATCTGAAGTATTTGGTGGAGCAAAAATTGTCTGCACCATAAACTTGTGTTTACTCTTTTCATTGGGATCATAGTCAAAAGGCTGTAGCATTACTAAATAAGAAGAAAGGACACATTACATAGTCTTCTGCATTTGTTTGCTTCTTATTCCTATTATCTCATTCACTAACATGCAAATTCAAAGAAAACCAGGAAGAGTTCAAGGAACAAAACACTGGACTATTTGCATTAAGGATCCAGAATCAACTTTATGTTCTCCAAGTATTTTTAAATTGTCCACCTTTCTGATTTTCTAAGTATTTAACAACCCACAAAATAAACCAATGGCTATTAAAAAAAATTATATATATCTCAATCAATGATGGTTCCCTCTAAATTTGGGAAAATTTTCAAAACTTTGCCAACATTGACTATTTTATTTTAATGCCTGCAAGCCTGGATTAAATCTAGTAAATTGTCTATTAAAACTAACTACAGATTTAGGTTTCATTTTAATAGTGATAATATCTCTTAAAATTAGACAATATTTAAAGGAGAAATTTTAAGTAACTTAAAAAAATCACTACCATATGTTACTGATCTAATATAACTAATTTCTAATAAATAGGTTTTAAATAAACATCCATTCAAGAAGAGTTTATCAATTTGTTTAAACCTGATTCTAAGAAAACAAAGTATAAAAGGTAACCATATGGCCTCACGATGTCTAGAAGTTTTCTGGCATCCTAATAATTATACTCAAATTTTTTCTAAGCATTTATGACTCTCAGTTGACTATAAAAGAGGGTTTTTAGAGGCCCCATGTGGTTGAAAGTCATGCTAAATTATGTAATATAAATCTAATAATGAATGAACCAGCAATTATACAAAATATTATACAATACTGTGAAAATCATTCCTCTGTTAATACTTGGATTATTTCTAACATATACAGAGGGTACCAATAGGAAAACTGTATTAAAATTATAACACTCAATATATACCGATAACAAAAGATGAAGACAAATCACGTTTGACTTCTGCAATTATAAGAGGTGCTCAAAGTGGTTACCATCAGCGTCCAGACACTTCTGATTACGGTGAACTACTGCTTGAGCAACGTTGACCAAAGTGTCCACTTGTATACATATTTTTGGCACCCTGGGTGTGTGTGTGTTTGTGTGTCTCAACACTTTGAAAAAGACAAATGCAATTAAGCAAATGTGAGAAATACCAATTATATAAGAAAATCTTATTTCTAAGGTATGTCTGAGAAGTTCATCAAGTTCCATCATAGTTAAAAAAAAATTTTTTTGGAGGGCCAAATACATAGTAGCAGAAAACACACTATAAATGCCCAGAGTCCAGATAAAGCACAATAAACTTCCATTAATATCCTTCACTGAGTAATCATTATAAGCTAATCACTAGGAAAGCTAATCACTAGGACCTGGATAAAAAGAGAACTTAAAACATGGTTGTGACTTTATGACAATTATACTCTAAGGTTGCAAACCATGTAACAAGAGGGAGACAAATCTTAAAAATATATAAATATGGGGCCAGCCAAGTGGCGCGGTGATTAAGAGCTGGCTTGGGACTCCAGCGGTCCCGGTTTGGATCCCACATATGAGGGTCAGTGACACTGCCCTCTAAAGATATACATATATATTTAATTAAAAGAGTAAATCCATAAAACTAAGTGCTAAAGGGTGAGAGGAAAAAAATGAGTAAGTAGACAGAGTCATCAGGAAAAGTTGCTGGAGGAAGTATAGGGTGAATGACTCATATGGAACAACACTACAATGAAAATCAGAAGAACTAAGTTCTATTAGGAGAGGAATCTGAGGGCATGCTACGCAAATAATAATTAGTATGTCTGGAGTTTTTAATAAGCCAGATGCTCAATACAAGAGGTTTATGTGGGAGAAAGTGCTTTGAAAAGTACACATTTTCTTAAGAAACATTAATACAGTAAAACTTCAACAATCTAGAACCCTCAAAGAAAAAGTCATTCTGAATAGTTTTATGGATTTCTAGGAATATAACTATTGGCACCAAAAACTATTTTTAACCATAAGAAGAGAAATAATTCTATCTTCTTCCAATTTAGCTAAAGGCTTAAAGATTTACAGAGCAACTTCCAGAATGCATGGATAATTGCTTTACCTTCCCATCCATTTTTTCCATCCATTTTTCCCATGAACTGACGACTTGGATTAACAAATATGAAAGCATTCCCCCCCAGCCACCATACCACAAGACTCACTAAAAACATCTTTTCTAGGGCCTCCTACCTCTGAGTTTTTGACATACACCTAAGGGAGGATTTAGGGTTATCAAGGACTCTGACTACCATCTGTCCTCTACTGTCTTTGCAGTGAAGTTCTACTTCTAAATACTCTTAATGGGTCTGTTCTAGGCTTTTATTTTGTATAATCTGCTATTTTTAATCTGCTGTGAGCTTGAAAACCAGAAAACTGATACAGAACTATTATAATATCTTATCAGAAGCACTCAGGCATTTTTTTTTTAAGGTACACATATCTAGGCCATGCCCCCAGAGATTCTGATCTGGGAGAAGTCCATGTGTGTTCCTGCTCTATGTTATTAAGGCACACAGTGAAAGTTGAGAACTACTAGAAAGTAAATGGTCTCTGTGTGAAGCCTAAGAGGTTCTCTCATTAAGTAAGATATATTCTTTTACTTGCTTCCTATTTCCCAGCTATGTTAGATAAGATCTTTAGGGAGCACGTCTTGGAAAATCTGAGGGAAGAAAGAAATATTTTATAGAGAACATTAACTATGACACCAGCACAGACTTCACAGCAAAAGTAAGCAATCCATATATGGAAAGTATTAAGTATACTCCTTGGACTCCAAGTATTATAAACACAAAAGGGAGTAATAAAACTGAAGTTTTCAAGTTCAGAGCACTATTGACATTACAGTGAAAAGCGGAAATACCCATCTAATTTGATACAATCAGCAAAAAAGCAGCACTGTATATTTTAAGCAAAAGATTTAGAATTCTTCTATAGCTGCATGCAATACATAATATTGGCTAGAGATTTGGATTACAAAAATTTCAAAGATAAAATAATATTTCAAAGATAAAATAATAAGGGCAGAAAATGTGGTAGTGAGCTGTAGAATAGATACAACACTTGAAATTGACAATTGTTTATAAATCAACCCATCACAACATAAGGGTGAGAAATTTCCTGCAACAGTTTGCAAACAATAAGAGAACAGGATGGCATTAAAGACAAAGCCAGAATGACTTAAAAAACTTTTCTTCCCTCCAGATGAAATCCTATTAATTAAAACCCAGTTAAACATAATCATAAAATATCAAAATTCAAACTGCATAAATTCAGGATATGATTTGCTACCTGAAACAGTCACAGTCGACCCTGGGTCAATAATTCCACTGTTGGGCCTCACACAGTACCGACGAGGTGCTGTAGTCTTCACTTTGAAACATACTTTTCTATCCGATGGATTTCGCAATTTAAGATTTGTAGTGACTACATCTGTGAAGGGGCCTGTGAGGTTTAAAAACCAAAAACAGGAAAAAAAAAATTTAACACACACACACACACACACACACAAGAATTCAAAATTAAAAGTATATAACCTCAATTATATTTAAAGTATGTATTACAATCTATGTACATAAATATACCAAATGACTAACCAATACTTTTCTCCAAGTGGTAGACTTACGAATAAGTTTAATTTTCTTCTTCATTCCTTATCATGTTTTACAAAATTTCTACATGAGCATGTATAATTTCTATCAAATAAAAAAGTATTTTAAGTTTCAATTTATGTAATAATTCCACAATTGTATTCTTATAGTAGGTTAGTATATTACTGAAAAGATCAGGATTTTCCAATGATCTACAAACCAGTGCACATCTTCAAATTCATTTTACTAAGCCAACTGCAAAGATCTATTATCTGAAGACACTAGAAATCCAATGACAACAGTGCTCTTTCTTTACCTAATTAGGTTTGATTCATTCATTCATTCATTCACTCACTCACATATTTAAGTGTTTATTATGACCATGGTGGCCCTGCCCTAGATACAAAGTTTTTAGTTATTGATTCTATACCCAAACATAAAAAGGCAAAACAAGGAACCCAAAAAAGGTAAGTGCCTGAATTAAATAAGTCCAAACCATTTTTTTAAAGGAGGGGAAAAGAAAGATTACAGCCATTTTTTACTCCTGACTGAAGAAAAACCTAGTCAGGTTATACAGATTAATTTCGATAAAATACCTGTTAATTTGGAGACAGAGTTAAAATTAAAAATATGTTCCAATGGGAAGCAAAAACCACACACTTCTAACACAAAAGCAATTTTAAATGGTTTTTAAAACAATCGGTTTTAAAAAAAACTGTAAGACTGAACTCAAAGACAGCTATTATAAAGGCTATCTTTCTTTTATTTAAATAAACAAGAATAAGCATGTCTTTTAAAACTTTAAAATAACAGATCTGCCTAATGCAACAAGAAGAAATTTTAAACACAAGGCCATTACAAGGTACTTATTTGAAGTCCTACTAAGTGAAATTATTTTATCCTATGTTTAAAGGTTTAGAGTTATAAAATATTTTCTAATTAAGATTTGGATCTGGGATTAGAGGACAGAGATACAAATGAGAGAATATTAGAAGAAAATACAGAAAGGCTGAGAACCACTTACAGAAAAGAAAAACATTTAATGGTAAAAACAGCCAATTAAATCAACAAGTATGCATGTCATTTGGGGGGCAGGAAAGTATATATACACGTATATATGATCTTTCTAACAATTTGCTTTACATGGTCAAATTAATCATTCAATTTGTGTATTATTTCACACCCTTTCCTGCTTCTTCAGTCCCAACTGCTTGCATTTTTGGATGAGCAGCAGATTAACAACTCTATCATATATTAGCATATGAGAGTAAAGGAGAAAACTAATTTGTCCTTTTTGCCATAAGAATCCACAAAATGGTTGGCTATAGACACACTTTAAACTACTGATAAAACTAGGAATCTTAAAGACATAGATTTCTTAACATTTTCCAAGTCCATAAACTACAGATTATTAAAAAAGTGTCAAGTTTTATAGGACTATTTCAACTAAAACAAAGTGACAAAAGAAACATTCCACAAAATTTTAATTTTAAACAATCCTACATTTTCATAATATAATTATGCAAATGTTTAATTTTTAAATTGAATTTTTGTAATTCTCCCCAATTTATAGGAAAATACCAATTATCCAAAATAAGGTAAAATAAGTGATTTTTAAAACTGATTCAGAGAGGCCAGCCAACTGGCACGGTGGTTAAGAGCTGGCTTGGGATGCTAGTGGCCCAGGTTCGGATCCCACATATGAGGGCCAGTGACACTGCCTCTTAAAAAAATTTTAGGGCCAGCCGAGTGGCGCATTCATTAAGAGCTGGTTTTGGGATGCCAGCGGTCCTGGTTCGGATCCCACATATGAGGGCCAGTGACACTGCCCTCTACAGCTAACAATAGCTCCACCTGGAGCTGGGCTGTGCCAGCCCCGGCGACCGTGTAGGCTGCAGCCCCTGCTGCAGTGGGCTGCCATAGGCTACAGTGAGTGGCCGGCAGCCAGCGTGAGCAGCCGGCAGCCCGTGTGAGCTGCCAATAGCCACGGTGAGCGACCAGCCAGAGGCTGGCACCGATCTGCCTCATCCGGGAAGAGCGCAATGACGATACTAACACGGGCCAGTGAAGCAAGGTCCTCCGCAACTAGACTGAAGAACAAAAAGACAGCAACTTGTCTGTTCCCCTTCCCCGATTCCCCAACGCTGTTCCCCTCCCCCAATTCCCAATAAAATCTTTAAAAAAAAAAAATTTAAAATTAAAAAAAAATAAAACTATTCAGAAAATAAACATGTGTCAATTTTCATCAACATATGAATTCTGGAATAGTACTTAAACTTTACATTGCTTAGCAGGGGCTTATAAATCTTCAGTAATAGGTTATGGTCCTTCTAGACATAAAAATGCAGACTACCTAAAGATGAAGATAGTATGTCAAAAGAAAAAAACTACACCAATTTAAAACAAAATTAACTGGATATGTTAGCCTTATCAATAAAATGTAAAATTACCTAACGAACGAATGAGATTTTCTGCTCCACTGTATCCCTCTAACCAAGCCTCTCAATAAAGGTAGCTCCCTTTATTGAGCCCATTTTCCCAGTTAAAATGGAAAATTAGCAAAGTACTGATGACAATTAGCATAAGAATAATCAGATTTAATAGTTTTAGGGGTCCTGGGAAGGAATATCAGTCCACTCTAGTGGGTCACAGAACGCTTTGAGAATCTGATAAATGCTTACTACCCCAGAAAAACATACACAAGCAAATATTCACCATAATTTTATATTGAATTGTTGGGGGCTAAAGATGAGGTAGGGAGACTAAGGTGGAAGTGGGAGGGAGGCCTGGACGCCTGAAGGTAAAAAAGACCTGATAAAATCTACCTTTACAGACCCTCAAAAACAGAAGGAAAGAAAAACTACATAATGTATTTGCTAGAAAACAATCCTAAATCCCAGGGTGATACTGTCCCTATCAGGTATTTTTGCCTGACATGACTGGGTGGTGCAATCGTTGGTGGGGTTTGTGGGAGAGGAACAAGATCTGCAATGCCAGGGCAGATGGATACAGCAAAGTATTATGCCCCAATCCCACCAAATTTTCAAATACCCCTCCAAAAATTCATATTGATGAAAAGTATCTTTTTCAGAAATACATCTATTGTGTAAAACAGGAAAAAATTGTTCTTTCCTCCAAAACTTTAAAAGGTGAGTTCACCATTACAGAAAATTATTCTACCAACAGCAATGTCATTCGTGATACTTGAATCAACAATACAAACATATCTGTATCACTAAACATTTGTAGATGATACATTCACATGATATTTATAAATATTATTTTGCCCTTATTTCAAAAGGTTAAAGGAAACTGGTCAGCCCTCTCTCTAGTCAAGTAACTCTTGCCTTACTTTTCCTAAATGCAAGCTTATTTGTTATAAGTGGGTTACAAGCATCTGGCTACTTCATTATATCTTCTAGTGTTTCACAACAAATTAACGTTCTTTTTATTTCTCCCTTATATTATAGTTAGGGAATTATATTAAAATGTTAATTATGTATGTTGGTAGGTAATTTTATACATGAATTTTATTTCCGGATGGTAAAGAAAACATTACAAAATACATTAAAATAGGATGCTGCATCCAATAGGGTTAAAAAAACAACACTGCATTATATAAATAATCTAATTGAATACTTACACTCTGCAATGTTTGGGTGGTTAAACCATTAAGAAAAACAAATAAATGATTACAATAAAAGCCAGTGTTGGCCAACCAAGTGGCTCAGTTGGTTAAGAGCGTGAGCTCTGAGCAACAGGGTTGCCGGTTCAATTCCCACATGGGCCAGTGAGCTGCACCTGAGCTGAGCTCTCGCTGAACTGCCAAGAGGTGGCAGGATGGCTCAGCTGGTGAGAGCATGTGCTCCTAACAACAAGGTTGCTGGTTCGACTCCCGAATGGGATGATAGGCTATGCCTACCCGCAACTAAGACTGAACAAGGCACCTTGAGCTGAATGGCTGTGAGCTGCCAATGGGCAGCTGGATGGCGACTGGACTTGGGGCTGAGTTAGGTGTACCCTCCACAACTAAGACTGAAGAACAACAACTTGGCTGTTTCCCTCCCCCAATAAAATATTTTTTAAAAAGGCAGCCAGGGTTAACTTAGCAGGGAAAGGAGATAGTAACTGGGAGAGAATACAAGGAGGGTTCTGGGATGCTGGCCTTTTATTTCTTGTCCTAAACAGTGATTACATGAACATTTACTTTTGGTAATCCCTTCAACTGTACATATTTTTCCTTTATGCAAGGCGATGCATGTTTTTATCTTTTTAAAAAAGCTGATCTTCGATGTAACCTTAAAAGAAAAACAAAAAAACAATGCAAAGCAGGGATTTCTTTCCCTAGTTTTGTTGAGATGAAAAGCAGTTTTGATGAGAAAATCAAGATTTAAACCAATTTATATAGAAAATAAACACTCATGTTTTCAAGATTTCTAAAACTCAATCCCTATAAATGAAGAAAATCCTGCCTTTGTCCAATATTAACGCATAGTTTAACATTTAGAAGCAATTATTACAATAATCCATTTTAAGATTACCTGACAGTCAAGTATAATAGTCACCAACTACAAATACCATCTGATACATACTTCTTATATTAGAAATGAAATTTCACTGTTTATATGTAATAATATTCCACATAAAACAAGAAAACTCCATATAATTCAGATTACTTTTATTTTACTGGGAAAGAAAAAGACTACAATCAAAAGAACTCTACCTCATAATTACACTGGTTGTTCTCCTTTAGTCTCCCTTTTATTTTTTTATTTTTTATTTTTTTTTGAGGGCGGTCTCACTGGCCCTCATATGTGGGACCCAAACCAGGGCCGCTGGCTTCCCAAGCCAGCGCTTAACCACTGCGCCACTCGGCCAGCCCTAGTCTCCCTTTTAGTTATAACATTTCCTGTCACTAAGTATTCTGCCCTAACCTAACACAACTACAGTTGTCATTGCCAGCAAGTCAAAATCCTATTCCCAGCCCTAAATTCTAACAATCAGGCAGAAATGTAACATAGAAATAGGGCCTCTGTGTAATAAGGTTTGGACACGTGACTGAATAAACTTGGAATCTGAAATTTCAAAAAGGTAGGAAAAGTTTGGGGCAGCTCACCCAGAAAGCTGTCTTTCCTCCTCTGTCTAAAACTATATTTCTAGCATGAAACACCCTTTATATTCAGGCTGTATACCAAAAATTCTAGCATTCAGAGCAATGATTTCCTGTTAAATAGTGGGACCTTTATTCTGCAAACCTCCCAATCTTAAAAGGAACGTTCCCATTACTCTAACTAAACAATTTTTTAAATGGTTATCATCCATCCTTATTTTGAGATGAATTGCCATTAAGTGTTCTTGAAACGCCAAGCTGAGTTTAGTTGCAAAGAAAATTCACTTGGGGGAGAGAATGGACGAGAACAGTTAGCTTTTCCCCTAACATTTTGAAAAATTTCAGAGAAACTGAAATAATTGAACAAATACATACCCATTTACCTAGATTCTACAATTAACATTTTGCTCTATTTACTTTGAGATATAACAATCTATCCATCTCTGTCTGTCCATTCATCTATCCTGCTTATCCTTGATGCATTCTAAAGTTACGTTTAAGACCTCAGTACACTCACTTCTAAACACTTCAACAGGCGTATCAACTTGAGTTCAATATTTGCTTACTGTGAAGAGAATCAAATTTTAATTCAGGATAAGTAGTAGTATATAGCATGCAGCATTTCAGAAATAGTAAAGTCCTCTGAGATGCAGCTTAAGAATAAACAGGCAATGTACATGAACACTAGTAATTCACGAACTTGGTGGCATCCATTTAGGCTAGCTACTCAGAGGCCTATTATTGAGACAATTCTCCATGGGTCTCTAGCATTTCTGCATGTTTTGCAAATGAACGCACTGGGGGCTTTCATCCAGGCTATCTTTTCATGGGTGTATTAAATAGTGAACCGTCTTGAAAGATAATGTCTCCTTCCTAGGGAGAGGATAGGTTTGTTTACTGTCCAGTATAAAAAGATAAGCTTCCTCTGGAAAAAAAAGTCAGGCAGGTTTCCATACAAACCATTATGAAAGATTCAGGTTTCCTAAACTCAAAGATTTCTCAGCTATGACACAAACCCGCTACATGGGTAGCATCCACCTGAACTGAACCCCTTTGTATTGCCACCATGGAATTTGAGGGGGCAAAGGAAAACAACTCAAATAAGAAGCTTATGCTGCTTGCAATGCCATGAATAACAACATCCTTTGTCTCTAAAACCAGGAGTCTCATGTCTTCTACCAACACCCATAAAATTGTGGCAGGCTTAATTTTCAGACCCTACAGTTCTTGACAAGGTCTTACTGAGCTCTTAGCTATGAAGTACCACTGGATAATTAATACCAGAAAGTACTAAAGGGTGAATCTCTGAGGAAAAACATGGTTGACATAGACATGGTGCATAATCTACACCTCTGTCATGGCACTTCTCACTTTCTTTTATTATTTATTGATGTACAAGTCTTATCTTACCCAACTAAACTACAAGCCCCTTGAGAAGAAACATTCACTTCATCCCTAAATGAACTGGAGTAATTAGCACAAGCTTAAAGTCATAGTAGCTGCTAACATATTTGTTGAATGAATATACACTGAAGTATGGTTGAATAGTCACATAGATTCTTTTTAATCAACATGCAACAACAAAAATACCAGAAGTATGCATATTTATTTTAAATATGACTCTAGGTCTTCATAAATCATTTATTCCAATATTATATTTTTACTCCTTCATCCTACCTTAACTGAAATAGAATAGGTAAAAATCCTAATGAGAAGGCTAGATGCTCAGCTCAAATATACAGGGTAGCTATAGTAATGCAGATGATGACTACTTCAGTGTTTCCACAAGCAAATTACAGCTGTATAGTTTTCCAGTTACATAAGGGTTATGTTGCTGAATCCGTAATGTTAATGTTAACTTAAAATAATCATGCATATGAGGTTACAAAATATTTACTAAGAATTTCCACAGTAATAGCGTGGCAGCAGCAGTTAATAGTAAAAATAGTGATAACATAAGTTTTTACAGTAGCTAGCCTTTATTGGGCACTCACCATGTATCAGTAACTGCATGAATTATATCATTTAACCTTCATAACAAGCCTATGAAATACTTGTACAATGTATCATCCTCATTTTACAGATGAGTCAACTCTGGCTCAGAGAAGTGAAAACAACTTGTTAAAGGTCATACAACTACAAAGCAATGAAAGTGGTAAATCAAATCAAATCTGACTCCAGGGCCTAAATTCTCATAAATTCTATGAATTTTATGCAAACTATCTAGCTATATTTTTTGCAGACTATCTAGCTTTATTTCCTAATTCGGAAGTATTCCAGGTGGAGTTCTGCAACATTAAAGCATGAAATTGCAGTCAGATAAGTAATACATGAAAAAGATTTTTAAATGGATTGTTATTTCTCTTAGTCCTATAGGTCAACAATGAACATTTCCTGAAACACGTATCAAACACTCAGAAAATATTTTACGTGTATCTTTCAAAGAAAGCCCTAAAACATTTTCATTACAAATTTTAAAAATGAAGTCACCTTAATTTATTTACTTTTTCTATATATTTTTTCAAACATATTGAAATCTCAGACTTCAGATTACTTTGTAACCCTCCATCGGGCACAACGCATCTACCAGATGCATGTATTACGTTTACTTTTTTAAACTGAAAATGAATGAAAATAATGTGTGAGTATGCTTATTTATTCAGAATGAAATTTTAATTTGCCACATACTAAAAACAATATATGTTTATTACATAAAAATCAACAGAAATTCACAACAATCTGTGAGATCATTTGCACCCGACGGAGGGTTAAAATCTAGATAGGATGAAATAAAAGAGAAATTGATATTTTGGGAGAACATGAAATAAACGCTTCTAGCACCATTCATAGATCTAAAAATCTCATGATTAGAAGCCAAATATTTGTAACATGAAAAAATGATCACAATTATATTAATTGAAAAATTACAGGCTATATATAAATGTGCAGTCACACACAGAAAACATAAAAAGAAATATATCAAATGTTAACAGTGATAGGTAGGTGGTAAACCTTTAAGTTTTGATTTTATAATCAGAAGGGACTTTTAAATGCATATACACATTAGCTTAATTTGTTCAAGAAACCTTTTATTGGTAAATTTCGTATGGGAAAAAAACTGAAAAGATTCGGAAAAAAGTATCTACCGAGGATGTTATCATTGAGGGTTTTGGTAGTGGAACAGAATTCAGAAAACAAGACCAAACAGTTCATCTTTCCCTACAAGTTATAAAATAGTTTTCATGGAGAAAACAAACAGAAAATACTCTATGCTATAAAGGTACTCTATACCTTTAAAGGTATGACAGTCACTCCAATTCATGTCAGAAAGAGCTCAATGAAACACATGTATGTACAGTTGTTATTTGTGAATTGTTACAGAATGGTTATAAATTAGATTTACTTTCAAATAAATATATTTTTCTACTTGTCTTTATATGCCTTGATTTGTGAACTGTTCCTACATGGTTACAAACATTAGACTTGCTTTCTATTTACCTTTACATAACTTGTCTTATTATTTAAAAAAAAAAAAAAAGTCCAACCAACTGGCTCAGTTGGTTAAGGGCTCGCTCAAGAGTGCGAGCTGAGCTCTGAGCAACAGCAGTTTGATGCCCAGACTGAGCTGAGCTGCCGTTGAGCTGCCAACAGGTGGCAGGATGGCTCAGCTAAAAAAAAAAATTTTTTTAATAAATTAAAAAATAAAGACTTCAGACTGTTATTTAAGGGGCGAAATTACTAACCAAAATAAATATAGGAAACACAAATGAATAAAGCAATACAGGAAAAACAAATGAAACCAAAGGATCATGTTTAATAGCAAAATAATTTTTTTCCTCTTATTATACAAAGCACTGAATGTTCATTATAGAAATCTTGGAAAAACACAGAAAAGTGAAAATATTAAAACACTCAAATCCTAAAGTAGAGCTAATGATTGCTAACATTATTTTCTTTCCAATCTTTTTTTTTTGTACATATTACCATAAATGGGCTTATATTTATGCAACTTTTCAATGGAGGGATAAGGCCGTCACCACCAAACATCACTAAAAATGAGACAACCAGACATTATCTACACCTGATGTGTCACAATTCCATCTATGAAGTATTTTTACCAAAAAATATTGAAACCTGAATCTAATCAAGACTTTTAAATCTAACTCCAAATTTACAAGAAATATGTATCAGAAATATCAAGAATATGGGACATTCTCCATGACATTCTCCTGAAAAACAACCTGGTCTTTTCACCAAGTAAATGGTAGGGAGTGGCACTGTTTCTGATTAAGAATATTTAGATACAATAAATAGATTGAACAAACCAACTAAAAATCAGGAGTACAACTGAGGAAATTTCAATAGATTACATATTAGATGATATTAAAGAACTACTTTTGGTTTTATTAAGTGATAATGGTGTCATGATTACATATCTTTAAATGCCCCTTTTTTCGTTTATTAGAAATGCAAGGTCAAATATTTAGGCTTGAAATGTGATAGCCAGAATTTGTTTTAAAACACTGCAGCAAACAAACATGGTAAAATGCTAATATCAAACTTAAGTATATAAAGTTATTAAATTTAAGTGTACAGAGGTGCATAATAATTTTGTATGAATGCAAGTTTTCCTAAGTTTTAAACTTTTTATCGAGTACTTTGAGTCACATTTCAATTAAATCAAGTAAAAAGCATATGCAAATAGCCTCCCTACACTTTATGTTTTTTTTACAAGGATTTTTCTTTCGTAGTTACACAAAATAACATTACATTTTGTGGTCTGTACACTATAATAAACTATCAAACATTTAATTTTCTTTTAAAACAACTTTTTATGGTTGAAGGAAAGCAAGACCCACCCTCTCCTATATTAACTATTATCAGCTCTGAAAGGAAGACAAGATTTCACTGAATGGTCAGTCAAGATACAAAAGCAATAACAAAAAGAGAGCTCAAGAAGTGCCTCTGAGAAAATAAAAGGGTGCTTGCTAACGGACTAGACTCTCTTCAACAACCATCTATGCATGACACGCTTAAGGAAGGTCTTACTTAAAGAAAATTTAAAAGGTAACTTAGTACAGTAAACCAATAAAATTACCAACACCAACAACGACAAAATACCAAACTTTGAAGAACTTAATCAAGGTTTCCCAATTCCTTGCACTTTTTCACTTCACAGAAAAATGTTTTTTTTGTATTCAACTGTCAAATATATTCACAAACCTTTAGGGACAGAACAACACCCAAAAAAATCACCTAGTCCTATTTCTCACTTCAAAATTGAAAAAGGTGTAGCACAAAGAATGAATAATTTATCTATGGCTAGTCAGCTTGTAACAAAATACCCTACCATCCCTTTTCTGGAATTACAAAATTTTGAAAACACAACCTGCAAAGGCAGATGAAAAACTCCACTGAAAGACATCCAAGAGTAAAATCATGGGAACTACAGTAGAAATCATATCAAGTCTTATTAATGCAATCAGTTTACTGAGCAATCATCCCATGACCGATCTTGTTACTATGGATATAAAAATAAAAGGGGTATGTAGTTCACAGTACAGTTTGGGAGCAAAAAATATGTAATAAGCATAAACATTATATAATGTGGTAAGTACTGTTCTTACAGAGAAGCACAAACTTCGACAGTCGCATGAAGAAGGTAATGATCAACTTAACTGGAGGAATCAAAGCCTTCACAACAGGAAGTGATTCTTAAACTGGAGACTGTCTAACAGAAATGGGGGAGAACAATATTCAGAAAAGAGAATGTGGAAAGTCTTGCAACGGCTTCAAGTATTTGGGAAAATGGTTTTATATAACCAAAGCTATGGGTAAAAGAGAACTAAACAGGTAGGCAGTGAATTTTGGACTTTTTCAAGTACATAATGAGAAAACAGTGTGGGTTCTTTTTCTTTAACCAAGGGAGCAACAGTATCAGGTTTGCATTTTTTAAAGGGTAGTTCTAGCAACAGTGTGGAAGACAGGCTGAAGAGAGAGGGGCACTAAAGATACAGGAAATCAGCCTGCTCACTACAAAGATAGAAGATAATTACCTGAAGTAAATTAATTATCCAAAGCCCAAACCTCTCCCTGAGTACCACATCCCTATAACCAAATGCCTACTAGTAACCTCTTCATTAATACCTTGAAAGAACCTGAATATATCTCAAGTATCTAATGAGATTGTGATCTTCCTCCTACCACTCTCCCACACACCCCCAAATAAAATGAACGCATTTGGTCCTCATCCAGACATCCAATGTTTCTTAGCTCAGTGCCTAACACCACCATTCCTCCAGTTATGTAAGCCAGAAATCTCAGATGTCCAAGATATTCTCAGTGCTCATATTTCAGACTGCTAAGTCTCATTGGTTTGACCCTCTTTAACTTTTCATCATCTCCAACACCATTCCCTCAGTCCAAGTTGTCACCTCTTGCCTGCACTGCAACAACTGCCTGATTCATCTCTATCTCCCCTCTAATAGTACTTCAAATTGCTACCAGAGATTAAATATAAATACAAATGTGATGTCACTCCATTCCCTCTACCAATACCATTCCCCCCACTTAAAATCCTTCAGTGGATTAGGATAAAAACAAAATTCCTTGTTTAAACCAACATCACATATTCATCTTGGCTCTTTCCACTAACTGTCACACTGACTCTTTCAGTCTTATAAGCAACATGAGATACAATTTAACATCTTTGCCTTCCTGCCACAGGATCTTTGTACATGCTGCTCCTATTGCATTTTCCTTTCTTCCTCACCGAGATAACTTCTACTTCTAGCCATTCTTTTTTGTTCCCTTTATTGGGTATCTAAGTATAAGCTATATATACTCTCACATCAGTGGTAGAGCAAACCACTACTTCCTTGCCCAACCCTTTTAACTCCCTTGCCCAACCCTTTTCCCCACTCCCCAATAGAAAATAAGATTCTTCCTAGAATGCTTCCTTAAGGAATGAGAGGGCAGCGAGAAAGGGGCTTCTTTCTTCATACTTGTTTTGCCTCTGATATAAAATCTATATGCCTTTGCTGTCTCCTTCACTAGTGCTGGAGTTCTTCAAAGGCAAAGATAAAACCTAGCACATTTTACTGTTGTTTAATTGTATGCTTTCCCCATTAAACCACAAACTGAATCTTTTCTCCACCTGGCTTAGCACTGAATCCCTAAATATAAGCTGATGCCTACTTAATGAATTACTCATTGCCGAATACTCTTAATAAATACAGGGGTAGCACAAAGCTTTCAGTAAGTGTTCACTAAATAAATGACCCAATTGAATGTGTCCCTATAAACTTTTCAATGAAACACTTTTTCAGTCAATTTTAAAAGGTAGTCATTGATGTCCAAACTTTAAAAATGGGCCTTGTGAATTACTTTCATCCATAGCACTAGAACAGCCTGTTCTATAATCATACCTAATAATTCTTCAATACTTAGGTGAAATACACGGATGTCACTGTGTAATGTTTTTGGTTAACTTGCTTCTCTATTATTAGTAGTCTCTTACTATGGCAACATTACAACTCTCAGGGAAAAAGCTTCAAACTCTGGATATTCCCTGGCCTAAAGCTAGCTTTAAAGGCCTCTAAGTCCCTAATAGGGATACACACATAGTTATCCAATAAAGGAAATTTCCTCTGTAAACTCAACCTTTCAAAAAGTAAAAGCAAAATACTTAAATTCTGGAAAGAATACACACCATAAAGATTCACATTAAATTCCTCCGATCTAAGATAATGACTATTTGAATTAGGTAATTTCATGATTACCCACAGGTTTTGGGTTTTTTTTCTTTCAGTTAAAACCTTGAATAATCATGCCACATGAAACAAACCTGAGACAGTAAAATGCACTTAGTGACCCTTAAGGTATTTCAGTTGTCTTAAAACCAAATCCTTACCTAACAAGTAGCTCGCTTACATTTCCGTTCAAATAAATTTGCAAATGCACTAAAGGCTTACAAAATAAAGGAACTATATAATTACTCTAACATAATACCAGAATACAATATTTTTAAGTTCCTAAAACTATTTACAACTTTTTCTATGAAAATATAATTGTGCTGAGTGACACCTTATCAGCCTTATCAGGGGTTTGTTGAAAAACCGCATATATAAAGGCAAAAGTCACAAACACTTAAGATTCCGCAGCAAAAGAGCTAAAGGGCTAAACAAGAGCAGACAAACACCAGGTCTGCTCTACGCGGAAGGTAAACCGAAATATCCTATCAGTGGACTAGGAAGACCTCTACTGTTAACCTACTACTATCAATTCTCGGACTGACGCAGAGATTTCCTGCCCGCACGCGTCTGGGTCTCTGCCAATACAACCGGGTCAATCATAACCAGAAGACTTCATGGGCTTCTCCGCCTTCCTAGCGCTCGAGGTACCTGACAGCCGACTTATGAACTGGGCAAAAAGGTAGGGAGTGAAACTGTCGGCAGGGGCCGAGGGCGGGCTCCACTCAGGCCCTCCTCAGAGGCGGACCGAGGCAACGGAGGCCGAGAAGTGGTTCTCCCTCGGAACCGAGTCCAGGGACTGCCGCGCCACGGCCTCGCCTCGCCTCCACAGCCTGACAGCCCGCGCGGGAGATGGAGACACTCGCGCCAGCCCCAGAAGCCCATTTCCACCGCCCACCCACGCTTTCCCAGGCAACGCCCAACGGCCCTTGGGGGCCAAGAACAAGTGCCAGGCGCGGGCAGCAGCCAGAGCAGCACCAAGAGGCGCCCCCACGGGACCGCAAGATGGCGGCGGCGGCGCCAGGGCCGGACAGCTCCGCCTCACCAGGGCTGGCACGCGCACCGAGGCGCGAGCGGCCGAGGGAGAGAATGGGCCGGGTTGCGGGACAGGCAAACAGAGGGCCGCAGCGAGGCGCCGCCGGAGAATGCAAGTGCTGAGGTGTGGGGGAAGAGACGCTCACTCGGGCCCCGGCCTCCGACCTTCCCTCCACACCCACCGCACGCCCCAAAGTCAGGGGCTGCCTTTCTCCTACCTTTGAATTTGAGGTCTGTGGGCGGGTCCAGGACCAGGATCTGCTCATGCTTCGCCATGGCCCCAGAGGCGGACGCCATAAGAGAGACAGCGCAGAGTGGGGGCGCACCCGCGACGGCGATTTGCTGGCTGGGGACAGAAGACGACGGCGGCGCCGGCTCAGCGGAGCTCTATGATGGGGCCAGCGCACGGCTACTGTACCGCGACACCTGCCGCGCTGTCACCGGGTCGGTAGGCCTCCCGCTGGGTCAGCAGCTCAGGGTCTCACAACTGACTCAACCTCACACCAGCCGTCGCGGCCACGCGCACTGCGATCCTTGGCGCCCCACGTGACAGCTTCTACGTGCCTACGTGCGCGCCCCGGCAGCCAGGACTCCCTAGCGTTCGCCCCGCCCTCGAGTCCTGCCCTACGCGGCGCGCGATGGTGCGCCTGCGTACTTCCGGCCTCGTCGCCGCTCGGAGCATAGCCCAGCTGTCAAGAGAACCTGTATGGAGAGGGGGCGGAACTAAGTTCCGTGGAACGGACGCGGTTCGCATCGCCAGGCAGAAGGGCACAATCCTAGGTCACGCTTAGCTGCTACTGCGAAACTGAATAACCTGCTGTGGCAGCGCATCACCATCTCCCAAGCGGGAATACCTAATAGAAGAAATAGACTCATTCACCCCCAACTCCCAGCGTGCTCTGCGCAGAGGGCGAAGCCGCGGCCTGTGTTTTTGCGGCACTGCGCGATGCTTGCTGGGAATTGTAGTAGTGGCTGTTCTTGGAACGGAAGAGAGTAAGGTATGTTGGAGGCCAATGGGGTTGAGGGACGCTGACCCTTATTTTGGCTCTCCGATGGCCTCTTGTCTGCGCTAAAAAAGAAAAAAAAAATGTTTTGGAGACGGACCCGAGGTCCACTGGTTAAAAATAAAAATATGCTCTGTGGAAAACATGCTGGGATTTGTCGGTTTGCTCTTTAATCCTACGTATCCCTCTATTAGTAGAGGTAAATTCTGGGTCGTATTCCAGTCCAATCTCTTCTGCTTCCTGAATTCTCTAGTGATGCAAAAGCAGATGAGGAAACGAACCGCATTTAAAAAGAAAACGCGTCGTTGGGGAACTTTGACAAGGCATATGTATAAAGCTAGAAATAAAAGTAAAGATCAACAGCATTCAGTTGCTGTAGTCTTCATCAGTTTTGATTAATAATAGACCCAAACCAAAACAATTGTCACGTTCACATATAGGAAGTGAATTCCATCTGCATCATTTCGGTAGCATGTAGCTAATTGAGCCAAATGAGAAAAATCTGAGCAGCAAAGTTTGCTGACAACTCTTTAACCGATTGCCAAGGTAAAGGGGATAGGAACATTAAATGAAAAAAAAAAGTGCTGTAAATTAACCTTTATAGTACTACTTGAGTTTAAATCCCTAGGAAGCACCACGAAACATATTGATGCTGCTACCATGAAGGAACAGCCCAGGTCATCTAGAAAACAAATGAGGGACAAATAGAACAGTAGCCTAGGCATAAAGTCCAAATTTTCATGTGGAGTCCATGTATCAGAACCCATCTGGGAATAGCTCTCAGGACAAGATAGCCTAGCATTCACAGATCATGCTACATAAGAGGAATGTATCTTCAGTCATGAAAAATCTGAGGACAGGAGTGCTTAAGTAGTTTGAAAAGCATATTCTCAATTTACCTTTCCTTTGATTTTATTAACAAAATTTATTTTAAATGTCAATTATCATTAAAGGAGAATACAAAAATTGTATGTTTATCAAAAGGAGGGCTTAGAGTTAAAAAAAAAAAAAGTCGTTGATATTCACTCCACAGGATGGTGGTCCACATAATTTTTTTTTTTTAAATTGGGGTATTGGGGGGAGGGGAACAGCATTGGGAAATCGGGGAAGGGGAACAGACAAGTTGCTGTCCTTTTGTTCTTCAGTCTAGTTGTGGAGGACATCGCTTCACTGGCCCTTGTTGGTACTATCCCGAGTGAGGCAGATTGGTTGCTGGCCACTGGACAGCCACTCACCAAAGCTCACTCCTGCTGCCTGCCACTCACGTGGGCTACCGCCCACTCACAGTAGCTTATGGCAGCCCACTGCAGCTCCATTGCAACCTAGGTCAACTCACAGCAGCCCAGCTCCAGGTCGAGCTGTTGTTCACCATCTTAGCTGTAGAGGACGCAGCGTCACTGGCCCTAATGTGGGATCTGAACTGGGGCCCTGCTGTTTAGAGCTGGCGTCCCAAGCCAACTCTTAACTAACACTCCACTCGGCCGACCCCTCCACATAATTTTCGTTGTGAACTGACAACCTTAAAACTGACACGAACTCCAATTTTTTGCTTGCCTAAGAAGTCTTATCCATGGGCAAATTAACCTTGGCTGAAGTGGTTCCTCTACAGCTAGAATGACACTTCTTTTATCAGAAAGCATATCCCCAGTGTGCAAACAACCAATTAACAGGTATAGCATGCTGAGGATGTTCCCAGTCACTCCCCTATGGGAAAGTGGCTGCCCATTCACCATGAGTTCAATAGGAAGCCAGAATTGAATATATTCCTGTTTCCCAGTCTGTGTCATTAAGAAACCTCTGCCCATTTAAGTCATCACCTTTGGAATCACCCATTTTTCTCTTCTCGATATTGCTTCAAAAATCATATAGATATAGTCTTAAGATTTATAGGAATTTAAATATATGGTAATCTATTTCAGTGATTTGTGCTTGGGTATTAATACCTTTCTTAAACAGTTCAAAGAACTTTACAAACACCATCACACGCTACTCAGAACAACTGTATAACAGTTAGCACGTGTTAGTTTGTTGTTAAGTATGGAAATGAAAACACAGGTGAGAGCATCTCACATCATAGCATCTAAACTATGGAGAAAAAGTTACCCAATTTTTCATTCTGTGCATTTTTGCTCTTCCCAGAGTCACAATAAAATGACAACCAAGAGTGATTAAAGCAACCATTTAAAATGTAATTGATGGGCTGGCCGAGTGGCGCATTGGTTAAGAGTTGGCTTGGGACGCCAGCTCTGAGCATCAGAGCCCCGGTTCAGATCCCACATATGAGGGCCAGTGATGCTGCACCCTCTACAGCTAAGATAGTGAACAATAGCTCGACCTGGAGCTGGGCTGCGGTGAGTTGCCGGCGATGGCATAGGCTGCAGCCCCTGCTGCAATGGGCTGCCATGAGCTACCATGAGTGGCTGGCAGCCAGCGTGAGTGGCCGTCGCCGGCATGAGCTGCTGTGGGCTGTCGTGAGCGGCTGTCCAATGGCCGGCGAGTGACTGCCTCACCCGGGAAAATCGCAATGATGGTACCAACATAGGCCACTGAAGCGACATCCTCCATAACTAGACTGAAGAACAAAAGGACAGCAACTTGTCTGTTCCCCTTCCCAGATTCCCCAACACTGTTCCCCTCCCCCAATTCCCCAATAAAACCTTTAAATATTATATATATATATATATATATATATATATATATATATATATATATATATTTGACTTATCTATTGTTTAACACTTAAGCAAGGAATGGAGAAACATGTGGCCTAATGTTCATTACTCTTTTTACATTGATTAATGCAGCACATGAAGCTCTCCTGATATATTAGCAAAATAACATATCCAAACATATTTCTCTAGCTCTCAAGTTTTCCTAAGTGTAAGAGGTGTGAAGTCCTTGAATATTACTTGGACCCACTTGAAATCACTAATAATATTCACCTTTGGACAGATTATCTCTTATGAGTTTGGCAAGAATAAAAAAAAACAGTTTCTAGTACAAATGGTAACAATGTATACCATCTTCTCCATATTTAAGCATGTCAAACTTTACTATAGAGGAGTTGTATAATTATGAATATGTTTATGATCAATTTTCTACATAATTCAATTTAGTACACATTTCAATGCACATGTTTTCAATAAATATTAAAGCAATAAAGTGTATCAAATACAAGTACAGACTTTGGATCTGAACTGGTATGTTCAGGTCCTGTTCTTTGCTGTGTGGTCTTAGCACCTTACTTCAACTCTCTGTACCTGTCCTTTATTGGTAAATTGGGGAGAATGGTAATACCTATATCTGAGGTTTGTTATGAGAATGAAATGAGTTAATACACGAAGAGCTTAGAATAGTGCCTGGTTCCAGAACTGTTACCTTTTTAATGTTAATTGTTAAATTATTGCTGTGTGCCAGGCACAGTGGTAGGTTATATAGTGATGACCCAATAGACATGGTCTTTGCCCTTACAAGGTTTATATTCAGGCAGGAGAGACAAACATGAATGCCCCTTTGCAGCTAGGATTCTGTTCTTGAAATAAGTTCAACCAGTGAAGTACACTCATGTGATATCAGAAAGTTAGAACTGAGATGGAGGCCAGCGTTCTGTGCCTTCTGGATATTTTTCTCATGAATCAAGAGCACAGAGACTTGAGGCTTTTTGCCCAGTATTCCAGTGCCCATGTACTAGCTTCCTGGATGTGAAAACACAGTTAGTTGTTACAGGGTGAGCAGCAGCAGTGTTCATTCTTGAGTCCAGCTTCCAGATCCCTGGTCAGAGGTAAGAGGGTCAGCCTCAGAGGCAACAGCGTTCCTGGTGGGGCAGTTCAGTCTTGCCCTGGTAGTCATTCTTCATCTAGAGCCTGCTCCTCCACACTTCCCAAAAATTTTATAAGCACTTAATTCCCTTTATTGTTTTGCTTTCTGCTTCTGATTTTAGAGTGCTGCAGAGAGTCAGGTGTCATGGAAGCCAAGAATGAATCAAGAAAGTCAATGGTGTAAAAATCTGCTGAATTGTTATTACGAGGCGAGGACTAAAAACCTTTCACCTGACGAAGTAACAGGATGCTGCAGGTAATATATGAATGAAACAGAGTCACTGCACACAAAGAGTTCTTTCTAAAACAGATAAATATACTTGAGAATGATAACCAGCTGAAATATGCATAAGGTCAGCAAGTATCACAGGTCTGCAATGCTTATATAACTGTAGATATGTTGGTGGTGCTTATGGTAGCATATGTGTCAGACTTGTGTGGGAAATACAGATTCCAAGAGAAGGCAGATGGAAGCTTCACCAGATCAAATCAAATCTGGAAAAAGAAGAATTAGAAAAAAGACTTATCCTAGGGACTCTTCTTTGTATGACTACTTAAAACAGTTAAAATGATAATATTAATTATCTTTATATGTGAAAAATAATTTGAATAATATGTGTTTCCTCAATTAATCTTTTATATTGTAAAAGCAATATGTACTTATTGTAACAATGGTACAATCCAAAAGCAAATGAATAAGGTTTCCTCCTACACCTCCAATTTCCACTCCACTGAGGGTAATGCTAACTGCCTGGATTGTGTATCACTCCCCAACTTTATCCATACTTATGAAAACATAGCTAGTTTTGTTTGTTGGTTTGGTTTTTTTTTTGGGTTTTTTTTTACAAGAATTCTATCATATTAGTATGCAATTGCTTTATTCACCTAACAGTGTATTTTGGATATCTGACGAGGTCAATTGACACCTAACTCAGTCTTTTAACAGCTGAATTCATAGAATAGATTCTGAATCCAGAAAATAACTATCAATGGTACCATTTGTTCCCCACTGATGAATGTGTAAATTGATCTAAGCTTTTATCACACCTAACAGCACTGCAATAAACATCCTTATACACATTTCCTTATTATAAAATGCTTTATTAATATTTCCACAGAGAGATTCCCAGTGATGGGACCACTGGATCAAAGATATTTCCTATTTCAGTACATACTACATATTGTTTATCCAAAGGGTTGTTGTAGTTCATACTTCTATCAGGAATGTATGAGGGTGTCCATCTTTCCTATCTTCACCAAGTACTAGATCCCACCCCATACCAGCAACAGAAGAAGGGCTGCATATAAGTATCCTAAATTGTTTGGGTTAATAGTTTTTGCCTCCAAAATTATACATTTTCATTAAATCCATCCTTATTCATTGAATCCATCTTATCCTCTTGATATTCCATTTTTCTTCTCTAGATTACATAGATTAGAGCACCTGTAAGCAAACAGATTCACTGCAGTTAATGTGTTTTCTCCCACAAATACAATTATTCTTAAAGGAAGCCAAAGAGGCTTATGAACATTAAATACTCATTTGACTCTTTGCCTGACTTTTCATCGTCTTTGAACACACAGGCTTCTTTGTATAGCTCTAACAAAACCTGGAATAGATGTGGGTGAAGAACACAGATTTGGATATCAGGCAGACTGGACTTCAGTCTCCATCACTTTTTTGCCCAATTGTGCAGTTAAACTCTATAGCCTTATGTATAAAATGGCAACAACACAACCTATATTTAATATTGTTTATGAGTACTAAATGAGATGTTAATAAAGTTCTTAGCATAGTCCTTGGCAAATAGTAAGCTTTTAATAAATGATTGTTACATGATATTACACAAAATTTGGTATCTCCTTTAAAATACTATATATATATGTTGTTAGATATTTTAAATCTACAACTGAATGTTATCTTCTTAATGAGATACAGAAGATAATTTTCTAGGGTTTTCTGAAAATACTGATGATTGTTTTGTTTTTTGGGCAGGGTTGTATTTATTTATTCCAATTGTTGGTTAATGACCTGTTTGGGGCCAAATCTCATGGTACTGGCTAGGGCAGACATAAAGAAGACTAATACCTAGTTTCAGTCCTGAAGAAGGTGATTGGGTAAATGAACTTAAACAAGCATAATACAATGTGTGGCATGCTTTAAAAGAAGCAACTGAAAAGAACTATGAAAAACTAGGAACAGGAGTGATTAACTCCTAGGGAGTTAGGAAATGCTTTGCAGATATGTGACCATACCAAGATCATGGCATTTTTCATGTCCAGGCATACACACACACACACCTTTCTAAGATTTACTACTAGAACATTTCATTTATTTTCCTGGAAGATTTTTTATTTGTGTTTTTTGTTTTGCTTTGTTTTGTTTTTTGGTTAAGAACAAATATTTCATAATCACAGCAGCATTATTCACAGTAGCCAAAAGCTGGAAGCAACCCAGGAGTCTATCAATAGATGCATTGGAGAGCAAAATGTGGTAGGTACATAAAATAGAATATTGTTCATCCTTAGAAATAAAATTCTGACACATACTACAATATGAATGAATCTTGAATATGTTATGCTAAGTGAAATAAACCAGACACAACAAAACAAATAATGTAGGATTCCACTTATATGAGATACCAAATTAGTCAAACTCATAGAGACAGAAAGTAGTTAGCAGGGGCTGGGGAGAAGGGAAGTGAGGAATTAGTGTTTATGGGACTAGGAAGATGAAAAAAGTCCTGTGGATGGATTATGGTGATGGTTGCACAACATTGTGAATGTACTTAATGTCACGGAACTATACACTTAAAAATGGTTAAAATGGTAAATTTCCTGTTAGGTATATTTTACCACAATAAAATAAAAGAATAAAAACATGTGTTTTGTTTAGCACAAATGGTTAATCATTTCATTCTGTAACAGTGCCCTTGCTGTCTCCTTTCTCAACAGCTCTTTTCACTTCACTTATCCCGACCATTTTAAGAAATAGCTTGGGGATCAGAGCTTCGGTTCATTCAAATCTGGGGTCCCTCCCTGGTTCTATAATTTATACAGGGATAATAAAACTATTTACCTCACAGGGTTGTTGATAAAGTTAAATGAGATAGTACCTGTAAATATCTGAGCACAATACCTGGTACTTGTAAGTGCTCAATAAGTGTTACCATTATTGTTATTTACTTCATAATTGCTCATTCTTAGGCAGGCATGAACGTTCATCTCTGGTTCCCTTTTTAGAGGTAATATAACTTGGGGATAACTAAGATTATAAATTTACCTGAAGAAAATAATAAATGAAAAAATTGAATTGTTACCACTGGAGGCTCAGTGGCACAATCTGACAAACAATTATTTATAACGGAATTCTCTTCATCCTGTTCAACTTGATGCTAGTACTGTCGCATAAGTCTGTGCTATGTTTCATCAGCATATAAAGGAAGTTCTTTTTTTTTTTTTTTTTTGAGGGCAGTGTCACTGGCCCTCACATGTGGGATTGAACTGGGTCCACTGGCTTCCCAAGCCAGCGCTTAACCACCGCGCCACTCGGCCAGCCCAAGGAAGTTCTTAATCATTACATTAAAAATAAAAATATAAATACATTTTGGGATCACTTTTTTATTGCAGAGATGAGTAAGTACCTGTGGTTCTAAACCAGTGATTTAACTTAGGGACCAAATGATGGTTGGGTGACACCATCATTAAATAGATACCCATGCAGTGAGATCCAACCAGTTACCAGTCAGGAATATGAAAAGTTCAGTTTGAACATGGATATGATGAATTCACTCATCACAACTAGAGCACCTGTGAGGTGGAGTGGGGGTGGGAGGCATGGAGTCAAGAGTTCACTCAGGTCAGTCCAGAGGTATGTTGGGACTCCACTGATTCATTCATCTGGAGAGCTTTTGCCATGAAATACGTAAGTCAAGTTGATAGCACGGTGTCATAGAGGAAGAGTTCAACATTGTAAATGTTCCTGATATTTTACTCAGCACAATATTCTTAGTAGTATACTTAGTACAATTCCTTTAACCACTGTTAGTTTGTAATATGTTTGAAAGAAATTGAAGTACTTAGGTTTAATTTTATTTCAGTGCAATTACATGACAATGACATGGAAACTTGAAGAAATTCATGGAGCTGCTTCCTCAGATGGAAGAATTTTCTTTGGAATTAAAAGGCTCTGAGAAATTTAATTATAACAGCCTCAGCAGTTCACCAGATTTTATTTCCTTACAGTTGTGATGAAAATACTCGAACCCTTGAAAATACTCACATTGCCTTTTTTCTTTTACATTCTATTTATCTCTTCTCACCTCCCTTTAAATGATTGATCTGCCAATGCTAGAGCATGCTGGCAAACAATAAAAGTCACACAAACATCAGAGTCCAACTCCAGAATTATAGGATCAATCCCCTTGTCTAGCTGGTTTCACCTTCCAGGGTTTCACCCACAACTGCACTCTGTGGTCAGGGACAAAAGTCAGGAGTGACAGGCTGCCCCTTGCCCAGTTTGCTCACCAAGAAAGGGTGATTGACACGCTGGGAAAAATAAATTGAGTACATGGCAACCTGAATATAATTATTCTTACTTTAAATTTGGTTGAAGATCAATGGAATTACAGAGTTTGAATATAATAAAGCTAAAGGATGGAAAGGAAATCACAATTCACATGTGAACCATGGATTTTAATGTGTATTAATTGTTCTTTAAGTTTCTGTAACATATAAAGTGCAATCCAGATTATGTGTGGTGTATCACACATCAATCTAACAAGCATGGTTCAATTTCAGAAGAATTACATTAAGCTGAAATTAGACTATGCTCACCAAGAAGACTTAGTAACCATGCAATGTTGCAAATGAGTATATAAATTCCAGAACTGTTTGGCAATGTAATAAATGATGCTTAGTCCCTGATAGGTACATTGTCTTTTAGGAAACCTTTGAGATGGAAGCTGAGTGTCACTATAAATTACATAAACACTCAGTCTCTAAATAATTGAATTTTTATTGTCTTTATTGTAAATGGTCAGTGATTAACATGAGACCTACAACTTAATAAACCCCTTGAGGGCCGGCCGGCTGACTCAGTTGGTTAAGAGTTGGCTTAGAGCCCATGCTCTGAGCACCAGGGCCACCGGTTTGATTCCCACATGGGCCAGTGAATGCTGCACCCTAGCTGAGCTATTGCTGAGCTGCCAAGAGGTGGCAGGATGGCTCAGCTGATGTAACAACAAGATTGCCTATTCAATGGTGGGCTACGCCCACCTGCAACTAAAGATTGAACTCACCACCTTGAGCTGAGCTGCTGCCCAGATGGCTCAGTGAATAGGGCGTGCGCTGTTAACAACAAGGCTGCCAGGTTTGACTCCTGCATGGGATGGTGGCTATGCCCACCCTCAACTAAGACTGAACTCAGCACCTTGAGCTGAGCTGCCACTCAGATGGCTCAGAGGATAGAGCCTGCGCCCTTAACAACAAGGCTCCTGGTTCAACTCCTGCATGGGATGGTGGCTACGCCCACCCACAATTAAGATTGAACACAGCACCTTGAGCTTAGAGGTCACGAGCTGCCGACAGGAAGCCAGATGGCGACTGGCGCCCTCCACAACGAAGATTGAAGAACAACTTGGCTGGTCCCCGTCCCCAAATCCTCAACAGTGTTCCTCTCCCGAAATTCCCCAATTAAAAAATAAAACAACCCTTGGGCCAGCCGAGTGGCGCATCAGTTAAGAGCTGGTTTGGGGATGCCAGCAGCCCCAGTTCGGATCCCACATTTGAGAGCCAGTGACACTGCCCTCTACAGCTAATAACAGCTCCACCTGGAGCTGGGCTGTGCGAGCCCCGGTGACAGCCAGTGTGAGTGGCTGGCAGACGGTGCGAGTTGCCAATAGCTGTGGTGAGCAACCATCCAGAGGCCAGCGACCGATCTGTCTCATCCAAGAAGAGCGCAATGACGATACCAACATGGGCCAGTGTAGCAACGTCCTCTGCAACTAGACTGAAGAACAAAAAGACAGCAACTTGTCTGTTCCCCTTCCCCGATTCCCCAATACTGTTCCCCTCCCCCAATTCCCCAATAAAATCTTTAAAAAAAACCCAAAACAACCCTTGAGATCAGGGACCTCATGCTGTTCACTGCTATGTCTCCATCAGGGCCTGGGATTCGAAAGGTTCTCAACATATATTTATTGTTTTCTAATTTTTATTTTGAAATAATTTTAGACTTACAGAAAGTTGCAAAAAGCGTTGAAAAAGTTCCTCTATATCATCACCCTGTTTCCCCTAAAGTTAATATATCTTACATGACCATAGGACTATTATTGAAAATGGGAAAATATTGATTCAGTGCTATTCACTAACCCATAGACCTTTCTAAACTTTCTCCAGTTTTCCCACTGATACCCTTTAATTTGTCCAAGATCCAATCCAGGATCCCACTTTCCATTTAGTTGTCATGTCTCCTTAGTCTCCTCCACCCTGTGACAGCTCTTTAGTCTGTTTTGTCTTTCATGATCTTGATATTTTTGAAGTGTACTGGCCAGTAATTTTGTACAACATCCCACATTTGGGGTTTGTCTGATGTTTTCTCCTGACTGGGTTGAGGGTACACACTTTTAGCAAGGATATTGCAGGAGTGATGTCCAGCCTTCCTCAATGCATCTTATGAGATGTATATGACACCAATTTATTACTGGCCGTGATAACTGCTCATGTGGTCAAGGTGGTGTCTGTGAGGTTTCTCTACTGTAAAGTTACAATTTTTTCCTTTGTAATGGGTATCTTGTGATGAGATATTTGGGACTATACGAACACTCTATTTCTAATCAGACTTTCACTCACTAATTTTAGCATCTACCAATGATTCTTTTTTTTTTTTTTTTACCATTTTTTTATTAGTTTCAGGTGTACAACACAATGCAATAGTTATACTCTTTACCCCCCAAAGTGACAACCGCCCTCCCCCAGTTCGCCACCCCACTCCCCTCCCCATATCATACATATCTAATACAATTCCTTTGACTCCCTTCCATAGTATACTCCACATCCCGTGACTATTTATATATTCAGTTACAGTTGGCATACAATATTATACAACATCAGCTTCAGGTGTACAGTGCAGTGATCAAGCCTCTACTCCATCCAAAATTTTTAACATTTTTATATTCCCCAAACTGTGTTTCATATCCCTGTGGCAATATTGTAGTTGTCTATTTATGCTGTCTAATCCCTTCCCCTTTCCCCTTATCCCCATCCCCTCCCAACTAACAACCCTCAGTTTTTCCTCTAATTCTGAGTCTGTTTACTTTGATTGTTCATTCAGTTTTTCAGATACCACATATAAGTGAGATCATATGGTACTTGTCTTTCTCTGACAGACTTATTTCACTTAACATAATAGTCTCTTCGCAACGTTATGAATTACATTCCCAGAACTGCCCCCATATCCCTGTGGCAACATTGTAGTCACCCACCTATGCTGTCCAAAAACTTCCCCCTTTCCCTCATCCCCACTCCCTCCCAGCCAGCAACCATCAGTTTTTCCTTTATATCTGCTTGATATCACTTCAATCTTCTTCAATTTACTGAGACTTGTTTGGTGGCCTAACGTGGTCTATCTTGGAAAATGTCCCATGTGTACTTGAGAAGAATGTATATTCTGTTTTTTCAGGGTGAAATGTTCTAAAAATATCAACGAAGTCCAGCTGGTCTAAGGTGTCATTTAAGGTCCCTCTTATAGTGTTGATTTTCTATCTAAAGGGTCTGTCCATTGGTGACAATGGGGTGTTGAAGTCCCCTAATATGATAGTGTTACTGTTGATGTCTGTCTTTATGTCTGTCAAAATCTGTTATATGTAATTAGGAGTTCCTATGTTGGGTGCATAGATGTTTATTAGGGTTATAGTGCCCTTCTTTGTCTTTTATTGTAGTCATTTTAAAGTCTATTTTGTCCAAAATAAGTATTGATACTCAGCTTTTTTTTTCTCATTTCCATTTGCATGAAATATCTTATTCGATCTGTAAATAGCATATACCTGTGTGCTATTTTCTTATCCACTCAGCCACTCTCTGTCTTTTGATTGGAGCATTTAGCCCATTCACATTTAAAATGATTTTTTTTTTTTTGAGGGCAGTGTCACTGGCCCTCCTATGTGGGACCCAAACCAGGGCCGTTGGCTTCCCAATAAAATGATTATTGATAGGTGCATATGTATTGCCATTTTGTTATTTGTATTCCTGGTCTTCCTGGCTTAGCTTGTTTACCCCTTTCTTTTGTTTAATAAAAGTCCTTTTAACATTTCTTGCAATGCTGCCTTGGTGGTAATGACTTCCTTAAGCTTATTCTTTTCTGAGAAGCTCTTTATTTCTCCTTCAATTTTAAGCGATAGCCATGCTGGGTAGAGCAATCTTGGTTGTAGACCTTTATTTTGTGTCACTTTGAAGATCTCCTGCCACTCCATTCTGGCCTGCAGAGTTTCTGTAGATAAGTCAGCTGTTAGTCTAATAGGAGTTCCTTTGTATGTAACCTGCTGTCTTTCTCTTGCTGCCTCTAGGATTCTGTCTCTGTCTTTAACCTTTGCCATTTTAACTATGATGTGTCTTGGCGTGGACCTGTTTGGGTTCAGCTTGTTTGGAACCCTCTGCACTTCCTGGGCATTTATGTTGATTACCTTCACCAGGGTAGGGAAGTTTTCAGTCATTATTTTTTCAAATATATTCTCGACCCCTTGCTTCTTCTCTTCTCCTTCTGGTATTCCTATGAGTTGAGGTGGTTGTGATTCACCTTGTCCCATAGGGGTCTTAAACTGTTTTCCTTGTTATTTATTCTTTGGTCTTTTCGTTGTGCCAACTGGGTGATTTCTGCTGTTTTGTCTTCCAAATCGCTGATCCGCTCCTCTGCTTCATCTACTCTATTGGTGATTCCTTCGAGTTTGTTCTTCATTTCAGTTATTGTATTCTTTACTTCGAACTGGTTGTTCTTTATGATTTCTCTCTCCTTCCTTGTGTCCTCACTAAGTTTGTTAAACATTCTTATCATCTGTGTTCTAAACTCTGTCTCTGAAAAGTTGGATCCCTCTGTTTCATTTGGTTCCATTTCTAGAGGTTTCTTCTGATCTTTCACTTGTGACATGTTTCTTTGTTTCCCCCATTCTGGCTGTCGCTCTGGGATTGCTTTGATGTATTAGATAGATCTCCAGGAGAGCCCTGGCTGGATCACGCAGGCACACAGCTTACAGCCCAACACTCCCAGGAAAACTCCCAGTCTCAGCCTGTCCCAATCAGCCACTTGCGGATCAGGCCAAGCAGCCCGACAACCAATCACCAGCCTTGCAACTCTGCAAGGGCAGTGCGGAGAGCTGGGATCCGAGGCGGCTTGCGCACTCCCGTGTCTCAGTGAGCAGCCTGTTGGAGCCGGAGGGCACCTGCCCAGCATTTCCTTGGCAACACAGCACAAGCCAGTGAAGGGTAGGGATCTGAGGCAGCTCGTGCACTCCTGGGTCTCAGTGAGCAGCCTTTTGGAGCCAGAGGGCACCTGCCCAGCATTTCCCTGGCAACGCAGTATAAGCTGGGCGGAGGGTGGGGATCCAAGGTTGCATGTGCATGCACGCACTCACACACGCACTTCTGCGCCAATTTCACCAGACCAATGAGGTCCCAGAGCTGATCCTCTGTGGGAGGGCCCAATCCTGACAAAATGGCGCCCTCCTTACACCACTCGTGTGCAGGCTCCACCCCCGGGGAACAATAGTCCAAAAACCTCCAGCCTTTGCACCAAAGGTGCTCAGTTCAGTCCGTCCCCGCAGGCTCCTGGGCCTGGCTCACACAGCTACTCCCTCCACCAGGAACCAGGTAAGTGCTCACGAGCGAGCAAGCCCATGCCTCGGCCCCACTGATTCTCTAGCCGCTCTTAGAGAGTCTAGCCGCTGAGCAAAGAGAGTCCTCACTAATTTACTGCCAGCTATCTTGGAACTTCTCTTCCTGGCAAAGGAACTCTGGGCTGGTGAGCTTGGTGCGTGGCCAGAGGGTCTCTCCCCCAACCGGAGAAGCCTCCCCACAGCTGGGACTGCCCTCATGGGGTTTGCCCTCTCTCTTCTCCGCCCATCCTACCAGACCCAACGTGGCCTCCTCTTTAAGTTCTTCGTTTAGTGGTTCTGTTCATCTAGTGTTCCGGAGACCTCCAGGATTGAATGCTGTATAATTTGTTTGTAATTTTGGTGTGATCCTGGGAGGTAGTTAGCAAGGTAGTTAGCACAGCGTCTGTCTATTCTGCCATTTTACCGGAAGTCTCATCTACCAATGATTCTTGCCTATAACAATTATTACATAGGTGTTTGCCTAATAGTGATTGTCTATTCCATCATTTCTTCTTCATTTATTCATTGAAATCTGTCTCTTCTCAGCTGTCGCTTCTCCATTTGTTTATTAATCTCTTTGTTTATGTAAGTATGGACTCATGGAAATTTTTTTATTATAATCTACTACTATCATTACTTTTGTTGTTGCTCACCTCTTTTCATTTGACCATTGGAAGCTTTTTAAGTTGTCTCCTGTGTTCTTTCAACATGCTTCCATCATTTTTTGAACACTTCCTTACTTTAATTACCACAAGATATTTTAGAATCTTTCATTAGTTTTCCTACCTGAGGACCCTGGTCACTTTAATTTGATAATGGTTTTTAGAAAGCAAGATTTGCCAATTAGGTGTCCTTATGCTATTGGAGTATCATCACCTCTAGTCCCTTTCAGTGGAAAAAGATAGGAAATACATATACTAAAATACACACACACACACGATATATATATGATATATAAAGACATTAAATTCATACTGATACCTTTCATTCCAACCCAACATCAGAGAGTTCATGCTAGCCTTCTCTCCATTTCCTTATTTGAAACTCCTTTCTCCAATAGTAAGAGACCTAACTCTCATTTCTCAATAAATGTATTTATTTGCTCAATCCTAGCATGCATATAAAGTAATCTCAGAATTGCCAACCTGGGAGTCACGGTGTGTGTTGCCCCACCTCACTCCCTGCAGCCCGCGGCCCACCTAGAGTTCAGCAAGAGCGCGTTGGTTTGCAGTCTGAGGCAGAAGCCTCAGGCCGGACAAGTGCGGGAGGAGAGAGAGGAGACGACTGTGCAGAGGTACGAGCTGCACCCGCGGCTCGCCGGGTCCCCAAGAAGCAGGGTACAGAGCCCCGCAGCGGCAGGGCAAGATCAGTCCCTGCACCCTCCCGATTCAGGGATCAGTCTCTGTGCCCACCGGGTCCCACGGAGCGCAGAAGCCTGAAACCTGGGAGCAGGGGAAAACAGTGGACTCGCCCGCGGAGAAGCAGCGCGCGCTGGGCGGAGACGCAGGTCCCCGAGAGACGGAGCGGGGATCGGAGCCGCGTGGAAAGGTGCGCGCAGTCCCCTAAACCCCGGCGGCAGTCCCTCCAGGAGGGCAGCAGGAGAACGGCGCGGGCGCGCGCCGGCTCCGAGGCAGAAGCCTTAAACCCGGGAGCAGGGGAAAACAGAGGACTCGCCCGCGGAGACGCAGCGCGCTGGCCGGAGTCACAGGTCCCGGAGAGACAGAGTGGGGATCGGAGCCACGCGGCACGGTGTGCACAGTCCCCTAAATCCCGGCAGACCGTTTGGGAGAGCAGCAGGAGATCCGCGCGGGCGCGCGCCGGCTCTGAGGCAGAAGCCTGAAACCCAGGAGCAGGGTAAAAAGAAGACTCGCTCGGACAAGCAGCGCGCCAGGTGGAGACGCAGGTCCCCGAGAGATGGAGCAGGGATCTGAGCCTCGGGGCAGGGGGCGCGCAGTCCCTTAAACCCCGGCAGTCTCTTCGGGAGAGCAGCAGGAGCACCGCACGGGCGCGCGCCGGCTCCAAGGCAGAAGCCTTAAACCCGGGAGCAGGGGAAAAAGAAGACTCACTCGGACAAGCAGCGCACCGGGCACAGGGCAGAGACGCGGAGCGGAGATCTTAGCCACAGGGTAGGGTGCGTGCAATCCCTAAATCCCGGCAGACCCTTTGGGAGAGCAGCAGGAACTCCACTGGAGCATAAGAGGCAAAGGCCTTAGCTTAAAACAGTGTTGGAACTGTGGCTTTGTTTACTTTTATGTTTTTTTTTTTTTTCCTTTTTCTACTCTTGAACAGAAAACAAAAAAAAACCAATAACTCACCCACTCCCACAAACTTTGGCCCCTGCCAAGACAGTCTTAAACTGACTCCTGAATGGAGCAATAGGGGCAGACTAGGAAGATATCCTTACCTGCAGGGGGTTGAGAATTTCCACCCAGTGAAGTCTGCAGAGTGAGACTACCTACCCCGCCCCCACCTTTAGGCAAGGCTTGGGAGGCAGGGCAGGTTCACCTGCTGAGGCACTAATTAACAGATTCTTAGCAGCAGGCTTTTGGTAGTGAGGAATTCTTTAATTCTCCACAGCTGTCAACCCAAAGGGTGCCCAGAGACACTCATTGAGCCTTTGGGGGTGCAGCCTGCCTTGGGACAGGCAAAAGCAAAAAGGCAGTGGCTTTGTAAAAACCACCAATCACACGTCACAACCACACTCAAGTACAGCAAACCTGCAGTACCAGGATCATGCTAGGCATCAGGTGGCCTACTGTTCCCACAATACGCACAGGAATTTTTGTACAGCAGACAAACTGAAGAGAGTTTGGTGGACTTTAGCCGAGACCGGCACGGGTATTTTTGGTTTGTTTGGTTTTATTCTGTTTTGTTTTCCCTTTATTGGCTGCTTATCTTGGTTGTTTTTGGTTTTTATTTCTATTTCATTCTAATCATATTGTAGTTTTTAATATAGGCATATATATAGGTGTATATAGGTGAATATATGTCCATATATATGGGTGTGTAGACAAATATATTTTTTTTTTCCTTTTTCCTTTTTCTTTTTCTTTCTTTTCTTTTTCTTTTTTCCCCACCCTCACTTTCTCTCTTATTTTATTCATTCTTCTCACTGCTATACTTTTCCTCTTTTCCTTTTTTCTGCAAATTTTATTTTTTTAATTTTTCTTACTTTTTTTTATTATTATTTTAGTTTATTTTTATTTTTTAGGTATAGCTAATCGGTTTCTCATGTTTATTCTATTTTTTATTTTAGGATATTGTATTTTATTTTGTTTTCCTCTTCTGTTATTATTGAGTGCGTGGTTTTTGTTTTGTTTCTGTTTGTTTTCTTCATTAGTATGATTGATATTTCTGTACAAGTTGACTGCAGTTTGATGGTTGGTTTTTTTTACTTGTGTGAGCATTTGGTTTCCTTTGGTGGCTGCGGAGGTCGTTCTTGTTGATGTGTTATGCTCTAAAATCACTCTGCAGCAGTGGGTCCAAACAGACACAAGAATCATCATACCCGGAGGCCAACTTTAGATAAAACCAGAGCATTTCTGGGTTTGACATACAAGAGTCACACCCAAAAGGAAGTTGCTACAGGTACTAGGACCCATAGGGTCCAAGTTTCATCAGAGGGATCAATCCTCACACAGCAGCTCATAAACTGCAGACGCTGCTGATGCTCACAGCTAATCAATCTGGGAGTCAATCCCACCTACTGACAAACCAAAAGTAATCAAAACTAAAACTTCAACAAGTGAGGACGCACGACACAAGGAACACCTCAGATACAAGCAAGGGAGAATAGGGAGACTGAGTAATTCAAATATAAAGGATACACACCATATAAGTTTACCCAGAAAAGACTGAGAAATCTGGGGGATCTATCTGTTATATTGAAGCAAACACAAAGAGTAAGCCAGAATGGGGAGACAAAGAAACATAACACAAATAAAAGAACAGAAGAAACTTCCTGAATCAGTGGAAATAGAGGAAATGGAGGTAACCAACCTATCGGAGACAGAGTTCAGAACACTGATTATTAGAATGTTCAAGGAAATTAATGAAAATATAAAGAAGGATAGAGAAATCATGAAAAGCAACCAGCTAGAACTTAAGAACACAATTACTGAATTAAATAACAAACTTGATGGAATCACTAGCAGATTGGATGAAGCAGAAAATCGAATCAGTGACTTAGAAGACAAAATAGCAGAGATCACCCATGCAGAACAACAAAAAGAAAAAATAATGAAAAACATGGAAAATAGTTTAAGAGAGCTGGGGGACAACATCAAACGCAATAATCCACGGGTCATTGGAGTACCAGAAGGAGAAGAGAGGGAGCAAGGGATTGAGAATATATTTGAAGTAATAATGTCTGAAAACTTCCCTAACCTGGCAAAGGACATTGAAATACATGCCTAGGAAGTGCAGAGAGTTCCAACCAGGATGATTCCAAACAGGCCCACTCCAAGACACATTATAGTGAAAATGGCAAGGGTTAAGGACAAAGACAGAATCCTTAAAGCAGCAACGGAAAGGCAGCAAGTTACTTACAAGGGTACCTGTCACGTCCAGCGTGGCAAGGGCAAGTGGGACACGAGAGGGGCGACGCAGATTAAATAAAGACAAGAGACAGAAGTAAGATAAGAGCGAGACCAAGGGTCTCAGCCAGAGAAGACTGAGCTGAGCCCAAGGGACTCAGCCAAGGAAGACTGAGCCCCGAATTGGATCAACGCATAGCTTTTATTGATAATCTTTAAGGAAGTAAACTGCAGTAAATCATTAACCGTGTATCCATGTGTGTCTTAGGCTCCTTTCCCATTAACCTGAACATCCATCTATCTTTTGTGTCCCAAGGAACTGACCGTTCTCACCACATGCCTCAATAGGTCATATGCACCCTCCAAGGGGTATGAAAAAACAATAAGAGCAGAGGAACAAGTTTTATGCTTCAGCAAGCCCATTAGGGCCAGCTTGCAAGCCCTTTGATGTTAGGGATTACGACCCTCAACATCTCCCCCTTTTTTTTATTATTTAAAAAACACGCCTGTGACCCCAGGCGGCTGCGAGCCACAGTGCCTGTCTTAGGTGTGCTCCAATGAAATAACAACCCGTCATTGGAACTCGATCCTCTGGCGATCAAGCCCTGTCTTAGGTTAGTTACATTCAAGGAGGTCATTACCCGTCTTTGGCTAGCCTGTCCTCGCTAAAGTTTAGGGGTATTGGGGCTAACAAGCAGGTGGCCAAACTTGAGGCTTTGCCTTAAGTTTGATCTCATGTATGTGGGCTTGGACTTCCATCATCTGCTTGAGAAAACATCTAAAGAGGATGGGGAGTAGGCACAGAACCAAGCAGACACAAAAGCCAATGCTATGCCTTTAGAGGCTAATGCAGAGGGGATGGTCGTGGAATCGGCTGTAAGGCAACATCGACCCCCTTCTGTTGTTGTAGAAGGAGAAACACGGATTTTGCAGTTTCTTCGTCTATGGCCCGCCGGAGGGTTTGTTGGCCACACCGGAGGACTAAACAGAACAGAAATAAAATAATGATTAGTAATGCAAATGCACCAGCAAAACCTCCACTGAGGTGTTTGATCCAATTGAGTGGATTTAGATTAGATAATTCTTCCGCGGCTGCGGATAGGGCATCTTCTCCAGGGAGGAGCTGAAGATTAGCAGATGACATTTGGTCTACTTCTTGCTGTAATTGCTGAATATCCACAGAGAGGTTGGGCATATGACCCAAAAGATGAGCACGTACCTCAGACCATGGAGTACGTATCTGATTATAAGAAAAAGGAGTTATGCAATAAGTAGAGGTATTCCAATCACACTTTAAAGTAACAATAGTCCGGAGACTTTCTATTTGGTTTCCCAAATAAACCACAGTGGTTTCCAAATCAGCTAATCGAACACTAATTTCTTGATCAATTTTCAATTGTTGGTTCCAAGTTTTACTAGCATTTTCATGCCATTGCTGTACAAATTGAGTAGTTTGAACTGTCTGATGGAGAGCTACTCCAGAGACGGCAGCAGTGGTTGTGATTGCTATAATTCCTAAAATTGCTGCTATTAAAAGGCCAATAAATCTTTTAGTTCGATGTAAAATTTTATGAAGAAGTTGGAGGACAATATGAATTGTTGGAGAACCCTCCCAAACCCTAGAGGTTTGGACTGGAATCCACAATCCTTTTCTACGTCTCAAAATCATAATTTGATCTTGGGGATAATTAAGAATTGAGGAATTAAGACAAGTAAATAAACGACATAGGGGACACTCAACCAATTTCAAATTTTGATTAATGGTAAATTTTCCTATTAAAAACACAAATGGATTTTTAATACAAACTTGTAAATAAATTTGTCCAGTTTTTTCATACCGGAAGGTATAACTATTATTGATATTATAAGTAAGATTTCCTTTCCATAATTTATTAGGTCCAATGCTTAGAGCAATTTTCCACAGGATCCTTTGAAAAGGGCCCCTAATAGGTCTAATCATTCTCAATTGAGGTGGAGCTAAAACCTTTTCTTTCCAAAGAATAGAAATATTGAAAAGATGTTCGATAGTTTGAAAGAAGTTATCGCCAATTATTTGATCCTTTAGTTGTCGTGGTTCTGCACATACTTTATTCCTACAAATTTGAAAAGCAGGACCAAAAGGTCCCCAATCAACAATTGTTTCCAATGTATTATTTATAATTATTCTATCTATAGTTCCACGACATTCATCCCAATGAATTCTTGATTGATATCTATCCCAATGATTAATAAGAGGGCATGTAGGAATTGGAGGCAGGAAGCTATGAGTGCTAAATTGCTGAGTAACAAATCCTTTACTAGAAATCATAAATAAATCTTTAAATGTATTATTTTCTTTTCCAGTTGGAATGGCCCACGTTTGCTCTGCAAGAGAGAGACATGGTGGAATAGAGCCAATACATATGGGAGTATGTAAATATCCAAGGGCTGTATGATTAAGTAAAGTAAAGAGTCTCCCTTTCTCCTCGGGAAACTCAGGTCCTCGGGGATCCTCAGGCCCAGGGAACCATGAACTGTCATTAAGATAAATTAAAGGAGGATCATCATTCCATGTGACAGGAGTTAATAATGGAGGATTTGGAATGTATGCCCAGTAAGTAAAATTATCTGCAATGGCTCCTAGAGGAAAGCAACTTACAATAGTAAGAACAGCCATCATGGACAACATCAGGTTGGCCTCCGTCTTAGGCAGCCTTTCCTCCTGGAGACGATGCTCTGCTACTTGTACCAATTTTTTCATTTGTCCCCAGGTAGGGAGAGAAGCATTTCTAGTGCTTTTTGCAATAACTGGAGGAGAAGTCATGGGCAGGACAGCCGTCCTCACACGATTAGATTGCAAGGATAATTTAGAAGTCTCCAACGCTGGAGGTGTCGGTGAACGGGTAGTGGACATGCATCTTTCTTCTTCCTCATCCGAGGGAGTCTCCAGTAAAATCTCTTCAGGAGACGGATACCGTGCCACCTTAGGGCATATTGGCTTCATGACGACCTTCTTGGGTGAGTCGCTCATGATAAGGTTTAATGCACCGGCTAGGCACCCACAGAGGACGTTCTTCTTTGCCAAGTAGAGTGCCGGCCCGCCCTGAGATCTGCGCCTTGAATTATTTTTTCACCCAAGATTCAAGTCTTCCTTCCCTTCGTCGTGCCGCACGTTGAGGCGCCAGTTGTCACGTCCAGCGTGGCAAGGGCAAGTGGGACACGAGAGGGGCGACGCAGATTAAATAAAGACAAGAGACAGAAGTAAGATAAGAGCGAGACCAAGGGTCTCAGCCAGAGAAGACTGAGCTGAGCCCAAGGGACTCAGCCAAGGGAGACTGAGCCCCGAATCGGATCAACGCATAGCTTTTATTGATAATCTTTAAGGAAGTAAACTGCAGTAAATCATTAACCGTGTATCCATGTGTGTCTTAGGCTCCTTTCCCATTAACCTGAACATCCATCTATCTTTTGTGTCCCAAGGAACTGACCGTTCTCACCACATGCCTCAATAGGTCATATGCACCCTCCAAGGGGTATGAAAAAACAATAAGAGCAGAGGAACAAGTTTTATGCTTCAGCAAGCCCATTAGGGCCAACTTGCAAGCCCTTTGATGTTAGGGATTACGACCCTCAACAGGTACCCCCATAAGATTATCAGCTGACTTTTCTACAGAAACTTTGCAGGCCAGAGGGGAGTGGCAGGAGGTTTTCAAAGTGATGAAAAATAAAGGCCTGCAACCAAGATTGCTGTATCCAGCAAGGTTATCATTTAAAATCGAAGGCGAGGGGCTGGCCGAGTGGCGCGGTGGTTAAGCGCTGCTTTGGGAAGCCAGCGGCCCCGGTTTGGGTCCCACATATGAGGGCCAGTGACACTGCCTTCAAAAAAAAAAAGATCTTAAAATCGAAGGCGAGATAAGGAGCTTTGCAGAAAAAAAATAAGTTAAGGGAATTCATTACCACCAAGCCAGCTTTGCAGGAAATGCTAAAAGGGTTTCTTTAAGTAGAAGAGAAAAACAACCTAAAAAAGACTATGAACACAAATAACAAAATGGCAATAAATACACACCTATCAATAATCACATTAAATGTAAATGGATTAAATGCTCCAATAAAAAGACATAGGGTGGCTGAATGGGTAAGAAAGCAAGACCCCAGCATATGCTGTATAAAAGAGACTCACCTCAGATCCAAAGACTCATACAGGCTGAAAGTAAAGGGATGGAGTAAAATATTTCATGGAAATGGTACTGAGAAAAAAGCTGGAGTAGCGATACTTATATTAGATAAAATGGACTTTAAATTGAAGAATATAACAAAGGACAAAGAAGGACACTTCATAGTAATGAAGGGATCGATCCAACAAGAGGACATAACTCTAGTAAACATCTATGCACCTAACATAGGAGCCCCTAAATATATAAAACAGATATTGTCAGACATAAAGACAGAGATCAACAGTAACACTATCATAGTAGGGGACTTCAACACCCCACTGTCACTAATGGACAGATCCTCCAGACAGAAAATCAATGTGGAAACAGCGACCTTAAATGACACATTAGACCAGCTGGATTTAACAGACATTTTCAGAGCATTTCATCCCAAAGCTACAGAATATACGTTCTTCTCAAGTGCACATGGAACATTTTCTAAGATAGACCACATGTTAGGCCACAAAACAAGTCTCAATAAATTTAAGAAGATTGAAATCATTTCAACTGTATTCTCTGACCACAATGCTATGAAACTAGAAATCAATTATAAGAAGATTTTCGGGAAGCTGACCAATAAATGGAGGCTAAACAATATGCTATTAAATAGTGAGTGGGTCACAAATGAGATCAAGGAGGAAATCAAAAGATACCTGGAGACAAACGATAATGAAAACACCACGACCCAAAATCTCTGGGATGCTGGGAAAGCAGTCCTAAGAGGGAAGTTTATAGCAGTGCAAGCCTACCTAAAGAAGGAAGAAAGATCTCAAATCAACAGGTTATCCTTACACCTAGGGAACTGGAAAAAGAACAGCAAAAGAGGCCCAAGGGGAGTACAGGAAAGGAGATAATAAAGACCAGAGCAGAACTAAACAATATAGAGAACAAAAAAAAACAATTCAAAAGATGAATGAAACCAAGAGCTGGTTTCTTGAGAAGATAAACAAAATTCACAAACTTCTAGCCAGGCTCATCAAAAAAAAAAAAGAGAGAGGACTCAAATTAGCAAAATCAGGAATGAAAGAGGGGAAGTGACTACAGACATCACAGAAATACAAAAAATTCTAAGAAATTACTATGAGCAACTATATGCCAACAAATTTGACAATCTGGAAGAAATGGATAATTTTCTAGAAGCATACAACCTTCCAAAGCTAATGCAAGAAGAAACAGAAAATCTAAATACCCTAATTACTACCAAGGAAATTGAATCAGTAATTGACAAGCTCCCAGAAAACAAAAGCCCTGGACCAGACGGCTTCACAAGTGAATTTTATTAAACATTCAAAAAAGAACTATCACCTATTCTCTCAAACTATTCCAAAAAGTCCAGAAGGACGGAAGGCTCCCAAACTCTTTTTATGAAGCCACTATCACCCTGATTCCAAAACCAGATAAAGACATCACAAAAAAGGAAAACTACAGGCCAATCTCCCTGATGAATATACATGCAAAAATTCTCAATAAAATATTAGCAAACAGAATTCAGCAATATATTAAGAAGATCATACATCATGATCAAGTGGGATTCATCCCTACTGGGCAAGGCTGGTTCAATATCCGTAAATCAATTAATGTGATACACCACATCAACAAAATGAAGGATAAAGATTACATGGTCATTTCAATAGATGCAGAAAAAGCATTTGACAAAATCCAACAGCCATTTATGTTAAAAATCCTTAGCAAAGTGGGAATACAGGGATCATATCTCAACATAATAAAAGCCATATATGATAAACCTACAGCTAACATCATACTCAATGGGGAAAAGCTAAAACCATTCCCCTTAAGATCAGGAACAAGACAAGGCTGTCCACTTTCTCCTCTTTTATTCAACATAGTGCTGGAAGTTCTAGCCACAGCAATCAGACAACAAAAAGAAATAAAAGGCATCCAAATTGGCAAGGAAGAAGTAAAATTGTCATTATATGCAGATGACATGATACTGTATATAGAGAACGCCAAAGACTCCATCAAAAAACTATTGGAACTGATAGACGAATTCAGTAAAGTAGCACGATATAAAATCAATGTTCAGAAATCAGTGGCATTTGCATATACCAATAATAAACTAATGGAAAGAGAAATTAAGAAAACTGTCCCATTTCAATTGCGTCAAGAACTATAAAATACCTAGGAATAAATTTAACCAAAGAAGTGAAAGATCTGTACTCAGAAAATTATAAGACACTGAAGAAAGAAATCATAGAAGATACAAATAAATGGAAACACCTACCATGTTCATGGATAGGAAGAATTAATACAGTTAAAATGTCCATACTGCCTAAAGCAATATATAGATTCAATACAATTCCTATCAAACTACCAAGGGCATTTTTCACAGAAATAGAAAATATAATCCTAAAATTTATATGGAATCATAAAAGACCCCGAATAGCCTCAGCAATTCTGAGAAATAAAAACAAAGTTGGGGGGATCACGGTACCAGACATCAAAACCTACTACAAGGCCACAGTAATCAAGACAGTTTGGTATTGGCGTAAAAACAGGCACATCGATCAGTGGAACAGAACAGAGAGCCCAGAAATAAATCCAAGCATTTACGGACAGTTAATGTATGCCAAGGGAAGCAAGAATTTACACTGGAGTAAAGATAGTCTATTCAATAAATGGTGCTGGGAAAATTGGACTGACACATGCAAAAAAGTGAAACTGGATCATCCCTTACGCCTTATACAAGAACAAATTCAAAATGGATTAAAGACTTAAATGTAAGACCTGAAACCATAAAAATCCTAAAAGAAAATATAGGGAGTACATTTGCAGACATTACCCGGAGCAATATTTTTACTGATACATCCCTATGGGCAAGGGAAGTAAAAGAAAAAAATGAACATATGGGATTATATCAGACTTAAAAGTTTTTTCACAACAAAGGAAACCATTAATAAAACAAAAAGGAAGCCTACTGAATGGGAGAATATATTTGCCAACGATATATCTGATAAGGGGTTAATATCCAAAATTTATAAAACACTCATGAAACTCAACACCAAAAAAACAAACAACCCAATTAAAAAATGGGCAGAAGATATGAAGAGACATTTCTCTAAAGAGGACATACAGATGGCCAACAGGCATATGAAAAAAAGTGCAACCTCACTGGTCATTAGGGAAATGCAAATAAAAACCACCATGAGATACCACCTCACTCCAGTCAGAATGGCTATCATCAACAAATCAAGAAACAGCAAGTGCTGGCGGGGCTTTGGGGAAAAGGGGACCCTGCTGCACTGTTGGTGGGACTGCAGATTGGTGCAGCCACTATGGAAGTCAGTATGGAGGTATCTCAAAGAACTGGAAATAGAGCTACTGTTTGACCCAGCAATTCCACTCCTAGGTATTTATCCTGAAAAAAACAAGACACTTATTCAAAAAAAGTTATGCAGCCCTATGTTCATAGCAGCACAATTTACAATAGCTAAGACTTGGAAACAACCAAAATGCCCATCAGTAGATGACTGGATTAAGAAACTGTGGTATATTTATACAATGGAGTATTACTCCGCTATAAGGAAGAACGAAATTGTGCCATTTGCAATGATATGGATGGACCTAGAGACTATAATGTTGAGTGAAATAAGTCAGTCAGAGAAGGACAAATACCATATGATCTCATATGTGGAATCTGAAAAACTGTATGAATGAGCAAAGTAAACAGAAACTGTCTCATAGATATAGAGGAAAAATCAGGGTTGCTAATTGGGAGAGGAATGGGGCTGAGGGAGAAGGGGAAGGGATTAGACAGCAAAAATAGGCAACTACAATATTGCCACTGGGATAGGAAAAACAGTTTGGGGAATATAATTAATAATGTTGTAAATATTCTGTGGAATGTCAGATGATCATAGGTCTTGTTAGGGAGACCATTTCATGGATGGAGTAGAGGTTTGATCACTGCACTGTATTACTAAAGCGGAGGTGGTATACCTACTGTAATTGAATATATAGAGAGGGTCACGGGATGTGGATTATACTGTGGAAGAGAGTCAGAGGAAGAGTAATAGATATATATGATATGGGGGGGAGTAGGGTGGTGAATTGGGGGTGGGGGGTTGTCACTTTGAGGGGTAAAATGTATAACTATTGCACTGTGTTGTACACCTGAAACTAATTAAAAATAAAATAAAATAAAAAATAAAAATAAAAAAAAGAATTGCCAACCTGTATCTCTGAGAAAAAGAAATTTATTGACTGGAGTATGATATTTTTGTACAGTTCGGTTTGCCTTTCACTTTATAGCATACAGTCAAAATACTGTTTTCCAAAGTTACTTAGGTCAGTGCTTTTTTCCCCACCCCTTCACTGCACTGATGTTATTCACTTGTAATACAATTCATTTTTTACTGTTTGTATACACTATTGCCCCTTCCCTTTGCTTTAATTAATGATTTGGGGGGTATGAAAAGCATTAACATGGTTCTAATAGTAAAAAATATACTTTTTTTCCTTTGACACATGAGCAGATATATGTATATATATTTTTTCTTATCTAACCTTCATTTTTACTTGAAGGGTAGAATATAATACTCTTTTTTTTCTCTTTGCTTTTTTTCACTTGATATATCCTGGAAATCACTCCAGATTAGTTCATAGGGCACTCCCTCATCCTTTTGTACAGTTGCACAGTACTCCATTGTGTAGTAATTATTTAACTACAGTTGACCCTTCAACAATGTGGGAGTTAAGGGTGCCAACGACCTGTGTAGTCAAAAATCCATGTATAACTTTTGGCTCCCTAAATACTTAACTACTGATAGGCTATTGCTGACCGGAAGCCTTACCAATAATATAAACAGTCAATTAACACATATTTTGAATGGCATATGTATTATATATAGCATTCTTACAATAAAGGAAGCTTTACTGTAAAGGAGAAAGGAAAATGTTATTAAGAAAATCATAAAGAGGAGAAAATACAATTACAGTATTTGTTGAAAAACACCTGTGTGTTAAGTGGATGCTTGCAGTTCAAACCCATGTTGTTCAAGGGTCAATTGTACTTTCCTATGTCTGAGCATTTAGGCTGTTTCTAATATTTGCAATAATTAACCAATGCTTCGATGAATAACCCTGTACATATATATTTTCATATTGTTGGAGGTGTATGTATGTGCAGGATAGATTTCTAGCAGTGTGATTTTTAGACTAAAAGGCAAGTATAAATGTAGTTTTAGGTATTGACAAATTCCCTTCTATTCTGCTTTGTATTTTCTATACCAGAAGCTATGTGTTTCAAAGACTACTCCATCAAAACAAGCATTTTTAAAAATTTTCTTGTTGGTTGTCCATATTCTGAACTCCTGACACTATTTTACTAGTTTCAGACTCACGGAGGAGTTTAGTTTTACCATCAGTGGGTTTAGATCAACTTTGGACCCCATTTCTAACTCCCTTCTTCTCCTTTCCCTGCAGTTTTTCTCATCTGTCTTTGCCCACCACAAGGTTTGCAGTGGGTGACTGTAAGACAGAATACAAGAGACTCAACTGGGATATTTAACTCCTCTGTTTTTTGTTATCCACCACATCGTGGCTATAATGCAACCGCCCATCCATTTTCACCTTGCACCCATATACTGAGCTGACAATCTGTAAACCAAGCTTGAGCTCTTTCCTCCCCCTTTCACCTGGTTGTATAGAACCTCCATGTGGTCATGGACATGAACTGGTAGAGGGACACAGGAGCAACCACCATGAGTGATATGGGGTTTTGGCTACCTGCTCATGTTTACTAGTTCTCTTTTCCTGCTTGGGCTCAAACCCAAATGTATCATGCTCATTTCACAATGAACTGTTGTGTGGCCTGTCTGACATTACAACTTGGTGTGTCTGACAGAAATCCTTATGACAGTTCACAAGAAGCAATCCCAGGTGCATAGTTACTTGGTGCCCTGGTAACAAAGCAGAATCTGTTTTTCAAAACGTGTCTACTTCTCTGCTGCAGACAATATGGTCATGTTCTAGAACATCAAGACTTGTCATGAACTTCCACGGGGTGCTACTTCATCTTTTCCCACCACCGACATCTCTGACACCATAGGTTGTGCTGGATCTTATGCGCCACATAGCAAGGTTCAAAGCCCCACTCAAAGCTGGCAATCTGCCTTCCATGTCCTCTGAGCTGGAGCAGTATTTCCAGTGTGGAAAGTGTTACATCCAGAAACCAAAAATACCAATCAGACACTGTGATTTCTTCTTGTGATAGAGGATGCAAGAGCAAAACATTTGGAAAAGATATCTTGGCACAGCTCTGATCACTGGACCTCTAAAAGCTTTCCTGGGGTGACAAGTTCCTGAATCTCCACCATCATCCCAAGATGTCCAATACACTAGCCCATTTTGCTGTCCTTTTTGATTAGCATGATGCCACAATGTAATGGATCTCTGTGATGTTTCACAGGATGTCCAGACAGTCCCAATTTCTTCATACTATATTAAAACAGAGGGTAGCAAAGTTCACAATGCTCTGGAGCAAAACAGTAAACAAATATTTTTGTCCATTCAACATGAATACATATTATTTCTCTTCAGAATAGAAAGGAATACATTTGCCAAATCAATGGCCACAGATCATATACCTGAGGTCTCATAAATTTGTTCTGTTCAGCAGCTGCAATGGGGCTACAGCTTGAGTAAGCTTGAGGTATTCTACTATTTGGTTTCTGCAGGTACCACACTGGCTAGTCAACAGGAGACAGGATAGAAGGGACCACCACTTTGTATGTTTTCAGGCTTTAATAGAGGCACTTGTCACTATGATGCAATATTGCTTTAATCTAGTATTTTGACCTGGGGAGTGGGGACAGTTTAGAAGCTGGCACCTAGCCCTGTTTACTATGATAGCTCTTACCCCACAAGCCAAGGACCCAAAGAGGGTCTTACTTTAACTGCCAATTGTACACTCAGGGCCTAAGAACTGACCATAACGGGGCTAACAATAAGCCAGGCTCTAATCAGGAATCTAAGGTTGGGGCAGGGAGAGAAACACACACAAGATGACATTTCAGATCTCCAGGTATCCATGTCTCTGTATCCAACAAGCCTTGAAAAGTCTGGATATTCACTTTTCCCCAGTGTATAATGAGTGATTCAGGTAAATGGCCAGAGGTCTCTTCCAGGTAGTCCTGTGAGAATCACCACAGTATTTCTTTGTTATAGTGTTGCTGCATCCTTCCTCCTGGGAATTCAGTCAACTCTTCAGTCAATGGGTTCTGAATGTGAAAATTGGCTTAGGTCTGGGAACTGAGCCAGAGAACATGACTTTTATTGGAATAGTTCCCCTTGGCTTACTGCTCCTCTATTCCTGCATTCCTACTCATACTCTTTCAACCCATCCAAAGTGAAATTCGAGATTACCTCTCATTTTAATCCTCAAAAATGCCTTCTGCTCAAACACAATCTTACAGTCTTATTTTCCTCAAACATCTCATTTCCTTTCCAATGAATATTTTATTCAGTATTCATTGGCCATCTTTCATAAGTGTCATATGGTATTTGCCTCTTTGTTCAGAACACTATTGTTGTAGGAGCTAAAAAAAGAGAGATACAATAAAATATACAATTGGTTTTTGCATGCAGTGCTTTATGGATTATTTTTTAAAATAACCAACTTGCCATATTACTCCATCTTATGAGTGATGAAAATAATTAAAATATTTGTATGAATAATATTCTCATAATGGGACAGAATTTCTTAGGCCATTAAAGAAAATATCATAATAAAAATGTTTATTTCATATGCAGGAACATATTACTTTTAAGTATATCCTAACACTGAACTATCATTGCTACTCTGTGTTTACACACCTTTTGCAAAAATATTTTATTCATGATTATATTAGTTTCCTGTGGCTGCTGTAACAAATTATCACAAACAATTGCTTAAAACAATATTTATTAAACAAGCTCTGGAGACCTGATCAAGGTGTGGGCAGGGTTGTGCACCATCTGGAGGCTCCAACGGAAAATCCGTTCTTTTCTTCTTTCATCTTCTGGTGACTGTGGGCAGTCCTTGACTTGTGGCCACATCATGCTAATCTCTGCCTCTGTCTTCACATTGACTTTTCTTCTGTGTGTGTGTTGTGTCTCCTTCTGCCTTTCTCGGATATGGATACTTGTGATGACATTTAGTGTTCAGCCATATAATCCAGGATTATTTCCTTATTACAAGATCCTAAACTTAAGCACACTTGCAAAGAAACTTTTTCCAAATAAGGTAACATTTACAGGTTCCTGGGTTTAGGATCTGATATATGTGGGGCCACCATTCAACCTACTACACTTGGTACTAATAATCTTCACATGAATTTAAGAACTTGGTTTAAATTATCTTTGACAAATAACCCAACATAGAGAAATGTAATAATATAAAAGGGTGCCTATATAACTACCACTAGTTGAAAATATAAAAAACATTCAGCTTGGGAAGCCAGCACCCCGGTTCGGACCCACATGTGAGGGCCAGTGACACTGCCCTCAAAAAAAAAAATGTTATAAAAAACATTCAATCAACAGAATGTTTTACATAAAGTGAAAATTATGCCATTTCTAATTCTCTTATAAAAATGACTGAGGCTTTGTGAAATAATATTCCACCTAAATTATGTGTAAATTTGCCAGTGTTACTATACAAATCAAGGTTTTCTTATTTAAATTAGTTTCAGGTGTACAACACAGTACAATAGTTGTACTTTTTACCCCTGAAAGTAAAAACACACCTCCCCCATCCACTGCCCCAATTCCCCCCCATAGCGTACATATCTATTGCAAATCCATTGACTCAACTCCAACACAATATTCCACATCCAGTGACTATATATATATTCATTTATAGTTGACATACAATATTATACAACATCAGCTTCAGGTATACAGTGCAGTGATCAAGCCTCTACAACATCCATGAAATGGTCTCCCTAACAAGACATATGACCATCTGACAACCAACATTATTTACAACATTATTATATTCCCTGACTGTCTTTCATATCCCTGTGGCAATATTGTAGTTACCTATTTATGTTGTCTAATCCCTTCCCCTTCTGCTTCAATCCCACCCTCCTCCCAACTAGCAACCATAAGTTTTTCCTCTATGTCTCTGAGACTATTTCTGTTTCCTTTGCTCATTCATTCAGTTTTTTTAGATTCCACATACAAGTGAAATCATATGGTATTTGTCTTCCTTCTACTGACTTATTTCACTTAACATAATGTTCTCTTGGTCCATCCATATCATTGCAAATGGTAAGATTCATTCTTCTTTATAGAGAAGCAAAACTCCATTGTATCAATGTACCACAGTTTCTTAATCCAGTCTTTTATCAATGGGCATTTCAATTGTTTCCAAGTCTTGGCTATTGTAGATAGTGCTGCGATAAACATAAGGGTGCATATAGTTTTCGAATTAGGGTCTTGAGTTTCTCTGGATAGATACCCAAGAGTGGAATTGCTGGGTCATAAGGTAGTTCCATTTCCAGTTTTTTGAGATACTTCCATACTGATTTCCATAATGGCTGCACCAATCTGCAGTCCCACCAACAGTGCACCAGGGTTCCCTTTTCCCCACAACCTCGCCAGCACTTGTTGTTTGTGGATTTATTGATGATAGCCATTCCGACTGGAGTGAAGGTGGTATCTCATTGCAGTTTTCATTTGCATTTCTCTAATGATTAGTGAGGTTGAACATTTTTTCATATGCCTGTTGGCCATCCGTATGTCCTCTTTAGAGAAATGTCTTTTCTTATCCTCTGCCCATTTTTTAATTGGGTTGGTTGTTTTTTTTGGTGTTGACTTGCATGAGTGTTTTATAAATTTTGGATATTAACCCCTTACAGATATATCAATGGCAAATATAATCTCCCATTCAGTAGGCTGCCTTTTTGTTTCATTGATGGTTTCCTTTGCTCTGAAAAATCTTTTAAGTTTGATGTAATCTCATATGTTTATTTTTTCTTTTATTTCCCTTGCCCAAGGGCATATATCAGTAAAAATATCACTCAGGTAATGTCTGAAAATTTACTCCCTGTGTTTTCTTCTAGAAGTTTTATGGTTTCAGGTCTTACTTTTGTCTTTAATCCATTTTGAATTTGTTCTTGTATATGGCATAAGTAGGTGGTCCATTTTCTTTTTTTTTGCATGTGTCAGTCTAATTTTCCCAGCACCATTTATTAATTAGACTACATTTACATCACTGTAAATTCTTGCTTCCATTGTCAGATTAAATGACCATATATGAATGGGTTTACTTCTGGGCTCTCTAGTCTGTTCTATTGATCTATGTGTCTGTTTTTATGCCAGTACCATACTGTTTTGATTACTATAGCCTTGTAGTATGATTTGATGTCTGGTAGCGTGATACCCTGACTTGTTCTTATTTCTCAGAATTGCCATAGCTATACTGGGTCTTTTATGGGTCCATGATAAATTTTAGGATTATATGTTCTATTTCTGAGAAAAGTATCCTTGGTTATTTGATAGGAATTGCATTGATTCTATATATTGCCTTAGGTAATATTGACATTTTAACTATTTATATTAATTCTTCCTATCCATGAGCATGGTATGTATTTCCACTTATTTGTATCTTCTTTGATTTCTGTCTTCAGTGTCTCATAATTTTCTGAGTACAGGTCTTTTATTTCTTTGGTTAAATTTTTCCTAAATATTTTTTTTTGAAGCAATTATAAACGGGATTGATTTCCTGATTTTTTCTTCTGATAGTTTATTAAATGCAACTGATTTCTGAATATTAATTTTGTATACCACTACCTTACTAAATTCATTTATCAGTTATAACAGTTTTTGGTGGAGTCTTTGGGATTCTCTATATATAGTATCATGTCATCTGCAAATAATGACAATTTTACTTCCTCCTTCCAATTTAGATGCCTTTTATTTCATTTTCTTGTCTGATTGCTGTGGCTAGAACTTCCAGAACTATGTTGAATAGAAGTGGTGAAAGTGGGCAGCCTTGTCTTGTTCCTGATCTTAACAGGAAAGCTTTTAGCCTTTCCCCATTGAGTACAATATTTGCTGTGGAATCTCGGTATATTTTTAATAATAGGGTTGAAAATTATGAAAAGTTGAAATGCAAAAATACCAAACTCAGATTCAGATCTAAACACTCAACTTTTCCCCCACACCTTAGTAAACTTTGTTTTGTCTTTTGTCAAGGGACAGCAAACCCCATTATGGGATTAAATATCTTGTATTTCAGAGGGACTTTTTAGCCATCCATGTTATTACCTCATTTACAGCAAGATTGGTAAGCATCATCTAGTTACAGCTACCCAGTTTCTATAAATGCCATAAGCAGTATGATTTTAGATTTCTGGTGTAACCCAAAGATCTACTTAGAAAAGAAATAGCAAGAGTATTGCTAGGATGGCACTCAAATGCTAAGATCTTATTCATTCTGATCAAGGTTCTTGAAGTCAATGTGACCCAATTCTGCACTGTACCTCTCCCACCTTCACCAGTGGTTGTCACAAGTGACAACCTCCTTTTCTTCCCACACCTTTCTTACATCATCTCACCAGAGCCTAAGTTATCTCCATGACCAGTAACTAGATTGTGACTTTTTTACCTACTGATCATCTCTATGGTTTGGGTAACTTCTGTAGTCCCTTCCTGATTTCTTAGGTCTCTTTCTCAGTGCTTCATTTTCAGCTTTGTTGTCTTATCTGCTATCTGAGATAAGAGAAACCTCTATTCTCAGCCCTTGACCTTTAGGAATTCCCCATTCCCCTGCTGGTCAGCTGAAATCCTGTTCCTATTGGAGAGGGGACATTTGGACAAGTTTCACTTGAATTATTGAAAAGGCATCTAATCTTCATCCAAGAGGATCAGCTAGGGTTATCAAGATCTGATATTTAAGCAAGTCAATAAAGTAGAGAAGAATCCTAAGAATACAGTTTTCCTAGAGGACAGTCTATGGGCTTTGAATATTCACTGCATTGAAAACAGTTTATCTGTTGGGTATGAATAGAGCTCATTCCTGACATATGCACTTATCTTTCTGTCTTCAATCTAAATATCAATAATAAACATGTATACTATCTGAACACATATTATAAATCTTGGCCTTTTTTTTAAGCACATGAGGAAAGAATCAATACCATAGCTGGGGCTGAAGAAGATGAATTATGGCAGCTGCTGGTATCTTATGCAACTACCAACTTTATCCTAATATATATATATATATATATATATATATATATATATATATATATATATATATATATATAATGAAGTATGAAGTGGGATTAATATTTGGATTAATAAATACTTTTTTAAAAACCTCAGATGCCAAAACAGAGAATTTAAAAGCAAGTATCTTTATCATGTGACTAATTTCAAGCTTACAGGAAGAGATCAAATTTTAGGAAAATGAACATAGGGAGATCATCAAAATCCATTAATGTTGAATTATTTTATTAAGGTACTGCTCCAGGATTCGGCCAAGTGGCTCAGTTGGTTAAGAGTTGGCTTAGAGCATGTGCTCTGAGCAATAGGGCCGCCGGTTTGATTCCCACATGGGCCAGTGAACGCTGTGCCCTGGCTGAGCTGTCACTGAGCTGCCAACAGGTGGGAGGATGGCTCAGCTGGTGTAACAATAAGATTGCCTGTTCAATGGTGGGCTATGCCCGCACGCAACTAAGACTGAACTCAGCACCTTGAGCTGAGCAGCTGCTCAGATAGCTCAGAGGATAGAGTGTGCACTCTTAACAAGGCTGCTGGTTCGACTCCCACATGGGATGGTGACTACGCCCGCCAACCGCAACTAAGATTGAACACAGCACCTTGAGCTTGGAGGTCATGAGAACAACAACTTGGCTGGTCCCCTCCCCCAATTCCCCAATAAAATCTTTTTAAAAAGTAAAAAGATGTTCCGGTAAAATGGCGGAATTGACAGACGCTGTGCTAACTGCCTCCCAGGATCACACGAAAATTACAAACAAATTATACACCATTCAACCCTGGAGGTCCCCGGAACACTAGATGAACAGAACCACTAAACGAAGAACTTAAAGAGGAGGCCACATTGGGTCTGGTAGGACGGGCATAGACGAGAGAGGGCGAGCCCCGTGAGGGAAGCCCCAGCCATGGGAAGCTTGGCTGCTTGGGGGAGAGACAGTCTGGCCGCACTCCAAGCTCACCAGCCTAGAGTTCCTTTGCTGGGAAGAGGAGTTCTAATATAGCCGGCAGTAAATTAGTGAGGACTCTCTTTGCTCAGCTCGGTGAGGCTGAGAGCGGCTGGAGAATCAGTGGGGCCAGCGCCCGGCCTTGCTCGCCAGTGAACACTTACCTGGTTCCTGGTGGAGGGAGTGGCTGTGTGAGCCGGACCCGGGAGCCTGCGGGGACAGACTGAACTGAGCACCTTTGGTGCAAAGCCTGGAGGTTTTTGGACTGTTGTTCCCGTGCTATGGAGCCTGCACGCAAGTGGTGTAGGAAAGGCGCCATTTTGTTGGGCTTGGTCCCTCCCACGGAGGATCAGATCCGAGACCTCATCGGTCTGGTGGAATTGGCGCAGAAGTGCGTGTGTGCGTCTGTGCATGCGCATGCGACCTTGGATCCCCACCCTCCACCCGGCTTATACTGCGTTGCCAGGGAAACGCTGGGCGGGTGCCCTCCGGCTCCAACAGGCTGCTCACTGAGACGCCGGAGTGCGAAAGCCACCTCGGTCCCCGCTCTCCGCACTGCGCTTGCAGAGTTGCCAGGCTGGTGATTGGTTGTCGGGCTGCTTGGCCTGATCTGTGAGCGGCTGATTGAGACAGGCTGAGACTGGGAGTTTTCCTGGGAGTGTTGTGCCGTGAGTGGTGTGCCTGCGTGATCCAGCCAGGGCTCTCCTGGTGATCTATCTAATACATCAAAGCAATCCTAGAGCGACAGCCAGAATGGGGAAACAAAGAAACATGTCACAAGTAAAAGATCAGAAGAAACCTCTAGAAATGGAACTAAATGAAACAGAGGGAGCCAACGTTTCAGAGACAGAGTTTAGAACACTGATGATAAGAATGTTTAAGGAACTTAGCAAGGACATAAAGAAGGATAGGGAAACCATAAAAAACAACCTGTTAGAACTAAAGAATACAATAACTGAAATGAAGAACACACTCGAAGGAATCACCAGTAGAGTATCTGAAGCAGAGGACTGGATCAGGGATTTGGAAGATAAAATAGCAGAAATCACCTAGTTGGCACAGCAAAAAGACCAAAGAATAAAAAACAATGAAAACAGTTTAAGAGTCCTATGGGACAAGGTGAAATGCAACCACCTTCGACTCATAGGAATACCAGAAGGAGAAGAGAAGAAGCAAGGGGTCGAGAATGTATTTGAAAAAATAATGACTGAAAACTTCCCTACCCTGGTGAAGGAAATCAACATACATGCCCAGGAAGTGCAGAGGGTTCCAAACAAGCTGAACCCAAACAGGTCCACACCAAGACACATCATAGTTAAAATGGTAAAAGTTAAAGACAGAGACAAAATCCTAGAGGCAGCAAGAGAAAGACAGCAGGTTACATACAAAGGAACTCCTGTTAGACTAACAGCTGACTTGTCTACAGAAACTCTGCAGGCCAGAAGGGAGTGACAGGAACTATTCAAAGTGACATAAAATAAAGGCCTACAACTAAGATTACTCTACCGAGCACGGCTATCACTTAAAATTGAAGGAGAAATAAAGAGCTTCTCAGAAAAGAATAAGCTTAAGGAATTCATTACCACCAAGCCAGCATTGCAAGAAATGTTAAAAGGGCTTTTTTAAACAAAAGAAAGGGGTAAACAAGCTAATCCAGGGAGACCAGGAATACAAATAACAAAATGGCAATACATATGCACCTATCAATAATTATTTTAAGTGTGAATGGGCTAAATGCTGCAATCAAAAGACAGAGAGTGGCTGAGTGGATAAGAAAATAGGACACATGTATATGCTGTTTACAGATGGAATAAGATATTTCATGCAAATGGAAATGAGAAAAAAAAAAAAGCTAGAGTACCAATACCTATTTTGGACAAAACAGACTTTAAAATGACTACAATAAAAGACAAAGAAGGGCACTATAACCCTAATAAACATCTATGCACCCAACATAGGAACTCCTAATTACATATAACAGATTTTGACAGACATAAAGACAGAGATCAACAGTAACACTGTCATAGTAGGGGACTTCAACACCATTGTCACCAATGGACAGACCCTTTAGACAGAAAATCAACACAGAAAGAGTTGATATAAAGGAAAAACTGATGGTTGTTGGCTGGGAGCGAGTGGGGAAGAGGGAGAGGGGGAAGGTTTCGGACAGTGTAGATGGGACTACAATGTTGCCGCAGGGAGATGGGGGCAGTTCTGGGAATGTAATTGATAATGTTGTGAAGAAACTATTACGTTGTGTGAAATAAGTCAGTCGGAGAAGGACAGGTACCATGTGATCTCACTTGTGTGTGGAGTCTGAAGAGCTGAGGGAATGATCAAAGTAAACAGACTCGTAGATGTAGAGGAAAAACTGAGGGTGGCTAGTTGGGAGGGGGATGGGGATGCGGGGAAGGGGAAGGGATTAGACAGCATAAATAGACAACAACAATATTGCCACAGGGATATGAAACACAGTTCGGGGAATATAATAATGTAAAAATTTTGTGGCGTGTCAGATAGTCACATGTCTTGTTAGGGAGACCACTTCATGGATGGAGTAGAGGCTTGATCACCGCACTTTACACCTGAAGCTGATGTTGTATAGTATTGTATGCCAACTGTAACTGAACATGTGGATGGTCACGGGATGTGGAGTATACTGTGGAGGGGAGTCAGGGGAGTTGTGATAGATATATATGATATGGGGGGGAGTGGGGTGGCGAACTGGGGGAGGGGGGTTGTCACTTCGACGGGTAAAGAGTATAACTATTGCATTGTGTTGTACACCTGAAACTAATATAAATAAATAAATAAATAAATAAATAAATAAATAAATAAATAAAGTAAAAAGATACTGCTCCAGTTGTTTGGCTGTTTCTGATAGAATGACAACACACTACAGTCTAGCCATTGTTAACTGGTATGATTTAAAGGAAATCTTTAAAGCCTTCTCTGGGAGGTGATTACCTGGTTTGCCAAACTAACAATCATTAGCTAACCGGTGACTTCCTCCTGGATCTTCCTAATGTCAATGACAGACATTGATCTATGAGTCATTAGACTCGCATTTAGTTTTGCTTTTCTGCCTCTGTGGCCCTTCTGGGTCACAGAAGAGAGATGCAGACCTTTCCATTCTTCCTCAAGCTCATATCAGTAAGATGGCTCTCCAGAGGCTAATGCTTTTTCAGGGGTGTTTAGTGAAAACAGCAATAAGGCCTACAGACGTGTTCTGAGCAAGAACAACCCTGCTCTTCTCTGTTCTTTCCCATGCTAGGTCTCACCCTTACTTGAAATAGCCATCTTAACTTAAAAGAATGTGATTCTCAACTTGAGTGCATAAAAGTAATACACTACTAATCAATATGTAATAGAATGATCATATTTTCTTCCAGTTTTCTCAATTCACCTCTCTTCATTTCAATCACTGCCTTCCTTTTCAATCTGAACTTCATGTTTACCATTTTCTATTATCAGATTTTTCATATTCAAATAAATTGTCTTTTTTCCATTCTGGAATTTGAAAACCCTGATTTTCCTAGACCTTGACACTATAGCCTTTGTCTTTCTCTGGCTCCACACTATCTTGATCCCAATATTTTTAATTGTTGCTCTTGGTGACTATTTTCACTGTGGGTGTTAAATGGTCTCCTGATTAACATGCCACTATTATTTCAAAATTTGCAATGTAACTTCTCCTTCTATCTTTTAGGTTATTTTGGTTTTTTAGTTAATTTCTATCTCCACAGAATGTTCCATTTCACAGTTCCCTTACAAGATCTTATAAACTTAAAAATCTTCCCAAAATCATACTGGAATTCTCCAGGTAAAAATATACAATAACTTTCAAATATTTACTGAATATAATTTATTTGAAATGAACATTTCTGCCTCAAAAAGAAGTGTTGAACATCCAAGGAGTATTCTATGTAGATCCCAGCTATTAAATCAAGTGGCTCATATACAAAAACAAATTTCAAAAAACATCACTTAGAAGATCAGACTCCAAAACTGTCTTACCCTGTTCATACGTTTTGCATCTTTCTGAACATCTACTTCATAAGTGCTTCATATTCTTTTTTGATTCATATTCCATATGTAATGAAACTTACATGTTACCATAAGATAATTTGTCATTTGAATAAAGCACACAGTGTTATTTACTTCTTAGGCCATGTAGTTACAGACTTAAGGAAATGAAATGAGGTGTGTTTAAAAGGAATATGGTAGGTGCATAGCCTCTTTTTGTCAGCTTGCGATTTTCATGGGAATTGCCAAGTGGAGATAAGGGTGATTCTGACCAAATTCTCTGTATAGCTCTTGCTCTAAGGCAGTGGTGCCAAATTTGACCCCCTGCCATGGGTATGCTTGTCTGTATGGTAGTTCTTTGTTCCTCCCACTCCCCATGTAAGCCTGCTTCACTCATGGTTTCATGGCTCTGACCCTGCTCCAGGGGTACAAAGTAACCCAGACCTGACCAATCAGAGCACCTTTTCTCCCCCAAATACACAGGTTCAGGGTTTGACACATTACCCAGTCAATCAGAGTTTTTCCAGAGACTTTTGTTGGATTTATAAGGAAACAGTCTCACTTTTTATCTGTGATAATGAACCATGGAAGCAATCGATGATAAAATGAAGATGGGAGGCAAAACTAAGAGGTGGAAAACATCAGTGTCCTACTAATATTGGTTAATCCCTACTTCTCCCTAAAGCAGTTTGTCTGCTTCGAGTTTCCAGTTTCAAGATCCAATACACTCTCCATTTCTGCTGGAGCAGGTTTGAGTTGGGTTTCTGTCACTTGCCAACAAAAAACTAATGTATCACCTACCCCTTAACACCCACAATTACTTAAGCAGTTCACCTCCAAATAGAAGAACTTCTACTGATTTAATCTCTAATATAAAGTTGAGATAATACAAATATATTTGTAATATAAAGTTGAAAATACCCAGAATGTACAACTAAAACAGAGAACCTCAGGTAGGGTCAACATTCAAAGACTCTGGCAGAACATCTTTGACTTTGGGCCATTATGCTCACTCTCTGCGGCATCTAAACTCCCAGATTTTGTATTTCCTAGCAGTTTCTAAGCAGTTGGGATCTCCAAACTATTCCATTTGTTGTTTTTTCTTTTCATTATATAACTAAGCAGGAAAAAAACAGAATGAAAGAAAAAATATCCATACACAGAGATAGCCAATAATAACACTTTATGCTTTTGATTCAATTTTTAAATAAAATAGGGATCATTCTGTTTTTAATATTTTTACCTTTAATTCTCTATTTTTTTTTCATTTCTCAATGAATTTGAAAGAGGATACCACCCCTGTCCTCATTCCTCACTCCTACTGCTCTAAGCATTGGCTGGGAGAAAGAAGGCCCTCCATCTACTAAATGAATTTCAGAAATCTGGGCAGACCTGTAAGACTTATGTAATCAAGACCCCCACACCTGCGCTCCAGAAGAAGTCAGTGGGCAGTAGCCCTTTTAAATTAATTAGACAAGGCGGCCATTAGACTGAAATTCCCCTAATGCCTTGGTGGCCTACTTAAGCAAACCACAACCTCAGCCTGTAATGCATCAAGATTAAGAAATAGAAACCTAGGCATAACCAATAACAAAGAGCCAACAAGGCTTTGAACTTCAGTCAGTAAATTAGTGTCTTTGCTTTGCTTCCACACCTTCTCTTTGTAAGTTTTCCCCTAGCTCTTGTCAGCAGAGCACTTTTGACCACTTCCAGTTTGGAGCTGCCCAATTGGAATGAATTTTTATTCAAATAAACTTAAAATTTATAATATGCCTCAATTTATGTTTTAACACCCTGTAAGTATGACTCAGCAATGAACCCGTTTTCTTATTCCTGGTAGGACTGCAGGGCCAATTTGAGAGAAAGGGGTTGAAGTAAGGATGCTCCCCAGACAATAATGTGAAATCCTAACTCCATTGGAAAAACCACAGCCTTGCGAACTTTGGGACAGTTAGGAAGAGGTTCCTGTAGGAAGAAAGTCCTTATGGGGTTAAACAATTCATCACTGAGAAGTGATTATGTTACAGAAGTGTGTGTGTGTGTGTGTGTGTGTGTGTGTTAATCAGTTATGCTCTGAATTATCAGAAAAAATAGGGGCATTCTAGAGGGGATTATACTAGTGGGAGATCTCGAAGGAGATGGACCCACCCAAACCCTGGCCTCTTGAATGGAACTTGGACTACAAAAACCTCCACAGGCTGTGTAGCCCTTACCTCTCTAGCAGTGGTATTCCAAACTGAGTAGCTGAGATGTAAGAAGGAAATGACGCTAAAAAGGTGACCAATTAATTCTAGGGTAAAACAACTTTTATAGTTTTTTAGAAAGGTGGGTGGAGATTAGATAAAGGTGATGCTGTTCTAGAGAGTAATTGTCCTGAGACCGAGGAAGCATATTTATGAACCATAGTGTGTACAGGATGGGGGAGGGGACAGTTTAATTTGTTGGATGATTTTCCTTTGGGATATAGGCGAGATCCCTAGGTCCTGGTCTACAATTACTGGATGCAACATTGAAATACAGAGGCCTAGAAATCTAAATGTTTAACAGGCACTCCACATGGTTTTTATTATCACTAATTTGAGAAATCCTGATTTAAATAGAATGCCTGAACCACTTTTAGTTTTCTCATCCCCCTCCTGGACGGGAGAGCAGAAGAGAATTCAACAGACATTGCATTCCCAAACAGCCAGTCAGCTTGTGGAGGTGCAGGAAGTCAGTGGAAGGCCATTTACCCAGGGGCACAAGAGCTTGGTGATAAACCCATCCATACTCCTGAGATTTATTTCAAGGCAGAAGAATCACTTGGAGAAAGGACCATTGGCCTCACTGCCACCTGAGGCCTTGACATTCTGATTTCTTGATTTGTGCTTGAAGGCCTATGTTAAACAGAGACTGCAGACCCCTCTGGCACAGTCTTCTCTTTGGTCTTTGGATAAGAGCCAAGGAGAGAGGCCCCAGGAGAAAGCAACCATGTCAACACCTTCTTATCACTTTTATGGTTGACTCCATAGAGCTCTAAGGCAGCACTTCTTAGGTACCACCTCCCAGCTTTTCTGATATGTTACTGGGGCTCCTAAGCTTCCCTTAGAAATTGTTTTCTCTGTGATGCATCTCCAGAGGATTCTACAGGCCCGGCCTCTGAGCCTCATCTTAAACTGTTACAGCCTAAATTGTGTCCCTCCCAAAATTTATATATTGAAGCCCCAACCTCCAATAGCTCAAAATGTGACTATATTTGAAGACAGGGTATTTAAAGAGATGATTAAGCTAAAATGAGACTTAGAGTGGGACCTAATCCAATCTGACTGATATCCTCCTAAAAAGAGGAGGTTTGGATGCACAGACACCAGGGATATGAGCACACAGAGCGGTAACCACTTGAAGACAAAACAGTGAGACAGCACCATCTGCAATTCAAGGAGAGAGGCCTCAGGGGAAACCAACCCTACTGACACCTTGATCTTGGACGTCCAGCCTCCAGAACTGTAAGAAATACATTTCTGTTGTTTAAGCCCTCCCGTCTGTGGTATTTTGTTATGGCACCCCTAGCAGATTCACACAAAAGCTAAAGTTCACAAAGTTGACTGCACTTTTGTTATACTGCTATGTTGCAGAAAGGTTTACAGCAATCTTAATTCTCATCAGTAGTGCCATTTCCCTACATTCTTACTAGCTGTACTATCAACGTCTGGTTGACTTTGATTTATATTTCCCTGTCTATCAGTGAAATTTTTTTTTTGTGTTCGTTACCAATTTGTTCTTATTCTAATATGAACTGACTGTGGCTTTTGCCTATTTTTTTATTGAGGCATTCTATTTTGCCTACTGATTTGTAGAATTACTTTCTATCATAAATATACTGAATTCCAAATCACCCATTTTGCAAATATTTGGGTTTTTTTTTTATTGTTACCTGTTACTTTTATTCATATTTTGGCATGAGAAAGTATATATATATATATATATATATATATATATATATATATATATGTATATTTAAAGATTTTATTGGGGAATTGGGGGAGGAGAACAGCGTTGGGGAATCAGGGAAGGGGAACAGACAAGTTGCTGTCCTTTTGTTCTTCAGTCTAGTTGCAGATGTTGCTTCACTGGCCTATGTTGGTATTGTCATTTCACTCTTCCTGGATGAAGCAGACTAGTTGCCGGCCTCTGGATGTTGCTCACCGCAGCTATTAGCAGCTCACGCTGGCCGCCGGCCACTCATTGTAGCCTATAGCAGCCCACTGCAGCAGGGGCTACAGCCTAAACCATCGCCGGGGCTCGCACAGCCCAGCTCCAGGTGGAGCTGTTGTTAGCTGTAGAGGGCAATGTCACTGGCCCTTATACGTGGGATCCGAACTGGGGCCGCTGGCATCCCAAGCCAGATCTTAACCAATATGCCACTCGGCTGGCCCAAAGCTTATATTTTTTATAGGTTCAAATCTATTTCTTTAACTGCATTTCTACTTAGAAAATTTCTTTTCTATCCATGAATCATACAAATGTTTAATTAAATCTTCAATTATTTAATGATTCCATATTTTAGTTTTTATTCTTTAACTCAACTTTATTTATTTTTGTGTCTGGCATGGGAACAAGATGTAAATTGATTTTCCCCCCAAATATCTAAATTTTGCCATACACATCTTAAAAAATAATCCACTCACAGTCCATTAAATTGAAATGTTTCCTTTTTCTAATTTTTTTTTTTTTTTTGAGGGCAGTGTCACTGGCCCTCACATGTGGGACCGAACCGGGGCCCTGGCTTCCCAAGCCAGCGCTTAACCACCGCGCCACTCGGCGGGCCCTGAAATGTTTCCTTTTTCATATACCACATTACTACTTACATACCAAAGTTTGATTCTTTGTTACTGTGACATTTTATTGCTCTCTTTTTCCTTCATCAATACCATTCTTGGTATCACTACACTTACTATACAATTACTATACTAATTATTTATTTTACTATCTGATAGGGCAAATTTCATTACTTCTCTTTCAAGACTTTTCCTATGTATTTCTGGTTATGATTCTCAGTGAATTTTTAAGTATTCTATCAAATTCTCCCAATGATCTCATTGAGATATGGGTTGTGATTACATTATATCTATTAAATTAAGTGGAAAGAATCAACCTCTTTCAATGTTTTTCTCCAGTGGGGAAAATGAACTGTGTCTCACTTTATTCAGATCTTCTTATTGTATACCTCTCAAAATTTTTAGATTTAATCTTAATAATCCCTACTGTTCTAAAGCACTGTTGCTAGATATTTTATTTTTTGTCAGTGTTGTGAATGAAACCTTTTTCCATAATGATTCCCAATTATTTGTCACTGAATCAAAAGGAAGTTATTGACTTTTGTATGTTATTTTGAGTACTGTCATTTTGTTGAGCTTTCTTATCAATTCAAACAGGTTTTCCACTGATTCTTAGTTTCAGGTGATTTTGTACTATTCCTGATGTAAGTCAGGGAGGAAAGCTAAGCACAATTCTTGTTCAAAATGGAACATAGAAACAAATCTCAGTGAAAAAGTCAGAGAAAGACCTCTCTACAGAGGAAAAGAACAGCTATACAAATCATTAGTCAACATCCATATATATGAAAATACAAAAGCTACATATGTAATCATCTTGAATCTAGAATCTGTTCATTGGAAATTGCTTTATGATTACAGCTTTGGCTTCCATGGAAGATTATTACCAGGAATAGCCATATGAGACTTTTTTTCTGAATTTATTATAAAAAATATTGTCAAGAACATTATCCATTGTTCAATGTTGCAAATTTAAGTTACCAGATGAAAAATTTCATTCAGGAATTTAGTTACAGGACAGCTTTGACTCCTTTTTCAAATTCTGATGCTTGCTCCTTTCAGGTATTAATTGAGTTTCCCTTTTCTTGCTCCACCTCCCAGTTGCTATGAAGCTCAGAACAAAATTCACCACTCAATCAGAGCAAAAATATGAGCCCTCAGAGTTGACTTATTATTTATTTTCCTGTTCCTAATTTCCTCTTACTAGTTTATTAGCTTTATCATTTATACTTTTTGTAGGTCATTCCAAATATTTTTGAAAAAAAGGTCAAGTATGTATGGTCTTTTGTTTGCTGTTTTTAGGTGGCTTTTAATGGCTCAAATGAACTCTATGATTGAGATACTAAGGAGAGTCAGGGTAGATATAAGATGCAAGTTGCTGGAGCAGTCCCACTCCTGTAATTAGCTGAAGATAGGAATTGCCATTCAACTGGATAAATGAAGAAGCCAGCCAAGTTCCTCAGCAGTGGACTCATGAAAGCATGTCCCATCTAATGAAGGTAGATGCCATTCAACTCCCAAGATTAGATTAGTTTTTTTGAGGTAATGCAAACCTGAATTGCTATATTTTACAATTTTTCAAGAAAAACTAGGATTCAGTATTTTAAAGGGAATCCTGTTTTTTGAAATGTTGGCAACTAGTTCAAATTCTTTAAAACATTCTGAACCAGCAGAAGACAGGATGGTGGCTGACAGGGAATAGGGGGAGACATGAATTGTTGTTCCATGGGTATAAAGTTACAGTTACACAACATGAATAAACTCTCTAGAGATTTACTTAACATGTAAATTTGTACGATTTGCTGTATCACTGTAGTGCCTATAGTTAACAATATGGTATTGAGCACTTAAAAACTTAAGAGGTAAGATCTCATGTTAAGAGCTCTTACTACACACAAAAAAGGAAAAAGACACACAGGAAATTTCTGAAGGTGAAGGGTATGTTAATTACCTTGATTGTGATAATGATATCATGGGTGTAGACATGTGTCAAAACTCATCAAATTGTATACATTGAATAAATGCAATTGTTTGTATACATATTTTTTTAAAACACAAAAACTGTAGTGGTCCATGGTTTTGATTTCCATGATTTCAGTTATCTCAGTCTGAAAATATTAAATGGCATATGCCAGAAATAAACAATTCACAAGTTTTAAATTGTGAAAACTTAACAATTCATTAAGTTTTTGTTCTAAATAGCATAATGAAATCTCATGTTGACCCCCTCCATCACACCTGGGATGTGAAATCATCCTTTGTTCTTCCCATCAGTCATTTGGTTATCAGATTGACTATCCTGGAATACAATGCTTGTGTTCATGTAACACTTATTTCACTTAACAATGGCTCCAAAGCACATGATTAGTGATGCTGGCAATTTGGATATGACAAAGAGAAGACTGAGTGAAAAGGTATGTATGTGTAGGAAAAAACATAACATATATAGGGTTTAGTACTATCTGTGGTTTCAGGTGTCCACTGGGGGTCTTGGAGTATATCCACTGTGAATATGATGGTAGACCAAGCCACCATCTGTAGCCCAGACCTGGGCTTTTGGTCTCTGAGATATCTGGGAGCAGGTATCAGAAACTCAGTTACCAGGGGACAAAGCAGGAATTTTGCCACCAAGTAGTTGATGTCACAATGGCACCAAGAAGCACACTGACTTAAACCTGAATAATAAATAAACCTCTTGGCTTGAGAAACCAGAAATTTTGAGCTCTGTCTCAGATTTTGTGAGCACTGTTAATAGAAAAAGGCCTGGACTTGAAATCTGGAAACACGGCCTTGGTCTCAGCTCTGCCACCAACGAATGGCATACAGGGTTGGCAAGCCCATGGAATTCCCCAAGGCTTCCATAGCACTCCCTGCATAAGAAGAAGGTTAGATATGATATGTGAATCTTTCAAATTCTTTATTTCCAAAAGTATCTTATCAGAAACCCAAAGTTATGTGAGCATGAGAAAAGAAGTTTCCACTCATCTTTAAATCTATAGAAGAATTGTCTAAATTTCCAATGTTACCCCTAACACTAGATGAGCTAAATTTCCAAGGGTGAGTGGAAAAAGAAAAGGTTAAAAAATAGGGTACAGCTTGACTCGATCTCCACCAAAGCAAATTCTAATATCACACTTTCCTATCAACAAAAACATGGTCACAATATAATTTGGTGCTTTGACTTCTTTTTGAAATAGAGTTAATATTTATAATTTACAAATAGGGGCCATTTGGACATACGTTTTTGTCACACCTATTTTTTTTTTTCAGGTCCTCATATGTGGGACCTGAACCAGGGTGCTGGCTTCCCAAGCCAGCGCTTAACCACCGCACCACTCTGCCGGCCCCTATACCTCTTTTTTGTGAATAGAAAATCATAAGCTATAAACAACTGACTGTTCACAATGTTTTCAGAATACATGATTACTTTAAATCTGCAATGATTGTTTGAAGTTTTTCCTTAAGGGCACCACAAATTTCACCCACCTTTTCTTCTTTTTTATAAAACTGAAAGGTTGGGATGCAAATGATCTCAAAGTCTTTCACCAGCTCCTCACATGCATCAATGTCCACTTCCAGGAACAGTACATCCTCGTGCTTCACCTACAGGGAACAGAAAAGGGGCTTGATGGTCCTGCAAGGCCCACACGCTGTGGCTGAGAAGTCCACAGCCACCAGCTTCTCCCCAGCCCCCTTGAGTACCAACTCAAAGTCCTCTTGCTCCATTGTTTCTGCTGGGATATTGCCTTCTATGGCCTGGATGGTTTCTTCTGAGGACTTGGGGGTTTTACCCTCCTTGGGTTGGGTGTTTTTTTCTGAGGACTTGATAGTGTCTCCCTCCTTGGGCTGAATTGTTTCTTCTGAGGATTTGTGGGTATCATCTTTCTTGGGTGAAATGTTTTTTTCTGAGGACTTGGGGGTGTTGCCCTCCTTGGGCTGGATGGTTTCTTCTGAGGATTTGTGGGTATCACATTCCTTGGGTGAAATGTTTTTTTTTCTGAGGACTTGGGGATGTTGCCCTCCTTGGGCAAAATGGTTTTTGCTGAGAGCTTGGGGATGTCATCCTGCTTAGCTGAAATGTTCTTTTCTGAGGACTTGAGGGTGTTGCCCTCCTTGCATGAAATGGTTTTTTCTGAGACCTTGGGGGTGTCATCTTGCTTGGGCAGGATGGTTTTTTCTGAGGAATTGGGAGTGTCACCCTGCTTGGGTGGGATGGTTTCTTCTGAGGATTTGGAGGCATTACCTTGCTTGGGCAAAATTGTTTTTGCTGAGAGCTTGGGGTGTCGCCCTGCTTAGGCAGGATAGTTTTTTCTGAGGATATGGGGATGTCACCCTGCTTGCATGGGATGGACTTTTCTGAGAAATTAGCTGAGGAACTGAGGGTGTCACGCTGCTTCGGCAGAGTGGTTTTTGCTGAGGACTTTGAGATGTCACCGTGCTTGAAAGGGATGGTTTTTGCTGTGGAATTACGGGTGTTATCCTCTTTGGACAGAATGATTTTTCCTGGGGAGCTGAAGGTGTCACCCTGCTTGGTTGAGATGGACTTTTCTGAGAAATTAGCAGTGTTACCCTATTTGGGAAGGATGTTTTTCTCTGAAGAATTAAGGGTGTTACCCTCTTTAAACAAGATGGTTTTTCCTGTGGACCTGGGGGTGTCACCTTGCTTGGGTGGGATGGGTTTTTTTTTTTTTTGAGAAATTAGGGTTGTCACCTTCCTTGGGCTGCATGGTTTTTGCTGAGGAACTGGAGATGTCACTGCCCTGCTCAGGAAGGAATATGTCCGCCGGCTGTGAGACTTCAGACTCCTCTGCAGATTTGTGTTGTATGTAGTTGATGTCATGGGCAAAGGCCTTCTCCTGAATGTGTGCTGGGTCCAAGAACTCTGGGACCAGGAGAGTCACATGGTTGGACAGAACCTGTAATAATGCTTTCTCTGAACAAAAACACAAATAAAATAAAAATGCAAAAACAGAAGTTAAAAAAATTCTGATCATATACTCCAAGGAAGACTGGGGTCATTTTTAGAGCTCACAAATGTAGTTTTATGAATGAAGTATTAATTTGAATAATCTCATTCAACAGAAGGTCCAAGCGGCGTGTGATTACATGTATCCTTTATGTTTTTGTTGTGTGTTTTTTTAACTACAACTTTCTCAGTTTAGTCTGACACTACTGCCTATTCCCTAAGCACATAGGTCCCTTAAGGCACCTATTTTTTAAGGCACAGTTTTTCCTCCCTCTTACCATTAGGATCACCTTCATGTGTTTCTGCTTGTTTGTCTGACCTCATTTCCAGTTCTTCCAGGGCTCCACCTTTATCATTTTCCATTTCTAATTCTTTGTCTATATTCTACTTCATAGTGAAGATAAGGCCGTCCCCTCCAAGTTTTTCCAACCTATCCAACCTAACATCATAAAAAGAGTAACAATTTATATTCTTGTAGTACTTACAGGTAGGTTGTTTTCCCTCTCTATACTTACAACAGTAATGTTTGGGAGTTTCATGACAGCCTCAGTTATGTTGGCCACACTGAGTCTATGCCCAGGCCTGATATGCATTCATAGTCATTGTTTCCTATAACACAACAAACCACTGAGGTAAGTACCATTATGACCCCCACTTTACAAATGAGAAAGTTGAGCTTTGGAGAAGTTGTGTAACTCACTCAAGGTCACAAAACTAGTATGTGGAGCAGGTTCCAAGCCCACACTCTGAGTACTGCACTGTGCTGTACTATTTGTCAAATGCCCTGTCCAGGATGGTAATTTGAAACCAGCTTTCCTACAATCTCCCTCTAGGATTCTCCAGCTCCAGATTTTTCTTTATAACGCACCCACTATAACCACCTACTAAGTGTCTCCTCTTAATTACATTACCCTCCTCTGCAAAGTACCATTCTGTATGAGCTATTTGGGTGGGACTAAATTGTAACACAGAGGAATTACCTAACTGAGAGGAAGAAGTGAAAACATCACCCTTTCCATCCCAGTATATGGGAAACTAAGAGAACAGGTGCATATGAGATCGGACAATTAAGTTTCCAAACTTTCCACCATGCGCATATGTCCTGGCCTCCTCTCTCCAGGTTGAAACCTTAACATGGATGCAGATTAGATGTGTTCAGAAGAAAGCTGAAAGCAGAGGAGTATCTGCCTCATGCTCCAACTGGACGGCCAGGAAGAGCCCACATCAACATAACAGCAAGGGCTGTTATGCCCTGGCAGAGGATATGACTGACTTGCTGGGCCTGGGACAGGCTCCTGGCCGTACAGCCTGCCACACACATGCCAGGAATCCGGAAGACCTGCATGCCCCAGAGAGGGACTGTGAAAGGACCAGAGAACCAGTAGAGGCCTCAAAGAACAACGAAGTTATAGTGTAGGGGAATTTGCAATCAGAGGCAAGGACTAGAGGCACAGGCTCAACCAGTAGGTAGCACCACAGTGCCCCAACCCCTAGAGGGGACCAGAGATCCTCAGTAGTCCTCAGTCTAGGGACCAGGCCAGCAGAGGCAGAGGGCACAGCCACAATAGTCCACATAGCGTTGTGCGCCTATATACAATATTATGGAGAAAGGAGAGGAATTGGAAAAATGAGCTGTTATAAGAATTAAAAAAGTGTGCTTTAGGTTGAAATACCACAAACAGGCTGATTTAATTCCAAGTCCCTGCTCCTCACCATCTCTCCTCAATCCATTTGAAATAAGGCTTATGGGGAAGAGCAGATTCATTGAATAAAAGTTTTAAAGTCACATTATACCTGCGCATCTTGATAAAAATGAGGAACTGTGACCCTGTTATACTTATACTCAGAGATCTGAGTTGTGTTTTAGGTTCAGCAGCGTTTTTCTAATTATTTCTGTTCTTCATTCTGCAATTCAGATTCCAAGCAACTTGAAATGTTGATGCCTCTGAATAATTTTCATTCAACTTGTCATAAGGTATTTTTTTCTTTCATCACAAGCTTGTCCCCAAATTGCTCATGAACCCTTATATCAGTTGTGGTTCTGTCAAGAAAACTATCAGCTATTTTAGGCATAGAAAGATTTAGGTAATTATAAAATAGCAGGAAAGACTCCCTTTGGGCAAGGTGTCCAGGAATGATTCTAGAAAATTGAACAACGTTGCAGAGCTAGCCTGCCAGGGAAGATAGGCCTCTATGATATCAAGAAGGTAGAGAATCATAAAGTTACTGCCAGAAATATTAACTTCAGGAACTTTCTGCTATAGTTCAATCCAGGGATGAATCAGCCACCCCACAACTCTCTCTCAGCTCAGAGCTAGAGATAAAGGCTGGAGGTCTGCTCCAGTGTCCCCAACCAGTCCCCACCGCCAAGCCCCTACAAAAAGGGACAATGCTATAAGTCTTCTTCTCATGAAGGTTCATCTATTGGTAGAATAAAATTTGCATCCAGAATCTCAGCTGCAAGGGAGTCAAGGGAATGTGGTTTTTAGTGTTCCAGTCTCTACAGTGCAGGAAAGTACACTAGAAGTTGGAATAAACACTGAATAGAAAGTCATTTCTACCACATACAATGATGATCCGATGATCTAGTTTTTTATACATCATACTGGCATAATTTTTTTGTTTTATACTTACAGTAATAATACATATTCATGATAGAAAAATTAGAAAACACAGATAAGTAAAAACAAAATAAAAATTACTCATAGCATCAATCTTCAGGTATCACCACTATTAATATTATAAAGTATACTCTTTGTCTTCTATTCATATGTAAACATTTTCAAATTAGATAATTTTCCAAAAGACACTATAGTTGACCCTCAAACAACATGGGTTTGAAATAGCATGGGTCCACTTATAAGTGGATTTTTTTTTCAATAAATACTGTAAATGTATTTTTCTCTTCCTTATGATTTTCTTAATAACATTTTCTTTTTTCTAGCTTACTTTATTGTAAGAATAAAGAATATAATACATATAACATATAAAATATGTGTTAAACAACTGTTTATCCATAAGGCTTCCCATCAACAGCAGGCTGTTAGTAGTTACATTTTAGGAGAGTTAAAATTTATACTCAGATTTTCAACTCTGCAGGTAGGTTGGTGACCTTACCCCTGTGTTGTTTAAGGGTCAACTGTATTTTGTAATCTTTTCACTTAAGAATATATTTTGAATATTTTCCATGTAAAAATGTGTTCATCTATTGCAAGGGTCAACAAACTTTTCCTATAAATGGCTAGAGGATGACTATTTTAGACTTTGCAGACCACATAGTCTCTATGATAACTACTCATCTCTGGTGTTATAGCATGCAAACAGCTGTTGTGGGTTAAACGGTGTCCTCCCAAATTTCATATGCTGCAGTTTTAACCCCCCAAAACAGCTCAAAAAGGATTTCCACTTTATTACATTCAATTTCTTTTTGCTTCATTACTTATATGTGTGCATGTGTATCACACATATTTAGAAATAAAATGTTAACATTTGTTAATTTTGGGTGGTAGGTTCGTGGCAATTATCTTTGAAGTATTCTATATTTGTAAGACTACATAAAAGAGGGAGTTACAAGCTGGGAGTCATTGCACATTCTGATGCAAGGCAACAAGCAACTGGACAAGGGCTGAAATGAACAGTGGGGATGACGTCCCTCATGCAGGTGACTCATGTTGCACTGACATATCAGCTCCTTGAAAACACGCACCTCTGAAGAAATTTAACTAAAAGATTCAACTACAGATCTACGTGGTTCAAATCAGGTATTTTTAACTCATGGAGAATATTACGTGAATAGAGAAGCATTTGTCACACAGAATCACTCTTTACTAAGAATTTTTTTTTGTAATCAGATCAACATAGCTTGGTTGTGTGCTTTCCATTGGAATATAAGAATGTTTATCTTCAATAAAAACCTTCATTTCAGTACTGATTACTCTAAGTGTAAAGCTATCTACACCTCGTATTCCCATCCTATTTTTTCTCATTGATCTGACTGCTGTTTTAGTACTTTTTGCTAAACTGATCAGAAAACAATTGGTTGTATATGTCATTGCACAGCCCTGGGTTTTACTTGGTTCAGTTACCAAGTAGATGTTCTACTTTCCATTAGAACATCCCCCCAGTCTAAAAGATGTTGTGGTGGTCTCACATTAAATAAATAAAGTCATCGATACATTTTTAACAACTAATAGAGGATTATTTTTTTACCTCGTTTCTCAGTGTCATAATAACAAACACAGGAAAAACTCCTACAACATTCTAGGTGCTTTGACTGTCAAAATGGATTGGTGAATTGCTTACTATTCCTTCTATGTTTCAGCATTTTCCAAATTTTCAAGAACAGACATTTCCATAGAATGTTATAGAAAACAGTATGGAGATTCCTCAAAAAATTGAAAAATAGAACTACTACACAACCCAGCAATTCCATTTCTGAGTATTTATGTGAAGAAAACTAAAACAATAATTAAGAAAGATATATGCATGCCTATGTTAATTGCAACATTATCTACAATAGCCAAGATATAGAAAAAACCTAGTTGTCCATTAATAGATGAATGGATAGAGAAGATATGGAACATATATACGGTGGAATATCACTCAGCCAAAAAAAGAACAAAATCTTGCTACTTGAAACAACATGGATGGGCGTAGAGGGTATTATACTAACTGAAATAAGTCAGACAGACAAAGAAAATTGCCTCATGATGTCACCTATATGTGGAATCTAAAAAGCAAGACAAACAAACAAACAAATGAAACAGAAATGAACTCACAGATACAAAGAACAAACTGATGGTTACCAGAGGTAGAATGTGGGGAGTCATGCAGAAATAAGGAAAGGGATTAAAAATAAAAAAGAATAGACATGGGGGGTTCCGGTAAGATCGCAGAATAGACGAATGCTTTCCGAACTGCCTCCCAGGATCACATCAAAATTACAAATAATTTATACAACATTTAACCTTGGAAGTGACCTGAAAATTAGATGAAGAGAACCTTTAAACGAAGGACCTAAAGAGAAAGCCACGTCAAGTCTGGTAGGAGGGGTGCAGATGAGAGAAGGCGAGCCCCGTGAGGGATGCCCCAGCTGTGGGGAACCTTCTCTGGTTCGGGGAGACACCCTCCAGCCCCACACTGAGCTCATTAGCCCAGAGTTGCTTTGCCAGGAAGAGGGTTCCATGATAGCTGGCAGTAGAAATTAATGAGGACTATCTTTGCTCCGCTCGGTGAGGCTGAGGGCAGCTGGAGAACCAGTGGGGCAGACGCATGGGTACGCTCACCGGTGAGCACTCACCCGGTTCCTGTTGGAGGGAGTAGCTGTGTGAGCCGGGCCCAGGAGCCTGTGGGGAAGAACTGAACTCAGCACTTTTGGTGCAGAAGCTGGAGGTTTTGGGACCATTGTTCCCCTGTTGTGGACCTTGCATATGGGCAGTGTGCAGGAGGGCGCCATTTTTTCAGGATTGGGCCCTCCCACAGAGGGTCAGATCCGGGATCCCATTGGTCTCGTGAAATTGGCGCAGGAGTGTGTGTGTGCATGCGTGCGCATGCGGCCTTGGATTCCCACACTTCGCCCTGCTTGTGCTGCGTTGCCAGGGAAATGCAGGGTGGGTGCTTTGCAGCTGCATCAGTCTGTTCACTGAGACTCAGGAGTGAGCGAGCCGCCTTAGATCTCCGCTCTCCACACTGTTTGTGCAGAGTTGCAAGGCTGGGGGTTGGCTGTTGGGCTGCTTAGCCTGATGTGCGGGCAATTGATTGGGACAGGCTGAGACGGGGAGTTTTCCTGAGAATGTTGGGCAGGGAGCAGTTCACCTGCGTGATCCGATCGTGGCTTTCCTGGCGAGTTTGTGTGGACTGATTGCTGGTGCAGCGTACATGCTGCTCTGACTTGGTGGGGGTCACGGACCATATCAAACGGTGCCTTGGGGGCCTGCCCCACCCACCTAGAGCTGTGTTGCCAGAGGCACCCTGAGCCCCCGATGCCTGGCCCACATCTCGGCAGGCCGCAGAGGGATTTTTTTGCAGTAGCGGACAACCTGCAACAACAAGTGAAGATTTATTTATTTTTGGTAGTGAGCACAGTTCCAGAGCACACAGCAGCTAATTGTGGAAAGTTCACTGCAAGCCTGAGAGGGAGGCTGGCACATAACATGTTAAGCTCTTCCCCACAATAGCTGGTGCTGTGTCACCCAAAGACTCTCTATTACTGAGCAACTGGTCTGCAGATTAAAGAGGACAGAGAGCTCCCCTACCTCTTTTTTTCTCTCTTTTTTTTTTCTTTTCTTTTCTTTCTAGGTGATCTATCTAATACATCAAAGTATTCACAGAATGACAGCCAGAATGAAAAAACAAAGAAACATATCCCAAGTAAAAGATCAGAAGAAAACTCTAGAAATGGAACTAAATGAAACAGAGGGATCCAAACTTTCAGAGACAGAGTTTAGAACACTGATGGTAAGAATGTTTAAGGAAATTAGCAAGGACACAAGAAGGATAGGGAAACCATAAAAAACAACCAGTTAGAACTAAAGAATACAATAACTGAAATGAAGAACACACACGAAGGAATCACCAGTAGAATAGATGAAGCAGAGGAGCTGATCAGCGAATTAGAAGACAAAATAGCAGAAATCACCCAGCTGGAACAACAAAAAGAAAAAAGAATAAAAAAGAATGAAAATAGTTTAAGAGACCTCTGGGACAACATGAAACGCAACACCCTTCACATATAGGAATACCAGAAGGAGAAGAGAAGAAGCAAGGGATTGAGAATGTATTTAAAGAAATAATGACTGAAAACTTCCCTACCATGGTGAAGGAAATCGACATACAAGACCAGGATGTACAGAGAGTTCCAAACAGGCTGAATCCAAACACGCCCACAGCAAGACACATCATAGTTAAAATGGCAAAGCTTAAAGACAAAGACAGAATCCTAAAAGCAGCAAGAGAAAGACAGCAGGTTACATACAAAGGAACTCCTATAAGACTAACAGCTGACTTTTCTTCAGAAACTCTGCAGGCCAGAAAGGAATGGCAGGAGATATTCAAAGTGACACAAAATAGAGGTCTACAACCAAGATTGCTCTACCCAGCATGGCTATCACTTAAAATTGAAGGACAGATAAAGAGCTTCTCAGAAAAGAATAAGCTTAAGGAGTTCATTACTACCAAGCCAGCATTGCAGGAAATGTTAAAAGGGCTTCTTTAAAGTGAAGAAAGAGGTAAATAAGCAACCCAGGAAGACAGGAAATACAAATAACAAAATGGCAATAAATGTGCACCTATCAGTAATTAATTTAAATGTGAATGGGCTAAATGCTTAAATCAAAAGACACAGAGTGGCTGAGTGGATAAGAAAACAAGACCCATGCATATGCTGTCTACAAGAGACTCATCTCAGATCAAAAGACACACACAGACTGAAAGTAAAGGGATGGAATAAGATATTTCATGCAAATGGAAATGAGAAAAAAGCTGGAGTAGCAATACTTATTTCGGACAAAATAGACTTTAAAATGAAGACCACAATAAAAGACAAAGAAGGGCACTACATAATAATAAAGGGATCAATTCAACAAGAGGATATAATCCTAGTAAATATCTATGCACCCAATATAGGAGCTTCTAAATATATAAAACAGATTTTGACAGACATAAAGGCAGAGATCAACAGTAACTCTATCATAGTAGGGGACCTCAACACCCTGTTGTCAGCAGTGCACAGATCCTCCAGACAGAAAATCAACACAGACATAGTGGCCTTAAATGACACTTTAGACCAGCTGAATTTAATTGACATTTTTAGAGCATTTCACCCCAAAGCTACAGAATATACATTCTTCTCAAGTGCACATGGAACATTCTCCAAGATAGACCACATGTTAGGCCACAAAACAAGTCTCAACAAATTTAAGAAGATTGAAATCATATCAAGTGTCTTCTCTGACCACAATGCTATGAAAGTAGAAATCAATTATAAGAAGAAACTTGGAAAGCTTACAAATACATGGAGGCTAAATAACATGCTACTAAATAGTGAGTGGGTCAAAAATGAGATCAAGGAGGAAATCAAAAGATATCTCAACACAAACGAAAATGAAAACACCATGAACCAAAATCTCTGGGATGCAGCGAAATCAGTCCTAAGAGGGAAGTTCATAGCAGTGCAGGCATAAGTAAAGAAGGAAGAAAAAACTCAAATCAACAGACTCCATTTACACCTAAGAGAACTCAAAAAAAAAAAAAAAAACCACAGCAAAACAAGCCTAAAGGGAGTATAAGGAAGGAAATAATAAAGACCAGAATAGAAATAAATGAAATAGAGACAAAAAAAAAAAAACACAATACAAAAGATCAGTGAAACCAAGAGTTGGTTTTTTGAAAAGATAAACAAAATCTACAAAACCTTAGCCAGATTCACCAAGAAAAAGAGAGAGAAGACCTAAATTAATAAAATCAGAAATGAAAGAGGAGAAGTGACAACAGAAACCACAGAAATACAGAAATTTTTAAGAAAATACTATGAACAACTATATGCTGACAAATTTGACAATCTGGAAGAAATGGATAAATTTCTAGAAACATACAATCTACCAATTCTGAACAAAAAAGAAACAGAAACTCTGAACAGACTGATTACTGCCAAAGAAATTGAATCAGTGATCAACAATCTTCCAACAAACAAAAGTCCTGGACCAGATGGCTACACAGGTGAATTATACAAAACATTCAAAAAAGAATTAGTATCTATTCTCCTCAAACTATTTCAAAAAATACAGAAGGACGAAAGGCTCCCAAACTCTTTCTATGAAGTCAGTATCAGCCTGATTCCTAAGTGAGACAAAGATATTACAAAAAAGGAAAACTACAGGCCAATATCCGTAAGGAACGTAAATGCAAAAATTCTCAACAAAATACTAGCAAACCGAATTCAGCATCTCATTAAAAAGATCATACACCATGATCAAGTGGGATTCATTCCTGGTATGCAAGGCTGGTTCAATATCCGCAAATCAATTAATGTAATACATCCTATTAACAAAATGAAAAATAAAAATCATATGATCATATCAATAGATGCAGAAAAGGCATTTGACAAAATCCAGCAGCTATTTATGATAAAAACTCTTACCAAAGTGGGAATAGTGGGATCATACCTCATCATAATAAAGGCCATATATGATAAGCCCACAGCAAACATCGTACTCAATGGGGAAAGGCTAAAGGCTTTCCCCTTAATCTCAGGAACAAGACAAGGCTGCCCACTTTCACCACTTCTATTCAACATAATTCTGGAAGTTCTAGCCATCAGCAATTCAGACAAGAAAATGAAATAAAAGACATCCAAATTGGAAAAGAGGAAGTAAAATTGTCATTATATGCAGATGACATGATACTATATATACAGAATCCCAAAGATTCCACCAAAAAACTGCTAGAACTGATAAACGAATTTGGTAAGGTATCAGGATACAAAATTAATATTCAGAAATCAGTTGCATTTGTATACACCAATAATAAACAATCAGAAGAAGAAATCAGGAAATCAATCCGTTTTACAATTGCTTCAAGAACAATAAAATATCTAGGAATCAATTTAACTAAAGAAGTAAAAGAACTGTATTCTGAACATTATGAGACACTGAAAAGAGAAATCAAAGAAGATACAAATAAATGGAAATACATACCATGCTCATGGATAGGAAGAATTAATATAGTTAAAATGTCAGTACTACGTAAGGCAATATATAGATTCAATGCAATTCCAATCAAACTACCAAGGACATTTTTCTCAGAAATAGAACATAGAATCCTAAAATTTATATGGAACCACAAAAGACCCTCAATAGCCACGGCAATCCTGAGAAATATGAACAAAGTGGGAGGCATCACACTACCTGACATCAAAACATACTACAAGGCTACAGTAATCAAAGCAGTATGGTATTGGCATAAAAACAGACACATAGACCAATGGAATAGAACAGAGAGCCCAGGAATAAACCCATCCATATACAGTCATTTAATGTATGACAACAGAAGCAAGAATTTACATTGGAGTAAAGATAATCTATTTAATAAATGGTGTTGGGAAAATTGGACTGACGTGCAAAAAAATGAAAATGGACCACCTACTTACACCATCTATGAAAACAAACTCAAAATGGATTAAAGACTTAAATGTAAGACCTGAAACCATAAAACTCCTAGAAGATAACATAGGGAGTAAGCTTGCAGACATTACCCTGAGCAATATTTTTACTGATATATCCCCTCAGGCAAGGGAAATAAAAGAAAAAATAAACATATGGGATTACATCAAACTTAAAAGTTTTTTCACAGCAAAGGAAATCATCAATAAAACAAAAAGGCAGCCTACTGAATGGGAGAATATATTGGCCAAAGATATATCTGATGAGGGGTTGATATAAAAAATTTATAAAACCCTCATGAAACTCAACACCAAAAAAACAAACAACCCAATTAAAAAATGGGCAGATGATATGAGGAGGCATTTCTCTAAAGAGGACATACAGATGGCCAACAGACATATGAAAAAAATGTTCAACCTCACTAATCATCAGAGAAATGCAAATGAAAACCACAATGAGATACGACCTCACTCCAGTCAGAATGGCTATCATCAACAAATCAACAAACAACAAGTGCTGGCGGGGGTGTGTAGTAAAGGGAACCCTGGTGCACTGTTGGAGGGACTTCAAATTGGTGCAGCCATTATGGAAATCAGTATGGTGGTATCTCAAAAAACTGGAAAGAGAACTTCCGTATGACCCAGCAATTCCACTCTTGAGTGTCTACCCAGAGGAGTCCAAGACGCTAATTCGAAAAAATACATGCACCCCTATGTTTATTGCAGTGCTATTTACAATAGCCAAGACTTGGAAACAACCGAAATGCCCATCAGTAGATGACTGGATTAAGAAACTGTGGTACATTTATACAATGGAGTATTACTCTGCTATAAAGAAGAATGAAATCGTACCATTTGCAACAATATGGATGGACCTATATCGGAGAAAGACAAATACTATATGATTTCACTTATATGTGGAATTTGAAAAACTGAATGAATGAGCAAAGGAAACAGCAACAGTCTCATAGATATAGAGAAAAACAGGGTTGCTAGTTGGGAGCGGGGTGGGGATGAGGGAGAAGGGGAAGGATTTAGACAGCATAAATAGGTAACCACAGTATTGTCACAGGGATATGAAAGGCAGTTCGGGGAATATAATAATGTTGTAAAAATTTTGTGGGGTGTCAGATGATCACATGTCTTGTTTGGGAGACCACTTCATGGATGGAGTAGAGGCTTGATCGCTGCACTCTATACCTGAAATTGATGTTGTATAATACTGCATGCCAACTGTAATTGAATATATAGATGGTCACGGGATGTGGATTATACGGTGGAAGGGAATCAAAGGAATTGTAATAGATAGTATGATATGGGGGGGAGGAGTGGGGTGGAGAATTGGGGGAGGGGAGTTGTCACTTTGAGGGGTAAAAAGTATAACTATTGCACTGTGTTATACACCTGAAGCTAATTAAAAAAATAAAATTTAAATTAAAAAAAAAGGAATAGACATTTATAATGGGAAAAAAACATTGTTTTTTAAAATGCTAAATCGATGCTTTTCTTTTCTATTTCCAAATGGCTCATCATACAGAGGATTTGTCATGAATAATCAGTATTTGATCTAAAGTGCAGATCTTGCTTCTTTGTACCTGTCTCTCTTGAGTTCATTATCCCATTTATTCATTCCTCATCAGTTCTGGCCACAGTGGTATCTATGTTTTGTTCAAGGGAGGGTAAATTACTAACTTTATTCAGTTCCTTTGTTTAATATTTAACTCCCAACATTTTTGTGACTGGAAAGCCTTTTAGCATAATGTTTAGAGTTCTCCTGTGCAAATATTTACTGCAAAATTCTGTTTGGTGCTGTTTTGATAAAATCCAAGTTAGTTGTAAATTTGTTGTTTTAATACCAATGGCTGCTACAAAAAAACTTTCAAAATGCACATGACCCCTCCTAATGCAGGGATATTGCTCTCTGCACATGGTTCCTTGAATCTCCAATGCCCAGCTTCTAAGGGAAGCCAGACAAGTAAGTTAGCAGACTACAGAGTTGCTTGTCTCCAGAACAAATGGCACCCACAGCATGGTAGAGCAGAGCATCAGATCCCATTGAATATCTCTCGGTGCATTAATTGTAGCTTTGATGCTCAGAGTCATAACACTGTAATTCTTGGGAAGGGCCCAATCTCATTTTCACCATAAGCTAGTATGGCATTCAGTGAGCACTTCATGAATAGATAAATAAAAGCAGAATGGATTATAGCAAGTTCAATGTGAAACAGCTGAAGAAGGTTTACATTAAAAAACTTAATATAAAAAATATTTTTTGGGGGCCTGCCACGTGGCACACTGGTTAAGAACTGGCTTGGGATGCCAACTCTGAGCAGCAGGGCTCCGGTTCAGATCCCACATATGAGGGCCAGTGACACTGCCCTCTACAGCTAAGATCGTGTGAACAACAGCTCCACCTGAAGCTGGGCTGCTGTGAGTCCCCGGGATGGCATAGCTGCAGCCCCTGCTGCAGTGGGCTGCTATAGGCTACAGTGAGTGGCCAGCAGCCAGCATGAGTGGCTGGCAGCCAGCGTGAGCTGTCAAGAGCCGCCGTGAGCTGCCGTCCAGAGGCCGGCAACTGATCTGCCTCACCCAGGAAGAGCGCAATGACGATATCAATATGGGCCAGTGAAGCGACGTCCTCCACAACTAGACTGAACAACAAAAAGGACAGCATCTTGTCTGTTCCCCTTCCCCGGTTCCCCAACGCTGTTCCCCTCCCCCAATTCCCCAATAAAACCTTTAAAAAAATAAATATTTTTGCTGAAATTACCTGTATTAGAATCTGGCAGCCCACCATCCTACCTTGACCCCTAAATAAAGAAATAGGAGAGAGATAAAAGAAACTATCCTGTAAGACTTTTTCAAACTATCCATAACAAGTACAAAATCAAAATATTGAAAAACAAATGTTTAAATCAAAAAAGAGGGAAATGGGGCCGGCCAAGTGGCGCGGTGGTTAAGAGCTGGCTTGGGATGCTGGCGGCCCTGGTTCGGATCCCGCATGTGGGGGCCAGTGACACTGCCTCTAAAAAAAAAAAAAAAAAAAAAAAGTGAAATGTCACATACCCACACTTGATCCTAGCCACCTGGCCCCTCCTGTCAGCACCACAAATTTAGTGAAATGTTGTCATATGGCATAACCCTTTTTTCCCCAGTCCAAATACAAACTTATTGAGTGTAAGGGATATTACATTGGCACATCCAGTCTTTAGCTTGGAGCTCAACACACCAACACTCAAGGAAAACTTACACTGTAGGATCAAAGTGTCATGTGAGTTTCTTTTCCTTCCTGACCCTCCATGGTAATACTTAATTAACTTCCTGTTCTTCTACTGCAATGCTGAGGATAGAAAATAAAAATGATAATTTAATACTAGACTTTTCACGTTTAGTGTAAAAAATATATGATCTTTGATAAATACTATTTGATTTTAGCTTATAGGCTAACCTGCTACCCCAAATTCTACAGTGATTAGAAGAGGGGCTGTTATTCCCCCAGGAGGATCTGGAACAGCTCCTAGGAGTGCTTTCCAGCCTCCAGAAGCCCAGTGGCGCACTGCCAGGCAGAGAGTAGCAAATGTAGATGGTCTTCTAGTGGGGAGAGCAACCACGAGGTGAAGGTGATCAGCAGCAGCAGCCCCAATCAGTGACAGGCAGAGACAGAGGCTGGGTCCAGATGAGAGGGATATTTCACCACCGATTGCAGAGTTGAAATTTTATTTAATTTGCAATAAGTTGTCCCAGAAAATTTTGAGGAAATGAGATGAAGTGATCTGTAGTTTAGCAGATTCACTGTTAGCAGGTGCAACAATAGATTTGAGGGCCAAAGGCAGAATTCAAAGAAATATGTTAAGAAACTATCATAATAGTTGAGAGAACATATTTAAAGTCAAACTAGAACAGTGGAAAGTTCAAGTCATCCCTAGTTCAAGAAATTTCAGAAATAGAATTTACGTTATTACATAAATACTTGGGAGGAGCTGAAACTGACTCTCAAATGTGAATCCTGAGCCACTGAGAGAATGCGGTGCCTGAAGCATACAGGTAACAAGGTGGGATAGGGTCAGCATGCCTGAAAGGGGCATCAGTACCTGAAGCAGGATGCCCACGCTGCACACCCACCAGGCAGCTGGGAACCAAGGTCTGATCTCTCAAAAGAAGTCAAGCCAGATCACAATTTGGAAGCCAGAAGCAATAGCTGAAATCACAAAATTAGTTGAGACCATAAGGAAGGGGATATAAATTAAACAGGATCAGGAGCATGAATTTGTAAGGAGTACCTGCACTTAAGCACATAAAAAGCCTGAAGGTGCAGTGAAAGAGTGAGGGGAACCATGGCATTCACACCCAGATGCCAGAAAAGGAGCATCAGAGGGAGAGGTCAACAGCCTCAGATGCCCACAGGGAACTGGGGAGAATGAGAAGAGAGAAGTCAATAGTGGAGCAATGAAGTAAGTCAACTGTAACCTTTGGAAGCACAGAATGAGGGATAGCAACTAAATTCAAATGAGGAGTGAATAGAAGATCAAAGAAGTAGAAGGTCATGATTCTCTTTTAAGAATTTCATTAATATATTGATGGGGAAAAGGAGATGGATGGCAGTTGATCAAAACTGGAGATCAGGGCTGGCCGAATGGCACATTGGTTAAGAACTGGCTTGGGACGCCAGCAGCCTCAGTTCGGACCCCACATATGAGGGCTAGTGACACTGCCCTCTACAGCTAAGATGGTGAACAACAGCTCCACCTGGAGCTGGGCTGCGCGAGTCCCAGTGATGACGTAGGCCGCAGCCCCTGCTGCAGGGGCTGCCATAAGCTACAGTGAGTGGCCGGCAGCCAGCATGAGCTGCCAATAGCCATGGTGAGTGGCAGTCCAGAGGCCAGCGACCGATCTGCCTCACCCGAGAAGAGCGCAATGATGATACCAACATGGGCCAATGAAGCAATGTCCTCCACAACTAGACTGAAGAACAAAAGGACAGCAACTTGTCTGTTTCCCTCCCCCAATTTCCCAATAAAAATCTCAAAGAAAACCCCCAAAAACTGGAGAAGAGCAAAACTTATTCTGACAATTAAGGTCGCAAACTCATCCTAGAAATAGTGCTGTATACCTCATTGCTGAATATCACTATAGTCACCTTCGAAGTACTCCCCTTGGAAAGCTATAGACCTAGTCCACTCTCCAAAGCAATTTTTGAAGTCTTTTTCTGGAATGGCCACAGAGCTGTAATCATATTACCCTTGATGTCATGAATGTCATCAAAATATCGTCTTTTCAATATTTCTTTAACTTCAGGTAAAGAAAAAAGTCATTGGGGGCCACATTAGGTGAGTAGGGAGGGTTTTCCAATACAGTTATTTGTTTACTGGCTTAAAACTCCCTCACAGATAGTACCGTGTGAGCTGGTGCATTGTCGTAATGCAAGAGCTATGAGTGTTGGTGAAAAGTTCAGGTCATTTAACTTTTTCATGCAGCCTTTTCAGCACTACCAAATAGTAAACTTGGTTAACTATTTATCCAGTTGGTACAAATTCACAATGAATAATCCCTCTGATATCAAAAAAGCTTAGCAACATCATTGTAACAAGTTAGTGAACTTAATTGTCAGATCCTGTATGCACATATATAAATTGGCCTGAGGGGGAAAATAGTGCAGGGAGAATTTTAAGATGGAAGCAAAACAGAAAGTTTGAGATGTACTTAAATGAGCTGGGATCCTTTTCCAAAAGACCAAGAGAGGAGACACTGGGTACAAATCCAGAGAAAATTTGAGGTGAAGGGGACAAAGAAAGCTGGTCACTCTGGAGGTCATCGAGGCCCACCCCGGGACACCACTTTTGGAACTCGATTCTCAGAAATGAATTCACGGCCTCAGGACCTACAAGGTCAAAATTGCTGGACCCTGATGCAGAAGGCATTTCAAAAAGCGAGTTAAAAACTTCAGTCAGGGCTAAACAATGGTGTCAACATACAGGTCAGGGATATGGAAAAGATAAATCAAGCTGCCTGAACTGTGTGGTCCAGGAGAGTCATTCCAGCAGTTTGAGATCAGATAACAGTTCAGTGAAACCAGCAAATCTAGTTAATGGAGTGATTCAGCTATTTCAGCCTGAGCTGGTTAACCCTTAACTCCCCAGCCAACACTTCCTACTGAGATGCATGGGCCTAGGCATAAATGGAGTTAACCCGCTTACTAATAGTTTAAAATTGAGGAAGTCAATTAAGCTCTTCATTCTCCTTCTATGCAAATGAAAACAATTATGCATCCTTCTCAGATTTTGTGGATAAAATAAGATAGAATTTGAAAATATTTAGCTCACAGGTAATATTCAGTGAACAAGGATTTCCTTTTCTTCATTCCTTTATACTTACGATGAGAGAAAAGAAAATAGAAAATGGGGCCGGCCAAGTGGCACGTTGGTTAGGAGCTGGCTTGAGACATCAGCTCTGAGTAGCGGGGCCCTGCTTCAGATCCCACATATGAGGGCCAGTGACACTGCCCTCTATAGCTAAGGTGGTGAAAAACAGCTCCACCTGGTTGCCTCTATAGCTAAGATGATGAACAACAGCCCCACCAACAGCTGGGCTGCTGTGAGTTGCCGGCGACGGTGTGGCCTGCAGCCTGTGCTACAGTCGGCTCTCATAGGCTACAGTTAGTGGCCGGCAGCCAGCGTGAGCGGCTGACAGCCAGCATGAGCTGCCAAGAGCCGCAGTGAGTGCCATCCAGAGGTCGGCGACCAATCTGCCTCACCCGGGAAGGTTGCAATGATAATACGAACATGGGCCAGTGAAGCAACGTCCTCCACAACTAGACTGAAGAACAAGAGGACAGCAACTTGTCTGTTCCCCTTCCCTGATTCCCCACCGCTGTTCCCCTGCCCCAATTCCCCAATAAAATCTTTAAAAAAAAAAAAAAAGAAAGAAAAGAAAAGAAAAGAGAAAATGGTAGCACTTAGAACAGTGCTGGCAAATTGCAAATGTTCAATAAATGCTAGTTATCATCATGACAATTATGCAGCCATTTAGAAGACTATAGTACATCTGTATGCTGATATGTATGGAAAGAGCTCTAAAATGTGTTGATTGAAAAAAGCCAGAACAAATTGGAGGTTGTTGCCCGAGGCAGTTGGAGAGGAGCCATGAAATGTGTAAAAGGGGTCAAAAGGTACAAACTTCCAGCTATAAAATAAATCAGTTTTGGGCATCTAATGTGCAGCATGGTGACTATAGTTATTAATACTGTATTGTATATTTGAAAGTTCCTAAATAAATCTTAAAAGTTCTTATCACAAGAAAAAAACTTTCTAACTATGTGTGGTGATGGATGTTAACTAAATTTATTGTGATAATTATTTTGCAATATATACAAATATCAAATCATTATGTCGTGTGCCTGAAACTATGTTAATTATACAATTGACATATATTGTATAATAATAATTATACAATTATTAAGAAAAGAAAGGATAAAATAATAGTAACTAACATTTTACTTCTCTCTTTATTACCAGTCCATAGTCTTGGGTCTCCGAACTCCCATGTCTCTGTTTTCTCATCTCTTGAATGAAGATAATAGTATCTACCTCATAAAGGGGGTTGTGAAAATAAAAAGAGGTAATATGATGTAAAACACCAAGGACAGTACCTGGCATATAGAAAGTTGCTATATTCATGTTAGCTATTATTGTTCTGGGGCGTGTGCTGGGTGCCAGGACCATAAGAAGTGCTTCTGTAAAGTGAAAACCCAACAGCCCACTCAGGAGGCAGCGAATATTGACATCCTTGTAAACAGCGCCCCCTGTGGTTCCCTGGAGCTGCAGGACAGGAAGTCCTCTTCACATGCATGTTCTCATTGTGACAACTTGGGGACAGATGTTTTCAGAATTCAGAATTTTGTTGAATTTCATTAAAGTAATATAGTACATCTTCTACAGAACATCCAGCAGTCACCCTTATATGGGTAAATAATGACTATAAATAACATCACATCAGTTCAGGTCTGGTTTTACTGCCAAAGAGTTCATATCAAACAGAAAAATCTCTCCACTTAGGAAGCTTTTTGGATTCCAGAATTGTGGATAAATGTGCATATAAATTATTTTCTGCATTTACATAGGAGTAAACTGAGGCTTAGAGAGATTAATTTGCCAAACATTCCACCGCCTGCAAATCACAGAGCTGGGAATCAGACTCAGGTGGTCTGATGCTGGATTTCCTGATTTTAATCTCTACCCTATATTGCTTCCCAAGAAAAGGAACAAAAATAAGAAAGTGGCCACTAGGAGGACAGGGGGAAAAAACTCTTTCCAAATCCAGGCCAAAGGTCAAAGACTATGGCATAATCATAGCCACTAGGTTCTCTGTGCTAGTGCCTTATACATAATTTCACCTAGTCTTGGCTTCAACCCTGTAATGTGGGCACTATCCCCATTTTACAAATGGAAATGAGGCTCAGGGAAACCAAGTAACTTGTTCAGGATCTTATGATGAGAAAGTGGTGGGCTGAATTCCCAAGCCCCCATTCCTACCTCTGTGTTCAGAAGTGCCTCCCTCAGTCAAGCTGCCCTTTCTGCCATTCTTGGTTCTCTTATCTTTTCCCTTGTCTTTATTTCTTTGGTAAATTTGGAAATTGCACACACCTGATGGAGCATGGAAGGCTAGTTCAGCAGTGACACATAGTAGCCCTCAACTAATATTTGTTGGATGGATGGATGGATGGATGGATGGATGACTCTTCAAAGAGAGCTGTGATAAGGTACTTACTCAAGAACTTCTGAATTTTCTGCCCCACTTCTCCAATATCACATCACATCTTGCTAGATGGGTAAGAGGCTAGACCAAATGACCATGTGTCCCAGTATGCCTGGGACTATCAGTTTACCCGTGTTATCCAAGTGTGATGTTAACAGCATCCCCTTCACTTTCAGAAATGCCCTAGTTTGAGTGGTAAAGTCTGCATGTAAGCTGAGGATTTGGGAACTCAAAAGGCCAAGCCCTGACAAAGCTAGCATATAGTTATGGCCTGCCTCTCGCACCTCCTACACCATCTGTGAAGACAGCACTGAAGAATTTGAGATAGTTGCCATGTAGATCCAATCTGGATAAGGCAGGCTGAGCACCAGTTTCCTACCACCCTCCAGGAAGGCTTATGCTACCATCCAAAAACCTTCCCAGGGAATTCAAGGCGGGTGGGGAAGCAGACTGAAAAGAGCCAGACATGTAAGACAAGGGGCACAGACCACTACGTGATCATAGTTACCAGGCAATTAGACCTAGGAACATTACATAAGCCCTCCAGAAGTTTACATGCATCCTTTCCACCCTTTCACCCACCCCTAAGAGAAAAGGAGGATAATTCTGATAATAAGGTTAATCCTAAAATGATAGGAGCCACTGAGTTGATAGGTAAAACTAGATATGATTAAATTCAGCTTTCTGCATTAGATAGAAATTGTCACAGAAAGTAGAAAGAAGTACATTTTTGTATCTCTGAATTTTGTTGCCAGTAACACTTATTTCTAATACTGTAATTTTTATGATCACAGTAGTATTGTAGTTTATAGATATATTTTATTTAACTAATTTCCTATCATATGACATTTGGATATTCCAACTTTTCATTACTATAAATGATACTGGGATAAACACCATAATATATGCATATCACTAATTAATTAAACCTGTGCTAGTCAGTTACCACATCATGAGGTCACTCGAGCAACCTATAAAGAGTTTCCACCTGGCGAGGAAATAAGGCCTCTTGCCAACAGCCATGTGAGGGAGTCAGTCAAGGCTTAAGATGCTGCAGCCCCAGCTGACATTGCGACTCAACCTATATTAGAGACCCTGAGTCAGGACCACTCAGCTAAGCTATTCTTAAATTCCTGCCTGCAAAAACCGTGAAATAATAGGTGTTTATTGTTTTAAGCCACTAAATTTTGGATGAATGTGTTATACAGTACCAGATAACATGTATATTATATATCTATAGATATAGATATAGATATGTATACAAATAATATATTGTGTATACACACACACAAGCACATATACTTAATTCCTAGAACTAGAAAAACAGGATGAGTGGGTCATAGGAAATGATCTTTTAAATATTTTATTTATTTTATTTTATTTTATTTTATATTGTATCATTATTTTTAGGTGTACAAAACAATGCAATGGTTATACTTTTCATCCCTCACAAAGTGACCACCCTCTCCCCCAATCAGCAGCCCCATCCCCCTATATCATACATATCTATCACAATTCCATTGACTCCACTCCCGGCACTGTACTCCACATCCCAAGATCACATATATATCAAATCTTAGTTGACATACAATATTATTCAATGGCAGCTTCAAATGTACAGTGCAGTGATCAGGCCTCTACACTGTCCATGAAATGGTCTCCCTAACAAGACATGGGTCCAACTGAACCCTAAAAAATATTTACAACATTATTGGTTATACTCCCCAAACTGTCTTTCATATCCCTGTGGCAATATTGTATTTACCAATTTGTGTTGTCTCATCCCTTCCCCTTCTCTCTCATCCCCACCCCACTCCCATGTAGCAATCATCAGTTTTTCCTTTATGTCTCTGAGACTATTTCTGTTTACAATGCTCGTTAATTCAGTTCTTTAGATTCTTCATATAAGTGAGGTCATATGGTATTTGTCTTTCTCCAACTGACTTATTTCACTTAACATAATGTTCTCTAGGTCCATCCATATCGTTGCAAGTGGTAAGATTTCATTCTTCATTATAGCTGAGTAACACTGCGTTGTATAAATGTACCACAGTTTCTTAACCCAGTCATTTACCGATGGGCATTTCGGCTGTTTCCAAGTCTTGGCTACTGTTGGTTTTTTTTTTGTTTTTTTTTTGAGGGCAGTGTCACTGGCCCTCATATGTGGGACCCAAACCGGGGCCGGGGGCTTCCCAAGCCAGCGCTTAACCACTGCGGCACTCGGCCGGCCCAAGTCTTGGCTATTGTAAATAGCACTGCAATGAATAGAGGAGTGCATAGATTTTTTTGAATTACTGTCTTGGGTTCTCTACATAAATACCCAAGAGTAGAATTGCTGGGTCATAATGTAGTTCCATTTCCAGTTTTTTTGAGATACCTCTATAATGATTTCCATAATGGCTGCACCAATCTGCCGTCCCACCAACAGTGTACCAGGGTTCCCTTTTCTCCACAACCTTGCTAGCACTTGTTGTTTGTTGATTTATTGATGATAGCCATTCTGACTAGAGTGAAGTGGTATCTCATTGCAGTTTTTATTTGCATTTCTCTGATTAGTGAGGTTGAACATTTTTTCATGTGTGTGTTGGCCATCTGTATGTACTCTTTAGAGAAATGTCTCTTCATATCCTCTGTCCATTTTTTAATTGGGTCGTTTATTTTTTTGGTATTGAGTTGCATGAGTGTTTTATAAATTTTGGATATTAACCCCTCATCAGATATATCGTTGGCAAATATATTCTCCCATTCAGTAGGCTTCCTTTTGTTTTATTGATGGTTTCCTTTGCTGTAAAAAACCTTTTAAGTCTGATGTATTCCCATATGTTTATTTTGTCTTTTATTTTCCTTGCCTATGGGGACGTATCAGTAAAAATATTGCTCATGGTAATGTCTGCAAATTTACTCCCTGTATTTCCTTCTAGGAGTTTTATGGTTTCAGGTCTTAATCCATTTTGAATTTGTTCTTGTATATGGCATAAGTAGGTAGTCCAGTTTCATTTTTTTGCATGTGTCAGTCCAATTTTCCCAGCACCATTTATTAAACAGACCATCTTTGCCCCAAAGTAAATTCTTGCTTCCATTGTCATAGATTAACTGTCCATATAAGAATGGATATATTTCTGGGCTCTCTATTCTGTTCCATTGATCTATGTGTCTGTTTTTATGCCAGTATCATACTGTTTTGATTACTATAATCTTGTAGTATGATTTGATGTCTGGTAGCATGATATCCCCAACTTTGTTCTTATTTCTAAAAATTGCCATTTCTTATTTCTCAAAATTGCCATGTCTATTCGGGATCTTTTATGGTTCCATATGAATTTTAGGATTACGTTTTCTATTTCTGTGAAAAATGCCCTTGGTAGTTTGATAGGAATTGCATTGAATCTATATATTGCTTTAAGCAGTATGAACATTTTAACTATATTAATTCTTCCTATCAATGAGCATGGTAGGTATTGCCATTTATTTGTATCTTCTCTAATTTCTCTCTTCGGTGTCTTATAATTTTCTGAGTACAGGTCTTTTACTTCTTTGGTTAAATTTATTCTTAAGTATTTTATAATTCTTGAAGCAACTATGTTTTCTAATTTTTCCTTCCAACAGTTTGTTATTGGTATATACAATTGCAACTGATTTCTGTATATTGATTTTGTAACCTGCTACCTTACTAAATTCATTAATCAGTTCCAATAGTTTTTTTGGTGGTCTTTGGGGTTCTCTGTGTATAGTATCATGTCATCTTCATCTAATGACAATTTTACTTCCTCCTTACCTATTTGGATGCCTTTTATTTCTTTTTCTTGTCTGATTGCTATGGCTAGAACTTCCAGAACTATGTTGAATAAAAGTGGAGAAAGTGGACAGCCTTGTCTTGCTCCTGATCTTAACGGGAATGATTTTAGCTTTTCCCCATTGAGCATGATGTTAGCTGTGGGTTTATCATATATGGCCTTTATTATGTTGAGATATGCTCTCTCTATACCCACTTTGCTAAGAGTTTTCATCATAAATGGATTTTGTCAAGTGCTTTTTCTGCATCTATTGATATGACCATATGGTTTTTATTTTCCATTTTGTTGATGTGGTGTATCGCATTAATTGATTTTCGGATATTGAATGAACCTTGCATAATAGGGGTGAACCCCACTTGATCATGGTGTATGATCTTCTTAGTATATTGCTGAAATCTGTTTGCTAATATTTTGTTGAGGATTTTTGTATCTATGTTCATCAGGGAGATAGGCCTGTAGTTTTCCTTTTTTGTACTGTCTTTGTCTGATTTTGGAAACAGAGTGATAGCGGCCTCATCAAAAGGGTTTGGACTCTTCCCTCCTTCTGGATTTTTTTGGAATAGTTTGAGAATAGGTGATAATTCTGTTTTGAATATTTGGTAAAATTCACTTGTGAAGCTGTCTGTTCCAAGGGTTTTGTTTGTTTGGAGCTTGTTGATTACTGATTAAATTTCCTTGGTAGTAATCAGTCTATTCAGATTTTCCGTTTCTTCTTGAGTTAGCTTTGGAAGGTTTTGTATGCTTCTAGAAAATTATCCATTTCTTCCAGATTGTCAAATTTGTTGGCATATAGTTTTTGTATTTCTGTGGTGTCTGTTGTCACTTCACTTCTTTCATTCCTGATTTTACTAATTTGAGTTCTCTTTCTCTCTCTCTCTCTCTCCCTCTCTCGATAAGTCTGGCTACAAATTTGTCAATTTTGTTTATTGCCTCCTCAAAAAACCAGCTCTTGGTTTCATTGATCTTTTGTGTTGTTTTTCTGGTCTCTATATTGTTTATTGCCACTCTGGTCTTTATTATCTCCTTCTTATTACTCCCTTTGGGCTTATTTTGCTGTTCTTGTTCCAGTTTCCTGAGCGGTAAGGTTAACTTGTTGATTTGAGATTGTTCTTGCTTCTTTACGTAGGCCTGCACTGCTAAGAACTTCCCTCTTAGGACTGCTTTTGCTGCATCCCAGAGATTTGGGGTTGTGGAGCTTTCATTTTTATTTGTCTTGAGGTATCTTTTTATTTCTTCCTTGATCTCATTTTTGACCCCCTTGCGATTTGGTAACATGTTATTCAGCCTCCAAGTATTTCTGTGTTTTCTAGTCTTTTTCTTGTAGTTGATTTCTAATTTCATAGCACTGTGGTCAGAGAAGATACTTGATATGATTTCAGTTTTGTTAAATTTATTGAGACTTGTTTTGTGGCCTGACATGGGGTTTATCTTTGAAAATATTCCATGTACACTTGAGAAGAATGTATATTCAGTTGGTTTGAGGTTAAATTATCTGAAAATATCAATTAAATCCAGCTGGTCTAATGTGTCATTTAAGGCTGCTGTTTCCATACTGATTTTCTGTATGGAGGATCTGTCCATTTGCGACAGCGGGGTGCTGAAGTCCCATAATATGATGGTGTATAGTTGATCTCTGTCTTTATGTCTGTCAAAATCTGTTTTACATATTTAGGAACTCCTATGTTTGGTGCATAGATGTTTACTAGGGTTATGTCCTTTTGTTGGATAATCCCTTTATTATTATGAAGTGCCCTTATTTGTCCTTTATTATATTCTTCAATTTAAAGTCTATTTTGTCTACTCGAAGTATCGCTACTCCAACTTTTTTCTCAGTTCCATTTGCATGAAATATTTTACCCCATCCCTTTACTTTCACCCTGCATGTGTCTTTTAATCTGAGGTGATTCTCTTGTGTACAGCAAATGCACGGATCTTGCTTTCTTATCCATTCCACCAGTCTATGTCTTTTGATTGGAGCATTTAATCCATTTACATTTAATTTGATTATTGATAAGTGCATAGTTATTGCCATTTAGTTATTTGTGTTCCTGGTCTTCATTAGCTAGATTGTTTTTCTCTTTCTTCTGCTTAAAGAAGCCCTTTTAACATTTCCTGCAATGCTTGCTTGCTGTTAATGAATTCCTTTAGCTTATTCTTTTCTGGGAAGCTCTTTATCTCTGCTTCTATTTTAAATGATAGCCTTGCTGGATAAAGCAGTCTAGGTTATAGGCCTTTATTTTTCATCACTTTGAAAACCTCCTGCTACTCTCCTGTGGCCTGCAGTTTCTGTAGAAAAGTCGGCTGATATTCTTATGGGGGTGCCCTTGTAAGTAACTTGCTGCCTGTCCTTTGCTGCTTTTAGGACTCTGTCTTTGTCTTTAACCCTTGTCATTTTCACTATAATGTGTATTGGTGTGAGTCTGTTTGGGTTCATCTTGGTTGGAACTCTCTGCACTTCCTCAGCTTGTACATCAATTTGCTTTTCCAGGTTAGGGAAGTTTTCAGTCATTATTACTTCAAATATGATCTCAATCCCTTGCTCCCTCTCTTCTCCTGGTATTCCTATGATGTGACTATTGTTGAGCTTGATGTTATCAAACAGCTCTCTTAAACTATTTTCAATGTTTTAATTCTTTTTCCTTTTTGTTGTTCTGCTTGGATGATCTCTGCTATCTTGTCTTCTAAGTCACTGACTCGATCCTCTGCTTCATCCAATCTGCTGGTAATTCCTTTGAGTTTGTTATTCGTTTCAGTAATTGCATTTTTTAGTTCTAGCTAGTTGTGTTTCATGATTTCTCTATCCTTCTTTATATTCTCACTAATTTCTTTGAACATTCTAATCATCAGTGGTCTGAACTCTGTCCCCAATAGGTTGGTTGTCTCTATTTCCTCTAGTTCCACTGATTCAGGAGATTTCTTCTGTTCTTTTATTTGGGATGTGTTTCTTTGTTTCTCCATTCTGGCTTGTTTCTCCATTCTGGCTTACTCTTTGTGCTTGCTTCGATGTATTAGGTAGATCCCCTAGGTCTCTCAGTCTTTTCTAGGTGGACTTATGTGGTGTGTGTCCTTTATATTTAAATTTCTCAGTCTCCCTATTCTCCTATGCATGTGTACCAGAGGTGTTCCTTGTGTTATGTGTCTTCTCTTGTTGAAGTTGAGCTTTGATTGCTTTTGGCTTGTCAGTAGGTGGGAATGACTCCCAGGCTGGCTAGATGTGAGGACTGGCTATGGCCACAGTATATGAGCTGCTGTGTGAGGGTTGATCCCTCTGATGAGGCTTGGCCCCTATGGGCTCTTGTGCCTGTAGAGATTTCCCTTTGGGTGTGACTCTTGTAGGCAAACCCCATAATGCTCTGGTTTGGTCTAAAGTTGGCCTCTGGGTGTGATGATTCTTGTGCCTCTTTGGCTGGGCCCTGCTACAGAGTAATTTTAGGGCAAAACAGATCAACAAGCACAACCACAACAGCCACAAAAAGAAACCAGATACTCTCACATGTAAAAACAACCAACAACTAACACTCAACATGTACAGAAATATCAAATATACAAAGAAGGCAAAATAAACATGAAAAACAAAATAGCAACACTGTGCAGAAAAATGGAAAGGAGCAAAAGTGGAGGAGGAAAAAGGAAGAAGAAAAGAAGGTTAGTGAGAGAAGGGGGGAAAGAAAAGAAGGGAAAAAGGAACAAATAAACAAACAAAAATAGTAATAATATATATATATATAAAATTAAGGGCCGGCTGAGTGGCGCATTGGTTAGGAGCTGGTTTTGGGATGCCAGTAGCCCCGGTTTGGATCCCATGTGTGAGGGCCAGTGACACTGCCCTCCACAGCCAACAACAGCTCCACCTGGAGCTGGGCTGTGCGAGTCCAGGCGACGGTGTAGGCTGCAGCCCCTGCTGCAATGGGCTGCCATAGGCTACAGTGAGTGGCCGGCAGCCAGCGTGAGTGGCCGGCAGCCAGCGTGAGCTGCCAATAGCCGGGGTGAGCGACATCCAGAGGCCGGCGACTGATCTGCCTCATCCGCAAGGAGCGCAATGACGATACCAACATGGGCCAGTGGGGCAACATCCTCGGCAGCTGGACTGAAGAGCAAGGGGACAGCAACTTGTCTGTTCCCCTTCCCTGATTCACCAATGCTGTTCCCCTCCCCCAATTCCCCAATAAAAATCTTTAAAAAAAAACTTAAAATGATAATAATGAAATAGAAAAAACGACCAAAACAAGCAAACAAACAAAAAACAAACCCCAAAGCACCCAAACAAACAAACAAACAAAAAACACAAAAAAATGCCAAAAAAAAAAAAAACCAAGACAGTCTTGGCTAAAGTCCACCAAGCTATTTCCGGGTTGTTCTTTGGTGTACAAAATCTCCTCTGTGTCTTGTGGTGCCAGATCCAGCAACCTGACACCCAGAGTGATCCTGGCAATGCAAGTCAAGATGAGTGGTGCTACGAAGTGTGATTGGTGGTTTTTACAAAGTCAGTGCTGTTTCTGCTCTCGCCTGCCTAGTGGCACGCTGAGAGCTGAGCAGCCAGAAGGCTCAATGTGTGTCTTATGGAACTCTTTCCAATGACAGCTGGGTGTGTGTGAGATTTCTGAGCTGCTAAAAGATCCCTGCTGGGGTCCTGCAAGTGACTCTGCAGCTGAAGTTGATAGCTTCACATCTGTATAAGCAGCATGTTAAACAACATGTTGCTGCAGTGTGTCTTGAAACGTTAGAGAAGACGTTCCTGGAGACGGTGCTCATGGGATTAGGATGAAGTCTCCCTCCTCTCCTAACCAGCAGGCCAAGACGATCCTTATCTACACTGAAAGTGTTCCCCAAATTGCCATATATAGGTAACCACTCATTAGTAAATGCAAAAGAAAGGTTTGTTTTCTTACACAACCGAACACTGGGTCTCTTGGTGATTGTGGGTTTTTGGTTTCTTTTTCTTGCTTGATTATATATATGGAAAGCAGCTTTCTAGTATGTGCTTTGGGTAGTGACTCAAATGCTGAGAACATAATTTTATACCCAGCAAGTAAAAACAAACCGAAACAGAATATTTTGGAGTTGATTAGCTGGCGGCTGCGAGCAGGCTCATGCCCTAAACAGAACTCACAGCACCGAACAAAAGAAGAGAGGGGTTTTTATAGACAGAAATTGCAAGCAAAGTATATTACAGTTTACAGGTGGTTTCCATAAATCTTAGATAGTTTTGACAGCACCAATTATATCAAGGAAGTTACAAAAAGCCATACAATAGACAGCAGTTAATTATATTGACAGTACTAAATGTAGTAAGCAAGTGTGATAACACTAAAATATAGCAAGCAAGGAAATTTACAGGGGCTATAAATAAGCAACAATTAATTGGTGGAAAACAGTCTGGCCTTGTGTTTATCCAGACAAGAGGCACAGGTGGTCTATGTCACGTTTTAAAACTTGTGGAATGTAGCAAGAAGTTAAAGGAGTCAGTCTAAGGAAAACGTTAACAATTCTTTAATACAGAGAGGCCGGGGGAGGGGGCTAGTAGATGAGGGTCTTATTATTTCAATAAGACTGCTTTCCTCCCTCTCTACATCCTTTTTCCCTCATTCATCTAGGAATCAGATGAAGCTGTCATAGAAATCGTAAGATCCACAAGTGTGTATGACAAAGGATGTGTGTGCTGGTGGGCAAGTGGGAGTAGCTGAAATGATGAAGGAATAGGAATAAGTAAACCTCATAAAATTTACTGAATACATTAAATTGGAAGTTACGCTTATGAAATCCTTCTGGCATATTTAAGAAGTCAGTCTAGTCCTCATGGTTTGACTCTTAATCCTCTTTGAAAAAATTTAATACAGCAAAATATAAAACTAATAAAATACTTTGAAATTACCAAATGCTATCATTTTGTCATATTGGCTTCAGATTTTTCTCTCATGAAATAAAAATTACTTAGTTAAATGCCTTCTGTTCACCTCCCTGATCCTGTTTACTCCTCTACCTTCCCAAAGGTAAGCACTGCCGTGAAGCTAATGTTTTCCTTTTAATTCCTCTATTTTTACAGACATATTGATAAACAACATACATTATTGTTTTGTGTTAACATATATGCTTTTGTACTTATTCAGCTTGTTTTATTCACTCAGCCAGGGCCACAGCCCTGTTGGTCAGGCTGTGGACTCCATTCATGCAGACCAGTATGAGAGTGGCTCCCCTGGAGTGTGCAGTATGGGTGCCCTGCACTCCACATTCTGTTTATATATATTTGTTTATTTTTTATTTTTATTGGGAAACTGTGTGTTTTTCCAGGACACATCAGCTCCAAGTTAAGTAGTTGTTTCAATCTAGTTGTGGAGGGCACAGCTCCATGGCCCATGTGGGAATTGAACCAGCAACATTGGTATTATGAGCACTGTGCCCTGCTCCCTAACCACCTGAGCCAACAGGCTGTCCTGAGATTTTATATATAATATATATATATATATATATATATATATATATATATATATTATATATATATGTTGATGCATGATAAATCTTGTATTCATTTTAATTACCCTATTGTTTTCATTATGTGGCTGTGCCACATTTTATTTCCTGATTTCCTTAGGAGAAGACATTGTTTTGCTATTACATAGTGCCAGTGAACATCTTTATATGTACAGGTACACAAGTGTCTCTGAGGAATCACCATTCTTTATTCTGAGGTGACTGTAATTTTTTTTAAAAAGTATTCTACTGAACATTATAGTAAGAAAAAGACAAATTTGGTAAAACTTAAAATATTTATTAGTATGAATCAGTGTGTGTTAAACCAAAAAGAACAGATACAATTGGGTGATGTTGAGGCAATGCTTTGCTACAGAATACAAAGTGGAAAGGACCTAATTGTCTGCAGCAGCATCTTCTATATGCGAGAACTGGGTCCAGCCCAGACAGAAGCCTTTTATAAAAACAAGAGAAAAAGGAGCAGTTTACACAACAGAGTACTGACACTGGATCACTGGGTCTGGTTTCAACAATGATGGTTGAAAGGGTAAACTAGATAATGAACAGGTCTGAATACAGCTTGGAGGCTTTTGACTCATAAGCTAGCTCATTATTCAACTCACTATGAGCATTACAAAGCCATGAGAAGTGGAGTCCCTAAAAGGACCTCAGATAGGCATCACATGCCATATTCCTTGATGTTAGAGAAAGTATTTCAGTCATCCAAACCTCCCTCAGAAAATGAATTCAATTCTCATTGGGGAACAGCCCTTTTGTTGGCTAAAGGTTAGTTTTAAGTCTTCAACCTTCATTCATAGTCTGCAAGACAATGTCATATTCAGCATCCTAGTGTACCATTTTCAATTATAAAATGGTAAGTTAATTATGTACCTACAAAAAATGTTTGCATGATTCTACTGCCATCTTAGGGCTTTCCACTGGGAAATAATCTCAATGAGAACTCATGCCTACATTATGTGACACACAGTCATGAGTCAAACTCAGCCAGTGAAATGGATTATATGTTGGTGTAACAAATATGAAAACATATTTACACATATACACATGCTGCACATGAAAAAGAGAGAGAAAAATGAGCAAATTTTCGAAAATTATGTGGAGGATTCTACATCACATTCTACTTGACATTTTGGAGCAATAGTAATTTCCAGGCCTTTACATAATATTACTTGGTTGTAGTTCAATTATTGGAACAGCCAGAAAATAATCTTAAGGCATAATAAAGGAAGATAAGAAAGCCTGGATAAGGCTTGAACATCTGTCTCCAGAGAAGACTCTGTTTATGTGAAGGCTTGTGTGTCCAAGTGCCACCTACTTCCTTCACCAATTGCTCCGAGTAATGATTATTATATATATTCTCATCTGACTAGCTTGAATAGGTAAGGCAATACAGAAAGGTAAAAGAGTGGCTTCACACCCTCATGTGCTTCTGAAATAAAACCATGGGCTCATTCATAGGTAGCTCTTTACATATGGATAAGACCAGACATTTTATGCAACACACAACCACTAGAGACCCAGTCCAAAGCTGCATAACTCCACTGGGATGTATACCAACTTAGCTAGGCAACCTGAACAGCTTTCTAGTGATAAACCCAGGTTCTCATGGACAACTGGATGAGCAAAGTTTCTGAAATAAGTCTGCATGTCACCTGGGAAGGTCATTTCAATTTTCATCCCAAATTATTGAACTTTGGAAAGAGGCATGATAATTGCTTGGCCTGCAAGCAGAATCATGTTAGCAAATAATGTTGACAATATGGGGAAAACCTTAAAAACCCTGCAAAGGCCCTGCCAAGACATCCAAACATTTTTTGAGGTACCTGTCTAGGAGTGCTCAGAGGCACTGGTGAACCCAAAATAAATGTTTTCAGCCTTCACATTCTAAGATTGTCAAACTACTCTTGCAAGTTGGGTGAAACAGTAAGAACATCAAATTAACAACATATTCTTGAGTGAAAAAACCTTAATCTGTGATTTCAACCTGCTTTCTTGATTACCGTCCACATAAAGAACTGTAAACTGGGCCTTGGTCTCTCAAGGACTCTTCCTTTTTGTCGGTGGCAGGATTCAGTGTCTCTATGTGTCAATAGCACAGAGGGCACAGCCCTGATAAGACTGTAAAGCACTGACTCTCACTGAGTTACTCAGAGTTTGAGGTCTGTAATCAGCTCATGATCGCTCTCCTGACTTTGACATTGTAGGTTTTCAATAAATGTTTGCTGGCCCTTTAATGTTCATAGCAAAGAAGGTACTGGCTGGACTAAGCTGCATGAATAACCATTTCTGAGGCCATTCTTTTATAGTTTCTTAGTCACAACAAAAGGCACCAATCAGAATCTCCTTTAAGAATCCCCTCCCAGGGCCGGCCAAGTGGCGCGGTGGTTAAGCGCTGGCTTGGGAAGCCAGTGGCCCCAGTTCGGTCCCACATATGAGGGCCAATGACACTGCCTTCAAAAAAAAAAAAAAGAATCCCCTCCCAGCTTAAGTCCAAATAGGAAACCTACTGCTTCTTGATCCCAAGTTTTTATGAAAGTTAAAATAGTGATAGGATTTAAATTTGGAATGGAAATAGCTTTTCTTCCTCTCCATACCTTTTCTCCCTTTTCTGCCGTTGGATTCTTATATCTTTATTAACTGAGCAGACAGGGAACATGAAAAGGAAGGCTTTCTTAAAGTCTATTCTCAGTTAACTGGCATTCCAGAGTTAGACCCCTTATTAGCCCTAATGCCTACCTCCCCAGGCTTGGCATCTTCTAAAATGCTTTCTACAATTTTGCAGTTGGGGGTCTAGAATCTTAAGGTGCTGGTACTTCCCTTGGCTGGCTTTCTGTAACCTGTTATTAATTGCTATTATCAGAAGTTTGCCCTATGATATAGCCTCAAATGTCCTCCAGTTAATTTGCACCCCTAGACATGACACTATCACACATTCTCTTAGTAAAATAATACTCTGTGCATTAAACCTCTCTAAGAGAGTAGGGATTTATTGCTGTGGAAGTGGTACATGCCAAGTGGTCTCTGGAATAATATTTACATCTTATATCTGTCGTGCTTATACAGTAACTACTTAAATGACTCTTCCAAACTAGGCCTCCCAATCCCAAAATTACATGCAATATTTTTAATCAGATTTGGCTTGTTTATATATGACCAACTCAGAAAAATGTTCATCAAGTAAAAGTCAGAGAGATGTAGACCATAGTTTCTAATACTTTTTCCATTTCTATAACAGCTCAAGTCTACAGCTGGAGTGATGGTCCAGTTATACTCCACTGAAAGGTAAGTTAAATAAAATAAAATTAACCTTTCAGTGAAGGCTGGTTAGGTAACAAAAGCAATGGCACTAAAGAAGTTACTGGAATTTGGCTAAGGGACACAGGAAATCAGAATGGAACATCACTTTAGAATCTCACACACGATAAGCCAGTAAGATTTTTGTACAGATTGAGAATATTTTAAAGTTTTTAACAAAAACTCAATGTGGTGCATTTTTCCAGAGTTTTCTCAAATCCTTTTCCAAGGACATTTCCTGTCCTATTCCTTGCATGTCTTCCAGTATGCCAAGCCAGTGTGCTCACTTCTCTCTAATTGAGGTGCCAGGCCACCGAGAATCGGGGGGGGGGGGGTCTTTCAGCAGTGCTTGGAGAGCTGGCTCTGGCTTCTTCAAGTACAGTGGGCTGTGACCCTGGTCAGCAGCAACGCCGGCTGGCTTGCATGGTTTGCTTTCCAAGTTTGATTGCTCCATTGTTTCCATTTTCATGGGGGTCCAAGGGTGGGATCTGGCAACCTGCAACAAAAGAGACAGAGTGAGAGTTCCTTTTTACCAGTCGACACCACATATATATTGTGACTGTGCAACAGCTCCACTTAATATTTGTAGTGTATGGAAAGTTGAGCAGTTTTAGGAGTAACTCTTTTCCTTTCTCTCCTTCCTTCTTTCCTTCGTCGCTCTGCTGAATGAAGTCAAGCTCATGTTTAGGAAGTTAAGGAAAAGTAAAATCAGCTTTCTGATAACACAGAATTCCTTGGATTTGGAACCTCCTGCTTCTGAATAAAGGGGGAAGTTCTCATCCACCTTCTCAGTACAGACATCAGCCCACCGTTCCTCCCCAGCCTTCCCACAGATGTACCCCACTGGAATGAGCTGCTCCATGGCACCGGGCCTTCAATAATAACAGTGAGTACTCATCTTTTCTCTTCATAGGAAACAGTATTTTAATGTCATCCACAAATAACCTTATTAATTTAATTTTAAAAATTATTCCAAAACCTCTGTAAATAAATACAAAGTAAGAATTAAAAAGGCAATGGAGGGGGATAGGGAGGTGGTAGCTAAAAGATGTGGGGGTTTCATTTTTAGATAACAAAGATATTCTAAAACTGACTGTGTTTATTATGGTTGTACCTATCTGTGACTATCCTAAAATCAATTAAATTGGACATTTTAAATGGATGAAATGTATGGTACATGAGTTTTAAAAAGTTTATTGTTATTGAGATATAATTGACATATATAACATTGTGTAAGCTTAAGGTGTACAACCTGTTGATTTGATACGTTTATATATTGCAATATGTCATAGGAACAATTAAGATCTAGTCTCTTGGCAACTTTGAAGTTTATAACACAGGATTGTCATCTATAATCAGGTATGTGAGTTTTATCTCAATAAAGTTGTCTTTTAAAAAGGAAAATGGAATCTGGAAATCACAAATATTTGTTTAGAACCTCACAATTTTCAAAGTTTTCCACAGGCACTATCCTCACTTAGTTGTTGTGAAGTTGTGGAATAGCCCTTATCATCACCATTGTACTTTGCCTTGGAGAACTTCGGTTAGGTCCTGAAGATCAAATCAATAATTAGTGGCACAAGTGGTTCTTTGTACTCTACATCTTGATTTTTCTGAAGGACCCCAAAGCCTGTGTTCTTCCCACTTTATCACATTAGCTGTTTATGTTACTTTTCTATCCCCCATGAAAAAGGCATAAAGCCAGCTCTAAAATAAGGATTTTTTAAATCAGCTAATTAGCATTTCAGTTCACTAGGTAACCAGCAATTAGAAATGGAAGGGGGGAGGGAGGGCTGGTGGAGTGGCGTGTTGGTTAGGAGCTGGTTTGGGACGCCAGCTTTGAGCAGCGGGGCCCTGGTTAGGATCCCACATATGAGGGCCAGTGACATTGCCCTCTATAGCTAAGATGGTGAACAACAGCTCCACCAGTTGCCTCTATAGCTAAGACGGCCAGTGACGGTGTAGGCCGCAGCCCCTGCTGCAGTGGGCTGCCATAGGCTTCAGTGAGTGGCCGGCAGCCAGCGTGAGCTGCCAAGAGCCGCCACGAGCAGCTGTCCAGAGGCCAACAACCGATCTGCCTCACCTGGGACGAGCACAATGATAGTACCAACACAGGCCAGTGAAGCAACGTCCTCCACAACTAGACTAAAGAACAAAAGGACAGCAACTTGTCTGTTCCCTTTCCCTGATTCCCCAACACTATTCTCCTCCCCCAATTACCCCCTCAAAAAATAAACAATAAAAAATAAACAAAAAGCCCACAAATAGCTATAACTTAGGGGGGAAAAAAGTATATGTATCCAAAATATATAAATAATGTTTAGAACTCAACAATAAGACAAACAACTAAATACAAAACAGGTTAAATTTGAATACACAAGTCAACAAAGAAGACACAAGGATGACAACTAAGCAAATGAAAAGACACTTAACCATTATTAGTCAGTAGAATGATGTGCATTAATACCACAAGCAGATACCACTACACTCCCATTAGAATGGTTACAATTTTATCAACGGACCATACTAAGTGTTGGCAAGGACGTGGAGCAATTGGAGCTCTCCTACATTGGTAATGGGAATTTAAAAGGCTGAAACCACTTTAGAAAAGACCTTGGCAGTCTCTCAAAACATTAAACATTACCTACCAGATAGGCTAGCCATTCCACCCCTAGGCACTGATCCACACAAAACTGGTACATGAATGCTCATAGCAGTCTTACTTGTAATTGCCAAAAGCTAAAAACAACCCAAATGTTAGGTGAATAGATTAACAAATTGTGGTTTATGCATGCAATGGAAAACTACTCAGCAATAAAAAGGAACTCAGCAAAATTGGTATTTGAAACTCTGTAGGACCACTGATCTAATTTCTTGAACAAAGAAATTGCATGAGGGAAATACAAAGAAAGATGGAGAGGGAACCTATTCCTTAAGGGAGGCTTAAATGTCATATGAGGTATGATCACAAAATATGATGAATGTTTAAATTAAAAAAAATTTATTACAGTAAAAGACATATTGCCATTAATCCTCCTCAAAATACTCCCCCTTGCTTTGAACTCTTATCCCATCATTTCTGCCACTTTTGGAAGCAGTTCTGGAAGTCCTCTTTCGTGAGTATTTTTAGTTACTCTGTTGTGGCTGCCTTGATGTCCTGAATCGTTTGACTCTGGGGAAGAGCCAGAAGTTGCACAGTACCAGATCCAGTGAATAAGGTGGATGAGGACACCCCGAAATGTTTTTATTTGACAGAAATTGCTGTACCAAAAGAGATGTGTGACATCGAGCATTGTCATGGTGGAGGATGAAACTGTTTGCCCATTTCTCAGACCGTTTTCTACACACATTGTTTCTTAAACACTCATAAAGACACTCAAGAAAGAGGACTTTCAGAACTGCTTCAGAAAGTAGCAAGAATGATGGGATAAGTGTGTTTGAAGCAAGGGGGAGTATTTTGAGGGGGATTAATGGCAATGTGTCTTTTACTGTAATAAATTTTTTAAATTTAAACATTCACCGTACTTTTTGATCACATCTTGTATCAACAGATCACTGTGTGTAAAACTTATTTGCTTATTGATTCCAACTATTGGACCACAATGTAAAATGCAAACAAAAAAATATTTATGACAATTATGAATTATTTGGAAATCTGAACACTGAATATTCAATGATATTATATAGTAGCATTAAGATTATTAATGTGATAATGTAATTGTTATATAAAAAAGGTTATATACTGATATTTACAGATAAAATGTCTGGAATTCCTTTCAAAATAATAAAGGTAGGAGGGGGTGGGAGAGTGCAAGGTAGACATGAAACCAGCTTGGTCATGAGTACATGATGGTTTACTATATGACTTGGTTTGCTGGTGTATGTGTTTAAATGTTTCCAGAATAAAGTCTTTTTTTCTTAAGTTCTCTGGAATGTCACCAGCATGCAATAATGATTGGTAACATTTTAATGTGCATGTATCTTTCCGATCTTTACCCAGAAGAATGTATTGTTTACTATTATGTATTATATGGTTCACAATTTATGAAATCAGGATATAATACAAACCACTCTAACTTTTGCTTCATAGTCAACAATATCTTTTTTATGTCAGTAAATAATACAGATTAACACCATCATTTTATTTTTTTAAAGATTTTATTGGTGAATTGGGGGAGGGGAACAGCATTGGGGAATCGGAGAAGGGGAACAGACAGGTTGCCGTCCTTTTGTTCTTCAATCTAGTTGTGGAGGACTTCGCTTCACTGGCCCATGTTGGTACTATCATTGCGCTTTTCCCAGGTGAGGCAGTCACTCACCAGCCATTGGATGGCCGCTCATGGCAGCTCATGGCAGCTCACGAAAGCACAAGCCAGCTGCCGACCGGCCCCACTGCAGCCTACGCTGTCACCAGAGACTCAGGGCAGCCCAGCTCCAGGTCGAGCTGTTTGTTGTTCATCAGCTTAGCTGTAGAGGGCACAGCGTCACTGGCCCTCTATATGGGATCTGAATCGGGGCCCTGCTGCTCAGAGCTGGCGTCCCAAGCCAACTCCTAACCAATGCACCACTCGGCCAGCCCAACATTGTCATTTTTAATCACTAGTTTAGATCAGTGTACCAGGATTTTTTAAAAAAGTATTTCCCAACTTTAGGACAGTTCAGTCATTTCCTGTTTTTCACCATCATGAATAATGAAATGTTTCCGTTTAAACCACCATTTGCAATGAGAAGTGATATGGATTAGGAGTTGAGAGCGTGGGTTCTGGAGCCCAACTGCCTACCTTCTAACACTGGCCCTCTCACTTATTAGCTATGTGACCCAGAACAAGTTACAAACCTCTCTATGCCCAAGTTCTTAATATGTAAACTAGAAATGGTAGCAGTGCCTATTTCATAGGAAAATGGTGCATTAATGAGTTAATATATATTTAAGCAATTGCAACAATAACACAGGAAAAGAGTTTGCTATATCTTAAACATTGTTATTCCTACATTTTGCATACCTGATCAATTTATTCTTTAGAATCATAAAGAAGATTTTGGGATAAAAGAAATACATGTTTAGGGCTTTTGATATCCAGTTTGCTCGTATTCTGAAATTATATTATTTCCCAGGCATCTCCTAGTATTTACTGATTTGCTAAGTTAACTTTTTTGGTGGTAAGAAAGTAGACAGGCTTTGTCTTTATCATTTCCTTGTCCCTTAATGGCTAAACCTACCTCCATTTGACAATTGTTACACTGTTATGAAATTCGCAAATATTTGGTCTTTCAAATTTCTTTAATTTGCTCTAAACCAAAAGTAACTACCTAAGGAATTTCAAAACTACAGTGGACTTAAAATAGCTAACACTCTGTGCAACAAATGATTACAGAACTAGACATGATTACTGCCCGAGAGTCTTAACTTCTCTCTCATATTCAGTTTAAAAAAAAACAAATATTTCTCACCTACTTCTCAAACTAACAACAAACAAACAATAAACCTAGTTCAATGTCTACAATGTCTCCAGGTGTGATTTTCAGAAGAAAGCCTGGTGTTTTTTCTCTACAGTGTGGACTGAAAAGGGGCCACATGTTAAACCCGACAAGCTCAGGAGACTGAAAATAATCACAGAGGATGGCGTGAACATGAAAATTCCTAACAAAGGTAGGCCATGGAGGGAAGTCACATCCTTGGCCAATGGCTTCCTTGACAAAGATCCATCTTTACCTTAAGCCTGTCTCTCTTCTTTTTGCATCTAAGATAACATACCCCTACAATATCAGAGTAATCTCTTTTTCTGGACACCCCAGGGGACACAACCCACCACACCAGAGCAGGAAAAAAACTACAAGGTCCCTCATTGTTATCTTGTTCCCCAAATACTATTAATTATGCTGTACCCACAAATGTAAAAGAAGTGTGTGTCTCTCCATTTTACTTCTTATCCAATCCAGAGATTTCCCTGCTTTGCTTTCTCCCATCCCCTTAATCTACAACCAATGGATTTCATGCAACCTTCCTCCTTTGATTCTAATGTATAAAATAAGTTGCAAAACAGCCATTTTCCAGAGCATTTTCTCAATCCGTTGAGATTTTGCTTTCTGGCAATTGTCAGTTTGGCTCAAATAAACTCTTATAAATTTTCTCTTAGGCTGGATATTTTTCGTTGACAACAGTCTACATTCAAATTCAATGGAATAAAAGCACAGCTGTCTGGCTGAGGTCCCACTCCAGTCCAGACATTTTTCTGGTGAGCCTACAGCACCACCTCTTTTAGCCCTCAGGAAGAGTTTAAAAAACATTTAAAAAGTATTTGAGTTGAATAATTAAAATCCACAAACCAAAGCTTGTGTTCCTCACACTCCAGAATCCTGCCAGCCAGGCTCAGAACCAATCCAGCCCGAAAAGAACTTGCTCCCATGCCAATCTTCCTCATTCCAGGAAAGGGAATGCTGGGAGTGCATCTCAGTATCACTTTTCCTTGTTCTCCAACCCCAACCCACTACTCAGTGTTATTGGTTCTACTTCCAAGATTTCTGAAATTCCTGTCCACTTTTTCTACCCTAGTCATCCTCTCTCCTAGATTATTACAACAGCATCTTAATTGGGTGAGCCTTTTTCAAACTTTCTTCCTCCCAAACATTCTCCAGGGATGATCTTTTGGTCAGTGTAAATTGGATAAGCCACACTCATGCATAAAACACTTGAGGTGCTTCTAGTTGCATTTGGAATGTCACCCTCTGCTTCCCATTACAAGGCCAAGCAAGGATGGGGCTCAGTCTCTAAGTTCACCTCCCACAGCTGTCTCTGAACTCCCACCCTGAAGCCTAACATCTTCCTTTCTCTTCCTTAAATGGATCAAGCCACTTCCTGTCTCAGGAACTCAGTTCTATTCACTCAGCTTGACAGCCCTTCCTGAGCTCATTGCCCAACTGTCCTCTTCTCATTTTTCAGGTCCACCTTAAAATCATTTCCTTGGGGGGGGGGGGAATCTTCCTACTTAATCTAAAGTACCCGCCTGTCACTATCCCCACAGTCCTTGTTCTTTTGCTCGGTAGCATCTATTACAATGTGTAATTATCCACCTATTTGACCTGTGCCCACAGCCTGTCTCCCCACTTGACCATGTTTGTTTTGTTCCCAGTGCCTAGCATGGCACCTGACCCACAAAAAAGCACAGGATATATTTGTTGAATAAATGAAAGAAGAGATACTAGGCCTAACTGGCTGGTGTTATGCAAACTTAAGTCCCCATAGAAATGCGACTAAATTTCACTTGATCTAGTGAACCCACGGAAATATTATCTCCTGCAATATCATGAAATGAGGTTGAAGGTTTGAGTTCAAAACTCTGAATTTGGCACTATCCTAGTTACTAGTCTCAGCTTTTTGGGGAATACGACAGAATAAGAAGTGCTCTCAGAGAACTTACAGTCTCACCGAGAATAGGTGTATACCTGTAACACTTGGAGAATCATTTAAACAGAGAATATGTTCAAATGTCAAAATAATGCAAGAGAACCTAAGTAACATCATTGGTGAGAGTTAGGGCAGATGAAGACTTCATGAAGGGAAAAGATTTGAATTGGATCTTGAAGGAATTAAGGTTTTGCAGGGAAAGGCCAGCTGCATGGCTAGTTAAGAGCTGGCTTGGGAGCGCAAGCTCTGAGCAGCAGGGCCGCCAGTTCGGATCCCACATGGGCCAGTGATGCTGCACCCTCTATAGCTAAGATGGTGAACAACAGCTCAACCTGGAGTTGGGCTGCTGTGAGTCACTGGGGAAGGTGGCGTAGGCTTCAGTGGGGCTGCAGTGGTCTGCCATAAGCTACCGTGAGCGGACAGCAGCCGGAGAGAGCTGCTGTGAGCTGCTGTGAGTGGCTGCCCAATGGCCGGCGACAGATCTGCCTCAGCAGGGAAGAGTGCAATGATCACAATACACATGGGCCAGTAAAGCAATGTCCTCCACAACTAGACTGAAGAACAAAAGGACAGCAACTTGTCTGTTCCCCTTCCCTGATTCCCCAATGCTGTTCCCTCCCTCTATTCCCCAATAAAATCTTTAAAAAAAAAAAAAAAAAGGTTTACAAGGAATAAGGGAGGAACATCGCATATAAGGCCCGAGAGAGCAAATGTATGAACGAAGGAATAAAGGCAAAGCATGTTGAGGACCAAAGGCTGACTTTGGGTCTCTTTACCCTGCCTTTCAAGTTACAATTACAGACAGGCAGAGAGTAGTTTCATAAGGAAGACCATCAGGATTTTTGGGTTTGATTTTTAACATCCTAATAAATAAATAGCAGCAGAATATTCTTTGTGTTTTTCTTCACCAATGTAAAAACTTAAATGTATAACAATTTTCTTGGCTAAGAATTCTTCTTATATTTTAACTCAAAGAGGAAATTTTTAATATTCAAAGATATAAGAACCCAAGAAAGAAAATGAACAATGCTGACTGGAAATGCATGGAAGAGAATTAGCCCCAGGCAGTGGGGTAAAGTAGGTCCAAAAATGTAATTTACAAAAGGGTGCGTGTAGGAATGCCAATCCCAGGATATTGCATTATGTGAGGACTGTGCATATACCATCCAAAACTGGGCAGCACTTAAAATTTTTCCAGGGTAACTTCAGTCTTTGAAAATAGATAATGTTTTGGTAAACAATTTCCAGTTAGAAAATATATTAACTCATGTTCAGAAAACACAGTTGATTCATTTCCAGTTTATGAACACTGTAGGAATGTAAAAGAGAAACATTTGTCTCTTCATCCAATCAATATGAATTAATTTTATTTAAGCACACCTTTTTAAAAGCACTTTTATTCTCACTGCTCATTCTTGTTTTTTTTATTGCGTCTTTTTTCCCAGCCATGTTTATTTCTGGAACACTGCTTTGGGGAACATAGGTGTCAGCAATATCTCATTCTATTTTGAGATCAGGGAGAAGCATATGTAATACAAGTTGAAATGGGGGAAAGGAGAATAAATGAAATCTGCTGCAATATATTTAGGTATACTGTGTTTTAAGTTAACTTGTAATTAGGCTACAACACCCCATTCTGAAGAAATTCACCTGGAGGAATTAAGAGGCCAGGAAGACACCAGCATTTATAGTATATATATATATATGGAGAAAGATCTTGCTGCACTGTATATTTACAGGCTTCTTTGCTAAGGCACTTACAACAAAAGTGTAATGAAACAGAAACAAACAGTTGTTTATTTGACATGAAAGACAAAGTGACACACGTATTCTATGGCTTCACAGGAATTAATTATTTGAAGCCATAGTTACCCAGTACTTTAAATAAAACACTTGTTTTTTCTTAAATGAACAGATCTCAGGAATTCCTTACCCATCCCTTTGACCTATAAAGACCTCATATGCATGAAGGGATTTATACTGGCTGGACCATACAAAGAAATATCTTTCGAGTTAAGATATGAATTCTGGGGCCGGCCGAGTGGCGCATTGGTTGGGCGCTGGTTTTGGGATGCCAGCGGCCCCGGTTCGGATCCCACGTGAGGGCCAGTGACACTGCCCTCTACAGCTGGCGACGGCTCCACCTGGAGCTGGGCTGTGCGAGCCCCGGTGATGGTGTGGGCTGCAGCCCCTGCTGCAGTGGGCTGCCATAGGCTGCAGTGAGTGGCCCACAGCCAGCGTGAGCGGCTGGCAGCCAGCGTGAGCTGCCAATGGCCGCGATGAGCGACATCCAGAGGCCGGCGGCCGATCTGCCTCATCCGGGAAGAGCAATGATGATACCAACCGTGAAGCAACATCCTCCGCAACTAAAACTGAAGAGCAGGAAGACGGCAACTTGTCTGTTCCCCTTCCCCGATTCCCCAACGCTGTTCCCCTCCACCAATTCCCCAATAAAATCTTTAAAAAAAAAAAAAAAAAAAAAAAAAAAAAAAGATATGAATTCTGACTGCTTAGGTTAGTTTTCTTTTTTGAGGTCTTTATTTCATTTTTTCATTTTAATAATGACTTACATACACCTCAGAAAGTCTCCTAGCTCATGCAGAAATCTCAAGTTGAATTTCAGGTATATGGAACATTGCACTTCCCTCGATGAGCACTGCCACCTGTCCTGTCTGCCTTCTAGGGGCTAATGCAGGAGAGAGAGAGTTCTAGAAAATACAAGGAGCTGCACAAAGGAAAGGTGTGAATGCCACAGTCATCACTAACTTCATTAATTAAAAGTATTAATAAAAAATTTTTTAATAGCTATAAATTAGCCTAACGTACCAGAAAAGCCAAATGCCAACACAAAAGAATGAGTTTGATCTGAGGAAATATGAGGTTAATGGAATGAGTTCAAGCCAAATCCTCTCAGATGTCATCCAGAGTTAGACAGCTATTCACGACAACTGAGCAGTTTCCTCACAGCAGAGCACTGCACCCATGCAGCCCATTTTTGAGAAGGAGCCAGAGTCTGGGGATATGGAGTTTCCAAAATAAAATTACAGTCTTAGCATTCTAAAGTGCAACCACTCAGGTCAGTGAGCTTGGAGAACACCATTCTGCGGAGAGTGTGAAATAACGTCAGGAGGATGAATCCTCTGAAAGAGGCATAAAGAGATGGTGGTGTAGACCCAATAGACAAGGAGTGCTGGGGCTATGCAGGGCTTGGCTGCATTCTTTTGTGCATTTCTGTATTGTGCAAGTAACCCAGTCAGAGTTCCCCATCTCCAGTGAATTCTCTGTGAAGCCAAAAGAAACAAACAAAATATTCCCTGCTGAGGGTTCTCAGAGTCTGAAGTAATGAACCAAAACCAGTTAAAAGGAAATCAAATCTGTTCTGGAAAGTGACAGCCTCTCTGACTTTGAGAGCACAGCCAACAATGACCTCAGATAGATCAAACTATCAGTTTCCCTTCTGGAATTCCCTTCTGGAACTGTCTGGAGCCAAGATATTTGAGAATAATTGCCAACTCCTTAGGAGTTCAACTTTTCCTAAGGTGAATACCCTAGGACTTTGATTCCCAGCACCTCACTAAACACATACCTCTTGCAAAGTCCCCTTACATTCTTTTTTTTATTTTATTTTTTTATTAGTTTCAGGTGTACAACACAATGCAATAGTTATACTCTTTACCCCCCAAAGTGAAAATCCCCCTCCCCCAGTTTGCCACCCCACTCTCCCCCATATCATACATATCTATTACAATTCCTTTGACTCCTTTCCACAGTATACTCCACATCACGTTGTTACCTGCCAACTGAGCAGCACCAACCCCCACCACTGAAAAACTTTAATATTTTCTTTTCTAAGTCTCCTACCCCTGCTTCAGATAACAATTTGAAGGCCTGAGACTTCCTAATATCCCCCAGGCCAGGAAGCTAAATGTCAAACCCATTCTGTGTTCAGACAACTGACTCCACCTGAGTGATGGACTGAATAGCCACAAATTCCAGAACTAACAGATTTATATTTTTGTCCTCATTCAGGAGCCTTGAGGATACAGGGGATACCCAAGCAAGATTGCCAGTCACAACCAAAGAAGCAAACGCGGTCTTTCAGGTGGAGCTTGAGACCCCTTCCTGTCATCTGAGACGAGCTAGGGTGAGAGTTCCATGAACCCCAATAGGCAGGGACAGCTCTACGCCCCTGCCCAGCAGGAAGCAGAGACTGAAGAAGAGACCTCCTGTCTCCCTCAGCTTCCCATAGAGATTTTATGGGGATCACGTCTCTCAAGGAAAAACTAGGCAGGCAGTTAGAGGAAGGCATTGGGTCTCTACATTCCTACATGTCCCACAGAGTGCAACCGCCTGAGGCACTTCCCCTCTCCATCCAAAACTCCCAGTTGTATTGTAATTACCTACCCATGCAGGAAGCGCAAGTGGACACAAAATATCCAACTAGATCAGACCAGTCACTCACACCTACGCAGTACCTCTTGTTAATCACAGGTGCCAAGCAAGTGGTCCTACGCCCAGAAAGAACAGCCCATCCTGGAGAAAAAGGATAAAAACCCCAAGTCCTGAGAGGGAAGCCAGGGCTGCTACTGCTACTGCTGTTGCAGCAACTGGGCGGCTGCTGCTGCTTCTTCCCTTTGAGTGTGCCGCCTCCACACTCTTTGGTAATGGGCCCTTGAGCCATCCTTTAGTACTCAGGTCTACTTTTACTTCTAAATGTACTATCTTTTCTAATAAACTACTTATTCTACTGCTTTACTCTGGTATATCGTTCAATTCTTTGCTCCAGTTGCCAAGGACCTGGACTTTGTGCTGAGAAAGGCCCACTCTCTGTCAACACTATGGTACTTGTCTTTCTCCGACTGACTTATTTCACTTAACATAATAGTCTCTTCACAACATTATCAATTACATTCCCAGAACTGCCACCATATCCCTGCGGCAACATTGTAGTCACCCACCTATGCTGTCCAAAAACTTCCCCCACTTCCTCATCCCCACTCCCTCCCAGCCAGCAACCATCAGTTTTTCCTTTATATCTGCTTGATATGACTTCAATCTTCTAAATTTACTGAGACTTGTTTTGTGGCCTAACGTGATCTACCTTAGAAAATCTCCCATGTGTACTTGAGAAGAATGTATACTCTTTTTTTTTTCAGGGTGAAATGCTCCAAAAATACCAACGAAGTCCAGCTGGTCTAAAGTGTCATTTAAGGTCCCTCTTTCTGTGTTGATTTTCGTCTAAACGGTCTGTCCACTGGTGGGGTGTTGAAGTCCCCTACTATGAGAATGTTACTGTTGATCTCTGTCTTTACGTCTGTCAAAATCTGTTACAAGTAATTAGGAGCTCCTATGTTGGGTGCATAGATGGTTATTAGGGTTATTGTGCCCTTCTTTGTCTTTTATTGTAGTCATTCTAAAGTCTATTTTGTCCAAAACAAGCATTGGTACTCCAGCTCTTTTTTTTTTCTCATTTCCATTTGCATAAAGTATCTTATTCCATCTGTAAACAGCATATACATGTGTTCTATTTTGTTATCCACTCAGCCACTCTCTGTCTTTTGGTTGGAGCATTTAGCCCATTCACATTTAAAATGATTATTGATAGATGCATATGTATTGCCATTTTGTTATTTCTATGCCCGGTCTTCCTGGGTTAGCTTGTTTACCCCTTTCTTTTGTTTAAAAAAGCCCTTTTAACATTTCTTGCAATGCTTGGTGGTAATGAATTACTTAAGGTTATTCTTTTCTGAGAAGCTCTTTATTTCTCCTTCAATTTTAAGTGATAGCCATGCTGGGTAGAGCAATCTTGGTTGTAGGCCTTTATTTTGTGTCACTTTGAATATCTCCTGTCACTCCCTTCTGGCCTGCAGAGTTTCTGTAGACAAGTCAGCTGTTAGTCTAACAGGAGTTCCTTTGTATGTAACCTGCTGCCTTTCTCTTGCTGCCTCTAGGATTTTGTCTCTGTCTTTAACCTTTGCCATTTTAACTATGATGTGTCTTGGTGTGGACCTGTTTGGGTTCAGCTTGTTTGGAACTCTCTGGACTTCCTGGGCATGTATGTTGATTTCCTTCACCAGGGTAGGGAAGTTTTCAGTCATTACTTTTTCAAATACATTCTCGACCCCTTGCTTCTTCTCTTCTCCTGGTATTCCTATGATTCGAAGGTGGTTGTGTTGCATTTTGTCCCATAGGGCTCTTAAACTATTTTCATTATATTTTATTCTTTGGTCTTTTTGTTGTGCCAGCTGGGTGATTTCTGCTATTTTGTCTTTCAAATTGCTGATCCGCTCCTCTGCTTCATCTACTCCACTGGTGATTCTTTCGAGTGTGTTCTTCATATCAGTTATTGTATTCTTTACTTCGAACTGGTTGTTTTTTTATGATTTCTCTATCCTTCCTTATGTCCTCACTAAGTTTGTTAAACATTCTTATCATCAGTGTTCTAAACTCTGTCTCTGAAAGGTTGGATCCCTCAGTTTCATTTGGTTTCATTTCTAGAGGTTTCTTTTGATCTTTTACTTGTGACATGTTTCTTTGTTTCCCCATTCTGGCTGTCGCTCTGGGATTGCTTTGATGTATTAGATAGATCACCAGGAGAGCCCTGGCTGGATCACACAGGCACACAGCTCACAGCCCAACACTACCAGGAAAACTCCCAGTCTCAGCCTGTCCCAATCAGTCGCTTGCAGATCAGGCCAAGTAGCACGACAACCAATCAACACCCTGGCAATTCCGCAAGTGCAGTGCAGAGAGCTGGGATCCGAGGAGGCTTGCGCACTCCCGTGTCTCAGTGAGCAGCCTGTTGGAGCCGGAGCATGCTCACCATGCGTTCCCCTGGCAACGCAGCACAAGCCGGGCGGAGGGTGGGGATCCGAGGCAACTCGCACACTCCCGGGTCTCAGTGAGCAGCGTGTTGGAGCCGGAGGGCACCCGCTCAGCGTTTCCCTGGCAATGCAGTATAAGCCGGGTGGAGGGTGGGGATCCAAGGCGGCATGCACGCACATGCACACACGCACTTCTGAGCCAATTCCACCAGACCAGTGAGGTCCCAGACCTGAGCCTCTGTGTGAGGGCTCAACTCTGACAAAATGGCGCCCTCCTTACACCACTCGAGTGCAGGCTCCACAGCAGGGGAACAACAGTCCAAAAATCTCCAGCCTCCACACCAAAGGTGCCCAGCTCAGTCCATCCCTGCAGGCTCCTGGGCCCGGCTCACACAGCTACTCCCTCCACCAGGAACCAGGTAAGTGCTCACCAGTGAGCAAGCCCATGCGCCGACCCCACTGGTTCTCTAGCCACTCTTAGCCTCACTGAGCTGAGCAAAGAGAGTCCTCACTAATTTACTGCCAGCTATCTTGGAACTTCTCTTCCTGGCAAAGGAACTCTGTGCTGCTGAGCTTGGTGTACGGCTGGAGGGTCTCTCCCCCAACCGGAGAAGCCTCCCCACAGCTGGGCCCTCCATCACGGGGTTCGTCCTCTCTTATCTCCGCCCCTCCTACCAGACCCGATGTGGCCTCCTCTTTAAGTTCTTCATTTAGTGGTTCTGTTCATCTAGTGTTCTGTGGACCTCCAGGGTTGAATGCTGTATAATTTGTTTGTAATTTTGGTGTGATCTTGGGAGGTAGTTAGCACAGCCTCTGTCTATTCCACCATTTTACCAGAAGTCCCCAGTTACATTCTGAAGGTGCCTCAGGACAGTTTTCCAAGACAGCTATTAGCAGGTCACTCTCTGAGGGGACCCATAATTACCAGAGAAGTTATGAAGGTGAAATCTGGCTATCAGCTGGGAAACAGCTTTTGGATAAATGTTATTCATGGGGAACCAGCATACAAAAAGGGAAGTATACCATTACCCACAACTGGAGATGAAGAAGGAAGCCAATACTGTACACCAATTAGCTGATCAGAAATGAGGAAAATCTTTATAAATCAACTCTCCACCCAATTTCCAATTTCAGGTGATGTGGGAGAGACACTACTTTTGTTGGTGATCATCAGGCAAAAGAAAGTACTAAAAATTTCTCATTTCATTTGATTAGTCATTAGGTTTAATGGGTGACTTCAGTTTTCTATAACTTCTCACTATTTCATTTCTTCTCCCTTCAACATACTAACATATGAGGGGAAACAGAGTTTGCCACCCCAAATCATGCTTTTTGGGATATTGATTATTTTAAGCTGGTTTATTCTTAAGAAAAAAAGACTCAGGAAAAAACTTTGACCTTCCTCCTAACTACCTAAGAGAATTTAGATAGAGGAGCTACTCCAGGAGGGGAGTTACCATCATACATAACAATAGTTTAACAGGAACTAGGGTGTGATAGACAGGGGGTACCTAGCAAGGCCTGTTTGATTAAAGTCCTCTCTGTGTCCCATTGTTAAAGATGGTCCAGCAAATCTTTATTTACCAAACATTTGCTTTTCCATCTCCATGTGAATTGCCTTCCTGATTTTTGAAGCCCCAAGCCACAGCCACCCCTTTTCCTTAGCTCAAGATGGCATATAAGCCTCAATTGCCAGATCTGTCTTTGGGTCCCACATTCTTATGTACATACATAATATATATGGTCATTTTCTCCTATTAATATGTCTCATGTCAATTTCTTTTTCTTTTTTAAAATATTTCATTTTGGCAAAATATAAATATATACAAATGTATACAAACATAGTATAATGAACTTACATGTACCCAACACCCAGCTTCAGCAATTATCAACAGAATCATGTCAATTTGATTATTAGTCCAGCCAGAGAATTTAGAAGGGTAGAAGGAAAAAGAACTTCTCTGCCCCCACACATAAAATACTATAAAACACATAATTTTCTAATTAAAATAAATTTTGTTTTAAAATAGAATTACTTCATTTTGATTCACAAAACAGAATTGCCAGGTTAAAGCACAGAATTATGGAAATTTAGAATTGGGAGGCACAATATAGGTAAGTAGTGACAAGTGCATGCTCGTAGGTTTTTATATCCACAGCATCAAACAAATTCACGCAGAGGAAAAGCTCTACTTCAGAGCTCTACGATTTCATCCTTTGACTCTCAGAGGAATAAAATTGTAAGCTAAGCTAAAAACACAATTTCAAGTACTTACTGATTCCTTGAAAGAGCTCTTCGATATTAATAGCATTTTTTGCACTTGTTTCAACCACGATGGCACCTATGGATTCAGCATATTCTTTTGCATCCCTCAAGGGAACCTCCCTGGAAAAGAAGTCAAACCCAGATAGAAATGAATGCTCATTGGTAAAATATAACTAACCCTAACAGACCAAACAAAAAGCTCATGTGGAAACAGTTTCTTTATTTTCCTGTAGAATATCAACGCCATTGCTCAGCAAATATTGAAAGCTTAGTACGGATGAAACTTTTTAAAGTTTAAAACCTGGTCTCTGGCATCATGGAGAAAGCTGTGCATAAATAAAATATTGTCCCAGTCCCACAGAAGGAAAGAATGCCAGAACAGTAGGAAAAATTACTATGAGTATGGCACTATATATTCCAGCTTTCAGAGTTAGGTTGATTTCAAATATTTTTCTTCACCATAATAAGGGAAAAAAAATATTTTTTTAATTGTGTATTTGTGTGCACATGCAAATATGCACACTTGTTTCTATAAGACTTTCCATATGTCATCTTTGCCAAATCAGATAAAATATGTGACATGATCAGAACATTTGGAAATGAACATGGTTATAGGTACAAGAGCTACGATGCAGTATGACATATTTGGACTTTGACTCTTAATAGGCTGTTCCTGCAAAGGTTTTAGGACATAAACTCTACTTAAATGAAGATTCTAAAAAGACATTTATTGATCTATTTTTAATGTAAAGCTATTATGGTGGATCCAAAGACTAAAAAGTCACAGTTCCTATTCTCCAAAAGTTTATTCATTTATTCAACAAATATTCATTGAGCAGCTATTGTATGCCAATCTTTTTGTAGGTGCTGGAGAAAACACTAATCCTTGCCTTCTGCAATCTACATTTGAGAGCAAAGGCAAAGGCATCCATGGCCTCTACTCTAATCCACAACAGTGGAACATCTGCAATAAGTGGATAATAAAGACACCAGTACAGTGCTTTAGGAGTAGAAGGGGAGAAAACAACACACTTTGATCAGTGGAACCCAAGAAGATGCATTGGAGGAGGTCACCTAAAGTGTGGCCATGCCAGGTAAGGAGAACACAGCGAATTGTGATGCAACAACCTGACAAAGCCCACAGTACAGGAGTGCCCTCATTTTCAGAGAATATTAAAAGTCGATTCTGCATCCAACACTGCCTTGAGTGAAATGGTGGATTTACAAATGAATGACATGGTGTCTGAGAGAGGGTCCAGCAAGAATCGTGGCAGATGGGCAGGAAAGCACCCAGTGGCCAACGGAAAACAGTGACAGAGTCAGCTCCACATTCTAGGAAAACACAGCACTCAAAATGGACTAGAGTGGGGCTGTGAGGAGAAGAATTTGGAAGCTCCTCTAATGCCGAAGGTGAGATAGAACACAATGCTGGACTAGGGGGGCTACAGGGAAAGAACAAAGGGAGGACAGAAAATCACAGCTGGGAGAAAATCACTTTCTCCATCTCCCCGTCTCCTTCCCTTTCTTCCGCCCATTCCAAATTCCTCATGAATGGTTACAAACGGTTTATAAAACTACTGGGAAATTCTACCACAGCTTTTAAATTCTTTATGTACCCCAAATTATATAAGAGGAAGACTTTTCAGGTAATAATTGGAAAAGGGCCTAACTAGAGCCTACCATATTAAAGACGGCTATCCCAGGAGTCCACTCCAGAGGAGAGTCCTAAACCATGTCAAGTGGAATCTGTACTTCACAGAGATACTAGGAAAAATTATGTTGCTGAATCTACTCTCTTTATTGTTTCTAACAGACAAGCCCCAGCTCTCTCGCAGGTATTAAAAAAAAAAATCTCAACTTTTTTGGTGGTGATGAATTTTATACTTGAAACATTCCAGAAAAGGGCTTTTCTATGTTCAGTTTAGCATGCTACCTCATTTAAAAAATTTTTTCATGACAGTCTGTCAAACCACAGATAGAAGGGTGGGGCTCATCTCTGCCCAAATGTGGGACAGATAAAACAAGTTGTGGCCTACTCATCTCTACTTGGGGGTGGGGGCACATCTGACTATCAAGGAAGCTTCAGAGATCCCTCAAGTGAGAGAAGGTTCATATACAGTTAAATACTTCCTTAGATCCCCTCTCATTAGTCCCATCGTGGGACACAGGAGTAGAATAGGTTCTGCCAGGATTAAGGTGAGAACAAAGTCACAACACAATCCAAAATATCCACGCTGAGGATAACAGTAAACTGGGATGGGCTAATTATCTCATAGTCTACAATGCTAGACCTTGAAATGGAGAGATAAGGAAAGTGCATCCTTAGACGTCTCCCATGTTTAGAAATAGGTCTCATTAGATAAATGACTTGCCCAAGAAGACAGAGAAATTTGGGGTAGAGGCAGGGTTGAACCGAAGGCCTTTGGCTCTGCCTAATTTGCTCCCGTCAGGCCGTGACAACACAGCCACCCTGCTGGTACCCACACTCCAGAGGCTGTTCTTTCACTCTTTGTAGACAAAAAATATATGGATTCAAAATATCCTCAAACTGGAGTAGGGATGGAGGCTGGGGAGGGGCATATCCCATCCTCCTAAAGAACAGGTTCATACTCTAAGAGCCTGGAGGGCCAGTGAAAGTCCCTCTGATATGAACTGAGATTAAAAGGACCAACCACTGTAGTTTGCCAGAATATTGGGTTGTCTGAAAAGTCATGTCGCATGCTTGCAACAGATGGCACTAGTTCATTTTTCGAAGTACTAGAGTCATTCGTATCTATGTTATTGCTATGTCATTTGACAGCTGACAGTTCTAGCTTCATTTTTTAAAAAACTGAGCGATTTGGTTGAGTTTTAGAGATTTTACAACAAGTTGAAAATGGAAGACCAAACTATGCATTTTTGCCATATTTTACTGTTTTACTTCCATAAAAGGAAGAATGCATGTCAAGCTTGTAAAAAGTTGCATAAAGTTTACGGTGACAATGCTCTACAAGAACCTCAGTGCCAACGATGGTTCATGAAATACCGTGCTGGTGATTTTGATCTCAATAACTCTCCTCAGTCAGGGAGACCCACTGAGGTTGATGACAACAAAATAAAGGCATTGATTGAGTCAAACCCATGTTACATGACACGAGAAATTGCAGAAACATTGAACATCCATCATTCAAGTGTTCACGACCACCTGAAGAAGCTGTGATACGTAGGCAAGCTCGATATTTGGGTTCCGCATGAACTCAAAGAAGTTCATTTGACAGCACATATAAACATCTGCAATATGCTCATTAAACGTGAGGAAAATGATCCTTTTTTGAAGCGACTGATAACTGGTGATGAGAAGTGGATTGTTTACAACAATGTGGTGTGCAAACGGTCTTGGTCCCGACGTGATGATTCGCCTCAAACGACATGGAAAGCAGACATTCATCAGAGTAAGGTCATGCTCTCAGTGTGGTGGGATTTTAAAGGTGTCATTTTTTTCGAGCTCCTACTGTTGGCAATTGGACAGTTTGAATGAATCCATCATCCAGAAACATCCAGAGCTTGTTAATTGTAAAGGAGTTGTGTTCCATCGCGACAACACAAGACCACACACAAGTCTGATCATTCGTCAAAAATTATTGGAGCTTGGATGGGATGTGTTGCCTCACCCACCATACTCGCCTGACCTTGAGCCGTCAGACTTCCACTTGTTTCGCTCTCTTCAAAACTCCTTGCGTGGTATAACGTTCAATTCAGATGAGGCTGTAAATCAGCACCTTGCTCAGTTTTTCGCAAATAAAGACAGGTCCTTCTATGAATGAGGAATTATGAAGCTCACTGAAAGATGGCAAAAGGTTATTGAACAAAATGGGCAATATAGCGATTGATCTTTGTTCTTTATATAAATAAATAACCTTTGAAAAACATAGACAAGATATGTGATGACTTTTCCGACAACCCAATACATCCACAACTATGGTATACAAGAAATATGTATTTGGTCTTGGTTCCTAGTTCTTGGCAAAGAGCTCCTAAAACCCATGGAATTTCCTGAGTGATCGGTGTGTCATCAAGAGTTCCTTTAGAGCCAGTAGAGTGGTGCGTTGGTTAAGAGTTGGCTTGGGACACCAGCTCTAAGCATCAGGGCCCTGATTCGGATCCCACATGAGGGCCAGTGATGCTGCCCCCTCTACAGCTAAGATGGTGAAAACAGCTCAACCTGGAGCTAGGCTGCCATGAGTCATTGGTGACAGCATAGGCTGCAGCCTTTGCTCCAGTGGGCTACCGGGAGCTACCATGAGTGGCTGGCAGCCAGTGAGAGCTGCCGTGAGCCGCTGTCAGCGGCCATCCAATGGACAATGAGTGACTGCCTCACCCAGGAAGAGCACAATGATAATACCAACATGGGCCAGTGAAGTGACATCCTCCACAACTAGACTGAAGAACAAAAGGACAGCAATTTGCCTGTTCCCCTTCCCCAATTCCCCAACACTGTTCCCCTTGCCCAATTCCCCAATAAAATCTTTAAAAAAAAAAAGAGAGAGTTCCATTAGACCACACCTGAGTTTCTGATAGAGAAAGGCCCCTAAGTAGCTTCAGGATGGGAGCTGGTCATCTGAGGAACCAACCACAGGATTAGAGGGCTAGAATTTTCAATCCCACTCCCCATCCTTTGGGTAATGGGGGTGGGGCTAGAGATTTAATCGATCATGACTAAGTAATAAAGCCTCAATAAACACTCTTGAACACAGGCTTGGAGAGCTTCGGGTTGGTGAACGCATGAAGGTGCTGCGAGGGCAGCCTGCACACAGAAGGCATGGAAGCCCTACATCCCTGCCCACATACCTTGCTATATGTATCTCTCCCATCTGGCTGGCCTTGAGTTGTACCCTTTACAGAAAAACTAATCACAAGGCTAGTGTTTTCCTGAGTTCTGTGAGTCTATTCTAGTGAATTAAACCTGAGGGTGTAAAGGGTTACGGGAACCCCCAAATTTGTAGTTTATAGGGCAGAAGTGAGGGTAACTTGCTGATATTCGAGATTTGCAGCTGTCATCTGAAGTGGCAGAACAGTTTTATGGGACTGAGTCCTTAATTTGTGGGGTCTATGCCAATTCAGGGTAGTTCGCATCGGAATTTAATTGAATTGCAGGACACCCAGTTGGTATCAGAAAATTGTTGGAATAAATGGTGCAACTACAATCTGAAAAAAGCCTTAGAAAGGTGAGAATGTACTTCCTTGGGTCTCTTGCAGACATGTAAAATAGCAATCTGGGAACTCCTCCAGCTGCATTTCAAGAAAGTTCAGCTGAACAGACCTGTGAGGCTAGAAGCCTGTCATCACTGGCCTCTGTAATGAGGATTATATGAGACTATGGCAGCTAATGACTTTTGTTCACTTTTTTTCAACAACTGTTTATCAAGCGTCTGCCATAGACACTGCATTAGGCATTGAAGCAGGTAAATTGAAACTTGCCAAGGTATAAACACACAGTCAATTTTGATGGGAAGACGATTTTTATCTTCTAGACTAAACTATGTACAGAAAGTCAGGACTCCCAGAAATCATCCAGAAAACTTACTGCAACCTAGCCAGGAACACTAGACTTGGATTTCTTCTCTCCCTCCTCCCCCTAAATCCCATCCCCACCCCCATTCTCCTTCCACTGCTGTTCCTTCACCCTCTCTCAGGAGCTGATCATATTCTGTCTGACCCTTAAATGTCAGCATTACCCAGGGTTTCTTTCTTGATTATCTGAAGTTCTGCCCCCACCTCCAGCAGCAGGGACTAGCCAGCTACAGGGAGGTCAAGTGGTCAGGATGGAAGGTGGGATTCAGAGCTGGGGCTGGGTTCCCTCTGGAGCCAAAGGGGACAAAAAGTGGGGAAGGCTGGAGACCATGGGAGAGGCTACAGTCCCCTTACCAGGGAGACTTACTTCAAGGGACCATAAGAAGAAACCAGAGTCAGGGTCAGAGTCAAGAGCTGAATGATGGGGAGTAAAAGCAATACCAGTCAAGATCAGGGAGGGGTGACTGCCTCTAACAGTGGACACTGAGAAGGATGGCATTTTATGGACTCACTAGCACATGACATGTGGTTATAGGCTGAGGGCCAGAGAATCTACCTTTTCTCTTCTACATCCAGACACATCTCCCTGTTGAGCTAGCTGATTGCTGGTCATCTCTACTTGAACTGTAAACGGGCTTCACAAGTGTAACTTGTCACAGTCTGTTAACTGCTTTTCTCCACAAATCAGCCACTCCTCCCATAAACCTGCTACTTCCCAAGCCAGAAACCATGGAGCCACCTAAGTGCTTCCCCTCTCTCACTCCTCAACACTAAGTAATGAAATTTAACTTCCCTGGCAGCCTCCCCTCCACCAGCCCTGCCTGTGCCTGAGTTCAGGCCCTTTTCATTTTTTACACGGATTTCTGCAGTTTCCTTGTTGTGTGTTGATTGAATATGATTTCAAATCCACTTGTTTATGACTTAAGTGAAGTTTTTTTAATCCACTTGTTTATGACAAAAAAAAATGTTGCTTTGATATAAGAATGAAGTAAGTCGTGTCAGGATGTCATCATTCTGCATCTGTTGTCATTGATAAGCAGTCAGCAGCCAGCTGCTAAGGAGCCTCTTCTTATCAATTAAGAACATGTGGAGAAGCAACTTTGGCAAGTGGACATTTAGACGAGCCTCTTCTTATCAATTAAGAATATGTGGAGAAGCAACTTTGGCAAGTGGACATTTAGACTATAAGTACCAAGAGTTTGTGAGGACTATTTGAGATGAGGCATTCACTCCTATCTTGGCAAGGCATCCCTTGTAGACAGTGGTGATGGCATAGTGGCCCCAGAAAAGAGATCAGCCCACCTACCAACACTGGTGACTTCATTTCCTAGCAATGTGCTCTAGCAACAGAGGACTTTTGTTTTTGCACTGGAAACCTGGAAATTAATCAGTTGGTCATGGACTCTTCCAAGTGCCTCCTCATATAAAAAAAGGTACACATATTAAATTTGGACTTTATTCCTTCATCTCCCCTTGCCTGAAACAATAGTTTGATTAATTGGTCATATGTTTTGGAGCATGTTATTTCTTTATTTGGCTTATTAAGAGATATCTTCTTTGTTGTTGGTCTATGAAATTATAATTCCCACAGTGAACATGTGCTAAATAAAGTGTTGGCAAAAGCAACTCAGTTTCTAAGCATGACTTCGGCTACTTCCCCAAAACAAAAACTAAACATGCCTCAAACTGGTCTTCCAGCCTCCTGCAGTCCACTGTCTACATGCCCACCACAGAAAGCTTTCAAAACTGCAAATCTATCAAGTATTCAAGTGAGTAGAATTTTTTGGCGTCTTCTGATTGCTTCAGGATAAAACTCAAATCTTAGCAGGACAAGGCTTCATGTCTCATTTCTCCTTCATTCACATCCGAAGCTACAGCCATTCCAAGTGGGTGGCCATTATGGGAACTGGTTCCTCATGTCTGCTTCTGGGTCATGCACCTGCTCTACCCTCTGTCCACTCCTGCCCGTTTACTTGAACATGTGCGACCATGGCCTTCTGGAGAGCTCAGTCCAGCATGCCCTCTCTACAGAGTAGATGCTCTTCCCCCTCTGCCCTTACACTTGTGCATATTTTAGCATGATACTATCATCCTTGTGAAGCTGTGTGGCTCCCAGAATAGGCTGTGGATTTTTTATATCAGGACCGTGGTTTTTGTTTTAGTATGCCAGGATCATAACAGTGCCTGACACTAAGGAGGCAATCAATTAATGTCTGTTGAATGACTGGATGACAAAAATCATCCCATGCTGCCTTCAGCAGAGAGGAGGACTCAGGTAGAGGAGGCGCTGTGAGAACTTAAGGGGGAAGTGTAGAGAGTGTTGAGAATATCACCTGGAAAGGTCCCAGTGACAGAAGCTCACCCACCCTTCCAAATGATCCAGGAGGGAGGCTTAAGGGTACAAACAACATGAAAGGGGGAGTCTCCTGCTAGACCCAGACTCTCATGTTAATCAGCTTGTATTTCAGTATGGTCCACACATCAACCTGTCATGTGTTTAGGACACACAGCCTAAGTTGGCCACAGAATTCAGAGGCTCTCAGAAGAGGAGGGAGGCCAGGAAACAACATTCACCTGGGCCCCAGATTTTTCAATAGGCTGTGTTGCCCAATAAAAGATTCTTGTTTAGGTGGAAGCTGGCAACACAACAGCTGATTCATTCTAATTCCAGGGCTATTTAGTTCTCCATGATTCTTCTCCACTGATGGCAAGGGGAGAGGAGGACAAGAACACCAAGAAGAGCTCCTGAAGCCCTTCCTGTTAAGATGAGGCATCAAACCAGCAGGCTAAGGTAGAATAATACTCTATGCCCCTTAGGGGTTTACTGGGAAGGTTCAGTTCCATGGGTTCCTTCTGAAAGTCAATGGAGACAAATGATTTCCACTCACCTGTGCTGAAGGATTTGTTTTGAGCATGGGTCTTAGTTCATAATCTTTCACAGATAGCCTAGTAAGTAGCTGATGTGGGAAAGGCAGTTCAAGCATGCTGCTCACAGAAGTAAAATTATTTTCTCCTCGGGCTGGCCGAGTGGCGCACTGGTTAAGAACTGGCTTGGGATGCCGGCTCATAGCAGCAGGGCCCTGGTTCGGATCCCACATAGAGGGCCAGTGACACTGCCCTCTACAGCTAAAACGGTGAACAACATCTCCACCTGGAGCTGGGCTGCTGTGAGTCACCAGGCGACGGTGTAGCTGTAGCCCCTGCTGCAGTGGGTTGCCATAGGCTACAGTGAGTGGCCGGCAGACAGTGTGAGTGGCTGGCAGCTGGTGTGAGCTGCCAAGAGCTGCCATGAGCGACCTCCCATAGGCAGGCAACTGATCTGCCTCACCCAGGAAGAGCGCAATGACAATACCAACATGGACCAGTGAAGCAATGTCCTCAAAACTAGACTGAAGAACAAAAACGGACAGCAACTTGTCTGTTCCCATCCCCCAATTCCCCAATAAAATCTTTAAAAAAAAATTATTTTCTCCTCCAATGGACAGCACCTTAATGTCCACTTCTCTCAGGTCTTATTCTCCTCATTCTACTAGATAGGGTAAATGCTTTAAAACAATTCTAAATGTTAGGTAAGTTGATATTATAAAGTACTCAAAACAATGCCTGGCACATACTAAGTGCTATATCAGTATCTGTTTAATCTTTACATAGCTGTATCAGAAAAGATGATGTCATGACACCATTTTCTTACAAAATGTCAAAATAATTGAGGAAATGCTGCAAATGGAGGAAACAAGTAAATAGGAGGGTCAACCTACTTCAGAGTTTAAAGGCTTTTTATAAGTTTATCTGACTCAACCCATGGCCCAGGAAAGCTCCCAGTCCAGTCATTACTATTCCATGGAAGAATGAGGGAACACAAGCTATATCAGTCAACTTATTAAATATATTCATTTCCATAAATTACCCCAAAAGTAAAATTACATCATATTTTAAAGTCCTTTCTCTATGAGTAAAATCTGACATTAATTTTGAGTACTTTTATTCAAAGACTGTGAGCAATTTTTCATTAGCCATGAATATTTCTTGTTCTCTGAAATTCTCCTGCATGACTTTGGTTTGGTTTGTTTGGATTTATTCTTATTTATTTATACAGAAAGTACTCTTTGCATATTAAAGAACCTAGCCCTCTATAATATATTTTCCACATTTCTTTCAGCTTACCATTTGTATTTAGATCTTGTTTGTGGCATTTTTGCCACACAAAAGTTTTTATATAGTCAGACTTGTTGATCATTTTCTCTTTGGCTTGAGTTGTGTATAATGATTAAACACTTCATTCAATTCCAAGATTATTTTTTAAATTCACCTGCTTTCTCTAACTTTTATGGATTTGTTATTTTATATTTAAATCCCCATTTCAGGCTGGCCGAGTGGCTCAGTTGGTTAAGAGCTCACTCAAGATTGCAAGCTGAAAAGATGGCCGCTGTGAGGAGAGCTCCCTGAGTTCTTCTCTGGAAATATCCACAATTTGAACTTCTGTAACTCTTCAAAGGGACTTCAACTCATCACACAGAGCATAAGACTCTCACACAACAATTGCTAGAAGGTGGGCAGACCGGACAAGTGGGGAAGAGGGCGGGCAAGACCCACGGGGTGCAGCCCGCACCCGCGGCTGCAGAGGCACCAAACTCCAGAGAACAGATGGTGAGTGTTTCCACTGCTCACTCCCTGCGCCCCACGGCCCATCTAGAGCACAACGATCTACAGCCTGAGGAAGAAGCCTCAGGTCGGGCAAGAGGGGGAGGAGAGAGACGAGACGTGGAACCGCACCCACAGCTTCCCAGGTCCCCAGAAAGCAGGGTGCAGAGCCCGGCAGTGACAGGGCAAGATCAATTCCTGCACCCGCCCGGTTCAGGGATCAGTCTCTGCGTCCACCGGGTCCCACGGAGCGCAGCAAGAGCACCTCAGCGCACAGACGCTGAGGCAGAACCCTGAAACCAGGCAAGCAAGGGAAGAAAGAATACTGGCGGGGAGGGGGAGACGCAGTGTGCCGGGTGGAGACGCAGGTCCCTGCGAGAGACTGAGCGGGGAACTGAGCCATGGCAGGGTGCGCGCAGTCTCCTAAACCCTGGCAGTCCCTCCGGGAGAGCAGCAGGAATACCGCGGCGGCACAGGCTCTGAGGCAGAAGCGTGAAACCAAATGAGCAGGGGAAGAAAGAATACTCCATGGGGGGAGATGCAGCGTGCCCAAGCAGAGACACAGGTCCCTGGGAGACAGACCAGAGATTTGAGCCACTGCAGGGGGCGCGCAGCCCCCTAAACACCGGCACTCTCTTTGGGAGAGCAGTAGGAACTCCTCTGGAGCCTATGAGGCAAAGGCCTCAGCTCAAAACAGTGTTGGGACTGTGGGTTGGGTTTTTTTTTGTTGTATTATTTTGTTTGTTTGTTTGGCTTGTTTGTTTTTCCTCCTCTCTTCAACAGAAAGCAAAAAAAAAAACAACAAGAAACCCCCAAAACAACAGAAATTAAAACACACCCCCACCCTCCCTCAGAAACCCTGGCCCCTGCCAAGCCAGAGTCTTAAACTGACTCTGAAATGGTGCAGTAGGGGCAGACTACAGAGGTATTCCTTACCCGTAGGGGGTTAAGAATTTCTGCCCCAGAAGAGGCTACAGAGTGAGATACCTACCCCACCCCCACCTTTCCTGCAAGTCTTGGGAGGCAGGGCAGGTTCAGCTGCTGAGGCACTAATTAACAGACTCTTAGCAGCAGGCTTTGGGCAATGAAGAGCTCTTTCATTCTCCACCTTGGTCTTTCAATGGAAATGGTGCCCAAAGACACTCATCTAGCCTGCAGGGCACACAGCCTGCCTTGGGACAGGCAAAAGCAGAAACGGCAGTGACTTTGTAACAACTACCAATCACACGTCACAACCATACTCATGTACAGCAAACCTGCAGTGCCAGGATCACACTAGGCGTCAGGTGGCCGTCTTTGTTCCCACAAGACACAGAGGAATATTTGTACAGCAGAGGACAAACTGAAGAGAGCTTGGTGAACTTTAGCCAAGACTGGCACTGGAGACACAAGAATCATCATACCCACAGGCCAACTTTAGATAAAACCAGAGCATTTCTGCGTTTGACATACAGGAGTCACACCCAAAAGGAAGTTGCTACAGGTGCAAGGGCCAAAGGGTCCAAGCCTCACACAGCAACTCATAAACTGCAGACTCTGCTGATCCTCACAGCTGATCAGCCTGGAAGTCAATACCACCTACTGACAAGCCAAAAGTAATCAAAGCTAAACTTCAACAGGTGAACACACACAACACAAGGAACACCTCATATATACACGCACAAGAGAATAGGGAGATTGAGAAATTCAAATATAAAGGACACACACCGTATAAGTTTACCCAGAAAAGACTGAGAGACCTAGGGGATCTATCTGTTATATCGAAGCAAGCACAAAGAGTAAACCTGAATGGGAAGACAAAGAAATACAACCCAAATAAAAGAACAGAAGAAACCTCCTGAATCAGTGGAACTAGAGGAAATAGAGGCAAACAACCTATCGGAGACAGAGTTCAGAACACTGATTATTAGAATGTTCAAGGAAATTCATGAAAATATAAAGTAGGATAGAGAAATCATGAAAAGCAACCAGCTAGAACTTAAGAATGCAATTACTGAATTCAATAACAAATTCGATGGAATGCCTAGAAGATTGGAGGAAGCAGAAAATCGAATCAGTGACTTAGAAGACAAGATAGCAGAGATCACCCAAGCAGAACAACAAAAGGAAAAATGACTGAAAAACATGGAAAATAGTTTAAGAGAGCTGGGGGACAACATCAAACACAATAACCTCTGGATCTTCGGAGTACCAGAAGGAGAAGAGAAGGAGCAACGGATTGAGAACATATTTGAAGTAATAATGTCTGAAAACGTCCCTAACCTGGCAAAGGACATTGAAATACAAGCCTAGGAAGTGCAGAGAGTTCCAACCAGGATGAACCCAAACAGACCCACACCAAGACACATTATAGTGAAAATGGCAAGGGTTAAGGACAAAGACAGAATCCTTAAAGCAGCAAAGAAAAGGCAGCAAGTTACTTACAAGGGTACCCCCATAAGATTATCAGCTGACTTTTCTACAGAAACTTTGCAGGCCAGAAGGGAGTGGCAGGAGGTTTACAAAGTGATGAAAAATAAAGGCCTACAACCGAGATTGCTGTATCCAGCAAGGTTATCATTTAAAACTGAAGGCGAGATAAGGAGCTTTGCAGAAAATAATAAGTTAAGGGAATTCGTTACCACCAAGCCAGCTTTGCAGATAATGTTAAAAGGGCCACTTCAAGTAGAAGAGAAAAACAACCTAAGAAAGACTATGAACACAAATAACAAAATGGCAATAAATACACACCTATCAATAACCACATTAAATGTAAATGGATTAAATGCTGCAATAAAAAGACATAGGGTGGCTGAATGGATAAGAAAGCAAGACCCCAGCATATGCTGTATACAAGAGACTCACCTCAGATCCAAAGACTCATTCAGGCTGAAAGTAAAGGGATGAAGTAAAATATTTCATGCAAATGGAACTGAGAAAAAAACTGGAGTAGCAATACTTATATCAGATAAAATGGACTATAAATTGAAGAATATAACAAAGGACAAAGAAGGACACTTCATAATAATGAAGGGATCGATCCAACAAGAGGACATAACCCTAGTAAACATCTACGCACCAAACATAGGAGCTCCTAAATATGTAAAACAGATATTGTCAGACATAAAGACAGAGATCAACAGTAACACTATCATAGTAGGGAACTTCAACACCCTGCTCTCACCAATAGACAGATCCTCCAGACAGAAAATCAATGAGGAAACAGCAACCTTAAATGACACATTATACCAGCTGGATTTAACTGACATTTTCAGAGCATTTCACCCCAAAGCTACAGAATATACATTCTTTTCAAGTGCACATGGAACATTTTCTAAGATAGACCACATGTTAGGCCACAAAACAAGTCTCAATAAATTTAAGAGGATTGACATCATTTCAAGTATATTCTCTGACTACAATGCTATGAAACTAGATATCAATTATAAGAAGAAATCCGGGAAGCTGACAAATAAATGGAGGCTAAATAACATGCTACTAAATAGTGAGTGGGTCAAAAATGAGACTAAGGAAGGAATCAAAAGGTACCTCGAGACAAACGAAAATGAAAACACCACGACCCAAAATCTCTGGGATGCTGCGAAAGCAGTCCTAAGAGGGAAGTTTATAGCACTGCTGGCCTACCTAAAGAAGGAAGAAAAATCTCAAATCAACAGGTTATCCTTACACCTAAGGGAACTGGAAAAAGAACAGCAAAAGAAGCCCAAGGGGAGTACAAGAAAGGAGATAATACAGACCAGAGTGGAAATAAACAATATAGAGAACAGAAAAACAATTCAAAAGATCAATGAAACCAAGAGCTGGTTTTTTGAAAAGATAAACAAAATTCACAAACCTCTAGACAGGCATATCAAAAAAAAAAAAGAGAGAGAGGACTCAAATTAGTAAAATCAGGAACAAAAGAGGGGACATGACTACAGATATCACAGAAATACAAAAAATTCTAAGAAATTACTATGAGCAACTATATGCCAAAAAATTTGACAATCTGGAAGAAATGGATAATTTTTTAGAAGCATACAACCTTTCAAAGCTAACTCAAGAAGAAACAGAAAATCTAAATAGCCTGATTAGTACTAAGGAAATTGAATCAGTAACTGACAAGCTCCCAAAAAACAAAAGCCCTGGACCAGACGGCTTCACAAGTGAATTTTATGAAACATTCCAAAAAGAACTATCACCTATTCTTCTCAAACTATTCCAAAAGATCCAGAAGGAGGGAAGGCTCCCAAACTCTTTTTGTGAAGTCACTATCACCCTGATTCCAAAACCAGATAAAGACATCACAAAAAAGGAAAACTACAGGCCAATCTCCATGATGAATATAGATGCAAAAATTCTCAATAAAATATTAGCAAACAGAATTCAGCAATATATTAAGAAAATCATACATCATGATCAGGTGGGTTTCATCCCTAGTATGCAAGGCTGGTTCAACATCCGTAAATCATTTAATGTGATACACCACATTAACAAAATGAAGAATAAAAATCACATAGATGCAGAAAAAGCATTTGACAAAATCCAACAGCCATTTTTGGTAAAAACCCTTAGCAAAATGGGAATACAGGGATCATATCTCAATATAATAAAGGCCATATATGATAAACCTACAGCTAACATCATACTCAATGGGGAAAATCTAAAACCATTCCCCTTAAGATCAGGAACAAGACAAGGCTGTCCACTTTCTCCTCTTTTATTCAACATAGTGCTGGAACTTCTAGCCACAGCAATCAGAGAAGAAAAAGGAATAAAAGGCATCCAAATTGGCAAGGAAGAAGTAAAATTGTCATTATATGCAGATGACATGATACTGTATATAGAGAACCCCAAAGACTCCATCAAAAAACTATTGGAATTGATAGACGAATTCAGTAAAGTAGCACGATATAAAATCAATGTTCAGAAATCAGTGGCATTTGCATATACCAATAATAAACAAACGGAAGGAGAAATTAAGAAAACTGTCCCATTTACAATTGCTACACGAACTATAAAATACCTAGGAATAAATTTAACCAAAGAAGTGAAAGATGTGTACTCAGAAAATTATAAGACACTGAAGAAGCAAATCAAAGAAGATACAAATAAATGGAAACACCTACCATGCTCATGGATAGGAGGAATATAGTTAAAATGTCCATAGTGCCTAAAGCAATATATAGATTCAATGCAATTCCTATCAAACTACCAGGGGCATTTTTCACAGAAATAGAAAATATAATCCTAAAATTTATATGGAACCACAAAAGACACTGAATAGCCTCGGCAATCCTGAGAAAGAAGAACAAAGTCAGGGGTATCACGCTACAAGACATCAAAACCTACTACAAGACTACAGTAATCAAGACAGTTTGGTATTGGCATAAAAACAGGCATATCGATCAGTGGAACAGAACAGAGAGCCCAGAAATAAATCTAGGCATTTACGGACGGTTAATCTATGAGAAAGGAAGCAAGAATTTACACTGGAGTAAAGGTAGTCTATTCAATAAATGGTGCTGGGAAAATTGGACTGACACATGCAAAAAAATGAAACTGGACCACCTCCTTATGCCGTATACAAGAAGAAATTCAAAATGGATTAAAGACATAAATGTAAGACCTGAAACCATAAAACTCCTAAAAGAAAATATAGGGAGTACATTTGCAGACATTACCCGGAGCAATAGTTTTACTGATACATCCCTGCAGGAAGAAGTAAAAGAAAAAATGAACATATGGGATTATATCAGAGTTAAAATTTTTTCACAATAAAGGAAACCATCAATAAAACAAAAAGGAAGCCTACTGATTGGGAGAATATATTCGCCAACCATATACCTGATAAGGGGTTAATATCCAAAATTTATAAAACACTCATGTAACTCAACACCAAGAAAACAAACAACCCAATTAAAAAATGGGCGGAAGATATGAAGACACATTTCTCTAAAGAGGACATACAGAAGGCCAACACGCATATGAAAAAATGTTCAACCTCACTGGTCATTAGGGAAATGCAAATAAAAACCACAATGAGATACCACCTCACTCCAGTCAAAAGGGCTATCATCAATAAATCAACAAACAACAAGTGCTGGTGGGGCTGTGGGGAAAAGGGGACCCTGCTGCACTGTTGGTGGGATTGCAGATTGGTGCAGCCACTATGGAAGTCAGCATGGAGGTATCTCAAAAAACTGGAAATGGAACTGCCATTTGACCCAGGAATTCCACTCCTAGGTATTTATCCCGAAAAACCCAAGACACTGATTCAAAAAAATATATGCACCCTTATGTTCATTGCAGCGCTATTACAATAGTCAAGACTTGGAAACAACTGAAATTCCCATCAGTAGATGACTGGATTAAGAAACTGTGGTACATTTATACAACGGAGTATTACTCCGCTATAAAGAAGAATGAAATCGTACCATTTGCAATAATATGGAAGGACCTAGAGACTATTATGTTAAGTGAAATAAGTCAGTCTGGGAAAGACAAATACCATATGATCTCACTCATAAGTGGAATCTGAAAAACTGAATGAATGAGCAATGTAATCAGAAACTGTCTCATAAATATAGAGGAAAAACAGGGTTGCTAGTTGGGAGCGGGGTGGGGATGAGGGAGAAGGGGAAGGGATTAGACAGCATAAATAGGGAACTACAATATTGCCACAGGGATATGAAAGACAGTTCAGGGAATATAATTAATAATGTTGTAAATATTTTGTGGGATGTCAGATGGTCACATGTCTTGTTGGGGAGACCATTTCATGGATGGAGTAGAGGCTTGATCACTGCACTGTACACCTGAAGCGGAGGTTGTATACCAACTGTAGTTGAATATATATAGATAATCACGGGATGTGGATTATACAGTGGAAGGGAGTCAGAGGAAGAGTAATATATATGATATGAGGGGGAGGAGTGGGGTGGCGAATTGGGGCGGGGGTTGTCACTTTGAGGGGTAAAAAGTATAACTATTGTACTGTATTGTACACCTGAAACTAATTAAAAATAAATAAATAAATAAATAAAATAAAAAATAAATAAAATGCTAGTTCCTTTATATACTCAGATTGGTTTGTCTGTGAGGTGGAACTAAAACTAAAATGAACTTTTTTTTTTTTTTTTTTTTTTTTTGAGGGCAGTGTCACTGGCCCTCATATATGGGACCAAATCGGGGCTGCTGGCTTCCCAAGCGAGCGCTTAACGACCGTGCCACTTGGCTGGCCCAACTTTTTTTTTTAATGCAGAATAATTTCCACCCTTGCAGTTAATATCTGATTGGACAATAACACTTTACAATGATTTAAGCACTTACAGTTAAAGCAATTGACATGTGTACCCTCGGTAGAATTTCTGTTCCCATGCAGACTGGCCTTCTTATTAATATGTGTCCATAACTGCTTTTTACCTGCAGCTAAATTCCTAGTGTCAAGTTCTAACAAGCAATATCAGGTTCTCACCACAGACTTAAATTGACTGTTTTTCATGAAAAATGTCAGAATTTGAATCCAAGAAGGACTGTACAGAAAACATAGGTTCTCTAGGGGGACCCGGACATTTTTTTGCTTTTTAATACCCCTTTTCCAGACAGAAATTTAAGCTATTCCTGAAGAGGCCAGAGAGAACCACTGGAAAGAATCATTAACTCTAAATCCTTTGAGCAGAATCAAATCAGCTTTCATTTTGTCCTGGTCATTCAGAAATTACTCTCCCTCATGGATCCTATTCGAGCTTCTTACCAGGCCTCATGGGTCCTATTCGAGCTTCTTACCAGGTTCAAGATAGCATGATGGTCAGGACATCAGCTCTCGGTCAGAATACCTGGGCTTAAAGCTGGGACCTATACCCTCTTAGCTACAGGACCTAGGACAAGCTCCTTAATCTCTGTGCCTCAGTTTCCTTATCAATAAGATAGGAGAATGATTGTAACTCTTTCACAGGATGGTGAAGGTTAACATACACTACTTATAGTATCTGGCACATAAGTATTCAATTCTGGTTGGCAATGAGGATAATGATGATGATGATTAACTTGCTTTCAGTCCATTGCCTAAGTGAACAGTATATAAATATAAGTAAATATTGTGCCATTTGGAAGTAATTACTGAGATAGATGTAATCCTTAAGAGAAATTGACATGTTGAAACTGTGAAACTTTGGGCATCATGCAAAGTGAAAGGGAAAAGATCATTTTATCTTATAAGAAAATCTCCAGGAACAAAAGCTTACCACTCAGCTCAGTCATACATTAGTTGATGACTTTTCTTTTTTCTTTTTTTCTTTTGTTTTTTTGAGGGAGTGCCACTGGCCCTCATATGTGGGACCTGAACCAGGGCCGCTGGCTTCCCAAGACCAGAACTTAACCACTGCGCTACTCGGCTGGCCCTAGTTGATGACTTTTAAAACATCCTTCCCCCTGACACTAATGAAGGTTAGAACAAGCCATGTGTTTCTGGATTAGAGTCAGAGGCATCAATATGAATTTACCCTTATCTTAATCTAGATACAGATGCATAGATATAGAAATAAATACACATATGTATGTTCACTCAAGTTAGCACACATACATGTATTTTGTATCTCTGTTTACTGAAAGGGCCTGGACCCAGTGACACCCTAGTAGCAACAAGCACACCCAGCCCAGGTCTTGGGTTTCTAAATACCATTCTCCAATGGAAGGAACTAGGGCTACTTGAAGACATGGCTGATTCTAGGCTGTAGCCTTAAATATATAAGATGAGTCTGGAACATCTTGTTGTACCAAAAAGTAAAGAAGTGCTCAAAAACCAAAATGATAGGAATATGTTAAAGGGATATAGGAGCCAACAGAAAGAGACCCCAGTGGCCAAAGCTGGAATAATTTGAGCAACAAATTAAATAATACAGTATTGCATTATAACCCAAAGTATAAAATAAATATCCATGAATCCATACTGATATAAATAAATGATTGAATAAATAAATTAAGGGGAGAAAGGAGAAAATTTCACTTGCAAAATTCCAAGTAATTTATGTAGATACTTCTCCCTCAAGGAAGTGGAGCTGTGCATAGAGGCTTCCTTCCAAGGAGTACAGTAAGGAAAGGGAGTGAGGGAGTAACTTTACAGTTACCTCAACCAGGTGATCAAGGTCAACCTTCTATGTGTTTAAATATAATACAATAAAGTAATAAAAATAACACTTCACCTCTGTGGTCTTCCTCCCAAAAACACATAGCCCCAGGCTAGTCATGAGAAACACATCAGACAAACCTTAATTGGAGAGAGAGATACTCTCCAAAGTATCTGACTACTACTCCTTAAAACTCTGAAGGTCATCAAAAACAAAGGAAGTCTGAAAAACTGTCACAACCCAGAGGGGCCTAAAGAGACATGACAATAAAATACAATATGATATTCTAGATGGTATTCTAGAACCAAAACAAAGGGTTGGGGGACACTAATGAAATCTGAGTAAGGCATGAACTTTAGTTATTAATAAAGTATCAATATTGTCTCCTTAATTGTGACAAAGGTACCACACAGTAATATAGGATCTTAACAATAGGGAACCTAGGTGTGGGGTATATGGGAACTCTCTGTACTATTTTTGCAACTTTTCTGTAAGTACAAAAGTATTCTAAAATAAGTTTATTTAATTTTTTTTAAATCAGCCATAAAAATAAACACTCAACACACACACCTTCACCACATGTAGATATGGACCTGACACTTCCCTAATCTTTACCAGACCACAGCACACACATCCACATCCACACCATACACTCTCATGAATCTTCCCTGGGGCCAACAAATACAGGTTAGATTCCAATCCATATCGTATGTCCAGGCCATTTATCAAGACTTATGATAAAGCTGTAATTATTAATTCAGTGTAGTATTGGTATTAAGGATGGATAAGTAGGCCAATGGAACAGAACAAAGAGCCCCAGAAACAGGCCTGTGCACATGGGACACATGATATATGACTGAGATGGTATTGCATATCAGTGGGGAAAGAATGGACTTTGCAGCTAGCACTGCTGAGACAACTGGATATCTACATAGGACAAATTAGGCAGTATATATAATAATCAATTTCAAGTGATTTAAAGACAGATAGGAAAATGAAACTGTCAACTTTTTTAAAGATCATCAAGATAGGGAAATACCTCTATTATCTTGGGGATGTGGGAAGGTTTCTTAAATAAGACTCACCCTTACCCTCTCCTCTGCTTCAAAAAATGAATAAAGGAAAAAACTAATAATTTCTATTACATAGAAAGTAAGGACTTCTGGTGATGAAAACACAACAAAAAGAAAGTGAAAAGTTGAGATATAAATTTGAAGAAGATATTTCAACAGATACACAAGACAAAGGAATAGCATCAAATATATATATTTTAAAATCCTATGAAAAAATAAGACAAATTTAATTTAAAAAGTGGCAAAAACTTGAACAGACTCTTCACATAAGAGGAAATTTGCTTGAATAGCCAATATATATATTTTAAAAGATGACAACTTCGTTGGTAACTGGGAAATTGCAAACTGAAATGACTATTAGATGTCACTCCACACCCTAACATCTTACAGTATAAGACTTGGTGAAACAGGAAGTCTCATGCAGCACTGTCATCCACTTTGGAAAACACTGGCATTACCTAGTCAAACTGAGCATGTGGACACCCTGTGACTCTAAGAAACGCTTACACATGGCACTATGAGATGTATGAGAATGTTCAAGAAGCAATGTTCATAATAACATCAAACCAGCAATAACTCAAATGTCCATCAATAGTAAGATGGATAGATAAACTATGTTACACTCATAAAATAGAACAGTATACAGCCATGAAAATGTACAAACTATAGCTAACATTCATTAGGATGAACCTCCCAGGCATGTGGAATGCAAGAGACAAGTCATTATAGAATACATAACAGGTTTATTCCATTATATAAAATTCAAAAGCAGGCAAACATAAATCTGTCATTTAGAAATACAAACATGAAGCATAAAGTATAAAGCAAACAAAATGGTTATCACAAATCAAAATAGTGGTTACTTCTGGGTAGAAAGACGGGGATACAATGAGGGAGGGAGACTCACTCAGTTACATATTCTTTAAAATTCCTATTATTCTTTAAAATATACATAAATGTCTTACAGATTCTTCATTAAGAATGTTTTAGGACTGAGAAAGGGAGAGATTCCAGATGCTCTAGCTTGGCTCTCTGGGGAGCTCAGTCTTCAGTTCCTAGCCTCTGGCTTCAAAACAGTGAGCAGATGCAGGCTCAGCCACAAACACAGCATTGGAGGAAGGTAGATATGCTGAATGGTGCATCTCAGAGCACAAAAACACAGATTTTTAACAGCACACCCTCTACTCTGACCATTTCACGTAAAGAAAATGTTGTGTGCATTTTAACAATGCCCATGATATTTCCAGACCTTTTAATGGCTTTTGATGTTTATTGACTTTTGTGCTTTTAGTATTTGTAATAAGTTGGATTTTAATTATCCAGCTTCTTAAGTTCTCTTATTTGGCTTGTATAATTTTAAAGAAACTCCTATACCCATATTTGGCCCATTATTAAGACTGGAATGAGTTTTGGAGTTGCATGTAAGAAGTGAAAGCAATTTATGCATTCTTAGTAAAAAATATTTATTTCCGAATATATTCTTAATCTGCTAAAGACCTCAATTTTATCCAAAGTTGAAACCGCAGATGCCTGGTGACTTCTCACGTGGTTAGTGTGTACTTCAGGGCGCTGTAGAAGGGACACTGAGGCTGCAAAGTCCAGCTTCCACCCCAGTTTCTAGGTCTAGATTGCACAGGAAATTGCATGAATCCCTACTTGCTCAAGAATCCAAAATGCCCCCACAGCCTACTTTGAGGTTGGCAAGTAGGTTTCATCTCTTTAACTGGTGGTGACTACATGGGCATTGTGTTAAGAAGGAGCCTGAGGCCACAATAGACTCAGGAGAAGACAGTGCCCTGACTGATTGGCAATGGGATGTGGAAGCAGGAGGCAGGAGCATTGAGTATTTGCCATCCTGGCCCAGCACATCAAGCCCAAACCACTCTGCATACTTTTAGGCCATTCATAAACTATCCCCTTACTATCCAGCTATCTTTTCCCCCATTCTCCAGGGCAAGACATCAGGTAGATGGATACTCTAGATGTCCCCTCCCCCATACACACATCAAACTTCCCTCCCATCTCCATGCCTTTGTCCATTATCTCCCCTTCCTGGAATTTCCTCCTATTGGACTCATCCTGAACAGCCCAGCTTATGACACATTTCATCCGTGGGCCTTTCCAAATCACTCAGGATGACTAGCGTTTCCCTTTCCTGAATTCCTTTGTACTTTCTGCACCATGACTTTTGGAACTCTCTTAAATATAGTCTTGTAGTAGTCATTAGATATTTTCCTCTCCTGATACTGCTCTTGGCTCCCCAAGCTCAAAGGAAATCACTTTCTTCTCTTTTGTTGTACTTCCCACAGTACTATCTGCACACAAAAGAACTACCAAAGATTACTTGCTAATTGAATGACTAAAAACTGATAGAACACATTTCCTTCCTCCTATCCCACCCTACTTTCACCTCTACCCCCAGATGCTTCTGTTCTTGGAGTACAACCTGTACTCCAGGGAAAAAATTTTGACTCACTAGCAGCAACCCCACCAATCTCTCTCACTGTTTCTCTAGAGATAGCAGGAGTGTTGATACAAAGTGATGATCTTAGAGACCATGAGTCCATTCCTCAGAAGAGGTGAGAGGACACGCATCATCCCCAATGATCTCCTGGGTTGTGTTTAAGGGGGATAGGAGGAACCTTGGGCAGAGAGGGTCAGTGATAGAAGAGCTGCCCCCAGGTCATTACCCACCACCTCTGAGTAGACAGCTTCCCTACTCTCAAATCCCTAATTTCCACTATCACTTTTGTTGGGTAACGTCTCACTACTACCATTTGCAAGATAAAAAAAATTAAGCCTGAGAGCTTTTCTTCCATCAGCACTTCTACATGATCCCTCCCTCACCTTTACCGACTCATTCACAGCCTTAAAGATGCCAGTAAGGGATGGTATCCCAAGGAAAAGCCAACGGGAGACCCTTGAGTAGGTAAAGTTAGAATCCATTTGAGGAAGGTCAATGTCCAAATGATCAAGCAAGTCAGGAAGAATTTCTAGTTTAGAGAGATCAAATTACTGCTTCTGGATCCTGAAGAATGATGAGCCACTGTTTCTGTTCTCCATGAGGTCTTACGGGTGAGAGGGAAGCCCAGACAGGTGTAGCCTGAAGTCAGAGACCTGCACAGATCCCCAGCTAGATCCCAGGACTTCCTCCTTCCCTACCATAAACTCCTATCACCCAAGGCAATGCTTTTCCAAGTATGGTACATGGGCCACTTATAAAATAATCACTTTTGAAAATGCATATTTTCTCAGCCTGCCCTTGCCTACTGAATCAGAATCTCTGGAGCTGGATCCTGGAATCTAAATTTTAAACAAGTGCCCTACATGAATTTTACATTCATGGAACTTTTAAAACTACTGAAGCAAGGTGACTTATTGCATTTTTTTCTTTTCAAGACTCCTTTGTCCCAGTTCTTTCATCAGGCCCAAAACAAGGCCATGCAGTCTCCTGCTCAGACTTTCTGAGAAGTTTTCTTTTCTATCTAGACCCCAGGCCAAATATGCCCTCCTTAGAGCCACTGGAATTAGCCCAATGCCGTGCATTACTTGTTCAGAAACTCAGTGACCTGCTATTGACTCATGTCAGCTTCTCCTGCCATTTGAATTAGGCAACTCGCACCATTTACTCTCTCTGCTCTGAGCTGTCCATGCTCTTCATGTCAGCTGCTACCCCAGCTCCTACATTATCACTTCAATTGAGGTTCTCTTATTTTATTTCAACTGTGTACATCCCTAAAATGTCCCCAACTTTGCAATTCCTACCTCATCATCAGCAGATGGTAGAGAGAAGGGGGTAGCCCCATTTCCCAGGCCTCATGTGAAACAGCACACTCTCCTCCCTCGGAGCTGTTACCAGAGTTTTTCTCCAATGCACATTTTCAATGGGGAGGAAGATGAATGGTGGGAAAGTAGAGAAGTGACATCCACTGAGCACCTACTCTGTGCAAGCTCAGGACAGCCTTCTCACATACAATATCACAAATTTCAGTTTGCTTCCTCACCTCAGATTCAGAAATTACATGACTCCAATGTCACAATAATTTGGGCACAGGGAGATTTTGTCTTAAATTCTTCAAGACATTCAGGAAAATCACAAAGATCAGGAGCCTAAAAAATAAAATCTATACTAGAAGTACTGAATTCAGTGGACCAGATTCTTCTGAATGCCTTTCACTTTGAGTAGTGTGCTCAGACCTTTATACCATCTTTTGGAACATGCATGGATATGAAACACACTGACTTGATGATCAGGCATCACCTCTACAAAGCACTTCTGCAAACAAATGCCTCAAGTGGGCTGAGTCAAGCTCAGGGAGTTAATTTCATTTAAATTCTAGTACCCTCTCAAAATATGCCAGCAAACAAAGCTCCTCTTAAGGATTTATACGCTTACACAATCAAAATCTGTTAGATGAGACCAGTTCTCTCTCTATCTATCTCATACACCCACTAAACCAAATCTACATACTGTCCCTTTCCAACACCCAGTGAAAAACAAAATATAGTCCTCTGACAATTATAGGAGAGCAAACTGTTTTAGGGTTAGAGTAGATGGTCAAGTGCTACATAAAGTGTGGTGTGTGCAGATTTTGCTAGCTGCTCAGAACAATCGTACCAGCAGGCAGAATCTGGAGCAGCCAGATTAGCTGACCAAGAATCTGATTCCACTGCCATGGAAAGGTGTCAACAAGCAGATGCCCATTAGGGTGGCATGTCCCATCATTTACCAGACTATTCCTATCTGGTGGGAGAAAGTTTATACTCTGGACAAGGACCAATAATACATCAGGCTTCCCCTTCCCTGCTTTTCTAAAGGGGAATTTTTAATATAGTTATCCAGTTTTTCTTTAGTAAATTTTATGTTCTGGGAATAAGTTCATCTTTCGGCCCAGTGTGTTTACCAAACATTATTTAATTGTATATGTAACATATATAACATGTATATACCACTATTTTAATATGTAGTTATTATATTTTTGTCAATCAACTTTTTGTTAACTGAAAATTTTATAGAGGTAATTGTAGATTCACATGCAAGTAGTTATGTTGGTGGGACTGCAAATTGGTGCAGCCATTATGGAAATCAGTATGGAGGTATCTCAAAACACTGGAAATGGAATTGCCGTATGACCCAGCAATTCCACTCTTGGGAATCTACCCAGAGGAATCCAAGACGCTAATTCGAAAAAATATATGCACCCCTATGTTTATTGCAGTGCTATTTACAATAGCCAAGACGTGGAAACAACCAAAATGCCCATCAGTAGATGACTGGATTAAGAAACTGTGGTACATTTATAAAATGGAGTATTACTCTGCTATAAAGAAGAATGAAATTGTACCATTTGCAACAATATGGATGGACCTAGAGACTATTATGTTGAGTGAAATAAGTCAGTCGGAGAAAGACAAATACCATATGATCTCACTTGCATGTGGAATTTGAAAAACTGAATGAATGAGCAAAAGAAACAGAAACAGTCTCATAGATATAGAGGAAAAACAGGGTTGCTAGTTGGGAGGGGGGTGAGGATGAGGGAGAGGGGGAAGGGATTAGACAGCATAAATAGGTAACTACAGTATTGTCACAGGGATATGAAAGACAGTTCAGGGAATATAATGTTGTTAAAATGTTGTGGGGTGTCAGATGGTCACATGTTTTGTTAGGGAGACCACTTCATGGATGGAGTAGAGGCTTGATCACTGCACTGTATACCTGAAATTGATGTTGTGTAATATTGTATGCCAACTGTAATTGAATATATAGATAGTCACGGGATGTGGATTATACGGTGGAAGGGAGTCAAAGGAATTGTAATAGATAGTATGATATGGGCAGAGGAGTGGAGGGGGAAAATTGGGGGAGGAGGGTTGTCATTTTGAGGGGTAAAAAGTGTAACTATTGCACTTTGTTGTACACCTGAAGCTAATTTAAGAAAGAAAGAAAGAAAGAAAGAAAGAAAGAAAGAAAGAAAGAAAGAAAGAAAGAAAGAAAGAAAGAAAAGACTTAATACCGAGAGACTCCTTGTCACTTTGCCCAAGTTCTCCAAGTTCCCCAAATGTAAAATTATAGTATAATATCACAAACAGGATATTGACATTTATTCACTCTATCTTAGATTTCAACAGTTTTACTGGTACTCATTTGTGTGTGTGTGTGTGTGTGTGTGTGTGTGAAGTTCTATACCATTTTATCACCTCTGTAGGTTTGCATGTCCACTACTGCAGAGAAGATACTGAACAAACATGACAAAGATCCTTCACATTGCCTGTTTATATCCATGCCCGCTTTCTTCCCTCTCCCCTTCCCACATCGTCTCCAACCATAACCTCTGACAACCACTAATCTATCCTCTATTTCTAAAATGTTTTCATTTCAAGATGGTATATAAGGGTGGCCAGATAGCTCAGTTAGTAAAAGTGTCAGCTCTGAAAAACAGGGCCGCTGGTTCGATTCCCACATGGGCCAGTAAGCTGCACCCTCTACAGCTAAGAGTGTGAACAATGGCTTGGCCTGCAGGTGGGCTGCGGTGAGCAGCCAGCAGCCGAAGAGCGCTGCTGTGAGCAGCTGTCCCACAGCGGGCAACAGACTGCCTCAGCCAGGAAGAGAGCAATGATCATAACATCAACATGGGCCAGTGAACAGTGTCCTCCACAACTAGACAGAGAACAACATCGGCTTGGGGGGATGGGAGGGAGGGTGAGGGGGGGATAAAAAGGGGGAAGGAGGGGGAGAAATGTTAAATTAAATCATACACTATGAAACCTGGAATTGGCTTTATTCGATCAGCCTAATTCCATACTGTTTTCCAGAGTGGCTACACCATTTTATAGTCACACCACCAATGTGTGCGTGATCCAGTTTTTCCCCATTCTCAGGTATTTGTTGATGGTTTCTAATTTAATTCCACTATAATCTGTAAACATACTTGTATGATTTTAATTATTTTAAATTTATTGAGGTTTACTGTATGGCTTAGTATATGGTCTATCCTGAATGTGAGCTTGAGGCTAAGAAGTTTTTAACACTTATTTTTATACTTGTTATTTTCCCTGAGAGAGAGAGAAACAGCAGGCCTAAGGTTGTGGGCTTTCTGCAGACAGAGACAGCCATACGGGGATATGTTCTAAGAAAAGTATCATTAGGCAATTTCATTGCTGTGTGAACATCATAGAGTGCACTTACACAAACCTGGATGGTATAGCCCACTACATACCTAGGCTATATGGTATAGCCTATTGCTCCGAGGCCACAAGCCTAATAAGCTTGTTACTTTACAAATGGACATGAGATTAAATCAAGCAAAGAGGAAATGATACAAAATTGGGAGTGACTGTAAATGGGCATGATGTTTCTTTGTAGGGTGATGGAAACATTCTAAAATGAGATGTAATAATAACTATAAAGCTCTATAAATAAACTAAAATTCATTGAACAGTATTTTTAAAACAGATGGATTTTATGGTTTATAAATTATCTTAATAAAATATATTAAAATTTTAAATTATATATTAACAAATGTTTAAAAATTCACTAGCATCAAACTAATTTTTCTCATGGCTTAAACAGGTTTGAAGGAGAATTGCAAAGGGAGTCACTTTTCCTGCATGATTCAATAACAGATAGCATTTAAAATAACTTTGAGTATGTTGTATAACAAAAGGTACATGTTCCACACTTTAAACCACAACTGCAGGTTCTTGAGAAGCCACATTCAGATCTCACTGAGGCCAAACTAGTGGAGAGAAGGTATTACACAGAGAACCTGGACTCATGGGACAGTGGCCCCATGCTGTCACCACTGGATGTAGTAGGTAGGTGTGGTCTTGGATTGTCTCCCGTTGGAGAGGGAGAAACTATGACTGAATTCATGGTTGGAAGTCAGATGGATGGATTCTGCTAGCTGGGCATTTTGCAAATTGTATATACAGGAATTGGCTGGCAAAAAGGAGAATGCTTGCTGAGGAGAATGCTATACCAGTGCATAAAAGGAGAATTCCACCCTGAGAAATGGTGTGTCTTTAGGAGCCAGTAGTCAAACCAGCAAGTCACAGACATGTTTTGTTTGTGCAGACTGCACTTTTCTAGGAACTGTCCCTCTTCCAAACCAGCCACCCTCCCATTCTCATGGTTATGGTGGGAACATAAATCATCTTGGGGTACAAAATCATCTTGTACTGCCCAAGTCCCCTTCCTGAGCCACAAATGCTCTGTCATGATATAGGAAACCCTTCCATGGCAATTTAGGCTAGAAACAGAGAGAATGCCAGGCCAATATTTTTGCAGAGACAAAAGATGGAACATATCACATATTAGAGCTAAAGGCAGCCCTGTTTTTTACCCTGTGGATGCCAGTACCTTCCGATAAATTCCTCTTTTTTCTGAAATTCATTTCAACTGGTTTTCAGTTCCATGTAACCAAGAGTCCTAATAATTCCATTCAAGTTTAAATTGTTCTCTGCTTAAATTCTAGTCCATTGGTACTCCCACAATACACAAGGCTTAGTTCACTTACGTATGCCTTTTACAGCACGCAGTTCAGTGGTGTCAGATGATAGCGCCTTCTCTCAGCAAAGGCCCTGTCTACCCACACCCACCCCTTCCAATAACAAAAGTTAGAGCAACTCTGCTGGGAATACTAGACAATCAAGCTGTTTTAGGATTATAGTAAAGAAGGTAAGGATCTGGGCGGGCTGAGTGGCTCAGTTGGTTAAGAGTTCACTCAAGAGTGAGAGCTGAGCTCTGAGCAACAGCAGTTGGATGCCCAGCCCCACCTGAGCTGCCACTGAACTGCCAACAGGTGGCAGGATGGCTCAGCTTAAAAAAAAAAGAAGGGAGGGAGAGATCTGAACTAAGTCTGGGAGTTTAAAGATTTGTCCAGCTCCCAGAAGAACTAATGATCAAGTGGCGTTGATGGCTGTTATTATAAACCAACCTAATGCAATATGATATAAAGCTTTTGAAATCCCAAAGAAACAGAATAATTTGTCAAAGGCCATGTTAAGAGCTTTTTAAAGATCTGTTTTTATTGTTATTTAACTTTGGTTTAATCATATTTGGATTAGCAAAACTCAGAAAGCTCAATGTCTGTCTTTAAGAAAATCAACTGCTAGATTGCTAAGAATTAAATTAACCAGGGGGTTGGAGACAACACAAATTCACTATGTCCTTTATTGTAACATTTTTATTTGGCAAAAATAGCTATCTTATCAGGCTAGATTGAGCTATCATCACATCTCTAGTCCATGTACTGTGTCTCTAAAAACATCTCTCCAGGTACAGGAATTCAACAATCCAGTGTCTCTAGAACAAACAAAAGTGTTCCTATCTGATGCATCATATTCAGATCTTAGAACAAAATAGTGAGATTATATAGACTTGACTACATCCTTAAGTTAAAGTCTAAAACTAAAACAAACAGGGATGCTATGGGAAATGTTAAGAATCTAACTCTCCTTACCATATGAAAGTGTGACTATAATGGTGATAATCACAGAAAAGTTAAGAAAAATAATAAAATCAAGTAGCCCAAAGATAGCTAGAGTCAGGGATATAACTGTGCTATGTATAAAAGATTTGATTTTAGTATTCATTACTGTGTGGTCCATCAAATTTGTATTTCTGTACTACTTGCTCTTAATTCTATTCATATATATATATATATATATATATATATATATATATATATATATATATATATATATATATTTTAGCTGAGCTATCCTGCTACCTGTTGGCAGCTCAGCAGCAGCTCAGTTTGGGCTGGACATCAAACTGCTGTTGCTCAGAGCTCAGCTCGCACTCTTGAGCGAGCTCTTAACCAACTGAGCCACTCGGCTGGCCCTGCCTTAATTCTATTCTTGGTTGAATAAATATACCACTTTGACCACCACAAGTGAATGATTCAAATTAAATTATTACACTGAGAACAACACAGACATGACAGTTTTTTGCTTGTAGACATTCAGGTATGGAGGATATTAACACAAAAAAATGTTTTTAAATGCACCTTACCTAATATCTGACAGATCACATTTGTTCCCAGCAATAGCCATTACAATGTTTTCTGGACCATGTTCTTTCAGCTCTTTCACCCATTTCTTCAAGGTATGGAATGAGTCCTAAACCCAAAGTGTAAATCAATCATTGAAAAGACCCATCAACATAACAGAGTTATGCATTTTATAACATGACCCTATGCACATAAACCCTATGTATTTAATACCTAACTCTATATATTTCACCCAAGTAGAAAACAAACCTAGCACAATTTAATGGAGAAAAATATTTTCATGAAACTCACGTGAATCAACATACTACACCTATGTTGGCTAAATTTTTTTTTTTTTTTTTTTTTTTTTTTAGGGCAGTGTCACTGGCCCTCATATGTGGGACCCAAACCAGGGCCGCTGGCTTCCCAAGCCAGCGCTTAACTACCGCGCCACTCAGCCGGCCCTAAAATTTTATTATTAGCTAAATTATACTTAAATAGCCAGTAAAAGATCCCCTTTTCTAAGACTGAAACTTAATAAAATGAAGAAAATCCTATTTGTACTTTTTCCCCATAAATAACATTAATTTAAAAGTATAGCCTTAGGGCCGGCCAAGTGGAGCGGTAGTTAAGCGCTGGCTTGGGAAACCAGCCGCCCCGGTTCGGGTCCCATATATGAAGGCCAGTGACACTGCCCTCAAAAATAAAATAATAAAATAAAATAAAATAAAATAAAATAAAATAAAATAAAATAAAATAAAATAAAATAAAAGTTTAGCCTTGACTTAACATGAAAAGGGACCTAGTCATAGGACTAAGACAATGTTCATGCTTACTTCATGAAAGAAAAAGGAAAAAAAATACACACACACACTTTAGAGTCCTGTTTTCCTTTCAGCTCTTCACTCACAATTGTCCTCCAGGAAACAAGCCAAGGTAGATACCACATTTAGGTAAATGTGATCAGGAACTCAAGGATGTACGTGATGAATCATTAAACTAGTGGTCCTGTGCACTGAGTCAGCACTCCAGGAGTGGGAAAAAATGTCAGCAAACCACTGCAGTCATTTGTTAATGGATATCCTAGATCTTCAACATGATCACTAAAAATATATTTATATTATATATACACAGATACACTATACAGACATAAACATTTTCCTTGGCATTTTAAATAGTGTGATTGAAACACATAGAAAATATTTATAATTATAAAACATGCAAAACTTAAAAATAATTTTCCTTTTCCTAAAAACTATTCTAGTGAATAGTACTAGCAGGCATGACCTTACCTCTACAAATAGACAGCCAGTTTATTTAACTTAGCAGATAAGCTTGAAATGCTTTATTACATATAGGTAAAATAAAATCAATATATATGTGTTCATTATCCCCAACAACCACAATATGAAATCTCATTCCAGGCTACTATCAAGACTCAAGCAGTGAAGTCTCTGCTTTGGTCTTTATAAGACATAGAATCACCATAAGTCATCTAAATTCTAACGGGGTAATTCTTACCTGTTTGGTAATATCATACACTATGACAGCTGCAGCGGATCCACGATAGTACATGGGAGCCAGTGAATGAAACTGTTTAGGAACAATGAATGGTTTTAGGCCAAAGTGAACACATTTTATGCAATCCCAAATTAAATATAAAACTTGATCCTATATCATCCCTATAAGATCCCTGAATTCCCTCCAGAATTTTCCCAGGGTTCATATTAGACTATAAATTTTCCTTCTCAACTGCACATACACTTGTGGTTTACAGACATGAAATTCACCCTTGGGCTAATGCCAAAAATAAATTTTATTTTAAATGCTAGTATCCTATGAAATTTCTTTTCTCTACTGCTCATCAGTTATTTAATATGGTTAACCTCTTCCTAGGGCAATCTCCTTAGAATTACACAGCAGTAAGAAAAAGATGTTTGCCAAGGGGAGGAAAAGAGGAGACTGGCACAGATCACAAGACCCTTGCTGAGCCATTAATGAAGAACATTGCAGCAAGGGCACCTTGGCAACTGCTCTCAGGTCTGGCTGGCTGTAACCCTTGAGCGCATGACAAATGGTGACAGAGATGAGCTTCATTCCAAAATGTGAGCAAAACACATTTGACCAAGTCTCCTTGGTCACTAGAATCATTTATCCCCAAGCAGGATAATTATTCTGAGGACACATACAGGTTTTATATATATTTTGAAGAATATATCTTTGAATATATTTGAAGAATATTCTATAAAGGGGTTTTGAAAGTCAATAAGAAAAAGATAGCTCAGCTCAAAATAAAAATGGACAAAGAAAAGATGGATAGATAGATGATAACAGAGAAAGAGATATAAACTGCCAATGAGTATTTTAAAACATGTTTAATTATAATAAAAGAAATGAAAATAAAAGCAATAATGAAGCATTTATTAAATATTAGAAAGATGTATCATAGCTAGTCAGTGTGGATTTGGAAAGGGAGGCACTCTCATAAGCTACACAGGAATGTATTTTAAGACCATCTTATAAAAAGATGCTCAACATCACTAATCATCAGAAAAACACAAATTAAAACCACAATGAGATATCACTTTGTACCTGTTAAAATGGATGTTATCAAAAAAACCCAAAGTAACAAGAGTTGGTGAGGATGTGGAAAAAAGAGAACCCCTGTACACTGTTAGTGAGAACTTAAATTGGCATAGCCACTATGGAAAATAGTATGGAGATTACTCAAAAACCTAAAAATAGAACTATTATATGATCCAGCAATTCACCTTTAGGGCATATACCCCCAAAAAATGAAATCAGTACCTCAAAGAGATATCTGCACTCCCTTGTTCACTGTAGTATTATTCACAATGGATAAGACATGGAAACAACCTAAGCATTGATCAGCAAATGAATGGATAAAGAAAATGTGATAGATATATACACAATGGAATATTATCTGGCCTTACAAAAAAAGGAGATCCTGCCATTTGCAACAACATGGGAGAACCTGAAGGACATTATGCTAAATAAAATAAGCCAGACAAAGAAAGAAAAAAACACACAAAACTGCATGATCTCACTTATACATGGAATCTAAAAAAGTCAAATACATAGATGCAGAGAGTACAATGGTAGTTACCAAGACCTTGAGGGGTTGGGGGAAATGGAAGATATTGGTCAAAAGGGACAAATCGTCAGTTATATCAGATGAATAAAGTGTAGACATCTAATGTACAGCATGATGACTATGATGAATAATACTGTATTAAATCTGGAAATTTGCCAAGAAAGTAGATTTCAGATATGCTTATCATTTTTTTAGAAAAGGTAATTATGTAGAGTTGTTAATTACATGACTTCAGTAATCATTTCACTGTGTATATGTACATCAATCATCATGTTGTATACCTTAAATACATATATTTTTTATTTTAAAAAAGAGAGACCTTTTTTCAAAGACTCTCAGTAATATGCATAAAAAGTTGAAATGTGCGTACTGCTTGACCCAACAATTTCACTTATATGAACATATACTAGAGTGATCATCACACACACAAAGATACTCATCCCTATGTTGCACATGGGAGCAAATATTTAAAATTAACCAAAAGGTTAATCATAGAGAATTCATTAATGGTATTGTATGTAATGGAATATTCTACAATTAAAATGATAATGAGGGTTTTAATTTATAGGAAAAGATACACTTGACATACTGTCTCAAAGCAGCATATGTAACATGTTATAATTTCGAGTAAAATGTGTGTGGGTATATGTCCATGTGTGTAGGTATAACATAATGTTTCTCAAAATGTTAATGGTGCATTTCTAGTGGTTTGTACATTTTCTTTATAAGAGTCTGACTAGTATAAGTTTTTACAATGGTTTTTGATGAGGCAAAAAAGAGCTAATAAAAGTGAGCCTGGGGCAGGCCAAGTGGTGCATTGGTTAAGAGCTGGCTTGGGACGCCAGCGGCCCCGGTTCAAAACCCACATATGAGAGCCAGTGACACTGCCCTCTACAGCTAACGACAGCTCCACCTGGAGCTGGGCTGTGCGAGCCGGGCAAAGGTGTAGGCTGCAGCCCCTGCTGCAGTGGGTTGCCATAGGCGACAGTGAGTGGCCAGCAGCCAGCATGAACGGCCGGCAGCCAGCGTGAGATGCCAATAGCTGCGGTGAGCGACCATCCAGAGGCCAGCCACCTATCTGCCTCATCTGGGAAGAGCGCAATCAAGACACCAACATGGGCCAGTGAAGCAACGTCCTCCACAACTAGACTGAAGAACAAAAAGACAGCAACTTGTCGGTTCCCCTCCCCAAACTCCCCAATGCTGTTCCCCTCCCCCAATTCCCCAATAAAATCTCTTAAAAATAAAATAAATAAATCAAAGCTTTAAAAAAAAAAAAAGTGAGCCTGAAGGGGGGTTGCCCAGGCCTGCATCCCCCTCCCCAGGGACCACCCAAACTCAGTCCCTAGGGATAAATCTTTATTTATTTATTTATTTATTTATTTTTAATTAGCTTCAGGTGTACAACACAGTGCAATAGTTATACTTTTTACCCCTTAAAGTGATAACCCCCTCTCCCCCATTTGGCCACCCCACTCCTCCCCCCATATCATATATATCTACCACACTTCCTCCGACTCCCCTCCACATTATAATCCACATTCCGTGGCTATATATATATTCAATTACAGTTGGCATACAATATTATACAACCTCAGCTTCAGGTGTACAGTGCAGTGATCAAGCCTCTTCTCCATGCATGAAATGGTCTCCCTAACAAGACATATGACCATCTGACACTCCACAAAATATCTACAATATTATTAATTATATTCCCCAAACTGTCTTTCATATCCCAGTATCAATATTGTAGTTGCCTATTTTTCCTGTCTAATCCCTTCCCCTTCTCCCTCATCACCATCCCCCTCCCAACTAGCAACCCTGATTTTTCCTCTATATCTATGAGACAGTTTCTGTTTACTTTGCTCATTCATACAGTTTTTCAGATTCCACATATGAGTGAGATCATATGGTATTTGTCTTTCTCTGACTGACGTATTTCACTTAACATAATAGTCTCTAGGTCCATCCATACCATTGCAAATGGTACGATTTCATTCTTCTTTATAGCGGAGTAATACTCCATTGTATAAATATACAGTTTCTTAATCCAGTCATCTATCGATGGGCATTTTGGTTGTTTCCAAGTCTTAGCTATTGTAAATAGCGCTGCTATGAACATAGGGGTGCATAATTTTTTTTTTGAATAAGTGTCTTGGGATAAATCTTCTTGTTGGAACATCCTTAGAAAAAGACGACAAGACCCAAGCAGAAAAAATTGTTCTTCACACCTGCGCAGATCGCTTAAGCCTGCCTCCAGTGTGAACTCCAGCTTCATTATAATACAACTAGAATAAAATGAACATTAAGGTTTAGTCCCTCATACTTTATAGGTTTTTCTGTATAAATTCTGGGTTTCTCTGTAAGAGCATGTGCAGAAAAAAACTAATTATATAACCAACATATGTCAATCAAAAGACCTCAGTCTATATGTCACATCTTCTGCTGTAAGAAAATTTACCTCCCCTTTCCTATATAAGAAAAAGCTAACCTGAAGTTAGGTGCAGCTGTCCACTCTCAGAGTCTACCCCTGGCAACACCCCCTGCCAGTGTTTTTCTCCTTACTATCCTCAGTGGCCATCTTCCTTAGACACTCACATGGGCATTCTGTCTGCCCAACCTTCAATAAAACTTTCTTGCTTTTCTGAGTCTTGTGAATGTTTTTATCTTCTGCAAACAACCAGGGGTTAATTCCACACCAGCACAGTTTTTAAATTAAATGGTTTTTAAGTTTTAAAAAGCATTCATTTTTACTGTAGAGTAGGGGAGGGAACAGGGAAGGAAGGAAAGAAAGGAGGGAGGGAGGGAGGGCGGAGCCTGAAGCTTTTCCAGCAAATAACAAAATTATCACTCATTTATTTTAATTTCCCACACAATACTTATCATGGAATAAGTACTTGCCAAACTGAAATGATTCTATTTGGAAATCTGAAGCACATCAGTTCCCCAGCTTTCCCTAGTATTGCACTAAAGAATACTAGTGCAGCTCTTACAAGAGTGGAAGGAAACAGGCAACTCTCCCAACTCCATGCCCTCCTGCAAGTCTCCACCTTGACGAGACATCACCCTAGTGCCTCTGTGTTTTTCAGAAAAGGGATCAGGCTGGATGGAGTTCAGGATGAGCCCAAGAGTTCACAGCTGAAGGGCCTAAGCCACTTGCCAGGACTCATTGGAGAATAGCAAGTTATTTACCATGTATGCCTTTCGACATTTGCTGACAGCCCAACACTGTGTTTGCTAAAATTTAGGTATCGATAAATCTATTTTAATCCATCCTTTGGCAATTCACTCCACATGTAGTAAACAAAATCAAAGTCCCTGTCCAAACGGAGAAAAAAAGCAATGCATTTTGAAACATTCTTGCTTTGCTAAGGGTAGGAAAAGCATATAAAGTGTCCTTTTGACCCAATTACATAAAATGTCCATTTTTATCAAAATAGCCTCCATATAAGAATGGTCTATTTAAACATACCAAGTAGGAGAGTCAGTACAAAATTTATATCTCAAAAATCAAGGTACTTGTGGACTCAAGCACAAAGAGGAACAAATTGTTGACAACTTCTAAGACAGTTTTTACTTTCAGCTATAACACCATGAACTAAATCTAAAATGGTCACTGATGTGCAGGTCTCATGAATTATTGAATAGATCTTTGTGTATAATGTATTATTTGTTCTTTCCTTCCTCCAAATGGAATAATGTTAAAAATAAATCTGTTGGTGAAGCCACTTAAACAACTTTATTGCCAGGGACTTACTTGGGAGTTTTAATGAGTTAAAAGTTCACATCTCAGTTCTAAAATCCAATAATACATTGACCAATGGGTAATATTTGTGGAGGATAAAAGGATAAATCACTTCTAGCCTACAATGTGCATATTTTTCACCATACAAATATAAAACAAAAGCACCACGACAGTCGATACTGAATATGACATAATTCAATTTCCGTGGGGTCAGAAGACTGATAAACACTCACATGAAGATTCTTCTAGAAGCAAAGTTCACAATCATGAGAAGGTGATACAATTTTAAAAATATCACCTTAAAATGCTATTTGAAATTGCCAATTAATGTCAAACAGCTTCTACAGTATTTAAGAATCAAAGGGGTGAAGCAAAAGAACCAGGAGGAAGTGGGGTTTAGAGGTAACCTGACATGCATTTGACTCTTTAGAGATAAGGTGTTGAGTAAAATTTCTTTAAGAGAGAATGATCCAGCACAAATAATTTTCCATAAAAAAGGTGTTGGAGGGGAGGGTATGGATTAGTGTGTTTTTTTTTAAAGACAAGGTAATGAACTGGCATATTCTGATCTCTAAAATAATGTATAAGACAGAGTCAAGGTTTTGAAATGCTATAGAAATACATTTTTCCCACCATAAATACCCAACTGCAGGGAACCTCAGTTCTAATTCCTCTGTTGGCAAGCAAATGGAATTTCCTGAAAGTCCAGAAGTAAAACACACCATGTTCCTAAATTATCGGTGTTTCTCATCACACAAAGCCACCATTTTGTGCTTTTGAAGGAAATGCCATGAAGGTCAGTCATGTCTCTCCCTCTCTTTGCTCTGCTCAGGTCAGTTTAGTCTCTCCTATCCTTCACCTTTCTATTCCCAGTAGACGTACGTCCATCTTTGTGATAAATCTTCCTGCACAACAGGGCAGCAGGCACACATCAACTGGGATCATGCCTGGAGCAGAACAAACTTTCCCCAAGTGCCACCCCAAGGTACAGCCTGACCCAACACTCCCTGGCAAAGGTGTCTGTGCCCTCCACCCTGCCATGACTGTGCCCATGAAAAAGCCCATCCTTGCTGGGCAGCCACAAGGGGACCTCTTGTGTCTGTGACAGCACCTTGCTAGCACAAAATGCAAGCACAAACAGCATAAAACGCACTTGCAAGCAAGTGGATTCATTCACCCACAGTATGCCAGGCACCCAGGCCTCTATGCTGTTCTCTAGTGCCAACAGTGCCATCATGCAGCCTGCAAACTCAGCCTATAGGGCGCTACCTCAGTACACCCCTCCCGCCTTTCCCGAGCCCAGGCCATCTTTCCTTGACTGCTTGTCTGGAAGTTTCATCAGAGCATTTAGATACTGTAGTGGCCTCTATGCTGGCCACACAGTAGCCAAAGGGATCCTGTTTTTAACTGTTGACTTAATGATATTTATTTACATACAACATCAAATCTATTTTTAAACTTGTTGTGGCAGAAATTTTCAAACAGACAAGAAGAGGGCATAGTATGATGCACTTCCATGTTCTTATTGGCTAGCCTCATCCCTAACACGCAGCTCCTGGCATGTTCCTACCCTCTCCTCACTTCCTCACTTCCAACCCCACCCCCACTACTGAAGTCTTCTGAAGGAATCATTTAACATTATATTGTGTTAACTGTAAAGCAGAATAATTTTTTCCTTCAAATATAAGTCAAATTGGGTCACTTTTCCATTCATAATCCTTATACCTTACTAAGCATAAAATGCAAACTTTGTACTATGATGTGTAAAGCTCTAGTCATTTGATCACTAGGCCCCTCTCCTGCTTGTCTCCAACCTCTGGCCCCCTTGCTGTTCCCTGAACATGCAGCTAATGGAGCCTCAAGGCTTTTCCACACACTTTCTTCCAGACCCGACCCTCCTCCATTAGACAGCCACAACGCTCACTCCCTCACTTCACTCACACCTTTCTCAATTGCTACTTCCTCCGAGAACCCTTCCCTGACCCCCTATCTGGGCCATAGTAGGGAGGCAACAAATATTTAATGACTGAACATGTGATGAATCAATAACCCTGTGAAGGCAGGTGGACAATACGGTTGTTCCTATTTTCCAGATGAGAAAATAGGCTCAGAATGGTTAAGTAAATTGCCCACAGACATATAGCTCTTAAATGATAGAACTAGACCTTGAACACAGGTCTTCTGACTCCAAATTCCACCCTTTGTCCACTCCTCAGTTGTTTCTCTGAAGTGAAACATCGCTTAAGTTGACATATGAAGATATAGGTTTACACTAAATTTATTCATTCATTCAACAAGTATCTATTGAACATTTGGTACATGACAGGTACTGTTCTAAGCAATGTGAAGACAGAAGTTAGTGGGTAGAATAATAGTCCCCAAAGATGTTTACATCCTAATTCCTAGAACCTGTGAATACATTATGGTGCATGGCAAAGGACGTTGCAGACAGAGTTAAGGCTGCTAACCAATGGATCTTGAGATGGGGAAACAAAGTATCCTGAATTGTTCAGGTGGACTCAATTTCAACCCAAGTCCTTACAAGTACAAGGTGTTGGTAAGAGAGTCAGAAAGATTTGAAGAGGCTGTGCTGCTGGCTTTGAAGATAGAGGAAGGGGCCACTAACCAAGGAAGGAAGGCGATCTCTGAAAACGGCAAGGAAACAAATTCTTCCGAGAGCCTTCAGAAATGAACACAGCCCTGCTTGTACTTTGGTATTGGCCTGCTAAGACCCATTTTGGACTTCTGACCTTCAGAACTGTGAGAAGATAAATCTACCAAATGCATGGTCATCTGTTACAACAGCCATAGGAAACATAGAGAAAAGGAAGAGGACAGACCTCTGGCCTCAATAGGTGAATGGTTTCCTTGGAGTGAAGAGTGGAGTCAGGCCACCTTCAAAGGAGCTACTCCAGATATAAGTGTCTCCAAACTGACAGATCTATGCTCTAAAGACACTCCGGCTGGTCCTGTTTAGAAATGTCCTTTAACACCTCAGGAGCACCTCTTTTGGTAATTATATGAAGTCCATGTACCTGATTTCCTTGTCAGGAATGAGATTCATTCGCTTCATAGACCCTTGTACCTGTATTTTAACCAGATTTAGGGAATTGGCTGCATAAAAGAAAAATAGGGAGAGAAAGGGAGAGGAAAAAACACAACCAGATAAAGTGCTTGTTAGATTCTTAATAAATGCAACCCCAGTGCCACCCGCCTTGCTCCCCCAACACCTATCTCCAGCTCAGCTGCTATAATCTTTGCCACATGTCCTCTGAGAGTCAGCAGAATGGAAACTGACCTCAACTCAAGAGGCAGGTACAAACAGAGCCTCACAATTAGATGCTACTTAGGGTATCCAAGATTAAAATATACTCCAGTAAAAAATGTCGTGGCCAACTTGTGAAGAATCATCTAACGGAGTCACCTTCCCTCCAGAACACGCCTGGCCCTGAGGAAGGCACATGGAGGACAGGGAAATGCCCACTGGAGAACACAGGAAAATACTGGGTCTATTGTAACACAGAAAATGCAGGAGGAGCAAGGTGCTGGGTCTACTTTCAGGCAGGAGAAGCTCATCCTTGCTTTTTAAGATCCACTCACAGCTGAGATTATCCTCCCCGCTGTTCCTGTCTCCCACTTCCCATTCCTTTTCCTTCATTCCCAGCTTTCCCATCTCATTAGCTAAGCACAGAAATGTTTCAAGTGCTTCCTTACTAAATTTGTTTTTATACATGGACATATCCTTCCTGTTTCTCTTCTGTCAGTGGCATTCTGATACCTGAGGGCAATTCTGCCCCTTAGCTCCTAATTTCCTAAACGACACCAACACCTCCAAATAGCACTATGGGAACAGGTGCCAACAATGGTGGCTCCAGCTCTGCCCACACAGCTGCTAGCAAATGCTCCTCCTTGAATACCATTGTAATGCTTTCCTTCTGTAGTTTCTGTCACCAATTTTTAAACATCATTGCACCTCTTCAGTTATACCACTTTTAACTGAGGGTGATTCCTGAGGCTTCTAAATTGAGATGACATGGCATAGTCCTATGGATAGCTGTTTATCTTATTTTTAATAGCACACACCCTATCTGCAAGTTTCTGATCTGTCTCTTTGCCATGAGGAGAAGAGGCAGGAATGGAAAGAGGAATATTTATTTCTCTTATCAGGATCTCAATTTGCACTAATTAAATGCACTGTTCTCTTGGGAAAGAGGGGGAAGCAAAATTGTGCATTTATTCTACCCTCTCTCACCAAAGGGAGGTTCCTACGAAAATCATTCTCTAGTGAGTTTGTGAAGAAGATGCCATAGGGTGAACCATTCCCCTCCAACAGTGGGTTAGGAGGGGGATTCTGGGTGTGTGCTATTTGCTGATGGTGTTTAGAACTGTGCCTGTATTTCTTGTGACTGCAGGGCAAGGGAGAAGAAAACAAACAGCAGCTCATTCTGAGCTTGTAAGAGTCCCCATTCTTCAAGGACTCTCAAAGGTCAAAGTTCCTTTGGCTTTAATAATTGCATAGGAATAGTGAGCCACTTTCCTGAGCATAGACTCCAGGACCCTGAAGAAAGAAGGAAAGAGAGCAAAAAAGTTTCTTTTGATGTTTGTGAAGCCTGGCCTTGACCTTCGATATCTGGTGTCTTTGGTTCTCTTTTCTTTCTCATGGACCCATTCAGGCCCAGCATTTACACCCCAGCTTTGGTTGCCTCTCAGTACAGGTTGTCCAGTCACCTAACCTTTCAAATTATGGTAGACAGATAGACACTTGCCAAATTAAGCTAAAGCAGGCAAACAAGCAGTATGGCAAAGAGCACACAGTACCCAGATTTCACAGCTTCATCCATTAAACTCCAGGAGGGCATAAGCATGACTTTTCCTTCTTCCGGTACCCAGGATTCAAGGAAAACTTCTAACAGAAGAAGCAAGTCAAGATTAAACAAACCTCAGTGGTGCAGATAGAGATGTTTACTACATTATTTTCTGAGCTTTTTCTGGAATACTTGAGATACCTCACAATTGAAAAAAAAAAAAAGTTGTGCACTCACTAGGAAAGTGACTGTAAGCCATTTAAATCAATAGATTTCAGAATATTATATTATCTTTAGCGGTATGTATTAAGGTAATAAAGTCTAGTCCTGAGTTAGATAATATTGCTGAAAAAAAACTAAATCAGCTGCAAATAATACTATTTTGAAGACAGATTCCTTCTTTTTAAAAACATAATTTAGTTAAATATAAATTTCAATCCTCATAATGGGTTAACAAATTTTAAGTGATAACTTTACAAGTATAACCTTGTTTATAATTCTATATGAATTTACTACAGGGAACACATTTAAACATATAAAAGATTTAATACTTTAATGAGAATTTTTCTTTACATTCTACTCTGAGGTCAAGGCTGCATTTCCAATCGACACATAACTTCCAAAGAGATGAAAGAGAGTGTACAACTTGCTTACCACTTATAATATAAAAGTTTAAGAAATAAGTAACCTCAAATTCATCTATATATTCAGTACAATCCCTATCAAAATCCTAGTTGGATTTTTTTTTAATTTACAATCTGATCCTAAAATTCATGTGGAAATGCAAGGGACCCAGAATAGCCAAAACAATCTTGAAAAAGAAAAACAGAAAACTCACAAGAGAAACCAATTTCAAAACTTACTACAAAATTACAATAATCAGAGCAATGTGGTACTGGCATAAGGATAAAATTTTAGGTCAAAGGAATACAACTGAATGTCCAGAATTAAGCCCTCACATTTGTGATCAGTTGATTTTCAACAAAGGTGCCAAGACAACTAACTGGTCAAAGAACAGTCTTCAACAAGCTGTGCAAGGGACAACTAATTTTGTATGATGTTGACATACAAAGAAGGAGGATGAATCCTTTCCTTATAAGATACACAAAAATTAATAAATGGATTATAGAGCTAAATGTAAACACTAACTATAAAACTCTTAGAAGAACATATATGAGTAAATTTTTGTGACCTTGAGTTAGGCAAAAATAAGTGTTAATGAGAATTTGTAGAATTTGGAACCTCAAACATTGCTGATAGGAATATAAAATGTGATCACTTTGAATAACAGTTTGGCAGGTCCTCAAAATGCTAAACTTAGAGTTATATATATAACTCTTAGAGTTACATATATAACTCTTAGAGTTACATATATAACTCTACTATATAGAGTTACTATATATATATACACATCTCCAAGAGATGTGTATATATATATATATATATATATATATATATATATATATATATATATATATATTTGGCTGAGCCATCCTGCCACCTGTTGGCAGCTCAGCGGCAGCTCAGCTCGGGCTGGGCATTGAACTGCTGTTGCTCAGAGCTCAGCTCTCACTCTCTTCACTTGATCTTAGCCAAAAAGCCAAGAAACGATCAGCTCTCACTCTTGAGCAAGCTCTTAACCAACTGAGCCACTTGGCCGGCTCTCAAGAGATTTTTTAAAAATATGGATTTCCACAAAAACTTGAACATGAATGTTCATAACACAATTATTCATAATAGCCAAAAAGTGGAAACAACCCAAACATCTGTCAACTGGCAAATGAATAAATAAGATCACCCATAAAAAGGAAGCACTGATCTATATTACAACATGGATGAACCTCAATATCATTATGATAAGTGTAAGAAACCAGTCACAAAAATCTACAGATTGTGATTTCATTTATATGAAATGTCCAGATTAGGCAAATTTGAAATTAGCCTAGGGCTAGGAGGGAGGCTATTTTTTAGTTTATACATATGTTCTCCAATGTCATCTTTAAAAAGCACAAAGTAATGAGTTTGATTTCAAAAGTCAATCTATTCCACTTCAGATGTGTTTGTAGAGTAGTGGAGATTTTTTTCTGCTGATAAATGAACCATAAATTCCACCTCTGTGGAATTTGTAACTGGTTCATTTGAAACCCAAATTTTATCAATGCAACAGTTATGGCTCAGGAAGTCTGCTAGGAAAGGCAGGCATCTATGAATATAACACTGACTTCAACCAAATAAAATAAAAGAATAAGATTATGTTAATATTTTTCCATGTGAGATTCTTAGAATAATGTTGCTATGATGGATCAGAACAAGAGAATGAAGCCTGAAATTTTTTCAAAGATACTGACATTTTTAATGGAGTAATCCTATGGATTGTGATGGTGTTTTAAAGCACAAACAGAATGATTTGGAAGCACACATCCAGTAAATGAAGGATGCATTTCCTAATGTGATGAGACATTTTTAATAGCAATAAGGATATTCTCATGCCGAGTTTAGTAGAAAAACAAAGAAGGAAGTCAAAAGGAAACTCAATGGAAAAGAATGATGGGTTGACACATTAGGATGGTAGTCTTATCTCCCCATCACAAATCCTGACAGATGGAAGATGGGAGGACAGAGCTGGGCAGATCAAATTCCTTTCTCTCTCCTGGGGACCTCTCTGAGCTATGGTTTCTGCATGCATTTGTCTGACCTACTGCTGCTCTTTCTCACAGCTCAGCATGAAGCAGAAACCAGCACAGCAAACCATCAGAAGAGGATATGATGACAACCATAAAAGCCCACACTCTTCTCTTCTCAATACCCCTCTTGGCAGCAAATTAAATTCACAAATCTTGAAAATGTTAAGCTTTTAACAAATTAGATTCAACAATTAATTAGAAATTATTAATTTTTTTAAACATTTTTTTTTTTACACAGGCACTCTACAGGTTAGTGTTTGCCATCAAAAGAATCACAAGATGCCCATAATAATAGGTTGAATGAAAGGCAAAATTAAGACAGAAAATCAAGAATGAGTGCTCTCTTATACAAAAGGGAGGAGGGAGGAATCCTTTTACATTTCCAGTGCTCAGAGGAAAACATAATTTTTCAAGAGTATGAATTTGTGCCACAAATATAATATACAATTAGTACTGGGCAGTAAATAGGGCATTAACCAGAATGCCATGTACACTCGGCAGTACTTGGTTCAATCATTCCACAAACAAACAAGTATTTATAATACATGCAAAGTATTGCATTGAGCATTACTCCCTTTGAGGACACAGAGATCTATAACTTTATATTGTCAAATCATAAATCCAAAGAGCTTTTGTTTATCTAAAAACTGTGAAAACTAAAGAGATCAGTAGCATATTTCTACAAAGATAACGAGGGATAATAAAATGCACTGTACTCCAAACAATCAATAAGACAGAACAAATAGCACTAAGTACAAGCAACAGCAGGCAATTTATTTATTTTTAGGTCAAACATTAGGAAATGTCATTACAAGCACGATTAAGTCCAGCAACAAGCTGCCAAAACGATTGAAAAATTGCCATTAATAAAGAGATGGAAGACTGCACCAAGGGACATGAGACAAGGAAAGGTTGACGATAATTAAATCAGGCCTTCGAGGGTTAGTGTGATCGGATAACACAAAGATCACATAGGTATTGCTCACACTTTTTCCACAAATCTAGATTCTAAAACACATTCAACTAAAATTATCATCCAAACTCAATCACTCTTCCCTGAAGCACTGTTATGGAGTCATATCTTGCACACATAATACTAATAATTATAATAATATATAACAGTAAGCATACATATAATACTAATATAATTATATGTATAAGCATACATATAATACTAATATAACACTTTGCTTTTAAAAGTACTGACATAGCGACATGGGCACAAATGTCAAAAACCTCTAATACTCAAATTTTAGGGAAAGGAATTTACCATAATTAGAAATACTACACTATAAAAAATTTTCTATTGCTATTTTGCTTTGACATGGTAAGCAGGCCCACCTAAAACCACAACAGTCACTTTAGAGTACAAATTTCACCAAAAGCAGTCAACTCCTTGAATATTACATTAGATAAAATAGGTAACTAAATGTCAAATACTCTGCTTAAATCACACAGAAATTTCCCAATAGGAACACTGTATTATCAAATGAAAACAGCATGTTATAAAGAATCATGATCCCAAGATGGCAGAATAGACAGACGCTGTGCCAACTGCCTCCCAGGATCACACTAAAATTACAAATAATTTATACGACATTCAACTTCAGAAGTACCCTGAACACTAGATGAACAGAACCTCTAAACGAAGGACTTAAAGACGAGGCCACATCGAGTCTGGTGATCTATCTAATACATTGAAGCAATTACAGAGCGACAGCCAGAATGAAAAAACAAAGAAACATGTCACAAGTAAAAGATCAGAAGGAAACTCTAGAAATGGAACTAAACGAAACAGAGGTATCCAACCTTGCAGTGACAGGGTTTAGAACACTGATGATAGGCATGTTTAAGGAATTTAGTGAGGACATGAAGAAGGATAGGAAAATCATAAAAAACAACCAATTAGAACTAAAGAATACAATAACTGAAATTAAGAACACACTCGCAGGAATCGCCAGTAGATTAGATGAAGCAGAGGATCGGATCAGCAATTTAGAAGACAAAATAGCAGAAATCACCGAGTTGGAACAACAAAAGAAAAAAACAAATAAAAAAACAATGAAAATAGTTTAAGAGACCTGTGGGACAACATCAAACAAAACAACAAACACATCATAGGAATATCAGAATGAGAAGAAAAGAAGCAAGGGGGCCGGCTGAGTGGGGTGGTGGTTAAACGCTGGCTTGGGAAGCCAATGGCCCCGGTTCGGGTCCCACATATGAGGGCCAGTGACACTGCCCTCAAATATATTTTAAAAAGGGGGAGCAAGATGGCGGCTGTGAGGAAGGCTCCATGAAATCTCCCCTGGAAATATCCACAATTTAAACTTCTAATACGCTTCAAAGAGACATCTACTCATCACACAGAGCGACTAAGAGTTTCTCACAATGATTGCTGGAAGGTGGTCAGGCCGGGTGAGTAGGGGAAGAAGGCGGCGAGACGCGTGAGGTGCAGCCCGCACCTGCGGCTATGGAGGCACCAAGCTTCAGAGGGCAGATCGGTGAGTGTTCCCACGGCTGGCTCCCTGCGGCTTGCAGCTCACCTAGAGTACAGCAAGAGCGCGACGGTACGCAGTCTGAGGAAGAAGCCTCAGACAGGGCGAGTGGGGGAGGAGAGAGGGGAGACGAGCGTGCAGAGGTACGAGCTGCACCCGCGGCTCCCTGGGTCCCCAGGAAGCAGGGTGCAGAGCCCCGCAGTGACAGGGCAAGATCAATCCCTGCACCCTCCCAGTTCAGGGATTAGTCTCTGTGCCCACCGGGTCCCACGGAGCGCAGAAGCCTGAAACCCGGGAGCAGGGGAAAAAAGAATACTTGGGTGCGGAGACGCAGCTCACGCCGTACCCGAGAGATGGAGCGGGGATCTGAGCCGCGCGGGCAGGGTGCGCGCAGTCCCCTAAACCCGGCGGCAGTCCCTCTAGAAGCACAGTAGGAGAACGGCGTGGGCGCGCCCCGGCTCCAAAGCAGAAGCCTTAAACCCGGGAGGAGGGGAAAAAGAAGACTCGTGCGCGGAGACACAGGTCCTGGAGAGACGGAGCGGAGATCTTAGCCGCGCGGCAGAGTGCGCGCAGTCCCTTAACCCGGCAGACCCTTTGGGAAAGCAGCAGGAACTCCACTGGAGCATAAGAGGCAAAGGCCTTAACTTGAAACAGTGTTGGAACTGTGTCTTTGTTTATTTTTGTTTTTTGTTTTTTCCTTTTTCTACTCTTGAACAGAAAGCAAGAAAAACCAATAACCCACCCACTCCCATAAACTTTGGCCCGCGCCAAGACAGAGTCTTAAACTGACTCCTGAATGTAGCAGTAGGGGAAGACCACGAAAGTATTCCTACCTGCAGGGGGTTGAGAATTTCCACCCCAGTAAAGGCTGCAGAGTGAGACTACCTACCCCGCCCCCACCTTTATGCAAGGCTTGGGAGGCAGGGCAGGTTCTCCTGCTGAGGTATTAATTAACAGATTCTTAGCAGCTGGCTTTAGGTAGTGAGGAATTCTTTAATTCTCCACAGCTGTCAACCGAAAGGGTGCCCAGAGACACTCATTGAGCCTTTGGGGTGCAGTCTGCCTTGGGACAGGCAAAAGCAAAATGGCAGTGACTTTGTAAAAACCACCAATCACATGTCACAACCACACTCAAGTACAGCAAACCTGCAGTGCCAGGATCATGCTAGGCATCAGGTGGACTACTGTTCCCACAAGACGCACAGGAATTTTTGTACAGTGGACAAACTGAAGAGAACTTGGTGGATTTTAACCAAGACCGGCATGGGTATTTTTGGTTTGTTTGGTTTTATTCTGTTTTGTTTTCCCTTTATTGGCTGCTTATCTTGGTTGTTTTCAGTTTTTATTTCTATTTCATTTTTATCATTTTGTAGTTTTTAATATAGGCATATATATAGGTGTATATAGGTGAATATATGTTCATATATATGGGTGTGTAGACAAATATATATATATATATATATAAATATATATATATATATTTCTTTTTCTTTTCTTTTTCTTTCTTTTCTTTTTCTTTTTTCCCCACCCTCACTTTCTCCCTTCTTTTATTCATTCTTCTCACTGCTATACTTTTCCTCCTTTCCTTTTTTCTGCAAATTTTATTTTTTTAATTTTTATTCTTGCTTTTTTAAATTTTTTTTAATTTTTATTTTTTAGGTATAGCTATCCGGTTTCTCATGTTTATTCTATTTTTTATTTTAGGATATTGTATTTTATTTTGTTTCCTCTGTTATTATGGTTTCTGTGGTTATTGTGTTGTTTCTGTTTGTTTTCTTCATTAGTATGTTTGATATTTCTGTACAAATTGACTGTAGTTTGATGGTTGTTTTTTTTTACTTGTGCGAGCATTTGGTTTCATTTGGTGGCTGCGCTGGTTGTTCTTGTTGATCTGTTATACTGTAAAATCACTCTGCAACAGTGGATCCAAACAAACAGACACAAGAATCATCATACCCGGAGGCCAACTTTAGATAAAACCAGAGCATTTCTGGGTTTGAAATACAAGAGTCACACCCAAAAGGAAGTTGCTACAGGTACTAGGGCCCATAGGGTCCAAGTTTTATCAGAAGGGTCAATCCGGTTACAGCAGCTCATAAACTGCAGACACTGCTGATCCTCACAGCTAATCAATCTGGGAGTCAATCCCACCTACTGACAAGCCAAAAGTAATCAAAACTAAAACTTCAACAAGTGAGGACACACAACACAAGGAACACCTCAGATACAAGCACAGGAGAATAGGAAGACTGAGTAATTCAAATATAAAGGACACACACCATATAAGTTTACCTAGAAAAGACTGAGAAACCTGGGGATCTATCTGTTATATCGAAGCAAACACAAAGAGTAAGCCAGAATGGGGAGACAAAGAAACATAACACAAATAAAAGAACAGAAGAAACTTCCTGAATCAGTGGAACTAGAGGAAATAGAGGTAAACAACCTATCAGAGCCAGAGTTCAGAACACTGATTATTAGAATGTTCAAGGAAATTAATGAAAATATAAAGAAGGATAGAGAAATCATGAAAAGCAACCAGCTAGAACTTAAGAACACAATTACGGAATTAAATAACAAACTTGATAGAATCACTAGCAGATTGGATGAAGCAGAAAATCGAATCAGTGACTTAGAAGACAAAATAGCAGAGATCACCCATGTGGAACAACAAAAAGCAAAACGAATGAAAAACATGGAAAATAGTTTAAGAGAGCTGGGGGAAAACATCAAACACAATAATCTATGGGTCATTGGAATACCAGAAGGAGAAGAGAGGGAGCAGGGATTGAGAACATATTTGAAGTAATAATGTCTGAAAACTTCCCTAACCTGGCAAAGGACACTGAAATAAAAGCCCAGGAAGTGCAGAGAGTTCCAAACAGGATGATTCCAAACAGGCACACACCAAGACACATTATAGTGAAAATGGCAAGGGTTAAGGACAAAGACAGAATCCTTAAAGCAGCAAAGGAAAGGAAGCCAGTTACTTACAAGGGTACCCCCATAAGATTATCAGCTGACTTTTCTACAGAAACTTTGCAGGCCAGAAGGGAGTGGCAGGAGGTTTTCAAAGTGATGAAAAATAAAGGCCTACAACTGAGATTGCTGTATCCAGCAAGATTATCATTTAATTGAAGGCGAGATAAGGAGCTTTGCAGAAAAGAATAAGTTAAGGGAATTCATTACCACCAAGCCAGCTTTGCAAGAAAAGTTAAAAGGGCCTCTTTAAGTAGAAGAGAAAAACAACCAAACTAAGAAAGACTAGGAACACAAATAACAAAATGGCAATAAATACACACCTATCAATAATCACATTAAATGTAAATGGATTAAATGCTCCAATAAAAAGACATAGCGTGGCTGAACGGATAAGAAAGCAAGACCCCAGCATATGCTGTATACAAGAGACTCACCTCAGATCCAAAGACTCATTCAGGATGAAAGTAAAGGGATGGAGTAAAATATTTCATGCAAATGGAACTGAGAGAAAAACTGGTGTAGCGATACTTATATCAGATAAAATGGACTATAAATTGAAGAATATAACAAAGGACAAAGAAGGACACTTCATAATAATGAAGGGATCGATCCAACAAGAGGACATAACCCTAGTAAACATCTACGCACCGAACATAGGAGCTCCTAAATATATAAAACAGATATTGTCAGACATAAACACAGAGATCAAAAGTAACACTATCATAGTAGGGGACTTCAACACCCCGCTGTCACTAATGGACAGATCCTCCAGACAGAAAATCAATGCGGAAACAGCGACCTTAAATGACACATTAGACCAGCTGGATTTAACAGACATTTTCAGAGCATTTCATCCCAAAGCTACAGAATATACGTTCTTTTCAAGTGCACATGGAACATTTTCTAAGATAGACCATGTGTTGGCCACAAAACAAGTCTCAATAAATTTAAGAAGATTGAAATCATTTCAACTGTATTCTCTGACCACAATGATATGAAACTAGAAATCAATTATAAGAAGAAATCTGGGAAGCTGACAAATAAATGGAGGCTAAACAATATGCTACTAAATAGTGAGTGGGTCACAAATGAGATCAAGGAGGAAATCAAAAGGTACCTCGAGACAAACGAAAATGGAAACACCACGACCCAAAATCTCTGGGATGCTCCAAAAGCAGTCATAAGAGGAAATTTATAGCACTGCAGGCCTACCTAAAGAAGGAAGAAAAATCTCAAATCAACAGGTTATCCTTACACCTAAGGGAACTGGAAAAAGAACAGCAAAAGAGGCCCAAGGGGAGTAGAAGAAAGGAGATAATACAGACCAGAGCGGAAATAAACAATATAGAGAACAGAAAAACAATTCAAAAGATCAATGAAACCAAGAGCTGGTTACTTGAGAAGATAAATAAAATTCACAAACCTCTAGACAGGCTCATCGAAAAAAAAAAAAAAGAGAGAGGACTCAAATTAGCAAAATCAGGAATGAAAGAGGAGAAATGACTACAGACATCACAGAAATACAAAAAATTCTAAGAAATTACTATGAGCAACTATATGCCAACAAATTTGACAATCTGGAAGAAATGGATAATTTTCTAGAAGCATACAACCTTCCAAAGCTAATGCAAGAAGAAACAGAAAATCTAAATAGCCTGATTACTACCAAGGAAATTGAATCAGTAATTGACAAGCTCCCAAAAAACAAAAGCACTGGACCAGACGGCTTCACAAGTGAATTTTATCAAACATTCAAAAAAGAACTATCACCTATTCTTCTCAAACTATTCCAAAAAATCCAGAAGGAGGGAAGGCTCCCAAACTCTTTTTATGAAGCCACTATCACCCTGATGCCAAAACCAGATAAAGACATCACAAAAAAGGAAAACTACAGGCCAATCTCCATGATGAATATAGATGCAAAAATTCTCAATAAAATATTAGCAAACAGAATTCAGCAATATATTAAGAACATCATACATCATGGTCAAGTGGGATTCATCCATAGTGCACAAGGCTAGTTCAACATCCGTAAATCAATTAATGTGATACACCACATCACCAAAATGGAGGATAAAGATCACATGGTCATTTCAATAGATGCAGAAAAAGCATTTGACAAAATCCAACAGCCATTTATGTTAAAAACCCTTAGCAAAGTGGGAATACAGGGATCATATCTCAACATAATAAAAGCCATATATGATAAACCTACAGCTAACATCATACTCAATGGGGAAAAGGTAAAACCATTCCCCTTAAGATCAGGAACAAGACAAAGCTGTCCACTTTCTCCTCTTTTATTCAACATAGTTCTGGAAGTTCTAGCCACAGCAATCAGACAACAAAAAGAAATAAAAGGCATCCAAATTGGCAAGGAAGAAGTGAAATTGTCATTATATGCAGATGACATGATACTGTATATAGAGAACCGCAAAGACTCCATCAAAAAACTATTGGAATTGATAGACGAATTCAGTAAAGTAGCATGATATAAAATCAATGTTCAGAAATCAGTGGCATTTGCATATACCAATAATAAACTAATGGAAAGAGAAATTAAGAAAACTGTCCCATTTACAATTGCATCAAGAACTATAAAATACCTAGGAATAAATTTAACCAAAGAAGTGAAAGATCTGTACTCAGAAAATTATAAGACACTGAAGAAAGAAATCATAGAAGATTCAAATAAATGGAAACACCTACCATGCTCATGAATAGGAAGAATTAATATAGTTAAAATTTCCATATTGCCTAAAGCAATATATAGATTCAATGGAATTCCTATCAAACTAACAAGGACATTTTACACAGAAATAGAAAATATAATCCTAAAATTTATATGGAACCATAAAAGACCCCAAATAGCCTCGGCAATCCTGAGAAATAAGAACAAAGTCGGGGGGATCATGCTACCAGACATCAAAACCTACTACAAGGCTACAGTAATCAGGACAGTTTGGTATTGGCATAAAAACAGGCACATCGATCAGTGGAACAGAACAGAGAGCCCAGAAATAAATCTAGGCATTTACAGACAGTTAATCTATGACAAAGGAAGCAAGAATTTACACTAGAGTAAAGATAGTGTATTCAATAAATGGTGCTGGGAAAATTGGACTGACACATGCAAAAAAATGAAGCTAGACCACCTCCTTATGCCATATACAAGAACAAATACAAAATGGATTAAAGACTTAAATGTAAGACCTGAAACCATAAAAATCCTAAAAGAAAATATAGGGAGTACATTTGCAGACCTTAACCTGAGCAATAGTTTTACTGATACATCCCTACGGGCAAGGGAAATAAAAGAAAAAATGAACATATGGGATTATATCAGACTTAAAACTTTTTTCACAACAAAGGAAACCATTAATAAAACAAAAAGGAAGCCTACTGAATGGGAGAATATATTTGCCAATGATATATCTGATAAGGGGTTAATATCCAAAATTTATAAAACACTCATGAAACTCAACACCAAAAATACAAACAACCCAATTAAAAAATGGGCAGAAGATATGAAAAGACATTTCTCTAAAGAGGCCATACAGATGGCCAACAGGCATATGAAAAAATGTTCAACCTCACTGGTCATTAGGGAAATGCAAATAAAAACCACCATGAGATACCACCTCACTCCAGTCAGAATGGCTATCATCAATAAATCAACAAACAACAAGTGCTGGTGGGGCTGTGGGGAAAAGGGGACCCTGCTGCACTGTTGGTGGGATTGCAGAATGGTGCAGCCACTATGGAAGTCAGTATGAAGGTATCTCAAAGAAATGGAAACAGCTACCATTTGACCCAGCAATTCCACTCCTAGGTATTTATCCTGAAAAACCCAAGACACTTATTCAAAAAAATTTATGCACCCCTATGTTCATAGCAGCGCTATTTACAATAGCTAAGACTTGGAAACAACCAAAATGCCCATCGGTAGATGACTGGATTAAGAAACTGTGGTATATTTATACATTGGAGTATTACTCCGCCATAAAGAAGAATGAAATCGTACCATTTGCAATGATACGGACGGACCTAGAGACTATTATGTTAAGTGAAACAAGTCAGTCAGAGAAAGACAAATACCATGTGATCTCACTTATAAGTGGAATCTGAAAAACTGTATGAATGAGCAAAGTAAACAAAAACTGTCCCATAAATATAGAGGAAGAATCCGGGTTGCTAATTGGAAGGGGCATGGGGATGAGGGAGAAGGGGAAGGGATTAGACAGCAAAAGTAGGCAACTACAATATTGCCACTGAGATATGAAAGACAGTTTGGGGAATATAATTAATAATGTTGTAAATATTTTGAGGGGTGTCAGATGGTCATAGGTCTTGTTAGGGAGACCATTTCATGGATGGAGAAGAGGTTTGATCACTGCACTGTATACCTGAATCCGAGGTTGTATACCAACTGTAATTGAATATATATAGATAGTCACGGGATGTGGATTATACTGTGGAAGAGAGTCAGAGGAAGAATAATAGACATATATGATATGGGGGTGAGGATTGGGGTGGCGAATTGGGGATGGGGGGTTGTCACTTTGAGGGGTAAAGTGTATAACTATTGCACAGTGTTGTACACCTGAAACTAATTAAAAATAAATAAATAAATTTTTTAAAAAATTAAAAATAAAATAAAATAAAATAAGAGAAAAGAAGCAAGGGATTGAGAATGTATTTGAAGAAATAATGACTGAACACTTCCCTACCCTGGTGAAAGACTTACAAGCCCAGGAAGTACAGAGAGTTCCAAACAAGCTGAACCTAAACAGGCCCACACCAAGACATGTCATAGTTAAAATGGCAAGGTTAAAGACAAAGACAGAATCCTAAAAACATTAAGAGAAAGACAGCAGGTTACATACAAAGGGACTCCTATATGACTAACAGCTGACTTGTCTACAGAAATTCTGCAGGCCAGAAGGGAGTGGCAGGAAATATTCAAAATGACCCAAAATAGAGTCCTACAACCAAGTTTGCTCTACCCAGCATGGCTATCACTTAAAATTCAAGGAGCGATAAAGAGCTTCACAGAAAACAACAACCTTAAGAAATTCATTACAACCAAACCAGCATTGCAGGAAATGTTAAAAGGGCTTTTTTAAACAGAAGAAAGGGGAAAACAAGCTAACCCAGAATGACCAGAAATATAAATAACAAAATGGCAATAAATATGCACCTATCAATAATCACTTTAAATGTGAATGGGCTAAATGCTCCAGTCAAAAGACATAGAGTGGGGCCCGCTGAGTGGCGTGGTGGTTAAGAGCTGGCTTGGGATGCCAGCGGCCCTGGTTCAGATGCCACATATGAGGGCCAGTGACACTGCCCTATAAAAAAGTAAAATAAAATAAATAGTAATTACCAGAATTATAGGTCTGGCTGAGTGGTGCGGTGGTTAAGTGCTGGCTTGGGAAGCCAGCGACCATGGTACAGGTTCTACATATGAGGCCCAGTGTCACTGCCCTCAAAAAAAATTAAATTAAAAAAAAAAAAAGACAGACTGGCTGAGTGGATAAGAAAACAGGACTTATGCATATGCTATCTACAAGAGACTCATCTCACATCAAAAGACACACACAGGCTGAAAGTAAAGGGATAGAATAAGATATTTCATACAAATGGAAATGAGAAAAAAGCTGGAATAGCAATACTTATGTCAGACAAAATAGATTTTAAAATGAAGACTACAACAAAAGACAAAGAAGGGCACTACATAAAAATAAAGGGATCTATTCAACAAGAGGACATAACCCTAGTAAACTTCTATGCACCTAACATAGGAGCTCCTAATATATATAAAACAGACTTTGACAGACATAAAGACAGAGGTAAACAGTAACACTAATGTAGTAGGGGACTTCAACACTCCATTGTCACGAATGGACAGCTTCTTCAGACAGAAAACCAAGGCGGACACAGTGGCCTTAAATGACACTTTAGACAAGCTGGATGTAACTGATATTTTTAGAGCATTTCACCCAAAAGCTCCAGAATATACATTCTTCTCAAGTGCACATGGAACATTTTCCAAGATAGACCACATGTTAGGCCACAAAACAAGTCTCAACAAATTTAAGAAGATTGAAATAATATCAAGGGTTTTCTATGACCACAATGTTATGAAACTAGAAATCAATTACAAGAAGAAATCTGGAAAACACACAAACACATGGAGGCTGAATAACATGCTACTAAATAGCAAGTGGGTCAAAAATGAGATCAAGGAGGAAATCAAAAGATACCCTGAGACTAACGAAAATGAAAATATCATGACCCAAAATCTCTGGGATGCAGTGACAGCAGTCCTAAGAGGGAATTTCATAGCAATGCAGGCCTACCTAAAGAAGCAAGAACAATCTCAAATCTACAGACTATCTTTACCCCTAAGCGAACTTGAAAAAGAACAGCAAAACAAGCCCAAAGGGAGTACAAGGAAGGAAATAATAAAGACCAGTGCAAAAATAAATGACATAGAGACCAAAAAAGCAATACAAAAGATCAATAAAATGAAGAGCTGATTTTTTGAAAAGATAAACAAAATTCACAAACTTTTAGGCAGACTCACTAAGAAAGAGAAAGGACCCAAATTAATAAAATCAGAAATGAAAGAGGGGAAGTGACAACAGATACCACAGAAATACAGAAAATTTTAAGAAACTACTATAAGCAACTGTATGCCAACAAATTTGACAATCTGGAAGAAATGAATAAATTTCTAGAAGCATACAGTCTACCAAGTGTGAAGCAAAAAGAAACAGAAACTCTGTACAGACTGATTATTACCAAACAAATTGAATCAGTAATCAACAAGCTTCCAACAAACAAAAGTCCTGGACCAGATGGCTTCACAGGTGAATTTTACAAAACTTTCAAAAAAGAACTAATACCTATTCTCCTCAAACTATTCCAAAAAATAAAGAAAGAGGGAAGACTCCCAAGTACAATTTATGAGGCCACTATTACTCTGATCCCCAAATCAGACAAAGATATTACAAAAAAAGAAAACTATAGGCCGATATCCCTCATGAACATAGATGCAAAAAATCCTCAACAAAATACTAGCAAACCAAATTCCCCATCACATTAAACAGATCAGGGTCGGCCGAGTGGCACGGTAGTTGGACGCTGGCTTGGGAGGCCGGTGGCCCCGGTTCAGATTCCACCTGTGGGGGCCAGTGACACTGCCCTCAAAAAAAAAAAAAAAAAGATCATACACCAGGGGCCGGCTGACTGGTGCGTCGGTTGAGAGCTGGCTTGGGAAGCCAGCGGCCCCAGTTCAAATCACACACATGAGGGCCAGTGACGCGCCCCTCTGCAGCTAAGATGGTGAACAACAGCTCCACCTGGAGCTAGGCTGCTGTGAGTCCCCGCGGATGGCATAGCTGCGGCTCCTCCTGCAGTAGGCTACCATGGGCTACAGTGAGTGGTCAGCAGCCAGCGTGAGCGGCTGGCAGCTGATCCGAGCTGCCAAGAGCCGCTGTGAGTGGCCCTCCAGATGCGGGCGATCAATCCAAAGTGCACAATGATACTAACATTTGCCAGTGAAGCAATGTCCTCCACAACTAGACTGAAGAAAAAAAGGACAGCAACTTGTCTGTTTCCCTTCCCCGGTTCCCCAACGCTGTTCCCCTCTCCCAATTCCCCAATAAAATCTTTAAAAAATAAAAAATCTAACACCACGATCAAGTGGGATTCATTCCTGGTATACAAGGTTTGTTCATTATCTACAAATCAATTAACATAATATATCACATTAACAAAATGAAAGATAAAAATCATATGATCATATCAATAGATGCAGAAAAACCATTTGACAAAATCCTGCAGCCATTTATGATAAAAACTCAGAGCAAAGTGGGAATAGTGGGATCATATCTCAACATAACAAAAGCCATATATGATAAGCCCACAGCAAACATCATACTCAATGGGGAAAGGCTAAAACGTTTCCCCTTACGAGCAGGAACAAGAAAAGGCTGCCCACTTTCACCACTTCTATTCAACATATTTCTGGAAGTTATTGCCACAGCAATTCAGACAAGAAAATGAAATAAAAGGCATCCCAATTGGAAAGGAGGAAGTAAAATTGTCATTATAGGCAGATGACATGATAGTATATAGAGAGAATCCCAAAGACTCCACTAAAAAACTGTTAGAACTAATAGATGAATTTAGTAAGGTAGCAGGATACAAAATTAATATTCAGAAATCAGTTTCATTTGTATACACCAATAATAAACTATCAGAAGAAGAAATCAGGAAATCAATCCCTTTTACAATTGCTTCAAAAACAGTAAAATATCTAGGAATAAATTTAATCAAAGAAGTAAAAGACCTGTACTCAGAAAATTATGAGACACTGAAGAGAGAAATCAAAGATACAAATAAATGGAAATACATACCATGTTCATGGATAGGAAGAATTCATATAGTTAAAATGTCAATACTACCTAAAGCAATATATAGATTCAATGCAATTCCAATGAAACTACCAAGGACATTTTCCTCAGAAATAGAACATATAATCCTAAAATGTATATGGAACCACAAAAGACCCAGAATAGCCACGGCAATTTTGAGAAATAAGAACAAAGTGGGAGGTATCACGCTACCTCACACCAAATCATACTACAAGGCTACAGTAATCAAAACAGTATGGTACTGGCATAAAAACAGACACATAGACCAATGGAACCGAATAGAGAGCCCAGAAATAACCCATCCACATATGGTCATTTAATCTATGACAATGGAAGCAAGAATTTATATTGGAGTGAAGATAGTCTATTTAATAAATGGTGCTGGGAAAATTGGACTGACACAGGCAAAAAAATGAAAATGGAACACCTACTTACACCATAAAAAAGAACAAACTCAAAATGGATTAAAGACTTAAATGTAAGACCTGAAACCATAAAACTCTTAGAAGAAAACATAGGGAGTAAATTTGCAGACATTACCCTCAGTAATATTTTTACTGATATATCCCCTCGGGCAAGGGAAGTAAAAGAAAAAATAAACATATGGGATTACATCAAACTTGAAAGTTTTTCACAGCAAAGGAAATCATCAATAAAACAAAAAGGGAGCCTACTGAATGGGAGAAGATATTTGCCAACGATGTATCTGATAAGGGGTTAATATCCAAAATTTATAAAACAGTCATGCAACTCAACACCAAAGAAACAAACAACCCAATTAAAAAATGGGCAGAGGATATGAAGAGGCATTTCTTTAAAGAGGACATAAAGATGGCCAACAGGCATATGAAAAAATGTTCAACATCACTAATCATTAGAAAAATGCAAATGAAACCACAATGAGATACCACCTAGCTCCAGTCAGAATGGCTATCATCAACAAATCAACAAACAACAAGTGCTGGCGAGGGTATGGAGAAAAGGGAACCTGGTGCACTGTTGGTGGGACTGCAGATTGGTGTAGCCATTATGGAAATCAGTATGGAGGTATCTCAAAAAACTGGAAATGGAACTACCGTATGACCCAGCAATTCCACTGTTGGGTATCTACCCAGAGAAACCTAATTCGATGCTAATTCGAAAAAATATATGCACCCCTATGTTTATTGCAGCGCTATTTACAATATTTCAGCACTATTTACAAAATTGGAAACAACCAAAATCCCCATCGGTAGACAACTGGGTTAACAACTGTGGTACATTTATACAATGGAGTATTACCCCACTATAAAGAAGAATGAAATCGTACCATTTGCAACGATATGGATGGACCTGGAGGAACATTATGTTAAGTGAAATAAGTCAGTCGGAAAAAGACAAATATCATATGATCTCACTTATATGTGGAGTCTGAAAAACTGAATGAATGAGCAAAGTAAACAGAAACAATCTCATAGATATACAGGAAAAACTGATGGTTGCTAGTTGGTAGGTGGCTAGGGATGAGGAAAAAGGGGAAGGCATTACACAGCGTAAATAGTTAACTGCAATATTGCAGCAGGGATATGAAAGACAGTTCAGGTAGTATAACTAATAATGTTGTAAATATTTTGTGGGGTGTCAGATGGTCATGTCTTGTTAGGTAGACCACTTCATGGATGGAGTAGAGACTTGATCACTGCATTGTACACCTGAAGCTGATGTTGTATAATATTGTATGCTAAGGGATATAGTCAAGGGATGTGGAGTATAATGTGGAGTAGAGTCAAGGGAATTGTAATAGATATGTATGATATAGGGCGGGGGAGTGGGGTGGTGAATATGGGGAGGGGTATTGTCACTTTCAGAGGTAAAGAGTATAACTATTGCACTGTGTTGTACACCTGAAACTAACTTTAAAAAGTGTTTATTTCGCAATAAAAGAATTTTTTTAAAAATGAAAAAAAGGAATGAAGCTGCCAGCACATTGTTTCCTAGACATTAGGCCTCCTTTATTAAATTCAGAAGATGCAACAATCATGCAAATGATTCAAGTTGTACTGAAAATGCTTCCATGGTTATCTGTCCCATCATTCTGACACTGCCCATCGGTAAGGAGTCAATGCAAGACCAGCCTGGGTCCCATCTTTGGCCTGGAACGCTAGAAGCCAAGTATATAGAACTGGAACTGAACATAAAAATGACCTGTCCAACCCCACATTGAACTTAAGGGAAACTGAGGCCTCTGAAGAAGAAGAGACCTAAACAGGGAAGGACCAAGGTGTCCTTCATTAAGTGAATGGATAATTTGTGGTAAACATCCAACAATGGAATATTATTCAGAGCTAATAACAAAATAATGAGCTATCATGCCATGAAAACACATGGAGGAAACTTAGGTCCTTATCACTCAGTGAAAAAAAAAATCTGAAAAAGCTACATATTGTATGATTCCAACTACATAACACTCTGGAAAAGGAAAAGACAGTAAAAAGATCAGTGGTTGCCATGGCTTAGGGAAGCAGGACAGATGAGCAGGTGAAGCACAGAAGATTTGTAGGGCAGTGAAGCTACTCTACATTATATTATAATGATGGACACATGTCATTATATTTGTCCAAACCCATAGAACGCACAACACCACATGTAAACCTTAATATAAACTCTGGCCCTGGGGTGATAATGATGTATCAATATAGGTTCATCGATTATAATGAATTTATACTCTAGTGGGGATGTTGATAATGGGAGAGGCTGTGCATGTGTGGGGACAGGAAGTACGTGGAAAAGTACCTTCTCTTCAATTTTGCTGTGAATCTAAAACTGCTCTTTAAAAATAAAGTCTTTAAAAAAGAAAAAAAAATCATGATCCCATTGATAATAAATTATCGACACACACATAGTTAGATACCTGAAGAATGGTCATCTAATGTCAACAGTGGAAATATCTGGGTAGTGGGATTTTGTATAATTTTACTTTCAAGTGTATGGCTTTTATGTGGTTCTTCTATCAGAACAAAACTATAAAGCTCAGGACCCAGACTTCTGGATTCAAATTTCAGCTTTTCACCTTATTTACTGTGTGATCTTGAGCAAGTCACTTAACCTCTCTGTGCCTCAGTGATCTCAGCTGCAAATGGGGATAAAAATAATCCCTATATCAGAGTGCTGTGAGAGGACTAAATGTGTTAGTACAAGGAAAACACTCAGAACAGTACACAGACCACAACAAACCATCAGGATACATCAGCCAGTAGTAGAAGCAGTAGTACTGCTAATACTCAGCCAGATATTTGTAAAATTGACTTACTATGCTCATTAATAACAGCTACAAAAGCAACTATTTCATGGCCAGAAGTAAAAAGGGGAGCAAGAAAACCCTATTGCTTAAGCTTAAATAGCAACCCAAAACCCAAAAGACAAAAACGCTGGCAGAACAATTACAGAGAACACAAAAGTGTGTAAAGAAATCTTTAAGTAGACATTTTTTCCTTCACTCTACACTCTCATTTCAGGAGTCAGCATGCACAGCTGACTAACAGAATTGATGAGGTGCTTCAGGCAGTGGCTTCACTTGTATGCAAGCCTATGCTCTCAATTTAGCACCAAAATGAAAAGACATTCTAATGAGGTTAGCATTTGTAGGCCAGAAAATCTGTCCTAATTAGAAAGAAGAAATCTTTGAAATGCCTCAATCTGTAAACCCTGGAAAGTTAGTTTTAAACAGGGATGAATATAAAATGAAAACTATATAAACACAGATTAATTTGTTAGGAGCAGATAATGAAAATGATAGGTTATTCTGAACCCTGTGTTCCCTTTGTTTAAGGGGAAAAGGACAATAAACAGAACTGATACATAAATTAAACAGTATATTAGGAGGTGGTAATAGCTGTTGAGAAAAATTAAATGAGTGGAGTAGAGAGGGGAAAGGAGGAATTGTTGACATTTTAAATGGGGTAGGTAGAGAAGGCAACCTTTGTGCTTGGATCAAACAAGGGAAAGTTCAACCTATGTCCATAATTATTAACTCTGATGAAAGTTCTGATTAGGCTTGAAAGCTCTCAGTTAAGACAAGGTATTGGTTATCTCTGTGCTTCATTCAGTTTTTTGACCGCTTCTTTCAACTTGGATAATATACACTCTAGTTATTACACAAATTCTCTGTTATACATACAGTCTGTTGGTATTCATTATTTCACTTTTTAAAATCCAAAGACATGAACTTCTTAAATTAATAATCTCTATAACTTCATACAGCAAATAAAAAGAATTAAGAATAAGAGAGATATCATCTACTGTTTCTGATAATCCAACATCCATTCCCCCATTTTCCAGTAAGAGAGCCCTACTTTCCTTTGGGAACTAAGCCTACCTGACTTGCAGCCAATGTGGTTCAGGTGGAGCTGATAAACGACCCTACCTCTGGGGTAAGTGTATTACCTGGCCCTACCAGTAGGAGCACCAAATCCCCCAAACTCTATATAGCATCAAGTTCAAGAGTGAGCGCATGACCCAAATGACCAATGAGAACCCAGAGGCACAGACATATAGGGTGCAATTTATGGGAAAGAATCACTTTCCTTCACAGGATTGCTAAGGTTGCTGCAGAATGTAGGCCTAGAGTTGCTTATGTAGGCATCCTAGTCATCCTTGGGGAAGGGAACAAGGAGGTTCTGCCTAAAAATGAAGCCAATCTAGAAGTAAACAAGCAAAGAAAAGGAAGAGAGTGGGGTGCCTTTGACACTACATTTGGAGGACTTGAACTCAACCCTGCCTTAAAATAGGCAGTCCCTCACATTTTTCTCATAGTTGAAGATAAGCATAGGTTTCCTTTTTTTTTGAGGTCAGTGTCACTGGCCCCATATGTGGGACCCGAATCGGGGCCGCTGGCTTCCCAAGCCAGGGCCTAACCACCGTGCCACTCGGCCGGCCCTAGGTTTCCTTTTTTCTTAAGTCCTTTCTGGCTGACTTTCTGTCACTTGCAACCATGGGAGTCTTGCCAAATACCAAGAAACCCTCTGAAGCTGATCTTAGTATTTCCCCAGAAGCCAACAACCACGTATCCTTACCCGTTCCTGGCCAGCCGTATCCCAGATGAGGAATTTATGAAGTTCATTTCCACAAGGCACAGTTTTGGTCATAAAAGATGCCCTGAAAAAGAGAATCAACATCTCCACATTACCAATTACCCTCTACAATCTTCACGAAGACTTCTGTTTCAAACAAGTTCATGTAATGCCTCAGCAGGACTCCCAAAGCTCCAGCCTTGCCCTTGTCTTTGGCAGGGTGCCACTAAAGAAAAAAAGGGCCATTAAATCCTGTCACACAAAAGAAAATAGTCCTCATTTTCTCTTAATCCACCTGGAGGTTTGGGGTTTGGGAGGAAGGCCAAGAATGCATTCAAAACATTCATCTTCAATTGTTTCCAAAACCATTTATTTTCAAGTGTTCTAAGATAATATACCCAAAATCAGGAAAGAAAATAAAACCTTAGATTTTAAAAACATATTATTAGGGCCGGTCGAATGGCTCAGTTGGTTAAGAGTTAGCTTAAGAGTGCAAGCTCCCAGCAACAGGGCCACCAGTTCGATTCCCACATGGGCCAGTGACGCTGCACCCAAGCTGAGCTGCCACTGAGCTGCCAACAGGTGGCAGGATGGCTCAGCTGGTGAGAGCACGTGCTCCTAACAAGACTGCCTGTTCCATGGTGGGCTATGCCTGCCCTTAACTAAGACTGAACGTGGCACCTTGAGCTGAGCTGCCACCCGAATGGCTCAGTGGGTAAAGCATGTGCTCTTAACAACAAGGCTGTTGGTTCAACTCCCACATGGGATGGTGGCTACACACACCCACAACTAAGACTGAACACAGCACCTTGAACTTAAAGGCAACAAGCTGCCGACAGGCAGCCAGATGGAGACTGGCTCTCTCCACAACTGATTGAAGAACAACTTGGCTGGTCTCCTTCCCCAATTCCCCAACACTTCCCCTCTCCCAATTCCCCAATGAAAAACAAACAAACAAACAAAAAAACATATTATTACAATTAACAGTGAAAAGGACAGCTGGTATTTCAGCATGTTACTGTTTGGGCCTCGCATTTGCACAAGTAGAGAATTACCTTACATCTTTACCTATGCTTTTAATCCAACACTAGTAGCAATGAATAGAATACTATTGAATTCCCATCCTGCTTGCATAAAGCAGGGATAAAATTGGTAACTTAACAAATATTTATGCTTTCTCCACAAAAAAGGAAGGATTTGAAATTCTCTGTAGATAATGAAACACTTGATTATTTTGCATATTTCCTTTTAATAAACTTTTCCTTTGTACTCATGAAAGATGTAAAAATATAATACAAAGAATGTTTAATACCCTTGACCTTTTTGTTTCTGAAAGAGAGAGAAAACTTCCCATTCATTAAAAAATAGCAAGCATCCCCAAAGTGGGACAGCCAGGCATGAGAAGTCTCCTCTTGCCTGATGCGATGGAATAAGAAGTACATATACCACCTATGCAGCTTTCTGACTAAAAAATGTTTAATCTGAATTTATTCATAAAGAAACAATCAAGCAAATCTAGAATGTGGAACATTCTACAAGACAACTGGCCTGGATGCTTCAAATAAGTCAATGTCACAAAATACAAACAAAACAAAAGACAGGGAGATTGTTCTAGAATGTAGATTAAGAAAGACGAAAGCGATAATACAACCAAATACACTATATGGACATTGACTGGATCCTAGATTGGCGGAAAACAGCTTTAAAAAACACTTTGAGGACAATTGGAGAAATTTAAATTTAGATTATATGTCAGTTTATATGTCAGTTTATAAATTATATGTTGTCATTGAATCAAAATTAATTTTCTAGGTATGATAATGGTTTATTTATTCTTAGGAAATGCATACTAAAGTTTTAGGGATAAAGTGTCAGGATGTGTTCCTTCACTTCATATGGCCAGGCCAGGCCAACCAGTCCAGTGCAGAGTCCAGTCCTGCACCCAGGTAACATTTCCTATTTTTCCCAAAGACAAACTACAGACATCCCAAGGAAAAAAATGTATGTGCCTGCAATTCCCACACTATCCCCACAATATACATATACACACCAAAGGTTAATAGTTACAGAGCTCTATGTAAATTACGTTAAATAGAAATTCTAAGTATTTTTAAGTGGTATGACCAAATATTATCAAAACCACATCTGTCCCATGATATTTCTTTCTTTAAAAGTGCTAAAAATATACATCCCAAACTACTGATAAGAGCAAATATATTCCAAAAATGGAAATACCTTTATTATTTTTCCCATTATAAAAGCAACAGATATAGTTCACCAAAAAATTCAAAAAATGAAAATAAAGAAGGAAAGATAAATCAATTATCTATTTCACCACCTAGCCACAATCACTGCTAATAAGTTGGTATATGTCCTTCCAAACTATTTGTACACAATTTTTACTCCCCAAAGTGATCATACTCGAGATAAATCTTCTCTTCTATTTTACATGTCATGGATAGACATCTTTCCATTTCAATGAATACAGATCAACAACATTATCTAAAATGAGTGAATATTATATACCATGTTATGAATTTATGCACTACTCTACTAACAAACCCTATTTTTCACCATTAGGACAATGATTACATGAATATCCTTGGACCTAAATTGCTGCTTCTTTCTAGAACTATTTCCTTGCAGTTAATTCTTAGAAGCAGACATGCTCCACATTGCTATGCTCATCACACTGGGCAGGTTCCAATCTACCGGCCCATGGTGGTGCATGCAAGTGCCTTCTCTCCAACCAGTACTAACCCTTCAAATCTTTCCCTATATGTAAGTAAAATGGTATCTCAGTCCTATTGTTATTGTGCTTATGGGAACTTTGGACATAAATGTCGTGTTTATTGTTCATTTGTATTTTTCTTTTGTAAATATTTACTTCATGACCTTTGCCCGCTTTTCAGCTGGGAGTGTTCAACCTTTTTTGGTGTGCTTTTTGAGTATTTTATACCAACCTTTGTATACTCTAAAGACCTTTAGCATACTCTACAAAATTTTTCTGCAGTTTAATCGCTTTCCTTTAACTTTGTTTATGGAATTTTTTCCATAAGTGCCTTTTAAATATTTAGGTAGACAAAATCTCAATATTTTGTTTATGTGTTTATTTGTGTTTTTGTTTTTACTTTGATGTATGGGAGACTTTCATTTATTTCTCAGTATATTCTAGGCAATGGGATAAAAATACATCAATCCTACCCTTTAAAGTTCTCAGATTTAAACGCCGGCCAAGTGGCCCAGTTGGTTAAGAGCTCGCTCAACTGTGTGAGCTGAGCTCTGAGCAACAGCAGTTCAATGTCAGCTTGAGCTGAGCTGCCGCTAGGCTGCCAACAGGTGGCAGAATGGCTCAGCTAAAAAATAAAAATTAAAAAAATTAAAAAGTTCTCAGATTTAGAAAATTAAGTTCATGCCTTTAAAAATCTTAGAATCATAGGCTTTTAGAACTGGATAAAATATAAAATATCCAGGCCAACCCCTAAACCTTATATATGGGAGGAATGGTCTGGAAAAAGACTGCATTGACCTTGGTCAAAGAAGAATCTAAAGGCACAGTCAGGAAAGAATGCAGAGGCCCACACTGCCAGCCTGAATGGAAATGAGCACTTACAAAATCCCTCAGTTTCCTCATCTGTGAAATAGGACCAATATCTACTCTACATGATCTGCAGGGCTGTTGTAGGATCAAAAGACAAAATGACACCTGTGAAATTTCCCCTTAATACACAGTAAACCTGTGAGGAACAGCTTTAGTAACAGTAGTAATGCATATCATATATATACAAAGGATACCCAAAAAATATATACACATTTTAAGAAAGGAAAACTGTATTAAAATTGTACTACTCAATATATATCGATAACAAAAGATGAATACAAGTCATGTTTGATTTCTGCAATTACAAGAGGTACTCAAAGTGGTTACCATCAGCATCCAGGCACTTCTGATTCCTGCAAACTACTTCTTGAGCAACATTGACCAAAGTGTCCACTTGTATTCATTTTTTTAGCACTCCTAGTGTGTGTGTGTATACATACATGTATATGTATATACATACATTCATACATATGTAGGCACATACACATGCACACACCCTCTCTGTTCCTGATTTCTTGCCAGTAGGAGAAAGATGATCAATATTTGAAATGAAGATTGACAATCATTCATCTTTTGGTTGTTTGGGTTTTCAGCCTCTTTGTTAGCGTTCAATCTTAAGATCCTCAGGTACATTTTTCTTCTCTATAGATTTCCTTCCAGAGTGGTAGAGAGGGGAGCACTGGCAATGCTGAACTGATTTTATTATCTGTGGGAACCAAATCTGGCAGAGAAGTAACTCAATTTCCTTTTAAAAGTTGAAATAGACAGGGAGATACACACACATACTTATATATGTTCAAGATGTTGACACAATCTGCTTGAATAACAGAGCCAAGATTTTTCAGTGTTAGTCACAGGAGATGATAAGAATTAACTCTTTCAATGCTGAGACAATGACATTTTACAGCCTATGGCCTTTTCCCAATGATAGTGTGATCCTACTGTGAAGAATAAGGGTGGACTCTGAGTGGACTCACTTAGTTTGAGTCACAAATTTGCTGCTCATGGCTGAGTACACCTAAACAAATCACCTAGCTGCCCTGACCCTTGGAGCCAGGAGGGCTACTCGGAAAAACACTCTAGTGCATAGAACTGAAGTCTACTGGATCAGGTAAGACACGTAAACGAGTGAAGCATGCTAGGAGTAAAGGTAATAGTGATAAAAAAAAATAATAGTAACAATAAACAGTAGGAGCGACATGGAGCAGAAAGAGCCCGTCCACCCACAGTGGGCACCAGTGGCTCAAGTCCAGCTGGCTACTGCCACGTGAGCATGTGCTCCAAGCCTACTGATTTTATAAGAGAAGCCAGAAATGAAAGTTTATTATGTAAAAATCTCTTTATTCTTTATTATTTGTTTAAATTTTTTTTAGCAGGATAAACAAAACACATCTATAAACCAGATTGCCAGCCCACCAAATCTAAAAGATGAGGGATAAGCGCATTATCTTTTTTAAAGTATTCCATTTATACCATCTTCTAAGAAGTCTATACGTTCCTACTAGCTTTATTTTTCCGAAACTGTGGTTTGCAAACATTTTCTCAAAATCCCAGAAGACAGGACAAATTTTGAGCAATTTTAAAATTGGGAAAATAAAACTCAGGAGGAGCTGAGTTTAATCTTGACTCCAGAAAAAAGTGAGAAAGGACATAGATAGAAAGCAGAATGGCACATAATTTAATGCTGCAATCATTTAAAATTGTGTTTATGAAGAAACTTTAAGGTATGAGATAATGCTTACGTTTGAAATTTACAGGAAGAGAACAGAATTCAAAATCATATATACAAAAATTTTCTAAATAATACCTAAAGCTGGTGTGTATGTAGAAAAATAAGGACAACCTTTCTGAAAAACATTTTAACAATATCCATCAGGAACTTCAAATATGTTCTTATTCTTTGATTAAATTACTCCATTGCTATGAATTTAATCCAATGAAATAATCAGCAGTACACTCAAGTATTTACCCAGGGATATATATCATAACATTATTTGTAATATTTAAAAAATTTTTTAAAAACCTTAATGACCTAAATGAAAAATACAGCCATTATAAATCATTGTTTTTAAAGACTATTTAATGGCATAGCGTTCACAATATAATATTGAATGAAAAAAACATTTTATATATACATAAGAAAATACTGGAAGAAAACATACCAAATATTTACAGTAGTTACTCTGGGAGGTAGATTATAGGTAATTTTTATATTTTTCCTTATGGTTTTCTTCCTTTTCAAATTTTATGATGAACATATAATACTATTATAATCAGAAAAATATTATTTATTATGTTTTTGAAGGTTATATGATATTATAAGAAAATGTTCAAAATATATTAAGTAGAAAAAAGGATTAAAAACCATACTATGACTCTTACTTTTATAAATTTGGTGCTTTTTAGCTTTCTTAGAGTGAACAGCATTTTTATAATCAGAAAAAAACAGACTTTAATCTTCACTCTGTCAGGAAAATGCAGACAGCATTTAAAGTATTCCACTTACATCATCTTCCAAGAAATCTATATTCATGTAAAAGAATAAGGAAGACCTACATGGACAGAGAATGCATGCTGAAACATTACGTAGGGTGTGATACCATTTTTGTTTTTAGACACTATGTATTTTTATCCCTGAATATATATAGAAAATATTTATAAGAAATATGTTAAACATGTACTTTGGACTCTAAGCCTTGGTAATATACACTGAAGAATATAGGACTGGAGAATTAGTATTTATAAAACACTCTCACTTCATTTTTTTATTTTATACATTTGTGTATGGTCTGGACTTTTCATAATGAACATTATAATTTAAAGAACAGATACATAATTTTTTTAGTTAATAGACTATTTTTTGGAGAAGCTTTAAGTTTATGGAAAAATTGAGAAGGAAGTACAGAGAGTTTCAATATAATACATACTTTTTAAAAAACCACAAACCACCACAATGCATTTACTAAACAAAGCACTGTCAATAGTGTTTGAACGGTTGTCTCCAAAATGGCTACCAGTGATCCATGGGGAGATGAGGGGGTGTTTCCCTATGTTGCCCCTCCCACCATGAGGTGAAGTTTATTTCCCCGCCCTTGAATCTGAGCTGGCTTTATGATTTGTTTGACCAAAAGACTGTGACCAAAACGATATACCTATTGTATAGGCATAATGATGTTTATACCTACACATAACAATGGTTTAACATTTTTATATATTTACTATAATTTGTGGTAGGAGTATACATTGCCTTTTTATCTTAAAAAAATCATCCAGAGCTCAAGAGTGCGAGCTCTGAGCAACAGGGTTGCCAGTTAGATTCCTGGCCTGAGCTGGGCTGCCGCTGAGCTGCCAACAGGTGGTAGGATGGCTCAGCTGAAAAAAAAAATCATTACAAAAGAAATACTGATTTGTTTTTTGCTTTTTTTAAATTTTTAAGTTTAAAAAGTAGACAGTGAAAGAGTCTCTCTTCCATCTTCTGGAACCACACTTCAGAGGTAATCCTCTTATGGATTTTACTTTTATTATTAGAAAACACCAAGTGGTAAATTAAGGGGAAAAAAATTATATCACGAAGAATAGTGAAAAGAATTTCCTCTACAAAACTGTCCCCAATTTATGGAAGTGCCTATGTTGGGAGATAATTCTCCATGGGTGTCTTTCGAGCAGAGGCACTGTCTTTTTCCCAGACTGTTTTCAAGGATGCCTGTATAGCAAATAGCCTTAGAAGGGAGAGATAAGGTGTCCCTTTGGAGCAAAGCACATACATGCTTATTGCCCATTATAAAAGATTTGGGTTCCCTAACTTGGGTTTCTCTCCTATAACACAATCCAGTATATGTAAGGTATCACCTGACCCTCTTCACATCATCCTATGGGAAACTGGATTCAATTAATCCAGAAAAGGTTTAGGGAGTCAATGCAAAATAATACTCTGGCTACTGCTATTTCCCCTATCTCTGACCCAGGAGTACTGTGTCTTCTGCCAGTATCTATGACAGTGGGACAGCTAATTTGTTAGCCTGCAGATCTCTCACATTTCTTGACACATATTTTTGTGAACATGTTTCTTTAAGCCAGTTTTAAACTACAAAATGTGTTGGTTTTTCTCACTTCCACTGCTCCAACCACTGGCCTATCAACCAACTGCTCTTGAGCATCTGTTTATGCCTTAACATGAATTTTTTCCACTTACTACCGATACAAACAATCACCCTTATCATCAATCCTACAAGAGTTCCCAAAAGATCTATATACGCAGTTTCCCTCCTGAGGAAAATGAACCCTTGCTCTCTGCAAAGAACATGTTCTGTACAGAGAAAAATAAGTTCTAAGGGAGTGAAAAACCAAGAACCTGCAAAATGATACAGCAAAAGCACATATGGTGAAACAATACACAGGAAAAGGGAAAATGGAATAGGAAAATGCTTCTGCATTCCAAGGTCAGGGCCTCAGAAGTGAACAATCCACTCCATCTGCCCCCAAGCATTAGAACAGAAATGCTGACATTCAATTAATCCAGAAAAGGAAAACTAATCTGCCCGACAAACTGTGCAGACAGCTCTGCCATGTGAGTGGACACCATTTCCAGATTTACTGGCAGGCAAGTTACACCAGAGTATTTGTGAATCTCTCCTGTGTCTCATCTTCCATCTGGAAAGAAAGCCGGCATGATTTACAGAATAATGCTCTTAGAGATCAAGGAACCAGCCTTAGGCTGCAGCATGACAACAGTTGGCTAGAAAAAAAATTATTGACAGAGACATATAATTAAAAAGTGCCTGAATTTCTGTCAAAATCTTTACCATTGGGATTGATTCTCAATGGCTGGGATGAAAACCACCTGGAGGCTCAGGAGCAAAGTAACCTCTCTGAGTGCTTTGAAAGGAAGACATGTTAAAGAGAACATGTGGGAACTTACCCAATGGTCGGGCTGATGTTGTGGTCAAAGTGATCCTGGACAAATCGACACACAATGCTTGATTTCCCAACCCCAGTGTCCTGGAAGAGAATGAGGACATAGCCATGAAAACCAAGGGTTCCAGTCCTGATCAAATATAAACAAACAAGAGGACAGGACAGGTTATTTCTAGTTGATGGGAATGAAGGAATGGAAGGGGATATTTTCTTCTATTTCTTACCAATACTTTCTACAATATAATTTAAATCTCGACATTTTTCTCTTATTCGTTTATACATTTGATAGGGGGAAAAAATAACCAGGACAAAATGATAGACAAAGTTTTAGTTTGTCTCAAAAAAGAAAATATTCACAAATACAAAGAACTACCACAAATAATCTCTGGCCAGTGGCTGTGATGGCTCCAAAAAATGACCTCCAGGGACCTCCTTCTCCCAGGACAACTGCTGTTCTCCAGCTGGCCACAAGGGGAAGGCCCTGTTTTAGGATTGCTGAGGAGAGCCTGAACTCAGGTTACTGGGCAATTTTCATGAATCACTCAGCTTTCTGATTACTTTTTCTGCAGGAACCTCATTCAGTCAGTGACACACATACACAAGGGGAAAACACCAGTGAATCATGACTATTACAAAGGAAAACATAAAAGTATAAAGCAGGGAAAAAAAAGAAAGCCTACTGGTTGAATAAGGGAGTCCATGAAGAAAGAGAAAGGATGAAAGAGGAGGATCATGGCTGCCCACCATACTTTATTTTTAGTGGATTTACACCAATAGAAGAAAACTTTATGCATGTATTTTTCCATTTCATCAGAATATAAAAGCCAATCTTGTCCAATCTCCTAGGTTTGCAAAAGAGGAAGCTGCATGACTTCCTCAAGTACACACAGCTGGCTGGTTGGTAGAGTCAGAATAAAATTTTTTGAGTTCCAGTGAAAGCCTCTTAAAGCTCTTACAAGTTAAATCAACCTCCCTGCCAAATGTAAATTTCTTCAAAATAAAAAAATCTATTTTCTAGAACTCCTAAAAAAAAGGAGTACTTTTATTACTGCTTTCCAGTTTCACCTTCATAGTAACATCAAGTGTTCTCAAGATATAGCTGCTGTGATATATATGTATATATTTTTGCCTGTACTGAGGGGGATATATGAAAAACTACTGGGGAGATATTACAATAAAACTAATTCTGATTCCACAAACCAGGAATAAAGATTAGTAAAATCCTCCCTGGGGGATAACCAGTGTTTCATTGTATCCTCTTTTGTAAGGTTGATGTCAGATGTGTGCTGAGACCTAGCAACTGGTCTCATCTACTTACTGGGAACTGGATCCCTCATGATATTCCTCCCATATTCAATATTATTTGGAGTTAGTAATACAATTCTCTGAGAATGACCACTTACTCTGACATAAGAATCTCTGCTGTTTGAACTGTCACATTTATTAATCACATGTAAATCTGTAATTATAAAATCACAAACCACAAACTTTCAGCTGCTGGCATGTAAAATTCAAAGCATCACTGTTGCAACAGGCTTCAGGGGTTCCCACCTTTCAAAATAACGAACAGTAAATCCTAGGCAGATATATCACTGCTACCTAATCCTGCTCTAATGAAAGACCTCACTAATCAATTCAAGACATGATATTTTATTGAGCCTGAAAAGGGCCTCAAATCTCTTCAACCCAGCTAGCTCTCCAGAGAATCACTAGGACTCAGTCAAGGTGGGCTCTCAGAACAATGGCTGTCCTCTCCTGTCGCTGACTATTCACAACAGTCAACACTCCTCCTGGCTCCTCCGTTCCACCTCACTAAGTGCTGCTCTGCAGATGTTTTAGACGTCTTTACAGGTGGTAAGGTTTTTAGGAAAACTAATAAGTAATATACATTGTTGATAACATTATAAATCAACCTACTTCTTATGGAATGGAAATTACAAACCATAACAAGACACACAGACTCACGAATGCCATTCCAAAGAGTATAAAGAAGAAAAAAGCATACACAAAAAATTTAGTGAAGTATTATTTATAAACATTAGAAATGTCCTAAAAATAACTATAAATTAAATAAATTATGCTATAGACAGTAATCTCTTAAGCTTCCATTTAGATGGCTATAAAAATGTCAGAGGCAGAATACGATTTGCCCATAACATATCTTATGGAAATGATAACTCCAGCATCTGTGTCTGGTCTAGGAGTCAGGAAGAACCCATGTGACAAGGGTTTTTTTGCATTTATTTGTTTGTTTCATTCAGTCGTCTCTTTTTGTTTAGACTTTAAGCCTTACTTATAAAAAGTCTTAAGTGTTTTATGTATTGATAAGGAGTTAAATTAGGAATTTAGGAGAACTGTAGAGGCCAGCCAGATCTTGTAGGTAAAGAGAAACAAAATAAGGAGAAAAACAGGCAGAACCTTGAAATGGTGAATAGTTTAATCTTCTCACCCCAAAGGTGAGGGAAGCCCAAAACACCTCAGAATCCAGCCCAGTGGAGTAAAGGTCTGGTCAAGGGCACCAGACATGTCCATCAGCACCCTACCCCCTACTACCTCACCACCACCCTGTTCTTGCACACAACGGCCTTGTGTGGAGACAAACTGAAGGCAGATGCAGAAAGCTGTGACTGGTAACTCAGGGCTGTGCCACACACACTTGGTTATTTATTCCACTTTGGGGAAGATGGGGAGAAATCTGGAGGAAGTGTATGAGGCTGCTGAAGAGAGGAGGTCATGAGGGAAGGAGTTTCTGTTTCCTGTATCTGTAGGGCACTGCAACCCAGGCTTCATAACCATGCCTTGTGTCAGAGGGCTAGGTCCCTGCCATCCAGGCCAGCACTCCTCGATGGCAAAAAATGACCAGGAGAGGTAGAAAAAAATCTTACTAGAGAATATGAAGAAATAAGTAGAAATGAGCATAAAAGCCACAAGAGATGATCAGATGGTTCAAAAGGAAACAAAGACACACAGGTCCACTTACTTTGCATTGCTCAGTCCTCATCCTCATCAGAATCCTTTGTAAAGGAAAAGTCAGACAACATTGTCCACATTTCCAATATAAGGAAACCATGGTCTAAAAGTTTACATAAATTGCCGATGGTCCTATTACTAGTAAAAATGTCATCAGGATTCGGACTTCCCTTTCCCCATATCCAGCACTCTGTTTGCTGGCCAAACCCTCTATCTCCAGAAAGCATGCACCCATCCACTTATTCATTCTTTCATTTATTCAGTGCCTGTGCAGTCAGCAGTATGCAAGAACAAAAGATAAAAAGATAGTGTCCTGCAGTCAGGACACTTATATTCCAGACTTAAAACTTTACAAAGGAATCAGACAGGAGGTTAGAGTGACGGTGACTGAGATCATTGTACAAGTAATCACCAATATATCAGCTAGATGACTAATGGCTATGTTCCAAAGTGCATTTGTTGACTAATCATTTGAAAGTCAGATATGCATTCTTCCATTCAAATAATGCTGCTAATGAATAATGATTATTTCCCAAACTTGTGGGGAATCATACAAGGAAGAATCTAATATCTATTTATAACATCGTTTGCATAGGAAATGTACTCTAATTTCGAACTGGGGATTTCAGCCAGTAGGAACCAGACTCTTAGGCCTTTAGCACAACAATGCCCCAGGAAAATAAGGAGATCTTTGGGGAACAAATGGTCTTGGATTTGGACTTCAGTAATATTGCCAATAGTACAAATCTTTCATAGGAACAGAAGTGGGCAAAATAATAATATGGGCAATGACAAAAGCTGACATTTATTGAGCACATAAAAAGTTCCAGGCACCCAGCTAGGCATTTTCATATATGGAAAAGCATCAGCTTTTACTGTTCAAGGATTGCTTCTGCTCCATGATATATCTCTTCTATCTTTCTGGGACTCCGATTATGTCTGTATTAACCTTTTCACCTTATCATATATATCTCTTATATCCGTTTTTCATTTTCCATCGTTTTGTATGAGTTTCAATTTGGAGATTTTCTTCTGATCTATCTTCTAGTTCTTTCTATAGATGTATCTAATATAAGAGTAATCCCATTTATTGATTTCCCAATATCAATTATTGTATTTCTTCTATTGTAAAAGTTTAATTATACAGTTTTCAATTGCTTGCCAAATTCTGACATCATGACTTTTACATCCTTAAACATATTAAACATACATATTTTAATGTCCATGTCTGATAATTCCATTATCTAGATCTTCTGTGGGTCTGTTTCCATTGTCTGTGGAAAGTTTTCAATTAAATTGGCTTTTCTCCTCAAATTTTGGTCACGTCTGATTAAAGTCTCATCAGCATCATTTTAGAGGAGGAAATCAGAGCAATTTGTCCACAGACATGGGTGTCAAAACTAAAACTCCACCCAGATGTTCTCTGAGTCTTAGATGAGTGTTTAAAAGGAAGAGATGGTTTTGCTTCTGGGACATCATCCACCCCCAAAGAAACTGATGCTAGTAAGAAACTTTTTTTTTTTTTTTTGAGGGCAGTGTCACTGGCCCTCGTATGTGGGACCGAACCGGGGCCGCTGGCTTCCCAAGCCAGCGCTTAACCACCGCGCTACTCAGCCGGCCCAGTAGGAAAATATTTATAATATTAAAAAATACTGTCCCCTTCTACTATTAATTTGCCTCTGGTTATTCCAGATTTGGCAGATCTGGTGAATTCTGAAGTTCAGCAGTATTTCGGTCATGGAGCACTCAGACCCCAATGGTGAGGTGGCTTCTTCATCCTGCTGGTGGCAAAGGAATGTCTTAGGAGTCAAAGTCATTCCATATCAAGAGTGAGAAAAGATAGGTGCCATAGGCTCCATCCCTCTCCTCACCCCAGCTCTTAAAGAAATCCTCATGGTTACTATTTCTCCTCCTGCCTTACTTCTCAGATAAGTTAAAGAAATAAAAAAAGACGGAAAATACTTCTTTTTTTTTGAGGGCAGTGTCACTGGCCCTCATATGTGGGACCTGAACCAGGGCCACTGGCTTCCCAAGCCAGTGCTTAACCACCGTGCCACTCGGCCGGCCGGAGGATACTTCTTAAATGGAGAATAAGAGGAAGTTCCAAAACTCCTTTACTTCCGTTATTCCTATAATAGCCCCCACTGCTTCTCTGCATTTCAGAGAGCAATTTGTCCCGATGTGCAAACTCTATGCAGCTAAGCATAAGTTTTAGTTTATCTAGTGAGTCCTAGAAGGTGTGACCTTAACTGTTTAAAAACAATTTTAACAGTTTTTTAATTTAAATCACACTTCCTGCCAAAGAAACTAACTGTTCTTTTGCCACCTTTCTTTCCTCACAAGGAACACATGTGTGGGCTCTTGGTTGGGTAGGATGGGTCATTAGACAAATGACAAAAACACAGGCTCCTCTTGTCCTAGAAGGAAACTTGACTGATTCCATGAAATACCAGGCCTACATAGGCACCAAGCACCAAACATTGGATTTTATTGTTATGTTCTGTAATTTTTTTTAACAAACATATTCACTGTTCCAATATCCACTGTTGCAGATCTAGAAAATAAGCATAAATAATTATTATAATTGCAGTAGGCAGCTACTAATAGTTCCCATTGATCTCCTGTGTGTGGCCTGGACCTAACGACTTGCTTCTAAAAAACAAAATATGGCAAAAGTGATAAACGTCATTCCCAACATTAGATTATAAAATACTGTGACTGACCTTTTTCTCACACTCCCACTTGCCTCCTCTCACCTGCTTGCTCAAACGAAGCAAGTTGTCACGCACGGAGAACCATATCATGAATGGAGAACCACGGGGCAAGGAACTGAGAGAGGCTCCAGTCAATAGCCAGTAGAGCCTCATTTCATACCTACAACTGGCTCCCAGCAACTGCATTCTGCAGGCAACCACCAAGGGAGCCTGGAAGCAGACCCTGCCCCAGTTCTATCAAAAGGTGACTGCAGCAACAACTGCCACCTGATTTTAGAGACCCTAAGCCAGAGGACCCATGAACCTGTGCCCAGATTCCTGACTCACAAACCCATCAGATAATAAGTGCATGTTGTTTTAAGCAGTTAATTTTTTTAAATTCAGAAATAATTGACATATAATATTTTGTTAGTTTCAGGTATACAACATAATGATTCTAAGCCATTAAATTTGGGGGCAACTTGTTATACAGTAATGGGTAAGTACTAGAGGTTTAGTAGAAAATATTTATTAAGCACTGAGTCTGAACCAATTTTATTTAATACATACAGCAACCCTAATGAAGTAAGGTTATCCCCATTTTGCAGAGTATGAATTAAAGTTGAAGGCAGGTCAGCAGTGTGAGAGGTTGGTCCTTGATAAAGCCAAAGTTGTATAGGATTTATGAGACACTGCCCTGAGAGCAGCAGTTCTGAATATTCCTACAGAAGTCCACTATCAGAGTTGTGAAAAAGATATTATATTGCTTTAACTGAAAAACCGATTTAGAGTCACTTAAGCACTGAGGATAAACCTAGAGTCAGCAAGGAAAGTTGTGTGGATAAACTACAATAATTCAGTCTTAAGGGTAAATCTCTAGAGAAGGTATCACAGCTTCCAAGATCAGAAAACAGAGAATTGTGGATTTCAGAATTTGCTGTTAAGATCTCATTTCAGAGTTGCTTTAAGTAACCATTCACACAGTTCCCTGTGAAGTGTTGCACCATTTTATTTAACTGCCTTTTCATCTCGTTAGAAAAATTCTTCATTGGTATCATTTCCACATACTGTGAGTTAATAGGGAATCCAACCCCAGTGGGTGGGCTGTTTTGGTTTCTCCTATCTCACTTCTTCCCTCTACACACTAAGCATGGGCCTTGGGAACCATAACAACATTTCAGGGAAAATGTAGGAATGTTCTCCCATCCAGCAGTTGGGCCATGGCCAGGATGGTTGATACCTGGACCTGGAAGATGGAGGGAAAAAGGAGCATGTAGGACACATCCAGGAACTCATTTCCTCATCTCTCTACTTTAAATAATCCTATTAACCCACCTCAGAAGACTGTTCTAAAGAACAGCTCATTAAATTGATCCTAAATGTCAGTGAAGAAAATGTGTAATAGTGAAGTGTTAGACAAAAGACAAAGCAAACAACAATCGAACAATTTGCCTACCCTCATACCCCCTGCAAATGTGTTAATCAGGACCACCTTAGACTGATCCCCTTTTTCACTGTGCTCTCCCCCTCCAGCCAGGGAGCTTCTGAGCAGACACAATCCTGATAACTGATACATCAATTCATCAGAGCCATTGCACCCAAAGACCATTTGGGATGTTTACATCTTATTACAATCCAACGGCATTGCCATTATGAACCATAAACAGTATGAACAAAAAGGGGCCATATAGCAAACCTGACAAGTTCAGGGTGCTACCTAACAACCCTGACAAGCTCAGTGACTGAAAGTAACTGCACGGGAACTACATAAATTCCTAACTGGCCAGGTCATGGTGGGTAGTCCCGCTGTAGGCCTACAACTTCCTTAGTAAAAGGTTAATTTTTGCCTTAAGCAAGCCCTGTCCATTTTTCTTGTGCATCTAAGATAACATACCTTTTATATTCCAGAGAAATCTTCTTTTCCAGACTCCTCAGAAGTGTAACCACCCCCATGGGAGTACGAAATGCCTCACTGTCATCTTGTTGCCCATATACCAACCATCTCTATTAACTGTAAATGTTAAGTATCCTGTACTTCCAATGTAAAAGAAGTAGATATCTCCTTTTACTTTTTAATCCACTCCAAGAAATTTCCCCATTTGCTTTCTCCCACCTCCTTAATCTATCACCAATGGGTTTCATATAAGCTTCCTTCATTTTTTCCTTTGAATCTACGTGTATAAAATAAACTGCAAAACTAACATTCTCCAGAGCATTTTCTTAATCCATTGAGATTTTGCTTCCGGGCATGTCCTTAGTTTGGCTCTTAAATTATTTTCCTGTAGATTTGGATGTTATTGTGTCGACAATAGGCAAAAGTATCTTCCATTCAAGTGAGAGGCATGACTATGAACTGAAAGAGCTCTGGAATTAGGATGAGGAGACATCTCCTTCCAACCTCTCCATTGTCTCCACCAGCCATTCAACCTCCCACAAGCACCTTGCTCTGTCACCACCTCTCTAGGATGAGGGTCAGAAATAGATCATAAATGTCAGGCATCCAATATCCCCCCAAGTTATTTATAAACCTTGTAGGTAGACAAATTTTTTTTGGAGAGAAGGTCCCTCAATAGATTCTCAATGTCACCTAAATATTTTTAAGATCCACTGAAAACACAGATGCACTGTAAGTCCCTCTCATTCTAAGAGGCTGAGCATTCACATTTCAGGCTTCCTTCCCAATCGCTGAATGCCTATGAACACTGGGTCCAACCCCTGGGAAAAGACAAAGGTACTACTGCTTATCCATCTCAAATCCACACACTGCCTGATCTCAAAGACTGTAAATTCTGCTTAATCTTCTGCTGCCCTACATCCTGTTCCCATCCACCATGGTGGATCTTGTGATTTCAAAAGATGTTATAAGTCACTCTGTCTTGAGGTCCTGCTCTCTGTGCCATACTTTCAGAGCAGAGATCCCAGCAGTGGTGGTCATCTGGTCATCCTAACAGGGAGAAAGGTAGGGGGATAAATGAACCATCAACATACATACATGTGTATACACACACACACACACTCACAGCTTGGAACTTGGAATCAGAAAGGCCAGACCACTTATCAGTGTATGACATCAGGAAGGTTATAAAATGGCTATTGCTGATAAGGTCCAGCAAGCTCATTTGTCCCTACCTCCATAGAACCCCTGTGCAGAAGCAGTGGCTGCCCACAGACCTCAGCCACAGCCCCTTAGCAGGCTGCTCACTGTTGGCCATGTTGGCTTCTCAGAGCTTATATGAAAGCCCCCACCACATCACCATGCTGATGCTTCTCTGGTTAAAGGTGTTTCCTTTGATCTTCAAGTTCCTTCCAGGCCTTCCCTTTCCCAACCATCCACATTGGAACCAAGTGTGACAACTGTGATAAATTCCTCTCCCATCAGAGTAGTTCTGCTTCCCTGACTAAACCCTAACTGATACTGATACACCCACCAAGGAGAAACACCTAGAAACAAAATAGGAGGAGCATGCAAATGAATGTGTTTCATGTAGAGAGATAGGTAAGCCTGCCTGGCAGGATGATGTGAGGATGATTTAACCGCAGGCACAAGAGCATCAATCAGTATACCTACCATGAAGGGTGTTGTTAGTAACTCTACTAGGGAGTTTGGACTTTGTCCTAAGGATAGTGGCAACCAATTACATCTACCCAGTTGTGGAACACTAAGAGGACTGGAGGGAAATCAAAACAGTAAACAGAGGCCAATTAAAAGGCTGTTCTTTCATTCACTGCATGTTTATTGAGCATGGATTATGTGCCAAGCATTCTCATAGGTGATGGTGGCCAAAGTCTATCATGTCAGAGCTAAGACAACAAGAGCTTAGCTTACATTCTAGGCCCAATTCTGTAGGTTATACAAAAGGAACAGTTCATACATCCGACTATAATAAACTTGAAAAGTTTGGATCCTCAGACCACTCACTAATATGAATTAACATTCAAGATTCTGCAGACCACCAAGCAAAGATCCTGTGTAATGTAGTTAACTGTTGTGATCTTTTAATCAAAATACTAGATTATAGCTATGTGATTTAATCAAATAAGACATGTACACACTTGTGAACCATACAGAGAAGAGCAAGCAGTCAATACAGCTTCACATTATTTATAAGCTGGGGATATTACAGTCTGATCACAACTTATCTACTTTCCTTATTCTATCACTGTCCCAGTTATATAATAATAGTTTTTGACCCATGATATATTAGGAATCATCTTATATTTATGAAGGTCAACTAAATCAAGGCCTAGAATTGATATCACACTAATGTCAAGAAAGGGACTTGCAAGAAAGGAAGGGAGCATATCAGAGGAAGGGGCCAATGCGGGCCACAGGGTGAGAAAAATCATCCCATAAATATCATGATGGCCTGTCTCATGGTTTACAGTTTCTACAGTCATCCAGCATGTATACAAGTATTGAAGAGACAAGTATTTACAAAATATGAATAAAAGTCATCAATGAATTTCTAAGTCTAGGAAAATTACTACCACCCTCCCTTTCAATCCATGCTCTCTAGAAATAAATGCTAAAATGTTATACTTAATTTAAGAAACTTGACCAGGAAACACAAGGCTGCCTACATGACAGCTACTAAAGACTGCACCCCACATTGCAGCCTCTGAGCAAAGTTCAGGAGAAGCCCCCACTCAGAAGCTAGAACTATGACATGTGAAGTAAAGCTGGAGGCAACCATCTTGTAACCCCCTGCCAGGGTGTGGGAAGCTGATAGCAACCCAGTGTCTGACAAGGCCACATTGCCCTGCTCAGCACTGGATATTAGGGGTGCTGCCTTATGGCTGGTCATGTAATACCTCCTGCCTCTGTGAACCCATGTGCCTTTTCTTCTATAGGAGACAATATATTCACTACACTTGTGACATGTTCCTGTGGTACCCCAATGAGCTAACTACGCAGCCAATGACGGGTAAGATCTCCTAAAAGAGGGGAGACAACCCAAGCCAGGCGGTAGTTCCGTGGGGAACCCCTGAACTGAGATATTGAGGACTCAAGCCCCTTGGAAACTGAGGCACAGACTTCTGACAAACTCAGGCCAGAAAACTCAGGCCTGTGAGAAGCTGATGCATTTGCCTAAGGGCCCTACTGTGAATAGTCTCCTGGAAGATTAAAAGTCTTCAGGCCATGAGAGTTCCGGGTAAGAGGCAGCTCTAAGACATCCGCTGACCATGGATTTGTTAATCAGCCTTGTGTGAATTTCTTTGCCCAGTGCCTTGTTGCAGCAACAGATACTGAAGCTTTGACTGAGAAACGGATGCAGCCCTCTGTAGGATAAGAGGTGTGAAACCCTTTTGGTTGCTAGGTATTGTTATTTACAAATGAATAGATTTTAGATGCTTTTACCTTAAACACAGCCACTCCTAGTCTTTTGGTATAGCTCAAGTATACTGTGAGTTTTATGATTGTGTTTAACTGCTAGAATTTAGGATGATTTCTAGATAGTTAAGATAGCTTTAGTAAACATTCTTTAGGTGACTTACAGAAACCGAGTCTGGGTTTCATAGCAATTATCATAATAAAGACAAGGTAATCCTTTAACGGAAGAGTAAGTCAGAGTACACCCTGGAGAGAGCACTTTCAGGGGAGTAGAGGACTGTGTAAATCCTGAGAACTACAAACCACCGTTAATGATTTGTTGCAGTTTGCATCCTTGATAATTCTCAATAAAAGCTATGCGCTGACCCGATTCGGGGCTCAGTCTTCCTTGGCTGAGTCCCTTGGGCTCAGTCATCCTTGGCTGAGTCCCTTGGGCTCAGTCTTCCTTGGCTGAGTCCCTTGGGCTCAGTCGTCTTTGGCTGAGTCCCTTGGTCTCGCTCTTATCTTTCTTCTGTCTCTTGTTTTTCCTTAATCTGCGTCGCCCCTCTCGTGTCCCACTTGCCCTTGCCACGCAGGACGTGACACCAGGGGTTAAAAGGAGCAGCTGTGTAGAGAGAATGAAGTCAAGCAGCCCAAACACAGCACTCCTAAGACTGCTAGCGATCCTAGTACATTACTCTTTTCCTGAGGCCCAGCTGCATTCTTGCAATTGGGTTCCAGGAGACAGTATGTATCTTTTTTTTTTAATTTGGCCTTGTGGCATGCTGGGACCTCCTGATGCCACTAGCAGCACAGTTGGAACCTCCTGCTGTCCACTGCTGCTTGACCCGGAAGAGGAAATATTCCTAAGGATTTTTTAGTTGAGCCCTGATCATGTTACACATTGCCACACCCCTTTCCACCGGGCTTCTTCACTCTGCCATCACACGATCACACACTATTATTTTACAGGCACAAGCTCAAGCTGGTTCCTGCAACAAGCCATCTGCCTTGGCCACAGCATCAGGAGCACTCACTCAGTCACATTTTACACTTGCGCATATTTCATCTGCATCATGGGTCATGGTCATGCACTGCTATGCATGCACTCAGAATGTAAGTTACAGAAACTATGTACATCCTCTAATTTGTCACAGAATGTTTGTTTCTATATTCTAGCATTACAAAAATACAACTGATTGACTTTTTTTTTTTTTTAATTAAAGAAAAGTAAATGTGCTAGGGAAGATGGTTATTTGCTCCTGAAGGGAAATCACCTTTCTGATTTGGACCCTTTCTTCTGTTGATTTATTTTTTTTTTTGGAAGATTTTTTTATTGGGGAATTGTGGGAGGGGAACAGCATTGGGGAACCGGGGAAGGGGAACAGACAAGTTGCTGTCCTTTTGTTCTTCAGTCTAGTTGCGAAGGATGTTGCTTCACTGGCCCATGTTGGTATCCTCATTGCACTCTTCGTGGATGAGGCAGCTCGGTCGCTGGCTTCTGGATGGTCACTCACCACGGCTATTGGCAGCTCACGCTGGCTGCCAGCCGTTCATGCTGGCTGACGGCCACTCACTGTAGCCTATGGCAGCCCACTGCAGCAGGGGCTACAGCCAACACCATCGCCGGGGCTCGCACAGCCCAGCTCCAGGTGGAGCTGTTGTTAGCTGTAGGGGACAGTGTCACTGGCCCTTATATGTGGGATCCGAACTGGGGCCGCTGGCATCCCAAAACCAGCTCTTAACCAATGCGCCACTCGGCCGGCTCTCTTCTGTTGATATTTTGACTCTGGGGAACAACAATACGCTGCCCCAACCTCCCCAACTGAATTCTCTCTCAAGCAGGCACAGGAAGACTGCATTTAGATTGAGGGAACCAGCCCAAAGAATTACGTCTAATAATTTGGTCAGAAGAATCAAAGGAAATGTGTTTCTCCACTTAGTGGTTTGGACAACTTCAGAGGTCAAGAAAGAGATTGCAGACGTTCTCTGAACCTCAGAGCACAAACTTCTACTCTACTATAACAACTTAGCAGCTAATTTTGAACTTAGGTTTCCTACCATAAACCTGGTGTATTACCCAAACTGGCACAAAAGACTTTCCCAGGTATCTTATTCATATAAAAATATGCTGGTAAATGTACCTACACAGTCCACTGTTCTGTGTGCCTGCTCCTCTCCCTAACAAGGATTAGTATATTTAAGGATGAGTTCCCACAGTCCAAGCATGCCAAGCTTGCATTTTTACCATGAGACAGGATCCTCTTCTGGTAAATGGATCTAAATGGCTAGTTGTATCATGGCGGCCAGGAACAGAGGGTCAGCCAGGACACACAGACAGCAGGAGCATCTTGCCATTCTGCTTACTGAAGGAAAAAACTTTTGGAGCTTGAGTTTTCTATTATGTTTAATCTTGATTCTAGACCCAAACAAGCTAGCTGTTTATGCTCCCTCAAAACAGTAGCAACAAAGCTGGCTGGCTTCACTACACTATGTTTCATTCCTTCTCCACAAAAGCCATAACATACATCCCCAGTGAACAAATGTTCCCACTCACAAACATTTCCAAAACATCCCATCCTCTGAGATGCCACAGATTCACAAAGCATCCCAACCTCCTATCCTCTAACCTGTTCATGTCATACTGGTTTGTTAGCTAGGCGACCAGCTACATTTCAATCTGGAGCTCAGTTTGGGGAGACACAATGACCTAGTGTGAAGAAAAGGAAGAAAGAAACATCAAAAGCCCCACTAGACCAAGGGTCAGGAGCTCCCTCGATCCATACTTTTATTCTGGTACCCAGTTACTGTGTAGCGGGGTAGGCAGAGGAGACCTGGAAAGTCTCAGTGTGTCTCAACCATGTGGCATCCCAGAGGAACAACCAGGAATAACCATTTTTGTATGCACACCAACCTATAAAAATTATAGACACTCTGTTTTCCAGGCTAATAGATCAAGATCTGGTAGTCCTTCTTGGGAACAATTTTGCAAACCTTAATCACAATTTTTTTACTCTTCTTAGCTATGCCTCATCTTTTCTTTTTTTTTCTGAGGGCAGTGTCACTGGCCCTCATATGTGGGACCTGAACCGAGGCCGCTGGCTTCCGAAGCCAGTGCTTAACCACCACGCCACTCGGCCGGCCCACTCCTCATCTCTTTTAATTGAAGGAGGACAACATAAGAGAACCCCAATAAAACAGAGACCCCAAGAGGTCACAGTCTGGAGTGTGAGACACATAGCACACACATCTTAGGGACATGACAAATGGAAACAGAAAACAATAGTCAAGGAGTAGAATGTATGGACACTCATTGTAAATAATGATAGCCCTCAGTTCTCCTACAAACTAACTGCACTGGGGAGAAGAATGTTGTGGTGGTCAAGAGGGTGGGTTTGGGGTCAGACACAACGAATTTAAATTTCCTATGTCCTTTGTGCTTCAGTTCCCTCACCTGTAAAACAGGAGTAATAGTAGGGTTTATCTTGTAAGATTGTTACGAGGATTAAATGAGATATGTCCACAGCACTTAGAATAGCATTGATATATTGCAATTGTTCAATAAATGCTAGTTATCATCATGATGATTATTGAGCCATTTAAAAGAATAAAGTACATCTGTAGGTGCTGATACGTATGGAAAAGTCTCCAAAATATATTGGTTGAAAAAGCAATATGCAAATCTGTAATAAATTAGTTTAAAAAAAATTCTCTGTGTGAGGAAATACACACAAACATGAAACATTTCATTTAAAAGAAAAATCACAAGAATATATTCACAGTGATTGCCCAAGGTAAAGAAGCCTTCCCTTGGCAGGCCGAATGGCTCAGTTGGTTAAGAGTTAGCTTGAGAAAATGGAGGAATAGACAGACGCTGTGCTAACTACCTCCTAGGATCACACCAAAATTACAAGCAAATTATAGAACATTCAACCCTGGAGGTCCCCGGAACACTGGATGAACAGAACCACCAAACGAAGAACTTAAAGAGGAGGCCGCATCAGGTCTGGTAGGATGGGCAGAGACAAGAGAGGGTGAACTCCATGAAGGAAGCCCCAGCTGTGGGGAAGCTTCTCTGGTTGGGGGAGAGACCTTCTGGCTGCACACCAGGCTAACCAGCCCAGAGTTGCTTTGCTGGGAAGAGAAGTTCCAAGATAGCTGGCAGTAAATTAGTGAGGACTCTCTTTGCTCAGCTCGGTGAGGCTAAGAGTGGCTAGAGAATCAGTGGGGCCGGCACATGAGCTTGCTCACTGGTGAGCACTTACCTGGTTCCTGGGGGAGGGAGTGGCTGTGTGAGCCGGGCCCGGGAGCCTGCGGGGACAGACTAAGCTGAGCACCTTTGGTGCAAAGGTTGGAGGTTTTTGGACTATTGTTCCCCTGGTCTGGAGCCAGCACATGAGTGGTGTAAGGAGGGCACCATTTTGTCAGGGTTGGGGACTCACACAGAGGATCAAGTCTGGGGCCTCATTGGTTTGGTGGAATTGGCGCAGAAGTGAGTGTGTGCATACCCGTGCGCGCATGCGGTTTTGGTTCCCTACCCTCCGCCGGGCTTATACTGTGTTGCCAGGGAAACGCTGGGCAGGTGCCCTCCGGCTCCAACAGGCTACTCACTGAGACGCAGGACTGCGCAAACCACCTCAGGTCACTGCTCTCCACACTGTGCTTGCAGAGCTGCCAGGCTGGTGATTGGTTGTCGGGCTGCTCGGCCTGATCTGTGAGCGGCTGATTTGGACAGACTGAGACTGGGAGTTTTCCTGGAAGTGGTGGGCCGTAAGCTGTGTGCCTGCATGATCCATCCAGGGCTCTCCTCGTGATCTATCTAATACATCAAAGCAATCCCAGAGCAACAGCCAGAATGGGGAAACAAAGAAACATGTCACAAGTAAAAGATCAGAAGAAACCTCTAGAAATGGAACCAAATGAAACAGAGGGATCCAAACTTTCAGAGACAGAGTTCAGAACACTGATGATAAGGATGTTTAACAAACTTAGGGAGGACATAAGGAAGGATAGAGAAATCATAAAAAGCAACCAGTTAGAACTAAAGAATACAATAACTGAAATGAAGAACACACTCAAAGGAATCACCAGTAGAGTAGATGAAGCAGAGGAGAGGATCACTGATTTGGAAGACAAAATTGCAGAAATGACCCAGATGGCACAAGAAAAAGACCAAAGAATCAAAAACAATGAAAATAGTTTAAGAGCCCTATGGGACAAGGTGAAGCGCAACCACATCGACTCATATGAATACCAGAAGGAGAAGAGAAGAAGCAAGGGGTCGAGAATGTATTTGAAAAAATAATGACTGAAAACCTCCCTACCCCGGTGAAGGAAATCAACATACATGCCCAGGAAGTGCAGAGGGTTCCAAACAAGCTGAACCCAAACAAGTCCACACCAAGACACATCATAGTTAAAATGGCAAAGGTTAAAGACAGAGACAGAATCCTAGAGGCAGCAAGAGAAAGACAGCAGGTTACATACAAAGGAACTCCTGTTAGACTAACAGCCGACTTGTCTACAGAAACTCTGAAGGCCAGAAGGGAGTGGCAGCAGATATTCAAAGTGACACAAAATAAAGGCCTACAACCAAGATTGCTCTACCCAGCACGGCTATCACTTAAAATTGAAGGAGAAATAAAGAGCTTCTCAGAAAAGAATAAGCTTAAGGAACTCATTATCACCATGCCAGCATTGCAAGAAGTGTTAAAAGGGCTTTTTTAAACAAAAGAAAGCAGTAAACAAGCTAACCCAGGAAGACCAGGAATACAAATAACAAAATGGCAATACATATGCACCTATCAATAATTATTTTAAATGTGAATGGGCTAAATGCTGCAATCAAAAGACAGAGAGTGGCTAAGTGGATAAGAAAATAGGACACATGTATATGCTGTTTACAGATGGAAGAAGATATTTCATGCAAATGGAAATGAGAAGAAAAAAAAGCTGGAATACCAATACTTATTTCGGACCAAATGGACTTTAAAATGACTACAATAAAAGACAAAGAAGGGCACTATAACTCTAATACACATCTATGCACCCAACATAGGAACTCCTAATTACATAGGACAGATTTTGACAGACATAAAGAGAGAGATCAACAGTAACACTATCATAGTAGGGGACTTCAACACCCCATTGTCACCAATGGACAGACCCTTTAGACAGAAAATCAACACAGAAAGAGGGGCCTTAAATGACACTTTAGACCAGGTGGACTTCGTTGATATTTTTAGAGCATTTCACCCTGAAAAAACAGAATATACATTCTTCTCAAGTACACATGGGACATTTTCCAAGATAGACCATGTTAGGCCACAAAACAAGTCTCAGTAAATTTAAGAAGATTGAAGTCATATCAAGCAGATATAAAGGAAAAACTGATGGTTGCTGACTCGGAGGGAGTAGGGATGAGGGCGAGGCAGAAGGTTTTGGACAGCATAGGTGGGACTACAATGTTGCCGCAGCGATATGGTGGCAGTTCTGGGAATGTAATTGATAATGTTGTGAAGAGACTATTATGTTAAGTGAAATAAGTCAGTCGGAGAAAGACAAGTACCATATGATCTCACTTATATGTGGAATCTGAAAAACTGAATGAACGATCAAAGTAAACTGACTCATAGATATTGAGGAGAAACTGATGGTTGCTAGTTGGGAGGGGGGTGGAGAGAAGAGGGAAGGGTAAGGGATTAGACAGCAGAGACAACTACAATATTGCCACAGGGATATGAAACACAGTTCGGGGAATATAATAATGTTGTAAAAATTTTGTGGCATGTCAGATAGTCACATGTCTTGTTAGGGAGACCACTTCATGGATGGAGTAGAGGCTTGATCACTGCACTGTACACCTGAAGCTGATGTTGTATAATATTGTATGCCAACTGTAACTGAATATATAGATAGTCACGGGATGTGGAGTATACTGTGGAAGGGTGTCAACGGAATTGTGATAGATATGTATGATATTGGGGGGTGAGTGGGGTGGCGAACTGGGGGAGGGAGGTTGTCAATTTGGGGGGTAAAGAGTATAACTATTGCATTGTGTTGTACACTTGAGACTAATTTTTTTAAAAAAGGAAAAAAAAATTTTTTCTTGTCATGAGTCATTTTAACTGCATCGATAGGTTTTGGGGTTTTCTTTTCCACCTGAGGGGAAGAAGGAAGCCCCAGGCATGAAGAGTGAAGTGAATCTGCTGCCCCACAAGTGGGGGAGCCACGCCATATCACGGGAGTCCAGAGTTGCAGAATCTGTGGGTTAATGTCCAGATCTCTCTGCAAACTGAGACCAAGGCCTAATAGAGAAGGGCCCAAAAGGCACCAGACACAGGACAAATAAACCAACCTGGGCTGCAAGGCAGCAAAACCTGGCACTTTGAGGTTTCTGTCACTACTTCCCAGAGGAGGGTGTGGGGACTCAGAGTGTGTCAGGGATGACTTACAGAACCAGTACTCCATGTGGGCTGAGAAGGGAGGTTTCCTGAAGAACATGTGGCTGGCCAAGACCCCGGGGTTTTCCCAAACTCACCCAGGTCCAACTTGGCATCCATTAGCCCTCCTGTGAACCGGGCCGTTTAGAAATCTAGACAATAATAGTAACTTCCAAATATTATGTTTTTCAGATAGGCATTATATAAACAATCGAGTTTTATTATTTGGCTTAAGGCAATACATCATTTTCAAGTGAATTAAGATATATGGTATAATTCAAATATTATATCTCTCCTGTTTGCTTTTGGTAACAAACATGGTTTTATAGCTTTCAAAGTATTTCTATATCTATTCATTATTTTCCTCATATGCCAGTAATGCCTATACAGGGATAGTCACAACAAAGAACTGAAGAAAAAAAAAATTTCACAATTCAAGGAAAATAAATTATTTCAAGTAAAACTACTTCCGTTAAAAGTAGTTCTAGGGGGGTTTTAGGGCAAGATGGCGGCTCTGAGGAGGGCTCCCTGAAATCTCCCTTGGAAATATCCACAATTTGAACTTCTGTTACGCTTCAAAGAGACGTCTACTGATCACAGAGAGCAACTAAAAGTTTCACAAAACGATTGCTGGAAGGTGGGCAGGCCGGGCGAGTAGGGGAGGAAGGCTGCGAGACGCGTGAGGTGCAGCCGACACCCGCGGCTGCTGAGGCACTGAGCTTCAGAGAGCAGAGCAGTGAGTGTTCCCACAGCTGGCTCCCTGCGCCCGGTGGCACACCTAGAGTACAGCAAGAGCACAACAGTCCGCAGTCTGAGGAAGAAGCCTCAGACCAGGCGAGTGTGGGAGGAGAGAAGGGAGACAAGCGTGCAGAGGTACGAGCTGCACCCGTGAATCCCTGGGTCCCCAGGAAGCAGGGTGCAGAGCCCGGCAGAGACAGGGCAAGATCAATCCCTGCACCCTCCCCGTTCATTGATTAGTCTCTGTGCCCACCGCGTCCCGCAGAGCGCAGGCTCTGAGGCAGAAGCCTGAAACCCGGTGAGCAGGGGAAAAAAGAATACTCGCGCAAGGAGACACAGCGCGCGCTGTGAGGAGAGGCAGGTCCCCGGGAGACAGAGCAGGGATCTGAGCAGCGTGGCAGGGTGCGCGCAGGCCCCTAAACCCCGGCAGCCCCTTTGGGAGAGCAGCAGGAACTCCGCTGGAGCATAAGAAGCAAAGGCCTTAGCTGAAAACAGTGTTGGAATTTTCTTTTTTTTTTTTCTTTTCCTTTTTCTACTCTCTTGAACAGAAAGCAAAAAGAAAAAAACAAAAAAACCCCACCAATAACCCACCCACTCCCACAAACTTTAGCCCCCGCCAAGACAGGGTCTTAAATTGACCCCTGAAAGGAACAGTAGGGGCAGACTACAGAGGTATTCCTACTTGCAGTGGGTCCAGAATTTCTGCCCCAGTAAAGGCTGCAGAGTAAGACTACCTACCCCGCCCCCACCTTTATGCAAGGCTAGGGAGGCAGGGAAGGTTCACCTACTGCGGCACTAATTAAGAGATTCTTGGCAGCTGCCTTTTCGTAGTCAGGAATTCTTTAATTCTCCACAGCTGTCAACGGAAATGGTGCCTAAAGACACTCATTGAGCCTTTGGGGGTGCAACCTGCCTTGGGACAGGCAAAAGCAAAATGGCAGTGACTTTGTAAAAACCACCAATCACACATCACAACCACACTGAAGTACAGCAAACCTGCAGTGCCAGTTTCAAGCTAGGCATCAGGTGGCCCACTCTAGTTCCCACAAGACGCACAGGAATTCTTCAACAGCAGAGGACAAACTAAAGAGAGCTTGATGGACTTTAGCTAAGACTGGCAAAGGTTTTTTCTGTTTTGTTTTGTTTTGGTTTTTTTGCATTTATTGGTTGCTTATCTTGGTTGTTTTTGGTTTTTATTTGTATTTCATTTTTATCATTTTCTAGTTTTTAATATAGGCATATATATAGGTGTATATAGGTGAATATATGTCCATATATATGAGTGTGTAGACAAATATACATATATATATTCTTTTCTTTTTCTTTTTCTTTTTTTCCCCACCCTCACTTTCTCCCTTCTTTTATTCATTCTTCTCACTGCTATACTTTTCCTCCTTTCCTTTTTTCTGCAAATTTTATTTATTTTTATTTTTATTTTTTTATTTTATTATTATTTTTTAATTTTCTAATTTTTAATTTTTATTTTTATTTTTTGGTATAGCTATTTGGTTTCTTGTGTTTATTCTATTTTTTATTTTATGATATTATATTTTATTTTGTTTCCTCTTCTGTTCTTATTGTGTGTGTGGTTATTGTTTTGTTTCTGTTTGTTTTCTTCTTTTGTATGTTTGATATTTCTGTACAAGTTGACTGTAGATTGATGGTTGGTTTTTTTACATGTGAGAGCATTTAGTTTCCTTTGGTGGCTGCGGAGGTTGTTCTTGTTGATCTGTTTTGCTCTAAAATCACTCTGCAGCACTGGGTCGAAACAAACAGACACAAGAACCATCATACCCAGAGGGCAACTTTAGATAACACCAGAGCATTTCTGGGTTTGACATACAAGAGTCACACCCAAAAGGAAATTGCTACAGGTACTAGGGCCCAAAGGTTCCAAGTCTCAGCACAGGGGTCAACCCTCTCACAGCTGCTCAGAAACTGCGGAAACTGCTGATCCTCACAGCTAATCAGTCTGGGAGTCATTCCCACCTACTAACAAGCCAAAAGTAATCAAAACTAAAACTTCAACAGGTGAGGACGCACAACACAAGGAACACCTCAGATAAATACATGCACAGGAGAGTAGAGAGACTGAGTAATTCAAATATAAAGGACACACACCATATAAGTTTACCTAGAAAAGACTGAGAGACCTGTGGGATCTATCTGTTATATTGAAGCAAACACAAACAGTAAGTCAGAATGGGAGACAAAGAAACACAACCCAAATAAAAGAACAGAAGAAACTTCCTGAATCAGTGGAAATAGAGGAAATAGAGGTAAACAACCTATTGGAGACAGAGTTCAGAACATTGATTATTAGAATGTTCAAGGACATTAATAAAAATATAAAGAAGAATAGAGAAATCATGAAAAGCAACCAGCTAGAACTTAAGAACACAATTACTGAATTAAATAACAAACTTGATGGAATGACAAGCAGATTGGATGAAGCAGAAAATCGAATCAGTGACTTAGAAGACAAGATAGCAGAGATCACCCAAGCAGAACAACAAAAAGGAAAAAGAATGAAAAACATGGAAAATAGTTTAAGAGAGCTGGGGGACAATATCGTACGCAATAATCCACGGGTCATTGGAATACCAGAAGGAGAAGAGAGGGAGCAAGGGATTGAGAACATATTTGAAGTAATAATGTCTGAAAACTTCCCTAACCTGGCAAAGGACATTGAAATACAAGCCCAGGAAGTGCAGAGAGTTCCAACCAGGATGATCCCAAACAGGCACACACCAAGACACCTTATAGTGAAAATGGCAAGCGTTAAGGACAAAGACAGAATCCTTAAAGCAGCAAAGAAAAGTCAGCAAGTTACTTACAAGGGTACCCCCATAAGATTATCAGCTGACTTTTCTACAGAAACTTTGCAGGCCAGAAGGGAGTGGCAGGAGGTTTTCAAAGTGATGAAAAATAAAGGCCTACAACCGAGATTGCTGTATCCAGCAAGATTATCATTTAATTGAAGGCGAGATAAGGAGCTTTGCAGAAAAGAATAAGTTAAGGGAATTCATTACCACCAAGCCAGCTTTGCAGGAAAAGTTAAAAGGGCCTCTTTAAGTAGAAGAGAAAAACAACCTAACTAAGAAAGACTAGGAACACAAATAAAATGGCAATAAATACACACCTATCAATAATCACATTAAATATAAATGCATTAGATGCTCAAATAAAAAGACATAGGGCGGCTGAATGGATAAGAAAGCAAGACCCCAGCATATGCTGTATACAAGAGACTCACCTCAGATCCAAAGACTCACTCAGGCTGAAAGTAAAGGGATGAAGTAAAATATCTCATGCAAATAGAACTGAGAAAAAGCTGGAGTAGCGATACTTATATCAGATAAAATGGACTTTAAATTGAAGAATAAAACAAAGGACAAAGAAGGACACTTCATAATAATGAAGGGATTGATCCAACAAGAGGACATTACCCTAGTAAACATCTACGCACCTAACATAGAAGCTCCTAAATATATGAAACAGATATTGTCAGACATAAAGACAGAGATCAACAGTAACACTATCATAGTAGGGGACTTCAACACCCCGCTGTCACCAATGGACAGATCCTCCAGACAGAAAATCAATGAGTAAACAGCGACCTTAAATGACACATTACACCAGCTGGATTTAACTGATATATTCAGAGCATTTCACCCCAAAGCTACAGAATATACACTCTTTTCAAGTGCATATGGAACATTTTCTAAGATAGACCACGTATTAGGCCACAAAACAACTCTCAATAAATTTAAGAGGATTGACATCATTTCAAGTGTATTCTCTGACCACAATGCTATGAAACTAGAAATCAATTATAAGAAGAAAACCAGGAAGCTGACAAATAAATGGAGGCTAAATAACATGCTACTAAATAGTGAGTGGGTCAAAAATGAGATCAAGGAGGAAATCAAAAGATACCTTGAGACAAACGAAAATGAAAACACCACAACCCAAAATCTCTGGATGCTGCGAAAACAGTCCTAAAAGGTAAGTTTATAGCATTGCAGGCTTACCTAAAGAAGGAAGAAAAATTTCAAATCACAGGTTATCTTTACACCTAAGGGAACTGGAAAAAGAACAGCAAAAGAAGCCCAAGGAGAGTACAAGAAAGGGGATAATAAAGACCAGAGCGGAAATAAACAATATAGAGAACAGAAAAACAATACAAATGATCAATGAAACCAAGAGCTGGCTACCTGAGAAGCTAAACAAAATTGACAAACCTCTAGCCAGGCTCATCGAAAAAAAAAGAGAGAGAGGATTAAAATTAGTAAAATCAGGAACGAAAGAGGGGAAATGACTACAGACATCACAGAAATACAAAAAATTCCAGGAAATTACTATGAGCAACTATATGCCAACAAATTTGACAATCTGGAAGAAATGGATAATTTTCTAGAAGCATACAACCTTTCAAAACTAACTCAAGAACAAACAGAAAATCTAAATAGCCTGATTAATACCAAGGAAATTCAATCAGTAACTGACAAGCTCCCAACAAACAAAAGCCCTGTACCAGACGGCTTCACAAGTGAATTTTATCAAACATTCAAAAAAGAATTATCACCTATTCTCCTCAAACTATTCCAAAAAATCCAGAAGGAGGGAAGGCTCCCAAACTCTTTTTATGAAGCCACTATCACCCTGATGCCAAAACCAGATAAAGACAGCACAAACAAGGAAAACTACAGGCCAATATTCCTGATGAATACAGATGCAAAAATTCTCAATAAAATATTAGCAAACAGAATTCAGCAATATATTGAATACATCATGATCAAGTGGGTTTCATCCCTAGTATGCAAGGCTGGTTCAACATCTGTAAATCAATTAATGTTATACACCACATCAACAAAATGAAGAATAAAAATCACATGGTCATATCAATAGATGCAGAAAATGCATTTGACAAAATCCCACAGCTATTTATGTTAAAAACCCTTAGCAAAGTGGGAATACAGGGATTATATGTCAACATAATAAAGGCCATATATGATAAACCTACAGCTAACATCACACTCAATGGGGAAAAGCTAAAACCATTCCCCTTAAGATCAGGAACAAGACAAGGCTGTCCACTTTTTCCTCTTTTATTCAACATAGTTCTGGAAGTTCTATCCACAGTGATCAGACAAGAAAAAGAAATAAAAGGCATCCAAATTGGCAAGGAAGAGGTAAAACTGTCATCATATGCAGATGACATGACACTGTATAAAGAGAACCTCAAAGACTCCATCAAAAAACTATTGGAGTTGATAGATGAATTCAGTAAGGTAGCAGGATACAAAATCAATGTTCACAAATCAGTTGCATTTGCATATACCAGTAATAAACTAACAGAAGGAAAAACTAGGAAAACTGTCCCATTGACAATTGCTTCAAGATCTATAAAATACCTAGGAATAAATTTAACCAAAGAAGTAAAAGATGTGTACTCAGAAAATGATAAGACACTGAAGAAAGAAATCAAAGAAGATACAAATAAATGGAAACACCTACCATGCTCACGGATAGGAAGAATTAATACAGTTAAAATGTCCATACTGCCTAAAGCAATATATAGATTCAATGCAATTCCTATCAAACTAACAAGGGCATTTTTCACAGAAATAGAAAATATAATCCTAAAATTTATATGGAACCATAAAAGACCCTGAATAGCCTTGGCAATCCTGAGAAATAAGAACAAAGTCGGGGGTATCACACTACCAGACATCAAAACATACTACAGAGCTACAGTAATCAAGACATTATGGTATTGGCATAAAAACAGGCACATAGATCAGTGGAACAGAACAGAGAGCCCAGAAATAAATCCAGGCAAATACAGACAGTCAATCTATGACAATGGAAGCAAGAATTTACACTAGGGTAAAGATAGTCTATTGAATAAATGGTGCTGGGAAAATTGGACTGACACATGCAAAAAAAGGAAACTGGACCACCTCCTTATGCCATATACAAGAACAAATTCAAAATAGATTAAAGACTTAAATGTAAGACCTGAAACCATAAAACTCCTAAAAGAAAATATAGGGAGTACATTTGCAGACATTACCCGGAGCAATAGTTTTACTGATACATCCCTGCAGGAAGAAGTAAAAGAAAAAATGTACATATGGGATTATATCAGACTTAAAAGTTTTTTCACAACTAAGGAAACCATCAATAAAACAAACAGGAAGCCTACTGATTGGAAGAATATATTCGCCAACGATATATCTAATAAAGGGTTAATATCCAAAATTTACAAAACACTCATGAAATTCAACACACACACACACACACAAAACCCATTGAAAAATGGGCAGAAGATGGGAAGAGACATTTCTATAAAGAGGACATACAGAAGGCCAACAGGCATATGAAAAAATGTTCAATCTCACTGGTCATTAGGGAAATGCAAATAAAAACCACAATGAAATACCACCTCACTCCAGTCAGAATGGCTATCATCAATAAATCAACAAACAACAAGTGCTGGCAGGGCTGTGGGGAAAAGGGGACCCTGCTGCACTGTTGGTGGGATTGCAGATTGGTGCAGCCAGTATGGAAGTCAGAATAGAGGTATCTCAAAAAAATGGAAATAGAGCTCCATTTTGACCCAGGAATTCCACTCCTAGGTATTTATCCTGAAAAATCCAAGACACTAATTCAAAAAAATACATGCTCCCCTGTGTTCATTGCAGCGCTATTTACAATAGCCAAGACTTGGAAACAACCGAAATGCCCATCGGTAGATGACTGGATTAAGAAACTGTGGTACATTTATACAATGGAGTATTACTCCGCTATAAAGAAGAATGAAATCGTACCATTTGCAATGATATGGATGGACCTAGAGACTATTATGTTAAGTGAAATAAGTCAGTCAGAGAAAGACAAATACCATATGATCTCACTTATATGTGGAATCTGAAAAACTGAATGAATGAGGAAAGGAAACAGAAACTGTCTCATAGATATAGAGGAAAAACAGGGTTGCTAGTTGGGAGGGTGGTTGCGATGCGGGAGAAGGGGAAGGGATTAGACAGCAAAAATAGGCAACTATCATATTGCCACAGGGATATGAAACAGAGTTCGGGGAAAATAATTAATAATGTTGTAAATATTTTGTGGGGTGTCAGATGGTCACATGTCTTGTTGGGGAGACCATTTCATGGATGGAGAAGAGGCTTGATCACTGCACTGTACACCTGAAGCTGAAGTTGTATAATATTTTATACCAACTGTAATTGAATATATAGATAGTCACGGGATGTGATTATACTGTGGAAGTGAGTCAGAGGAAGTGTAATATATATATATATATGATATGGGGGGGAGGAGTGGGTGGCGAATTGGGGGAGGGGGTTTGTCACTTTAAGGGGTAAAAAGTATAACTATTGCACTGTGTTGTACACCTGAAACTAATTAAAAATCAATTTTAAAAATTAATTAATTAATTAATTAATTTTTAAAAAAAGTAGTCCTAGGGGGCTGGCCGAGTGGCGCAGTGGTTAAGCGCTGGCTTGGGATGCCAGTGGCCCCGGTTCGGGTCCCACATATGAGGTCCAGTGACACTGCCCTCAAAAAAAAAAAAAAAAGTACAAAAGTAGTCCCAGGGGATGAATTATTAAAGCATTGTCTCTAGTCTTCATTTCACTCAGTAAGCACACTGCAGGTTGTTTACAATTGCTTTTAAAATGGGCATTTTTTATTTTTGTTTTAATCATACAATTCAATGGTTTTTACTATATATTCACAGAGCGGTGCAACCAGCACCCCAAAATCAATTCGAGAATCTTTTTTTTTTTAAATTGGGGAATTGGGGGATGGGAACAGCATTGGGGAACTGGGGAAGGGAAACAGACAAGTTGCTGTCTTTTTGTTCTTCAGTCTAGTTTAGGAGGACATTGCTCCACTGGCCCATGTTGGTATCATCATTGCGCTCTTCTTAGGTGAGGCAGATCGGTCGCAAGCCTCTGCATGGCCACTCACAATGGTTCTTGGCGGCTCACACTGGCTGCCAGCCACTTATGCTGGCTGCCAGCTGCTCACTGTAGCCTATGGCAGCCCACTACAGCAGGGGCTGCAGCTATGCCGTCCCAGGAACTCACAGCAGTCCAGCTTCAGGTGGAGCTGTTGTTCACCATCTTAACTGTAGAGGGCAGTGTCACTGGCCCTCATATGTGGGATCCGAACCCGGGCTGCTGGCTTCCCAAGCCAGCCCTTAACCAATGGCCACTCAGCCGGCCCCAAAAATGGACTCTTCACCCCTTAGCTGTGAACCTCAAACTGCACCACCCAGCCTTAATCCCATCCACGTTTATGAATAAAAACATATTTTTTATTAGAAGATATAATCTATAAAGAAACACTAAGAGCAGACACTTGCAAAGCAAAGGGTTGGCCCCACATGCCCTTCCTCACTACTTTAACAGGACTTGGCTGTTTCTCTGTTAATTAGCATGTCTTTACTCTTCTTGCCCAGACAAATGGGATGACTGTTCATGACAGGAACTTCCCAGAAGGCCCCTCAGCTCTTCAATGGGAAGCATCAACAGACCGTTTGTGCCTAGAATTATTTGTTTTGTTTGTTTGTTTTTTTTAAGCTAAGCCATCCTGCCACCTGTTGGCAGCTCAACGGCAACTCAGCTCGGGCTGGCCTCGAACCGCTGTTGCTCAGAGCTCAGCTCGCACTCTTGAGCGAGCTCTTAACCAACTGAGCCATTCGGCCGGCCTTGTGCCTAGAATTATTTGAAACCCTCAAAGACTTCTCCTTTCTGTTTCCACCAATCCTGCACTGTGATGTCATGAATCTTACCCAATCCCAAACAAGTTCCTGCTCTGAAAGACTGCCTTAAATCAAAGTTGTAATTCACAATCTTCAGACCTTGCCTCTCCCTATGTTGATGCTGCCAACACTTTGGCTTTGCCAGGTGGTCAGCAATGAACTCAATTCTCTTATCCATAGGCTGTTGGTGAGGTCTGGGGACTTTGGACAAGAGGGAGGACGGCAGCCAGAGGGTTGGTAGCCATTTTGAGGGACCATTGACTCACTTTCCCTTCCTTTCCTAGGGACCCCTGTAGCATCAGAGGAACCTGTGGGCACTGAATGGGGGAAGAGGTTCAGTTCATAAAGGACAAATGAGCCTCATGGAAAAATGAGGTGAGCATTTCCATACACAATCCCCTCAAATGGCAATCTCGGGGTTCATGTGGCAAGTAACCATACCTAAGACAGCTAATGGGCCCCTGTTGACTACCAAGGCTGAAACAGCAGGAGGGACCACCACTGTCTGCAGAGAGGCAGACAGTGACTTAAGTAAAGCATGCACAGCCTCTGTAGGAAACCCAGGCAGGAGGCAGTGGCCTCCACTCCCTCTAACAGCCCTTGAAAGCCAGAAAAGCACTCTGGACAGCCACCTGTATGCTTGCACGTGTGTGAACCTGGGCTGGGGAGGGGTGCTGGCACAAACCCACATGCACAACTGTAGTGGGAAGGAATGTGTCTTTCCCAGTGGCCTGAATTCCCTAGGGGGCCTGAATCCCTGCTGGGCCAGCTTCCTGGTGAAGAATAATGACAGTCATTCCCAGTAAAGCCTCATCAATTCCAACCCCACCACTTCAGTTTTCTTTGTGTTGTGTCTTTGACACTTAGCGCTGGCACCCAATTCTAGAGCTACTTCACTATGGACTTCATTTGCCACATCCCAGGGGTGCCACTGACCACCTGTCACACTTCAAGCACACAGTGCCCTAGCAGGGATCACCCCTGCCTCAAAACAGCATCTGCCAGGGGCTTGCCTAAGACCAACATCTTGCATGACAGAGTCTGAGTTTAAGACCCAGGAACCACAGGTTATACAGGCCAGGAGGAGAACATCTGCACTGCAGTGAGGGCTGATGCTCACTAATACCTCAAAGCCTCTTCAAGGCCACCTGCTGCCACTGCAGACCCCTGTAAGGCAGCTTGCATATGTCATTTCCCAAGGAAACCTGATTTTTTGTTTACCCCCTTCATTCTAGCATTGGTATGATAAAGCCAGAAGAAGATGTGTGACAACAGTATGAGTTGCCTCTGGGTGGGTGAACATTAGCTTATCAATAGAATTTATAAATTTGCATTTGGAGAAGTAAAACTACCCTTACTATAAAGTGATGTAAACCTGGTGTGATAATGTAAATTAAATCAAGTTTCTGAGAAAATCAACTTATTTTTCTAGAAGTGTTAGAGAAATAGGTGACTTATATGGTTCTCCCTAGAGGGGAAAAACAAACTTTTATTGAAAATATCATATTATAGGCATGATCCTAGATGTTCTCATGTTACTTGTGTTATTTAATTATAATAACTGTGAGATAGATATTACTATCAACATTTTACAAATGGGGGGTCTGGGTCTCAGGCTCAATAACCCAACTTTAGGCCAACTCTAAACCTAGAACTAATGCTCTAGAAGCATGCCACCCACTGTTGCTACTGATCGTTAACTTAAGTTATTCCTCCCTGTGGGGATGGGACAGGACCAGAACTGACTCAGGGCCTCCTCAAAAGTGATGCTCAGTGATGCTGGTGGCTTTGGTGGGGAAGCCTTCTGTTACTGGGCGATGGGGGGTGTTCCTACCCTACTAATTCCCTCTTGTTCAATTTTTGATCAGTAGAACTGAAATTTCCCAATGTATATGAATTTACGAGGTCTGACAATTAAGTTCAAGAACTTTCGTAATGATATTGCTCATCTTTTTTTGATATCAAAGCGATTATTCATTATGAATTTGTACCAACTGGACAAACAGTTAACCAAGTTGACTATTTGGAAGTGCTGAAAAGGCTGCATGAAAAAGTTAGACGACCTTAACTTTCTGCCAACAATTCATGGCTCTTGCATTGCAACAATGTACCAGCTCACCCCTGAGGCATTCGTGCTGTCTGTGAAGGAATTTTTAGCCAGTAAACAAATAACAGTATTGGAACACCCTTCCTACTCACCGGATCTGGCCCCAGTGACTTCTTTCTTTACCCAAAGATAAAGGAAATATTGAAAGGAAGACATCTTTTAAAAGCTCTTGTTACCTAATGGTTATAAAAAGAGTTTTGCCTGCCTTACCAAAAAGACAGGATTACCAACAACTTTGTCCTCGCAGGCAGTCAGCCTGCCAGCATTTAAATGTGCTCGCTGCCATGGCAGCCCACTAGCCTTTCATGTGAAATTAGATGCAGCTGCTGAAGGACAAGAACAACCTGACAGGGCAGTGAGCACACCCCAGTTCAAATGAGGTAATGCCGGCCTGGGCCATTGGGAAACCATGGTGGCAGACAGACCACCTGTCCCATAGCTAAATATGGGAGGGTAGCATTTCCAAAATAAGGACATTGGGAGAACCTGGGTTTAAAGACATGGATTGTGATGCCTCGTATATTGTCATAATTTACAAATAAATCTCATAAATTTGGATTTAGAATTTGTAAGAATTCAGACTCAGAGACCAGGGGGAATTTACCTGTATACCCTTTTTAAGAGATGTGCTAAGCAAATAAATAGGCCAAAGAAGCTATAAGGATAATTCTTAGCCTAGTTAGAGGAATATGCTGGGTTTTAACTTTCATAGGTACACTGTATTGATTAGGATACAGGTTAAGGTACTGAAACAGAGGTCCCAAAGTATAGGACTTAAATAGGATAGAAATACTTTCTTTCTCTTTATCAGCTCTGGTAGCTGGTTCAAGGCTGGTTTGGTGGCTTATGGGATCAACACATTGCCTATGCTTCTGTCTTGTTTCCCAGAACTCAGTCCCATGGCCACCTTTACCAGCAAGGGTGACCAAGTGCCCAGCTAAAATTCAGGGCTCTTTTTCTAATGGGTGAAGGGGAGAGTGGGTATTCCAGAACCCCAACAGCTTCTTCCATAAGCATCTTTTATGTTTCAACAAGGTCATTGCCAGGCCAGCAATGCCTTGACTGGAGCTTTAAATTGATTCTTCTCTTAGACTGTGGACTGTAAAGAGAGAGAAGCAAGATGGGATCATGTGAAGAACGTTGATTCCAGTAAGAACAACCAAATGACTGAATCCTGACTTTGTCACTTGCTGGAGTTATGACAAAGATGTCATTTACTTTCTACATCAAGATGGTAAAGAGAGAGGGAAAATGCCCCTTTTAAAAAGAAGACATAGATTTTGAAAGAATAAAATCACACACAGCACATCTGGTACAGGATGCTGAGATGAAAGAGGCAGCTTTTCCATCTTTAGGCAAGTCCTTCGCTACATGTGTGGCTCATGAACACAGTGATTTGGTTCTAAAGCCCAGCAATTCAAAGCAGCTGCTGTCCCAGGGAGCTTCTGGTCACCAAGGCCAAGGATGCATCCCAGCACCCCTTCTGACTTAAGAACTCTGTCATACCATGGCCATGTTCACCATCTCTTCTGCATTGGTCACTGAAGCCAGGTCTGCAGAGGGCTACATGGCCTCAGGCCCTGAGCCCTGCATGTCTTCATCTTGGCAGTCCCTTATTTCTCCATAGACTGGCAAGGTCCACAGAGCCAGTCCAGATCAAGGTGCCATGTAGTCAGATTTTTCATCAATTCTTCCTCCATGGAGACTTCCCTGGGCCTCCTTTGTACATCTGATCTGTGGGCCCTTCTTCACCCCCACTGCCTCTTCTTTCTGTTGCTCATGACCTTCACATAATATGACTTATTTCTCCACTCCTGCAGACTGCCTACCCAAGTTGCCCTGAGTTCATTGCCACACTTCTCACCTGGCTGAACAACTTCACCACACCTTGATGTTAGGGTTGAAGGCCAAAATGGTGCATTTAAGCAGAAAGGAATTTACTGAAAAGATATTGGCTTAGAAGCAAAAAGACACAAAACAGAACAGTCAGAGCTGGGTAGAAGCCAAAGTAAAGAGATAAAAATGAATCAATCAGGGCTGGCCGAGTGGCGCGTTGGTTAGGAGCTGGCTTGGGACACCAGCTCTGAGCAGATCCTACATATGAGGGCCAGTGACACTGCGCTCTTTAGCTAAGGTGGTGAACAACAGCTCCACCTGGAGCTGGGCTACTGTGAGTCGCTGGCACAGTGTGGGCTGCAACCTCTGCTACAGTGGGCTGCCATAGGCTACAGTGAGTGGCCGGCAGCCAACATAAGTGGCTGGCAGGCAGCGTGAGCTGCCAAGAGCTGCCATGAGTGACTGTCCAGAGGCCGGTGACTAATCTGCCTCATCCGGGAAGAGCGCAATCATAATACCAACATGGGCCAGTGAAGCAATGTACTCCACAACTAGACTGAAGAACAAAAATAACGACAACAACTTGTCTGTTCCCCTTCCCTGATTCCCCAATGCTGTTCCTCTCCCCCAGTTCTCCAATAATATCTTTTTAAAAAATGAATTAATCAGAGCTAAAAAATAAGAGAAAAGATACACATGAATGTGGGATAATAATATGGCATGGACTCTGGAGTATGACTCATTTAACCCTCCACATCTGAAGAACACAAATGTGGGGTGGGATGAGAGTCTTAACTCTGGTTAACTCACAATATTTTTAGGAAATTTGGAGGGCTAGACTGGGAAAATACACAGTGACCACAGACAAAAGCAAGATGTCAGACTGGCTATGTAAGTCTGCTGGGCACTGCTCGCCCCAGCCTGCCAGCCACATTACTGCTCATCCCAGACAATGCAGGCCATACCAGCTCCTGGGCAGTCTGTGGTGTGTGTCTCTGATTATCGAACTAGGTCCTATGCCTGGAACCAATCTTCCAAAGAGGTATTTGGCCTTTTTAGCTTCTATAGGAAACCCTCTAAAATTAATGCTATAAGGAATTTTCTAAAATAAAAGACAAGTGTTTACCACATTCCTTTCATTTAATTTTGTGGTTTATACAACTCATTCCTGATACTGAACCCATCTCCAGACAAAACTCAGTTTATTTCAAAGGAGAAGCTACTCTTTCCTCAGACACTTTTCAGGTACTTTGAGAAGCATGACATTTGATCCAGAAACTAAGCTAAGGGAGTCTTACATCTCATGATTGTTGAGCATTATAGACAACAAAAAGTGTTAACATTCTAAGGTAAGTCATATCAATTCAAGGAGTAATGAGTACATTTCATATATGTGAAATTTCACCATTGACAGGTGTGAATGGGGAAACTGAATGGCAAAATATCGGGTTCTAATTTAGAGCTAAGTAATAACACATGCAAGCTCATTAAGACTCCGATTCCCCACCACTTTACATAAGAGAGTTCCATAGCAAAACATAAAGTTACCATCTCAATAAATACTAGGCTGAAGGAAAAGACCCAAACCCAAATCTTTAACTGTGCCAGATCTGAGCAGAGGAATCATTGTTGTAAGTGAGCATTTAGTTCAGACCCTTCCTGATTTGTCTTTCTAATTTGTCTTTCTAATTTCAAACATGTAAGACTTCAACTCACAGGTTTGAACACATGTATGCAGTTTAAGTGTACTCAAAAAAAAAGGACGCTTCAAAATTCCTTCAGCACCTCATTTAAACATCCAGTAGCCTAACTCCTCTCAGAGATTAAGATGGGAAAGGCATAGCAACAACTATTCTAGTTAAAGCTGAAAGGCCAGTGGGGTCCAGGGCTACTTTCTCCTCTGCAGCTTCTAGAAGATGCCTGGAAGACATCTTTCAGCTCAGAACTATGGTATTCCGGGCCGGCTGAGTGGTAGAGTGGTTAAGAGCTGGCTTGGGACACCAGCGGCCCTGGTTCAGATCCCACATATGAGGGCCAGTGACACTGCCCTCTTAAAAAAAAAAAAAAAGAACTATGATATTCCTATTCCTTCTCTCTCCACCACTAACCTGAAATCTGCCAGTGCAAAATGCTATCCTGGGCTTCAGAAAATACCTAATGAGCATATCTGTGCCCCCACAGCATGGTCATCCAGCTCTGTTTAACCACCTTCTGTGACAAAGAATTCAAAAGTCATCCTCTAAATTCCTTCAGCCATTCTTGAAATATCACAACTGCAGTCGCCCTTGCCCAGATAGGCTCCAGCCCACACAATAGTACAGCCCCAGAAGTGTGCAAAACTCCCCAGGTAAAACCAATGGCTTAAGAATATAGGTTTCTCCTTTCTCATTTAGGACGAGGTATCCAATAACCAAACCTGAGAGTGGAAGTGACCTTGGCCACTGTCATTTCAAGACTTACTCTGAGCTTACTACTTAAGTACCAAGCTTTGAGCATGTCACGACATGTCACATCACCCTGCCCCTTCACAGGAGGCAATTGGTGTGGTGGTTTAACAGCACAGTCACAGGAGTCCACAGGCATAGAAGTGAACAAAGGTCCTGCCGCTGACAGGCTACAGGGCCCTGAGCAAGTATTTTACTTCTCGAGGGTTCCATTCCAACCATATAGTAACAATAGGAGTTTTGCCTCATTGGGTTGGGGTAAGATAATGCAGGGTGACAGACAGACCAGTGCCCAGCATAGACAAGAGTTTGATAGATACTATTATTTACTTTCTACATTTGGTTTGAGGGACCCAAATGCTTTACCCTGTCGTATCCCTCCTTCCTTTCCCTGACTTCAGTCCCACGGGTCCCTCACTACATAGCAATCCTCTCCCACAAAATAGAACACATCCCTTCCCCTCCACAGTTTTAGACACTATTCTCTTTTCAGTTAAGGAGAATTAGACCCGTGGCAGCAAAAGTCATTTATTTTTGTCCACAAAAATATAAGGAACAGAAATTTATTTTTAAATAATTTTTTTTATTTTTAGAGGGCAGTGTCACTGGCCCTCATATGTGGAATCTGAACCAGGGCCGCTGGCGTCCCAAGCCAGCTCTTAACCACCGTGCCACTCAGCGAGCCCTAACTTATTTTTTTAAAATAATAATTTCAATTTACCAATCTCCCCTCCGCCCAGAAAACGATGCTTCTCTAGTCTCTTCTTTTTAATTGCTACCACCTCAAACGTCAGGACCCTAATTTATCTAGAGAAACACCACAAGACTACGGTATGAGGCTCCCTCATGCCATGAGGGCCAAAGTTGAAGACTGACGGGGAGGCCAGCTACAGAAGCGTTGGAGTTGAGTCTGTCTGACCAATAAAGGGGGAACCAAGGCAAAGAGCTAAGAGGCAGCCATGGTCCCAGGAGTAGTGTCCACACCCAGCTTGGGTAAAGAGGACCCAGGAAAATGGGATGGGACTTGGGGTTCAGGTTGAGACTCCAGGCAGAGAGTAGGAGTCTGAATTAAATCTAGGCTGAGCAAGTAATCAGAATGAAGGAGGAGCTTATGCTGCTAGAATCACTATCAATACTGAAGGATGGGATAGCTATGGACACAGGTAGTGGTTGGTATCTTTCTGAAAGCAGCCTGTCCCCAGCCTGACTGGGAACAAGCATGCTGGACCACAGCAATGTAGTATGGGGCCATCGTTTCACTTGTGGGAACATATCCCCTATAGTCAATATACTCAGTACATGTATCAGAAAGCTTTCACCTGGAGTGAAGAATCACTCCAACAACTGCTTGTTATCTGGAGAGATGAAGAACCTAGGTTCTAGGATTATTTTAAATGGACTGTGTTACATGTTAAGCTCAATTTATCATTAAATTTTAGACTCACAATTCCCACTGACATAGCAATTTCTGGACTAACTCCAGTGGAAGTGATCCCATTCATAGTGAAGTAAAAAAAAAAATAGAGATTTCCAGCATGGAAAATACCCAAGTGCTGCAGATGGTAGAAACTGTAACTCATCACTCTGCTTGCTTATTTTTCTAACACTGATCCAAACACATATCCCATTATACTTCAGAGCCAGGTACCACTCCTACTAAGCCTCAGTTCACACCACCTCTCTTTCCCTTTAGCTACCCTCAGATTTTTCATTCATTAAAGTGTCTTCCAGTAATAGCCAAATTAATTCAACGTATGCAATGTTCCAGATTATTATCCTTGGTAAAATGAGCATCGTCATGATAGATCAAAACTCATTATACACTCAGAATCTAGCAAAATTCTTCCCTATTAATAGTGGTTCAATAAATATTTGTTGAATGAGCAAATCAGTTAACTAGTTTTGACTTGCAGCTCCAGGCATTGAGCTCCTACAAAACAATTCCTTTATGTGATTTTTAAATTTGCCTGAATCTGATTGATTTAGAAATCAATAGAATTTTTAATAGAACAACATAGAGTCCAGAAATAGATCCACATACACATGAGGATTTCATTTATGACCGACGTAGCCTATCAGATCAGTAAGTAATGATGAATTAATCAATAAAGGGTATTAAAACAACTACCAAGGCATTTGGAGTTTAACAACAACAAAAAAAGATAGCCCTTCCTGGCTCTTTATACCAAAACAAATTCCACATGATCAAATAACTTTAAATGGTTTAAATGGTTTTAAAAAAAAAAAAACAACATTATGAAAGTAGTAAAACAAAAAAAAAATTGGTAAAATGTTTTACAATATTAGAGTATAGAAAGACTTTCAAAGCAAAACACAAAACACTAAAATCACAAAAGAAAAGACTGATATATATTTGACTAAATAAGGATTTTTTAAATACTGCTATGACTTTTAAAATACAGTAAACAACATATAATAGAAAACAGCAAAATGAGAGAAATATGTGCAACACAAATGACAAAGGGTTTGGTTTCTTATTATACAAAGAGTTCTCACAAATCAGTAAGAAAAACAATCCAATTAAAAAAATGGTTAAATGATGTAAATAAATAATAGAAAAATATAGCCAGTTGATAAATACAGGCAAAGGTGCTCACAGTCATTTATAATTAAAGATAAGAAAATCAGAACAGTTTATCATTTTTAACTTATACTCTTAGCAAAGTTAAATATTTGATGATATTTTCAGTGTTGATAAAGGTATGGAAAATCATATCCTCAAATACTGAAAGGGAATGTAAATTGGTACAATATTGGAGTTAATTTTACATTATCTTTTTTGGGTTGTATTTTTTTTTTTTGAGGGCAGTGTCACTGGCCTTCATATATGGGATCTGAACCGGGGCCTCTGGCTTCCCAAGCCAGCGCTTAACCACTGCGCCACTTGGCCGGCCCTCTTTTTTGGTTCTTTTAAGAAATTTTATTGAGGAACAGTGTGCTCCAAGTCAAGCAGTTGTTTCAGTCTAGTTGTGGAGGGCGCACCTCATGGCCCATGGGGAAATCGAACTAGCAACCTTGGTGTTATGAGCACTGCGCCCTGCGCTCTAACCACATGAACCAACCAGCCATCCCTGCATTATCCTTTTTTTTTTTTTTGAGGGCAGTGTCACTGTCCCTTATATGTGGGACCGAACCGGGGCCGCTGGCTTCCCAAGCCGGCGCTTAACCACCGCGCCACTCAGCCGGCCCCTGCATTATCTTTTTAAAGATAAAAAATGTCATATATCTCTGAACCAACATTTTATTTCTAGAAATTAATCTTCCAGAGGTACTTCACACACATACTTTAAGATCCCAATACAAGGATTTATTTTTTCAGAATTGTTTGTAATAGCCAAAAATAGTAACTATCTAAACATTTATCATTTAGGGCACCAATTCAGTAAATCATGATATATTGTTGTGATAGAATACTATGTCACTTTTAAAATAAATGAAGTAGATTGATACATACTGACAAGGAAAGATATTAAAGGTTTACCTTTAGGTAAAAAAAAAAAAAAAAAGGCTAGAAAATAAGACTTGAATATGAATAGACCACATGTAGAAAAATACAAAAGAAATAGAGTAGAGGAAGGTATCCTTTTATTTTTCATTTTGTACATTTTTAGTCTTTACAAGTATATATTAAGTCTAGTCATTAAAAGGAACTTTAAGAAAGAGTGACCTTAGCAAAGTTTTTCTTCATAGAACGGTTTTCTTCATTAAAAATGGAAATAATAAGACTTCCGGTAAAATGGCAGAATAGACAGACGCTGTGCTAACTACCTCCCAGGATCACATCAAAATTACAAACAAATTATACAGCATTCAACCGTGGAGGTCCCTGGAACACTGGATGAACAGAACCACTAAACGAAGAACTTAAAGAGGAGGCCACATCAAGTCTGGTAGAAGGGGCGGAGATGAGAGAGGGTGAACACTGTGAGGGAAGCCCCAGCTGTGGGGAGACTGCTCCGGTTGGGGGAGAGACCCACCAGCTGCACACCAAGCTCACCAGTCCAGAGTTCCTTCGCCGGGAAGAGAAGTTCCAAGATAGCTGGCAGTAAATTAGTGAGGACTCTCTTTGCTCAGCTTGGTGAGGCTAAGAGCAGCTAGAGAATCAGTGGGGCTGGCTCAGGGGCTTGCTCGCTGGTGAGCACTTACCTGATTCCTGGTGGAGGGAGAAGCTGTGTGAGCCAGGCCCAGGCGCCTGCAGAGACGGACTGAAATGAGCACCATTGGTGCAAAGGCTGGAGGTTTTGGGACTATTGTTCCCCTGGTGTGGAGCCTGCACACGAGTGGTGTACAGCAGGGTGCCATTTTGTCAGGGTTGGGCCCTCCCACGGAAGGTCAGGTCCAGGACTTCATTGGTCTGGTGGAATTGGCGCAGAAGTGCGTGTGTGCGTGCACACGTGACTGCGGCCTTGGAGCCCCAACCCTCCGCCCAGCTTATACTGTGTTGCCAGGGAATCGCTGGGCGGGTGCCCTATGGCTCCAACAGGCTGCTCACTGAGACCAGGGTGTGCGTGAGCTGCCTCAGATCCCCACCCTCCCCACGGCTTGTGCTGCATTGCCAGGGAAACGCCTGGTGGGTGTACTCCGGCTCGAACAGGCTGCTTACTGAGACGCGGGAGTGCACAAGCCGCCTCAGGTCCTGGCTCTCCGCACTGCACTTGCAGAGTTGCCAGGCTGGTGATTGGTTGTCGGGCTGCTCAGCCAGATCTGCAAGTGGCTGATTGGGACAGGCTGAGACTGGGAGTTTTCCTGGGAGTGTTGGGCCGTGAGCTGTGTGCCTGCGTGATTCAGCTGGGGCTCTCCTGGTGATCTATCTAATACATCAAAGCAATCCCAGAGCAACAGCAAGAATGAGGAAACAAAGAAACATGTCACAAGTAAAAGATCACAAGAAACCTCTAGAAATGGAACCAAATGAAACAGAGGGATCCAACCTTTCAGAGACAGAGTTCAGAACACTGATGATAAGAATGTTTAACAAACTTAGGGAGGACATAAGGAAGGATAGAGAAATCATAAAAAACAACCAGTTAGAACTAAGGAATACAATAACTGAAGTGAAGAACACACAGGAAGGAATCACCAGTAGAGTAGATGAAGCAGAGGAGCGGATCAGCGATTTGGAACACAAAATAGCAGAAATCACCCAGTTGGCACAACAAGAAGACCAAAGAATAAAAAACAATGAAAACAGTTTAAGAGCCCTATGGGACAAGATGCAGCGCAACCACCTTCGACTCATAGGAATACCAGAAGGAGAAGAGAAGAAGCAAGGGGTCGAGAATGTATTTGAAAAAATAATGACTGAAAACTTCCCTACCCTTGTGAAGGAAATCAACATACATGCCCAGGAAGTGCAGAGGGTTCCAAACAAGCTGAACCCAAACAGGTCCATACCAAGACACATCATAGTGAAAATGGCAAAGGTTAAAGACAGAGACAGAATCCTAGAGGCAGCAAGAGAAAGACAGCAGGTTAACATACAAAGGAACTCCTGTTAGACTAACAGCTGACCTGTCTACAGAAACTCTGCAGGCCAGAATGGAGTGGCAGGAGATATTCAAAGTGACACAAAATAAAGGCCTACAACCAAGATTGCTCTACCCAGCACGGCTATCACTTAAAATTGAAGGAGAAATAAAGAGCGTCTCAGAAAAGAATAAGCTTAAGGAATTCATTACCACCAAGCCAGCACTGCAAGAAATGTTCAAAGGGCTTTTTTAAACAAAAGAAGGGGTAAACAAGGTAACCCAGGAAGACCAGGAATACAAATAACAAAACGGCAATACATATGCACCTAATCATTTTAAATGTGAATGGGCTAAATGCTGCAATCAAAAGACAGAGAGTGGCTGAGTGGATAAGAAAATAGGACACATGTGTATGCTGTTTACAGATGGAAGAAGATATTTCATGCAAATGGAAATGAGAAGAAAAAAAAAAGCTGGAGTACCAATACTTATTTTGGACAAAATAGACTTTAAAATGACTACAATAAAAGACAAAGAAGGGCACTATAACCCTAATAAACATCTATGCACCCAACATAGGAACTCCTGATAACATATAACAGATTTTGATAGACATAAAGACAGACATCAACAGTAACACTATCATAGTAGGGGAATTCAACACCCCATTGTCACCAATGGACAGACCCTTTAGACAGAAAATCAACATAGAAAGAGGGGCCTTAAATGACACTTTAGACCAGCTGGACTTCATTGATATTTTTAGAGCATTTCACCCTGAAAAAACAGAATATACATTCTTCTCAGGTACACATGGGACATTTTCCAAGATAGACCACATTAGGCCACAAAACAAGTCTCAGTAAATGTGGGAAGTTGATAGCACCCCAGTGTCTGACAAGGCCACATTGCCCTGCTCAGCACTGGATATTAGGGATGCTGCCTTATGACTGGTCATGTAATATCTCCTGCCTCTGTGAACCCATGTGCCTTTTCTTCTATAGGAGACTATATTCACTACACTTGTGACATGTTCCTGTGGTACCCCAATGAGCTAACTACGCAGCCAATGACGGGTAAGATCTCCTAAAAGAGGGGAGACAACCCAAGCCAGGCGGTAGTTCCGTGGGGAACCCCTGAACTGAGATATTGGGGACTCAAGCCCCTTGGAAACTGAGGCACAGACCTCTGACAAACTCAGGCCAGAAAACTCAGGCCTGTGAGAAGCTGATGCATTTGCCTAAGGGCCCTACTGTGAATAGTCTCCTGGAAGATTAAGTCTTCAGGCCATGAGAGTTCCGGGTAAGAGGCAGCTCTAAGGCATCCGCTGACCATGGATTTGTTAATCAGCCTTGTGTGAATTCCTTTGCCCAGTGCCTTGTTGCAGCAGCAGATACTGAAGCTTTGAGAAACGGATGCAGCCCTCTGTAGGATAAGAGAGGTGTGAAACCCTTTTGGTTGCTAGGTATTGTTATTTACAAACGAATAGATTTTAGATGCTTTTACCTTAAACACAGCCACTCCTAGTCTTTTGGTATAGCTCAAGTATACTGTGAGTTTTATGATTGTGTTTAACTGCTAGAATTTAGGATGATTTCTAGATAGTCAAGATAGCTTTAGTAAACATTCTTTAGGTGACTTACAGAAACCAAGTCTGGGTTTCATAGCAATTATCATAATAAAGACAAGGTAATCCTTTAACGGAAGAGTAAGTCACAGTACACCCTGGAAAGAGCACTTTCAGGGGAGTAGAGGACTGTGTAAATCCTGAGAACTACAAACCACCGTTAATGATTTGTTACAGTTTGCTTCCTTGAAAATTCTCAATAAAAGCTATGCACTGGCCCGATTCGGGGCTCAGTCTTCCTTGGCTGAGTCCCTTGGGCTCAGTCGTCTTTGGCTGAGTCCCTTGGTCTCGCTCCTATCTTTCTTCTGTCTCTTGTTTTTCCTTAATCTGCGTCGCCCCTCTCGTGTCCCACTCGCTCTTGCCACGCAGGATGTGACAAGTAAATTTAAGAAGATTGAAGTCATATCAAGCAGATATAAAGGAAAAACTGATGGTTGCTGGCTGGGAGGGAGTGGGGCTGAGGGAGAGGGGGAAGGTATTAGACAGCGTAGGTGGGTGACTACAATGTTGCCGCAGGGATATGGTGGCAGTTCTGGGAATGTAATTGATAATGTTGTGAAGAGACTATTATGTTAAGTGAAATAAGTCAGTCGGAGAAAGACAAGTACCATATGATCTCACTTATATGTGGAATCTGAAAAACTGAATGAACGATCAAAGGAAACAGACTCATAGATATAGAGGAAAAACTGAGGGTTGCTAGTTGGGAGGGTGGTAGGGAGAAGGGGGAAGGGGAAGGGATTAGACAGCATAAATAGACAACTAAAATATTGCCAAAGAGATATGAAACACAGTTTGGGGAATATAATAATGTAAAAATTTTGTGGCATGTCAGATAGTCACATGTCTTGTTAGGGAGACCACTTCATGGATGGAGTAGAGGCTTGATCACTGCACTGTACACCTTAAGCTGATAGTGTATAATATTGTATGCCAACTGTAACTGAATATATAGATAGTCACGGCATGTGGAGTATACTGTGGAAGGGAGTCAAAGGAATTGTGATATATATATATATGTTATGGGGGGGCGGGAGAGTGGGGTGGTGAACTGGGGGAGGGGGTTTTCACTTTGGGGGGTAAAGAGTATAACTATTGCATTGTGTTTTACACCTGAAACTAATTTTTAAAAAAAATTAATTAAAAAAATAATAATATTTTGAATATTTGGGAGAATTGTTTTCAAACACCCTTAAAACACTTTTGAAAGGCTTATTTATCTATAACTAATATGCTTCTTACTTTAATCAGTTGATTAAAATAGGCCCCCAAAGACATTGCTTTCCAAGTTCTTTCACAGCAAACTCAGGACATTATATTATTTGTACAGCACTGGATACCGGTGGCTGCAGCCTGCCCAGTTCTACCTGCCAAAGCCAGGCCAGCATCTAAGTCGTGTACCTCCAGGACTTGATCGAAGCCCCCAGCTCACTAATTGGGAGACTCCTGTCCTAGGAACCTCTATCTAACAACACCACTTTAGTATAATTTCTTCAAAATAATGAAAATCCTGTAGTAGTGATATGTTACAACTTTATGTTGTTGGAAGTCTGGAAGGGACAGGGTGGGCCTCTTGGGGGCAGGAGAATCTGGAAGGGACAGGGTAGGCTTCTTTGGGGGCTGGAAATATTCAGTTTGGATCTGGGCATTTACACAGGTCTGAGGTCTGTTCAATTTGTGAAAATCCAATGTGCGCTATATTTAAGACGTGCACTTTTCTGGTGAGTATATTATACTTCAATATAAAAATGTAGAAATTATGTTGCAAATTTGGTCAACTTAGTGGAAATACTGAAGCGCTACAGTATCACATAGTAAAAAGGAAAGTTGCTTAACACCTGTGTCTTGTTGGATGCCCTGGGAAAGCAGATTAAAGAAAAGATCTAAGCCGGAGACCCTCTTGTGGAAAAAAATCTTCAATGGTTTAAGGTGAAAAACATAAGGGAATTTTTCATATGTATATGCTAGGCGGGCTTCCCTCTTAGAGAGTTATAGATGCAAATTGTCAGCGGTTTATGAAGGAGGAAACAGCCCTGAGATTATGTGATTTGCAGCGTAACTGAGTTACCATGTCTGCCTGCCCCAGGCTTGTCCACTCTCATTGTACTGTACTGGCAGGAGACCTGTCCAGCTGTGATAATAGTTGTAAAGATAGACCTAGAAACTTCAAAAATCTAATAGTCCACTAAATCTGGCATGTTGGCCTTCCTGAATGATTAATCACAATTCACAAACTGACATTTCCTGAACCCAAATATAGCCCTTCAAAACGATCCTGTGAGGGAGTAAAGGGAGAAAATGACTAAAGTAAAACACCTGCTTCCTGGTCACGCAAGCTGGGAAATGGGAATGGCCAAAAAGCCAGAGCTCAAGGGTGCTCCCCAGACACAGGCTCTGTAACATTGAGCTAAGCAGTTGCTTAGCCTTGGTCTCTCACACCTGCAATTAGGGACAAAATGCCTGCCATAAAGGGTTGTTTGAGGACTAAATGAAACAACATATGGACAGCAGAGTGAACTATAAAATGCTAAACAAATACAAGGTGTGTTCAGCTGTGGTTGTTGCCCTGCCTTAATGTTGTCATGAATGTATCAGGGCCTTCGTACTGTCACCAACATCCAACCCTGCCCAGCATTATTACACTTTGCCTTCTTCACGTCTAACATTCCCAAAACTGAGAAACAGTCATCTTACCTCCTCCAAAACCTGCCTCTTCTTGTGGGAATTTGCCTTTTTCTCCCATGGAGGTACCTCATATCTGGCTCAAATTATTCAATCAGATTATTAAATTATTATTATTAATGCAAGACTTTTTATGTCTTTTTACATCCAATTCTATTGATCCAATGGTGCTCTCCCTACTACATGCCAGTTGTGAACAAGTAACTTGTGACTAACAACCAAGTTTGTCACTCAACAAAGCAGTTACATGCATTGGGTTTTGAAGTCACGCAAAGCTACTTCTAATCTGTGAAGCATCATTTATTAGCAGTGAGTCTTTGCGCATGTTACTCAAGCCCCTGAGCTTCAGTTTCCTCATCAGTAAGATGACAATAATAGAACTCGCCCTTACAATTCCTTTAATGCCATGCTATATGTAAAGCATTTATTCAGGAGGGGAGATAAAAGATGGCCACAAATTCTTGCTACTCCTCCCTTCAAGAGGTAGAGTATAAATTTCCTGCCTTTGCTCCTGGGCTGGACTTAGTGACTTGCTTGATTAATAAAATGTGGCAGAAATGATATTCTGGAATCTGTAATGCTAGGTCACAAGAAAACTTTCAGCTTCTGCCCACGGCTCTTGGAATACTCACTCTGGAAACAGCCAGCCACCATATAATAAGTCTGACTATCCTGAGGCTCCATGCTATGAAGAAGCCCAAGCTAACTGTGTGGAGAGGCCACATGGAGAGAAACGCCTGATTAGTCCCAGCTGATCCAGTCACCACAGCCCAAGCACAGGTCATGTGAGTGTGGAAGCCTTCAGATGACTCCAGCTTCAGCTACCATCTGACTGAAACTGCAAGAGTTCTTGCTTGGGCAAGAACTGCCCATCTGAGCCATCAATCCACAGAACTGTGAGAAAGAATAATTGTTATTTTAAGCCAATAAGTTTGGGGTGGTTTATTACACAGCAATGGATAATTGAAACACTCAGCATAGTGTCTGCCTGAGTTATACTCAGTACAGGACAACTATTAAAATTACGGTGATACTCATTAACTAGAGTGATTTCAAGCTCATCTGTATGGTGATGTCCTTTTTAATCAAAGACATTCCAAAGTGCTATCTTGATTGGGAAAGAACAGAGTAAGTTTTGGTTTCAATTCCAAGACCGTACAGCAATCCTTCTCAACTGTTACCGATGTCACTGTGATTAGGTATACGGGCAATTAAAAATTATTATAGTGCTTGTGAGTTTTTAATTACTGTTTTTCTTTTACCCATGGATATTTTTTAAGTAGCCACAGATGAAATTTTTACTTTAAAAAATATCAAATTTTCCAAAAATATATGTTATGAATTTATAGAAGAATGAGGAACTAGAAAACATTTCTTCCTTTCATCAGGAAAAAAATTACAACAAAATTAAATAAAAGCAGTGGATGCTGCTTGCATAAAGTTTTGTGTCCAGAAAATATCACCCACGAAAAATGACATTATTAGTCCAAAGGTTGCTCTGTTCAATTCTGCTTAGATGAGAAGCCTTCTCATACATTTGCTTGGAAGACTAATTCATCTTTTTAACAGCAACATCCCTTGACTAGGCTATCATTTACACTTGTTATGCAAAATATCACTGCACTGCTATGAGTAGAAGGAGAATTATTTGTACCATTATTTGAAGAGTTTACTTAATTTTTCATAAAGCCCAAATGAACTAGAATCAGAATCTTTTCCCATTAAAACCTTGTGCTTCATCAAAACTAGAACACAGGACTAGCAGAACAACTATTACCAATTTGTACAGAAATATCACTTACAGAATTTAAATTCAGACTTTAACTATTTAGGCTTTTCTATTTAACACCTTACAGCATTCCAAAGTTATAATGCTCCCACTACAGTCGTTATGATTACAGAGTTTCATTTTTTTTTAAAGCCTATTCATGATTGATATAAAAGATCTGTCCCAAATAAGTTAGTTAAAATCTGTTAAATACAAATGGATAAAGTAAGGTCAGGGTCAAGCAGAGTTTAAAGACTTAGAAAGCTTTGGTTAAGGTCACAGAACTGAGCCTTGGACTTCACATTGCTAATGGTTAATAGCACATCTTGTCCCTCAGATTGCCTCCCCTAGAAATACTTATTAAAGTTGAAAAGAAACCAAAATATATTTTTCCTTAGCAGATGAGATAACACAGAGATCCCTCTTTCTGACTTAAAAACAGACCAAAAACCCAAATAACAAATAAAAAGCCCTGAGTGCCCAAACAAGCAAACTGTTAACAAAATAGTCAAGACCACTATACCTTCTATTTTCAAGTAAATGTGTATTGAATACTGCAGTTTAGAAGGGAAGCCCAAATCATTTCAAATTCATGGGTTTACTGCAGGGACCTGGCACACTTGTCCAGGGCATGTTAGTGATTTCTGATGAGGAGGTCCAGGCTTGATAGAGACTCAGTAGGTAGTCCTGACTAGGTCTGAGAGGGCACTTGAGACACCATAAAAATTAGGGCTTGGGGGGATATCCTTTTAATTATTTGAGGAAAAGCCCATGCTTTCTCAGAAGCCAAAGACACATTAAGCTCTATTCTACATAAGAAATACTGACTTTGTTTCCACATGACTTTAAAAACAGAGACAAAGATAAATTTGTATGGTTTTTAAGACTAAAGTAAGTAATCTCCAATCTTAGGAAACTCAAAACAAAGGAACAAAGGTAGACAAAAAAGTATTCTTCAACTTTTCTTCATTTCATAGGGAAATCCCCTTATAAAAACATACTGCCTGTGCCATGTGAAAATCTGGTGTTTAGTTCTCTAGATTTCTTTATTAGGGCTTTTTTCTAAGCTTCTCAAACTGATTAACCTTGAGATTCTTTTTTTTTTTTTTTGAGGGCAGTAATCACTGGCCCTCATATGTGAGACCAAACCGGGGCCGCTGGCTTCCCAGGCCAACGCTTAACCACCACGAACCTTGAGATTCTTATCATGGTCAAATGGTATTCTTTCTTGGGGCTTACTTTTATCTTCAGCAGCTGTTTTGTTTTGTTTCGTTTCGTTTTGTTTTGTGAGGACAGTGTCACTGGCCCTCATATGTGGAACCCGAACCAGGACCTCTGGCGTCCCAAGCCAGCTCTTAACCACCGCGCCACTCGGCCGGCCCAACAACAGCCTTATTCTTTAATTTTTTATAATGAATGTCCATAAGAGACTCTGATATTTTTTATTCATTGTATGAGTAGCATACCTGCTCAGCCAATCTCTTTTCCCTTTCTGACAATACCGGGGTTGCCCAGAAAAATGTATACACATGACTTGTATTCATCTTTTGTTATTGCTTTTTTTTTTTTTAAAGATTTTATTGGGGAATTGGGGAAGGGTAACACTGTTGGGGAATTGGGGAAGGGGAACAGCCAAGTTGTTGTCCTTCAATCTTAGTTGTGGAGGGCGCAGCTAACTCAGCTCCAAGTCCAGTCGCCAGCCATCTGCCCGACAGCAGCTCACAGCCACTCAGTTCAAGGTGCCATATTCAATCTTAGTTGCAGGTAGGTGTAGCTCACTATCCCATATGGGAATCGAACTGGCGACCCTGTTACTCAGAGTTCTTGCTCTTAACCAACTGAGTCACTCAGCCAGCCCTATCAGTATATATTGAGTATTACAATTTTATTTATTTTTTTATTTTTATTTTTTTGAGGGCACTGTCACTGGCCCTCATAAGTGGGACCCGAACCGGGGCCGCTGTCTTCCCAAGCCAGCGCTTAACCGCCATGCCACTCGGCCGGCCCAGAGTATTACAATTTTAATACAGTTTTTTTCCTTTCTTAAAATGTGTATACATTTTTTTGGCAACCTCTATATATGTTCTTCATCCTTCTTGTTGAATGACATCCTTGCTTCTTGTATCTCCTTAGCTTTCCTTTCCCAGTCAGCTGGAGAATCTGTCCAGACTGATGGATCTCCAGGTTTGTCATCAGCTCTTCTCTTAAAAGTTCTCGGTCCAAGACCAAAGTCTTTCAATTCCAGAGAAAGCTCAGTCATCCATGACTCCCTTGTAATTGATTTAGAAGAATCATCATCTCTTTTAGTCAGTTTTTCTTTCATTCTCTGAGCCCTTTTTTCAAACAATGTTGTCACACTATAGTTAACCTGTCCTTTTGCAGGCATTGGTCCAACAATGTTCTCATCTTCACTGCTGTTTCCTCAGAGTTCAAATGCAATGATACTTGTTGTCCTGGATCATCTTTGCCTTTGTCACTTTTCTGTGTAGATTTAATAAAACCAGGTGGCAATTGAGGACCCATATGATAGGCCTTCGAGGACAATCATCTTGCTTTTTAAATCCAGGAGCAAGGGCTGGTCCAAAATTCCTTCATCGTCATCATCGTTTTCATCATCTTGATTTTTGCTGTTTTCTTGCAGTGGGCCAGTGTTATCTTCTTTAGGTTATTAATTTCCTTCTTTGTACAAAGAGCTACTGTCCTCATCGTTATCTGATGACTCTGAACTACCGCTTTTAAAGTCGGGGGTAGGGCTGTGCTGGCCCTGCAATGGGGCTGGAGTCCTGCTCCTTGTCCTCCGCTGTCCCAAGGGCTTTGAAGCTGGTGGCAGTGCTGGGCCGATCAGATCCCTCGCTATGTGCAGTTGCAGACACTGGTAATGGAGGCAAATCTGTATTCACTCAGTCAAACCTACCCCTACCCATGGATATTTTTTAATAAGAAAGAAGTCAAGGACATATGAAGAAGACACAAATAAAGGTTCTGTAACTACCACTGCTCATAAGCAAGAACAAGGATGTGCCCATTTGGTCGTGATACAATAGTTACGATTACCAAATCAAAACACAGGGCCGCTGCAAGTGAAATGTGCAATAACGCAATTCATATTAATAGCAACAACATATTTGAATCATAAATTATATCAATTATAATTTTAACAATAGCTTAAGTATTTATAAATTTAATTGAACAACATTATATACTAGGTTATTATACTAAGATGATTAATCTATGACGTGGAGGTCTGGAAATAAACAACTCATTTTTTTTTTTTTTTGAGGGCAGTGTCACTGGCCCTCATATGTGGGACCCGAACCAGGGCCGCTGGCATCCCAAACCAGCTCTTAACCAATGCGCCACTTGGCCAGCCCAACAACTCATCTTTTTAAATAGATTTCTTTCTTTTAAAAATTTGATATACCATATTTATTAATAGTTCCTTTTAAATTGAATTTTTTTGAAAGATCTTTAAATGACAGATTTCATAACTTAAATGCTTATATAAATAATGCCTTTATGAGAAGAGCATTTTTAAAAAAGCTAATGCATTATTTGCTTTATGATGCCACATACACTTTGAGGTTTCAACAGAATCTATGTATGATCCATGAGAATATCTAGGACTTTCAAGGTTGTCCATTAGCTGTGTCCACCAGAAAAAGCAGTAAGACTATAGAGTTGGGGCCTGCTGCTCTAAGAATAGCATAGCAGGCTGACACTTGGCATAGCTCAGAAAATACCTCCACATTCCACCTGGTTGTGCCCAGGGACAGATGATCACTGGAACGCGGCCTTCCTTTCCCAGACTCCTGCCAACACTGACACTTCCTTCCCCATGGCCAACCTGAGTGGTATTAGAGCAGTGTTTCTCAGACCTTTTTAAAACTCTACAGGCTTATTTAACAGGAAAAGCAATCCCACAGACCCCAATGTAGACTTTAATTATTACATTAAAAAGTACAAATAATGGAAGCTCACACAAACAGTTTATGCTATTGTAAAACAACAAAATATAGATAAATACATTAATCAAATACAAATCAAACTATAAATCTAATAACATTCAAATCAGCATTAGTCTAATATGACAGATAATGTTCCTCTGCTAAATCAAAACAGCTCAGGGCTGTGTTGAATTGTGAAACTAGCATGCTCTACCACAATATGCCATGTGATGGTTTAATTCCCTCTCATTCCACACACAATCTATGGGCAAAGTTTTCAGTTCTATCTTCAAAACAGCCCAAGTAGGATCCCACTCGCCGCCTAGGTTGCTGCACTCTGGGGGAAGTCACCATGACCTGACCTCCCACCAGGACAGCAGCAGCAGTCTCTCACAGGTTAGCTCCCTTGCAAGCATCCTCCTGTGTTCATGGTCCACACTCCACATGGCTGTTAAGGAGATTCTCATAGAAAGTAAGTCAGATCATGTCACTGCTCTGCACAAAAACCTTCAATGGCTCCCCCACTGCATTTCCTGGGTATGCCACAATTCCTACATTGGCCTGCAAGACCCCACATAATCAGGCCCCCAAATTTCTTTCTGCTCTCTTTTCAATTGTTGCTCTGTTCCAGCCACACTGGCCTGCCCGTGGATCCTCAAACTCAGCAGGCAAGCCCCTTCAACCCCAGCCTTGGGGTCTTCACTACTGGAAGGGCCCAGATAGCTCATGAATATTGTCTTTGTCTTTACTCAAAAGCCTTCTCAGTGAGTCCTTTCTCAAGCCCCTACATAAGGCCACAGACTCCCAACCAGCACTCCTAGGCCCTTCCCTGCTTTCTTTCTCTCTGCATCACTTGTCACCATCTGTCATATTAGGTATTTGTGTGCTGTCTGTTGCTGTCTCTACTAGAATGTCGGCTCCATGAGGTCATGGACAATGGGTCTGTATGTCACTTGCTGTATGCCTAACCCTCCGACAACCTCTATGACAGTTGAGTCCAGAACCTTTTCCTGTTTACATGTGCATCATGTAAATAGAGCCACTCCTGTCCCCTTCCAAACATTTCCCTCCTCTGCACCCAACCTAACTCAGCAGGAACCCACAATCCCTCCCTGCCCACCCCCAAACTCCTCAGGCCCTTACCTTGAGAACATTTGGCAATTACACATCATGTGACTTCCCATGGAGTTCTCTGGTGTTATTATTTACCCTTTCCCACTTATGCCCTATCAGACCAAGTACACTGCTGGACTGTACACCTAAAGGACGGAGTCTCCTCCTCTATGGAAAATTGTTCTATGAGCCTACCACATAGCAGCCATGCATCTCTTCATCCCTCATAGCACAAGACAGATTAGTTAATCCTTATTTACTTTATATAGACTCGTTTCATTGCTTTTAGAACTAAAACAAGACTCAGAAAATGCCTGCGTTACTCTCCAAAAGGTAAGCCTGGCCAGGTTTTCTGGTCTACACTGGCAGCAGGAGGAAATGTCATAGCACGGAACTCAGCATGCTCCATACTCAATGAGGGAGCAAATGAAAAACAGAGTTAGAAACATTTTCCTCTCAGAGCTAAACCCTAGGATGCCTCTTTAAAGGAGGGCAGACTGATGATTCATCGGTGAGAAATAGAGAGAACAAGAAAAATTAAAATGATGGAAGAAAATGATTCTACAGGGAAGAAAAGAACAGAGACATAAGAGAAATATGGGGCAGGATGGTGAGTTTGATGTTGATCATAAAATAAAGAAACAGTCATCTGAATGTAAAACAATAGACAGGGAAAAAAGAGATAGGAACAGGTGAACCACGAGGTAAAGGAGGGCAGACAGGATGATTTCTTTACACCTAAGGATTTCAGACTAACTAGGGGAAAACAAGATATCAACAAGTTGGTACAATTATATATGTCATTATAAAGAAAGGAAGTTATAGTCATCATCCTGTATTCCTTGTCTTTGCGATCTCAAACCACAATCAACATTTATCATTTCATTACTTAATCACTTCTCCTACCTCATTAGATTCCAAATTGAATTAAGTTGAACATAGATTACTTCACAATGAGAAAAATAGCTTTTTAGAAGCTTTTGACAAAATTTAGAAAATATATTAGCTCCTAAAATGAAACATGTCTATGAAGTATGTAGTATAATGCTATGAGCTGTTCTTTAAAAAAAAAAAAAAAAAAAAAAAAAAAAAACTTTCTTAATTAAGCTTGCCATAAATGTAAATGCCCTAATAGTTTGAGCTCTTTCTCCTTGCCAGCAGAGGGCAAATTTTATTGATCGTGTGTGTGTGTGTGTGTGTGTGTGTGTGTGTGTCCCTGTCTCTCTCTCTCTCTCTCTCTCTCTCTCTCTCTCTCTCTCTCTCTTCCTTTCTTCCCTTCTCTCTCTGTCTCTCCTCTTCTCTGTCTCTCTTCTCTGTCTCTTCTCTCCTCTCTTCTCTTCTCTTCTAATCTCCTCTTCCCTCACTCCTTCTGCCTTTCTCTATCCTTCCCTTCCAAGGAAGTCTTTGATAGAGGCACTTTTTAAAGACTGCACGTTCTATTTGCAGAACAGTGATTCCATAAGGACAGAAAGGAAGTAATACTGAAGAATTCAGGCAACTTTTTCTTCTAGATAAAAGAATATTGTTGATCCAAAGGATTCCAGCTCTCTGGTATCTTGTCCAAAGAGAAAATGGGAGGAAGATGATTTCCCCTAGGTTCTGTTTGCTCTCCTGCAGGGCCCATTCAATCTTCTGATAACCTAAGTCTTCCAGGAGGAACCACTGGGGGAACTGAAAGTAGCCTAGGCTACCTTCTGGGTTAAATCCTTCATGATCTTCAAAGAAGTCGGAGCAGGTCTGAGGTATCAGGAGCAAGGAAACATCAGAAAAAGACACATTGAAACAGAAGATTTCGCAGTGAGAATCTCATTCAGTGAAGCCAATGTTAATTCCCACTTTCCTTTTCCTGATTTATGCTGACAAAGTTAGGCAACAACAAAGAAAACTCTGGCTCCTCCCCAGACATATGTGACTGTCAGCAGCTCAGGGACAACGTCATGAGACTGAAGTTGCACAACCAAAGTCAACCCCTGGGTAAATGAGAGGCAATGCCCTAATCTGGTCCCTGACAGACTGAACATACTCAATCACCCACTACCCTACTAACATGCTCCCTGGAACCTCCCATACCTTCTGCACCCCTCACTTGGCTCTGTTATGTCTTTTTCTCTATATAACACTTACAACTTTCTGACATGCCATATACTTTATTTTTCCCAGCTTCTTGCTAAAATGTAAGTTCTATAAGGTCAAAGCCCTTTGTTTAGTTCAGACACACCACTGCTTGGCACTTGTATAAACGGAGAGAGATTTTTTAAATGAGTTCCATAAAAGTAAATGGAAAGGTTATTTTAAAATTATGCATGAGCATATACAACATAAGACCATTCTTGGAGGGAAAAGTGGCGTTCAGCCACCCAAGAGTAAGCAATAACAGATCTATGATGCCCTTAGATGTCCCGGCTGCATGTGCACTACACTAGAAAATAAGACCATTCAACATCACCTATGTTGTCTTCTTGCCAAATGCTTAACTTGGAAGAAGCAATGAGGAAGCAATCAGACTAATTGAGATCTTGGGACTTTCTATAAGACAACCAGCGTGGATTCTGCAAAAATATCAATGTCACGGTGGAAAAAAAAGGAAAGGAACTATTTAGATGAGAGACATGACAAGCAAAGGTAATACATGATCTCTGACTGGAACCTGGGTTTTTTTCAACAGCTATCAAGGACATTTGGGAACAACTGGAAAATCTGATTATCGACTCTATGCTCGATACTATTGTCCTATCTGTGTGACATAATGCTATTATAGTTGTTTAGGAGATTGCTATTTTTCCTAAAAGATACATACTGAAGTATTTAGGGGTGAAGTGTTATCTCTGCAATTTATTTTCAGATGGTTCAGAAAAAAATTCATATTATCCAGATATGTTAGAGAGAGAAAACAAAAAAATGGCAAAATGTTCCCCTACTGAATCTAGGTGAGAGATCTACAGACATTCATTGCACTACTCTTTCAACTGTTTTGTAAGTTTGAAAATTTTCAAAATAAAGCATAGGAAAAGGAGAGCTAAAAATAAAAGAGCCCATGTTAAAGAAACAGTGGGGTAAACAAGAGAGTGATAAACATGGGAGGGGAAGGGCTGTGCTCTTTGCCTCCCTGCACCTGCCAACCATATCAGCTCTGCAGAAAATACCTGAGATTCAGAACCCCACCTCCTTTCCTCAGTGCCTGAGATCCACACCCACCTTTCCTCTCCTGTCAAAACCATACTTGTCCTTTGAGGCATGTTCAAATCCTTCCCACTCCAAAAGACCTTCCCAGATTGCTCCCTTCCCAGCCCTCACTCTATTTAATTTAAATTCTATCATCTCCCACTGCACCATGTAACGTGTCCAGGATCCCAAGCATCACAGTTGCCAGGGATACTAGTTCCTGTGCACGTGCCTATCTTTCCTGCCCAACCAGGAGCTTCTCCATCATAAGCAAGGCTCAGAACCACCCTCCCTACTTTGTATCTCTGGCAGAACTGGCACAGCACCTTATCCACAGCAGATACTCAAAAAGACCTTGAGCAAAAACTTTCTGTTCCTTACCTGTCCTCATGTCTAATAAGATGGAAGATAGTCAATATTTATCATATCCACTCTGTTACATCTGTTGTTCATGCCTCTATGGTAAGTGCTATCACAGGAACACAAGCCATACTACAGTTTAGCTCATTGCTAGAGTGTACATGTCCTGGGAAAGGCAGAGCACTCTTTGAAGACAGAGATCACAGCTGTCCTGTCTAATTGCAGCCACGCACAACTCCCAGCATAAAAGAATCACTCAATAAATGGTGAATGGTTTAGAGAATGAATGTGTATTCCATTTTCAAACACATATTATAAATTATAAAAACCAAGACAAATGAAAGTGAATAGTTAGTTGCATAGACATGCGAGCACTAAAATTAGTTTACTCTGTTGAAAGCAATTAAATTTGAAGACGTTTTCTAATTCATGGACTTGAAATGTTTTTGTGTCCTAGCACCTTAAAATGTAAAGTTTTCTATTTTCCAATGGCTATGGCTTTGGAGCACACCTGAGGGGGAAACAATCCCTAAAACAGTGACACTAGGCTGGGGGGCACATGTAATGGCACAGGTCTAAGATCTTTAAACGAAGGGATAGGGAGGGACCACAAGAACTTTGAAAATACTCCACAAATGATTCTGATACACACACCAGAGACACATTGAGCTCTGGAATCTGAGGGAGAGCTGCACTTATGCTGATCTTGAACAAAAGAGAACAAAGGGACCCTGGTGTATTCTATCACCCTGTCCTGGATGTTCCAGGTTACTATATACTGGGCACTGCTGGAAAGACATCCCACTCTATCATTTATATGTATTCTCTACCCAGCACCAATGCTGAACCACACTTTCCACAAGGGATAATATTTAACAGAGGAATCAGGTGTGGTTTAAAAAAAAATACATTATATTGCTAGCTTCTCTGCACATCTTCTCTGCACCCCAAGAGAAATGTTAGTTTCTGAGAAAGAAAGGGGGGAAAAATGAGTATGTTAACAGAATCTCAGACTTGGAAACCAAGTGCAATGGTTGTCTGGCCCAGTCCTTCCTATAGTGTGCATTCATTCCTTCCACAATGACCCTAACAAATTCATGTAACCTTATTAAATACTTTCAGTAATGGGAGCTCACGATTGCTCAAAGCAGTCCATTTGAGGTTCCACTGCTCTTGATTGATCTGCCTTACTGAGCGAGCAGAAATCTGTTCCACTCTTGAGTGCTAGTGCCCTTGGGGAACACAGTCATGTGAAGGCCCTGTACAATGTATATGAAGCCCCCACTGCCCAGAAGTCACACCAAATCCCAGATATTTGACTGCTCAGGGATGAATCACCATATATTCCAACAAAGGCCAAAATGAGAGGCTTCATCAAGCTCCTTACCAGAAGCAGGGATGCCTTCAGTTGTCTTTTAACCATGTCACTCAGCTGTTGAGGAAGTGGCAGAACTCTCTAAACTGTTGTCAAGACAACTGAAGTCCAAATACAAATCTCTTTGGGATTCCATCCGGAAGCAGTTTTTAAGTGTATGCACATACACACCTAGAGGAAATAATAAAAGAACAATCTTCCTCTCTACCTCCTCCTTTTCTCCAGTCCTTCTCTCCTCCTCCTCGCTCTTCTCTCTCTCGCTTTTTGCTACATGATGATGTGTGTTAAAAATGCATACTGGGAAGCTTTCCACCTTTGGGGTTGGAACAGCTGCTGCCTGAATATTGCTTTTGTTAGTTTTTTTTTTTTTTAACATACTTCGTTGTTTTTAAGGGAGTTGGGTTTTTTTTTTAGATTTTATTGGGGAATTGGGGGAGGGGAACAGTGTTGGGGAATTGGGGGAGGGAACCAACCAAGTTGTTGTTCTTCAGTCTTCCTTGTGGAGAGCGCCAGTCGCCATCTGGCTTCCCTCAGCGCATGACCTCTAAGCTCAAGGTGCTGTGTTCAATTTTAGTTGTGGGTGGGCGTAGCAACCATCCCATGCGGGAGTCAAACCAGCAGTCTTGTTGTTAAGGGTGCACGCTCTATACTCTGAGCCATCCAGGCGGCAGCTCAGCTCAAGGTGCTGAGTTCAGTCTTTAGTTGAGGGTGGGCATAGCCCACCATTGAACAGGCAATCTTGTTGTTACACCAGCTGAGCCATCCTGCCACCTGTTGGCAGCTCAGTGACAGCTCAACTAGGGTGCAGCATTCCATGTGAGAATCGAACCGGTGGTCCTGTTGCTCAGAGCATGCACTCTAAGCCAACTCTTAACCAACAGAGCCACTAGGCCAGCCCAAAGGGAGTTGTTTTTAAGCTACATGTTTCATAATACTAATTGAGGTTACAAAGTGGGACAATTGGCACACTATTGCCAAGAACTCATGGGATCCTAGGTGTCAAGCAAATAAGGAAGGACCCCTATCAAACACACCCTCCTGAATGGCTAGCTTCCATGGATGGCATGGTGTATCCCAGGAAAGATCTTTGGGATAAAGGCAAGAAAGTCCACGCATGAAAACAATGAGAGCCAAGAATGTATAACAGGGAGCCTAAAGAAACCCAAGGCTCTTTGAGTCCTTAGTTTTTTTAGGAACACAAAGCATTCACAGAATGTTCCACAGGCTGTTGTCAGTCCATCTAGGAGCACTTGCCCCCTAAAATAAGATCAGATATACCTATCATCAGGGCTCTGAAAGGTACAGGTACAGATAAAGAAGATATGCCATCTGGCCCATTCTCACTTCCACCTGCTGCAAATGACCCACAGAGCGGAACCTTTGACCCCACAAAGGGAGCAAGAGACTACAGCTAAGAAGGATAAAAGCCTGCTCTGCCCATGACTAAAACAACCTTCTGCCTTAAATCGGAAGTACATCCCCAAGTAATCTCTGAGCAATCAGGACAAATGATCAGGCACAAAAAGACTAGCCCCTCAGCCTCTCCAGTGAAACAGCAGGAGTCCAGTTAGGAGTTCACTGCTCTCCATTGCCTTTTCAATGGGGCCCAACAGCAAGTAACCCCAATAGAGGGTGTGGCTGCTAGGGTCTTGGTCATATTGAGATTTCAAGGAAATCTCAGTGGCTAAAAAGTAGGAAGTTGAGTGGTAGGCACATGCAAAACTTCACAGACCTCCCAACACAAAGAGCAAAGGAGCTCAGGCTCCTGTTAAATTTTTGAAAGGGCTTTTGGACTTGGCACTAATTCTGTCGTCCAGCCACTAACCCACAGAGTTCTCTCTCAAATCAAGAAAGCAAACCCAAGGCAGTTACAATGGCTTTGTCCTCACTCAGAGAATCACCCTATTTGAATGAGCAGCACAAGACCAGCTAAACTGGGAACTTAACAAATATTCTTCAGTTGGATAATAAGGTCATTGGCCTTTTAAATAAGATATCCTCTGATCTAAAGAAGACTAAAATCTAGTCACTCAAAAAAAGAAGGCCATGGATATGGTGTGATATGATTTACACTTCAAAGCCTCTATCTATCCAGAAATATCTTCTTGCTCTGCTTTGGCACTGTTCTCCCCTTCCAAACTCAAACTTTTACCAACAGAGCCACTGCACAACAACTAGCAAACAAGGGTGAGGCACTGTCTCCAGGAAGCCATTAAGAGTGTACCATTCTCCGAGATAAAAGAAGTAAAGGGATTTCCTCCAGCTTTCTCATCTCCCAGTTTGCTAATTGTCACCCTGGAATCATAGGTTAACTATATATCTGGGGAAATCATCTGGTACTCTGCCTTAAAAGGGAAGTTATTATGTCCATTTCATAGATGAAGTGACAGAGATACTTGTTGAAAATTGCAAGGCTAGTGAGTGGGAAAGAATGAGAACTCAGGTTTGCTGCCTCCTGATCTATTTCCTTGTAGAAGGATATAGAGACTCATCAAATAACGAACTTGAAAATAATTCCTGTGATGGGGCAGGACATGTGTCACCTGATGACAAGGAGGGAAAATGCAAAACAGTTTCTACTTCATTTATTCCCAAGGCCAGGCCTGACACACACAACACACGTCAAAGTTGCCTCTTGATTTCTTGGGATGCAACATTTCTTCCAAGTCTTTGAAAGCCTTCTAAGAGGCTGAAATGATTCCTCACAGGGAAAAACATAGGGTTCCTGAAATTGATGCCTGGACTATGTTAGAAAGCCTGGCAGACAGTGAAACCTTCCCCTGCAACACTGATAAAGGTCAACGGAGGAAGCCCACAGCAGCATCTTATCCAGATCCCTCCCAGCTGTGGCTGAGCCAGCCAGGGGGAGGGAACACTGGGTAGTTTGTGCCCGGAGAACAAGAAAGGGAGGGCCTTTGCCAGATGCCCTGGAATTCTAGGCCAGCTGGACAGTCTAGTGGAAATGAGAGTTCTGGCAAAAGACAGTAATGGGAGACAGTCAAGAACACTGCCCTGCCAAAGAGTCCAGAAGAGCCTAGATGGGGCCTGGACACCCTGTTGGTCTGCTGCAATTCAATCCTAACCTAGAATAATTTCCTCTTTATACGCTTCCCGTACATCCATCTTGACAGATCAGTTAGTATTTCTTTGAGACAAGTAAGAATGGGTATACCCTTATGCTTCTCTTTTTTTAGGAAATGGTTTTCTAGGGACCAGATTGCCAAGGGCAGTACAACTAGGCATCGATCAATGCCAACAGATGCTGAAAACGGCTTAAAATTAGCTCTTTCAAAAGAAGTTATTCTGTTCTTTGACATGCCACACACACACACACACACACACACACACACACACACACACACACACTCAAAGAAAAGGAAAGAAAGGAAGGATCCTTAACAATTCTAAACTCCCCCAGGGTGGAGGTGGGGGGTGGGGGGTCGAGTTATCTGACAGGTCTGCCAGAACCCACAGCTTGGGTGTTTGTTTTTGTTTTTGTTCCTGGCTTCCTTCATGATTCTTCAGGCTTAGAAAGACCCACTTTGGAAGGGGAAGTGGTGATGGGGGACTTTCTCATTCTGCCTTTATCGGGGGCACAAAAGTTTTATAGGCGCAAAACTACAGTACTTTCATCACCTTCCACCCCAATCATCCCTCGCGCTTTCCCATCGTTAGCGGGGCTTTCTTTTTAAAAAGTGAATAAACCAATTGCCCCCCGACAGGCAAAAGAGGACTCCTGCGCCTTGGCCAGGGTAACTTAAGGCTTCCGCCGGAAGGAAATTATCAAAGGCGAAGAAGAAAGCCCTCCGCGGCCAAAGGGGCCGTGGCAGTGGCCAGGTCCCTCCGCAGCTCTTCCTGTTACTGCGGAGGGACCCGGCCCTGGCCCTGCCCCCCATCGCGGCGAGGCCCGAGCAGATCCCGGGAAACCGTCCAGCCAGGGGTGGAAGGAGTCGAGAAATCTCCCTACAGACTCGAACCTGGACCCCAGCAGGGGAAGAACGGGGGCGGGCCCCAGGGTCGCGGGGGAAAAAGGAGGGATCCCAGGGGACGAGGGGGCACGGGGACCAGGGGAACGCACGAATTAGGGGAGCGCCGGGAAAGAGGGGGTGCACGTACTGGAGAGGATGCGGGGGAAGAGGATCGAGCACGGACCATGGGGCCTAGGGAATGACGGGGGCGCGGGGATAAGAGGAGACACACTCTCGTGGGGTGCAAGGGACGAGAGGGGCGCAGGGACGATGGGAAGCAGGGGACGTGGGAGGCACACGCATGAAGGCGTCCCCTGCGGATGGCGGCTCAGGACTCACCCCGAGAAGACACACTTTGAGCTCCCGTATCGCCATCATGTGTTCGGGGTTGGTCCGGGTAGCGGATCAGCATCCTACGGGGCTGGGGCCGCGCCGCGCCCGCGCCGAGTCAGAGTCCTCCAGTCTCCGCCTTTCCCTCGCTGCGCTCGCTGGCGGAACAGTCGCCGCTGCTATTTCTGGGCCGCCCGCCCAGCTGCAGTCGGTCACGTGGCCGCTGGCCGGCTCCTCCCGGAGCTTCGGGTCTGACCTACTCGGCCCCATCTCCCAAAAACGCTCCCGGACAGCGTCTGCCACCCCTGGACGCTCCGGGACTTGCGGCGGCCCAAGCAGAGTGCCTCCTCCCTCAGGCCAACTCAGCAGTTGGACCCGGCTCTACAGGGCCCTCTCTGGCAATTGCCCCTCCAGCCCTGCTGGCCGAAATGCCCCGAGGGGTGGAAGGAGTACAGGACCCACTGTGAGGAGATCTGGACCCACGACTGGCTGCATCACTGACGATTCCATTCCTCATCTGAAAAGTGCTTGCTGTCAGCCGAGGTCATTTATATGGGAGCACTTCAAAGCCTGTGTGTCTGCCCCATCATTAAATGACACACTATGGTCCCAGCAGAAATGAAGCCATGCAAGAGAGAGCTGTGCTGAGAAGAAGGGGTTAACTTTACAGCCCACTTTCTCCTGCAATTTCTAATACTGGGGCTCAGTTTACCCATATGTAGCTCTTCACTCTCCAACCTGATTTCATTTTTCTATATGAAGTTGAAAATGGTTCTAGAAGCAGTGTTCTATTCCTTCCTCTAAAACAGGTGTGTCCGTATCTAGAGGAAGCTGCCTTGCTCAGTATAGAAAATACTGCAATTTGCTTGGGCCAGCAAAAAAAACTTAGAACTATAGCTACTGTAGAAATATGTAGCTCCCCACAGACGTTCTGCATCCTCCCTTAACCCGGAAATAAAGAGATTCTGGTAGGAGACACTCAAGGGAGGCTTGTGAAAACTGCTTCCCCTTTCCATCTTCAGTGTACCTCATCCACTCAAACAAATGACTTTGTTTGTTGCTGCTATAGAAATGTCAGCCTTTTGAACATATCTACCTGAATAACTGACCGGCATTTCTAATTGGAAGTAATATGACTTTTTTTTAAAACTTCATACTCTATCCCAAACTTTCAAGCCTCTCTTCCTACTCACCAATTTTGATCAATGATATTTGCATTCCCCTCAGCAGACCACCCACCTTGATTATCTGGTTTTGTTCCCATTGAAGCCAGGTTGAAGCTAGGAGCACCCAAGTAGCCCTAGAGAATAGGGACTTCCAAATCAAGGCCTCCAGAGAGAAAATCCTATTACGCTGGAGTCAAAACAGGCCACAAAACAGACAAATAGCAATTAAATTCCCTACAGCAACAGGATATTCCCCTTGCTGGGTACAGATTTGTGGAGGGCTACTCACACAAATCTGAACTAAATTGTTCAAAACGTAGCCATGGACAAGATACAGGTCCTATTCAACATGGAAATTATTATATCAATATCTGTCCTTCATCGGGTGTCCAAAGTAAGGACAGTCTTACAAGTGGGCAGTGAAAAGAGGCCTACCCAGAATTACCCAGCCCTGGTCACAGTACCTCACTGTCTTCATATTTGCTGAGTAGAGATCAAGTACTAAACAGTTGCAGAGACATCATGATAAGGCAACAACTTGACCAAGGCCTTCAACAGCCTTCCCTAGCACTTAGACGATCACTGGCAGCATGACTTGAATCTCCAAGTAGAAGCACTTCCCATTGGCTTTTCTTCTCACTTCACAAAAGCTAGGCAAACCATAGTGGAAGCCTTTTCCACTATTTACATCCAATGGAATGAGTAGGAATTCATAAAATTGCAATAGGTCACTGAGGGCAGGACCATCCGCAAACAAAAACGAGTTGATAGAATTTCTCTTCCGTTCTCTTACTCTTTTTCATGATTCTCCTCATTCCAATCTCTTCTCTACTACCCTAGGTGTCTGCGAAGCTTGTGTGGTTTCTAGGCTCTCCCAAAATAATCCCTTATCCAGGCCTCCCCCCACCCCATAAAGCACCCCAGTCTGCTTGTCCTTCCCCCCAACCCCAACCCCATTAAAAATGGGGTCTCATTTTCATCAGGCCAAGCATTCCACTTTACAAAGTATCAATCCTAGTCTGTCCACCAGACCACCTTCATGGGTTTATAGTCCCTCTTCAGCCAGGTCACCCTTGGGGACTTAAAAACTGGCCTCATGAAAAACCTGATCCACACAATCAATCCAACATGACACATTGGCCCTCACCAGGAAGGAGGAATGATGACTGCTATGAGACATATTTGAGAGTGACATGTCCTGGGTAGCTCTCAATTTCTTAAAGGCATAATGTTCTCTATGAATGCTATTATTATATTCAATGATTACTGTAGTAAGGGCCTGTCCTTACTCCTCTGGAATTTTCTGCAAATATGAAAAGATTCTGATATAACTTATGCAAGAATAAAAATGCAGTGGTACATACTGAATTTATCAAATAAAATAATAGAACATGCAAGGTTTTTTTATGAGGCCTCCGTAAAGTCATTGTACTAATTCAGACTTCTGCTTTTCTGCTGCTTTAAAGTCTTCAATGGCACCATATAAGAAGAAATCCAAACTCTTCAGTATATCTTGCCCAAACTAGCCTCTTCACTGCCCACTTGGTGAAAACCCATCATCCTTCAAATACCTGCTCAAGTATCACCTTAGTAAAGTCTCCTCCTGAGCTTGCACATAGTGTGCTCACACTTCTTTTAGCATTTACTCAACATAAATAATTAGCAACTAAATCCCTTTTACAAGTCCAAATCCAAACAGATATACAAATGTAATTATCTATCTATATGAGAGGTTACTCATAGATTAAGCAAGGATCATCTCTATATCATCAGGATTTTTAAATGACAAGATTTTTTTTTTTAAAGAAAAGTGACTAGAAATGAATCTCTTTATCTCAGTCTACCTAGAACTTTTTTCTAACAGGATCTTTGGCCTTGTATGCTATTCAAACAAGCCTGCAGTTTCATGGGTGTCTAAGTCTGGGAGACCACAGAATCATCTTCATGATATGACTCCAGGGCCCCTGACAATATGGCTGAGCCTGATACACTCCTTATCCTGGGACTTCATCTGGGAAGGTTCTGTATGGGCATTTCGTTTAAAAGAAAAGAGTAATCCACCAAGAAGTATTTAGTGAAAGTCGACCAAGTGATTGCAGAGTGCCTGGGGGGAAAAAAAATCTTTCTTTAAAATCTACCAAAAGCCAATAACAGCCATAAAACTAATCATGTCTTTGATCCAGCAAAACTTTTTTTTTTGGACAATAACATAGAAACAAACACTAAAACAATGAACAATTATAAAGCCTGCCTGTTTATGCCATAAATATGCACCCAAAGAAACAAAGAAATACATTACAGAACTAAAGAATCACCTCTACTGAGATAAAGGGAGGGTAGTTGCATTAATTGCAACATTAAAAGGATGAAACAACTGAAATCTCTTAACATTTAGGGAATGATTAAAGCAAACTATGGTGTCTCTACAAGGGTATGGTAATTTAATGGTGTGCAATGGTGTATGTCACTTAGGTATTAAATGAAATGTGTATACTAAGTAGATTTATAGAGAAGTTTGTAATAAATAAGTTTCTGTGAGAATAATATGACACAGAATTGGGTCTGCATGCTAAACAATATAAACCATACAAATTTGTTACAACTCCCCGGGCTGCAGACTCATCTCAGTAGGCCCGTGGTGAGTCATTTGGTCTGCTCAAGGACCATTTAAGGAAAAATAAAAATGTTTATAAACCTTGTTTTTAATAATTATATCTTTGGTATGGAACTTTAGTGTCTGTAATATCAGTTAAACAGCCTTTTAACATTTCTCATTTTCTGAACAACTTTCTGAAGAACTCCCTTCCTTCCTCCCTTCCTGCCTCCCTCCCTCCCTTCCTTCCTTCTTTCCTTCCTTCCTTTCTCTCTTCCATAAATTCCATACTTTCTAACTAGAATGTCCTGCTGCCTCTTATTTATAACTCAGACCCTTTAAATAGATTTTGAGGAGCTGAATTTGGGACATACCCAGATAAGGGAGGAACCTGAAGGATTTAGGAAAGCAGAGGCGAGAGGACTCCACAATTAACCCACAGGCTTGGAGAAGAAAACAGTCTGAGGGATTCTGAGTTGCTAGTATAAACGATAAACTTAACTTCCACAGCTGAAAGTCTTTTTGAAAGAAAGGGTTTATTGGGCCATTGCTAGCAAGAAAAATGGAAAAAAACACCAGCTCCTAAGGCATGAAGTCTAAACCACCAGCAGCAGTGCTAGGTGGGAAAGCAATATGTCCACTGTCCTGGGGCTGACAGGCTTTGTTTACACATCAAGTAGGGTGAAGAAAGATGTAAGTTGTTTTGAAAGAATTTGCATTGGCTATCAAAAAGGGAGTGGGAGAAAGTAAAGCAGGACTAGTATGGGGATAGGCACAGCGTCTGTAAGGAGGAAGTGTTTGCTACTTTGGATTGGTTGTAGACAACAATCCAGAAAGTTCATATGTAAATAAGAAATGAATACTCCTGGAGTTTGATGGTGCCTGGCTGTTCTCACTTTTAGGTAATGGGGAAACAGTCACCTAGAAGTTAATTCAAAGTTCCAACGTACACTCAGGAATGTGAGCAGTCTTGTTAGCTGGCCCCAGCTGTTAACAGACTAACTGTTCTGTCTCTTTCTCTTGCTCTCCAGCTCGCTGTAATTTAGAACATCTCAGAATTTTTCTCTTGTCACTAGGGACACCGCCTGAGAACAGAAGGAGCCTCCATCTGTGAGGAGGAGATGGTCCCAGTACCTGAGAATGGGGCAGCATGGCTGAGGGCATGGGAGATAAGTGGATACAAATCCCTCTGTGAATTACTGTCCTCCATTGGCCACTCCAGTTGTCATCTTCGTGTGGAAAGAATAATGATATCCCTTAGAAGCTCAGGAGTAGCAGCCAAAGAAGTGGGTGAGTAGTCAGTGCTCAAGACGGATAGGAGCAGAGGAGGGTGGGGAGTCATCATCCTCATTTTCTCCATCATAACCTGAATAGGAGTACTCAGAAATATTGGAGAACAAGCAGATCTTCCTTACTTAAAACAAGGAAAGCATCTGTTGGCTCTCAAAGGTTTGCTGTCAGATGATAATTTTTAGATTCTTTCCCAGATTTACCTTTCTGAGTCTCAACACTGGGCATCAAGCTGTCCTCCTCATCTGACTGGTCTCTTCATGGACACTCCTGCCCATCAGTCTAGTCTTTCCAATCCTTGGTTAAGCTGAAAGAATCGAGTTGAAAGAAGATATTAGGATACGTGTTACCATTTCCCACAAAGTGTAAATGAATGGATTCAACTGGGAGACAACCTCCCAAAAGCCATAAACAATATGTAACCCAGTCAGTCTTATCCGTTGTCATTGCTTACTTGTAAAACTGGAAAATAAAATTACAATGATGCAGACCAAAGTCAACCCTACCCAGTTTCATTTCTTAGGGCATCAGTAGGTTGTTCTTCCTGGCTAATCATATAAATTACACTGCAGTTATTTAGAGTAATACAGTGGAGTTTAGGATATAATTTTTTCTTAAGAGTGGCTGTGCTTAACATTTTTTGTACTTTAACACTATTAGTTATCAAACTAGAAAACTGATTTTAGATGTTGGAAACAATTCTCACATTTTCAGGAATTTCTGTTTTTAATTATTTGCACATGCATTCAGCAAATAGTAGATGCTGATTATGTGCTAGATACTGGCCATGCAACTAAATGAAACAGAGGATATATGCTATTGTAGAGCCTACAATGGAAACAGACAAACAAACAGGCAACTATAACATGCTGCTAAATGTCTGAGGCTTAGTATATTTGCTTAATTTTTCTTATTCTTTCAATTAAGAAAATGAATATAGGGCTGGCCAAGTGGCGCGTTCGTTAAGAGCTGGCTTGGGACGCCAGTGGCCCCAGTTTGGATCCCACACATGAAGGCCAGTGACACTGCCCACTACAGCTAAGAACAACAGCTCCACCTGGAGCAGGGCTGCTGTGAGTCCCCCAGAGCAGCATAGCTGCAGCCCCTGCTGCAGTGGGCTGCCATAGGCTGCAGTGAGTGGCGGGCAGCCAGCGTGAGCGGCTGGCAACTGGTGTGAGCTGCCAAGAGCCACTGTGAATGACCATCCAGAGGGCGACCAATCTGTCTCACCTGAGAAGAGTGTAATGATGATACCAACATGGGCCAGTGAAGCAATGTCCTCCACAACTAGACTGAAGAACAAAAGGACAGCAACTTGTCTGTTCCACTTCCCTCGTTCCCCAACGCTGTTCCCCTCCCCCAATTCCCCAATTTAAAAAAAAGAAAGAAAATGAATATTTCCAAAGTCAGCAAACCTTGAATGCAATCAAACCCAGCCCCAACTAAGGGTGGGGGGTGGGGGGGAGAGGAGAAGATGATCATGATGGCTAGAGTTTGAACCTAATCAACCAGGAGGTAACTGTGTGTGTGTGTGTGTGTGTGTGTGTGTGTGTGTGTGTGAGAGAGAGAGACAGAGACAGAGATCTTTGTTTTCCTGAATTCCCAAGACTGTCTTAGACTAAGAAGAGCCTAATGTTAACTATTCCCTAATTCTAAGTGCCATTCAGAAGATCTAAGTGTAGTAAATCATCACTTAACCTCCACAATAGGTTCCCGAAACTGCAACTTTAAGTGAATGATGTATAATGAAACCAAGTTTACCACAGGCTAATTGATACAAACAAGAGTTAAGTTCCTACAGTGTATTTCTGGTCACAAAAACATAACTAAACTTCTAAATAAAGACTCAAAACATTTATAATATTGAATATCAAAATAAGCATGAGCTATACATATGTTTAAGAAAGATTAATAAAAGCAACTAAGATAATTCTTTTCCAACTTGCTTATTCCAGTTCAGAGTTTTAGGTGGCCAGAACCCAACCTGGACAGGACCCCTTTCATCACAGGGCCACTCACACCCACACCCCATACTCACTCAGACTGGGAAAATTCAGACACTTTTTTATTTAATTGGGGATTTGGGGGAGGGAACAGCGTTGGGGAATCAGGGAAGGGGAACAAACAAGTTGCTGTCTTTTTGTTCTTTAATCTAGTTGTGGAGGACGTTGCTTCACTGGACCATGTTGGTATTATCATTGCACTCTTCCCGGGTGAGGCAGACTGGTCACTGGCCTCTGGACGGCCACTCACAGCAGCTCTTGGCAGCTCACGCTGGCTGCCGGCCACTCGCTGTAGCTTATGACAGCCCGCTGCAGCTATGCCATCACCGATGACTCACAACAACCCAGCTCCAGGTGGAGTTGCTGTCCACCATCTTAGCTATAGAGGTAGCCAGATGGAGCTGTTGTTCACCACCTTAGCTATAGAGGGTAGTGTCACTGGCCCTCATATGTGGGATCTGAACCAGGGTCCTGCTGCTCAGAGCTGGCGTCCCAAGCCAGCTCTTAACCAATGCGCCACTCTGCCGGCCCTGGACACTCTTAATTCACCTAATGTGCACCTCTTTGGGATATAGGAGGAAATCCAAGTACCCAGAGAAAACACACGTTGACACAAGGAGAACATGCAAACTCCACCTAGACAATGGCCCCAGCCAGGAATCGATACTTTTTTTCTTTTTTAAATTTATTTTTTACAACACTGCACAATAGTTATACCTCTTTTTTTTTTTTAGCTGAGCCTCCTGTCACCTGTTGGCAGCTCAGCAGCAGCTCAGCTTGGGCTGGCATCGAACTGCTGTTACTCAGAGCTCAGCTCGCACCCTTGAGCTAGCTCTTAACCAACTGAGCCACTTAGCCGGCCCCAATAGTTATACATTTTATCCCTCAAAGTCAATCCCCCTCCCCCAATCTGCCGCCCCACTCCCCCCCCATATCATACATATATATTACAATTCCCTTGACTCCACTCCCACACTGTACTCCACAGTCCAACACTCCCAGGAAAACTCCAAGCTCACAGATCAGGCCAAACAGCCCAACAACCCATCACCAGCCTGGCAACTCTGCATGTGCAGTTCAGAGAGCGGGGACCCAAGGCGGCTCACGCACTCCCGCATCTCAATGAACAGCCTGTTGGAGCCGGAGAGTGCCCTCCAAGCGTTTCCCTGGCTAAGCAGCACAAGCCTTGCAGAGGGTGGGGCTCCAAGGCAGCATACACGCATGCACACATGCACCCCTGCACCAGTTCCACAAGACCAATGTGGTCCCGGGCCTGACCCTCTGTGGGAGGGCCCAACTCTGACAAAATGGCGCCCTCCTGTACACTACTCATGTGCAAGCTACACATGAAGGGAACAATGGTCCCAAAACCTCCAGCTCCTGTGCCAAAGGCCCTCAGTTCAGTCCTTCCCCTCAGGCTTCTGGGCCCCACTCACAGAGCTAGTCCCTCCACCGGGACCAGGTGAGTGCTCACCAGCGAGCGAGTCTGTGTGCTGGCTCCACTGGTTCTCTAGCTGCCTTCAGCCTCACCAAAATGAGCAAAGAGAATCCTCACTAATTTCTACTGCCAGTTATTGTGGAACTCCTCTTCCCGGCAAAATAACTCTGGGCTGGTTGCTGTGGGGCCAGAGGATCTCTCCCCCAATCGGAGTAGCCTCCCCACAGCTGAGGTATCTCTCATGGGGTTCACCCTCCCTCGTCTCCGCCCTTCTTACCAGACTCTGTGTGGCTGCCTCCTTAAGTTCTTCGTTTAGAGGTTCTCTTCATCTGGTATTCCGGGGACTTCAGGTTGAATGTTGTATAAGTTATTTGTAATTTTGATGTGATCCTGGGAGGCAGTTGTCACAGTGTCTATCTTCCACCATCTTACCAGAAGTCCCTCCAGGAATCGGTTTGTTGTTTGTTTGTTTTTTGTCAAAGTAATAACAAAACATTGAACAAAACAATATTATTTAAGGACCAGCTGTACCTAGTTTAAGGGTTAACTGAGTTGACTTAAGGTTCCAATTACATTACATTTTGTTTCCACTGTTGTGGTTATTATTATTATTATTATTATTTTTTTTTTAAAGATTTTATTGGGGAATTGGTGGAGGGGAACAGCGTTGGGGAATCGGGGAAGGGGAACAGACAAGTTGCTGTCTTCTTGTTCTTCAGTTTTAGTTGCGGAGGATGTTGCTTCACTGTTGGTATCGTCATTGCGCTCTTCCCGGATGAGGCAGATCGGTCGCTGGCCTCTGGATGTTGCTCATCGCAGCTATTGGCAGCTCACGCTTGGCTGCCAGCCACTCACGCTGGCTGCGGGCCACTCACTGTAGCCTATGGCAGCCCACTGCAGCAGGGGCTGCAGCCCACACCATCACCGGGGCTCGCACAGCCCAGCTCCAGGTGGAGCTGTTGTTAGCTGTAGAGGGCAGTGTCACCGGCCCTCATGTGGGATCCGAACCGGGGCCGCTGGCATCCCAAAACCAGCGCTTAACCAATGCGCCACTCGGCCGGCCCTGTTGTGGTTATTATTATTATTGAACTATTACTCTCATTGTTATTTATTGACTTGCTTGATGTACCAATAGGATAGAGCCTGTTATAAATCATCTATAATCCAACCCTTAGCACAGCAGATATTCGGCATTCTGAAGTGAGTGAGTGGATGAGAGTGTATCAGCACAACAGATAATCTTAAGTGTGGTAGGGTTGAAAGAGCACTTTGATATCAGACAGAACTAAGTTTAAATCTAGGCTCCTTCATCACTAGCTTGTGTGAATTTAAAAAAGTTCCTGAATCTCTTAGACCTGCAGTTTCACACTTTGTCAAAGATGGATATAAAAAGGCTGTTGCATCATTTGGGGGAGGATTAAATTAGATTTGTGTGAGTGTGTGGCACTAGAAAACCTAGATGACTAGCCATCCCCATTTATGGGTTGTCTAGGTTTTAACACTAAATGTCCTGCATCCTGTGAAATCCTCAGTAAAAAGCACCAGCTGGTCACCCTATTCCCTTCCCTAAGCCTATAAAATTGTTTCTGGGTTATACTATCCCTCAAAAAGAAAGTGTAACTTCAACACATCCTCATTTCCTTCCTCAGTTTTTCAGCTCTAAATGTGGAAAGACTCCAGACTTAGAAAACAATACCAATATTTTACACAGAGCTATAAACATCTGAATTATCTATCACCTCTCTCCAACTTACACTCAGTTCATACAGAAGGTTTAAATATATTAATTATAACTTCAGCTAAGTAACAACTGTTTCACTGAATGACATGCCAGATTTTAAAAAGAAACAGGAAATAAGAAAGATTGCTTAGTTTCCCAGCCTCCTGGTGAGGCCCTTTTTCCCCTTTTGGTGCTTAAAAATCTACTCTAATAATTCCTCTCTCTCTCTCTCTCCCTCCCGCCCTCTCATTCCTCATCTCCACCACACACACACACACACACACACACACACACACACGCACGCACGCACACGCGCACACACACACACACACACACTCCTCAAATGTTATATTCTTCTACTGAACTGAAACTTTTCTTCAAAATCAACCCATCATAGTGAAATCCGGGGTTCTTTTGACTTTGACTAAATTTAGTTTTAAATTCTAGCTCTAGAAATCATATCCCTCTCTGTATGTATACCTCTCAGAGACCTAGCCTTTCCCCCAGATAATCAGCAACCCCTGAGGCAGCAGAAGATGGTAGCCAGGACCTGACTAATGGGCACACGGTCTGGACCTCTGGCAGGCTAAAGATAGTATTTTGATCTAAGTTGTGTTTCGGTTCCTGAGTCCTGACTTGGAACAACGCCCTGGCTACCTTCTCATGAGACCAAACAGAGGAACTTCAGAAAAGACCTCAGAACTGTCTTCAAGACCTGAAGAAATTATTCATTACCCTTACTTCACCTCCAATCTGCTCCCAACATGACCCTGAATCCCTAACCCATGGTATTTTGTGATTTTACCCTATATAATACGTAACCTATGTGCCTTCAGAGAGCCAGGTGCTAAGAGCATTTGATCACCTGTGTCTCCACACTTGGTATCATTTCCTTAAATAAACCTCTACTTTCTCTGGGGCAAACTCCTGTTTGTGTCTCCATTGACTTTGATGCATGCAGGCAAAATTAACAACTTGAGTTCAGTAACAATAGTTCCAGTAGAAGGGATTTTAAGGCAGAATCCTTTTTTGGGTAAACATTTTTGGGAACTTGACTTTCCTCGAAAAATTTATTCCCTTAGACCACATGAGTTTCAGGCTATGGAAACTCTCTTGGTTCTGCTGTCAGCAGTTGTTCAAAATTGGTGTGCCAAGATTATCCAAAGTTAGCTGTGGAGACGCTAAGAATGGAGGGACTCTGGCTCTATTTCTCCTAAATGAAGGGAGGAAAATGCAGATTTACTTTCAGAAATCACAAAGAGAAAGACTGATAGATTTGAACACATAAAAGTTAACACCTACAGAGGACCTGAATAGACATTTCTCCAAGGAGGACATATAGACTACCAATAGACATATGAAAAGATGCACAATGTCACTAATCATCAGAGAAATGCCAATAAAAACCACAGTGAGATATCACCTCACTCCTTACAGAATGGCTATCATCAAAAAATCAACAAACAACAGGGGTTGGCGAGGACATAGGAAAAAGGGAACCTTTGTGCACTGTTGGTAGGATTGCAAATTGGTGCAGTCACTATGGAAAACAGTATGGAGTTTCCTCAAAAAATTAAAAATAGAACTACCTTATGACCCACCAATTCCACTCCTGGCTATTTATCAAAAGAAATCCAACACTAATTTGGAAAAATATATGCAGCACTGTTCACAATAGCCAAAATATGGAAACAACCAAAATGCCTATCAATAGATAATTGGATAAAGAAATTGTGGTACATATACACAATGGAGTATTACTTTGCATAAAAGAGAATCTTACCATTTGCAACAAGATGGGTGGACCTATAGGGCATTATACTAAGTGAAACAAGTTAGATTGAGGAAGAGGAATACTATATGATCTCATTTATATGTGGAATCTAAAGAACAGAATAAATGAACAAACAAAACAAAAATAGACTCATAGATACAAAGAACAAGCTGATGGTTTTTTCATCAGCTAGATGGGAAGGAGATTAGGAGGATGGGTGAGAAAGGTGAAGGATTAAGAAGTACAAATTGGTAGTTACAAAATAGTCACAAGGATGTGAAATACAGTGTGGGGAATATAGTCAATAATACTGTAAAAACTACATATAGTGTCATATGGGTACAAGACTTATTGGGGTGGGGAGAATCACTTCATAAATTATATAAATTTCTAACTACTATGCTGTACACCTGAAACCAATATAAAATAATATTGAAGGTCAACTATTATTTAAAAATATATATAGTCACGGGATGCAAAGTACAGCATAGGGAATATAGTTAATGGTATTATAATAGCTATGTACAGTGTCAGATGGATGGACTTGTGGAGGTTATCACTTTGTGAGGTGTATAAATGTCTAATAGCTATGTTGTTTTGTACACCTGAAAATAATTAAAAATAAAAAGTTAACACCTACTCTATGGAGGAAATATTATAAACATTGTTTTTAAAAACTGCAATATAGAAGAATACTTCGCATAGATATAATTCAGTTAATGATATTAATATAGAAATAATGTATTTTTAAAAAACTAAGATCCCATTAGAAAAAAATGAACAGACACTCCCATTAAGATCAGATATGAGGCAAAGATGTCCCCTCTCATCATTCCTTTTCATCATGGAATTGGAAGTCCTTGTGAATGCAATGAAACAAGAAAAGGAACTAAAAAGGTATACAGATTAACAAGGAATACATAAAACTCTTTGATGGTAGGTAACTGAAAGAATCGACAAAGAAAGAAAACCTAAAACTAATAAACAATGATAGCAAAATTGTAGGATATAAGGCTAATTACAAAAGTCAATCACTTTCCTATATATCAGCAATGAACAAGTAGAATTTGAAATTAAAAACACAATATAATTTACATTAGCACCACTACAAATGAAATACTTAGATATAAATAAGTAAGATCTATATGAGGAAAGTTACAAAACTGTGATGAATGAAATCAAAGAACTAAATAAATGAAGAGATATTCCAATGTTGATGGAAAGGAAGACTCCATATTGTCAACATGTCAGTTCTTCCCAACTTAATCTACAGATTCAACACAGTTTCAAACAGAATCCCAGCCAGTTATTTTATGGATATTGACAAATTGATTCTAAAGTTTATATGCAGAGGCAAAAGAGCCAGAATAACCAACACCATATTGAAGGAGAAGAACAAATACCACGGAGCGTGATTGCTGGGTTGCATGGTATTGCTACACATCTATTAGGATGGCCAAAATCTAGAACACTGGCAACACCAAATGCTGGTGAGGATATGGAGCAAAAGGAACTCTCATTCATTGTTGGTGGAAATGCTGAATGGTACAGCCAATTTGGAATATAATTTGGGAGTTTCTTACAAAACTAATCATATTCTTACCATACGACCCAAAATCACACTTGTTATTATCCACCCAAAAGAGTTGAAAACCTATGTTTACTCAAAAACATGCACATGAATATTTATAGCAGATTTATTCATAATTTCCAAAACTTAGAAGCAACCAGATGTCCTTCAGTAGACAAATACTTGTACATAAATAAACTGTGATGCATCCAGACAATAAAATACTATTCCATGATAAACAAATATTCTGTGCTATTAAGCCATGAAAGACATGGAGGAAGTTTGAATGCATATTACTAAGTGGGAGAAGCCATTCAGAAAAGGCTACATGTGATTCCAACAATACAACATTCTGGAAAAGGCAAAACTATGGTATGGTGACTATAAAAAGATCAGTGGTTGCCAGGGGTATGATATTATAATGAGGGATACATTTGACCAAACCATAGAATGTACAACATACAGACTTAACCCTAATGCAAACTATGGTCTTAGAGATGTGTCAATGTAGGTTATCAGTTGTAACAAATGTAACCTCTAGTGAAGGAGTTTTATGATGGGGAAGCTGTGAATGTGTGGGGGCAAGGGTTTATGGGAAATATCTGTACCTTCCTCTCTATTTTGCTGTGAACCTAAAACGGCTCTAAAGAAATGGTCTTGAAAAAAAAAAATGAGTAGACACAATGAGGCATTTCACAAGTAGGAACAAATGTATGAAGGAAATATAAATTTCACAAGTAAAGATAGTGATTAGGGCCGGCTGAGTGGCGCGGTGGTTAAGCGCTGGCTTGGGAAGCCAGCGGCCCCGGTTCGGTCCCACATGTGAGGGCCAATAACACTGCCCTCAAAAAATAAATAAATAAATAAAAATAAAAATAAAAACCTTGTGTCCGGCCGAGTGACACGGTGGTTAAGCGCTGGATTGGGAAGCCAGCGGCCCTGGTTCCATCCCACATATGAGGGCCAGTAACACTGCCCTCAAAAAAAAAAAAAAAAAAGATAGTGATTAAAGCATCAAGAAACAATTTTCCACTTATAAAATTAGCAAGGTCATGAAACCTAAAGCCTCATGCTGCTGTGAGTGGGATAAGAAGAGGGATGCTCAGGTTGGTCAGCCTGTAAACTGGTTTGACCTTTTTGGAATCACAGTCTTTTTTTTATACGGGCTAATGTCTTCACAGCCATTCTTTAACAAGGTGCCTTCACACATCTTTTGTTTGATTAAATATTTTTTTATTTTCTTTGTTTACTCTCCATGAGCAAATTCATACTGCCTTCAAGCTTAGTTGGAGGGATAAAGAATCTGAATGTGGCCGGCCAAGTGGCGCGGTGGTTAAGCTCTGGCTTGGGAAGCCAGCAGCCCTGGTTCGAGTCCCACATATGAGGGCCAGTGACACTGCCCTCAAAAAAAAAAAAAAAGAATCTGAACGCTTCTGCTCATTGCCAAATATACAACATTTGCATATAGAGAATAAGGAGGGGAAGAAAAGGAACCTAGAAGATTTAGGTCTAAGTAACTGGTAATACTGGTAATACTCTCCTCTTTTGAATATGAAATCTAAAAGGAGGAATGACTCTTAACAATGAAAGCAAACACTAACTGAGTGTTAATTGCTATCTAGGTACTGGGTACCACCCTGCCAAGTATCTTATATCAATTATGTCACTGTCCTCCTGCCTAGAAGAAGGTGCTATTGTTCTTGAAATTGAGGCATAGAGGCCTCTTGTCTTTATGGGCCACAGGCAGGATTCAAACCCAGACATTGTAACTGTTCAGTCAGCACTTTAACATGATGTGTTTAACTTCACTTAGTTTTGAGTTTGCAGAAATGATAAACAGAGAGGGAAGTAAAATATCTGAGCTATGTGTACAAAATCAGGAGTTAGCTGCAAAGAAGAGAGTCAGTGCTGGCTGGCATAATTTGTACAGATACTATTTCTGCTTACTGACTAGGTGTACAGGACCATATCCTGAACATTCTGGTATTCTCCGCAGGCCTCAGGAATCTCTCCCAAAGAGTAAAAGTAATAAATATTTGTGGAACATATGAGATCATGGCTATGAAACACAATATTTTCACTCAACTATATTATTAATGCCCTAGAGTTCCTACCTGAACAATAAACCTGACACTAATACTTGTGGTGGTTATTTTATGTGTCAACCTGGCTAGGCCATGGTACTCAGATAGTTGGTCAAACATTATTCTAGATGTGAAAGTATTTTTTAGATGAGATTAAAATTTAAATCATTAGCTTTGAGTAAAGCCAATTACCCTTCGGTGGGCATGTTCCAATCAGTTGAAGGCCTTAATAGAAAAAGACCAACCTCTCTGGAGGAAAAAGAAATTCTGCTAGCAGCTGGCCTTCAGACTTGAACTGTAACTCTTCTCTGAGTTTCCTGTCTACTGGCCTACCTGACAGATTTGGGATTTGCCAGCCGCCACAATCACATAAGCCAATTCCTTATAACAGAGCTCTCTGTAATGTATACACATTCTAGTGGTTCTTTTTTTCTGGAAAACCCTGACTAATACAATATCCAGCTAATTTTTTCCTTGCCCTGAATTTGTCATCCAGTATGCATACATACTGGTCCTGACTCTGTTCTCCCAAATATTAATCAGGCACCACTGTATACCAGACACATGCCCCAGAGCTAGAGATGCAAAAGGTCAACAAGGAGGCCCTGGCATCAGGAAGCCTACAGTCTGTTTACCTCTGACTGTGACCATTTGAAGAAATAGACTGTTTTCCAAACATCTATTGCTGTGGCCACAATGTGAAAACTCATGAATATAAATGTGGGTTTGGGCCACATTAATACTGTGAGGAGAGGGAAATAATGATTAAAAAAATAAAAATTGAAAATAATAGATCCATGTTTAAAGCAGAAAAGATATGGTCTATAAGGTTTAAGCTAGTGACCAAAAAGTGGCAGAACTAGAGAGAAGGAGCTGATGGAGGAGCAGAGATGAGTCCAAGCTAAAGATGGTTGTTTGGAAAAAATAGCAAAGCTACCACATGGGGCTGTGCACCCAAAGATGAGAGACACCACTCGGGGAAGTTTTCACTGACCACACCATCAGGATGTCCAGAACCTTGCCTGGACTGCAATATCTAGCCTGCCTCAGGACACAATCCAGAGAAGTGAAACAAAAAAGGCATTGCTTCTCACTGTTCAAGGGAATTGAGAGAGAGGGTTGCAGCTCAGACTAACGATAGAAAACAATTGTATTTAGAAAATGAAATAGAAAGAGTATAAAAGTCTGGTGTGTTAAAGCACCCTCAGCTGGCCAGAAGAACAAGAACGTGTGCTTACTACTTCACTACACAGACACAGGTGCTGCCCCAGGGCACAGAGAAGATAGTTGCTCAATAAATATTTACTGAGAAAATGAATGGATGAATGAATTAAATCCTTGGGACATGCTGACAGTGGAACGAAGGAGGAAACCCAAAGTGAAGGAGAAGGAGGTCTCTAGAAAAAAACCATGGTGCTCTTGGGTAGAGAGTGGACAGTTACCATTTCTGTTTGGGGGATAGATTACTTCCTCATCTGATGCCATCCTGAGTCTCTCATTCAGTCTGAAGTCTCCAATCTCAATGTCTAAAACACACCTGTCCCAAAATTCAGGTTTAATCCTGCCTTTCAAGACAATCCTGTTATTTTTGGTCAAGTTATACTAGAGCTGGTGCTCTCCTTTGCCTCCTCTTTTAAAACATTTTTAAAATTATATTAGTGTAAATATCTGGTTATTTACTGAAAATTAAGAAAAACTCTGATGATGGAAATCACATTTTCACCATTCAAAACATACACATATGCACACATTCAGAGCTAACATTAAGTTATTTCTGAACTTTTTTCTATATATAGAGTTGCATCTTGGAATAGTTGTAATCATTTTACATGTTTTACATAATTTTCCATCTTTTATCTCTTATCATTATATCCGAAATATTTTCTGATGATAAAACCCAGTTTTATAGAAAATATACCTTTTTATTTATTTATTTTTTAAAGATTTTATCGGGGAATTGGGGGAGGGGAACAGCACTGGGGAATCAGGGAAGGGGAACAGACAAGTTGCTGTCCTTTTGTTCTTCAGTCTAGTTGCAGAGGATGTTGCTTCACTGGCCCATGTTGGTATCATCATTGCGCTCTTCCTGGAAGAGGCAGATTGGTCACCGGCCTCTGGACAGCCACTCACCGCAGTTATTGGCAGCTCACGCTGGCTGCCAGCCACTCACGCTGGCTGCCCACCAGTCACTGTAGCCTATGGCAGCCCACTGCAGCAGGGGCTGCAGCCTACACCATCACCAGGGCTCACGCAACCCAGCTCCAGGTGGAGCTGTTGTTAGCTGTAGAGGGAAGTATCACTGGCCCTCATATGTGTGATCCGAAACAAGTCACTGTTGTCCCAAGCCAGCTCTTAACCAATGCGCCACTCGGTCGACCCTATACCTTTTTATTATAGTAGAATACACTTAACATAAAATTTACCATTAATGACATTTATTATGGTCACAAATTTTTGCAACTATCACTACTATCTATTTCCAGAACATTTCCATTATCTCAAAAGGAAACCTCATATCCATTAAGCAGCCATTCCCCACTGTCCCTCCCCCCATTCCCTATTCCCTGGCACCCGCTAATCTGCTTTCTGTCTCTCTGCATTTGCCAACTCCAGATATTTCACATAAATGGAATCACACAATATGCAGTCTTTTATGACTGGTTTCTTTCACTTAGCATAGTGTTTTCAAAGTCCATCCATGTTGCAGCATGTATCAGCACTTCATTCCTTTTTTTGTGATAGTTTTTTTTTTTTTTGGGGGGGGGCGGGGTTTAGCTGAGCCATCCTGCCACCTGTTGGCAGCTCAGCAGCTGCTCAGCTCAGGCCCGGAATTCAACCAGCAACCTGTTGCTCAGCGCTTGCACTCTTGAACAAGCTCTTAACCAACTGAGCCACTTGGCCAGCCCCCGTGTGATAGTCTTTTAAATTATACTCTTTGGCTCAAAAATCTTGTATGGCTCCACTCTGCATATCCAAATAAAGTCCGAGTTCTTTTTTTTTTTTTTCAAAATAATAGGAATTTATTATTTTACAGGTCATGACTCCAAAATCATGGTGCTGGCAGGATTGCTTCCTTTTGGAGGCTCTAGGGGAAAATCTGTTCATGCCTCTCTCCTGGCTTTTGGTAGCTACCAGCCAGCATTATCTGGCATTCCTGGGCTTGTAGATACATCACTCCAATCTCTGGTTCAATATTACATGGCCTTCTTCTCTGCGTCTCTGTGTATCCTTTTCTCTTGTCTGAGTACATTCTTTGGAATTAAAGCCCTTAATTCCAGTAGGAATACATCTTGATCCTTACCTTAATTACAATATTGTCACAGGAATATGAGACAGTTTGGGGAATATAATCAATAATGTTGTAAATATTTTGTAGAGCGTCAGATAGGCATGTGTCTTCTTAAGGAAACCACTTCATGGATGATGTAGATGGTTGACCACTGCACTGTACACCTGAAGCTGAAGCAGAATAGTATTGTATGTCACCTATAATTATATATATATATATTTTTTTTTTCAGGGAATATGGAGTATAGTATAGGGAATAGAGTCAATGGAATTGTAATAGATATATACAGCGTCAGAGGGGCAGTAGAATGGGGGAGGGAGTTATCACTTCGTGAGGGGTGAAATGTATAACTATTACATTGTTTTGTACACCTGAAACTCATTTTAAAAAATGGACTTTGCCGATGTTATTAAGTCTGAGTTCTTTCATGTGGCATTCACTATTTTACAAAATCGTAACAGCCCATCTTATCTGCACAAACCTACTCTCCTTGCTTGCTTCTGTACCTTTGCCTAAGCCCAAGCTCTGCATCTCTAAATCTGTGGTTCTGAAGGCATGGTCCCTGGACCAACAGCATCAGCAACACCAAAAGGTTTTCATTACAGAGAGGAATGTTCATGGTGCATTATCTGCTTGTAAGTAAATCTATGATGAAAAGTAAAAAACAAACAAACGAAATACCATGAACATAGTTCTGAAAAGAATGACAACTCCTCAGACGGGTACTTCAGGTCTTCCAGAAGAAGGTACTGTTATCACAGATGGCAGCTCCATTCATGCTATTGCCCCTGAAGACCTTCCAGTGGGTCAAGATGTGGAGGTGGAAGCCAGTGATATTGATGATCCTGACCCCTGTGTAGGCCTAATGTGTGTGTTTGTTTCTCAGTTTTTCACGAAAAGATTTCAAAGATAAAAAAAGTTTTAAAGAGAAATAGCTTATAGAATAAGGATATAAAGAAAAAATATTTTTTTACAGCTGTACAATGTGTTTGTGTTTTAAGCAGTGTTATTTTGAAGGAATTGAAAAGGTAAAAAAAATAAGAAGTTTATAAAGTAAACAAGTAACAGTAAGCTAAGGTTAATTTATTACTGAACAAAGAAAAATCTTGTAATCAGTTTAGTGTAGCCTAAGTACAATGTTTATAAAGTCTACAGAAGTGCACAGTAATGTCCTAGGCCTTCACATTCACTCACCACTCACTTACTGACTCACCCAGAGCAACTTCCAGTCCTACAAGCTCCATTTAGGGAAAGTACGCTAGACAGGTGTACCATTTCTTATTTTTTACACCATATTTTCCCATACTTTGTCTATGTTTAAATATATAAATACTTACCATTGTGTTACAATTACCTACAGTATTCAGTATAGTAACATGATGTACAGGTTTGTAGATTAGGACGAATAGGCTGTACCACACAGCTTAAGTGTGTAGTGGGCTATCTACCATCGTAAGTGTACTCTACAATGTTTGCACAATGAGATTGCCTAAGGATGCATTTCTCAGAACATATCTCTGTTGTTATGCGACTCATGCCTATAAAGCTAAAATAACATTTTCATTCCCAAGTTATTTAACATTGATAAACAATTAATTACATGAATTATTACATTAATAATTAATTATTACAATTAATCTGTTTATTAATTAACTAATGTCTAATATACAATTCAAAGTTTTATGCCTTGTTCTATCTTCCAAGATTTTTGACATTTTTGAAAAGCCAATTGTCTTGTAGAATATCTCCCACAATCTGGACTTGTCTAATTGTTTTCTCCAACTTGGAGTCAGGTTAAACATTTGGCTAGAATGCTACAATGGTAATATATATGCATCCTTCCCACTGCACCATAGCAGGGAGCACAAATATCAGTTTATCCCATTACTGGTGATGCTAACTCAGTTAAGGTGTATCTCTTTGTATTTAATAAGTAATTTAACACAATAATGGTGTCAAATTCACCTTTTATTTTATCTGCCCCAGACCTGTAGTCACCTATTTCTCTAAGGAGCCTTGATTTTTTAAAATAGAGACTAGTATTTAGACATCAAGTTTTTGGTGCTAGGTGTTTAGAGATTAGAAACGGCATACAGGCCCTCTCAATGGATTAGATTAAGCAAACAAACAGTTCACACTAGACTACTACAGCTCTTTTTTCTCACCTCCCCCTATAATTTATTTGTATTTCATTTTTCCTCAATGAGAACAAAAACACATAGCATAACTATCCTGAAATATACAGAAAATAGTGCCAATATCACTAAATTAATACAACTTCCAACAACAAAACTACAAAGTAAATTAAAGATTTCTCTGCAGTTCCTTTTTCCTCATATATGCAAAGGTTATGCAATCAGGGCACTTGATTAAAAAGCGAATTGAATTTTTTTCTGTGTGGCAACATAAGCATTTGATGTACAGTTAGGTTTACTAGTTTACGTTTATATTCAATTTTAGATTAATTTTGTTTTGTTTTGTGCTATACACAAAATTTTTCCTCCCCAGAATTCACCTGTTGAAGCCCTAACCTCAATGTGACTGTATTTGGAGACAGGGCCTATAAAGCGGCCATTAAGGTTAAATAGTCATACAGGTGAGGGCCTTGTCTGATAGGATTAGAACCCTTATAAGAAGAGACACCAGAGAGCTTGCTTACTCATTCTCTCTGTAAGCAGGCACTCAGGAAAGGCTATATGAGGATGCAGCACACAGGTAGCCATCTGCAAGCCAGAAAGAGAGCCCTCAGCAGAAATTGAATCAGACGAACTGTAATCTGACTTTCAGCCTCCAGAACTGTGAGAAAATAAATTTCTGTTGTTTAAGCCATCTAGTCTGTGATATTTTGTTGTGGAAGTCTGAGCTGACTAATACATTTTGCTTTGTTCTTTAACATAATGTTGATTTCTTATAAGAATGTGAGATTTCTACTTCTCCTGGCCAGAGTAAACATATAAATAAAAAATAAAAAAAATAATAGGCAAGTATGTGTGTGTGTGTGTGTGTGTGTATATATATATATATATATATATATATATATATATATGCAAGGAGATATCTCTGCATAGTTATTAATATCTCATTGGACTTTTAGAGCAAATCTGACAATATTATGAGCAAATCCAACAGTATTCTTTTGGGAAACCAAGCCTGTGAGAGGTGAACCTGAAATATTAACTGCTCAGAGATGAAAATCATATTTTCCCTACACTCAAAGCTTGTGCTTTTAAAAATCATAATATGCTTCAAGAAATAATAAGAATTAATAAAGACTAATAAGAGTTTCAGAGGGGCCGGCCAAGTGAAGAGTTGGTTAAGAGTTGGCTTGGGATGCCAGCTCTGAGCAGCAGAGCCCTGGTTCACATCCCACATGAGGGCCAGTGACGCTGCCCTACAGCTAAGATGGTGAACAACAGCTTGACCTGGAGCTGGGCTGCTGTGAGTTGCCAACAACAGCATAGACTGCAGTGGGGCTGGCATGCACTTTTGTGAGCTGCCATGAGCCACCGTGAGCAGCTGTCCAATGGCCAGTGAGCAACTGCACCAGGGAAGAGCACAATGATAATACCAACATGGACTAGTGAAGTGACATCCTCCACAATTAGACTGAAGAACAAAAGGACAGCAACTTGTCTGTTCCCCTTCCCCAATTCCCCAACACTATTCCCCTCCCCGAATTCCCCAATAAAATCTTTTAAAAAAAAGACCAGAACGGAAATAAATGAAATAGAGACCAGAAAAACAATACAAAAGATCAACGAAACCAAGAGCTGGTTTTTTGAGAAGATAAACAAAATTGACAAATCTCTAGCAAGCCTCATCAAAAAAAAGAGAGAGGACTCAAATTAGTAAAATCAGGAATGAAAGAGGTGAAGTGACAATAGACACCACAGAAATACAAAAACTATATGCCAACAAATTTGACAATCTGGAAGAAATGGATAATTTTCTAGAAGCATACAACCTTCTAAAGCTAACTCGAGAAGAAACAGAAAATCTGAATAGACTGATTACTACCAAGGCAACTGAATCAGTAATCAACAAGCTCACAACAAACAAAACCCTTGGACCAGACAGCTTCACAAGTGAATTTTACCAAATATTCAAAACAGAATTATCACCTATTCTTCTCAAACTATTCCAAAAAAATCCAGAAGGAGGGAAGGCGGGAAGGAAGGAACTCTATGAAGCCACTATCACCCTGATTCCAAAACCAGATAAAGACACTACAAAAAGGAAAACTACAAGCCAATATCCCTGATGAATATAGATACAAAAATCCTCAACAAAATATTAGCAAACAGAATTCAGCAATATATTAAGAAGATCATACACCATGATCAAGTGGGTTTCCTGCCTAGTACGCAAGGTTGGTTCACCAATTAATATGATACACCACATCAACAAAATGAAAAATAAAAATCGTATGGTCATATCAACAGATGCAGAAAAAGTATTTGACAAAAGTCAGCAGCCATTTATGATAAAAAAACTCTTAGCAAAGTGGGTATAGAGGGATCATATCTCAACATAATAAAGCCATATGTGACAAATCCACAGCTAATATCATACTCAATGGGGAAAAGCTAAAACCATTCCCCTTAAGATCAGGAACAAGAGGGCCGGCTGAGTGGCTCAGTTGGTTAAGAGTTGGCTAAGAGGGCCGGCCGAGTGGCGCGTTGGTTAGGCGCTGGTTTTGGGATGCCAGCGGCCCCGGTTCGGATCCCACGTGAGGGCCGGCGACACTGCCCTCTACAGCTAACAACAGCTCCCCCTGGAGCTGGGCTGTGCAAGCCCCGGTGATGGTGTGGGCTGCAGCCCCTGCTGCAGTGGGCTGCCATGGGCTGCAGTGGGTGGCCCGCAGCCGGCGTGAGCGTCTGGCAGCCAAGAGTGAGCTGCCAATAGCCGCAGTGAGCGACATCCAGAGGCCAGCGACCGATCTGCCTCATCCGGGAGGAGCGCAATGATGATACCAACAGTGAAGCAACATCCTCCGCAACTGGACTGAGGAACAAAAGGACAGCGACTTGTCTGTTCCCCTTCCCCGATTCCCCAACGCTGTTCCCCTCCGCCAATTCCCCAATAAAAAAAAAAAATCAAAAAAAAAAAAAAAAAAAAAAAAAGAGTTGGCTAAGAGCACATGCTCTGAGCAACAGGGCTGCTGGTTTGATTCCCACATGGGCCAGTGAACTCTGCGCCCTAGCTGAACTGTTGCTGAGCTGCCAACAGGTGACAGGAAGGCTCAGCTGATGTAACAACAAGATTGCCTGTTCAGTGATGGGCTATGCCCACATGCAACTAAAGATTGAACTCGGCACCTTGAGCTGAGCTGCCACCTGGATGGCTCAGTGGATAAGGCATGTGCTCTTAACAACAAGGCAGCTGGTTGGACTCCGGCATGGGATGGTGGCTATGCCGACCCACCACTAAGACTGAACTTGGTACCTTGAGCTGAGCTGCTTCCTGGATGGCTCAGAGGACAGAGTGTGCACTCTTAACAACAAGGCTGCTGGTTCAACTCTCACATGGGATGGTGGCTACACCCACCAACAACTACGATTAAACACAGCACCTTGAGCTTAGAGGCCACGAGATGCTGTTGGGAAGCCAGATGGCGACTGGTACCCTCCACAATGAAGACTGAAGAACAACAACTTGGCTGGTGCCCTCCCCCAATTCCCCGACACTGTTCCCCTCCCCCAATTCCCCAATAAAATCTTAAAAAAAATAAAAAAGATCAGAACAAGACAAGGCTATCCACTTCTCCACTCTTATTCAACATGGTTCTGGAAGTTCTAGCCACAGCAATCAGACAAGAAAGAGAAATAAACGGCATCCAAATTGGCAAGGAGGAAGTAAAATCATCATCATATACAGAGGACATGATACTGTATATAGAGAACCCCAAAGACTTCATCAAAAAACTATTGGAATTGATAGACGAATTCAGTAAGGAAGCAGGATACAAAATCAGTGTTCAGAAATCAGTTGCATTTTCATATACCAATAATAAACTATCAGAAGGAGAAATTAAGAAAACAGTCGCATTTACAATTGCTTCAAGAACTATAAAATACTTAGGAATAAATTTAACCGAAGAAGTAAAAGACCTGTACTCAGAAAATTATAAGACACAGAAAAAAAATAAAAGAAGATACAATAAATAGAAACACCTACCATGCTCATGGATAGGAAGGATTAATATAGTTAAAATGTCCATACATCTGTAAAGCAATATACAGATTCAATGCTATTCCTATCAAACTACCAAGGGCATTTTTCACAGAAATAGAAAATATAATCCTAAAATGTATATGGAACCATAAAAGACCCCAAATAGCCATGGCAATCCTGAGAAATAAGAACTAAGTAGGGGTATCACGCTACCAGGCATCAAAACACACTATAAGTCTACAGTAATCAAAACAGTATGGTACTGGCATAAAAACAGCCACATAGATCAATGGAACAGAATAGAGAGCCCAGAAATATATCCATTCTTATACGGACAGTTAATCTATGACAATGGAAGCAAGAATTTACATTGGGGTAAATATAATCTATTTAATAAATGGTGCTGGGAAAATTGGATTGACACATGCAAAAAAATGAAACTGGACCACCTCCTTATGCCATATAGAAAAAATTCAAAATGGATTAAAGACTTAAATGTAACACCTGAAACCATAAAACTCCTAGAAGAAAATTTCGGGAGTAAATATGCAGACATCACCCTGAGCCATATTTTTTACTGATACATCCCCATGGGCAAGGGAAGTAAAAGAAAAAATGAACATATGGAATTATATCAAACTTAAAAGATTTTTCACAGCAAAGGAAACCATCAATAAAACAAAAAGGGCGCCTACTGAATTGGAGAAGATATTTGCCAACGATATATCTGATAAGGGGTTAGTATCCAAAATTTATAAAACAGTCATGCAACTCAACACCAAAGAAACAAACAACCCAATTAAAAAATGGGCAGAAGATGTGAAGAGACATTTCTCTAAAGAGGACATACAGATGGCCAACAGGCATATGAAAAAATGTTCAACCTCACTGATCATTAGGGAAATGCAAATAAAAACCACAATGAGATACCACCTCACTCCAGTCAGAATGGTTATCATCTATAAACCAACAAACAACAAGTGCTGGTGAGGTTGTGGGGAAAAGGGAACCCTGCTGCACTTTTGGTGGGACTGCAAATTGGTGCAGCCACAATGGAAATCAGTATGGAGCTATCTCAAGAAACTGGAAATGGAACTATCTTATAACCCAGTAATTCCACTCTTAGGCATTTATCCAGAGAAACCCAAGACACTAATTCAAAAAAATATATACACTCCTTGTTCATTGCAGCGCTATTTACAATAGCCAAGACTTGAAAACAATGGAAATGACCATCGGTAGATGACTGGTTAAGAAACTGTGGTACATTTACACAATGGAGTATTACGCAGCTATAAAAAAGAAAGAAAGCGCTGGCTTGGGAAGCCAGTGGCCCCGGTTCGGTCCTACATATGAGGGCCAGTGACACTGCCCTGAAAGAAAGAAAGAAAGAAAGAAAGAAAGAAAGAAAGAAAGAAAGAAAGAAAGAAAGAAAGAAAGAAAGAAAGAAAGAAAGAAAGAAAGAAAGAGAGAAAGAAAGAACTCATACCATTTGCAACGATATAGATGGACCTAGAGAACATTATGCTACGTGAAATAAGTCAGTCAGAGAAAGAAAAATACCATATGATCTCACTTATATATGGAATCTAAGGAACTGAATAAGTGAGAAATGTAAACAGAAATAGTCTTAGAGACACAGAGGAAAAGCTGATGAGGGCTAGATGGAATTGGTGTGGGCATGAGAGAGAAGGGGAAATGATGAGACAACATAAATTGGTAACTACAAATTTGTTGCAGGGACAGTTTGGGGAATATAATGAATAATGTAAACATTTTTTAGGGGAACAGATGAACTCATATCTTGTTAGGGAGACCACTTCATGGATAGTGTAGAGACCTGACCTCTGCACTGTACATCTGCCGCTGCCGCTGAATAATAGTATATGTGAACTATAACTTAATACATATATAGTCATGGGAATGGAGTCAATGGAATTGTAATAGATATGTATAATATCAGGGATGGGGGCAGTGAATGGGGGAGGAGGGTTGTCACTTTGTAAGGGATGAAAATGATAACTATTGCATTGTTTTGTACAGCTGAAACTAATAATAATATATATATAAAAGAAATAATATAAAAAAAGGAAAGAAACCCTAAAAAGATGTAGAGGAAACTTAAATGCATATTACTAAGTGAAAGAAGTCAATATGGAAAGGCTACAGGGGCCAGCCAAGTGGCTCAGTTGGTTAAGAGCCCAACCTCTGAGCAACAGGGTTGCCAGTTCGATTCCCACTTGGGCCAGTGAGCTGCACCCGAGCTGAGCTTCAGCTGAGCTGCCAACAGGTGGCAGGATGGCTCAGCTGGTGAGAGCACGTGCTCCTAACAACAAGGTTGCCAGTTCAAATGGTGGGCTATGCTCACTCACAACTAAATTTGAACATGGCACCTTGAGCTGAACTGCCCTGAGCTACCGACGGGCAGCAGATGGCCCAGTGGTTAGAGAGTGCACTCTTAGTCACAAGGTTTCTGGTTCGACTCACACATGGGATGGTGGGCTACGCCCACCTGCAACTAAGATTGAACATGGAACCTAGAGCTGAGTTGCCGCAAGCTGCCGCCGGGCAGCCAGATGGCAACTGGACTTGGAGCTGAGCTAGCTGCGCCCTCCACAACTAAGATTGAAGGACAACAACTTGGCTGTTCCCTTTTCCCAATTCCCCAATAAAAGCTTTTAAAATAAATAAATAGGGCCAGCCGAGTGGTGCGGTGGTTAAGCACTGGCTTGGGAAGCCAGCGGCCCTGGTTCGGTCCCACATATGAGGGCCAGTGACACTGCCCTCAAAACAAAAAATAAAAAATTAAATAAATAAATAAATAAATAAAGGCTATATACTGTGTGATTCAAACTATATGACATTCTGGGAAAGGCAAAACTATGGAGACAGTAAAAGATCAGTTGTTGCTGGGATTGGGGAGATAAACAGGTGGAACACATGGGATTTTTAAGGCAGTGAAACTATTCTGAATGATACTCGTAATTGTAGATATATGTCATTATACATTTGTCAAAACCCAAAAACTATACAACACCAAGAGTGAACCCTAAACTACAAACATTGGATACTAATTCATTAATTGTAACAAATGTACCACTCACATGTAAAATGTTGATGTGGGGAAGATTGTGTGTGTGGTGCGGGGAGAGGGTACATGAGAACTCTTGCACTTTCCATTTAATTTTTCTGGGAACATAAAACTGCTCTAAAAATAATAAAGTCTATCTAATGAAAAAGAAAAGACTTGGTTGTCTTCTTATGTTCTAGTGACAGAGACAGTTGTTAATCAAATAAGGATGCAAATAAATGTAAAACTGCAATTGGCAATTGCTCCAAGTGCCACAAACGTGAAGTACACATATGTGTGCTGTGAGGGTTTATTATAGGCATGGGCATCAGGAAATGTAGTCCCAAAGTGACAATTGATCTAGAATTTAAAGGAAAAGTAAGGGGTCATTAAGCAAAGGGGAGAGGGAGAATGATTTGGGCAGGTGGAGCAACATATGCAAAGGCAATCAAGCATAACATACAACATCCCTGAGGAAGTAAAAAGTCAGAGTATGCAGAGAATGGCCACAGGTGACCTCAAGATCAGCTTCAGTTTTGACTTTTCCTTTGAGCTCCTGATTTTCATATCTACGAGTAACTACTTACCTGACATTTCTACCTTGAATGTCTCTTGGGCCCCTAAAATTGTACATTAACTCCTTAACCAGCCCCTAAACCCCTCAACAAAGATCTCACTCTCTTACCTTCCTGACATTTCTCAAAATCATCTGCTTCCATTTCTACTGCCACCTCTGCCACCATTTTCTCCTGTTGAGATTACTGCACTAGCATCCTGAATGGTCTCCCCACAGACACTTCTTCTCCTCCTCAGGACATTTTCTACGTTGGAGTCAGAGTGGCTTTTCAAACTGAAACCTGATTATGTCATCTCCCTTGCTTGAAACCCAACAACGCGGTTTTCCATTGGTCTTGGGATAAAGACCAACATGTTTAACCTGGTCAAACACACTAGGCATGGTCTGGCCCTTGCGTACATACTCTGCCCCATACTGCACTGCTCTCTCTTATTCTGTACTTCAGTCCCACAGGGCTTCTTTCAGATCCCTGAATATGCCATGCTCCCTGCCACCTTCACATATGCTCTTTCTTCTCCTGGGATGTTTCCCCCCTTTACTACTGTAAGCACTTACACATCTTTCAAATCTTAGCTCCAGCATCCTCACACCAGAAGAGTTTGGCCAAATTTCAGGATAGATTGAGTCCCAGGATCGAGTCCCAGAATTGAGTCCCAGGAGCACTCCCAGAGTGCTCTCATCACTCTGACTGCCTTTTTTCCATAACATTTAGCATATTTATTTGTGTGATTCTGATAAATAGTTCTCTCCCTCAAGAGATAGTAATCTCCATGAATGTGAAAAATGTTTTTATTCTTATAACTTCAGCTCCCAATAAACATACAATTGATGTTTTTTGAACCAATAATGAGTACCCTCATTGCTACCCTGATATCTTCTTAGTTTTGGATAATCCCCCTCTCATTAGAGGTCCCACCATAAAAAAGAGGTGCCTGCCTTTGCAGTATGGTATCATATGAAAGTTATCATAGGGCCCCACTTACTCTGAAACAATGTCTATCAGTTTGCTATGGCATTTTAGATGCCCACTATTAAAGTCATTCCCATTATATAGCACCAGAACTGTGCTGTCCAAAAGCCACTAACCATGTGTGGCTATTGAGTTTGTGAAATGTAGCTAGTCCACCCTGAGGTATGCTGTATGTGTGAAATACATAAGATTCTGAAGATTTAGTATGAAAAAAAAGAATTCAAAATATCTCATTAATTTTTTTTTAAACGTAACTTTTGTTTTATTAAGCCAGTTAATTGTATTTCAGGATTGTTTATTATTTCTTTTTAAAGATTTTTTATTAGGGAATTGGGGGAGGGGAACAGACAAGTTGCAGTCCTTTTTTTGTTCTTCAGTCTAGTTGTGGAGGATGTTGCTTCACTCACCCATGTTAGTATCTTCCTGCATGAGGCAGTCGCTCACTGGCCTCTCGACGGTCACTCATGGAGGCTCTTGGCAGTTCACACTGGCTGCCAGCTGCTCACGCTAGCTGCCGGCCACTCACTCTAGCCAATGGCAGCCCACTGAAGCAGAGGCTGCAGCCCACACAGGGGCTGCAGGCCATCTTAGCTATAGAGGCAACATTCACCATCTTAGCTATAGAGGCAACCAGGTGGAGCTGTTGTTCACCACCTTAGCTGTAGAGGGCAGTGTCACCAGCCAATATATGTGGGATCCAAACTGGGGCCCACCTGCTCACAGCTGGCGTCCCAAGCCAGCTCCTAACCAATGCACCACTCGGCTGGCCCTCTCATTAATTCTTTATTGATTATATGTTGAAAAAATAATACATTGGATATAGTGGGTTAAAGAAAATACATTATTAAAATGAATTTAAACTTTTTCCTTTTAATTTTTCAAATGTAGCTACTAGATAATTTTAAATTACATATGAAGTTCACGTTGTTGTTTTTTTTTAATTTTATTTCTTAGTTTCAGGTGTACAACACAATGCAATAGTTATTCTCTTTACACCCCAAAGTGACAACTCCCCTCCCCCAGTTGGCCACCCCATTTCCCCCCCCATATCAGACATATCTATTACAATTCCTTTGACTCCCTTCCACAGTATACTCCACATACCGTGACTATCTATATATTCAGTTATAGTTGGCATACAATATTATACAACATCAGCTTCAGGTGTACAGTGCAGTGATCAAGCCTCTACTCCAACCAAAATTTTTACAACATTATTATATTCCCCGAACTGTGTTTCATATCCCTGTGGCAATATTGTAGTTGTATATTTTTGCTGTCTAATCCCTTCCCCTTCCCGCTTCTCCCCACCCCACTCCTAACAAGCAACCATCAGTTTTTCCTCTATATCTATGAGTCTGTTTACTTTGATCATTCATTCACTTTTTCAGATTCCACATATAAGTGAGATCATATGGTACTTGTCTTTCTCCAACTGACTTATTTCACTTAACATAATAGTCTGTTCATAACATTATCAATTACATTCCCAGAACTGCCCCCAGATCCCTGCGGCAACATTGTAGTCACCCACGTACGCTGTCCAAAACCTTCCCCCTCTCCCTCATCCCCACCCCCTCCCAGCCAGCAACCATCAGTTTTTCCTTTATATCTGCTTGATATGACTTCAATCTTCTTAAATTTACTGAGACTTGTTCTGTGGCCTAACATGATCTATCTTGGAAAATGTCCCATGTGTACTTGAAATGAATGTATATTCTGTTTTTTCAGGGTGAAATGCTCTAAAAACATCAACGAAGTCTACCTGGTCTAAAGTGTCATTTAAGGCCCCTCTTTCTGTGTTGATTTTCTGTCTAAAGGGTCTGTCCATTGGTGACAATGGGGTGTTGAAGTCCCCTACTATGATAGTGTTACTGTTGATGTCTCTCTTTATGTCTGTCAAAATCTGTCATATGTAATTAGGAGTTCCTATGTTGGGTGCATAGATGTTCATTAGGATTATAGTGTCCTTCTTTGTTTTTTATTGCAGTAATTTTAAAGTCTATTTTGTCCAAAATAAGTATTGGTACTCCAGCTTTTTTTTTTTTCCTTATTTCTACTTGCATTAAATATCTTATTCCATCTGTAAACAGCATATACGTGAGTCCTATTTTCTTATCCACTCAGCCACTCTCTGTCTTTTGATTGGAGCATTTAGCCCATTCACATTTAAAATGATTATTGATAGGTGCATATGTATTGCCATTTGGTTATTTGTATTCTTGGTCTTCCTGGGTTAGCTTGTTTACCCCTTTCTTTCCCTTAAAAAAGCCCTTTTAACATTACTTGCAATACTGGCTTGGTGGTCATGAATTCCTTAAGCTTATTCTTTTCTGAGAAGCTCTTTATTTCTCCTTCAATTTTAAGTGACAGCTGTGCTGCATAGAGCAATCTTGGTTGTAGGCCTTTATTTTGTGTCACTTTGAGTATCTCCTGCCACTCCCTTCTGGCCTGCAGAGTTTCTGTAAACAAGTCAGCTGTTAGTCTAACAGGAGTTCCTTTGTATGTAAGCTGCTGTCTTTCTCTTGCAGTCTCTAGGATTCTGTCTCTGTCTTTAACCTTTGCCATTTTAACTATGATGTGTCCTGGTGTGGACCTGTTTGGGTTCAGCTTGTTTGGAACCCTCTGCACTTCCTGGGAATGTATGTTGATTTCCTTCACCAGGGTAGGGAGGTTTTCAGTCATTATTTTTGCAAATACATTCTCGACCCCTTGCTTCTTCTCTTCTCCTTCTGGTATTCCTATGAGTCGAAGATGGTTGCGTTTCACCTTGTCCCATAGGGCTCTTAAACTGTTTTCATTCTTTTTTATTCTTTGATCTTTTTGTTGTGCCAACTGGGTGATTTCTGCTATTTTGTCTTCCAAATCACTGATCTGCCCCTCTGCTTCATCTACTTTACTGGTGATTCTTTTGAGTGTGTTCTTCATTTCAGTTATTGTATTCTTTAGTTCTAACTGGTTGTTTTTTATGATTTCTCTATCCTTCCATATGTCCTCACTAAGTTTGTTAAACATTCTTATCATCAGTGTTCTGAACTCTGTCTCTGAAAGGTTGGATCCCTCTGTTTCATTTGGTTCCATTTCTAGAGGTTTCTTGTGATCTTTTACTTGTGACATGTTTCTTTGTTTCCCCATTCTGGCTGTTGCTCTGGGATTGGTTTGATGTATTAGATAGATCACCAGGAGAGCCCTGGCTGGATCAGGCAGGCACTCAGCTCACGGCCCAACACTCCCAGGAAAACTCCCAGTCTCAGCCTGTCCCAATCAGCTGCTCGCAGATCAGGCCGAGCAGCCCGACAACCAGTCACCAGCCTGGCAACTCTACAAGCGCAGGGCGGAGAGCCAGGACCGGAGGTGTTTGTGCACTCCCACGTCTTAGTGAGCAGCCTGTTGGAGCCGGAGTGCGCCCACCTGGTTTTTCCCTGGCAACGCAGCAAAAGCCGTGGGGAGGGTGGGGATCTGAGGCAGCTCGCACACTCCCTGGTCTCAGTGAGCAGCCTTTTGGAGCCAGAGGGCACCTGCCCAGCATTTCCCTGGCAATGCAGTATAAGCCAGGCAGAGGGTGGGGATCCAAGTCCGCATGCGCACACGCATGGACGCACTTCTAGGCCAATTCCACCAGACCAATGAGGTCCCAGACCTGATCCTCTGTGGTAGGGCCCAACCCTGACAAAATGGCGCCCTCATTACACCACTCGCGTGCAGGCTCCACACCAGGGGAACAATAGTGCAAAAACCTCCAGCCTTTGCACCAAAGGTGCCCAGTTCAGTCCGTCCCTGCAGGCTCCTGAGCCCGGCTCACACAGCTACTCTCTCCACCAGGAACCAGATAAGTGCTCACCGGCGAGCTATCCCGTGCGCCGGCCCCACTGAATCTCTAGCCACTCTTAGCCTTACCTAGCTGAGCAAAGAGAGTCCTCACTAATTTACTGCCAGCTATCTTGGAACTCCTCTTCCTGGCAAAGGAACTCTGGGCTGGTGAGCCTGGTGTGCAGCTGAAAGGTCTTTCCCCCAACCGGAGAAGTCTCCCCACAGCTGGGGCTTCCCTCACGGGGTTCACCCTCTCTCGTCTCCGCCCCTCCTACCAGACCCGCCATGGCCTCCTCTTTAAGTTCTTCGTTTAGTGGTTCTGTTCATCTAGTATTCCGGGGACTTCGGGGGTTGAATGCTGTATAATTTGTTTGTAATTTTGGTGTGATCCTGGGAGATAGTTAGCACAGCGTCTGTCTATTCCGCCATTTTACCGGAAGTCCTCACATTGTATTTCTATGAGACAGCACTTCTGTAACACATAACTTTCAAAACATAAAAACTGCAGGACTGGCCGAGTTGCGCATTGGTTAAGAGCTGGTTTGGGGATGCCAGCAGCCCAGGTTTGGATCCCACATATGAGGTCCAGTGACACTGCCCTCAACAGCTAACAACAGCTCCACCTGGAGCTGGGCTGTGGAGCCCCAGCGATGGTGTAGGCTGCAGCCCCTGCTGCAGTGGGCTGCCATAGGCTACAGTGAGTGGCCAGCAGCCAGCGTCAGTGGCTGGCAGCCAGTGTGAGCTGCCAATAGCCATGGTGAGCGACATCCAGAGGCCGGCAACTGATCTGCCTCATCCGGGAAGGGCGCAATGATGATACCAACATGGGACAGTGAAGCAACATCCTCTGCAACTAGACTGAAGAACAAAAAGACAGCAACTTGTCTGTTCCCCTTCCCTGATTCCCCAACGCTGTTCCTCTCCCCCAATTCCCCAATAAAATCTTTAAAAAAAAAACACATCAAAATTGCTACATGATTAACATACCCCAAGCAATTAAGCATGGATTTATTTGTTGTTTTTTTTTAACTAACCCAGGATCACATTGAAGTGATACAGATGTGGGGCAACTTTGTGTCATGTAATAAGAACCAACTTGGGAGCTAGCTTAGGCCAGAAAACCTGGTAGCTAAGGGGAGATAATGATTGAACAGCTTCCAGGATATCTCATAAATTCAAGATGGGGAATGCATCTGGGACACAGGAAGGACTAGACTTGAAAGATCAAAGTCATCCAGACCTTCCTTTTGGCTTCTGCAGGCATAGCTGCATCATTCCTCCTTCTCTCTACAGGCTGGGCTTCTTTGCTTGTCTTGTTCACACCGCAGGACCTGACAGCACACCATCCCTGAATCTTACCTATTACAGTGATAGCCACACACATACTGAGAGGCAGGACCTCAACTTACCCTGTACTGCAAGTTGGCTGTGTTCAGGGAGGGTATCCTTTAGAGTGGGACACTTACAGCAGAGGGCGCCAAGAACTGGGAACAATGGGAGGGAAGTCCCAAAATACAACATGAAGAGAAGTTTGTCTGCTTAACAGCTTCTGTCTCAGCTTGAATCAGGTCATTATGGAAAGAATCTAGGGAGACCCAATTTTTCTGGCTGTAGTTAAGAAGGGATTAGTTTGCTATGGCATTTTAGGTTCCCACTGTTGAAGTCATTTCTGTTAGTTAAAGCCACCAGAACTGTATTGTCCAGTAGCCAGAGAATGACCTCCAGGAAATCAAGAGCAGACCACTGAAAATCCCAGCACATAATCAGAACAGAGGTGGGAAGAGAACTGACATGTCTGATACTTGGCTTTCACTACTTTTGAAGAAGAGGAACAGACCAAGAACAAATGAACTAAGAAGGTGAAGTAGTTAAATATGTCTCCTAGCCTTTCTTTTCCAGGAACTGACATAAATTCTGTTTGTCTGCCTAAATGGAGTTGTGGTTAGGAACACATTTCTGAGGAATTGGTTTGGTTTCAATGTTTTGCAGTGTCTGGTAAAAACAGAACTCTGAAAGTTGAGCAGTCAGAGACTTTTGTTTGGGTTTTGAAACAGAAACATTTTGAAATACTGATTATGTTATTCTTTCATATCATTATTTTACTTAAAGAGATACTCCTTAAGTAAAACCAAAATTTTTGCCACTAATATAAACACTTTAACTAGTCTTCATTTTTGTTAAAAAACCAGTTCAAGATATTGCAATTTTAGAGCGATGTGGGAAGGAAGGGAAGAAAAGAAGGAGAGTGAAAGTGAGAGAGACACACCACAAATGAAGAGGAAATTTGAGACAATTACGTATGTCCTTCTGAATGTTCTAGGTAATCACCAAATCCCTTTTATTCCTTTAGCTGTGGAGGTCTTCCCACAAAGTGCAACGAACTGGGAGAGGTTAGAATTTATCTGCATTTGCTTTATTTGCATTTTATTTTTAATATCTTTAAATAATGTGTGTGTCCAGATGCTTTTCTTAATTATACATAAAAGATTTATCCTATGTATGTTTTTAAATTTTCATCGTAGCATGTAGATCTAATATAATTTTACTTACTGGATTCAGAGAGAAACACAGAAATTAAAAAGTGGGTTCTAGACTTCTGTTTCTAGACAAAATGGAATAACAGGGACCAGATGTATGTCCCTGCCTGAAACAACCCCCACCAAAAAAAAAGAAAAATGGATTTAAAAAGGTTTCAAGACACTAGATTTAGTTAACAAAGGACAGTGATCCCTCTGAGACGAGAAACAAAGTGAGTGAGTCCTATAATTGCCCCATCTGGTTTCCTTGAGACAGTTTCCAGTCTGTGGTGTGGAGCAGGAAACACAGACAAAGCCTGGTAGATTCCCTGAGTTGTTGAGAGAGATGGGGGCCTAGATTTAATATGATCAGACAGTGTAGCAATTCGCCTTTTTTTTCAACAGGGTACTGTTGAAAACAATGGAGCAATCAACTGGCAACCAGTAGAGCCTAAGCACTGGTTGTGATTCCAACAGAGACAGACAGCTTAACAGAAAGATCAAGAAAAGAAACAATCAAGTGAACTCTGTTAAAACCACTGTCATCCCAAGGTTGCTGCGCACATGTCCAAAGCTGCACACTCTGAAGGATGACACCAGAAACTTCATACTATGGGAGAGATAGACTTCACTAAAACAGAACAACCAAGTTACTAGACAAATAAATAAGCAAACAGCAATAAGCCTAGATAGAGGTGGAGGGGCAAAGTAAGGACTCAGTATCCAGAGTTGTTGCAATATCTAAAAAATCCATTTTTTTCAATAAAAAATAACAATGCATGCAAAGAAATAGTGAAGTATGAATCACACACAAGAAAAAAACAAACAAACATAAACTCTACCTATGAGAAAGCCCAGATGTCGGAATTAACAGACAAAAACTTCATAGCAGCCATTCTAAATACACAGGGGATGCCTAAAGAAGTATAAGAAAGGAAAAAACTGTATTAATATATACCAATAACAAATGATGAATACAAGTCACGTTTGACTTCTGCAATTACAACAGGTGCTCAAAGTGGTTAGCATCAGCATCCAGACACTTCTCATTATAGCGAACTACTGCTTCAGCAACATTGACCAAAGTGTTAATATCTCTTAAAATGTGTATACATTTTTGTTGGCACCCTCCCCCCCAGTATTTAAAGAACTAAAGGAAACCATGCTAAAGAAAAAAAGGAAGGTCACCACAAGGCTCAGGGACTGCAAAGCAAGGTACGTAAAAAAATAATACTAATAAATAAATAAATAATAGAGGAAGGTATGATGACACTGACTCATTTTTAAAATTTGATGTATAGATTCAATACAATCTCTATCAAAATCGCAACTTACTTCTTTGCAGAAATTAACATGGTGATTCTAAAATTCATATGGAAAATCCAAGGACTCCAATCTTGAAAAAAATTTAGGAGTGATCTCATTTCCCAATTTTAAAACTTACTACAATGCTACAGAAATTAATATTGTGTACAGTAGCACAAGGATAGACATATACATCAATGGACTAGAATTCAGAGTCAAGAAATAAACTCATATTTATTTTTAACTGATTTTCAACAAAAGTGCTAAGATAACTCAATGGAGAAAGAATAGCCTATTCTACAAATGCTGCTGAGTGAGACAACTGGATATCCATATGCAGAAGAGTGACATTGGACACCTTTTTCATGCCATACATTAAAAAATGTACTCAAAATATATTATACACTTAAATGTAACAGCTAAAACTATAAAATTCTTAGAAGAAAACATAGGAATAAATCTTTATGACCTTGGGCTAGGCAATAGTTTCTATACCAATGCACATCAGAATCAAATTGGTCAAACCAGAAATAAGAGCAAAAGGTAAGAACAGCCAGAAAGACAAAAAAAAAAAAGACATACTCCATATAAGACAACAAAAATAAGAAAAATGGCAGATTACTTGTGGTAAACAATGTAAGCAAGAAGAAAGTAATTTCCAATATACTGAAAGAAAATGTTATCAACCTAGAATTCTATATTCCATGATAATATCTTTCAAAAATGAAGGTAAAATAAAGATATCTTCAGATATACAAAAGCTGAAAGACATCATCAGTAACACATCTGCAACACCGGAAATGTTAAGGGAAGTCCTTCAAACAAAAGGAAAACGATATCAGCTAGGCAAGAAGTTTGTTAAAATGCAGATCCCTTGGCTCCAACCCAAAGATTTTTTTACTCCAGTTTCATAGTATGGCGCAAACATATGTATTTTATTTTCATATTATTTATTTTCATGTTATCTATTTATTATTATTTTCATTTTAATTGTTTAATACGAGGTCTGACAATTAAGTTCACAAGCTTGCCACCGTGCTCTTACATTGGCAGCACTGTACAAACAGCTCGGTAAGGTTTCATAACCTTGGTATATCAGTGTCTCACAGCTGTTTCATGTCCACATGTGGTGGTGTCTTGCTGAGTGGCATTCATTATTGTTGTTGTGTGTTTTTGTGTGCCATCACAAGAATGTCTGAGTTTGAATTACAGCAACGAACAAACATTAAATTTCTTATTAAATTTGGTAAGAGTGGAAGTGAAATCAGGGACATGTTAGTCCAAGGTAATGGGGATAATGCTTTGAAGAATATGGCAGTATACAAATGGAGTAAATAATTTTTCTGGTGGGAGACAATGTATCACTGATAAAGAAAGGTCAAGGAGGCCAGCAATGAGCAAAACTGATAAAAACATTGCAAAAATTTGTAGAATTATGAGTCAAAATCATCGGCGGACTGTGAGAAGCATAGCAGACCAAGTTAACTTGGATAGAGAAACAGTTAGGAAAATCTTAACTGAAAACCTTGGCATGAGAAAAGTGTATACAAAAGAGGTCCCAGTCCCAAAAGATTCATCGATGAACAAAAGCAAATGAGAGTCAAAGTTTGCCAAGACCTTTTGGAGGGGCAAGTCTATGTTTTGGGCCATGTTATCACTGGTAATGAAACATGGATTTAACAATACAACCCTGAAAAAAAATGTCAAAGTGCACAATGAAAGTCAGTCAATTGTCCACAACCAAAAATGTTCTGTCAATCCAAATCAAGATTGAAATGAGAGGAAAACCAAGGAAGATGGCGGAATAGACGGATGCTCTCCGAACTGCCTCCCAGGATCACATCAAAATTATAAATAATTTATGCAACATTTAACCTCGGAAGTCCCCTGAACATTAGATGAACAGAACCTCTAAACGAAGGACCTAAAGAGGAGGCCACATCAATCTGGTAGGAGGGGCGCCGACGAGAGAGGGCGAGCCCCGTGAAGGACACCCAGCTGTGTGGGGAGGCTTCTCCGGTTGGGGGAGAGACCCTCCAGCCCCACACCGAGCTCACTAGCCCAGAGTAGCTTTGCCAGGAAGAGGAATTCCACGATAGTGGGCAGTAGAAATTAGTGAGTACTCTCTTTGCTCTACTCGGTGAGACTGGGGGCAGCTGGAGAACCAGTGGGGCCGGTGCACAGGTTCGCTCACCGGTGAGCACTCACCAGGTTCTTGTCGGAGGGAGTAGCTGCATGAGCCGGGCCCAGAAGCCTGCAGGGAGGGACTGAACTGAGCACCTTTGGGGCAGAAGTTAGAGGTTTTTCCACTGGTTGGATTTTCCAGAAGTTGGATTGTTGTTCCACTGGTGTGGAGCTTGCACACGAGCGGCGTACAGGAGGCCGCCATTTTTTCAGGGTTGGGCCCTCCCACGGAGGGTCAGAGCCAGGATCCCATTGGTCTGGTGAACTTGGCGCAGGAGTGCGTGCGTGAGTGAGTGCGTGCGTGCGTGGGCATGCGGCCTTGGGACCCACCCTCTGCCCTGCTTGTGCTGCGTTTCCAAGGAAACGCCGGGCGGGTGCCCTCCGGCTCCATCAGGCCATTCATTGAGATGCAGGAGTGCTTAAGCCACCTTGGATCCCCACCCTTCGCCCTGCTTCAGCTGCGTTGCCAGGGAAACGCAGGGCGGGTGTTCTCCAGCTGCATCACTCTGTTCACTGAGACTCAGTAGCAGACAACCTGCAACAACCTGTGAAGATTTTTTTTTTTTTTTGGAAGTGAGCACGATTCCAGAGCACACAGCAGCTAATTGTGGAAAGCTCATTGCAACCCTGAGAAAGAGGTCTGCAGATTAAAGAGGACAGAGAGCCCCCTCACCTCTTTCCTTTTTTTTTTCTTTTTTCTTTTTTCTTTTCTCTTCTTTCTAGGTGATCTATCTAAAACTTCGAAGCATTCACAGAACGACAGCCAAAATGAAAAAACAAAGAAACATGTCCCAAGTAAAAGAGCAGAAGAAAACTCTAGAAATGGAACTAAATGAAACAGAGGTATCCAAACTTTCAGAGACAGAGTTTAGAACACTGATGATAAGAATGTTTAAGGAACTTAGCGAGGACATAAAGCAAGATAGGGAAACCATAAAAAACAACCTGTTAGAACTAAAGAATACAATAAGTGAAATGAAGAACACACTCGAAGGAATCACCAGTAGAGTAGATGAAGCAGAGGAGCGGATCAGTGAATTAGAAGACAAAATAGCAGAAATCACCCAGCTGGAACAACAAAAAGAAAAAAGAATAAAAAAGAATGAAAATAGTTTAAGAGACCACTGGGACAACATGAAACGCAGCAATATTTTGCGTCATAGGAATACCAGAAGGAGAAGAGAAGAAGCAAGGGATTGAGAATGTATTTAAAGAAATAATGACTGAAAACTTCCCTACTATGGTAAAGGAAATCGACATACAAGCCCAGGACATACACAGAGTTCCTAACCGGCTGAATCCAAACAGGCCCACACCAAGACACATCATAGTAAAAATGGCAAAGGTTACAGACAGAGACAGAATCCTAAAAGCAGCAAGAGAAAGACAACGGGTTACATACAAAGGAACTCCTATAAGACTAACAGCTGACTTTTCTTCAGAAACTCTGCAGGCCAGAAGGGAATGGCAAGAGATATTCAAAGTGACACAAAATAAAGGTCTACAACCAAGATTGCTCTATCCAGCACGACTATCACTTAAAATTGAAGGAGACATAAAGAGCTTCTCAGAAAACAATAAGCTTAAGGAGTTCATTACTACCAAGCCAGCATTGCAGGAAATGTTAAAAGGGCTTTTTTAAACAGAAGAAAGGGGAAAACAAGCTAACCCAGGAAGACAAGAAATACAAACAACAAAATGGCAATAAATATACACCTATCAGTAATTACCTTAAATGTGAATGGGCTAACTGCTCCAATCAAAAGATACAGAGTGGCTGAGTGGATAAGAAAACAGGACCCATGCATATGCTGTCTACAAGAGACTCATCTCAGATCAAAAGACACACATAGACTGACAGTAAAGGGATAGAATAAAATATTTCATGCAAATGGAAATGAGAAAAAAGCTGGAGTAGCAATACTTATTTCAGACAAAATAGACTTTAAAATGAAGACTACAATAAAAGACAAAGAAGGGCACTACATAATAATAAAGGGATCAATTCAACAAGAGGACATAACCCTACTAAACATCTATGCACCCAATATAGGAGCTCCTAAATATATAAAACAGATTCTGACAGACATAAAGGCAGACATCAACAGTAACACTATCATAGTAGGGGACTTCAACACCCCATTGTCACCAATGGACAGATCCTCCAGACAGAAAATCAACACGGACATAGTGGCCTTAAATGACACTTTAGACCAGCTGGATTTAATTGATATTTTTAGAGCATTTCACCCCAATGCTACAGAATATACATTCTTCTCAAGTGCCTATGTAACATTCTCCAAGATAGACCACATGTTAGGCCACAAAACAAGTCTCAACCAATTTAAGAAGACTGAAATCATATCAAGTGTCTTCTCTGACCACAATGCTATGAAACTAGAAATCAATTATAATAAAAAATCTGGAAAGCTTACAAACACATGGAAGCTAAATAACATGCTTCTAAATAGTGAGTGGGTCAAAAATGAGATCAAGGAGGAAATCAAAAGATACCTCGAGACAAATGAAAATGAAAACACCACGACCCAAAATCTCTGGGATGCAGCGAAAGCAGTCCTAAGAGGGAAGTTCATAGCAGTGCAGACCTACCTAAAGAAGGAAGAAAAATCTCAAATCAACAGACGCTCTCTACACCTAAGGGAACTCGAAGAAAAAACAGCAAAACAAGCCTAACAGGAGCATAAGGAAGGAAATAATAAAGACCAGAGCAGAAATAAATGAAATAGAAAACAAAAACACAATACAAAAGATCAATGAAACCAAGAGTTGGTTTTTTGAAAAGATAAACAAAATCGACAAACCCTTAGCACTACTAACCAAGAAAAAGAGAGGACCCAAATTAATAAAATCAGAAATGAAAGAGGAGAAGTGACAACAGATACCACAGAAATACAGAAAATTTTAAGACAATACTATGAACAACTATATGCTAACAAATTCGACAATCTGGAAGAAATGGATAAATTTCTAGAAGCATACAATTTACTAAGTATGAACCAAAAAGGAACAGAAACTCTGAACAGACTGATTACTGCCAAAGAAATTGAATCAGTAATAAACAATCTTCCAACCAACAAAAGCTCTGGATGAGATGGCTACACAGGTGGATTTTACAAAACATTAAAAAAAGAATTAGTACCTATTCTCCTCAAACTATTGCAAAAAATACAGAAGGAGGAAGGCTCCCAAACTCTTTCTAGGAAGCCACTATCACCCTGATTCCTAAGTCAGACAAAGATATTACAAAAAAGGAAAACTACAGGCCAATATCACTAATGAACATAGATGCAAAAATTCTCAACAAAATACTAGCAAACCGAATTCAGCATCTCATTAAAAAGATTATACACCACGATCAAGTGGGATTCATTCCTGGTTGCAAGGCTGGTTCAATATCCGCAAATCAATTAACGTAATACATCACATTAACAAAATGAAAAATAAAAATCATATGATCATATCAATAGATGCAGAAAAGGCATTTGACAAAATCCAGCAGCCATTGATGATAAAGACTCTTAACAAAGTGGGAATAGTGGGATCATACCTCAGCATAATAAAGGCCATATGTAATAAGCCCACAGCAAACATCATTCTCAATGGGGAAAGGCTGAAAGCTTTCCCCTTAAGATCAGGAACAAGACAAGGCTGCCCGCTTTCACCACTTCTATTTAACATAGTTCTGGAAGTTCTAGCCACAGCAATCAGACAAGAAAATGAAATCAAAGGCATCCAAATTCGAAAAGAGGAAGTAAAATTGTCATTATATGCAGATGACATGATACTATATATAGAGAATCCCAAAGACTCCACCAAAAAACTGCTAGAACTGATACACGAATTTGGTAAGGTAGCAGGATACAAAATTAATATTCAGAAATCAGTGGCATTTCTATACACCAATAATAAACTATCAGAAGAAGAAATCAGGAAATCAATCCCTTTTACAATTGCTTCAAAAACAATAAAATATCTAGGAATCAATTTAACTAAAGAAGTAAAAGACCTGTACTCACTAAATTATGAGACACTGAAGAGAGAAATCAAAGAAGATACAAATAAATGGAAATACATACCATGCTCATGGATAGGAAGAATTAATATAGTTAAAATGTCAATACTTCCTAAAGCAATATATAGATTCAATGCAATTCCAATCAAACTACCAAGGACATTTTTCTCTGAAATAGAACATAGAATCCTAAAATTTATATGGAGTCACAAAAGACCCCGAATATCTACAGCAAGGTTGAGAAATAAGAACAAAGTGGGAGGCATCACACTACCTGACATAAAAACATACTACAAGGCTACAGTAATCAAAACAGTATGGTACTGGCATAAAAACAGACACATAGACCAACGGAACAGAATAGAGAACCCAGGAATAAACCCATCTATATATTGTCATTTAATCTATGACAATGGAAGCAAGAATTTACACTGGAGTAAAGATAGTCTATTTAATAAATGGTCCTGGGAAAATTGGACTGACACGTGCAAAAAAATGAAAATAGACCATCTACTTACACCATATACGAGAACAAACTCAAAATGGATTAAAGACTTAAATGTAAGACCTGAAACTATAAAACTCCTATAAGAAAATATAGGGAGTAAGTCTGCAGACATTACCCTGAGTAATATTTTTACCGATATATCCCCTCAGGCAAGGGAAATGAAAGAAAAAATGAACATATGGGATTACATCAAACTTAAAAGTATTTCTTTTTTTTTTTATTTTTTAGCTGAGCCATCCTGCCACCTGTTGGCAGCTCAACAGCAACTCAACTCGGGCTGGCCTCAAACCGCTGTTGCTCAGAGCTCAGCTTGCACTCTTGAGCGAGCTCTTAACCAACTGAGCCATTCGGCCGGCCCTAAAAGTTTTTTCACAGCAAAGGAAATCATCAATAAAACAAAAAGGCAGCCTACTGAATGGGAGAAGATATTTGCCAATGATATATCTGATAAGGGGTTGATATCCAAAATTTATAAAACACTCATGCAATTCAACACCAAAAAAACAAACAACCCAATTAAAAAATGGGCAGAAGATGTGAAGAGACATTTCTCTAAAGAGGACATACAGATGGCCAACAGGCATATGAAAAAACGTTCAACCTCACTAATCATCAGAGAAATGCACATGAAAACCACAGTGAGATACCACCTCACTCCAGTCAGAATGTCTATCATCAACAAATCAACAAACAACAAGTGTTGGCGAGGGTGTGGAGAAAAGGGAACCCTGGTGCACTGTTAGTGGGACTGCAAATTGGTGCAGACATTATGGAAATCAGTATGGAGGTATCTCAAAACACTGGAAATGGAACTGCGGTATGACCCAGCAATTCCACTCTTGGGAATCTACCCAGAGGAATCCAAGACACTAATTCAAAAAAATATATGCACCCCTATGTTTATTGCAGCGCTATTTACAATAGCCAAGACTTGGAAACAACCGAAATGCCCATCGGTAGATGACTGGCTTAAGAAACTGTGGTACATTTATACAATGGAGTATTACTCCACTATAAAGAAGAATGAAATTGTACCATTTGCAATAATATGGAAGGACCTAGAGACTATTATGTTGAGTGAAATAAGTCAGTCAGAGAAAGACAAATACCACATGATCTCACTTATATGTGGAATTTGAAAAACTGAATGAATGAGCATAAGAAACAGAAATAGTTTCATAGATATAGAGGAAAAACAGGGTTGCTAGTTGGGAGAGGGGTGAGGATGATGGAGAAGGGGAAAGGATTAGACAGCATAAATAGGTAACTACAGTATTGTCACAGGGTTATGAAAGGCAGTTCGGGGAATATAATGTTGTTAAAATTTTGTGGGGTGTCAGATGGTCACATGTTTTGTTAGGGAGACCACTTCATGGATGGAGTAGAGGCTTGATCACGGCACTGTATACCTGAAATTGATGTTGTATAATATTGTATGCCAACTGTAATTGAATATATAGACAGTCACGGGATGTGGATTATATGGTGGAAGGGAATCAAAGGAATTGTAATAGATAGTATGATATGGGGGGTGAGGAGTGGGAAGGGAGAATTGGGGAAGGGGTGTTGTCACTTTGAGGGGTAAAAAATATAACTATTGCACTTTGTTATACACCTGAAGCTAATTAAAAGTATATATAAATTTTTTTAAAAATGTTGGTAATTGTTGAAGCTTGGTAATGGATACATGGGGGTTCATTATACTGTTCTCTCTACTTTTGTATACTCTTATATTTTCCATAAAAAGTTCTTTTTAAGGTAAAAAAAAAACAAGAACTGATACCAGGTAGAAATTTGGATCTACACAGAAGAATGAAGAGCACCAGATATGGTTTATCATATGATAATTATATAATTTTTTCTTACTATTTAAATATATTTTAGAGATAACTGACTAAATAAAAATAATAACAATGTAATGCAAGATATAGCATATATAAAAGCAAAATATATGATAACAATGACACAAAGGTTGAGAGGGGAGAAATATATTACAGTACTATACATCCAGTGGTATAATATCACTTGAGGTAGATTGTGATAAGTTAAAGATGTATACTATAAACTCTAAAGCAACATTACTCCAATGATACATCAAGAATTATAAGTATTAGGACCGGCCTAGTGGTGCGGTGGTTAACCACTGGCTTGGGAAGCCAGCGGCCCCGGTTCGGGTCCCACATGTGAGGGCCAGTGACACTGCCCTCAAAAAAACAAACAAAAAAACTCAATTATTCCAAAAGAAGACAGAAGAGTGGGGAAAAGGAACAAAGGGAAATGAGTCAAATAGAAAACCAATAGAGAGAGACTTCCGGTAAAATGGCGCAATAGACAGACGCTGTGCTAACTGCCTCCCAGGATCACACCAAAATTACAACCAAATTACACAGCATTCAACCCTGGAGGTCCCCGGAACACTGGAGGAACAGAACCACTAAATGAAGAACTTAAAGAGGAAGCCGCATTGGGTCTGGTAGGACGGGCGGAGATGAGAGAGGGCAAACCCCGGGAGGGAGGTCCCAGCTGTAGAGAGGCTTCTCCGATTGGGGGAGAGACCCTCCGGCCGCACACCAAGCTCACCAACCCAGAGTTCCTTTGCCGGGAAGAGGAGTTCTAAGATAGCCGGCAGTAAATTAGTGAGGACTCTCTTTGCTCAGCTCGATGAGGCTAAGAGCGGCTGGAGAATCAGTGGGGCTGGCGCCCGCGCTTGCTCACCAGTAAGCACTTACCTGGTTACTGGTGGAGGGAGTGGCTGTGTGAGCCGGGAGCCTGCGGGGACGGACTGATCTGAGCACCTTTGGTGCAAAGGCTGGAGGTTTGGGGACTGTTATTCCCGTGGTGTGGGGTCTGCACGCAAGTGGTGTAGAGAGGTTGCCATTTTGTCAAGCTTGGGCCCTCCCACGAAGGATCAGGTCCGAGACCTAATTGGTCTGGTGGAATTGGCGCAGAAGTACGTATGTGCGTGCACGCGCATGCGCACCTGCGGCCATGGATCCCCACCCTCTGCCCGGCTTATACTGCGTTGCCAGGGAAACGCAGGGCGTGTGCCATCCGGCTCCAACAGGCTGCTCACTGAGACCCAGGAGAGCGCAAGCCACCTCGGGTCCCCGCTCTCCGCACTCCGCTAGCAGAGTTGCCAGGCTGGTGATTGGTTGTCGGGCTGCTCGGCCTGATCTGCGAGCGGCTGAGTGGGACAGGCTGAGACTGGGAGTTTTCCTGGGAGTGTTGGGCCGTGAGCTGTGTGCCTGCATGATCCAGCCAGGGCTCTCCTGGTGATCTATCTAATACATCAAAGCAATCCCAGAGCGACAGCCAGAATGGGGAAACAAAGAAACATGTCCCAAGTAAAAGATCAGAAGAAACCTCCAGAAATGGAACCAAATGAAACAGAAGGATCCAATCTTTCAGAGACAGAGTTTAGAACACTGATGATAAGAATGTTTAAGGAACTTAGCAAGGACGTAAAGAAGGATAGGGAAACCATAAAAAACAACCTGTTAGAACTAAAGAATACAATAACTGAAATGAAGAACACACTCAAAGGAATCACCAGTAGAGTAGATGAAGCAGAGGAGCAGATCAGCGATTTGGAAGATCAAATAGCAGAACTCACCCAGTTGGCACAGCAAAAAGACCAAAGAATAAAAAACAATGAAAATAATTTAAGAGCCCTATGGGACAAGGTGAAGCGCAACCACCTTCGAATCATAGGGATACCAGAAGGAGAAGAGAAGAAGCAAGGGGTCGAGAATATATTTGAAAAAATAATGACTGAAAATTTCCCTACCCTGGTGAAGGAAATCAACATACATGCCCAGGAAGTGCAGAGGGTTCCAAACAAGCTGAACCCAAACAGGTCCACACCAAGACACATCATAGTTAAAATGACAAAGATTAAAGACAGAGACAGAATCCTAGAGGCTTCAAGAGAAAGACAGCAGCTTACATACAAAGGAACTCCTGTTAGACTAACAGCTGACTTGTCTACAGAAACTCAGCAGGCCAGAAGGGAGTGGCAGGAGATATTCAAAGTGACACAAAATAAAAGCCTACAACCAAGATTGCTCTACCCAGCATGGCTATCACTTAAAATTGAAGGAGAAATAAAGAGCTTCTCAGAAAAGAATAAGCTTAAGGAATTCATGACCACCAAGCCAGCATTGCAAGAAATGTTAAAAGGGCTTTTTTAAACAAAAGAAAGGGGTAAACAAGCTAACCCAGAGAGATAATTTAAGAAGATTGAAGTCGTATCAATTAGATATAAAGGAAAAACTTATGATTGCTGTCTGCGAGGGAGTGGGGAAGAGGGAGAGGGGGAAGGTTTTGGACAGTGTATGTGGGACTACAATGTTGCCGTAGGGATATGGGGGCAGTTCTGGGAATGTAATTGAGAATGTTGTGAAGAGACTATTATGTTGCGAGAAATAAGTCAGTCGGAGAAGGACAGGTACCATGGGATCTCACTTGTGTGTGGAGTCTGAAGAGCTGAGTGAACAATCAAAGTAAACTGACTCGTAGATGTAGAGGAAAAACTGAAGTTGCTAGTTGGGAGCGGGGTGGGGATGGAGGGAAGGGGAAGGGATTAGACAGCATAAATAGACAACTACAATGTTGCCACAGGGATATGAAACACAGTTCGGGGAATATAATAATGTTGTAAAGATTTTGTGGCGTGTCAGATAGTCACATGTCTTGTTAGGGAGACCACTTCATGGATGGAGTAGAGGCTTGATCACTGCACTGTACACCTGAAGCTGATGTTATATAGTATTGTATGCCAACTGTAACTGAATATGTGGATGGTCACGGGATGTGGAGTATACTGTGGAGGGGAGTCAGGGGAGTTGTAATGGATATGTATGATATGGGGTGGGGAGTGGGTTGGCGAACTGGGGGAGGGGGTTTTTTACTTTGGGGATAAAGAGTATAACTATTGCCTTGTGTTTTACACCTGAAACTAATAAAAAAAAAATTAAAAAAAAACAACCAATAGCAAGATGGTAAATTTAACCAATCATCTCAATAATCACATTAAATGCAAATAGTCTAAACACCCTAATTCAAATGCAGAGATTTTCAGATTGGATAAAAAACTATAGGCTGCCTATAGCAAACACACTTTAAATACAAAAACACAGAGTTAAAAGTAAAATAAAGGAAAAAGATATGCCATGCTAGTCAAAAGAAAGATGAGTAGCAATGTTAATATCAGACAAACTAGATTTCAGTGGAAAGAATATAACCCGGGATTAAAAAGTTCATTTTATAACCAGAAACAATCCAAAGTTAATCAACAGGTGAATAGATAAACAAATTGTGGTTATGATATTGTGGTTTATAATAAGAAATATATATTTGGTCTTCATCCCTCTTCCTGGCACAGATCCTCTAAAACTCTTCTAATTTCCTAAGTGACAAGAACCATAAAGGTGAAAGGAGAGTCTTCTATTATTCATAACAAGCTCCTTTCAACTACACTTGAGTTTGTTAGTGAGGTGATCTTTGGAAAGTCCCTAGATAACTAAAGAGGGAATGGGACTGATTGCCAGAGGAACCAACCATGTGATTAGAGGGTTGGAACTTTCAGCCCCACCACCCCCTGACTTCCTGGGAGAGGAGATGGGGGTTGGGGGTGGAGGTTGACTTAATTACCAATGACCAATGATTCAATCAATCAAATCTATGTAATGAAGCCTCCATCAAAAAAAAAACACCAAACAAACAAAAAAACAGGGTTCCTCAGAGCTTCTGGGTTGATGAACACATGGAAGTGCTAGGAGGGTGGTATGCCTGGAAAATGCATGGAAACACTGTGACCCTTCCCCATTCATTGCCTTATGCTTCCATCTGAATGTTCATCTGTATCCTTTGAAATATTCTAATAAATTAGCAATAGTAAGTAAGCAAAGTGTTTCCCTGAGTTTTGTGCACAATTTTAGCAAATGATCAAACCTGAGGAGATGGTGATAGGAATCTCTGATTTATAGCTGGTGGGTTAGAAACACAGGTAACAACTTGTGATTGGCATCTAAAGTGGAGGGAGTCTTGTGGGACTGAGCCCTTCACCTGTGTAATCTGATGCTATCCACAGGTAGGTAGTGTCAGAATTTAGTTAAATTGTAGGACACACAGCTGTTGTCAGAGAATTACCTGGTGTGGGAAAAACATCCATTTGGTGACCAGAAGTGTCAGAAGTGAAGCAGTATTGAGAGTATAGAAGTATTCTGCAAGTAGAATTGTGAGGAGACACAGGAGAGATTTTTTTATTCAGTGTTATATATGCCAAATCTACTGCCCACTCCTCCCTCCCACCACAAATACAGGGAACCAAGATTGATTTTCCATGTGATATAAACATGGAGGTACAGGTACTGTCCATTCATGCCATAAATCAGTTGCAAACTCTTATGGAGTTTCATTTATGTGGAAGAGAGTATTCAAACATCATCAGAGTGAGCCATGCTGAGTAACCAGTTTAAGGAGCAGAATTTATAAGCTATTGGGTTGTCAGAAAAGTCATGAAGCATTTTTTCTGGTTTTCATTGCAAAACTGAGTCATCACTTTTCCAACAACCCAATATTTCAAGTCTTCCACTTTGTACCATTTCAGGACAGGACCTATCCAGCATTGAACATTCCCTTTTTCAGCTGGAATTCATTATTCCCATATATTTTTGATAGACCTTGGCCTTATCTATTATTTTTAAAGAGAGAAAACTAACTGGGGCCAAACAATCCCCCTGATTTTGGTCCAATCAGGATATCTGAAATGCTTTCTGTCAAATGGATATTTGAAACTCATCAGTAACTACCCAAGGTGAAAATCCTATCATCTTGATATTGAAATTCTCTCTGACCTGACACTGGAGGAATCGGGCAGTATAGGAAATAAAATAATGGACCAGGGCTTATTATTTAAAGCTTTGGTTAAAAATAAATTTTATGCTTTTAATTGTTTTAAGAGAAATCACAAAGATGATGTTCAGTGATAGAAGCAAAGAGGTGCACGGAGAAGGTTTTAAGTACCCTATAATCTTCATAGCATCTCACCAATGGTTAACCCACACAGTGATTTTTTTTATATGTAAAATGGACCTCTTCCTTCATGTTATATAAAGTGAATAAAATCTATGCTGTCTTAAATGATGTGCAAGTAGGTATAACTAATTAAAAACTGTGGGTTTACTATTAAATACTAGTATGATTTCAGCCAGATTGTTACTTCTAAACATTTCTTAGGCAAAAATGCTGCAGCAAGCCCATTGTTTCCAGGATATAAGTTAAAAGTACCTAAACTTCACAAGTGATCAAAATTTATATACCCAATAAAAATATTAACAGGATTATTTAAAAGGAAACTACCTTATTCTAATTCATAGGAAAGATAAACAAACAATACTAGCCAAGAAAAATAAAAAAGTAAAAAAATATGTTTATAAGAGGAGAGTGGCCTATCAGATATTAAAATTGTGTGGTACTGGTGCTAGAACAGAGAGATCAATGGACTGGAACATTGTGAAATCCAGACTAGATTCAAAGAACTATGAAAATTTAGTATGAGACAAGTGGCATTTCAAATGATAAAGGAAAGATTTTTTTTTTTATCCAATACATAATGTTGGGGACAAAAATAATCCCAAAGAAATCTTAAACTAAATTTATATTGATAGTAATAATGTTAGTATTGTTATTTTGAAATTATTTCATATTCATAGTAGGATATATATACACACACACACTAGTATATATATATATATTCATATGTATGATGTATGTACACATGTACTAGTCAGGAATCTACAGGAGATGCTTTTAACAAATCCCAAGTCTTCTTTAGTCTTTTTTGTTGATTTTAAGGTTTCTATTGGGGAACTTGGGAAGAGGAACTGCATTGGGGAATAGGGGAAGGGGAACAGCAGACAAGTTGCTGTCCTTTTGTTTTTCAGTCTAGTTGTGGAGGACTCCGCTTCACTGGCCCATGTTGGTATTATGATCATTGCGCTCTTCCTGGCTGAGGCAGTCAGTCACGGGCCATTGAACGGCCACTCATGGCCACTCTCAGTAGCTCACCGCAGTCCAGCTCCAGGTCGAGTTTTTGTTCATAATCTTGGCTGTAGAGGGTGCAGCGTCACTGGCCCATGTGGGAATCGAACCAGTGGCCCTGCTGCTCAGAGCTCACGCTCCCAAGCCAACTCAACCAACTGAGTCACTTAGCCGGCCCTCTTTTAGTCTTTAATAATTTACATCTCCTCTCCTTTTTATTACTGCCATTTATTTGTTGAAGATGTTGGGACAATTTTCCTGTATAATTTCTCACAATCAGATTTTGATTGATTAAATCCTTATTGGTCATTACATATGCCCCGAATTTCTTGTAAACTGATGGTTATGTCCAGAAGTTTATTGACATTCAGGTTTGATATGGATGGGATCAAAAATTCTTCAAAGGTGGGACTGTACATTTTCTACTGCATCTCATGAGGAAGTGCCATCAGGTCTGGTTGTCTGATTCTCACTCACATCGGGATTGATCAATCAGTGTTTCAAGTGTGGTCAACATGACCATCCAGTAGAACATTCTCCATCTACTGTCCACCTACTGGCTTTAAGGCCATTCTTCATTGCCTGCCTCTATTATTTCATTACAGGAGGCACACAATGACTTTCTAATTCTATCTCACCCTCACACCACAATCATTAACTTTGATCCTTCTATAAAGAACTCCAACTCCCATCAACTATTTGTTTACTCTGAAACAGAATTCATCCTTGATGAGTTATGTTAAATGTGCTAAATGAGTTGTGATAAATGCTTGACCTTTTCCCTTATGTCTCAATTTTAGAAATAATGAATTAGTGCCTGTATCAAACTTAGGGCTATCTCACTTCTTGTTTTCTGTTCCCTCTTCACCTAGGTTGACCCTTATTTATCCTTTAGAGAAATTACTTGGGGAAGTCTGTTGGTCAAATCCCCCACCATTTTGTTTCATAGCACCCACTATTTCTTCTACAGTAAAGAAAATTATTTTGGTTGCAAAAGAACTCAATTAGGGAAAGCCTAAGAAAAAAACATATAATTTATTAGAGATACTGGTTATTGCAGAATTAAAGGAAGAACTAACCCAAAAAGAGAAGGAGTCAAGAAGGCTCTGAGCACCACAGCAGCTGGCATTCATGGACTTTCTCCTCATTTTACTCAGCAACATTGACTCCCAGAAACTGGGTTCAGGAGTTTAGCTGAGCAGTTAGAGAGAATAGTCACCACAAGAGATCACCCTTACTTCTGACACCAATTGCAAGTTTGGTGGGGGTCCCAAAAACCACCCTCAGTTTTTATAATACTGATGGTTATGGTTTATTACAGAGAAAAGAAACACATTAAAATCAGCCACAGCAGCAACACATTGGAGCAGAATCCAGTAGAGTGCAAACATGGAGCTTCTGTCTGGTCATCCTCTTCATGTTTTTTATGGATGACATTAACTCCTTCCAGCCATGATGCGACAATATGCATGGAGTACTGTTAACCAGGAGAAACTGACCAAAGCCTTTGGTGTCCACCATCTTTGTTGAAGATTGATCACATACTTTCCACATGGCTAGCCATTAGTCTCTAGCCCCTCCTGGAGGTCAGGCTGGTATCTTTCATTTCCATTCCCTTCCAAAGGCAGAACTGATACCATAAAGCTCAAAGCCCCCATCATAAATCATATTGTTAGGCTGTCTGTGGCCAAAGCTTCCAAGCAAATGAAGACACTCCCTTCAGGCAGAATATTCTGGGGACCTAGAGATCCCCTCCCAGTAGCAGAATGTAAAGGTCAGACCTGTATTTGGGTTAATTCTTTATTGTACATTAGGGTTCTCCATTCCAAATTTAACATTACATAAGAAACAGAAATTAATTGGCCCAGTTTATACAAAATCACTTAGTTCAGACTTTGTCACTGGAAGAAGACCTTGAGAAGGAGCCTTCTCTATTTTATATACACACTCCTTCCTCTACCCTTTTAAGATACATTGTCTAACACAACTGAACTAACCTCCACTCCTCTGTCCCCAAGAATACAAAACCCCAAGTTAAACTCAGCAGCTGCCTTCAAAAGGCATTTCATGGAGCCACCTTCCCCAGAGTCAGTGTCACAGGCCAGGCCCATACTTCTCTAGTTCTCCTGAGATCCTGTTTTAGTGTTCTGCACCTTAGAGACACTGATACATTCAGGAAACAGTATTACATCCAATATCAAGTAGAAGAAAAATAAAATTTAAAAGGACAAATTATGATCACTTTTTTTTGTTGTTGTTGTTAAGATTTTATTGGGGAATTGGGGGAGGGGAACAGCGTTGGGGAACCAGGGAGGGGGAACAGACAAGTTCCTGTCCTTTTGTTCTTCAGTCTAGTTGTGGAGGACATTGCTTCACTGGCCCATGTTGGTATCATCATTGCGCTCTTCTTGGGTGAGGCAGATCGGTCGCCGGCCTCTGGATGGCCACTCACAGCGGCTCTTGGCAGCTCACACCAGCTGCCAGCCACTCATGCTGGCTGCCGACCACTCACTGTAGCCTATGGCAGCCCACTGCAGCAGGGGCTACAGCTATGCCGTCCCGGGGACTCACAGCAGCCCAGCTCCAAGTGGAGCTGTTGTTCACCATCTTAGCTGTAGAGGACAGTGTCACTGGCCCTCATATGTGGGATCCGAACCAGGGCGGCTGGCGTCCCAAGCCAGCTCTTAACCAACGCTTCACTCGGCCAGCCCTTATGATCACTTTTAAAAAGGGAAACAAATGGTAGTTCACTTTGGCAATAAGCAATAAAATACAGATAGTTGAATTGTGTCCCGTCAAAAAGATATTAAAGTACTAATTCCCGGTACCTCAGAATGCAACCTGATTTAGAAAAACAAGGGCTGACAACTAAGTTTGCAAACTCATCCTAGAAAAAGTGCTACATACTTATTTGCTGAATATCACTACTGTCACCTTTGAAGTACTTCCCCTGGGAAGCTACTAGCAAATAGTCCACCCCTCAAAGCAATTTGGAACTCTTTTTCTGGAATGACCATCAGAGCCATCATTGTATTACCCTTGATGTCCTGAATGTCATAAAAATGTCTTCCTTTTAATATTTCCTTTATCCTTGGGTAAAGAAAGAAGTCACTGAGAGCCAGATCAGGTGAGTAGGGAGGATGTTCCAATACAGTTATTTGTCTACTGGCTAAAAACTCCCTCACAGACAGTGCCATGTGAGGTGGTGCATTGTCATGATGCAAGACTTATAAATTGTTGGCGAAAAGTTCAGGTCGTTTTCCTTTAATTTTTTCACATAGCCTTTTCAACACTTCCAAATAGTAAACTTGATTAATTGTTTGTCCAGTTGGTACAAATTCATAATAAATAATCCCTCTGATATCAAAAAAGTTTAGCAACATCTTTTTGACTCTTGATTTGGATTGACAGAACTTTTTTGGTCGTGGACAATTGGCTGACTTTCATTGTGCACTTTGACACTTTGTTTCAGGGTTGTATTGGCATTGACTTGTCTCTCCAACAGGTCTTGGCAAACTTTGACTCTCATTTGCTTTTGTTCATCGATGAGCTCCTTTGGGACCATTTTTGCACACACCTTTCTCATGCCAAGGTTTTCAGTTAAGATTTTCCTAACTGTTTCTCTATCCAAGTTTATTTGGTCTGCTATGCTTCTCACAGTCCGCTGACAATTTTGACACAGTTCTACAAATTTTTGCAATGTTTTCTTCAGTTCTGCTCGTTACTGGTCTCCCTGACCTCTCTTCATCGGTAACACATTGTCTCCCATCAGAAAAATATTTACTCCATTTGTACACTGCCGTTTTCTTCATGGCATTATTGTCCCCGTAAACTTGGACTAACATGTCCTGATTTCACTTCCACCCTTGCCAAGTTTAACAAGAAATGTACTGTTTGTTCATTGCTCTAATTCAAGCTCAGATATTCTCACCACGGCACACAAAAACACGCAACAACCATAATGAACGCCACTCAGCAAGACACCACCACATGTGGACATGAACACAGCTGTGAGATACTGATATACCAAGATTATAAAACCTTACCAAGCTGTTTGTACAGTGTTGCCAATGTAAGAGCACAGCAGCAAGTTCATGAACTTAATTCTCAGACCTCGTATATAAGATGTTTTATTTAGAGAACCAAAAAACATTAATAAACACATTGTGAAAGTAATACATATGAAATAATGTTTAAATTTTGATCATTGATGTATTTTTTACAAATAAAGCTTTCATACTTATAACAGCAATAATAAAAATTTACATGTAGTGATTTACATCTAAGAAAGAATATTCATGATACTTGTGTTAATTAAATGTTCTGATATTATTTTTAAAAAGAATCAGCAGGCATTCCAAATTCTAGACAGGAAATAGAATAGTGGTTGTCAGGGCTGGGGATGGGGCATTGTTGTTAATAGGTACAGAGTGTCAGTTTGGAAAGATGAGACTGTTCTGGAGATGGATGATGGTGATGGTTACACAAAAAATGTGAATGTATTTAATTCCGTTGAACTATACACTTAAAAATAGTTAAAATGGTAAATTTTATGTTATGTAGCATATGTACTATGTATTTTATCACGCTTTTTAAAAAATAACTTTTTTGTTCCCTCTATAGTGAACTGTCTCTTCTTGTCCTTCCCATTAGTCCATTCTTTTGAATGATCTCATTATATATGAAAGGATATTAAGGTTTTTTCTTTCATATTTATTTAGATTTATAATATATAATTTTAATTTATAATTTATTTCCTTTTTTTATTTGGAAAATGGGATTTTTTTGAAACTTAGAAGCTTACCATGATTATGTAGTCATTTAAAAATCTTTTCCGTGGGCCGGCCGAGTGGCTCAGTTGGTTAAGAGCTCGCTCAAGAGTGTGAGCTGAGCTCTGAGCAACAGCTGTTCGAGGCCAGCCCGAGCTGAGTTGCCATTGAGCTGGATGGCTCAGCTAAAAATAATAATAATAAAAAATAAAAAAAATAAAAAAATGTTTTCCGGGTCGGCTGAGTGGCGCATTGGTTAAGAGCTGGTTTTGGGATGCCAGCGGCCCTGGTTCGGATCCCACATATGAGGGCCAGTGACAATACCCTCTATAGCTAATAACAGCTCCACCTGGAGTTGGGCTGTGCGAGCCCCGGCGACGGTGTAGGCTGCAGCCCCTGATGCAGTGGGCTGCCACAGGCTGCAGTGAGTGGCCGGCAGCCAGTGTGAGCTGCCAATAGTCGGGGTGAGCGACATCCAGAGGCTGGCGATCGATCTGACTCATCCAGGAGGAGTGCAATGACGATACCAACAGTGAAGCAACATCCTCCGCAACTAGACTGAAGAACAAAAAGACAGCAACTTGTCTGTTCCCTTTCCCCGATTCCCCAACGCTGTTCCCCTCCCCCAATTCCCAATAAAATCTTTTTTTAAAAAAAATCTTTTCCTTTGGGATTGCTCCTACAACTTTCAGCTTCTGAAGTGCCCACCCTCTCAGTGTTTTGTTATTTTTTTCAGCATTTTCTGTTTGCTTATTTTTTTACACTCAATTGTTCAATTCATCAATTATCACAACATAATTAAATAACTTTCCTTTCCTATTGACTTGAGATGATTCTTTAATCATATATTAAAATGCATAATAAATTAAAATAAAATTTACAATAAATTAAGTTGTTTAACTTCTTATTTTGTTCTATTGATAGGGTGTTTTGTTTTAATATCACTACAACCATTTAATTATTGTACTTTTATGTGGCAGATTGTATTTTGCAAAATATGGTTACAATAATATTTCCCACCCCACATGGTCTTCTAGAACCTTAACATTCTTCCATTAAGGTGTAGAACTATGTTCCTTCCACTTGAAATTGGGCAGACCTTTGTGAATGCCTTAAGGAATATTATGCAATAGAAGTGACCCTGAGTGACTTTTGAGAATAGGTTAGAGAAGGCCATGAAGCTTTATAAACTCTCTAGAGACACTGGTCTTCAGAGTCCTGAGCCATACATAAGAAGTGCAGCTCTCCGAAAACCACCATGTTGGAGAGACCACATGGAAACAGAGAGAAATGCCCAAAAGCTCCACAGTTCCTGCCTTAGCAGACTTTCAGTCTTCGCAGCCCAAGTACCTACCAGACCTGGCAGTGAGCAATTTTTCAGACATTACAGTCTCAGCCATCATCTGACTGAAATGCCATACAGAAACTCAACTAAGAACAACTTACCCTGAGCCCAGGCAACTTCCAGAGAACTCCCAGCCAACTTCATAAGAGAGATAATAAAATGATTATTGTTATTTAAGCTGTTAAATTTGGGATGATTTATTATGCAGCAATAGATCACCAGGACATTTTATATTGTGATTTAAAGAAGTTCTGCCATTTTTTATTTTGTTTTGTTTTGTTTTGTTTGAGGGCAGTGTCACTGGCCCTCATATGTGGGACCAAACCGGGGCCGCTGGCTTCCCAAGCCAGCGCTTAACCACCGCGCCACTAGGCCGGCCCTGACATTTTTTTAAATTACTGTTTTCATCTATTTATTCTTCCCATAAATTTTAGAATTATTTCATCACATTCCTACTTGCTTCTAGTTTCTTTTCTTGGAATCCAGTATTATAGTTGTAACCATGTCTATATAGAATTTTATTATGTTTTTAAATAGTACATTTAATTTTTTTCTATAGCTTCATAATTATACTTAATTAAATTCTATCTCTATAATTAGACATTTAAGTTACATCATTTTTTCACAATTTAAATAACTGTAACAAATAACTTCATGCACATAATCTTTTCAAATAGTGGATTATCTCTCTAGAGTAATTTTTCTGAGGTGGAAATTACTGGACCAAAGAAGTAAGAGCATTTTTAAGGGTTTGGTACAGAATTCCAAGTTGTTGTCCAAAAATTCCATAACAATTTACACTCCCCACTAGTAATGCATACAGATACCACCACAGGTCCTCTAAAACTGCCTGTTATAGTTTGTATATTTCAACTGGCAAAAATTTTATTTTATGTTTTTGTTTGACTTGTACTTCTTTGATTACTAGTGATGTTGGACATTTTCCCATCTATAAATTATGAATTGTCTATTCACATCCTTTATTAATTTATGCATTGGGATCTTTTTTCCATAACTTTGTGAGTCCTTGAGTGTTTAGCTCTTTTTTTTCTTAGTGTTTAGCTCTTTATAATAAATGCTGTGGTATGCTACCCAGAACCCCCATGGAGATGGGAGCTCTCATTCCCCCACTGCCAGGAAGGCGGTCTAGCTGCTGACAATTTGCAACTGCTTCCCTCTCTGGGGGAAGGGAGCACCTCACCCGAGGTTAAGCTCCCTCTCTGGGAGCACCCAAAGATGAATCCAGTGGAGACTGGCCCCCCTGCCTTAATTTGAAACAACTCTGAAGGGCCATCTGAGGCCTCACCTGCTGCTGCATCCCTGCTCATCTCCCCGCTTTGTCTAGTCCTGCCACCCTCACTCCTTCATAGGTGTTCTTTCTAGAACGTCCCTGATAAACTTCCCCCCTCCAGTTTTATTGAGGTATAACTGGCAAATAAAATTGTAAGATACATGATAATTTGATATATGTATACATTATGAAAGGATTTCCCCATCAAGTTAATTAACACAGCCATTACCTCACAAAAGAGAGTGCTAAAAAAAGTATACACATTTTAAGAAAGGAAAAAACTATTAAAATTATAATACTCAATATATACTGATAACAAAAGATGGATACAAGTCACGTTTGATTTCTGCAATTACAAGAGGCTTTCAAACTGGTTACCATCAGTGTCCAGACACTTCTGAATTATAGCTTCAGCAATGTTGATCAAAGTGTCCACTGGTATACATTTTTTTGATATTTACATTTATTTTATTTTATTTTATTTTTGGTGAGAACATTAAGTTCTACTCTCTTAGCAAATATCAATTACACAATGCAATGTTATCAACTATAGTCACCATTATATCCTCAGACCTTATTCATCTTATATATGAAAGTTTGTACCCTTTTACCAACCTCTCCCTATTTCTCCCACCCCCTAGCCTGTGGCAACCACTTTCCTACTCTCTGTTTCTATGAGTTTGACTCTTTCTTTTTTTCTCTTTCTTTCTTTCTTCAGATTCCACATACAAGCGATACCATGTAGTGTTCGTCTTTCTCTGTCTGACTTATTTCATTTGATTATAATGTCCTCCAGTTTCATCCATGTTGTTGCAAGTGACAGGATTTCCTTCTTTTAATGCTGAATAATACTCTATTTTATATATATATAATTTCCTTGATCCAGCCATCCATTGACAGGCACTTAGAGCCAAAACACTTCTTGTGCACAAAGCTTTATCTGAGCTTATTGCCAAGAAACTTGATTTGTTTGTCATTGACCTATAATATTATTTCCCAATCTTTATCTTCTTTTTTGGGGACTTCTCTGTTATTTGCAGATGCTGGATTTAAAAATACCATACCACATCTTTTTTCTATGTAATTTCTTCTAAACATTAAAGACCTCCTCACATACACACACCAGAGGTTTGATTAACATTCAACTCAATTTTCTTCTAGTCTTCCTATGGTTCCCATTTTATTCTTAACTTCTAATTCTAATGAACTTAATTTTAGTGAAGGATTTAAAGCAAATGAGTAAATGGCATTTGTTAACTAGGCCTCTCTCCCTCCCTTCACTTGCAATGCCTCCATTATATTTTAAATGGAGGCTATGTTCTTACCATATTTGCAGCTGTAAAAAGACTACTGATGAACCACCTCTTGGAAACGATTTCTTATGCTATCAACAATTCTTCCCTGTGCATGGGCTTCTCAAGGTTCTTACCCAGTGGATGAAGAGTTTTGGCCAAGTATCCCCTCTGCTCCCCTTCAGCATAGCCCAGCACATTACCATGCTTAAGAAAAAGGCTGAATTCCAACACTGACCCTCCCTTATCTTCCAAGAAACTTAGCCATACATTAATAAACTGGTAACTTTGCCCCCAAATACCAAATGGAACTTCAAATTCAATACATATGTCCATGTTTATTGACAAATTGCCAAGAAAACATTAACAATTACACTTCTTAATTAAACCAAATATTGTAAATGAGGGGGAAAACAAAGAGCATTATAGTCAGAATTTTACTATCCAATAAGTGTGCTTTTTGTGCATATTGCCAAGTGAGGATAATTGGCCCTTTTATTACACAGTCAGCATTCATGTTTTGCCAAACAGGCATGAGGCTTATTTCAAAAGATCCAGTGTATTTTGTGCCAACCAAGAAGTGTTTTTGTTGTTGTTTTTCCACTTTTTTAAAAAAAAATTAGTTTCAGGTATACAACACAATGCAATAGTTATACTCTTTACCCCCTAAAGTGACAACCCCCATGCCCCAGTTCGCCACCCCACTCCCCCCATATCATACATATGTATCACAACTCCCCTGACTCCCCTCCACAGTATACTCCACATCCTGTGACCATCCACATATTCAGTTACAGTTGCAATACAATACTATACAACATCAGTTTCAGCTGTACAGTGCAGTGATCAAGCCTCTACTCCATCCATGAAGTGGTCTCCCTAACAAGACATGTGACTATCTGACACGCCACAAAATTTTTACATTATTATATTCCCCGAACTGTGTTTCATATCCCTGTTGTAGGGCCGGCCGAGTGGCACAGTGGTTGGATGCTGGCTTGGGAAGGCAGCAGCCCCGATTTGGGTCCCGCATGTGAGGGTCAATGAAAGTGTCCTAAAAAAAAAAACCACACTCATATCCCTGTGACAATATTGTAGTTGTCTATTTATGCTGTCTAATCCCTTCCCCTTCCCCCCCATCCCCACCCCCCTCCCAACAAGCAGCCCTCAGTTTTTCCTCTACATCTACGAGTCTGTTTACTTTGATCGTTCACTCAGCTCTTTAGACTCCACACACAAGTGAGATCACATGGTACCTGTCATTCTCCGACTGAATTATTTCACACAACATAATAGTCTCTTCACAACATTATCAATTACATTCCCAGAACTGCCCCCATATCCCTGCAGCAACATTGTAGTCCCACCTACACTGTCCAAAACCTTCCCCGCTCCCTCAGTCCCACTCCCTCACAGCCAGCAACCATCAGTATTTCCTTTATATCTGCTTGATATGACTTCAATCTTCTTAAATTTACTGAGACTTGTTTTGTGGCCTAACATGGTCTATCTTGGAAAATGTCCCATGTGTACTTGAGAAGAATGTATATTCTGTTTTTTCAGGGTGAAATGCTCTAAAAATATCAACGTAGTCCAGCTGATCTAACATGTCATTTAAGCCCCTCTTTCTGTGTTGATTTTCTGTCTAAAGGGTCTGTCCATTGGTGACAATGGTGTTGAAATCCCCTACTATGATAGTGTTACTGTTGATCTCTGTCTTTATGTCTGTCAAAATCTGTTATAAGTAATTAGGAGTTCCTATGTTGGGTGCATAGATGTTTATTAGGGTTATAGTGCCCTTCTTTGTCTTTCATTGTAGTCATTTTGAAGTCTATTTTGTCCAAAATAAGTATTGCTACTCCAGCTTTTTCTTTTTCTCATTTCCATTTGCATGAAATATCTTACTCCATCTGTAAACAGCATATACATGTGTCCTATTTTCTTATCCACTCAGCTACTCTCTGTTTTTTGATTGCAGCATTTAGCCCATTCATATTTAAAATGATTATTGATAGGTGCATATGTATTGCCATTTTCTTATCTGTATTCCTCATCTCCCTGGGTTAGCTTGTTTACCCCTTTCTTTTGTTTAAAAAAAGCCCTTTTAACATTTCTTGCAATGCTGGCTTGGTGGTCATGAATTCCTTAAGCTTATTCTTTTCTGAGAAGCTCTTTATTTCTCCTTCAATTTTAAGTGATAGCCATGCTGGGTAGAGCAATCTTGGCTGTAGGCCTTTATTTTGTGTCACTTTGAGTATCTCCTGCCACTCCCTCCTGGCCTGCAGAGTTTCTGTAGACAAGTCAGCTGTTAGTCTAACAGTAGTTACTTTGTATGTAACCTGCTGTCTTTCTCTTGAAGCCTCTAGGATTCTGTCTCTGTCTTTAACCTTTGCCATTTTAACTATGATGTATCTTGGTGTGGACCTGTTTGGGTTCAGCTTGTTTGGAACCCTCTGCACTTCCTGGGAATGTATGTTGATTTCCTTCACCAGGGTAGGGAAATTTTCAGTCATTATTTTTTCAAATACATTCTCGACCCCTTGCTTCTGGTATTCCTATGAGTCTCTTCTCCTTCTGGTATTCCTATGAGTCAAAGGTCGTTGCGTTTCACCTTGTCCCATAGGGCTCTTAAACTATTTTCATTGTTTTTTATTCTTTGGTCATTTTGCTGTGCCAACTAGGTGATTTCTGCTGTTTTATCTTCCAAATCGCTGATCTGCTCCTCTGCTTCATCAACTCTACTGGTGATTCCTTTTAGTGTGTTCTTCATTTCAGTTATTGTATTCTTCAGTTCTAACAGATTGTTTTTTATGGTTTCCCTATCCTTCTTTATGTCCTCGCTAAGTTCCTTAAACATTCTTATCATCAGTGTTCTAAACTCTGTCTCTGAAAGGTTGGCTCCCTCTGTTTCATTTGGTTGCATTTCTAGAGGTTTCTTCTGATCTTTTACTTGGGACATGTTTCTTTGTTTCCCCATTCTGGCTGTCGCTCTGGGATTGCTTTGATGTATTAGATAGATCACCAGGAGAGCCCTGGCTGGATCATGCAGGCACACAGCTCACGGCACCACACTCCCAGGAAAACTCCCAGTCTCAGCCTGTCCCAATCAGTCGCTCACAGATCAGGCCGAGCAGCCCAACAACCAATCACCAGCCTGGCAACTCTGCAAGTACAGTGTGGAGAGCGGGGACCCGAGGCCACTTGCGCACTCCCGCGTCTCAGTGAGCAGCCTGTTGGAGCCTGAGCACTCCCACCAGGCGTTTCCCTGGCAACGCAGCACAAGCCGTGCGGAGGGTGGGGATCCGAGTGGCTTGCACACTCCCGGGTCTCAGTGAGCAGCGTGTTGGAGCCGGAGGGCACCCACCCAGCGTTTCCCTGGCAACGCAGTATAAGCTGGGCAGAGGGTGGGGATCCAAGGCCGCAGGTGCGCGCACACACACACATGCACTTCTGCACCAGTTCCACCAGACTAATGAGGTCTCAGACCTGATCCTCCATGGGCGGGCCCAAGCCAATCTAAATATATATATATTTAGATTACACATAGCTCACACTGCAAAGTTTAATCTCTTTATCATTACCCTATTTCAGTTTACATATGGACTCAAATCTCCATCCCAACCCCTGCTGGCATGTGTGAGTTTACTTATGAAAGAGTATTGGTTTCTCTCTAACCTTGAATTACATGACAAATTTGGCATAGGAGCCAGGCCAATTAATAGGAGCCAGGCCAAATTACCCTATCCTGATTCCTGAGTAATCCAACCATATAATTTTGATGCCATCTATATACAGAGAGTGACAAAAAAAATGTATACACATTTTAAGAAAGGAAAAAACTGTATTAAAATTGTAATACAATGAATGACACTAGCATTCATTTGATTGATGCCATCTTTTGAGCAAACGTCATACTACACATTGTTACCATAATTCAATTCAATTTTGAAAAGTAATACATAGATAACATCTCTTAAAATGTGTACTTTTTTTGGCACCCCCAGTATTTCCACTGTAAGACACATTCTCACTTCTTCCCACCTTGATATTTCATCCTCTCTATAACTGATAAGTGTCCAGATTGAAGAAATTGTGATAGCTAACTTTGGCCCATAGCTGTCTGTGGATAGCTACTGTACCCAGTCCAAGAAGTGGGTAAAAGCCACATTCACAGATGACCCAAGGAGCCTTGGTTGAGACACTATGACAGCTTCCTGGAAAAGTTTCAACATGGTTTTGGCAATCCTGTTGAAGAATAAAGTGCCACACAAAGTATTTGACAAAAGCATGACTCAGCCACCAGCACACCAATACTTTCAGCATTCTTCTCTAAGACCCAGTAAAACTACCCTACTCACCCTTGGTTCATGCAGTTACTTATTGACACATCTAAAATATCATGTCTTATACATCCATTGTTGGAGAACCTCATGGACCTGATCCCCTTCTGTGTTTGCAAGCTTACAATAAGGGCCTGAAACCAGTACCTGATTTCCCCAGGAGACTGCCTCAGACCCCTTCAATATACTGCTGATAGGCAAGACAGAGCAGCTAGGTGATTCAGCAGTTTGTCACTCTGGGTAGAAGTCCATTTATGCAGCTCTGAAAGTTTACCCCACGAAAAAATTGACAGGATTGTCATTACCATCTTGTGGTGGAGACTGTTAGTAGTCAATCACCCCTACTTCCATAATAATAGAGTTTAGGCTGAGCACTTAGCTGTGCAGCTAGAGACTACATTTCCCAGATACCCATGAGGCTAGGTATGGCCAAGTGACTAAGTTGCTAAGTGACTAAGCAATGAGCAACTTCCTCCTTATTGCTTGAAAGAAAATTGCTTGTCATGAACTTCAGCTTTTTTGTATTAAACTTGAGTTGGAAAACCAAAATTCCTAGCTTTCACCAGGCTTTTGACTGGCTCATAGTTTGACCAGGACTGTGATCAAATGCAGGAGTCTTAGAACCTTTTGTGCCACGAACTTCTTTGAAAGTCTGCTGACACACACGAATCCCTTCTAAAAAAAGTGCATAAAATAAAATGCACCTCAAAAAAGCCACTAGTAGCTAAAGTTTAATAATCCCTAACGTTGTGACAATGTTGACCAACTGGAACTCTTATACATTGCTTGCTAGTAAGAGTATAATCTCATTCAACCACTTTGAAAAATAGTTTGACAGTATATACTGAAGCTAACCACATGTTTACCTTATGACCCAGCAATTTCACCCATACATTTATACCCAAGAGAAATGGGTGCATATGTATACCAAAGGTACATCTCAGAATGTTCATAGTACCTTTATTTATAATAGGCAAAACAGGAAATAATTCATATGTCCATAAATAGGAGAATAAATAAATCAATTGTTTCCATTCATAAAATGCAATAAAATACAACAATAAAGGGAAGAGATTACCAATACAGAAAACTTGAATGAATCTCACAGACATTATATAGAGTGAAAAAAGGCAAACCAAAAGTATACACGTTAACTAGATTTATTGCAGTCATGATTTCACAATATGTACAAATATTGAATCATTATATTGTACACCTGAAATTAATATAATGTTATATGTCATTTATAGCTCAATAAAAATATTTTGGGGGCCGGCCAAGTGTCACGTTGGTTAAGAGCTGGCTTGGATGCCAGCGACCCCAGTTTGGATCCCACATATGAGGGCCAGTGATGCTGCCCTCAACAGCTGGGGTGGTGAACAACAGCTCGACCTGGACTGGGCTGCGTGACTCCCAGTGATGGTGTAGGCTGCAGACCCTGCTGCAATGGGCTGCCGTGAGCTGCAGGGAGTGGCCAGCAGCCAGCATGAGTGGCTGGCAGCCGGAGTGAGCTGCCAATAGCTGCTGTGAATGGCCGTCCAGAGGCCAGCAACTGATTGCCTCACCCGGGAAGAGCGCAATGATGATACCAACATTGGCCAGTGAAACAACATCCTCCACAACTAGACTGAAGAACAAAAGGACAGCAATTTGTCTGTTCCCCTCTCCCAATTCCCCAATAAAAAATTTTAAAAAAAAATGTATTTTGAGGTCCGGGGAAAGATGAATAGACAGAACACAGAGGATTTGGGGGGCAGTGAAAGTGCTCTGATCCTGTAATGATTGATAATGTATCACTATATATTTGTCCAAGTCTTAAGATATATAACACCAAAAGAGAACCCTCAGGTAAAACTATAGACTTTGGGTGGTTACGATGTGTCAATGTTGGTTCACACTTAGTAAAAAAATGTATCATTCTGGAGAGAGATATTGATAATGGGGAAGGCTATGCATGTGTGTGAAGAGGGAATATATGGGAAACCTCTGTATCTCCCTCTTAATTTTGTTATAAACCTAAAACTGTTCTAAAAATAAAGTCTTTGTAAAAGGTGTACACACCATATGATTTCATTTATATAAATGTTAAGAATAGATAACACTAGGGCCGGCCGAGTGGCGCATTGGTTAAGAGCTGGTTTGGGGATGCCAGCGGCCCTGGATCGAATCCCACATATGAGGGCCAGTGACACTGCCCTCTACAGCTAACAACAGCTCCACCTGGAGTTGGGCTGTGCGAGCCCCAGCGAAGGTTTAGGCTGCAGCCCCTGTTGCAGTAGGCTGCCATGGGCTAAAGTGAGTGGCCAGCAGCCAGTGTGAGCGGCTGGCAGCCAGTGTGAGCTGCCAATAGCAGCGGTGAGCGACATCCAGAGGCCAGCGACAGATCTCCCTCATCCGGGAAGAGCACAGTGATGACACCAACATGGGCCAGTGAAGCAACATCCTCCACAACTAGACTGAAGAACAAAAAGACAGCAACTTGTCTGTTCCCCTTCCCCGATTCCCCAACGCTGTTCCCCTTCCCCAATTCCCCAATAAAATATTTTAAAAAAAAAGAATTATTAACACTAGAGGGACTTCTGGTAGGGTGGCAGAATAGACAGATGCTGTGCCAACTGCCTCCCAGGATCACACCAAAATTTCAAATAATTTATACAACATTCAACCTTGGGAGTCCCCTGAACACTAGATAAACAGACCTCTAAACAAAGGACTTAAAGAGGAGGCCACGTCGATTCTGGTGATCTATCTAATACAATCACAGAGTGACAGCCAGAATGAAGAAACAAAGAAACATGTCCCAAGTAAACAATCAGAAGAACCCTCTAGATATGGAACTAAATGAAACAGAGGTATCCAACCTTTTACAGACAGAGTTTAGAACACTGATGAGAGGCATGTTTAAGGAATTTAGTGAGGACATAAAGAAGGATAGGGAAATCATAAAAAACAACCAGTTAGAACTAAAGAATACAATAACTGAAATGAAGAACACACTCAAAGGAATCGCCAGTAAATTAGATCGGATCAGAGATTTAGAAGACAAAATAGCAGAAATCACCCAACTGGAACAACAAAAAGACCAAAGAATAGAAAACAATGAAAACAGTTTAAGAGACCTGTGGGACAGCGTCATTCACAACAACATTCCCATCATAGGAATACCAGAAGGAGAAGAAAAGAAGCAAAGGTTTGAGAATATATTTGAAGAAATAATGACTGAAAACTTCCCTACCTGGTGAAGGACATCGACTTACAAGCCCAGGAAATACAGAGAGTTCCAAACAAGCTGAACGCAAACAGGCCCACACCTAGACATGTCATAGTTAAAATGGCAAGGTTAAAGACAAAGACAGAATCCTAAAAACAGCAAGAGAAAGACATACAAAGGAACTCCTTAAATACAAAGAAAGTCCAGACAAGCTGACTTGTCACAGAAACTCTGCAGGCCAGAAGGGAGTGGCAGAAAATATTCAAAGTGACCCAAAATAAAGGACTACAACCAAGATTGCTCTACCCAGCATGGCTATCACTTAAAATTGAAGGAGAAATAAGAGCTTCTCAGAAAAGAATAAGCTTAAGGAGTTCATTACCACCAAGACAGCATTGCAGGAAATGTTAAAAGGACTTTTTTAAACAGAAGAAAGAGCAAAACAAGCTAACCCAGAAAGACCAAAAATACAAATTACAAAATGGCAATAAATATGCGCCTATCAATAATCACTTTAAATGTGAATGGACTAAAATGCTCTAATCAAAAGACATAGAGTGGCTGAGTGGATGAGAAAACAGGACCCATGCATATGCTGTCTACAAGAGACTCATCTCAGATCAAAGGTCTCACACAGGCTGAAAGTAAAGGGATTGAATATGATATTTCAAACAAAAGGAAGTGAGAAAAAAACTGGAATAACAATACTTATTTTGGACAAAATAGACTTTAAAATGAAGACTACAATAAAAGAGAAAAGGTCACTACATAATAGTAAAGGGATTGATTCAACAAGAGGATGTAACCCTAGTAAACTTCTATGCACCCAACATAGGAGCTCCTCAACATATAAAACAGATTTTGACAGACATAAAGAAAGGGGTCAACAGTAATACTATCATAGTAGGGGACTTCAACAGCCCATTGTCACCAATGGACAGATCCTCCAGACAGAAAATCAATACAGACACAGTGGCCTTAAATGACACTTTAGGCCAGCTGGATTTAATCGATATTTTTAGAGCATTTCACCCCAAAGCAACAGAATATACATTCTTCTCAAGTGCCCATGGAACATTCTCCAAGATAGATCACATGTTAGGCCACAAAATAAGTCTCAAAATATTCAAGAAGATTGAAAGCATATCAAGCGTCTTCTGTGACCACAATGCTTTGAAATTAGAAATCAATTATAAGAAACCTGGAAAGCACACAAACACATGGAATCTGATTAAGATGCTACTAAATAGCTAGCGGGTCAAGGGAGCCGGCTGAGTAGCTCAGTTGGTTAAGAGTTGGCTTAGAGCACGAGCTCTGAGTAACAGGGCCGTCAGTTCAATTCCCACATGGGCCAGTGAATGCTGCTCCCTGGCTGAGCTGTTGCTGAGCCGCCAACAGGTGGCAAGATGCCTCAGCTGGTGTAACAAGATTGCCTGTTCAATGGTGGGCTATGTCTACCCACAATTAAGACTAAACTCGGCACCTTGAGCTAAGCTGCCGCCAGGGTGGCTCAGTGGATAGAGCACGTGCTCTTAACAACAAGGTTGCTGGTTCGACTCCCGCATATGGTGGCTACGCCCACCCGCAACTAAGATTGAACACAGCACCTTGAGCTTAGAGGCCATGAGCTGCCAAAGGAAAGCCAGATGGTGACTGGCGCCCTCTACAATGAAGACTGGAGAACAATAACTTGCTAATCCCTTTCACAAATTCCCCACACTGTTCCTATCCTTCAATTACCCAATAAAATCCTTTAAAACTAAAAAAAATGAGATCAAGGAGGAAATCAAAAGATACCTTGAGACAAATGAAAATGAAAACACCACGACCCTAAATCTTCGTGATGCAGTGAAAGCAGTCCTAAGACGGAAGGTCATAACAGTGCAGGCCTACCTAAAGAAGCAAGAACAATCTCAAATCAATGGACTCTATACATCAAGGGAACTTGAAAAAGAACAGCAAAACAAGCCCAAAGGGAGTACAAGGAAGGAAACAATAAAGACCAGAGCAAAAATAAATGAGATAGAGACCAAAAAACAAAATACAAAAGATCAATGAAACCAAGAGCTGATTTTTTGAAAAGATAAACAAAATTGACAAACCCTTAGCCAGACTCACCAAGAAAAAGAGAGAGAGAGGACCCAAATTAATAATATCAGAAATGACAACAGATACCACGGAAATACAGAAAAATTTAAGAAACACTATGAGCAATTATATGCCAATAAATTCGACAATCTGGAAGAAATGGATAAATTTCTAGAAGCATACAATCTACCAAATCTGAACCAAAAAGAAATAGAAACTGGGGCCAGCCAAGTGGCACATTGGTTAAGATCTGGTTTTGGGATGCCAGCGGCCCGGGGTTCGGATCCCACATATGAGGGCCAGTGACGCTGCCCTCTACAGCTAACAACAGCTCCACCTGGAGCTGGGCTGTGCGAGCCCTGGCGATGGTGTGGGCTGCAGCCCCTGCTGCACTGGGCTGCCATGGGCTACAGTGAGAGGCCCGCAACCAGCATGAGCTGCCAATAGCCTCAGTGAGCAACACCCAGAGGCTGGCAACCGATCTGCCTCATCCGGGAAGAGCGCAATGACGACACCAACATGGGACAGTGAAGCGATGTCCTCTGCAGCTAGACTGAAGAACAGGAGGACAGCAACTTGTCTGTTCCCCTTCCCCAGTTCCCCAATGCTGTTCCCCTCCCCAAATTCCCCAATAAAAATCTTAAAAAAAAGAAAGAAAGAAAGAAAGAAAGAAAGAAAGAAAGAAAGAAAGAAAGAAAGAAAGAAAGAAAGAAACAGAAACTCTGAACAGACTGATTACTACCAAAGAAATTGAATCAGTGGGCTGGCTGAGAGGCGCATTGGTTAAGAGCTGGTTTTGGGATGCAAGCGGCCCCGGTTCGGATCCCACATATGAGGGCTAGTGACACTGCCCTCTACAGCTAACAAAGGCTCCACCTGGAGCTGGGCTGCTGCCCCTGCTGCAGTGGGCTGCCGTGGGCTGCAGTGAGTGGCCGGCAGCCAGCGTGAGTGGCTTGCAGTCAGCGTGAGCTGCCAATAGTCGCAATGAGTGACGATTCAGATGCCGGTGGCCGATCTGCCTCATCCAGGAAGAGTGCAACGACGATACCAACATGGGCCAGTGAAGTGGCGTCCTCCGCAGCTAGACTGAGGAACAAAAGGACAGCATCTTGTCTGTTCCTCTTCCCCGATTCCCCAATAAAATCTTTAAAAAAAAAAAAGAAAGAAAGAAATTGAATCAGTAATCAACAAGCTTCCAACAAACAGAAATCCTGGACCAGATGGCTTCACAGGTGAATTTTACAGAATATTCAAAAAAGAATTGATACCTATTCTCCTCAAACTATTCCAAAAAATACAGAAGGAGGGAAAGCTCCCAAGCACATTTTATAAGGCCACTATTACTCTGATCCCAAAATCAGACAAAGGTATTACAAAAAAAGAAAGCTACAGGTCGATAACCCTAATGAACATATATGCAAAAATCCTCAACAAAGTACTTGCAAACTGAATTCAGCATCACATTAAAAAGTTTATACATCAGGGGCCAGCCGAGTGACATGTTGGTTGAGAGCTGACTTGGGACGGTGGCCCCAGTTTGGATCCCACATATGAGACTCAGTGATGCTGCCCTCTCTGCAGCTAAGATGGTGAACAACAGCTCCACCTGTAGCTGGGCTGCTGTGAGTCCCCAGGGACAGGATAGCTCCGGCCGTTGCTGCAGTAGGCTACCATGGGCTACAGTGAGTGGCTGGCAGCCAGGGTGAGCTGCCAAGGGCCACTGTGAATGGCCCTCCAGAGGCCAGCAACCGATCTGAAGGGTAATGATACCAACATGGGCCAGTGAAGCAATGTCCACCAAAACTAGACTGAAGAACAAAAGTGCAGCAACTTCTCTGTTCCCCTTCCCTGGTTCCCCAATGCTGTTCCCTCCCCCAATTCCCCAATAAAATCTTTTTAAAAAATCATACACCACGATCAAGTGGGATTCTTTCCTGGTAATGCAAGGTTGGTTCAATATCCGCAAATCAATTAATATAATATGTCACATTATTTAATGTGAAGTGAAAGATAAAAATCATATAATCATATCAATAGATGCAGAAAAAGCATTTGACAAAATCCAGCAACGATTTATGATAAAAACTCTGAGTAAAGTGGGAATAGTGGGATCATATATCAACATAATAAAGGCCCTATATGATAAGCCCACAGCAAGCATCGTACTCAATGGGGAAAGACTAAAAGCTTTCCCCTTACGAGCAGGGACAAGACAAGGCTGCCCACTTTCACCACTTCTATTCAACATAGTTCTGGAAGTTCTAGCCACAGCAATCAGACAGGAAAATAAAATAAAAGGCATCCAAATTGGAAAGGAGAAAGTAAAATTGTCATTATATGCAGATGACATGGTATTATATAGAGAGAACCGCAAAGACTCCACCAAAAATCTGTTAGAACTGTTAAACGAATTTAGTAATGTAGCAGCGTACAAAATTAATATTCAGAAATCAGTTGCATTTGTATACACCAATAATAAACTATCAGAAGAAGAAATCATGAAATCAATCACTTTTAAAATTGCTTCAAAAACAGTAAACTATCTAGGAATAAATTTCTGACCTGTACTCAGAAAATTATGAGACACTGAAAAGAGAAATCAAAGAAGATACAAATAAATGGAAATACATACCATGTTCATGGATAGGAAGAATTAATATAGTTGAAATGTCAATACTACTTATGGCAATATATAGATTCAATGCAATTCCAATCAAACTACCAGCGACATTTTTCTCAGAAATAGAACATATAATCCTAAAACTTATATGGAACCATAAAAACCCCGAATAGACATGGCAATCTTGAGAAATAAGAACAAAGTGGGAGGTATCACGCTACCTAACACCAAATCATACTACAAGGCTACAGTAATCAAAACAGTATGGTATTGGCATAAAAACAGACACATAGACCAATGGAACAGAATAGAGAGCCCAGAAATAACCCATCCACATATGGTCATTTAATCTATGGCAATGGAAGCAAGAATTTACATTGGAGTGAAGGTAGTCTATTTAATAAATGGTGCTGGGAAAATTGGACTGACACGTGCAAAAAAATGAAAATGGACCTCCTCCTTATAGCATAAATGAGAACAAACTCAAAATGGATTAAAGACTTAAATGTAAGACCTGAAATCATAACACTCTTAGAAGAAAACATGGGGAGTAATTTGCAGACATTACCCTGAGTAACATTTTTACTGATATATCCCCTCGGGCAAGGGAAATAAAAGAAGAAATGAACATATTGGATTACATCAAACTTAAAAGTTTTTTCACGGCAAAGGAAACCATCAATAAAACAAAAAGGGAGCCTACTGAATGGGAGAAGATATTTGCCAACGATGTATCTGATAAGGAGTTAATATCCAAATTTTATAGAACACTCATGCAACTCATCACCAAAAAAACAAACAAACCAATTAAAAAATGGGCAGAGGATATGAAGAGTCATTTCTCTAAAGATGCCCAACCGGCATATGAAAAAATGTTCAACCCCACTAATCATTAGAAAAATGCAAATGAAACTACAATGCGATACCACCTCACTCCAGTCAGAATGGCTATCATCAATAAATCAACAAACAAGTGCTGACGAGGTAGTGGAGAAACGGGAACCTGGTGCACTGCTGGTGGGACTGCATACTGGTGCAGCCATTATGGAAATCAGTATGGAGGTATCTCAAAAAACTGGAAATGGAACTACCGTATGACCCAGCAATTTCAAATTGGGTATCTACCCAGAAAAAACCAAGATGCTAATTTGAAAAAAAATATATGCACCCCTATGTTTATTGCAGTGCTATTTAGAGTAGCCAAGACTTGGAAACAACCAACATCCCCATTGGTAGACGACTGGATTAAGAACTGTGGTACATTTATACAATGGAGTATTACCCTGCTATAAAGAAAAATGAAATTGTACCATTCGCAACGATATGGATGGACCTAGGGAACGTTATGTTAAGTGAAATAAGTCAGTCGGAGAAAGACAAATACCATATGATCTCATTTATATGTGGAATCTGAAAAATTAAATGAACGAGCAAAGTAAACAGAAACGGTCTCATAGATATAAAGGAGAAACCGATGGTTGCTAGTTGGGAGGAGGGTAGGGATGAGGGAAAAGGGGAAGGGATTAGACAGCGTAGATGGGTAACTGCAATATTGCAATAAGGATATGAAAGACAGTTCGGGGAATATAATTAGTAATGTTGTGAATATTTTGTGGGGTGTCAAATGGTCTCATGTCTTGTTGTGGAGACCACTTCATGGATGGAGTGGAGGCTTGATCACTGCACTGTACACCTGGGACTGATGTTGTATAATATTGTATACCAACTGTGGTTAAATGTGTATATGGTCATGGGATGTGGAATATAGTGTGGAAGGGAGTCAAGAGAATTTTAATAGATATGTATGATATGTGGGGGAGTGGGGTTGTGAATTGGAGGAGGGGGTTTTCATTTTGAGGGGTAAAAAGTATAACTATCACACTGCATTGTACACCTGAAATTAATTTTAAAATAAAAAATGTTTATTTCACAATAAAAGAATTAAAAAAGAAAAAATATATAGATAACACTAATCAATGGTAAAGAAGTCCAAATAATGATTACCTTTGCAAGAGATGCACCACAAAGAACTGAGACGAAACGCAAGACCACGAAAATGTATACTTTCACCTAGCCATACCCTTAAGGTTTGTGTGTATTTTATTCACCTTACTGTGTATATAACTCAGGAAAAAAGTAGAATATACAAATAAATAAGTAGAAAATAGAATTATTAAAATTATAAAGAAATTATATTGTAATAAACTGTTAAAAATATTATGTGTTTAAAAAACAAATTTGTGATATAGTAATATATATGCTTCTTTAGTAGTGCATCAAATAAGTAGCAGCAGTTCTATAATTACCATAATTTCAAAGTAATGATGAATATAAATGCCATAATGCCATAAATGCTATACATATACTCATAGAGAAGATACATTTACCAGGTGAGAACCTTAGTGTCTGTGCTCTTCCTTCCCTTTTTATGCTTTCTCCCCATCTTGATCCCCAGGCATGGTTTCAGATGTAAGACCCTGTTAAAGAGCTCTGGCTTAAAATTACAATACCACCTTTGAATATCTAAAATTATTTCAAAATAAAAAGATATAATACATGTAATTTGAAAAATTATAACCTTCCCCCATAACACCCTCTGGTGCCTAGATCTGGTGGCTCAGACATACAGTCCCACTATTAGATAGTGTATCCAAACCCTGGGTTCTGTCTCCATATCATTATCTTTAACAATGATGATTATCATTGACCAAACAAGGACTGTCACCTAAGAGCTCTAGCTAAAAAGTTTAAACACACACACACACACACACACACACACACACACACACACACACACACACACACAGTGATTGAAATTTGAAAGGTATAACTATTTGATTTGTGATTATTTAGTTGAAATCTCACTATACTTTTATACTATTAGAATACTAAAGAGAATATGTTTAATTTTTATAGTTTTATGAGCCATTTAAGAACTGGAGGATGTTTTCTTTTATTAAAGTTTAAAGTACTTTTTAAAATAAAGTATATTATCATTAGTTTGAAATATCTAAGGATACTTAATTTGTAGAAGCCCCTGTAAAGGCAATGGCTAAAATGTAGCAAATTGACAAATAGAGTAAGATATGTGAACTGAATGTAAATGCATAAAAGAGAACTAGGTATTTACAAATTTTAATTAATTGCAATAATTTTTAACATCAGAGTAAACCCCTGAAAGATCAGTAAAAACTCTTATTTAACTAAGACCAAATCCAGACACCATTCGTGATGACTACTGGTCTGTTGCCCAAAACTCCTGTTTGTGAGATTCTCGCACTGGGCTGGTTCTGAACGTCTCCTGAAAAGCTTATTTACAATAAAATACAGATTACTCAGCCTCCACTCCAAATTGAATCAGGAATTGGGGTGAAGTCTGAGAGCTGTCGACTTCATCTTCCTGTACCAACGATGAGGAAACCTCTAGTGCATTGAAGCCTGTTTAATATTCATTTCATTCATCGCCATGCTTTCAGAGAAGAACTTAAAATTCTTTGCATTTGATATCTGATTTATGCTAACATCTGAAGGTGTATGGTAATCATAAATCCAGGCATGGTGAATTTACATATGTCTCCGAATTCACTCTCTGGTCTCCATGGTGCGGTTTATAAGGACCCTCAAATTTACTTTATTTAAAATTCTAAATTATTTTGCTGTTGATTGGACACACATAAAAAGTGGTGTTTTTCAAAATAACTCTACACCTTGTTCAGTTCTATAAAAAGGAAATAGGAAGAAAAGTAATAGTAATAAATTGATCCCTCTTATGATAGCTCATTTTATGTGGCAATGAATTAGAATATGAAGGTCAAATGAATTATATAGCCTACATATTTTTTTAGTCTGACACCTGTTAATCAAAATTCATTTTGTATTTTTTTTTTTTTAGATTTTTTATTGGGGAACTGGGGGAGGGGAACAGCGTTGGGGAATCAGGGAAGGGGAACACACAAATTGCTGTCTTTTTGTTCTTCAGTCTAGTTGCGAAGGACGTTGCTTCTCTGGCCCATGTTGGTATCGTCATTGCACTCTTCCCGGATGAGGCAGATCGGTCGCCAGCCTCTGAATGGTCGTTCACCACAGCTATTGGCAGCTCACGCTGGCTGCCAGCCGCTCACGCTGGCTGCAGGCCACTCACTGTAGCCCATGGCAGCCCACTGCAGCAGGTGCTGCAGCCTACAGCGTCGCTGGGGCTCACACAGCCCAGCTCCAGGTGGAGCTGTTGTTAGCTGTAGAGGGCAGCGTCACTGGCCTTCATATGTGGGATCCGAACCGGGGCCGCTGGCATCCCAAAACCAGCTCTTAACCAATGTGTCACTCGGCCGGCCCTCATTTTGTGTTATTTAACATATGAAATGATTTATTGTTCAACTAGACATAACTTTTATGCACTAAAAACATAAATCATCTCAATATCCTTTATGCAGGAAACACAAAGATTTATCTTTGTGTAGCATGCAGCTTACTCAAATATCTGATCATGGAAGAACCAACTGAAAAAATGCTGTTCAATTAAAATGCCAGTCCTGATAGGGAGAATGCCTCACAGTTAAGTACATGATTTAAAACGAAAAGTTGTACCATGAATTGTTCCTTCAAAAATGTCGCAAAGTAAGTGTATCATTTTTTCCATTTTGTTAAGATTTGGGTTAATTTACAAATGGAATTGTTAAAGAAGTAAGCACCCTGGGGACAACCTCAGGGTGCAATACACCAATAAACATGTATTTATTGATTGCTTGGCCTGAGGATTGCTAGGATCTACTCACCCAAAAGACCAAAATATGCAGAGTATAAGTGATTCATTGAGTTGTAATAATAGTTTCCAGGGGATGATAAAATAGCCCTGAGCAGCATGACAAACTGGTACTTTAAAAATCTGACCAAAATTCCTGCCTCTGCCTGGTCTAGATCCATTCTCTTAGGGTATTTGTCCCAACGTCTGCCTTCTTTCAGAATTGTCCTGGAGAGGACGTTCTGCCTTCTGCACACTCAGACATTTCCAAGGCTATGTTTACCTCTGTGGATTGCTTGACAAAACTCAGTTGTATAAAAGCTTAATACTGGACAGTAAGGCTCAGTAAAGTCAACACCCACAGGATTATTCATCTTGTCATTATCTTCAGTTCCTACTGCAGTGACTCTCAAAGCAGATATTTATTACTTGTTTGTTGACTGAGAATGAATGAATGAATGAATGAGTGAATGAATGAATGAATGTAGACAGCATGAGCAAGGACATGGGGAGAAGTATTTGGATAGTCTGTGTTTGTTTCCTTGTGCCAGTGGTTGGGACCACCAATACTGGGGTACAGCTGGCCTTATGAGTCCCTGCCTCACACCAGGATCCACAGGGAAAGATGCACCTCTTTTTGGCCCCACTGTCACATCTGGGAGAACTCTTAGGAGGATATACCATCTCCCTAAGCTTGGCCTGGACCTGTGAAAGTAGCTTATCCTGAATATAGGCTTAATCATTATCTTCACTGTGTTACTTTTCTTTGCTTTATCTTACCACATTTTATCTTGCTTATACTTTTGCTTTATTTTACCACATCTTATCTTGCTTATACTTTTGGGGCTCTAGTCTTGTAACACATAAATGACATTGATCTTCTTGTTAAAAACAAGGGTTTCTCTAAAAGAACTCTAGATATTTTCAGTGGTGATCTGGGGTAAAAACAGGATAGGTTCTGTCTGCCCCCTCAAAGATCTGATTCTGGTTCTGGTCTCTACCACTACATATATGTCATTATAAAGTCACCTAGTGTCCTGAAGCCTCATTTTCTTCATCTATAAGATAAGTTGAAAAGCATAGATCACCTTTACGTTTCCTTCCAGCTTCAGAATTCTCTGCCTGTGGGTTCCCTGTACCCATCACAATGTTGGACACTGAAGTCACTGAGGTTGGACTGGGTTGGACACTGAGTCATGTCTCTGGGACACAGGCCCTCATGCAGCACAGCTGGTGCCCTGCAGCTGAGCAGAAAACAAGCCCAGGGTTGTGCTGAGCCAATAGCAATTAATGATAAGTGTAAGTCATTTATTCTGTTATCTAAAAGGCAGCATCATAAGGATCAGGAAGGAGTTCACATGGAATCACAAGGTGCCCTTCCTGAAAATCTAGAGCCCATGGAAAAACTGAGTTGGAAATCAATGGCGTTGGGAGCATGAATGGTTCAATCAACAATTTGGTTTGACAAATTTAACTGAACAGTATCTTGGTCATCTGTATGGTTTTTATTAAAGCAAGCACTTTATTCTTAGGCTAACTTTTGCCCTCAATCTCCTTAAAGTGACATTTAATCTCTAATATGGTATGTGGTAGGCAGAATTATGCCCCTACCACCACCACCACCCTGAAAAAAGATGTCCACATCCTAATCCCTGGAAACTGTGTACTTTAGGTTACATGGAAAAGGAGGAATTAAGGTTACAGATGGAATTAAAATGGTTAATCAGATGACCTTAAAGAGATTATTCTGTATTACCCAGGTGGGCCCAATGTAATCACAAGAGTCTTTTAAAGTGGAACAGGGAAGTAGAAGTGCTCAGAGTCAGAGATGCTTGAAGATGCTATACTGCTTGCTTTGAAAGTGGAGAGAGTGGGGCAGGCCAAGTGGCTCAGTTGGTTAAGGGTGCAAGCTCTGAGCAACAGGGTCACCGGTTCAATTCCCACATGGGCCAGTGAGCTGCACCTGAGCTGAGCCTCCGCTGAGCTGCCAACAGGTGGCAGGATGGCTCTAAGTGGTTAGAGCTTGTGCTCTTAGCAACAAGGTTTCCGGTTCAACTCCCGCTTGGGATGGTGGGCTATGCCCACCAGCAACTAAGGTTGAACACAGCACCTTGAGCTGAGCTGCCACGAGCTGCCAACAGGCAGCTGGATGGTGACTGGACTTGGAGCTGAGCTAGCTGCGCCCTCCACAACTAAGATTGAAGGACAACAACTTGGCTGTTCCCCCTTCCCCAATGTCCCAATAAAATAAATTTTAAAAAATTAAAAAGGAAAGTGGAGGGAGGGTGCATGCGCCAATGAATGGCCTCTAAAAGCTGAAAAAGACAAGGTAACAGATTCTCCCCAAAGCCTCCACATGAACACAGAGACCTATTAACACCTTAATTTTAATTCAGACCCATTTCAGACTTCTGACCTCCAGAATAAATGTATGTTGTTTTAAGCCACTAATAACCTGTTAGATGGTACATATTCTAACGCTCCAGAGATTTATTGTAGTGATTTCATTAAGATGGCTGAAAATCGATAAATTTAAAGCAAAAGAAATATTAAATTTAAAATTCCAGAATAAAACTACAAGGAAATGAAATGCACATTATTCTTTTGAGTTAAAAAATACAATTGTTTCACCTTTCATTGTCTCTATGAGCTATGAGCACCAACTGATCACAGAGACAGGGTGAGGTACCCAAACTGAGAGAAAGGGGAGAAAAATAAGCACCAGGTTATGACTGAACTTAGTTCCAAATTTAAAAGAACTCATAAGGTTGGAAACATATGGGTACCAGAGATCTCAGCAAGGCTGCTGGCTAAGCAGGTGAGACCAGGAACCAGATTATACAGGAGTCCTGAAGCTCAAGGTAGGGCCAGAAACTAGGAGAAAGATAATGACAGCAGACACAGGGCACCCCCACAGGGAAACCTGTAAAGTAAGGGACTGTCTTTGTCAGCTAAGATGCCTCTGACATGCTTCCTGCTGGGTCAACAGGCATTCTGGGGGCACAGAGATAGGACTGGGTAAGATGTGCTAGAGAGATACTAGTCAGGTTAGACACTCCTTGCTAGCAAGGAGTGTGGGGCCACACACAGCAAAGGACACATTTTGATACTTGCCCAGTTATACAATAAGTGACTTTATTTGATCATTTTTAAACTTTTTACTGTGAAGAACTTCAGACATTTACCAAAAAGGAGAGATAGCCAATTTTATTTGCACCCTCAATTACTTTCCCCCAGAAAAGCAAGTCCCAGACTATAGAGACCTAGCCCTCAGGTAGATAAGCTAGCAGTCAAGGTCTCCTGGCTCCATGGGAATACAGCTTATCAGACAGCCAATTCTGTACCCTGGCCAGCAGTCAAGAGCCGTGTGCATGAAAGCAGGCCTCTAGGACCTGCCAGATGATTTCTCCCATGGAATGCTCTTTGTTTTGCTGGACCTACAGAACCTTGCTTCTTTTCCACCTGGGTGCAGATCACTATCCCCTCCAGCCCACTGCCATGGGAGACTCCCCAATCAGTAAGTCTCAATAAACATGTCTCACACTTAGCCAGCTGGTGTGTTCTTTGGGTTTGCAGCTTCTCAGTACAAATCTTGGAACAACTCAGACTCAGTCCAAACACAGATATCATATCACTTCACCTGTAAATATTTCAGCATTTGTCTCTAAAATGTAAGAAATCTATCTGACCAGCTTTTAATAAAAATATCCATGCTAAATTGTATCAACTCTCTTGCCCAATCTGTTTCTCCAGTCCCTGCTCTCCCAGCAGTCTGTCTGACTTAACTTCATCTTTTGAAAATACTGTGATTAGCTAGTGTCTGGGAAATCTGTGAACCGTCTTTGACAGCCCAATTCACATGAACACTAATTCCCCTGTGCATTGAATTTTATAATTTACAGAAAACTTAGGCATATGTACATCCACTGTCTCCAGAATGCTTTATATTCCAGCCAACACTGGCAACATTTCTTGCAGCCCCTTCTTCATTTTAAGTGTAGAGACAAGTGAATTAGACTTATAGGCAGGAAACTGGGGTTTTGCAAAACTATTTGAAATAGGTACATCACAATTTCCAGATGACTCATCCTTCCACGTTAAACAATTGTGGTGAGCCAGGTATTGGGCTAGGTATTTTAGACATGGTCTTTCAATGAAACTGTCCTTTGAAGTTGGCACTGTTACAAATGATAACTCTGGAACATTCTGGAATACCACCCAAGTCTGTCTGATTCATACAGCTAGGCTATGATTGACTATACCTGGCCTCCTCCCATCTTCCAGCCTTCCTTCCCTCACCCTCATCATCACCCTCTCCCTCTACCCCAAGGTCAGCAAAGCAGTTGGCTGCTGGGACTCTAGTCCTTCCCCGCCACTCTAATACAAAACACTTCATCATTTTTAGTGAAGAACAGAGAATAAACAGGTCCCTGGTCTCCAAGCATTTCAAATCTCAGAGTTTGATTTTTCAGAAAGTTAATGAAGCTTAAACCACAGGGTATCTATCTCTCTTGCTGAGACTCTTACAAGGCCTTGGAAGGCACCCTACCAATATGTTCACACAGACTTACATTTTTGTAAAATTGGCAAAAGCAAATGATTTTAAAATTCTTTTTCTTAAATAAAGCCCCCAAATTTATGTAAGCTCCCCATAACCTGGATCCTTCCTTGCAAATCTCCATCATCACACAGAAGCCTTCACTTTCCTTGTGTGTTGGCTTGAGACTAATCAGGAAGGAAGCTGAGGAGGGAGTCCTGATCCCAAGATTGGGCAGCAGGAAGTGGTGTGCCTAGTTTCAACATTTGAACAACCTGAATTTTTCCATGGGTACCTTGAAGTAATATCTATGGGTCATTGAAATAATTTATCTATAATATTCTTCAGGGACCATTGTGGGCTAACTGAGCTTTTGTGGACAGACCAGGGAGACAAAATACCAGATAGAATATTGTTTCTATGCAAAATATGTTCCAAATACCAACAGTCGACTTGAAAAAAATTGTCAATGCACCACTGATGGAAGTGATTTTAATGAACTCCATATGTACAGATCCTGCCCACTCTTCGAGGCTCAGTCTAAATATCTGCTTTATGAGCCGTCCTAGATTGGCTCCAGGCTGAGTTATCCCTTTGTGTTCTGCAATTCCAACACATTTATCTCTACCTCTCTTGTGGCACATATCACCTTCTTACTTGCATTATAGTTATTAGTGTGCATGACTTAGCTTGTCTACGACATGTCCAAGGGAAAGGCCCCTTTCTTATTCATCTTGAAATCCTCTTAGCACCTAAATACTCATTTATTGAGAGAGTGAATGAATGAATTGGTGATTGAGTGAATTAAATTTGTTAGGGTTCCATCTCTCTTCTGAACTTCTAAATTACATTTCTCCTCTATCAGTTAATTATATTATGTATTCCCCATGACAGCTCTTGGTTTGTTCACTTTTCCCCCCAAAAAAGTTAAGGATTTTTCAAAAGAAATCATGACCTCCATTTTTTTTGTATACTCCACAGTAATAAGCACTAGAACTTGTGCAGTGTAGGAGCTTAGTAAATATTGATTGATACTTAAAAGTATGAGGATCACACAATTATTAAACATAAATAGGCCTTGATGTATCAGTCATTCACTCACTTTCAGGAAAAATGAGCTACCAAGAATTTAATACTGATCAGCATAAATGAGAGTATCTCCATTCTGTTTAAATGTCTTTATTACCAGGTCTGGAGCAAGGTTGCCTTGGGACCCCTTGAACTGCTAAGAAAAAAAGAGTAACTCCTTAACTTTCAAAATGAAGTTGAAAGTGAAAAAATAAAATAATCCAATATAAAAAAAAAATCTAAAAAACAAAGAAGAGTATTTATGTTCGTCTATGTCATTACCTTAGATCGAATTTTTTTTTTTTTTTTTTTTTTTTAGGATTTAATTGGGGAATTGGGGAAGTGGAACAGCGTTAGGGAACCGTGGAAGGGGAAAAGAGAACTTGCTGTCCTTTTTGTTCTTCAGTCTAGTTGTGGAGGACGTTGCTTCACTGGCCCATGTTGTTATTATCATTGCGCTCTTCCTGGCTGAGGCAGATCAATTGCCAGCTTCTGGACAGCCACTCACAGTGGCTTCTGGCAGCCACTCACAGTGGCTTCACATCGGATGCCGGCTACTCACTGTAGCTTATTGCAGCCCACTGCAGCAGGTGCTACAGCCTACACTGTCGCTTGGCGACTCACAGCAGCCCAGCTCCAGGTTGAGCTGTTGTTCACCATCTTAGCTGTAGAGGGCAGTGTCACTGGCCCTCATATGTGGGATCCGAACCGGGGCCCTGCTGCTCAGAGCTGGGGTCCCAAGCCAGTTCTTAACCAGGGAGCCACTTGGCCAGCCCCTAAATAAAGGTTTTAAACCTTATTGGTCAACATGATTTTGCCTCCTGTTATAAAGATACCAAGCTAGCTATCAGTGCCCTCTCTTTCACAAATGACCATTGTTTCTCACTGACCAGCCTCCAACCTCTGCTTCCAGAATTCAGTTCCAAGAATGTCAGAACTGTACTTAGTGGTAGTTACTGAGGTAATTTCAAGATGCCATCTTTTAGAATGTTAAAACATGGAAGTTCCTAATGAGATTCTCTCAAATAATAGATTAAAAAAAGTAGGCAAGATATCACCATCTCAATATCTGTAAAATAAAACTTAGGCACTATCACAGAAGATAGACTGGCACCAACATGCTGTAACTTGGGACACCAAAAACAAGCCATTTATATTATCCATAAAAAAATATTGATGCTTGTCCCTTTAAAATGTGTGATACTATTTGGCATTCACCGTTATCTTATCTGATTTATCCTCTGTATTAAAATTCCCTTTGACCTTTGCACTTGCTTATACATCTTTTCTCTTTTAAACCCTGGTTGATAATGGTTCTTTGCACAATTGCATCAGTTTTTTGCTGCTCCAATTGCGTCAGTAACTGAAGACTACAAAAGTCCAGTGAGCTTGGACAGCAAGGACAAGTAAATTGTTGGTTATCTCTTGTGCCATATTTACTCCCTTTGGGCCAAAACATAAATGCTTGGCACTAAGTGTGCTCCAAGAAATTCCAATCTGTTAGGAGCAGTACTGAAGGCTATTGGGTTGCGCTTTGTGCTACTGTCCTCTGAAATCTCAAAGTCTAGCACAAATAATATGAATGAGCAACATTGTTGTTTCTCCATCACCTCTTATCAGAAAGTCAAACTTGAAGTTACTCAGAATAGGCGGTGAGTAGTAAGTGGGCTGGAGAAGCTAAAGGGGCTGCTGGAAATGAAGGGGAAGCCACTGCAGCCATTTTCAGTCTCCTCCTGGCTCCCACAAATGGCAACTTGTGCTAATGCAAAGAAAGAAGTGATTCTGGAGCTGTCCATCACTTCTGTATACCCTAGAACCCCAAATCCTTCCAGGCGGAAAACTCAATAAAAATGTATGAAGCTAGATGTTGTGGGATATACAATTCCAAATTTTGAATATTATTTTGGATATAAAGGGATAGAAAAAGCATTTATTGAGTGCCTATTGTAATTCAGACTCTATGCACATTACATTTGGTGCTCACAATAATACTATGAATAAGGACTATCTCCAATTATAGAAAATTGATGAGAAAATTGAAACTTAGATTAAGTAGCTTGCCCAAGGTTACAGAAGTAAGCAAAAGTCAGAAGTAAGATTCTTGTCCAATTCGTCTGATTATGATGCTTTAACAGCTTTAATCACTAGGATCATGACTAGGGTAATGGAAAAAACAGACCTCAAATGGACAGAGTTTAGGTGGAGCTCCAGTTCCCTTACCCACATCATCTTTCTTTCATCTTTATTTCCTCTTTCCCCTCTGTAGCATTTTCAGTGTTCAAGCAGGATCTTTAGTTATCCATTCAAGTTTTCTGGACTTGACTTTCCTCATCTATAAACTGAGGTGACAAAATGGTGGCACTGACACAAGTGTAAGCTGGTTGTAGTGAGGCCCACCCACAACTTTGATATGGACAAGCTATGTGTTAACACTCTGTGGCACTGATTCAGGGTTTTTTGTTCTGTTTGGACTTCATAGAGACACTCCCATGGGTCACTAATTGTAACCCCTGGAACACTGTATAATACAACTTGAACTGGGTAATTGTTTATCCAGCTCTTATCTTGTTCTTAGAAATGTATGGAATTTCTTTCTTTAACTAGTGCCATTTTGTTTCAGACCATTTTAAATGACTTAGAGACAGTAGTTCAGGCCTGTAGTCGAGAGCCCTGTGGTGCCCTTATCTTGGCATTATAACTATCCCCACATGTCCTTGCTCAAATAGTAGTGGGAGGGGCCTTAGGCAAAGACCAGGAGGACTCCCTGTGTTTAAGATTAACAAGGCATGAAAAGGAAATTAATTCTGCCAACTCCTTTTCATGACTGTGGGGATAAAAACTCATGTGTCCATTCCCTACAAGAAATGTACCAATTCCTTATAAGAAAAAAATTCAGGGGCCGGCCGAGTGGCTCATTGGTTAAGAGCTCGCTTGGGACCCCAGCTCTGAGCAGCAGGGCCCCGGTTCGGATCCCACATATGAGGGCCAGTGACACTGCCCTCTACAGCTAAGATGGTGAACAACAGCTCGACCTGGAGCTGGGCTGCTGTGAGTCACCAGGCGACGGTGTAGCTACAGCCCCTGCTGCAGTGGGCTGCCATAGGCTTCAGTGAGTGGCTGGCAGCCAGCGTGAGCTGCCGGCAGCCTGTGTGAGATACCAAGAGCCGCCATGAGTGGCCATCCAGAGGCCATAGACCGATCTGCTTCACCCAGGAAGAGCGCAATGACGATACCAACATGGGCCAGTAAAGCAATGTCCTCCACAACTAGACTGAAGAGCAAAAGGACAGCAACTTGTCTGTTCCCCTTCCACAATTCCACAATAAAAAAATCTTAAAAAACAAACATAAACCTTTATTTAGTGAAATGAATTGTTAGGAAACACAGAGTAGGTTTATAAGAGATTATGTATCCATCAGAACAGAGCCACACCAAAAATTTAGCATAAAAGAAAATGTGAGAAGAGAACAGCAAAGGGTAAGAGATTTCTCAAATACCATGGCTTTGTGTAAGTATGAATATATAATAAAGAAGTTTGATATTCTACTGTAAATTTATTTTAAATTGTTAAAGAAAACCTTGTTGAGGGTCAGCCAAGAGACTCGTTGTTTAAGAGCTGGCTTGGGGGACGGCCGAGTGGCACGTTGATTAAGAGTTGGCTTGGGACACCAGCGGCCCCGGTTCGGATCCCACATATGAGGGCCAGTGACTCTGACTGCCCTTACAGCTAAGATGGTGAACAACAGCTCCACTTGGAGCTGGGCTGCCATAGTCCCCAGGACAGCATAGCTGCAGCCCCTGCTGCAGTGGGCTGCCATAGGCTACAGTGAGTGGCTGGCAACCAGTGTGAGCAGCTAGCAGCTGGTGTGAGCTGCCAAGAGCTGCTGTGAGCAGCTGTCCAGAGGCCGGTGACCGATCTGCCTCACCCAGGAAGAGCGCAATGATGATACCAACATGGGCCAGTGAAGCAACGTCCTCCACAACTAGACTGAAGAACAAAAAGGACAGCAACTTGTCTGTTCCCCTTCCTCAGTTCCCCAATGCTGTTCCCCTCCCCCAATTCCCCAATAAAATCTTTAAAAAAAAATAGCTGGCTTGGGAGTGTGAGCTCTGAGCAGCAGGGTCCTGTTTGGGATCCCACATGGGCCAGTGACTTTGCGCCCTCTATAGCTAAGATGGTGAACAACAGCTCAACCTGGAGCTGGGCTACTGTGAGTCAGCTATAACGAAGGCTGCAGAGGGGCTGCAGTGGGCTGCAGAGGGGCTGCAGCTGTGAGCTGCAGTGGACGGCTGTCCAATGGCCTGTGACCTATCTGCCTCAGCCAGAAAGAGCGCAATGATCACAATACCAACATGGGCCAGTGAAGCGATGTCCTCCACAACTAGACTGAAGAACAAAAGGACAGCAACTTGTCTGTTCCCCTTCCTCAAATTCCCCAATAAAATCTTTAAAAAAACAAAACAAAACAAAAAAAACTTATTGACTTATAGTGGATACATAATTCTGTGAGTGATTCATTAATCTTCTAAATGCACCACTTCCCAAAACAACTGAGTATCAGTTTAGAGGAGAGGAAATAGTTGTGCTTGTGCCTACGAAATAATTTTTATCATACTAATTATAGGCACATTTGCTTTATTGATGCACTCTTGAACATGCAGCATATAAACTGTTCTTTATCTTGAAAAAGGGCAGCATCTTAACACTACAACAAGATTGGCCTTCTTAGTGGGGGAAAGGGTTTCAGTCTCTCCATAGAAAACATTTTAATTGATTTGATTTGATTTAAAATGTAAACACAAGAAAACTACTGGACCTATAATAGAATTTTGTCTGATTCATAAAAATTCCCATCTATGTAATCATTTTACTTTTCAAATCTCCCATATAAAAATTTTAAATTCCTTAGGATAAGCAATGGAAACTAATAATTGGAGAGTGTTGAAAGTATGCCAAGCATTTGGGAGGGAACTTCAATGCATTTTTCCACTTAATTTTTACCACAACTCTAGGAGATGTGTGTTTAGGAGTTGCCCCGGAGAACATGTTATTGTACTGCTTCTGGGTGTATCAAAAGTAAGGCACTCATTTCTATCAATTTTCTATGTCTCTGTTACCAAAAAGAATCGAATTAGGGCATGGAAATCCTTTTCTCAGAGAACGTGACTTTATCACTATTAAACCATTTATTTGTACCTTGAGTGATTTTAAAACTAATATGATATTGCAAAATTTTATCTGAGAAAGGGGAACAAACAGGAGTTTTTCTAGTCAAAATGCAAGTTTGGGTATATCATCTTCGTGCAAATCTTGATATATTTTTGTATCATCTAGTGTACAACTTGAATGATGGATATTATGAGTTAAATATATTCATAATAGTCCTTAACATATATATATATAGGGAGCATTAAACTATTCCTATAGGTTTTTGGCTTATTCATTTTTTTTTTAAAGGTTTTTTTTGGGGAGTTGGGGGAGGGGAACAGCGTTGTGGAATTGGGGAAGGAGAACAGATAAGTTGCTGTCTTTTTGTTCTTCAGTCTAGTTGTGGAGGACGTTGCTTCACTGGCCCATGTTGGTATCATCATTGAGCTCTTCCCGGATGAGGCAGATCCGTCGCCGCCCTCTGGCTGGTCGCTCACCGTGGCTATTGGCAGCTCACGCTGGCTGCCGGATGTTCACACTGGCTACCGGCCACTCACTGTAGCCTATGGCAGGCCACTGCAGCAGGGGCTGCAGCCTACACCATCGCCGGGGCTTGCACAGCCCAGCTCAAGGTGGAGCTGTTGTTAGCTGTAGAGGGCAGTGTCACTGGCCCTCATATGTGGGATCTGAACCAGGGCCGCTGGCATCCCAAAACCAGCTCTTAACAAATGCGCCACTCTGCCGGCCCGGCTTATTCATTTTTATTTTTTATTTTATTTATTTTATTTTTTTTGAGGGCAGTGCCACTGGCCCTCATATGTGGGACCGAACCGGGGCCGCTGGCTTCCCAGGCCAGTGCTTAACCACCGCACCCCTCAGCCGGCCCTTTATTCATTTTTAAAATTACATTTCCCAGTGTAATATTGGCTCTAATGATAATATCCTATCAGAATCCAACAGTACAACTGTGAATTTATATAAACATTTCTTGGTGATGTTTTCTGTTAAATATATGGTTTTGACTTTGGAAGGACTGATGAAAGAAAAATCTAATAAGTTTGTGAAAATGATCACCAAATCCCTGAAATACTTGTACTCATTCTTCATCCCTTAAGTAATATTTTATATAAGAGTATAAACATATGGATGAATACCCTAGCAACTACAGAGAGCATGTCAGCAGAAAGTCATCCAACAGCATTCCACAGCCATGACTTCTCCTGAGCATCAGAAGTTCAGAACAGTGCTCTTCCTTTTATAAATATGGAAACAACTAAATGATTTCTAATGTAAATCTAATTAAATATATGAGAAGGAAAAAGAGAAATAAACTAAATATAAATTCTATGGCTTTAATGGGGTTTGAATCCTCTACAGTTATAAGGGCAGAATTGATTATGGAAAAATTAGAAAAAGTCATCAATATGGAAAAGAAACATGAGACATCTACTAATTGACTAGTTGATTGTTAGATTGAGTTGATTTCTGAAGCACTTAAATGACAATTTTAACCTTATCCTTTGTAAGCTATTTATGTTTTTTGTTGTTGTTGTTTTTAAAGATTTTATTAGGGAATTGGGGGAGGGAAACAGCATTGGGGAACAGACAAGTTGCAGTCCTTTTTTGTTCTTCAGTCTAGTTGTGGAGGGCATTGCTTCACTGGCCCATGTTGGTATCATCATTGCACTCTTCCTGCGTGAGGCAGTCGCTCACCTGCCTCTGGACGGTCACTCACTGCAGCTCTTGGCAGCTCACGCTGGCTGCCAGCCACTCACACTGGCTGCCAGTCGCTCACACTGGCTGCCAGTCGCTCACACTGGGCTGCCAGTCACTCACTGTTGCCTATGGCAGCCCACTGCAGCAGAGGATGCAGCCCACACTGTCGCTGGCTATCTTAGCTATAGAGGCAACATTCACCATCTTAGCTATAGAGGCAACCAGGTGGAGCTGTTGTTCACCTCCTAAGCTGTAGATGGCAGTGTCACTGGACCTCATATGTGGGATATGAAGCGGGGCCCCTCTGCTCAGAGCTGGTGTCCCAAGCCAGCTCCTAACCAACACACCACTCGACCGTCCCAGCTATTTACGTTTTGATTGTGATTACTGGAAAGTTAAAATCCCCTCAAGATTCAAAAGAATACACCCCAAATGGCGGAACTTCAGGTATTTTATGCCCTGAGATCACAGTCAAGGAGGTATTTTGTGAGACAATTCCACACCCCATACAGTTGCCCACTAGTAAGCCCCAGTGGTGGTTCCAGTGTGAATTCTCACTAGAAACAGTTAAATGATTTCAATGTCTGACATGTCATTCAATCCGTATAAAAGATTCTATGCATAATGTATTTGAGCATGATCTTCATATTTTACTTAACAATTGCTATTTCAATAAACCTGGTCTCCAAATGTCCAGGCAAGAAGTAAAATGTTTCAGATTAAATCGAAATGGAATTTCTTCTGTGCATGTGCACTGATGCTAAATTTTATCATAGAATGTATACAGGTGATCATAGTTTACTAATTGCACTTTTGATATCTGCTCAGTTCCATCATCATGGATTCATTTATTAATATTTCCTGAGTGCCCAGCCTGTGCCTTAGTTACCAAGCCTATAGTAGTAATGGAAAAGAAAGACGCTTGTTCTCATGGATCTTGCATTCGTATTATCATGGAAAATAAGAAATTTACTATATTCTGTTTGAGGGTAAATTTTAGGTAAGAAGTTATAGGAAAGACACCAGTTAAATTTAGGTGTATTTTTTTTTAACCATTAAATATTTCTTGCTGGTTGGAAAGCATTGGTATTGAATAACGCAGAATGCACCAATAGCAGGTTGTTTTTGTGCAACTGTGCGGAATTCTACAGAGTAAAACATTAGATACCTCATCAAGCAATTATTTATTAAACACTGTGTTGGTTAATTTTATGTGTCAACTTGGCTAGGCCACAGTACCCAGATATTCTAGATGTTGCTGTGAAGATTTTTTTTTTTTAAGATTTTTTTTTGGGGGGTGGGGGAAATTGGGGAAGGGAACATTGTGTTTTTCCAGGACCCATCAGCTCGAAATCAAGTTGTTGTCCTTCAATCTTAGTTGTGGAGGGCACAAGCTCAGCTCCAAGTCCAGTTGCTGGTTTCAATCTAGTTGTGGGGGTGATGGGGTGGGGGGCAGGGTGCAGACTACCATCCCATGAGGAAATAGAACTGGCAACTTTGTTGTTAAGAGTACATGCTCTTACCAGCTGAGCCATCCAGCCCATTGGCGGCTCAGTGGCAGCTCAGCTCGGGCACCACTCACTGACCCATGTGGGAATTGAACAGGTGGTACTGTTGCTCAGAGCTTGGATTCTAACCAACTGCAGCCACCAGGCCAGCCTGCTGTGAAGATATTTTTAAGATGAGATTAACATTTAAATCAATAGATGTGTAAAGCAGATTACCCTCCAAAATGTGGTGGGTCTCATCTAATCAGTAGAAGGTCTTAGTAGAACAAAGACTGAGGTCTCTTAGAGAGGGGGAATTCTGCCAGCAGGCTGCCTTTGAACTCATACTACAGCATCATCTCTTCCCTGGGTCTTTAGCCTGCTAATCCTGCAGATTTTGGACTTGCCAGGCTCCACACTCACCAATTCCTTAAAATAAACCTCTCTTTCTCTTCCTATCTCTCCATATATATACATATATATGTATATGTATATGTATATGTATATATGGCATATATCAGGATATACATGCACACTGGTCTGACAAATAAGTTTGCGAACTTTGTTGCACTGATGTTGCTAACCTTTTTTTATTATATCAGAGGAATTATTCATTATGAATTTGTACCAACTGGACAAGTAGTTAACCAAGTTTACTATTTGGAAGTGCTGAAAAGGCTGCATGAAAAAGTTAGACAAGGGGCTGCCTGTTAGCTCCGGTGGTTATAGTGCAGGCTCATAACACCAAGGTTGCTGGTTCGATTCCCACATGGGCCAGTGAGCTGCGCCCTCCACAGCTAGATTGAAAAACAACGACTTGACTGGGAGCTGATGGGTCCTGGAAAAACACACTGTTTCTCAATAAAGTTTAAATTAAAAAAAGTTAGTCAACTTGAACTTTTTGCTAACAATTCATGGCTCTTGCATCAAGACAATGCACCAACTCACACGGCACTGTCTGTGAGGGAGTTTTTAACCAGTAAACAAATAACTGGATTGGAACACCCTCCCTACTCATCTTATCTGGCCCCCAGTGACTTCTTTCTTTACCTGAAGATAACGGAAATATTGAAAGGATGATATTTTGATGATGTTCAGGACATCAGGTGTAATACGATGACAGCTCTAATGGCCATTCCAGAAAAAGAGTTCCAAAATTGCTTTGAAGGGTGGACTACGTGCATAGCTTCCCAAGGGGAGTACTTTGAATGTGACTGTATAGATATTCAGCAATGAGGTATGTAGTACTTTTTCTAGGATGAGTTCATGAACTTAATTGTCAGGCCTTCGTATAGACGTGTCCTATTGGTTCTGTTTCTGTGGAGAATCCTGATTAATACAAGCACCTACATCACTTTAAGAGATTATCACCATCCTTGCAATCCAGAGTTTATTTCAAGGCTTTAAAAAACTGTGGGTATAAACAAGAAGGAGAAAACTTGTGAGCTTTGCCTATTTATGAAGTATTTTCACATGGCCATTATTAAATCTCCATACAACTTTGAATATATTGTTATCATCACCAATTTACAAATAGGAATCGGAGGCTCCTAGCATTTAAATGACATGCAGTTTCATGCAGCTAATAAATGAAAAAACCAAGAAACTCTTTAAACATAAATTTGAAATCTAATATATTTTTAACCTTTTAGTTTGAAAGGTTTCAAACATCAGAAAAGTACAAAGAATATAATGTAAGCTATCCATTACCTAGTTTTAATAATTAATATTCAACACCTTCGCTTCTTTTTATTATCTTTTTTTGCAAAGTTTTCTATTATTGACTTGTCATCTTATCTTTAAATCAGTTGGATGTACCTTTAAAAAATAAAGACGTTTTCTTCTTTTTATCTTTTGAGGGCAGTGTCACTGGCCCTCTAGCGCTCATATGTGGGATCCGAACCGGGGCCACTGGTGTCCCAAGCCAGTTCTTAACCACCGCGCCCCTCCGCCGGCCCAAGGACATTTTCTTATGTAACTATAGTAGCATTATCACACCAAACCTAATTATCAGCAGTTCCTGTCTCATCAGCAAATTCTCGGCCTATCTTCAAATGTCCCCAGTTGCACCAAAATTGTTTGATAGCCGGTTTATTCAAACCAAACTCCAATTGATGATATGCCTAACATTTGGTTGTTTTAAATTTTTTTTCTTTTAATCTAGAACAGTGCTCCTCTCCCCTGCTTTTTATCTTGACAATGAATTGTTGAAGTGACCTGTAGTTCTGTTTAATCTCCCACTTTCTCAAATACTCTGTTGTCTAAACATGCTGTTTAACTTGCTCCTCTCTGCCCTGTATTTCCAGTAATCTGGAAGTTAAATGTTAAAATTTGATTATATTCAGGTTACACATGTTCTCACTCTGCCTATATCACCCTGATTTCTCTGTAGTTAAATCTTACCCATCATGATTATCCATTTAGATTTATTAGTGACTTTTTTGTTTTGGAAAGTTGAGAAACCAGGAAATACATTGTTATGAAGACTGGGCATGCTATGACAGGCTCTAGTGCTTATGTAGACTCATGTCAGAAGGGCTCTCTCCCTCTTGCTGCATTATCCACAAGGCTTGCAACCTAGTGACAATCTGAAGACTACTTGTGTTCTAATCACTTTATGTAATAAAGGAATAAGGCATACGAGAATCCATTTATGAGAATAAAATGAAAAGTGCTACTAATGTGCCAGCAAAGGAAACTTTGGTCCTTTTACCAAACATTCATGGTGGTCTGCACAGCTGCAGGCTCGAGTTTTGGCCTGGCCCTTTCAGTGACAGATAGCTCCTTGGGGTAAAGAAGTATCTGTGGCTACTGCATAGCTTGGACCCTATACAGCAGGTCCTTGAATGATATCATTTCATTCAATGTCATTTTGTTATGACAATGATGAGGGAAAAAAATAGTTTCCAGAGGGGGACATTGTCTGTGTGGAGTTTGTCCCTGTGTCTGCATGGGTTTTCTCTAGGTACTCTAGTTTCCTCCGATACCCAAAGATGTACAGTTAGGTGTATTTACATTGTCCTGGTCTGAGAGAGTGTATGTGTGGGTGTGAGTGTTCCTTGCAGGTATCCTGTCCAGGGTGGGTCCCCCCTTGCACCCTGAGCTGCCAGGCTGTGCTTTGGCCACCCATGACCCTGTAGTGGAATAAGCAGGTTGGGAAATCATTATCTTCCTTGTTTGTGTTAATCTTTCTTAAATGTATATATACCTCACATTTATTTCAATGTTTAATATTAGAAGTGTTTTGAGGGCCAGCCAAGTGGCGCGGTGGTTAAGCGCTGGCTTGGAAGCCAGCGGCCCCGGTTCAAGTCCCACATATGAGGGCCAGTGACACTGCCCTCAAAAAAAAAAAAAAGTGTTTCGAGTTTTTTATTTAGAAGTTTGGTGATGTTTTTGTGCTGTAGAAATATGCTGTAGAAACTTAACTCTTGGGCCGGCCAAGCGGCGCATTGGTTAAGAGCTGGTTTGGGATGCCAGCAGCCCTGGTTCGGATCCCACATATGAGGGCCAGTAACACTTCCCTTTACAGCTAACAACAGCTCCACCTGAAGCTGGGCTGTGCAAGCCCCGACAATGTTATAGGCTGCAGCCCCTGCTGCAGTGGGCTGCCATAGGCTACAGTGAGTGGCCGGCAGCCAGCATGAGCTGCCAATAGCTACAGTGAGCAACCATCCAGAGGCTGGCGACCGATCTGCCTCATCCGGGAAGAGCGCAATGACGACACCAACATGGGCCAGTGAAGCAATGTCCTCCGCAACTAGACTGAAAAACAAAATGACAGCAACTTGGGCTGGCCAAGTGGCGCAGTGGTTAAGCGCTGGCCTCAGAAGCCAGCGACCCCGGTTCAAGTCCCACATATGAGGGCCAGTGACACTGCCCTCAAAAAAAAAAAAAAAAAAGACAGCAACTTGTCTGTTCCCCTTCCCCGATTCCCCAAAGCTGCTCTCCTCCCCCAATTCCCCAATTTAAAAAAAAAAAAAAGAAAGAAAGTTAATTCTTGTATACACCCATTAGCTTATGGTAAAATTGGTTTTTCATTCTGCATTGTTTTTCTCAAAAGTCCCAGTTTCCAAGAACCTATCGATGACATTGAGGACTTACTGTTTAAGGATTAAACCTGTGATCTGGCTTTATTGAAGCTATTCTCCAGTCAGCTGAGTTGACCATTATTTACAAAAGAACTTACTAAAAATATATGAATTTAAGGATTTAGTCTTTCACATCTTTCTCCTTAATTGTACCTCAACAAATATTTTCCTTTCTATGAAAATAAATTGTAATTTTACTTCTAAAGATGGATTCAGCATGAGGTGGAAGATGTTCATTCCGTGCTTAATTCAAGAGACTTGTTTGTTTATTTCAAATATGGATGGGGTATACACCACAGGAGAGAAAATTATTAGGTACTTCTTAAGAAAAACTTCGGTTTGACAATAACTGCTTAAAAGCATTAAATTTGAGGGTGCTTGGTTTAATTCAATAAACAGTTGAGTTCCCGCTTTGTGGGGACTGCAAAGAGAGCTTTAATTTTGTAATAAAGCTGAAGGAAACCAAAAATTTTCCACCCTGAAGCTGCTTTTTGGTATATTGATTTTAAGCTATTTATTAAGAAACAAGACTCAGATAGAAACTTTTTCATTCCCCCAAAAGATTTAGACAGAAAAACCTGCTTCAGGAAGGAAATCTTAAGATGTTTGCCTAAGCCTAATTTCAATTAAGTATGGGAAATAGCAGGGGCCTGTTAGCTAAGTTGCCCAGCAAGAATTTTCCTGCCATGTGTGTTCTATTCTTTCTCAACTACCTGGAAATCACCCATTCTCACTTCTGAAGTCTAATAGTCCATTGCCCCCTTTCTTCTTTGTCCAAAATTTCATATATACCCAATGTTGCCTCATAGTCTTTTGGAATTTTCATGTTAGTGTGAATTCCCCAACCACATGTATTAAACTTTTGATTTTCTCCTGTTAATCTGTTTCTGTTAATTTCATTATTATCCCAGTTAGAAGAACTTAGAACGAAAAGTAGTAATTATTTTTTTAAGCCCCACAATGCCAACCTGATTCATTGCAAAAAGCAAGGGTGAAGATGAAATAATTTAATATATATTCCATTCCTAGCCCTCCATGTAGCATGCTCTAGGTACGTGAAGTTCTTTAAAATGGCTTCATGTGTTTAGTGTCTTATAGCTGAGGAAGTAGTTTCCAGGCACTTTTACTACTTTGTTTTTCATCTGGCTCTCAAGACACCTAAAGTTTAAAAGGTTCCACTGAAGGGGGCCCCAATTGCCATCACCAGACACCACATAGCATAAGCTGTCATCGTATTACCCTTGATGTCCTGAATGCTATCAAAATGTCTTCCTTTCAATATTTCTTTTATCTTGGGGTAAAGAAAGAAGTCACTGGGGGCCAGATCAGGTGAGTAGGGAGGATGTTCCAATCCAGTTGTTTGTTTACTGGTTACAAACTCCCTCACAGAGTGTACCATGTGAGCTGGTGCATTGTTGTGATGCAAGAGCCATGAATTGTTGGCAAAAGTTCAGGTCCTCTAACTTTTTCACACAGCCTTTTCAGCACTTCCAAATAGTAAACTTGGTTCAACTGTTTGACCATTTGGTACAAATTCATAATGAATAATCCCTCTGATATCAAAAGAAGTTAGCAAGATTGTTGCAACAGAGTTTACTAACTTAATTGTCAGAGCTCATATGTATCATGTAACATAATTATTACTGAAGTTTTATCAAAAGCCTTTTAAAGTTACATTGATTTATTAGTTCTTAACTCTATAAGCTTTGGAAATTAATTATTAACCAAGCTATTTTCTTGACAAATTTTGTAACAGAGATAACATGAACTTATTTTTGTAAACACAGGTAAAACAAAAATATATTATTTACTGTTAATAACTATAAAAGACAATGTCTATTTAATGAAACCAAATTTAAACTACCTTTAATATCAAATATTTTCCTATATCATATTATCTTGAAAAGCATCTGGGTTACTTTCAGTTATATTTATTAGTATATTCACAGAAGCACTAGTTTGTCTGAGCCAATTTAATAGAGCTCCTTTTTGATAAATTAACAATACCCTCTGGAGGTATAAAATACCATACAACATGCATGAACATACAAACAGACATGAACAGAAAACTCCTAGCCTTTATTTTAAAGTTACTGCCATAGGATAGATAAGACAATAGAAAGGAACAGTTGGATCCAAACTGTGTTTTTGGCAGAATAAATTAAGATTATCTGTGTAGATCACTAAAGCTTTCTTACTAATATTCATGGAGAAAGCACTTAAGTTTTGTATTTGTCCTTGGCAAAGATGCCTTAAAACCACAGAAGCAGTTTGTACTTTGCAAAACACCCCAATTTCCCATTTCTTTTCTTCAGTCTTAGGAATTGGGGATGATAAAGATATATATGGGCTTAAACTGCCTGTAGAGCTGCATTTCTGGTTTCACAAAGCCTTGCAAGATAATTGCCCTCAGAATTTGGGTTGAAACTTAAGGGACATCATAGTTTGACTTATCTGTCTTGTACTACATAATCTCTAATTTGCTTCTTTCCTTCTGGGTGCATAGTTTTATTTTACACCCACAGGGAGTAAAATAGTGAGGGGGTGTTCAAAATTCAAAAAAAAAAAAAAAATTCCTATCAGGCTCTGACTATAGTATCCAATTTGGCCAAATTTCTAATTATAAGTTATTAATTCCTTTAAAACCTGTTCAAATATACAATTTCTCATAATCTTGTATCTCAATAAACTTTTAAAATTTTTCACCTTGTTAGGAAACCTCTTGATTTTCCCTTCTGCCTTTTTTTTTTTAATTCTCTTGTTAATTAACCTAATGTTTATTAGCACCTGTAAGACCAAAGAAGCTAAATAGCAAACTTAAAAGTCAAGACAAGGGCCAGCCGAGTGGCGCATTGGTTAAGAGCTGGCTTGGGACGCCAGTGGCCCCAGTTCGGATCCCACATATGAGGGCCAGTGACACTGCCCTTTACAGCTTAGGTAGTGAACAACAGCTCCACCTGGTTGCCTCTATAGCTAAGGTGGTGAATGTTGCATCCAGAGCTAAGATGGCTGGCGACGGTGTGGGCTGCAGTGGGATGCCACAGGCTACAGTGAGTGGCCAGCAGCCAGTGTGAGCGGCTGGCAGCCAGCATGAGCTGCCAAGAGCCGCGGTGAGCGACTGTCCATAGGCGGGCAAGCAATTGGCCTCACCCGAGAAGAGCATAATGATGATACCAATATGGGCCAGTGAAGCGGTGTCCTCTGCAATTAGACTGAAGAACAAAAAGACAGCAACTTGTCTGTTCCCCTTCTCCACTTCCCCAACGCTGTTCTCCTCCCCCAATTCCCCAATAAAATCTTAAAAAAAAAAAGTCAAGACAAGTTATTTTTCTTTGTATCTGGTTTGTTTGTTTGTTTGTTTGTTTGTTTGCTTTAAGTGTAGGGCAATTGTACTTCCAATGTCCTAATTTTTCACAATATCTGTAAATATTTGAAGGTAAATAGAAAGGGGTCTGAGTGAACTGGTTTCTGTTCTAATTTCTGTCCTTCCATCTTATTAAGGGTGTCTTAATGGCTAGTTATTATACCAACATTAGAGCTCTCTGAAATTTTTCAATTTAGAAATTTTTCCAATTCAAAGTATCCATTGCCTGTCCAGTGACAGTAGAATTTTAATAGTGACTCAAACCAATAAGCCTTTTATAGCCTAACTAGGGAAGCAAAATGCTTCCATAAGGGAGGCAAAGGAAGCACCCTTACAGATCCAACAGTTTATAGCCTGAACTAAGAGATAGCCTAAGAAAGATGGGGAGCCCTGTCTTTCTTTCAACAGCCAAAATACTGGGAATCATGTGTTTCGCCCCTTTTGAACAAAACAAGTTCCAGTTTCTCCATATCTTTCCAATGCTTGTTATTTTCTTTATTTTTTTAATCAGAGCCATCCTAATGAGTGCAAAGTGTTATCTCATTATGGTTTTGATTCGCATTTCCCTAATAATTAGTGATACTGAGATCTTTTCAAATGTTTGGCCATTTGTATATCTTCTTTGGAGAAATGTCTATTCAAGGCCTCTGCCCATTAAATATATAAAAGAATTGTTACTGTCATTCAAGGAAACTCAGTTTTTATAGTTCTTTAATATTTATCAAAATATTTTCATCTTATCACAGGCTAGTATCCCTTATCAGTCCACACTGACTTGGAGATGTTGAGTAAAAATATAAAGAAACTGTAGATAACTCGTGTGACATGCATGTAAATAGTATGCATATACATACTTTGACGAAAAACATCCAGTCTAAGAGAAAATTTATAAGAGTTTATTTGAGCCAACCTGACAACAATTGCCAAGACGCAAAATCTCAATGGATTGAGAAAATGCCCCGTGAAATGGCAGTTTGCAGCTTATTTTATATATAAAATCAAAGGAGGAAGTTACATAAAATCCATTGGTGATAGAATAAAGGGGTGGAAGAAAGCCAATTGTTTTGGTTGGTGTATGACACCTAATTTAAATTCTGCAACCTCTTTTTCATTATTATGGGCTGCCCTGAGGAAGTTAAGAAGCCTCACTGCTTCCACAAGTTGTGAGCTACACCAAAGGTATAGCAACTATCAGTGTAAATATTAGCTATTTGATCTTTGGCTCATTTACAAGCTCCTCTTAGATCAATTCAGTTTGTTGGGCTGACTTTATTCAAGTAAATAAGAAACTTAAATTTATGTTTACCATAAAAGTTATTGCATATAGCAGAAGAATAAACCACCCATATATTGGATTAGAGAAACATTTCTGGGAAATTCAACATTATTCAAATCAGCTTTTAGTATCTGAGAGAAATAGGTGGGACTCTCTATACCCCTGGGGCATTACTGTCCAAGTAAATTCTGATCTTCCCAGATGGAAAAGCAAAGAAGTATTTCCTGTCTTTTTTACAGGAATGCTGAAATAGGTACTACATAAATGTATTACTGAAAAATATTGGAGTAAATACCCCTTATCTTCGTAGTTGAACAAGTTTAGATTCTCATTTATCTGGCGAAAAGTTTCGTTCAGACTCGTAATGACCAATTACAATTGGAAAGCCAAAACTAAAACCAGCCATCTGTGTTTTTTTTTCCTGTCCAAGACTTACCATAACTCTCGTCCTTAACCTGGGTTATTTTAACCCTGCTACCTCACAGGTTTTAAAACAGCTCAAATAAAGTCAGGGCCTCCTACCCTAAAACAGGGAGGTCCGGAATTCCAAGAAAAACTCACTAAATTCACCGGATGCGAAGCAGGGAGCCAGTGGGGCACAATGGGACCCTGCTGGTACCTAGCACCGAATCCAGGTCTGCAGGGTGTTCCTGGGTGGGCGTTTTTGGAATCCTGCCCAACTACACCAGTAATCTCAACGAAACGCATCCAGCCTAAGAGAAAATTTATGAGTTTATTTGAGCCAAATGACAATTGTCAAGAAGCAAAATCTCAACAGACTGGGAAAAGGCCCCGCGAAATGGTGGTTTGCAGCTTATTTTATACATAAAATCAAAGGAGGAAGTTACATGAAACCCATTGGTGATAGATTAAGAGGGTGGGAGAATGCAAAGCGGGGAAATCTCTGGGATTGGATAAAAGTAAATTGGAGACACAGGTACTTCTTTTATATAGGTGGGTGCAGGATAGTTAACAGTTGGCTTTTTACAGCACATAGAGATGGTAATCAGGAGGCAAGCATAATAATGAGGAATTTTGCAGTTTCCAGCTCTGGTCTGGAAAATGATTACAGACATTCCAAAGATGTTATTTTAGGTGCAAAAAGACAACAGAGAGGCCCATTAAAAAGGCACAGGTTAGGGACCGGCGGAGTGGCGCAGTGGTTAAGTGCTGGCTTGGGACCCAGCGGCCCCAGTTCGGGTCCCACGTATGAGGGCCAGGGACACTGCCCTCAAAAAAAAAAAAAAAGAAAGAAAAGGCACAGGTTAACCTTCTGCAGGAGGAAGATATGACTTCCTGCCATGGTCCACTTAATTATGAAAAAAATTTTTTTAATGCTCACGCCATCTTATGTAGTTATTTTCAGTCTCCTGAGTGAGCTTGTCAGGTTAGTATGTGGCCCCTTTTCCGTCCACAATACCATATTTACTCATAATGTTCCTTCAAGCAGTGCACTGAATACATATCATGGTCAAAAGCCATGTTACCAAATCTTAAAAGAATATGTATTTAGCCAAAGCTGGGAGAGCTCCAAATTTACCCAAAGCTGAAGCAGAAGCTAAGTATCACACATTAACATTCTGAAGTACAGAAATAAATGGCATGTTGTCAAAATTTAATTAGGATTATAATTTTAGTCTTAAATATTTTAGTAACCAATATTTTAACGTTTGACATTATAGTGTAGGAACGAAATTTGTCAATGTTGTCATCTATGAAATCACTTTTGTGGTTGGTCTGCTGCACATTCCTGAGACTAAATTGTAACCAGCACATTGAACAATGAATGGCACTAATCTTTTGTGCATAACAGAATATAATTTGAGAAAATGGTTTACAATACCCTATTTCCTCAAAGGAATTGTACACCTAGAAAAATCTCAAAAATATCTGTCTTCAATTACCACAAAATGGTTGCAGTCCACTGCAAGCTTTTTATTTTGTGGGGGGCTAAAAATATACTTTTCCTCCCATATTCTATATTCTTTTAGCTGGGCTAATAATCAAATTAACAGAGACAGATTAACAGGAGAAAATGTCCAAAGTTTATTACAGATATACATGCTGGGGGTGTCATAAGATATGAGACCCCAAAAAAACATCGGGCATTTGAGGTATATATGTCATTGTGGACAAAGGAGAAAGGGAGCAGAGGTCTGAGATTTCAAAGGAAATAGGCAATTTACAGGTAGTTGAGGAAGAGCTGAACACATATGGCAAGCAAATTCTTGCCAAGTAACCCAGAAACAATGGGACACAGTGGGTAATCTAGTTAACAGGACCCTACTTGAAGATTTCCTATCTACCATGCTTAATTTAAATTAGGCTAAGGAGAACATGCTAAGATTTCCTTCCTGGAGCAGGTCTTTCCATCTGAATCTCTTGGCAGGAAAGGAGAAGGGTCAAATGTTCTTTCTGATTCTTTTGTTTCTTAATAACCAGCTTAAAACCACTATCCCAAAAGGCAGTTTTAGGGTGGCAAAACTTTGTTCCCTTCAATTTTAATGTTGAGTTTCAATGGGATCAAATATATAAGGAATTTTTCCCTGTAAGTATTCTTGTAGCATCTGTTTTTAAGTTTATTAGAAGGTATAAAATATACTTGGATACCTACTTTCTTTTTATACATTGTAGTATATCTATTTGGATTAAAGATATAGTTTATTATGGAGTTACTGTATGTTGTTTAGGACTGATTTTCTCCTTGTGATATTGAGATGGCAAAGTTAACATTATGATTTAAATGTCATTCTCGAGATGTAAAGAGTTTTCAAATGGGACTCTTTCTTTGAAAGAGTTTTAGCTTACAGGGTATTTTTTAGAACTTAAAATCAAATGCAGTTCTTACAGATTATTTTCTTTTTTGAGTCATAAAGTTAATATAAATATGCAAAGAATAACATAACAAATTCCTTTTAAACCTCTTATATGTAGTTTAAATATAATTTTATATAAAACATAACTTGAAGCTTTCTTTATAGCCCATTCTTAGTCTTATTTCTTTCCTCATTCCAATAATAAACCAGAATGCATCTTTCCTAGCTACTGCTAGCATTTTTACATACATGTGCCTCCACAAAAGGTAAATTATTTCAAGTATAAAAAAAATTATTGGGCTGGCCGAGTGGAGCATTGGTTAAGAGTTGGCTTGGGACAGCAGCTCTGAGCAGCAGGGCCAGGATTCGGATCCCACATTAGGGCCAGTGACGCTGCGCCCTCTACAGTTAAAATGGTGAACAACAGCTCAATCTGGAACTGGCTGCTGTGAGTCACCAGCGATGGCTAGGCTTCAGTGAGGCTGGCCGGCAGCTGGTGAGCACTTTCATGAGCTTGCCGTGAGCGACTGTCCAATGGCTGGCGAGCAACTGCCTCACACTGGAAGAGTGCAATGATAATACCAACATGGACTAGTGAAGCGACGTCTTCCACAACTAGACTGAAGAACAAAAGGGCAGAAACTTGTCTGTTCCCCTTCCCCAATTTCCCACACTGTTCCCCTCCCCCAATTCCCCAATAAAACCTTTAAAAAATATATAAAAAATAAAAAATAAAATTATTTCAAGTATAATTCTAAGACCTACTTTTTTTGTATTCAACATTAACATTCTTTATTTGTGGTCTTTATATATACACGTAGATCTAGTTCATTTTTTTAAACAGGTAAACAGTATTCTGTCACATAAATGTAGTATATTTTATTTATTTCTTTTAGTGGATGTTTCAGTTCCTTTATTTTTGCTGTTTTAAATAATGTTTTGTTTTGGGTTTGTTTTTTTTAAAGATTTTATTGGGGAATTGGGGGAGGGGAACAGTGTTGGGGAACCGGGGAAGGGGAACAGACAAGTTACTTTGCTTTTGTTCTTCAGTCTAGTTGTGGAGGACATTGCTTTACTGGCCAATGTTGGTATGATCATTGCGCTCTTCTTGGGTGAGGCAGATCGGTCGCCAGCCTCTGGACGGCCACTCACAGAGGCTCTTTGCAGTTTACACCAGCTGCCAGCCGCTCATGCTGTCTGCCAGCCTCTCACTGTAGTCTACAGCAGCCCACTGCAGCAAGGGCTGCAGCTATACCTTCCTGGGGACTCACAACAGCCCAGCTCGAAGTGGAGCTGTTGTTCAACATCTTAGCTGTAAGGGCAGTGTCACTGGCCTTCATAAATGGGATCCGAACCAGGGCTGCTGGCATCCCAAGCCAGCTCTTACCCAACGCACCACTCGGCCGGCCCTAAATAATGTTTTAAGTGAGGCTCCATATACATATTTCCTTATGCACATGTACAAGAATATTATTAAGCTATGTACCCAGAAAATCAATTGCTGGGGAGTTGTCAAATTTTTAAACTAATAGGTATCTCAGAGATCATCTGACATTATGAATTCACTTTTCTGAGGCACAATTAAACTAGTAAGTAGCAAGGTTAAAAGTAAATTTCAAGCCTTTTGGATCTTATCTGTGTCCTTAACAGTGTTACTACTTTTCACCCACCTATGTCTTTTTATTTGCAGCAGAGGTACTTGTGCATTTATTTTCAATTAGACCCATGAAAGTACCCCTTTATCTAATTATATGATACTATAATATCATTGACTAGACCAGGGGTCAGCAAACTTTTGAGATAGAAGAGCTGCTGTGGGTCGGCAAACTGCGGCTCATGAGCCACATGCAGCTCTCTGGGTATGTACATGTGGCTCTGAAGTAAAATTGAAAATGAAAATAAAATGAACATAGTTTCATTTATAATATTACTTTAAAATTTCCTTTTCGTAAAAATATATTTATGGCTCTTGAATAATTTTTAAATTGTTGTGAGGGACAGGATTGGCTCTTCCAGGGGTTGGCAAACGTTTGACAGAACATAACGGAAGAGCCGCATGTGGCTCGCAAGCCGCAGTTTGCCGACCACTGCTCCGTGGTCACTGCACACTTTACTTAACTTTCATGTTTCCACCTCCTCCTTAGACCTTTCTTTACCCAACAAACTTCCCATTAACATCTCTAGTTGGTATCTCACAGGTCTATCAGATCTAACATATACAGGATTGAACTCTTATTCTATTATACCCCTTTCTGCCCTTCACCAGCCTTTTCCATCTCAAATAACATCTCAATAACACCCAATAGCTCAAAATAAAACCCTGAGAGTAATTCTTTTCCTTTTTTGTGTGTGTGGTTTTGATATTTTTCTTTCTTTTTTTTTAAATTTAAATTACATTCAACATTCAATATTATATTAGTTTCAGATGTACAGCATAATAGCACTTAGACATTTATACAACTTACAAAGTAACCCCCTGATAAGTCTGGTAACCCCCTGACACTATACATAGTTATTGGGTTGTCAGAAAAGTCATGGTATTTTTTCTGTTCCTTGTTGCAAAAATGCGTCATGACTTTTCCGACAGCCCAATATTACAATATTATTGACTATATTCCCTATGTTCCATTTTGCATCCTTGTGACTATTTTGTAACTTCCAATTTGTACTTCTTAATCCCTTCACTTTTTTCACACAGCCCCCCTCAAAACCCTTCTCACCTTGCAACCATCAGTTTGTTCTCTGTATCTGGGTTTGTTTCTATTTTGTTTGTTCATTTATTTTGTCTTTTAGATTCCACATATACGTGAAATAATATGGTATTTGTCTTTGTCTGATTTATTTTATTTAGCATCATACCCTCTAGGTCCATGTATGTTATCACAAATGGTAAGCTTTCTTTTTTTTTTTTTTAACTGGGGAATTCGGGAGGGGAACAGTATTGGGGAATTGGGGAAGGGGAACATTGTGTTTTTCCAGGACCCATCAGCTCCAAGTCAAGTTGTTGTCCTTCAGTCTTAATTGTGAAAGGTTCAACCTCATCTCTAAGTCCAGTCGCTGCTTTCAATCTAATTGCAGGGGGAGGGGAGCATCAGTCCACCATCCCATGCGGGAGTTGAACTGGCAACCTTGTTGCACACTGAGCAATCTGGCCACTCATCGGCAGCTGGCAGTGTTCACCAGGTGCCGTGTTCAAACTTAGTTGCGGGGGAGGGGAAGTAAGGGGGGATGCAGCCCACCATCCCATACAGATGTCAAACTGGCAACCTTGCTGCTAGGAGCATTCACTCTCACCAGCTCAGTGGCAACTCAGCTCGGGCTCAGCTCACTGGCCCATGTGGGAATTGAACTGGCAACCCTGTTACTCAGAGCTCACATTCTAACTAACTGAGGAATCGGCCGGCCCCAAGATTTCATTTTTTATGGCCAAGTAATATTCTGTTATTTATATGTACCACCTCTTCTTTATTCATTCATCTATAGATGGCCACTTAACGTTACTTCCACATCTTGGCTATTGTAAACAATGCTGCAATGAATATAGGGTTGCATATATCTTTTAGAATTAGTGTTTTGGATTTCTTTGGATAAATACCCAGTAGTGAAATTGTTGGGTTATATAGTAGTTCTATTTTTAATTTTTTGAGGAACCTCCTACTGTTTTCATAGTGGCTGCACCATTTTGCAATCCCACCAATAGTGCACAAGATTTCCCTTTTCTCCACATACTCACCAGCACTTGTTGTTTGTGGATTTATTGATAGCCATTCTGACAGGTGTGAGGTGGTATCTCACTGTGGTTTTAATTCATATTTTTTTGATAATTAGTGACGTTGGGTATCTCTCCATATGTCTATTGGCCATCTGTATGTCCTCTTTGGAGAAATGTCTATTCAGATCCTCTCTGTCCATTTTTAAAATCATATTGTTTGTTTTTTTGGTGTTCAGTTGTATGAGTTCCTTATATATTTTGTATATTAACCCCTTATTGGATGTATCATTGGCAAATATCTTCTCCCATTCAGTAGGTATCCAAAAAAAAAATATTACTAGGAGCTGGGGCAGCCGGTTAGTTCAGTTGGTTAGAGGACAGTGCTTTCAACACCAAGGTTGCTATTTAGATCCCTACATGGGCAGCTGAGCTGCACCCTTCACAACTAGATTGAAATAACTACTGGACTTGGGAACTGATGGGTCCTGGAAAAACACACTGTTCCCCAAATATATATATATATATATATATATATATATATATATATATATATATATATATATATATATATATATATTTTTTTTTTTTTTTTTTTACTAAGAGCAATGTCAGAGAGTTTACTTCCCATGTTTTCTTCCAGGAGCTTTATGGTTTCAAGTCTTTCATTTAAGTTGTTGATCCGTTTCGTCTTTATTCCTATATGTGGCATAAGAAGGTGGTCTAGATTCACTTTCTTGTATGTATCTGTTCAGTTTTCCCAATGCCATTTATTGAAGAGACTGTCTTTACCCCACTGTATATTGTTAGCTCCTTTGTCATAGATTAAATAATCATATAGGGGGTGGCCAGATAATTCAGTTGATAAAAGCGCGAGCTCTGAACAACAGGGCTGCTGGTTCAATTCCACATGGGCCAGTAAACTGCGCCAGTAAGCTGTGCCCTCTATAGCTAAGATTGTGAACAATGGCTTGACCTAGAGCTGGGCTGCCATGAGCCGCCTTGAGCTACAGTGAGCTGGCATGAGCCGACGTGAGCAACTGTCCAACAGCTGGAAACTGACTGCCTCAGCCGGGAAGAGTTCAATGATCATAATACCAACACGGGCCAGTGAGTGGCGTCCTCCACGACTAGAATGAGAACAATGAATGGCTCAGAGGTGGGGGTGGGGGGAATGAAAAAAAACCCAAACAAATATATAGGTATGGGTTTATTCCTGGGCTCTCGGTTCTGTTCCATTGATCTATGTGTCTGTTTTTATGCCAGTACCATGCTGTTTTGATTACTATAGCCTTGTATAGTTTGATGTCAGGTAGCATGATACCTTCAACTTTGTTCTTCTTTCTCAATGTTGCTTTGGCTATTCAGGGTCTTTTGTGGTTTCATAAAAATTTAAGGATTATTTGTTCTAGTTCTGTGAAAAATGCCATTGGTATTTTAATATGGATTGTATTGAATCTATAGATTGCTTTGGGTAGTATGGACATTTTAACGATGTTAATTCTTCCTATACCATGAGCATGGTATATGCTTCCATTTATTTTTTTATCTTCTTCAGTTTCTTTCCTCAAATCTTATAATTTTCTGAGCACAGGTCTTTTACCTCTTTGGTTAAATTTATTCCTAGGTATTTTTTTAATGCAACTGTAAATAGGATTGTTTTTTTAACTTCTCTTTCTGATTGTCTATTATTATGTATAAAAATGCAACCAATTTCTGAATGTTAATTTTATATTCCACTTTAATGAATTCATTTATCAGTTCTAATAGTTTTTTAGTGGACTCTTTAGGGTTCTTTCCATACACTATTATGTCATCTGTAAATAATGACAGTTTTACTTCTTTCTTTCCATTTTCAATGCCTTTTGTTTCTTGTTCTTGTCTGATTGCTGCAACTAGAACCAGATTATTTTCTTTAACTATAGAATTGCAAGTACTGTATAATAAACAATTCTGAAAAGAACGGAATCGTAACATAATCACTATTCTATTACCTTATATTAGTAATTAAATTTTTATAAAACCTTTTTGGCTCCAAAAATATAGTATGTTCTTCTAAAATTAACTATATAAAACACTCAGCTTTAATAATATTCATTAATATTGCAGCATTTACTCTGGTAATTATAAATTTATATAGAACTTTAATTGACAGAATTTCAACATAGGAAACACATAAGGAGATTTACTTTAAGTTACATTTAGAATGTTTAATTACATTTGAAAGAGTATCTTCAGATAATAATAACAAATCCATGCCACAGTTATTTCAATTATTGAGATTGTCACACTGATTAGATGTGATGGGAACCCATGCACACATATGATCACTGAGTAGCATAATCTCAGAGATGCTAGAAATGCCATTGAAGCAAGCTGTGGGCTCTTTGGTCTTCTGAAGGCTGAAATCAAAGCTGATGGTAAATAGCAGATTTGGGCTGAACACCAAGGCTGAAATCAAGTTCCATTACATCCCCAATATATGAATTATTTATATCTAAAACAGCAGAAATATAGAAATGAGAGCTCTGTGAGCATGGAGATCCCAATCCATCTGATGTGTCATTAAATTTGGGAAACTGTCATTTCCATTTCCTGAAGAGCAGTGACAGCCAAAAACAGAAAGCAATCAATGGTAAAGCTCATTGGAAGTCCACTAGATCTACTAACATTACTATTTACACCAATAATTTTGGATGCTCAGAATGGATGATTATTTAATATGTTCTCTGTTGAATTTACTTACTGTGCCAGCCATTGTATCAGCACTTTACAGGTATTAGCTACTGCAATCTTCAGAGCAATGTGTGAGAAAGGCACTTTTATTTTTTATTTCCATTTCACAAACATGAAAACCAAATTAGAAGTGAGGCAATGCTCAAAATCCACAGACATGTAGTGGCAAAGCCAGGATGCAGAGCCCAGGTCCCGTTGACACCACTACAGGGCCTGGGTATATGTGAGTCTAGGAAGATGGAGGGATTGTCTTATGATTGGTATTAGGATTTTCTCTCAAGTTTCAGGCTTGGGAAACTTCACCAGTGGTTTCTACCCAAGTAGCTTGGAGGTGCAGGGAAAGGCTGAGATTCCTAAACCTGTAGTTGAGGGAAGGAGGCTTGAAGACTTAAAAGGGAGGGTAGAAACAAAGGCTAAGAGAAAAACAATAGATAGGAATAAAAGGAAGGGTGCATGCACAGGCTTCTCTAATTTTTCTTGGGAAATGCAATGTTTACCTTGACGGTAGAAGAACACTTTGTTTCAAAATGCAAAATAATTAAATAATTATTAAATAATCAAATTAAGTCAGATAAACATTTTCTTTTCCTCTTTGTCCCCTCCTTCTCCTCCTCCTCCTTTTCAGAAAGCACACAAAACCACTTAGCTTAATGCCTGGTACATAGGTCTCAAAATGTTTCAAAATGTACCATAATGCTATTGGGAGAAGAAACTCCCTGTACATTTTTTTTTTCAACTTCCTGTGAATCTTTATTTCAAAATAAAAACTTAAAAACTGTATTACATATCGTGTATATGAATTGCATTGTGTCATTGTGCTAATATTTTTCTTACCAAACGAAGACTCAAGGACCAGGAACACAACAATTTTGTTACAAAGAGATACACAGAAAGATGAAATTAGAATAGAAGCAATTTTTTCTAAGTCATAGAACCTTAGGGCAGCCATTAGTGTGAAAGAACCTTAGATTCAATACATAGTTTAATCACCGAGCTTTTCCAAGTTTTAATGTGTGGTTTACTTATGTTTTTTTCCTGATTCAATTAGACTCATCCATTCAGATTTAGAATAATAAGCATTAATTACTTCAGCACCCACTCTGCTGGATAGTGTTGGGATAGGTTCTTCCACATTTCTTTGAATGTGATTGCAATTAATGTTTTCTGTATTTTAAGAGAAAGGTATTTAACGAAAATAAACATGCCATTTTAATTAATTTAATGCTATTTTCACACTTTAGTTTTTCTAATAAAATTAAAATACATGGAACAACTTGTATAGGATGCCTCACCTCTGCTGGAATAACTACAAAATTGCTCAGTGGAGAATCCTTTTGGCTCTGCTAATCTGTAGCACAATGAAAAGCACTGGAGTACTTAACATGGTGGATAAGAAACAGAAGGTTTATTTTCCTTTATACTCAGTTTACAGTGGTGGTTCTAACAGGATGCACTATTCTGGTCAGAACAAGCCTATGCTAAGAAATTTGCAGCCATGGCTGATCATGTGACAGAGCTTATGTACTGTTGCATTTTACAGGTCACCTTCAACTTCTGTAAATTGAGAAAGAACAGCCTGAATTGAGATACCTCTGGATGGGGCTCAGTTCTGTAGCTAGTTTTTCCTCCCCTCCCTCCTTCCCTCCTTTTCTTTCTAACCTTTCTTCCTTCCATCCCTTTTTCTTCTTTCCATTTTTCTTCCCTTTCTTTTCTTTCCCTTCTTTCTTTTATTTTTCTTCCTTTCTCTTTCTCTCTCTCTCTCTCTCTTTCTCTTTCATCTTTCCTTCCTTTCTTTTTTTTTAAGATTGTGTGAGAAAATGTATCTGTAGCTGATGTGAATAAAAAGAGATCCAGTGTTTTAAAAAAACAAAACTAAATTATGACAGCTCTAAGAAAGGCTAAGATTTCACTTTTTGGAATGTCATCTTGACATGGAGCTTTAAAAGGAGCTAGGAGCACAGGAAGGAAAGATAAGAAAAATTTCACACAAATATTTACCTGTATACAATTTACCAAAATATGTATAGTAAGCTTGAGGTAAGGGATTACCTAAAGCAACCAGTCAAAAAAAAAAAAAAAAAAAGGAAAATATTTGTTCTTTTTATTTGGGAATGGCAGTTTGTGAGGGATGTTTCATCAATCTGGCTCAAAAAAACCCCCAAAAAAACAAGAAACAAACAAAACCAAAATACACAGAGATGAATGAAAATAGACGTTAAAAAAATTTTTTTAGGGCCAGCCAAGTGGCTCAGTTGGTTAAGAGCTCGCTCAAGAGAGCTGAGCTCTGAGCAACAGCAGTTTGATGCCCAGACCGATCTGAGCTGCAGCTGAGCTGCCAACAGGTGGCAGGATGGCTCAGCTAAAAAAAGACAAAAAATTTTGTTTAAGAAGCATTTTTTATCACATAAGTATTTCGCCATTTTCAGATTGGTTCATTTTTTTAAAAATTCAAAACAATAACCAATAATCTGCCTTTTATGTACTTTCGCTTCAGGAATGATCATTCAGAAGAAAAAAAGTAAAGAGTTCAATTATTAATATAAAAATTAATAAATGGGATAGCATCAAGCAATGCCAGGTAGATTTAGTTTGTTCATTTGCCATATTTTCCCCATTATATTTATTATTATTATTTTTAAAGATTTTATTGGGGAATTGGGCAGGGAACAGCATTGGGGAATTGGGGAAGGGGAAGAGACAAGTTGCTGTCCTTTTGTTCTTCAGTCTCGTTGTGGAGGACGTTGCTTTACTGGTCCATGTTGGTATTGTGATTATTGCGCTCTTCCTGGCTGAGGCAGATGGGTCGCCAGCCATTGGACGGCCGCCCACAGTGGCTCACGCTGGCTGCCGGCCACTCACGGTAGCTTACAGCAGCCCACTGCAGCACAGGCTACAGCCTACGCTGTTGTGGGTGACTCACAGCAACCCAGCTCCAGGCTGAGCTGTTGTTTACCATCTTAGCTGTAGAGGCTGTGGTGTCACTGGCCCATGTGGGATCCAAACCAGCGGCCCTATTGCTCAGAGCTCGCACTCCAAAGCCAACTCTTAACCAACGAGCCACTTGGCCGGCCCCTATTATGTTTGTTTTTATTTGAAGAGCCAAATTAATCAATTTCCAAGGTTCCATGGCTGCTAATGAAAGTTTTCACTATCATTTGGAAGAGGACTTATTCTGAAACATTCAGGCCTTAGTAGCTACATAGTTGGATACTTGTTGAAAAGGTGACTTGTGATACTTCCTCTATTTTACAGATTTGAGTGGCAGAGCAATTTAAGGATTAATATTTCATGTTGTGTTCTGACCACTAGACAATACACACCTTCTGGTATCCATAGGTTACATTGTAAGTGAAAATGGGGTAAGAGTACATAGAATAATGATTGCTATATTTTTAGATTTTTTTTATAAGGAGGGAACAGAGTGCATTTTATAGAGTAGATACTGGTTTTAAAACCATTGATCTTATCTTTGAAAAAGTAGTAATAAGAGAAAATCAAATGTAAAAGACTTGTATTGTGGGCCAGCCGAGTGACGCAGTGGTTGGGAGCTGGCTTGGGACACCAGCAGCCCTGGTTTGGATCCCACATATGAGGGCCAGTGACACTGCCCTCTAGAAATGAACAAACAAAAACATGTATTGTGTTGAACTGTGAATGAAGATTTTCTCACTGAAATGTCTAAAAACCATACTCCCTAAAGGGATCTGCTGTAATGTGTAATGCAAGTAAGAGGATAACCAAATTCATAGATTTGAACAATATGGACAAAGTTCACAGACCCTCCTTCTTTGCTGCCTTTCCTGAGAATACTGAGATCAACTTTATTGAAGTCTAGTGACCAAAGGCAGAGTCAGTCATTCCATATCCCAGGTTGTCATTTGGTATGTAACCTCTATTTTATCATAAGCATGGAGAATTATACTGGGTAGATTGTCCAGATAGTTTTGTCTTTGTATGTCCAGCGACTGAAGAATAGTTGACACTCTAAATTTTGTGCTGTGAGATTTAGTGTAAAGAGACAAATCCTCTTGCCTCCTCATTCTACCCACAATTACTAAAGTGGTAGGCGTCAACAAGACAAGTGCCACAGCAAGGCAAACTCTTATAGACTGAGTCAGCTGGGATTGGTTTCTTTTGCTAGTTTGTAAATTTCTAACACCTTGTCATTTTGAGAGTTAGTGTTACCTAAATTCACACAAGGGCATTCTGCAAGGTTAGGAGAGAAACACAAGTTAGCCTTTAGTTTTAATTATTCTATATTAGAAAAAATTAGACACATACCTGGAGTCACAGATTGTATTCCAATTTTTATTACTCTCGGAAATTTAATACATACTATATACAATGTGTTCCATGTTGTAACATCTGAGAGGGAAGTTTTGGGAATAGCTATGTAGAACCCATTTTATTACACAGACATGAACTTCAGAGGATCTCATTCACACAGCAGAAACAGGCTGATTAACTATTTAGAGTCCCCTCTCCTCCCCAAGAGTCCAGATCCCCAAAATGGCATCAATTAAACAAATCCTGGTTGGGCCAGCGGAGTGGCATGGTGGTTGGGAGCTGGCTTGGGACTCCAGCAGCCCCGGTTCGGATTCTACATATGAGGGCCAGTGACATTGCCCTTTAAAAAACAAACCAAACAAATCCTTGTTTTGTTCTCCACTTCAAGAAATTACCATTTGGAGGTCTTGGATAGAATTGGAAATAAGATTAGTCATGGAGATAGAACAGTGTGAAATGGCATCAGAGAACCTAGGTTTAGCCCCCACTTTGCAATTAAGAGCTTGAGCTACTCAACATATGTAAAAAAAAAGAGAATAATAAAACCTCTGTGATAGATTTCAGTTGAATTCAAGGGCTGCCAAAATTATTTAAACTATTTAAAGAAAAAAAAAAAACCCTAATCATAGGCACCCTTCGTTGAGCACCTCCTAGTTATTAAGTACTGTGCTAGGTTCTTTACATTCTTAATTAATTCCAATAGACTGGTATCATCCTTCATTTTACAAATGGGTCCAGGCCTACTAAGTCAATGGCAGAATCGAGATCTGAACTCAGGCCTGCCAAAGCTCTTGCTGCAGAATTTCCGCTTTGTCAGCTCAGGATTAGCAGAACATGGGGGTAATAACCTGTGTCTAAGAGTTAAACGTGCCGCGTGTGAATGCCAGGTGAACAAGGATGACTTTGTCACTCCACGACCAGGCCTGGGCTTTGTTACCAGTCACTTCGCAAGTGCCCCTGGCGCGTTGGGAGGCGGTGCTTCCTCCATCCGAAGGGTGGGACCCTCGGCCACCGCTTGGCTTCGGATAGCCGCCGACCTACACGAAGCCCTGGGGAGGGGGCGCGGGACGGCGAAGGGCGCGTCGGCGACGGGCGAGGCTGGTGACCCAATAAAGCGGGCCGGGCCGCGGGAGGCCCCGCCCGGTCCCGGGCACACACCGCAGGGTTCCGGGCCGGCGGCACAGCTTGCGCGCCTTCTACCGAAGCGCTCGGCTTGAGGGCGCCGCCGGCCGAGCGTGTAACCGCGCCGCCAGGCCGGGCCTGGTGTGAGGGAAGCGGGAGGAGGGGTCCACCATCGCCCCGGAGCCACACGGAGCGGCCGGGCAAGGCGGGGCGAGGCCCGGGGGCCTGCCCGCCTCCGGCGTCCCGGAGCCGCTCCGCCGCGCCCCAGTTACGGGCCCTCGGCCCGCCCCGCGCGCGCGCCCCCGTCGGTCAGTCCCTCTTCCTTGTCGCCCCTCCCGCGCGCGTCCACCGGCTCCCTTGCTCGCGTCGCTCCATGTAGCCCCGGATACCCGGGAGACCGAGGAGGAGGGGGCGACCACAAGATGGCGGGTACGTGGCCCCCTGTTCTCTGGGTGGCGCTGGCGGTGCTTCCCCGCGCCCGCCCGTCTGCCGCCGTCCCTAGTGGCTGAAGCCCGCGCGGGATCCCGGCGCGGAGAGGCGCCGCGGGGCCGGGGCGGGGGGGGGGGTGGCGGGCGGCGGGGGCGACGCGTTGTGTCCCTGAGGCACTGACCGGGCCTTTCTTCTCTCCCCTCGGGGCAGACCTCGCGCTGCTGCAGGAGGACCCGCAGGAGGACGCGGACGCCTGTGAGTGCGCGGGACCTGTGTTGCTGTCGCCAGCGGCCCGCGGGGAGCGGCCGGGAAGGAAGGGCGGGTGGCGGCGGCCTGGGCCCGTCCCGGCGAGGGAACGTATTCGTTCTGGCGTAGCCCTACGCCGGCGGACCTCCGTTTTTGAGGGAAAATCCCCCTTCCTGGAGGAAACGGTGTGCCCCCGTTCCACTGTTGAAGAGAGATGCCCAGTATAATGCCCCAACTTGGGTTCTGTCCCATCGTCCACCCCTCCCATAATCCCCAGCTCTCTTGTGGCCTTGGGAGCTGCCGGGGTCGTCTGTTTTGGAAGTAGGCAGAAATTTGAAATGGGAATTTGGGGTGTGTTTTTCCCCTTTGAGTTCCTTCCGGGGTCCGCCCCGTTCCCCTCAACCCTCCTGAGGAAGGAAGAGGCTATCAGGAAAGAAGGTGCGTTTCCTTCGAGTTGCTTACAAGTTTTACATAGCTGCCAGCTGTAGGGCCGCGGTGGTCCCTGTTATCCTCCAGGGTTTACTTGCCCCCGTTTCTGGGTGTATGGAGATTACTTACCTGTAATTTCACTTTAGCTCTTAGCAGTTTTTACGTTGCCATATCATTTGATCTGTGAATTACGGTCAGGTTAGAAGGTGTGGCCTTGGCAGGAATCACTAGGTTTAGAAAGCATGTTTCTTTAATGCAAATATTCACAAATTACCCAGACCTCCTTAAATATGAAAATTTCAGCTTTCCTTTGAGATATTGAAGTTTTAAAAGAGTTGATTCATTTGTTTGTTTTTTTGAGATGATATTGTTTCCAGAATAGGGTCAAAAAGGAATGTTCATTTTCTATGTGATTGTTTTAGTGTCAGAAGGTAATTGGGAAGTTGTTCTGAGTTGAAATGATAACCATGGTAGAATTTGTGGTGTAGTCAGTGGATTGCCTGCCTGATGCTGAGATTTACTGTAACTAACATCTGTATAAGTAATTCAAAGATGGCTACAGTTTGAAACTGCTGTTAAATACTGTGTAATTAATTTTTAGCATTGTCCAATATGGTTTCCCTTGCCCAAATTAAGCTTAATTTTTAAATTCCTGGATGTTTTGAGTGAAGTAAAGGGAATTTACTATTTAGAAAGATTCTATAAAAAGAGTGATTATTTTTAAAGTAATTGAACCATATGCAAACTTACCTTTTGCTAAGTCTGGGTTTATTTTTTAAGTAAAAAGCTCTTTTAAAGGGAGCAGTACTCATATAGCAAAGGATAGCTTTTACATTTCATTTAATGTTTTACCTTAGGCCATTTAGCTGTCTACATGTTAGTTTAAATTGTTATTTAAAGCAGCTGTTGATTTCTTGCAAAGTTAGGATTAGAAAGATGGCTCTGACTTTCATCTCCAAACAGGGGTTTCTCATTCTTGTATTTTGGTTCAAGACTTTGTAAATAGAAGATACATTCATTCAGCACCTGTTTAGGAATGTCTAGAGCAAGAACTTCTGCATATTCATTTATTTTCACTTAGGTGCCATGCACTCTTAAAGGATGAGCTGCAGTGTCACTTATTTCATTGACCCTTAAAGAACATAGTCTGGAGGGGAAGGCATATTTATGAAGAACTCAACAATGATTTATTCATGAGCCTCAAGACTTCTCTGCTCTGTACTGAGGATGACAATCCATGCTCTCTAGTGGTTTATAAGCAATTTTAATGTAAGTGTGATAATGAAGGTATTAGAGCCAGTATAGCAGAGTAGTTAATAGAAAAGAGCCAGACTGCTTTGTTCCAATCTTGGCATTGTCACTTTGGACAGACTCTTGTAATTTGCTCAACCAGTCTATGGTTAAGTTTTGTTATTTGTAAATAGACATAATAAATAATACATACCTTATAGAGTTGTTCAGAGCCTTACATAAATTAATGCATATAAAGCCCTTAGAACAGTACCTAGTAAGTAGTGAGTATTATGTTATTATGTAAATAGTAAATAATACTATGTGTTGCTTTGACTAAAGTGTAAGGGAAGATGGAAGGAAAGAGCAGAGAAGGAAATACTGATATGGTACATTATATTACATAATTAATATAGATGCTGCTAATGCTTGCAGTTAATTTTTTTAAGGTTCTGTTCTCGGTGTATTTCTATTTAGGATAAACCATTAGACATTTGGAGGCACAAATAGTTTATTTGCATATTTATATTTTCATTGAAGACTTTGTTAGAATAATTGCTTATTTTTCTCAGTTTTTATAGGTGGTGGGGGAATCTTTCCCCTTAACCTTTCAGTTCTTGCTGGACAAATAAGTCAAAGGACATACAGGAGATTTAACAGGAGAAAATCAAATTTTATTACCTTTGTGCGGGGATTCACATAAGCATGAAAATTTCAAAGACAGGCAGAATGGAGATATAGATGTCATTTTGGACAAAGGAGAAGGGCGGTGTTGTTTGGGAGTTCAAAGGAGAAATAGACAATTCACAGATAGCAGAGAAAGTCACAAACATTCATACTAGGCTACTCAGAAACAGTGGGACAAAGAGGAATCTAGGGAACAGATTTTTGCATGGATCCTTCCTGTGTATCACAATTCATGTGTGCTGAAGTGACTATGCTAAGATGATTATGCTAAGGTTCCCATCCTGAAGCAGGTTTGTCTATCTGAATCTCTTTAAGAAGGAAAGTGGGGGTAGGGTGGGTGAAAAAAGTTTCCTGGATTTGTTGGGCATTAATTAATTGTTTACAGCTTGAAATAATCTGCATGCCAATATAGCACATACCTGGGAGAGCTCCCTACCCCGATAATACCCTTATCCAGAAATTCAGAAACAAGGGATGTTTGACCGTGCCTATTGAAGGACAGCTTGCCTTCTGTTGTGAAGGGGAAAAAAATGAGAAATTTTCTGATGGTGCCTAGGTTGAGGGCAAGATGTTTGGTAAGGAAATGGAATGAAAAGGCTTGTCACATGCCAGAGAAGCTAGAAAAGGTAGAGGACCGGAGGTGTCAGCGGGAATGGGACTTGGGCTGCGCTTACAACTAGGTTGTATCTTATGAATTCAGTTTTCTGTCTCAGGCAACACTAGTATGGAGTCCGTCCTCTGGAGGAGTTGTGTACCAGGTCCTGCCACTTCCACCAAGCTAGGTCTAAGTTGGCCCTGGATTTGGGAAGAAATTATTTTCTAGCCAAGCTCTAGAAGAATCCTGGTTGCCTTTACTAAATGTAGAGCCTAGACTGAGACAGAAGAGGATAAAGACTATTGTACAGGTAATCTGCAGTTGTGGAGAATAGGAGAGGACCTAGGTAGGCAAAGGGGAGCATTTCCAGATCTTGATAAGTGTCTCAGGTCTTTTGATTTAAGCCCCAAAGTCTATGTATGTATAGAGTCTGTAGAAGGTGGATAGAATAGGGGAAAAGGTTGGTGAAAGACTGACTTGACTGATACCTTGGGAGAAAAAGAAACAAAACCCTAGTATGTAAAAAATGGTACATTGTATGTCCATATCAAAAGGTCATAAAGGTAAGTAAATAAAATCGTTATTAGGTACTATTAAAATTAAGTTTAGGAAAATATTGCAATGAAAAAGTATGTTTGTTTTAATTTAAAAGTGATACTTGAAATCCTGTATCATGAAACATACTTGGAATTTCAAAGTGAAAGCAAGCCATTGACTACATTTGAATAGGTGTTTCAGCAGAGTGACTTCAGACTTGGGTAAACCCTTCTGTTCCTTACATAATAGGAGGCAATGCAAAATGACAGACTTTCAGAGAAAGATATTTCAAATATATATTTCAGTTTTTCAGATGCAATTTTGATTTACATTTAAGTTGCTAGATTTCTAAAATAGGTGAGATAGGACTTAAGATGCAGTATGATTTGATGAGTCAATGCTTGTAAAAATAATCTATTTCATTGAAGGCGTTTGATTAAAATTTACATTTTTGTGAAAAGAATACATTGAAGAATATTATTTTATTGTTTGTTTTTTTTTTAAGCTGAGCCATCCTGCCACCTATTGGCAGCTCAACGGCAACTCGGCTCAGGCTGGCATCGAACCGCCGTTGCTCAGAGCTCAGCTTACACTCTTGAGTGAGCTCTTAACCAACTGAGCCACTTGGCCAGCCTGAAGAATATTATTTTAAAAGAATGATTATATAACACTCAATAGTTTATAGTAGCTTTTATAAACAGAGTGCTCTTCATAGCAGCCCTATGATGTATAGACTGTGGTATTCTTTTTTTTTTTTTTTTTGAGAGCAGTGTCACTGGCCCTCATATGTGGGACCTGAATTGGGGCTGCTGGCTTCCCAAGCCAGCCCTTAACTACCACGCCACTTGGCCGGCCCTAGACTGTGGTATTCTGATATTAATAAAAAGTCAACTGATACACAAAGGGACTGAATTATTTTCTGGAAACAACATTCCTAAGTACCAGCCAGAGTTTTAAGCTAGGCCTCCTGATTCTAAATATTATATTTTAAATATTATCTCTTCTTAAATTGTCCTGTTTACAATGTTGAGCAGCCCAAGCTTCATGCATAGGCAATTTGTTTGAACCATGCTTAAAATACCCTTGAAGATTAATCTAGTATGCTGCATATGGTTTAATTTAACCTAAAGAGATAATTAGAATGGAGCTTGTATGTAATATAGCTTATTTAGTCTTTATGTTAACTTTTCTTTCATTTGTAACTAGCCTTTAGGTTGGTCAATATTTATTTAATATATTTAGGTGTTTCTATGTTGGGTCCATAGCTATTTACGAGGGTTATATCCTCTTGTTCGATTGATCCATTTATCATTATATAGTGTCCCTCTTTGTCTCTTATTGTAGTCTTTGTTTCAAAGTCTGTTTTGTCCAATATAAGTACTGGTACCTCAGCTTTTATTTCATTTGCATCTGCGTGAAATATCTTTTTCCATCCCTTTATTTTTAGTCTGTTTGTTTTTCAGTCTGAGGTGGGTCTCTTGGAGACAGCATATGCATGGGTCTTGTTTTCTTATCCATCCAGCTAACCTATGTCTTTTTGTGTGTGTGTGTGTGGGGGGGCAGTGTCACTGGCTCTCATATGTGGGACCCGAACCGGGGCTGCTGGCTTTCCAAGCCAGCGCTTAACCACTGTGCCACTTGGCCAGCCCTACCCTATGTCTTTTGATTGGAGCATTTAATCCATTTACACTTAAAGTGATTATTTATAGGTACATAGTTATTGCAAAAACAAGAGCTTTGGAAACTGTATTATGGATACACCATGCCACAGAATTTTTCATAATTTTAGTTTTGGAATCCTTTTACACTAAATTGTTTTTTGGGTTTGAGGGCAGCGGTGAAAATAGAATTAATTAAGAACAGATCCAGAACTAACTGGGTATAACTACCTAGACTGCACTCTTTTCAAAGAGTCTCTGGGCCCTCTGACTACTTTTAAAAACTAGTTTTGAGGGCCGGCCGAGTGGCGCGGTGGTTAAGCGCTGGCCTGGGAAGCCAGCAGCCCCTGTTCGGGTCCCACATATGAGGGCCAGTGACACGGCCCTCAAAAAACAAAACAAAAAAAACTAGTTTTGATAAGCTTCCTTAAGTCCTTGCCGCACAAGGAAGTGAGAAGTAAAAAAAATTGGGGCTGTGTCCAACTCCAGCCAGGGAATCAGTCAAAAACCCTAGGAAGGTGTCCTTGAAAGTCATATTTAGAAGTTTTATTAAACAGGGATTTGGAAGAGTGAGACTTGAGAATTGTTAGCGTATTTTAGTTGCCACCAACAAGACTGGACAGAAGAAATCTTGATTTAGAGACAGTATAATTGATATCTTAGAAAAGAGTGCTTAATGGTTTTAATAGTACCCACATGTATATAGATAGATTCAGTTAATGATGCCTTGGGTAACAATTCCTCCTTTAGAATTTTTCTTTCTTTCTTTCTTTTTTTTTTGAAAAAGGTGTGGGAGAACCCTTTGTAAATTATACCTGTTGGCTAACTGGGATTGTAGCTATAAGGACAAAAACGAACAACCCCCCCCCCACCCCCCCAACCTAAATACATAGGTTTTTGTTTGTTCTTTCTGCCTTTGAAAGGTAAATAGCTCTTGCTGCTAGATCAAGTTCATTAGTCTGCCACATTTATTTGATCACCTGTTTATTATTTTATTTCTGGTCCTTTTACTTCAGTTCTTCTCCTCATCAAAACAAAGAATTTGTATTAATTTATTAAACTGTTGTTACTTCACTCCTGCATTTGCCCTATAGCTTGAATTTTTTTTTTTTTTCCTTTGATGCCAAACATCTTTTGCCATCAGCTACATGATAGGATTAGCAGACACTGAACTTAAACTATGGTGTTGTTTTGCTTTTAGCTTGGATCTGAAAATAAAACTAATTTAACATTTTGGGAAGAAGAGTGAGGTGGCACACCTGTAGAATTTTGACTAGGGAGCTTAAAAGGCCTTTGTTCCCTATAACTTCTAACAAGATACTTTTGTATACACCTTACAGTTGGCAGATGACCTAAGGATCCTCCTGTCCAAATCCATCCCCTGAATCCTAAATCAAATCTTCTTAGCTCCTTATCCCGCTAGACTTAGGAGCAGACTTGTTTTCTGGCCTAATAGATATCACTTTGGTTGGTATTTGAGCATTTATCATGCTATAATTCTGAAATATATGCCAGTATACTTTTGTGTTGGGGCAAAGAGCCATGGGCTTTTTAAATCTTTAGACCTGGGTTCAAATTATAACCCTTGCCATTTATTTACTGTATAATCTTGAGCAAGTTACTTTTCTCAGCTGTTGTGTCTTTAAATTGTTGATGGGGTTTTGGATTGTTTATAATTTTTTACTATTATAAATAAAACTGCATGAGCATTCATGTACAAAGTCTGTGCAGATGTATACTCTCTTTCTCTTGCGTATATGCCTGGGAGTGGAATGGCTGGTTATCTTTTTTTAAGAAACTGCGAAAGTGTTTTCCAAAATGGCTCTGCCACTTTACACTCCCACTGGCAGTGTGTACTTCATCCCCTTGGCAACACTTGGTGTGGGCCGTCTTCATTTTAGCCATTCTATTGGGTTGTTGTAAAAGTCATGACGCATTTTTGCAATGAAAAACAGAAAAATTACATCATGATTTTTCTGACAACCCGATTTTAAATGTAGTGGTTTTTCTTCTGTAGTTTGAATTTATATTTCCTTAATAACTAATACTGCTCATCTTTTCATGTGCTCATTTACCATCTATATGTCTTCTTTGGTTAAGTGTCCAAATCTTTTGCTCATTTTTTGTCGGGTTATTTATTTTCCTATTAAGTTTTGAGAGTTCTTTATATATTTCAGATACAACTCTTTCTCAGATTTGCAGATATTTTCCATCTGTGACTTGTCTTTTCATTTCTTAACAGTGTATTTCGAAAAGCAGAAGTTTCGAATTTTGATGTTCAACTTATTATTTTTCACAGATGTCCTGCCTCAGATTGAGAAAGTTCCCTGAATTTACTGAGAGCTTTTTTGAAATTAAGAAGGGAAGTTGGATTTTGTCAAATGCTTTTTCTACATCTATGATGTTTTTTCTTTTTTAATTTTTGTTTTTAAAGATTTCATTGGGGATTTGGGGGAAGGGGAACAGTGTTGGGGAATTGGAGGAGGGTACCAGCCAAGTTGTTGTTCTTCAATCTTCCTTGTGAAGGGCTCCAGTCGTCATTTGGCTTCCCGTCAGCAGCTTGTAGCCTCTAAGCTCAATGTGCTGTGTTCAATCTTAGTTGCAGGTGGGAGTAGCCCACCATCAAACAGGCAATCTTGCTTTTTACACCAGCTGAGCCATCCTGCCACCTGATGGCAGCTCAGCAACAGCTCTACTCAGGCGCAGCATTCACTGGCCCAAGTGGGAATCAAACCGGTGGCCCTGTTGCTCAGAGCTTGCACTCTAAGCCAAGTCTTAACCAACTAAGGCACTTGGCTGCCCCCTTTTTTAGATTTTTAATATGAATTACACTGATTTTTTTTTTTTAAGTAAACATTAATTTTTTTAGTGGGAATTTCAAATATACACAAACGGTAATGAGCCAATCGTATATACCCATCATTTAGCTTCAGCTTTCATCTATCCCTCTCTAACTTCTGAACTTTTAGGAGGGGTGAGGAAGGGGTAGCCAGAGTACTTTAAAGACCTCTATCCCAGGTGTCATTTATTTTATCTAAATATTTCACAAGGGATACTCTTGAAATGTGATGTTCTAGTCTGAACAGAAGGACATCTAAGGTTATGGTAAGGTATGGTAATTTATGAAAGTTTAAATGATTAAGTTCTTTAGACATTTGTTTTGCTGGTTCTACTACTATATCTTATAATTACTAAACCCACTTTCATCTTAATCCTATTGATCACCAGATTAAGAGAAACATCTTGCTTATTTTTTTTTCTTTTGAGGGCAGTGTCACTGGCCCTCATATGTGGGACCCGAACCGGGGCCACTGGCTTCCCAAGCCAGCACTTAACCACCGCGCCACTCGGCCGGCCCCATCTTGCTTATTTTTATCTTGCTAAAGCACATTTCACCCTTTCAAGTCAGCCTTCAATGGTGGTAAAGGAATATTGGTAAACAAAAGTTGAATTTTATATTTTAAATTGGTTTGCTATCATCTAGAGGATCATGTAAACTTTTAAACTTTCATCTAGAGGATCGTATAAACCTTTAAAATTTGAGTTGTGTTACACCTCTGGTAAGCCAGCAATCCCAGAATTAACCGAAGAGCTAGAGAATAAATTATATATTCGTCTTTTTCATTTTAAGCACAAGGAAGTTTAGGCTCAAGGTCTCACAAATAAAGGTGGCATAGTGGCAGAGCCTAGAATACAATTCAGACCTTGTAGGTTTTAACATTTTCTTAGGTATCATCTAACATAGTTTTTCTTTTTTTAAAGATTTTATTAGGAAATTGGGGGAGGGGAACAGCATTGGGGAACCGGGGAAGGGGAACAGACAAGTTGCTGTGCTTTTGTTCCTCAATCTAGCTGTGGAGGACATTGCTTCACTGGCCCATGTTGGTATATCATCATTGCGCTCTTCTCGGGTGAGGCAGATCCGTTACCGGCCTCTGGATGGCTGCTCACATTGGCTCTTCACAGCTCACACCAGCTGCCAGCCACTCACTGTAGCCTATGGCAGCCCACTGCAGCAGGGGCTGCAGCTCTGCCGTCCCAGGGACTCTCTGCAGCCCAGCTCCAGGTGGAGCTGTTGTTCACCATCTTAGCTGGAGAGGGCAGTGTCACTGGCCCTCATATGTGGGATCCGAACCGGGGCCACTGGCGTCCCAAGCCAGCTCTTAACCAACGCACCATTCGGCCAGCCCCTAACATAGTTCTTTAAATTGCTGCAAAAGGGAGATAGGAGAAATTTCTGGATTTTTTTTTTTAAAGATTTTTATTGGGTAATTGGGGGAGGGGAACAGCATTGGGGAATCTGGGAAAGGGAACAGACAAGTTGCTGTCTTTTTGTTCTTCAGTCTAGTAGCGGAGGACGTTGCTTCACTGGCCCGTGTTGGTATCGTCATTGCGCTATTCCCGGATGAGGCAGATCAGTCGCCGGCCTCTGGATGATCACTCACTGTGGCTATTGGCAGCTCACGCTGGCTGCCGGCCACTCACGCTGGCTGCCGGCCACTCACTGTAGCCTATGGCAGCCCACTGCAGCAGGGGCTGCAGCCTACACCGTTGCCGGGGCTCGCACAGCCCAGCTCCAGGTGGAGCTGTTGTTAGCTGTAGAGGGTATTGTCACTGGCTCTCATATGTGGGATCCGAACCAGGGCTTCTGGCGTCCCCAAACCAGCTCTTAACCAATGCGCCACTCGGCCGGCCCAAAAAAAAAAAAAAAAAATTTAATGGCCATTTATTGTCATACTGTATGTTGGACATTGTGCTGGAACCTTATAATCCTTTGAGTTATGTAGTCCCACAAATTTACAAAAGTGGTACCTGATGAGGCTTATCTAACAGTTAAGTAATTTACTTAGTTACCTAACTGGAAAGTGGTCGGTTAAATTTGAACCTGACCCAATATTTATTACTTGATTATTTTATTTATTTATTTTTATTTTATTGGGGGAGGGGAACAGTGTTGGGGAATTGGGGAAGGGAACCAACCAAATTGTTGTTTTTCAGTCTTTGTTGTGGAGGGCGCCGGTCGCCATCTGGCTTCCCATCGGCAGCTCGTGGCCTCTAAGCTCAAGGCGCTGTGTTCAGTCTTAGTTGTGGGTGTGCATAGCTACCATCCCATGCGGGAGTCGAACCAGCAGCCTTGTTAAGAGCACACGCTCTATCCACTGAGCCATCTGGGCAGCAGCTCAGCTCAAGGTGCCGAGTTCAGTCTTAGTTGCTGGTGGGAATAGCCCACCATCAAACAGGTAATCTTTTTGTATACACCAGCTGAGCTATCCTGCCACCTGTTGGCAGCTCAGCAACAGCTCAACTCGGGCGCGTTCACTGGGCCATGTGGAAATTGAACCGGCCAACCCTGTTGCTCAGAGCTTAAGCTCTAAGCTGACTCTTAACCAACTGAGCCACTTGGCCAGCACTTGCTTATTTTTTATTATTGTGTTCTTACTGCCTTCCAATTTTGGCTTCCCTTAATTGATCATTTATTTAAATCATTTAACCTCCTAAAGGCTCTGGAGGATATAAAATAAAGGTAAAAGCATGTTCTAAGTATTTTGTAAATGAAATAATTTTTGTCCTAGGTAGCTCCGAATGTTAGAAGCAAAATATACTCTTTTCTTTGTTTTAAAGCACTAGTGTGTGAGGGAGCCAGTCATTGGAGTAAAGTGGGTAAGAACATCCATGCTATCTGATGTGTTTTGATCCTATCACTAGAAATGACTTAAAGTGGTGACTTGAATTTATATTTAAATTTATATTCTGCTTTGAATTTATATTCAAAGTCAGTTGGTATAAATAGTTTTTACATTGAAGTCTATCAATGTAGCTTTTGGAAGAATTAAGACCATCAAGACTTCAAATAAATTCAAGACTTAATTTATTGGGGATTGGTGGTAATTTGGACCTGAATTAGCTCCAATTTTATATTTATATTACCTGCGGAAAAAAGGATTACTAACCAAAATAATTGGGTTAGACTATAAGGAAAATGTTTCCTCACTGAAGGGAACAGACAACAACACATCTATAATGTATGGGAGAGCCACACCTGCAAATGCTTTAATATGCTGCATATTCTGTTCAGAAAGCATGATCTTGGTAACTAATTTGAAAGCAGATAAATATACAGCCGCCTTATTTATTTACATGTATACTTTAGGGAAATTTTTTCTGAAATATTCATAGAGAACTTTAGTAAATTCTTGCTTAAACTCAATTGTGAGATTAAACATGCTATAGGACAATTTTATACTTAATTAGTAAAGTTTCTATTCAGTAAACTTTTAATATTTACATTTGAAGAGAAGTTTTTTTGAAGGAAAGATTTCTGATAAACATTGTCACAAAGTTCTAGTTGAAACTTGATAGACCTGTTGCTTGAGGCTATAAGATCCTTTAAATTTGTTTTTATCTTTTTTTATTAGTTTTTTTTTTCCCCCAAGCTAAGACTTTACATCAGTAGACCAGGGGATGGACATTTTCTGTTAAGGGCCAGATAGTAAATATTTTAGGTTTTGTGGGTTGCGTGCTCTCTGTTTATACTACTCAGATATGCCCTTTTAGGGTGAAAGAAATGAATGAGCATAGCTGTCTGCCAGTAAAACTTTTTACAAAAACAGACATGGGCTAGTTTAATCTGCTGGCCATAGTTTTCTGACCCTGCACTATAATGTAAGTCCAAGGTCTATAGCATTTTTCTTCTTACCCCTAGCTGAGTGCCCAGCATAAAGAAGGCCTTCACATACTTGTTGAGGTGAATCTTGATTTTCCTGGCCTACCTAAATAAGGCCATAAACTTAACTTGCAGTTAAATAATGAAATTATTTATTTATTTATTTATTTATTTATTTTTGGCAGTGTTACTGGCCCTCATATGTGGGACCAAACCGGGGTTGCTGGCTTCCCAAGCCAGCGCTTAACCGTGCCACTCAGCCGGCCCTGAAATAATTTATTATTAAATTAAACTTGTTACTTTGAAAACTTTCAGACCTACAGAATTCCACAGGTGTTATAGTTAATTCCCCAAACTCATATTCAGCCATTAGCATTTTGCCAATTTGCTATAGTTTTCTCCATACAATTTTTATACATACATACACAATGTAATATGTACATTACTCTTAATCTTTTTACCTTTTATGAGGATTTTATTTATTTATTTTGACGGCAGTGTCACTGGCCCTCATAGGTGGGACCCGAACCCGGGCTGCTGGCTTCCCAAGCCAGCACTTAACCACCGTGCCACTCGGCTCGCCCTCTTTTCACCTTTTAAATTGTAGAAATTATGACTTAGCCTGTTATCTCCTAAAAGCAAGGCCATTTTCTCAGTCAACAATCAAATGCAGAAAAGTAACACTAACACAATTGAATTATGCAATATGTAGTCTGTTTTCAAATTTCACCAGTTGTCTAGTAATATTCTTTATAGCAACTATCTTGTCAATCCAGGCTCTGGCACTGCATGTCTCGTTAATTAATTTGGAACAATTTCTCAGCCTTTGTCTTTCATGATATCGTTTTTTTTTGTTTTGTTTTAAGATTGTATTGGGGAATTGGGGAAGGGGAACAGCCAAGTTGTTGTCCTTCAGTCTTCGTTGTGGAGGGCGCAGCTCACTCAGCTCCAAATCCAGTCGCCCTCTGGCCGCCCGTCGGCAACTCAGGGCAGCTCAGCTCAACGTGCCATGTTCAATCTTAGTTGCTGGTGGGCAGAGCCCACCTTCTCATGTGTGAGTCAAACTGGCAACCTTGTTGTTAAAAGCCCATGCTCTCACCAGCTGAGCCATCCTGCCACCTGTTGACAGCTTGTGCTCAGCTCACTGGCCCACATGGGAATTGAACCGGTGACCCTGTTGCTCAGAGCTTGAGCCGCTCAGCTGGCCCCAATATTGGTATTTTTGAAAAGTCAGTTTGGTTTTATATTTCTCATAATTTGATTCAGCTTATGCATTTGAGGGGTAGGCAGGAATGCTATGTGAGACTGATTTTTCTCAGTGCTTCATCTCAAGAGACACCTGATGTCAGTTGTCCATTATTAGTGGTGATAATTTTAACCACTTGGTTAAGGTGATGTCTTCCAGATTACTCCACTTAAAGATTCTATTTTTTTCCTTTTGTAATTAGTAAGGGAAATAATTTAACTGGGGAAATAGCCTATTCCCAAACAAACTTTTATGGAATATTGTTAGAATGTGTTGATGGTTCTTACTTGAGTCAATAACTTTTTTTTTTTTTCCTGAATCAATAACGTTTACAGACTGGCATTCTGCTTTACAGAAGAGCTTACTTTCCCTCTCTGTTCATTTACTGGTTTATTTATTTGTTAAAATATCATTTTGAAGCACCAAATCTTAAGGTAGCTCTTATAAATATAATTTAATCCCTGTGGTGTATCTCGTTATCTTTCATTTTCTAACATGTAAAGACTTGGGTAACAAAAGAAAATTTGGAAAGTTTATTGTGGGCTAAGCAGTATCACGGGAAAAATTGAAGGGGAGGACAGACCTTCAGCTGTTTTTGTTTTAGAGGGTATTAGAGGCAGTTAGTGGAATAGAATGTTGTTTTGATCAAGCTAGGTGAAAAGTTAGGTCATATAAATTAGTTCTTTTTGGTGTGGTACTTCTCAAAGGCATTAATATGCTAATGGTTGTGAATGGGTATCTTGGAGGATAAAGCATGGTTAAAAAACCCTTGTACCCTCTAGTATCTCTAGGGACTTCCTTTTCATTAACAAATATTAATGAATACACATTATTCAGAAGATGCCTTAGATTTTGTTTTTTAGGTTATAAAAAGATTAGCAAGACAGTCTTTGTCTTCAGGAAATTTATCTGTTTTGGGGTGGGGAAAGGTAGAAGAAAATGAGAAAGAAAAAATAACTCAAACTTTGCAATTGCTGGCAGAGTAAAAACAAGGGCCCTAAGACTGTAGGGAACTCAAAGTGTGGGGGCTAAAAGTTTAATATTTTTCCTGCCACCTAAGTGGTTTTAGCTGGGCCAACAATCAAATTAACAGAGACAGATTAGCATGAGAAAATAAAATGTTTAGTACAAACACATGGGGAATTCACGTAAGCATAAAAATTCCAAAGACAGTGAGGCCTTTGACTTTTTTTTTTTTTTTTAAGATTTTATTGGGGGTGGGGCCGGCCGAGTGGCGCGGTGGTTAAGCGCTGGTTTGGGAAGCCAGCAGCCCCGGTTCGGTCCCACATATGAGGGCCAGTGACACTGCCCTAAAAAACAAAAACAAAAAAAAACAAAAAGGATTTTATTGGGGAATTGGGGGAGGGGAACAGACAAGTTGCTGTCTTTTTGTTCTTCAGTCTAGTTGCGGAGGACGTTGCTTCACTGGCCCATGTTGGTATTGGCATTGCGCTCTTCCCGGATGAGGCAGATCGGTCGCTGGCCTCTGGATGTTGCTCACCGCGGCTATTGGCAGCTCACGCTGGCTGCCGGCCACTCACTGTAGCCTATGGCTGCCCACTGCAGCAGGGGCTACAGCCTACACCATCGCCGGGGCTCGCACAGCCCAGCTCCAGGTGGAGCTGTTGTTAGCTGTGGAGGGCAGTGTCACTGGCCCTCATACGTGGGATCTGAACCGGGGCCGCTGGCGTCCCAAAACCAGCTCTTAACCAATGCGCCACTCGGCCGGCCCGAGGCCTTTGACATTTTGGATAAAGGAGACAAGGATATTAGAGTTCAGAAGTGAGAATGGGCGGTTTACAGGTAGTGAGGAATAAGGGAACATACTGGACAGGAAAATTCTTTCTAGGCAACTAAGAAACAATGGGAGTTGGGGTATTAGCTACCAGGCCCCGCCTATTTCCCATACTTAATTCAAATCAGGCTAAATCGAACATCCTAAGATTTCCTTCCTGAATGAAACAGGTTTTTCTGTCTGAATCTCTTGGGTAGGAAATGGGGAGGTCAAACTTTATTTATTTATTTTTTTGCGTCTTTTTCTTAATAAACTGCTTAAAATCAATATCCCCATATGCCGTCTTCGGATTGGCAAAACTTCGGTTTCTTTCAGAAGGAAGAGACCGTAATTCGAAAGAATAGAAAATGCTTCCTTGATGGTTTTGTAAATAGGTAAATTTAAACTGAGATGATAATAAAGAGGGCAGAAAAGGGATAGATGGAATCACATATGACAGAAATGTAGTGGGGTATATAGCAGAAAATGGACCCCAACATGAACTATGTACAGTGGAGGAAAATAGGTCGTGGTCAGATCTTGAAGACTCTTGAATTACAGCATGAGAAAGTTGTACCTTAATTCATATTGCCTGGGAGGTTGAGGGTAGGGAAGGGGGAGGGAAGAAAGTAAGGGCATGGGGTATATTGCACAGAGTAGTACTTTAGGAAGATTGTACTGGTTCTGATGTATAAACCAGGTTAGAATGAGGGTAGACTGGAAGTAGATGACTTGAGGCACTTTTAATAGTGTAGGGTGTGGACAGAAAAGGGACACACATTAACCTGACAAGCTCAGGAGACTCAAAATAACCTCATAAGATGACGTGAGCCGGCCGAATGGTGCTGTGGTTAAGCGCTGGCTTGGGAAGCCTGTGGCCCCGGTTTGGTCCCACATGTGAGGGCCAGTGACACTGCCCTCAAAAAAAAAAAAAGATGACGTGAGCATAAAAAAAACAAATTTCAGGACCTGCCAAGTGGCGCATTGGTTAAAAGCTGGCATTTGGATCCCACATATGAGGGCCAGTGACACTGCCCTCTAAAAAAAATAAAAGAAAAAATTTCATACTTAAGTGGGCTATGGCGGGAAGTCACATCTTTAGCCTCCTTCATAAAATTAATCTGTGCCTTTTCAGTGGGCCTGCCTGTTATCTTTTTGCACCTAAGATAACATCTTTGGAATGTCTGTAATCCATTTTCCAGACCAGAACTGGAAATTGCAAAATTCCTCATTATTATGCTTTTCTCCTGATTACCATCTCTATGTGTTATAAAAAGCCAACTGTTAACTATCCTGCACCCACCTATGTAAAAGAAATACCTGTATCTCCAATTTACTTTTATCCAATCCCCGAAATTTCCCCGCTTTGCATTCTCCCACCCTATTAATCTATTACCAGTAGATTTCATGTAACTTCCTCCTTTGATTTTATGTATAAAATACGCTGCAAATCGCCATTTCGTGGGGCATTTTCTCAATCCGTTGAGATTTTGCTTCTTAGCAATTGTTGTCTTTTTTTTTTTTTTTTTTTAAGTTGAGCCATCCTGCCACCTGTTGGCAGCTTAGCCGCGACACAGCTCGGGCCGGGAATCGAACTGCTGTTGCTCAGAGCTCACACTCTTGAGCGAGCTCTTAACCAACTGAGCCACTCGGCCAGCCCTCAAATAAACTCTTATAAATTTTCTCTTAGGGCTGGATGTTTTTCGTCGACAAGGCAGTGGTCTTCAAACTTAATTACCATTTACCTTGAAAAATATTTTTGTATACTCTGTTTTGTACATTTTAAAGTTTCAAGTTATTTTAAAAATGATACTGTTATATCATTTTAAAAATGGAATCTAAATACCACAGCACTTTGATACCCACTGACATCCATTTTCACAAATTCAAGAATAGACTCTTTTTAAATTGAGAGTATTACATTGTTCTTTTTTCTTCTTGATCTCTTTTCATTTCCTACACAGAATTTTATAATATATTTTTATGTTTGAAAGTTTTATTGATTACCCTTTTACAATTCTTTGCACCAGAATATGTATATGAAGAGAAATTGAAAATTTTAATTTCCTGTCGCCATAAATTTTCATTGTTCTGTTTCCATTATTAATATTCAGTTGATCAATTAGAATGCATTACAAATGATGATAAACACTTTGTAACCAAAATTTTATTGAATGGCATATCTTAATGAAATGGATGAGGCTTTAAAAATAATTATTCATGGATAAATATAATTTATTGCAAGAATGAGACAATATTTAACATCCATTTCTACATTTTATTTTAAGAGCTAGAAGCACTAAAAAGTATTGTTGACATAAATCAGTTGATGGAAAGGGTTTTGTTAGCAGTGCCACTAATTTCCTTGAACTTCTTCCAACATATGTGCTGAAAATTTAACAATTTTTTTTTTTTAAAGATTTTTTATTAGGGAATTGGGGAAGAGGAACAGTGTAGGGGAATCGGGGAAGAGGAACAGAAAAATTGCGGTCCTTTTTTGTTCTTCAGTCTAGTTGTGGAGGACATTGCCTCACTGACCCATGTTGGTATCATCATTGTGCTCTTCCTGGGTGAGGCAGTTGCTCACCGGCCTCTGGACGGTCACCCACGGTGGCTCTTGGCAGCACACGCTGGCTGCCGGCCACTCACTGTAGCCTATGGCAGCGAACTGCAGCAGAGGCTGCAGCCCACACTGTCACCAGCCATCTTAGTTATAGAGACAACATTCACCATCCTAGCTATAGAGGCAGCCAGGTGAAGCTGTTGTTCACCACCTTAGCCACAGAGGGCAGTGTCACTGGCCCTCATATGTAGGATCTGAACCAGGGCCCCACTGCTCAGAGCTGGTGTCCCAAGCCAGCTCCTAACCAACGCACCACTCAGACTGCCCACAATTTTTTTTTTTTTGGTAAGATTTTATAGGGGAATTAGGGGAGGGCAACAGACAAGTTGCTATCCTTTTGTTCTTCAGTCTAGCTGTGGAGGACACCGCTTCACTGGCCCATGTTGGTATTATGATCATTGCGCTCTTCCTGGTTGAAGCAGTCAGTTGCACGCCAGCCATTGGACGGCCACACACGGTGGCTTATGGCAGCTCACGGCTCACTGGCTGCCGGTTGCTGCCTGTTGGCAGCTCAGCTTGGGCACAGCATCACTGGCCTATGTAGGAATCGAACTGGCGGCCCTGTAGCTCAGAGCTTGCACTTTTAAGCTAACTCAACCAACTGAGCCAATCGGCTGGCCCAAGAGCTGATTTTTTGTTTTTCAAAGATTTTATTGGGGAATTGGGGGAGGGGAACAGTGTTGGGGAATCGGGGAAGGGGAACAGACAAGTTGCTGTCTTCTTGTTCTTCAGTCTAGTTGTGGAGGATGTTGCTTCACTGACCCATGTTGATATCAGCATTACGTTCTTCCCAGATGAGGCAGATGGGTCGCCGGCCTCTGGATAGTCATTCACCGCGGCTATTGGCAGCTCACGCTGGCTGCCGACCGCTCACGCTGGCTGCTGGCCACTCACTGTAGCCTATGGCAGCCCACTGCAGCAGGGGCTCGCACAGCCCAGCTCCAGGTAGAGCTGTTGTTAGCTGTAGAGGGCAGTGTCACTGGCCCTCATATGTGGAATCCGAACCAGAGCCACTGGCATCCCAAAACCAGCTCTTAACCAATGCACCACTCTGCCAGCCCGAGAGCTGATTTTTATAAGATCAGTTTGGATAGTTTAATATTCAGAACAAATGCAACATTGAGGTGAGATTTTATGAAGTACCTGCAAGTAAGGATCTGGGGATCCGGGCAGGAGAACTTTGAGGGTCATCTGCCCTGTAAGTGACTGTTGAGGCTGTGGATTATGAAAGGGAGAGGGGTGCATGCGTGTGTGTGTGTGTGTGTGTGTGTGTGTGTGTGTGTGTGTGAGAGAGAGAGAGAGAGAGAGAGAGAGAGAGAGAGAGAGAGAGAGAGAAAGAGAGAAACAGAGGCGTGTATGAGGACAAAAGTAGAGGGAAATTATTTAAGTAAAAGTAAGAAGCAAGAATAGTCCAGAAAGGTAGAGAAATACTCGGGATTGTGTACCTCCATACAACTCATGAAAAGAGAATTTAAGAGGAGGCTGTTGGGATACGAGGAGTCGGCCTCATCAAATGCTGTAGAGATATAAGACAGTAGATCTAAAAAGGGCCCCTGAATTTTGGCAGTTTTGCTAATCTTTAAGAAGAGACTCACAGAAGTGAAAGAGAAATAGGACAGATTATAATTGTCTTCATGGGGAGGTGAAGGTTGCAAAGTGAACTACACTTTTGAGAAGTTTGATGAAAAAATCGTTTTAGAGAATAGCAAGTGTATGTTCTAGATTCATTGTGTCAGGAAAAAAAACACCTTGTAGTCAGAATTGCTCTTAATCACCTTTACTTGACTCATTAAGTATGGTATACATGGCCATATTTACAAACGTAACAGCCATATTTTTCCTCCATCATTGTAACATTATTATTTCTGTAGTTGAGTCCTGGATGAGGTGGTTGGTGTTTAAAGGCCATGTTGTTTGAAAAATACATCTTTAGACAGTGGTTGTGAAATGTTCCATTTTGAGAAAGAGAACAGCTGAAGCACTTATCACCCCCTAGTTCTTTTAGGCATATGTATGTATGGTAGTGGAATAGAATGGTGGTGAGGTGCCACCACTTACACTATTCTCTACCTTGCTGTTGTTCTGGTTGCTGGCATTTTCCCTCCCTGACTTGGTACTATAGAGTATCTCAAATGCGTGTATGATAGTAAGTTAGGAATGGAAGTTGATGTTTTGAGGGTAGTTCTTGAAACTTAGAATAGGGATTGGGAACATCTCAGGGAATTTAGGAATAGTAGATTCAAAATTCTTATTACATAACCATGAAATTAGCATGAATTTGTAGTATATCTGATCATTATTAACAAAGAATACAAAAGAGGCTTACTTTATAGTATTGATGCAGATAGACTCTGTCGCCATTGAGTTAGAATGTTGTACTTTTTTCGCGTCCAGCATGACAGAGCAGTGGGAAAGCGAGAAGGGATGGCGAAAGGTTAAGAGAGAGACAGTGCATGTGGTGCTAGGGGACTTGGACTGAGCCCCGAATCAGGCCTAAGTGCTCCTTTTATTGTCTCTCACACAAGAAAGGATCAAAGTATCTTCTAGGGTCTGTGAGTCTCATACATGAGAACTTAGCTCAGGGCCAAATCACCCATGCCTGCAGGCTGCCATTACTGAAAGTCCCATGATCTGCTTACATGCACCTCCCTAAGAGACAGAAACCTCACTGATAGAACTATACGGAGGACAGATGTTATTACATCATTAAGCCTATAAGCTGGCTGTCAGCTCTAAGATGGGGGTCTATGACCACTCTCATCAACTCCATGATTTCTCCTTATGGCGCCTACCCCACTGTGCCTGTCTTAGATTGTTCCTCCCTTGAGGAATCTTACCTGTCTTTGACTAACCAGCCATCTTATGGGGCCAAACAGGGATACAAACAGAGTAGGCATAATGTTAAAGCAATGTCCCTAAAAGGATCTGTATTTATAGACACTCCACTCTTTATGGGAAGGTGCATGGGGGGCAGACAGGTAGGCTGCTGCATGACAACATACTTTAGAGAAGACTGAGGCTTCCATGTACTCCTTCCCTGCTTTGCTCTTTGACAACTGAGAGTGTAGGATAATTTGGAGAGGAGTGAAATACGGCTTGTGGTCCTCTTAGAAGGTTGTGTAAAGATAGGTTGCTTGGCTTGGAAGAGCCGTCATGATCTTTGATTCTTTCTTAATTAAAAAAAAAAGATGGTTTTAATTAATAATTGATAATTTAAATCAAATTATTGTAGCATAGTAGAATAAGAATATATGCTGCTCGGAGTTGTCTGTTGCTTAAAGGAGGTAACTTGAATTTAACTAAGTTGTAACTTAGAAAAATTTCAAATGCCATTCCAAATTAAAGGGTGGTAATATGATTTCTCTAGCCAGGTAAGAGGATTTTGCAAAATGTAATAATGTTACTCTTTAAAAATTAGAAGGCTGAATTGATTTTGGTTGGTCACCTTTCCCTACTCCTCTTGCCTAAAGTCTGCTTGAACCCTGTGCCCCACTAAATTACTTGCTATTTTCTAACCATGACATGATTTTCCTTGACTCCCTGTCTTTCTATTTCTCTGCTTAGACCCTCTTCCTCCCCTCTGTCCTGCCTTAGCAAACTCCTGTATCTTCCAAAAATTGGCACAGTAAGAGGTAGTGTTAGGCTATTATTGACCTGATGTATAAGTCTACTAAGTGGCTGGAACATGTATGCAGCAGGGATACACTGGACAAAGGGATGACTCACATCCCAGGCAGGCAGGATGGAGCAGGACAATTCAAGATTCTATCATGTTGCTCATCCCATTTTAATTATTTTAGTATTCCATTTTAATTCTTCTCTTGACTTTTTAGCTATCCTTTATTGCATGTTTTAGAGATTACTCCTAAGAATTGTATTTGCATCTTTAATTTATTATATCTATTTAAAGTTAGTGAACAATTTTGCATAAGCTATAGGATTCTTGTAGCAATATAGCTAAATTTACTCCCTGTATGCTATCTATTGTATCTGAGGATATTCTGACTGTACCATCACTTAGGGTACATACTGTACATACTGTGGTTTTTTTTCATTAGTGATGATAGTTTTTAAAAATTATTATTGATTATATTTGTGTTTTTCCTTGTAACTTGTGGCAGACATTTGTAGGATGACTGGGTAAGATTTAAGTGTGGAGTATTTTTGTGGCCTCCATAAAAATGAAATCCAAGGGCCAGCCAAGTGGCTCAGTTGGTTAAGAGCTTGCTCAAGAATGCGAGCTGAGCTCTGAGCAACAGCAGTTCAATGCCCAGCCCGAGCTGAGCTACCGCTGAGCTGCCGCTGAGCTGCCAACAGGTGGCAAGATTGCTCAGCTTAAAAAAACAACAACGATGAAATCCAAAGCCTTATTAGTTCAATCAAGAGTTGAGGAGGGCCGGCCAAGTGGCGCATTGGTTAAGAGCTGGTTTGGGACGCCAGCGGCCCCGGTTTGGATCCCACATATGAGGGCCAGTGACACTGCCCTCTACGGCTAACAACAGCTCCACCTGGAGCTGGGCTGCGAGCCCCGGCCCCTGCTGCAGTGGGCTGCCATAGACTACAGTGAGTGGCCGGCAACCAGCACGAGCAGCTGGCAGCCATCGTGCCAGCGTGAGCTGCCAATAGCCGCGGGGAGCGACCATCCAGAGGCCGGCGACTGATCTGCTTCATCCAGGAAGAGTGCAATGATGATACCAACATGGGCCAGTGAGGCAACGTCCTTCGCAACTAGACTGAAGAACAAAAAGCAGCAATTTGTCTGTTCCCCTTCCCCGATTCCCCAATGCTGTTCCCCTCCCCCAATTCCCCAATAAAATTAAAAAAAAAAAGAATTGAGGAAATATGAGTTTGGAGAGGGTGATGTAGACTGGAGTGATTCCAAACAGATGTTGTCAGGAGGCGGCAGTACTGAGAAATAGAAATTAACTTTTGTCATCAGTGCTTCTGCTAGAGTGATACCTCCATTTGTATCAAAGTAATTTTCAACCATGATAGAGTGGTGACAAAATGGTGACAAAAGTTGAAGCAAAATATGATTTTGTTACCCTTTAGGAGTATGTTTCTCAAAATGGTTGTTCAACAATCTGCATTTGAATTAATGGGGGGTATTAAAAATGAATGCTCAGGGCCGGCCGAGTGGCGCAGTGGTTGAGTGCTGGCTTGGGAAGCCAGCAGCCCCAGTTCGGGTCCCACATATGAGGGCCAGTGACACTGCCCTCAAAAAAGAAAAAAAAAATGAATGCTCATAGGCCTTAATCCAAGCTTAATTAATCAGTGTCTGCATATGAGATTTAGAAATCTGCACTTAGAGGTAAGTGCTCCAAGTCTATCTTGAACACAGCTGTGTTTGCCAATCACTGCTCTAGGAGTCTTCCCCACTGCCCCTGGCTTTCTATGGACCAGAATCAATATGATTAATGTTTATCTTTAAGATTAACAAGTGTGAGACTTACAAAACAGTTTGGTCATAATGATAGAATTCTAGAGCCTAAGGTACCTATGAGGTCATGCTAGTTCAACAATCTTAGGTCACAGAGGAGAAAACTGAGGCCAAATGAGAGTGTCTGAGTGGTTTTCACAACACTAGTTTGTAATTAAGGTACTTTGCTATGAATTGTAGATGAGAATAACCTGTATAAAACTTTTCTGCACTTTATAAGAAATTATTTTGTGTTAGGTGTTATTTTTAATCCAATTTGACAATCTGCCTTTTAATTGGGCTATTTACACCATTTGTACTTAATGTTGTTATTGACATGGTTGGGTTTAAGTTTTTTATCTTGCTATTTTCCATCTATTTGTCCTATCCCTTTTATCCTCCTTTTCTGCCTTCCTTTGGATTATTTTTTGTGATTTCATTTTATGGCCTTTATTGGCTTAATAGCTGTATGTCTGGTTAATTTTTAATGGTTGCTACAGTTTATAATTGTAATCTTTTAATTTATTACAGTCTACTTTCAAGTAATATGTATATTTTCACATTCAGTATAAGAACTTTAGGATAGTATACTTTACTCTTTTCCTGCCTTTGTGCTATTGTAGTCATACATTTTACTTCTGTGTATGTTACAAACCCCAGGGTACATTTTTTATCTTGTATTTTACAGTACATATTTTTGCTTTAGTCGGTTATCTTTTAAATAGATTTTTTACATAAGAAGGCTTTGTATTTACCCACATGTTTACCATTTCTGATACTCTTTATTTCTTTGTTGTAAATCCAGATTTCTATCGGGTATAGTTTTCTTTTTGCTTGAAAACATCCTTTAATCTTATAGTGCAGGACTGCTGGTGATGTCTGTCAGCTGTTGTATGTGTGAAAGTCTTTATTTCACCTTTGCATTTGAAAGATGAATTTCAAAGATATTTGAAAGATTTCTATTTACTGAGTATAGAGAGTTGTAGGTTGACATTGTTTTTTCTTTCACTACTTAAAGATGTTGCTCTACTGTCTTCTGACTTGTATTGTGTCTAATGAGAAGTTTGCTGTAATTCTTATCTTTGCTCTTTTGTATATAATGTCTTTCTCTGACTGCATTACAGAATTAACTATCAGTGTTTGATGTTTTATTTACTTACAAGTTATTAATGTTCTGATTGAATGTATAAGTTCTCAGGTCTCCATGATCACTCTTTTTTGAACACTGTTCTCTAATCACTCCATACTGAATTTCTACATCCTCTGACTCCTGTACTTCTAGAGGCAATTGGAATATATCTGTAAAAACAGAAAGCATCCTTCAGTTATTCATAGCTTCTGAATGAGTCTAAGATTCTCCCATGATTCTTTGTACCACTTCAGACTCATAAGTTTTACTTCTAATACTTCAGACAGGCAAGCGATACTTTTTAGCTTCAGAGTGTTAAAAGAAGTATTTCTGATGTCTCTGATAGTTGGTGTGGATGACTACAGCTCAGAGTCTGATGTGATTATTATACCTTCAGCCCTGGACTTTGTCTCACACGATGAAATGTTGACGCCACTAGGGAGATTGGACAAGTATGCTGCAAGTGAAAACGTATTTAATAGGTACGTGCATATTCTTTTCATTAAAGTGGAAGTGTAAGGATGATTTTTATTACATTAATTTCAGTAGGGAAAATGAAATTACCCAGTTTAAATTGGTATTATTAACATGCGCGGTCTGAGTCACCAAGTTCCATTTATATATAATAATCACAGCCATGGCCTGTTTTGTAGTTGTTTATTCATTGATCCTAGTAACCTAAACAGCACTCTTTGCTTTTTGGCAAAAAACAAACAAACAAAAACATTGCTTTTTTGCTGTTAGGCATAATTTTGATATTCATGTATAGTGATTACTGAAGAGTATATTATTCTTTCACCAGATGATGTTGTATACCTACTGCCAGGTAATGTTCAAGGGGATTGGGACACATGGCAGTGACCAAGAGCTAACACTCTACCCTGATGCATTGTATCTCCAGCTATGGTCGCAAGACCACCTGTATGAGACTTTTCTGGGAAATCTGAAAGTGTTTGCCTAAATTTTTTGAGTATAGATGTATAAAACTCATTTAGTAAAAATATATAAAGATAATATGTTATATAATGAAGAATGAGTAAATTTTTCCATTATTATAATTGAAGATAACTGAAATCAATTTGTTAAATCAGTTAGATAAAGATGAAAAATATTAGTAAATATTCAATTTCATCTTGTTAAAACAAAATCCATGCTGGCATTTGTCATTTAGGAAATTAGGGAGTTATATATGTTGTAAAATGTATAAGAAAAAATTTTCTTTAAAACTATATGGATTCTGCCTTTTGAAATTCTGAATATTAACTGTTGATGCCATTGAGCACTATATAATTTTCTTCTTTTGTGTAGACAAATGGTGGCCCGGAGTTTGCTGGATACATTGAGGGAAGTCTGCGATGATGAAAGAGATTGTATTGCTGTTTTGGAAAGAATTAGCAGATTAGCTGATGATTCAGGTATATGTTCATGTAGAGAAAGTTTTCTTTTATCAAATTTGTGTATTTAAAACTAATGAAAACTGTGTGATAAGAAATTTCTTTAAAATTTTTCCTAAGTGAATTATCAAACCAATTAGTAACAAGAAATCAAAACTTGTTACTGAGATCCAGACATTTTATAGTAGGCCCATTTAGTTTAACTTTGGAAATTTCTCATTAGAAAAACCTTAAGAGCATTGCTTTGTATCATCGGTGTTACATTGTAGGATTAATAAAAACTTTAAAGAATAATTTTGAATAAATTACAAGGGATGGAGTAGGCTGTAAATTTTTTAAGGCATTTTTTTTGTATGCTTTCTCAATTGAAAAAAAATGTTATTCACCCATTGTAAAACTAATGCTATTTCTTTCCAAAGTGAAAATGAGAGGGCCGCTTAATTGGTAAACTTGATTTGAGGCTTGGAATACAGTTATATTAAGATTTTTTAAAAATATTTTTTGTTGTGGTGTTGTAAAATATATATAACAAAATTTAATACTAAATTTTAAGCATATTTTATTATTTGATTTTAGAAACAGTTCAAAAATAAGTTAAAATTTTTTTTCTTAAACCCATTATCTTCATTAAAATACGTTATCTTTCAATTTCCAATGAACTTTTTTGTATGTCAACAAGTCTTTACATTTTTAGATGAGCTGATTGTTTGGTAAGCAATTCATTTTATGGGAATATGTTTATTTACTTATGCCTTAAATAATTTTTATTTTATTAAAAGGTAGAGAAAACATTTGTTACTTTACTAATAATCTTTTTCATCATGACTTTCTGTATACACAATTGCTCATGCATATGCTTGTTCCAGAATGGTTTAGGAGAGGCTCATCAACTGTAATTTGTAGTTTTCTTTTTTGATTTGGCAGAAATGAAATTTAACTTAAATTTTTGTCAGTGTTGCATCCCATTGTGATCACTCCTTTCTTAGTAGAGACATAGGTATTTTTTAAGGAGGAATTTATATTTTATTTTACCTGTTTATCAATCATAGTGCTATTTTTTTATAGACATACATGTATATTATTTTTAAAAAAAATATGTTCTCAAGTTGTTGAGTTTATGGTAAATATCTCTGTTGACATTTACACTTTGCATTCACTCAGTAAACATAAAAGACTGCATATTCTGTGCCAGGTTCTAGATTAAGTATTAGAATAGTTACTAAAATGAATAAAATTCCTGTCATCAAATTTACAGTTCAATGAATGCAACATATAAACAATACATTATTATTTATTTATTTATTTATTTTAGCTGAGCCATCCTGCCACCTGTTGGCAGCTTAGCAGCAGCTCAGCTCAGGCTGGGCATCGAACTGCTGTTGCTCAGAGCTCAGCTCGCACTCTTAAGTGAGCTCTTAACTAACTGAGCCACTCAGCCAGCCCTAAACAATAAATTATAATAGGGAGGATTGGGGCTGGCTTCAGAAAATTAGTGGCATTTGAGATGAATTAGTTAGAATGATGAGGTACAGAAAAGGGAAAGAGCATGCTCAGGAGAGGAAAAGATAGGTTTAGAGGCTTGAGGAGTTCAAAATGTTGGTCTATTTGGTCAACAGTGAGCTTACTGAGTCTACTGAGTTTAACGAGTCTAAATTAAATGAGCAGTTAAATGAGCTGTTAAATCAGATAATTGAAGGCTAGAATGTAAAGATTTGTACTATGCCCTGCTGGAGAGTTTGGATTTTCTGTGATTTAGAACAGTAAGTAGCAGTATGGATTGACTTGATGAAAAAGATAGGTAGAGGGGCCTGCCGAGTGGCGTGGTGGTTAAGCGCTGGCCTGGGAAGCCAGCGGCCCCGGTTTGGTCCCACATATGAGGGCCAGTGACACTGCCCTTAAAAAAAAAAAAAAAAAAAAGATAGGTAGACAGAAAGACTGCTTGGGAGACTACTAATAGTTATGAGTTGTTTGAGAGAACTTGAATTGCTCCGGAAGAATTTCAAAGCTACTGTTATGGTTGAAGGGTGTGAAGGAAGAGAGGGAGTTGACCCTAAGGTTATGTTGTGTTGTGGTAGGTTGTGTTGATAGTGATGGTCAAGTAAGATAAAGGCAATTGAAAAATATACAACTCTAAAGTTAATGCATATAAATCCATCCTCCTAAGCAAATAAGGCGCTTAGAATCTTTAAATCTTTGTTCTGCCCTATTTTTATCAACTTTTATCTTGATTCCCCTACATTTAGCATTCATACTTTTATGATTTTATACAGTAAATGTTTAAGTTACTATTTAACTTTTTTCTCCCTCAGTACATGTTTGACTCTTTTCTGGTTCAGTTTCCACTTTCTGAAAGGCCATGAGGGTCTGACAGTGACATATCTATTTTCTGAAAATGTTTTTATTTCACCATTACTCTTAAATTATCATTTAGCTAAGTATAAAAATCTAGTTGATAGTTTTATTATTCCATTCTCATTTTACTGTTACTGTTGGAAAGTCCGCAAGTCTAATTTAGTCTTTGCAGGTAATCTTGTTTTTCTTTCCTAAATTGCTTTTAAGACTTCCTTTCCTTGGCATTCTTCAAGTTTCATTGTCATGTGTTGAGGTACAGATTTACTTTTATTTATTCTACCTGGGGCTTTGTCTTGCTTTTTTTTTTTAAAGATTTTACTGGGGAATTGGGGGAGGGCAACAGTGTTGGGGAATTGGGGAAGGGGACCAGCCAAATTGTTGTTCTTCAGTCTTTCTTGTGGTGGGCGCCAGTTGCCATCTGGCTTCCTGTTGGCAGCTCATGGCCTCTAAGCTCAAGGTTCTATGTTCAGTCTTAGTTGCGGGTGGGCGTAGCTACCATCCCATGTGGGAGTCGAACCAGCAGCCTTGTTGTTAAGAGCACACGCTCTATCCACTGAGTCATCTGAGCGGCATCTCAGCACAAAGTGCTGAGCTGAGTTGTGGGTGGGCATAGCCGCCATCCATGCAGGAATCAAACCCAGCAGCCTTGTTGTTAAGAGTCCACGCCCTATGCAGTGAGCCATCCATGCTGCAGCTCAGCTCAAGGTGCCAAGTTCAGTCTTAGTTGTTGGTGGGCATAGCCCACCATCAAACAGGCAGTCTTGTTTTTTATACCAGCTGAGCCATCCTACCACTTGTTGGCAGCTCAGCGACAGCTCAGGCGCAGCATCACTGTCCCATGTGGGAATCACTCGAAGCCAACTCAACCAACTGAACCAGTCGGCCGGTCCTGCCTTGTTTCTTGAATTTGAGGATTTTGTATCTTTCCATCAGATAGAGGACATTTTCAGCTTCTAACATTTTGAATATTTCCTTTCTCCCATCTTGAACTCCTTTTTTTGTTTCAAGTATATATTTTGTATGTGGTTCAGAATATAAAACTCTTGTTACATAAATGTATTTTCCATGGCTATTACCTGTTACTTTCCCGTCCTTTATCTCCCATCTGCATTTTGGTCATTTTCCTAGCAAAGTATTTGATACTAAATTCTAACCTGTCATCTGACTGTTGAGTATTTCATTGCCATTAACTCCATGTTTCATTTCCAGGAACCTTAAAAAGTGCTTTGTTTTTATATCCTCTTGTTTTCTTTCCCTGTTGCTGTGTTCCTTTTCAGTATATTTCCTTTTATTATATCTTAAATAGAATGTTTAAAATAATTTCTAAAGATTGTTTATAGTAGCTGAAGCTCTTGGTGTTATAATCCTGTTGTGTTTTAATCTTTTTGCTATTGAAGGATCAATTCCTTGTCATTGTTTTATAGTTTTGGATTGTGAGCTCATCCTTAGTGGGTCTTTATACATATTTGGTGTTTGGGTCAGCCTTGATTGTGGGAGTGTGTCTCAAGTGATTTTTTTTTTTTTTTTTTTTTTGAGGGCAGTGTCACTGGCCCTCATATGTGGGACCTGAACCGGGGCCGCTGGCTTCCCAAGCCAACATTTAACCACCATGCCACTCAGCCGGCCCACAAGTGGTTTTTTTTGTTTGTTTGTTTTTTGTTTTTTTTTATTTTTTAGCTGAGCCATCCTGCCACTTGTTGGCAGCTCAACAGCAGCTCAGCTTGGGCTGGGCAGTGTTGCTCAGAGCTCAGCTTGTACTCTTGAGGGAGCTCTTAACCAACTGAGCCACTCTCAAGTTCTGCAAGACTCAGGGTTATAAATAGTGAGGAGTAATTTTATGTTAATTTCTTGGGTGTGCATATGTTTGTAATTGTTTGGGTGGGGGAGGAGGGAGGCAGTTTTCCAACTATTCTTGGATGTATAAATTTGGAACCCAAACCAGTTACAAGTACATTCCCAGCATTTCAGAAATAACATATTTGAAGCAGATTTTTTCCTGTTCTTTTAATATTAAATATAACACTATGAAAAGTACATGAACTATAAATGTACAAGTCCATAAAGTATCACAAAATGAAGACCCATATAATTAGTACTCAAATCAAGAAATAGAACTTGCATCCCAAAACCATCTCACTCCACCTCCTAAGTTCTGTTCCATCCTTCTTCCCCAAAGGTAATCAACATTTTGCCCATTAAACCTATACATTAGTTTGCCTGTCTTAAATTTTATATGGAATCATACTGAATGTATTCTTTTATGTCTAGCTTCTTTGTACCTCTAAAGCTCATCATGTTGCATGTAACTGTATAGCTTGTTTTAAAAAATGTAATACAGTGATTACTGTGTGAATATATTGCAGTGCTTTATGAATATACTGCAACATGTTTATCCCTTATTCTGTTAGTAGACATAATATGGATTACTTCTAGCTTTAGGCTGTTAATGATGCTGTGAGCCAAGGAATCACATGGAGCACATGTGTATCATTTCTGTGGGTATATACTTGGAACTTAGAATTGGAGTACTATGTCATAGGGTATGCATATATTCCTCTTTAATAAGCCATAGAGTTTTCCAAAATGGTATAACAATTTGTAGTCCCATCAGCAGTGTATGAGAGCTCCTGTTGTTTTACATCTTCACCAAAACTTGTTTATTTTAAATTTCCAAAGGGGTATTAATTTAAATGTATATATTTCATTGTAGTTTTAGTTTACATTTCCTCAGTGCCCTGTAAAGCTGAGCACCTGCTTATATGTTTACTGGCTATTTGGACATCTTTTTTGAAATGTCTGTTCAAGTCCCTCCCCCAGCCCCTCCTTTTTTAAAAATTGGCAGTCTTTTTACTACATATTTGCAGAAATTCTGATTTTGGATACAAGCCCTAAATCATATATGCGTATTATAGGTATCTTTTTCACTCTATGACTTGTGTTTTCATTTTCTTAATGGTGCCTGTTAAAGAAGAGTTATTTTCTTTCATAGGTAGTACTATTTGTGCCCTGCCTAAGAAAATTTTCCTTACCTCAAAGTCATGAATATTTTCTCATACCTAATCCAGAAGCATTGTTTTTGCCTTTGATGTGTGGATCTACGTTCCACCTAGAATTTATTCTTGTATATGATATAAAGTAGGGGACCAGTTTCTTTTTTTTTTTTTAAATGTGGGTATCCAGTTGACACAGCATTCTTTATTGAAAAGACCATATTTCCTTTTTCGTCTTTTAATAAATTAGTTATCTATATTTGCATGGGCTTGTTTCTGTAACCTATTTGTTCTGTCGAAGTAGGACTTTGAAGAAAGAAAACTTACTGATTTTATTCTTAACTAAAACCGTAATTTGTCTCTTTCTTTTGCTTCAAAGTATATATAAGTATTATGTCAATATTAGCATATTTAGAGTCAGTGAGGAAAAATAAGAGACCATATGTACAGCAAGTCTGCTTTGTTCAAATACTGTCTAATTTCACTTGGCATAGCCGTGTAATAGAAATGCCAAATATTAGTTTGTTGATAGGACTCTTAGCTTTGTAAAATGCCAGTACAGTTTCTGATAGTTTTATTAATATCTGTTTATTGAAATCCAAAGTTCCTTGAGACACATTCTTGAATGTTTACCTTACGGTAACTTTCATAATATCCTTAATAGGTGTCAAAGTTCTAATTAGGTCTGATGTAGTGACTTTTATTGATAATCTGTCATGTCTGTATGTGTGCCAGTCACTTGCATTTCTTCTGTGAATTGCCTTTTTGTATCCTTATTTTCTTTCTTGTATTCATTTGAACACTGGGTTCTTTGTACATTTAGTTGTTAATACTTCATTATACATGTGTTTTCTCTCAGGAGGTTTTGCCTTTTAACTGAGTGTAGTACCTGTTGACTTAATGAAGTCTTTATAAAGCGAAATTTGCTGATATTTTAGTGGTTTTTTTTATTTGTTTGCTTTGATTTGTCCCACTTCAAGCTTAAACATTGTTAAGAAAAATATGTTATCTTTTAATGCTTTTAATCTTTAAAAAAAAGTTTAGAACTTTAATTCACCTAGAATTAATGTGTGATGTGCAGCATAGGAATCTTATCTTTTTTTCCTTAGATAACTAGCTGATTTTCCTACCATTACTTACTGGGTAATTCATCATTTTGAAACTCAGAAATTTGAAATGCCATATATGTCACATTTAAATATGCCATATATGCTTGGGTCCTTTCAGGTTTTTGTTTCTTTTAATCTTGGTCTCCTTTAATCACTGAACTTTTTTTTTGAGGGCAGTGTCAGTGGCCCTCATATGTGGGATCTGAACCGGGGCCGCTGGCTTTCCAAGCCAGCACTTAACCATCGCGTTACTCGGTTAATTCTAACCATAAATCCTCCATTCATTGACTGAACTTAGATTAGAATAGAAGCCAGTCCTTATGATTTAACTTAGGAGGTTTTTTAATAATAACCTTTATAGATGCCATATTATAGTTGATGTGAAAATTGATACTTAACATCTAGCACTAATTAGGTCTGATGTAATGGCACAATGTAGGTGATGAATAAATTCAGTCATTATAGGAAATGATTGCATACTCAGTGTATACTGTGAATATACAAACTTGGGATTGGGGGGAAGTCCTCCTTTAACTCAAAGGGTTGACCTATGTATGATTGTGAAAAGGGGTCACAGAGTAGAGAACATCTTATAAGTCCTTTTTATGCTGAGGATGTAAGTCCAAACCTTTCCTAAATAGGCTCAAGCCCAGGCACAGATTTTTGTTACTGTGGGAGAATGTTTACTCACATTTTTATTTTTCAATAGAACCAACTGTGAGAGCAGAGTTGATGGAACAGGTGCCTCATATTGCCTTGTTTTGTCAAGAAAACCGGCCTTCAATTCCATATGCTTTCTCCAAATACTTACTACCTATTGTAGTTAGATATCTCGCAGATCAGAATAATCAGGTAAGAGTGCCATTTACATGTTCTTAATGGAAATGTATGTAGTATGATATATGTAGAATGGCCTATCCTAAGTGGTCTCATTTAAGTGTTTTTTTTCCTATTTAACTTTGTTATTCTGTTTTTCAAAACAACCATTTATCTTAGACAAGATGTGTTGAGAGTCTGGCAAATCTAGGTCTCCTTAATGCGGTTATAAACAGTGCTTCCTAGGTACACCCTCACTTGGTTGCCTTTACAGATGTCCCTCAAAAAGGTTCATTGTGAGTATATTTTAAAAGATGGCTTTTTTGTTGCACTTCTGTTATAACACAACCTACCAGGTTCTATTTTTGCGATTCTTGAAGAAAATAGCCACAGATTTTTATTTGCATGATTTTGTCAGATGAGATGGGAAGTCTTCAATTTTGTGAAAATCAAATAAAGTTTTGTTGTTTCACATATATACTTCATTTATACTGTTAATTTTTTTCCCAGGTAAGGAAAACAAGTCAGGCAGCTTTGCTAGCTCTGTTGGAGCAAGAGTTAATTGAGCGATTTGATGTGGAAACCAAAGTATGCCCAGTCCTTATAGAGCTAACTGCCCCAGATAGTAACGATGATGTGAAAACGGAAGCTGTAGCTGTAAGTAGAATGTGATTTTTCTTTCTTTCTTTCTTTTTTTAATTAAAATTGTTAGTAAAGTTACATAGGCTTCAAGTGTACAATTCTGTAATACATCATCTATATATATATATTATATGTTTACTACCCAGCGTCAGTTCTCCTTCTATTACCATATATTTGATCCACTTTATCCTCATCTACTACCTTCCTCCCCGCTTACCCTTTGGTAACCACTAAACTATTGTCTATGTCTATCAGTTTGTTTGTTTTTTAAAGATTTTATTGGGGAATTGGGGAAGGGCAAGAGCCAAGTTGTTGTCCTTCAATCTTCATTGTGGAGGGCACAGCAAGCTCATCTCCAAGTCCAGTTGCGTCGCTCAGCTCAAGGTGTTGTGTTCAGTTAGTTGCAGGTGGGCGTAGCCACCATCCCATGCAGGAGTCTAACCAGCAGCCTTGTTGTTAAGCGTGCATGCTCTATCCACTGAGCCATCCGGGCAGCAGCTCAGCTGAAGGTGCTGAGTTCAGTCTTTAGTTGCGGATGGCATAGCCCACCAACTGAAACAGGCAACCTTGTTGTTAAGAGCACTTGTTCTCACCAGCTGAGCCATCCTGCCACCTGTTGGCAGCTTAGTGGCAGCTCAGCTCGGGCACAGCTCACTGGCCCATGTGGGACTCGAACCAGTGACCCTGTTGCTCAGAGCTCGCACTCTCAAGCAAGCTTTTAACCAACTGAGCCACTCAGCTGGCCCGATCAGTTTTTGTTTCTTTGTTTGTCTTGTTTCTTTGTTGCTTTCAGTCTTATGTCCCACATATCTGTGAAATCTTATGGTTCTTAACTTTTTCTGACTTATTTCGCTTAGCATAATAGTCTCAAGATCCGCCCATGTTGTCACAAATGGGACTATTTCATCTTTTCTTATGGCAGAATAGTGTTCCATTGTATATATATACCACAACTTTCTTTATCCAATCATCTGTCTAAGGACACTTTGATTGTTTCCATGTCTTGGCTATGTGATTTTTCAATTTACGTATATTGATCAACAGGAGGTACTCATTAAATATTATGCTACTTTATATGCTATAGGGTTTATAATTGTTACATACCAAAGTAGCTACGAATCATTGCGTTTGGAATATAATGCCAGGCTAGAAAAAGACATAGGTTTATCATAGGGAAAAGGTGTATTTTCTGTGGGCCCTCTATTATGTCAAGCAACTGGGAATTAAATAGCTCTGTTACTTGGCTCTGAAAAGCAAAATATACAGCAAGAAAATAAGTAAATTTATGTCAAAATGGAAAAACAGGATGGGATAAAACCAGTAGAGTTAAACACACACACACACACACACACACACACACACACACACCCTGTGTTGAATGAAGAAACATTTGAACCCCTTTAATTACTATTGAACACTTTTCTAGGCATTGTGTAAACACAGTGGAAAAAAAAATAATAATACTTAGCTCCTGTCCTTGACAGTATGGTCTTTGGGGGTAGGTTGATCAGGCAAGCTTATTTTACTATAATATGATACATGATGTAAATTACGATGATTAGTAAAATATACAGATTTATTGTGCACATAATAAAGTCAAGTATAATAGTAAATCTCTTGAGTTTTTTTGACATGGTTGGAAAATATTTTGATAAGAGAGCCATCAAAAATTGGCATGGGGCTGGCCGAGTGGCTCAGTTGGTTAAGAGCTCGCTCAAGAGTGCAAGCTGAGCTCTGAGCAACAGCAGTTCGATGCCCAGCCCAAGCTGAGCTGCCAACGGGCGGCAGGATGGCTCAGCTAAAAAAAAAAAAAAAAAAAATATTGAGCAGGAATTAGCATTTATAGTAATATCTGTTGCAGTTTACATCTATGGTTCCTGAGTTCGCATAGTAAGAATTCTAATAAATTAGAAAAGTGATAAATCCATCTGAAAATGTATTCAAATCTGTTTGGATAGTGAGAGTTTACTAGGGCCGGCCGAGTGGCGCGGTGGTTAAGCACTGGCTTGGGAAGCCAGCGGCCCCGGTTCTGTCCCACATATGAGGGCCAGTGACACTGCCCTCAAAAAAAAGAAAAGAAAAAGAAATGCGAGAATTTACTATCTAAACCTTGCATTTTTGTTGATATGAAAAATATTGCAACAAAATTTTGTAGTGTTTCTGAATCATTAGTAGAATGAATTTGATCATCTCTCTAGTGTCTTTCCCTTGGAAATTTCTTGATTTCAATATTTTATTTTCACTCAGGCACCAGTTAGTAATAAGTTTAGATGCTTTTTCCCCAGTAATACAATTTTTATCGAAGTGAAACCCACATAATATAAAATTAACCATCTTAAAGTGTACTGTTAAATAGCATGTAGTGTATATCACAATGTTTTAAAACCACCACTGTTGGGCCGGTCGAGAGGCACAGTGGTTAAGTGCTGGCTTGGAAAGTCAGCGGCCCTGGTTCAGGTCTCACATATGAGGGTCAGTGATACTGCCCTCAAAAAAAACAAAACAAAAAAAACCCAAACCCACCACTGTCAAGTTCAAATACAGTTTTTTAGTTTCACAAGATCTTCGTAAAGGGAAATCAGTTTTGGCATCACTGTTGGGTTTTTTTGTTTTTTTCTTTTTAAGATTTTATTGGGGAATTGGGGGAGAGAACAGCGTTGGGGAATTGGGGATGGGGAACAGACAATTTGCTGTCCTTTTGTTTTTCAGTCTAATTGTGGAGGACGTCGCTTCACTGGCCCATGTTGGTATTGTGATCATTGCATTCTTCCTGGCTGAGGCAGATCAGCCGGCCATTGGACGGCTACTCATGGCGCCTCAAGGCAGCACACGCCAGCTGCCAGCTACTCATGGCAGCTTACAGCAGCCCACTGCAGCCTATGCCCTTGCCGGTGACTCACGGCAGCCCAGCTCCAGGTCGAGCTGTTGTTCACCATCTTAGCTGTAGAGGGCAGTGTCACTGCCCCTCATGTGGGATCTGAACTGGCACCCTGCTGCTCAGAGGTGGCGCTCCCAAGCCAACTCTTCACCAATGAGCCATTCGGCCAGCCCTCATTGTTGGTTTATTGTTGGTTTACATTGAGCAGAGTTTAACTTGCTCTGTTATAATTTTTGATGGGATTTAATAACAGGAAAACATAATTACAATAAAAGGACTGACTATTCAGCGTTAATATGAAACCCATGATTTTCTTACAATTGATTTGTTTATTTTGTCATGTTTTGCATTCTCTGGCTTCCCAGCTCTTCTCTGTCTAGCAAATAATTTATTCTAATGATAGATTAGTAATATAGTATAACTTTGGATCTTTAACCTAGGGCTTAGAAATGCTTAGAAACAGTATGGAGTTAAAATATAAAACTGACGTTGGGATTTGTGAGATGTAGGTGTTTGCTCCAGTTATGAGAAGGCTGGGATTTAATAGGAATTGTGTTGAATCTATATATCAATTAGGGGAAAATTGGCAACGTAACAATCCATGAGCATGGTAAAGCTCACCATTTATTTAGGTCTTTTACTTATCAATGCTTTGTAGTGTTCAGTAGATAACATGTATATATTTTGTGAGATTTCTTGTTTTCTAACACAGTTGCGAATGATAACTGTTTTTAGTGTTTCTACTTGTTCATTGCTAATTTACAGAAATGCATTTGATTTTTGTATTCTGACATATCCCTTGCAAGTTTCCTAAACTCGGGCCAGATGAGTGGCACGTTGGTTAAGAGCTTGCTTGAGACGCCAGCAGCCCTGGTTCGGATCCCACATATGAGGGCCAGTGACACTGCCCTCTAAAAAAGAAAAAAAAAAAAATTTCCTAAACTCACTTATTTGTTGTAGTGGCTTCTTTGTAGATTCCTTGGTATTTTCTGTGTAGACAACCATGTCATATATATAGAGCATATGAATAGAGTTTTGTTTTTTTTCAATCTGTATGCCTTTTACTTCTTGTCATATTTGCACGTCTAGGAGTAGATATAACAGATAAATGATGACACATTATCAGATTTCTTTCTGTACTACCTGTGGGGGTTGTTTATTTAAATATTAGGTCGGTTTTCACACACAGTTCATCCTCATTTTGCCTAGTACTGTGTTAACTGAAACACGCATATCAAAATTGTGTCCTTGCCTTTGCCTTCCTTGAAACCTAGGCTTTGCAGAGTAAAGACACAGTTGTAATATGCACAAGTTTCATGTGAGGTAACGACTGTCTCTGTATAGTCTTTTCTTAGCAGTATAGATATACTGAACCCAGATTCTAATGGATAATCATTCCTTTGGAACAGTCACCATTTTCTTACTAGAGAAATGTAGGGGGTTTTTTTGCCTTTAAAGTTATCAGGCAAAATGAGTAATAAGATTGAAACTGTAGACAGAAGTGAAATTTTTACAATTATCTCTGGATTTACTGTGCATTTAGTAATTATTGGTTGATTTTATTGGTAGTAGTTACCATCTGTTTTTTCAACTCAGATAATTAAGATGAGTATTTTTTGTAGTGTATATGGTATAAATAAGTGCAAAAGTCTTAGTTTGAAGATATTTTCAGTGTTTTCAGATATTTTTGTTCTTATTTGTTTTAGATAATGTGCAAAATGGCTCCAATGGTTGGGAAGGACATTACAGAGCGTCTTATCCTCCCTAGGTTTTGTGAGATGTGCTGTGATTGCAGAATGTTTCATGTTCGAAAGGTATTTTTTAGTCTTTGCTTGTTTAAGAACACATGGTTCTAGTGGTTACTGTATTGATATGTGAAATTTAAAAGATTGTTTTTAAATAACTTCATGTGTAGTATTTTGAAATGTCAGTGATGCTTTTGTTGTCAGGTCTGTGCTGCCAATTTTGGAGATGTTTGCAGTGTAGTTGGCCAGCAAGCTACTGAGGAAATGTTGGTAAGTGTTACAGAAACAAAGGAGGAAGCAGTGCATTATAAAGCAGCACATGAAGTTTGAAATGCATACATTTACCCCACATATTTTTAACACCATTTCTTGCATGTAAACCAGACAGAAAATAGGATTTGGAGTTTAGGAACTTAAATTTCTGTAATCAGAACTGTGTTTTGGTAAAGACAGTTTGTTAAAAATGCAAATATGTTTAAGAACCATGGATCCATTTTTACCTCTTCCATTTCTATTAAACAAAGCAATTCTTATTTATTCATATGAATCTTTAATTTTATTGCAACCCTCAAGTCTTTTAGTGACAAATTAAATCTATAGCAGGTTATTTTTAAATGGTTAGTGTGGAGATATATATATATATATGCTTAATGTGCAAGTTAACATACTTTAAGAGTTTCTGAATCTGTTACCACAACAAGTTTAGGCACAAGCTCTTAGGTGATAACATTTAAGCTCTATTTGTTGGGAGTGTTTTACTTTTCCATAGCCAATATTATTATAAATTAGGTGCAGTTTATTTAAAATTACTGAGTTTTTTAGTAATACTAAACAAGTCTTCTAAACTTTGTTAAGAAAATCTAATATTTTAAAACACTGAAAGCAGAAAATGAAATAAAGTAACTACAGGCGTACCTTAGAGGTATTAAGAGTTTGGTTCCAGACCTCCACAATAAAGTAAATATCACAATAAAGAGAGTCACACGAAGTTTTTGGTTTTCCAGTGCATATAAAAGTTATGTTTACTCTATGTTGTAGATTATTAAGTGTGCAATAGCAATATATCAAAAAAAGCAATGTATTGTACATACCTTAATTTAAAAAATACTTTATTGCTTAAAAATAAAATGCTAACCATCATCTGAGCCTGTGGGGAAAATGGCACTTGATAGACTTGCTTGATGCAGGGTTGCTAAACCTTCAATTCGTAAAAAATTCAGTATCTGTGAAGTTCAATAAAGCAAAGAACAATAAAACGGGGTATGCTTACATTAAACCTTACTCTGTTTCACTGACTAACAAAACACTGTCCTTCTTGCATAGCTGCCCAGGTTTTTCCAACTTTGTTCTGATAACGTATGGGGAGTCCGGAAGGCTTGTGCTGAATGCTTCATGGCAGTGTCATGTGCAACATGCCAAGAAATCAGACGGACTAAATTGTCAGCACTGTTTATTAATTTGATCAGTGATCCTTCACGTTGGGTAGGATTTTGTTTAATTATCATTTGTAAAATAATACATTTTACAGCAAACATGATTTTGATTTCATAACTTAAGAAATAATTTATAATTTAAGGTATGTTATTGTTAATACTTCAAGGAGTAAACAGTAGTCAGACAATTGTATTAACATTTTTTAAAAACTGGACAAAATTACTATATAAATATAAATTGTCTTCATTCTATTGATATGATATAGCATATTGATTTTCAGATGTTAAACTAACCTTCAGTCTCTGGGATGTCACTTGATCATATAATTATATATTGCTGGATTTTACTAGTATTTTTGTTAAGGATTTTTGTATTTATTATAAGAGGTAATGGTCTATGGTTTTTTTATGACTTTTTTTTTTTTAATTGTTTTGTTGTCAGGATAATAGTGGCCTCATAAAATATATTGGGAAGTGTTTTCCTACTCTTGCATGTTTTAGAAGAATTTGTGAAGAATTGGTAATAATTCTCTTTTAAATATTTAGTAGAATTCAGCAGTGAATCCATCTGGGCCTGTCCTTTGTGGGTAGTCTTTTTTATTACTAATTTAATCTCTTGTTATAGGCCTGTCCAGATTGTCTGTTTTTTCCAAATAACGTTTTCTCTTTTCTCCAGATATTCATATTACACACATGTTGGTGCTCTTAAATGATGTCCCACATTTTTTTGAGGCTCTGTTCATTTTCCTCATTTTATTTTTTCTTTGTTTTTCAGCTTGTATAACTTATCTTTATATACCTCAAGTTCACTAATTCTTTTTTCTGCCAGTTCTGTTAAGTCCAACATCTTATTGCTCTCACACAGTTTCTGTTACCTAATTTTTTTTCCATTGTATGGATCACACTTTTCTGTGCCTTGTAATTATTTGTTAGAAACTGGATATTTTAGATAATATATTGTAGCATTATTTGGATACTGGTATCCCTGTCAGGAGCTTGTAATTGTTATTTTGCTTGTTTGTTTGGTGACTGGCTGGAATAATTTATTGTACTCTTATTTACTGCCTCCAAGGAAGCACAGCTTTGGGTATGCCCATAGTCACCCTTGGGGTGTCAGCATTTGGGTGGGAGTGGGACAGACAGCAGCTTGAGGTTCTCTTGGCTTGTCTCTCCTGGCTGCTGGGGCCTCAGTGTTATAAGCCACATCCAAGGTAGAGCCTCCAATCTACTAATGGGTGTTAAGTAGAAGAAGGGAGCCCCCAGCATTCCATTGCACTTGCCCAGGACCCGGCCTGAGTAACAAGTAGCTGGGGGCAGGGTGAAAAACGTAGAAAGCCCTCTGGCTGGGAGCTAAGAGAGAGGGAGCCTGCTGTTCCTGGCTGCAGCAGTCTGGAGTGGAGGCTCTGCCTCCATAAGCTGGTCTTGGTTCACATACCTCCGACTCTCAGCTTTTGTAGCCGAATTTTTGTGCATTTTCTTGAATAGATATTCCCAATTTGTTGTTTACCCTTAGGACCATTTCCAGAGGTGTTGAGTGGTGGGGTTTTTTCCCTGTTTCACCGGGGAGTGGGTCACTTGAGTTCCTTACGCTTTCATGCACTGTCATGCTAGAAGTTGGTTCCAGGATCTCACCACGTTCATTTTCAAAACAAAATCTACATATAGGGAAAGACTGTTAAGCCTTAGAACTATTTTAATGTTTTTATAGTATCTTGTATAAGATTACTAGAGAAGACTATGTACATTTTGAAACTTTACTTTGTCATTGTTTTGGCTGAATTATACAGTGTTTTCTGGTAATTTGCGAATATGTTCATGTAAAAAGGATGGATTCCTTAAAAATCTCAGTCATTTGAGGTATATATAAATCCTATGCCTATTTGAGACAAACTCAGAGTTTTAACAACATCCAGAGTTGACTAAACTTGTATATATAATTTTAAAAGCTACCTTATATGCTTTTATGGAAATATATATAAAGGGGAAAAAAATCTGTAAGTTAACATATACACACTATTCTTTTTGCTATGTTGCTCATAATTCTAGCCTTTTTTTTTTCTTTTAACCAGTTGAGTTACTTTGTAACTTCTCCATGCAAGTAAATACTAATAATTATAGATATACTTTACATACCTTTCCCTTTGTAAAATTTACACAAAGCATGTAATCCTTATTTTAAAACTTGAAAAAGGTATTATTATGCCCAAAAAAGCATAATTTCAGAGAAATTGGTTTGTAGTTTTCCCCATCATAATTGCCTTTGTCAGATTGTGTCCATCCTTCTACTTCCTCTCATGAAACGTCTCCTTTCCAAATATATTTTTTAAGTTTTGATTACAAATATAATACAGGAAAGACATTCTTTAATAACAGTAATATATGCTTCCAGATGTTTGTGAAATATATTTCGTTAATATTATATTTCTGATGAGTGTATGTGTAGTTCTGGACCTCTGCCTGCTACCTTGTACTGAACAAATTGCAATGTTTCCTACCTGAAAACAGTAAATGAATTTATCACATTTTGTGACTTTATTGCTTTATATTTTCTTTTTGGAATCTTGACTTCATTCTTTTTGTTCTTGAGAACATGACAGGACTTTCTTTAGTGTTGTTCCATGTAAATGTTTTATAGGATCTCATATTTATATTTTGATGGTTTAAATATTTAAGCCAGGATAAAAAATTAAAAGAGAAAATAGTTTATAAAGAATTTTAAATTCTAGCTGAATAATGATTTATAGTTCTGAATCTGGGTTTCATTTAGAAAAAAAATTTTATTGTCTTAAACATACTTCATTCAGTGTGTAGAAAGTAGGTTATTATTAATACTGTATTTTTATGTTTTATTACTGTCCTTTTTTTTTTTTCCTAGGTTCGCCAAGCAGCTTTTCAGTCCCTGGGACCTTTCATATCTACTTTTGCTAATCCATCTAGCTCAGGCCAGTATTTTAAAGAAGAGAGCAAAAGTTCAGAAAATACATCAGCAGAAGACAAAACTAGGTATAATTTTTAAAAAGTTTGCTTTCCAGTTTTACTGCTTGGGAACATATTTTTCATTTCCACTCTTTTATAATAAGTGTTCTTTTTGGAGACTACTATTTCTCTGAATTATACAAATTGGTAAATATTTTTATAGAGTTTTATTTTAAATACATTTGTTAAATGTCAGTTTGGTTGATTATATATTAGATGAGTGGATGAAGATGCACGTGACAATGAGCTTGATGCCAGGCACGTAGAAAACTATAAATAAATGATAGATTCTATAATAGTTTGAAATAAGTCTATTTAATAAATTATTTACCTAGTAAACCATGTGTTGACATTTAGAATATGTGAGGTAATGGTTATTCAGTTGAAAGGGTTTGATTTTTTTAAGGAGTAAAACCTAATTTAGGATATGTTTTTGTATGTAGTCCATCTCTTAGTATTATTTTTCTTTCCAGTCAATTAATTCAATGATGATTGTAATCTCCCAATTGAAGGGAAAAGTATTTTAATGATTAGTACCAAATTAGTGTACTTATTAACTAGAGTATCAATTTAAAGTGTATTAATCTAATAGGGCAAAAATTTTAAAATAAAGCTTAAAGAGGACAACTCTTGATTTTTATTTTAAATTTTTTTTATGTTTAAAAATTGAGTTTTAGACTTTTATAAATTTATTATAATATATACTTATGGAAAAAACAATTCAAACCTTACTTAGTGCATGGGAAATAAGCACAATCTTTTACAGGTGTGCACTTGAAAAAATTGGGTACCTGTTTTTGAAACAGTCCCTACTGTAATGCTTGAGTTACCATACTGTCTTGTCCCTCCCTTGTCATGATGCTAATGGACATTTTCTTCTGTAGGTCTTGATACTGTGATATTTGCTTTCTTGGTGTTTTGATTTGGCAGTTCTTCCTTTCTTCTCTGCTGCCTTCTTTTACCTTTTTGCCCATTCTCCTACTGTCCTGCTGAATAGCCAAACAAACCTGAGGTACTGTTTTTTGTCAAGGAAGAAAAATCACTCTAAACCTGCCTTCCTAGCAAGCAAAGTTTATAAATTCTTTTGAAAACAAATGCTCCAAGAAATCTGACAAAAACAATGATTGGGGGCAGGGGTGTTTTCTGTTTTTCTTTTTTAAAGTCATTGTGTACATTTTCACTATCTAATTTGTACAAAGACTATTCTACAACTTTTATTTATTTTTCAATCTAGAGAGGGTCTAGTAAATGAAAATGAAAATTTACAGAGAATTGTATAGGACAGGGGTCAGCAAACTTTCTGTAAAAGGCCAAATATTATTTTTGGTCCCTCACAACTACTCAACTCAGCTTTTGCACTTTGTGTAGCAGTCATAGACAGACAATACATAAACAGATGGGCTTGGCTCTGTTCCAGTAAAACTTTATTGACAAAAATAGTTGGTGTGGATAACATGGCCAGTAGTTTTGCTGACTGCTGGTATAGGACATTGGAAGAGCTATTTAAAGGTAATTATCTTTTAGCTACAAATCTTAATTTCTCTTCCATTGTAATGAGGTATTTCTTAATTTTAAGTCAATACTATTTGTGGAATTGGATTTTCACTATATTATTAGACGTTATTGAATTGTGTTAATGGTGTAGGGGAGAGAACAGAGTTTCGGGATAAGGAAGGAGTTGTGTTACACTTTGTAAAAGATTTTGTGTAGTTTTCCTAGCTTCAAGAAAAATTATCCTATACATTATTAAAATCATTAGTGTGTTTGCCCTCTTAAATATTTCACTGGCTTTTGTTTTAAGCTTTGTTAGCATTGTTGTTTTGTTAATTAAGATTGATCGATTGATTATCCGAAAATTAATTGTGCACCTATTAAGAACGAGCTGCCTAAATAGAAATAGAGAACTTGGTTCCTGTTCTCAAGGTCCTCTTAGTTTTCTAGAATTCAGATTTCTCAAATATCTCATAGGATATTTTGGGCAATATCCTGTGGAGGAAGTTTTGGGCAATACTACTACTTACTTATTATATATATTGTTTCAGCTGATCCTGGAAACATTTAACAACAGTTAACACTTTTTGAAGCTTTTATTGATTATAAACATCTGACTTTATATACAAAATTTATGTTTCACTCACCCTAGATCAAGCTAATAATGGTTCTTTGAAGGTGTTAATAAATATTAGGCTACTTCCAGAAGCAGACAGTTAAACATTCGAATTTATATTTCTAAATTATGTAAAATAAACATTCTCTTTTTTAGTCAAACCAACAGGTCTCTGAATACATTATGTCCTTCAGGTTCTTCCTGCTTTCTGTTTGGGAAGCTATTCATACCTCATTTAACAAAGACACTATCAGCATGTTTGCTGGCTGTCCGTAAACTCGCTACCTCTGAGAACCTTTCCTTGAGTTTTTCAGGAAATTCACAGCTTTTGCATCCTGGCTGTCAATAGGACTAGAATGAGAGCACTAATTTTTAATCATATCTTTTATGACTATGATTATATGATTATGATTATATTTGCATATATCACACCGTAGACCACAAGTCCCATCTGGTGTAGCTATCTAGTTTTCTCTTTATATATACTAACATCTTCATGGGACTTGCCACATAGTTTGCACATAATAAATCTTGAGTGAATTATTATAAGGAAATAATATATTTAATCTCAAGCCTTAAGTAACTGAACGACTTATGCTAGTTTTTGTCAGTTTATCTTAATGTGAATTATGTGAAAGTAAAATTGATTGTTATTGGTACAAATTCGGAAGTATTTCACTGCTGGTAAAACTTCATTTAGTTAATTTGCAGTACTTGAAAGATGTATCTTGGAGAGTGTTCTTTGTATTTTTCTCAGGATACAGTGCTGCTTTAACCAGATGTTCCATAGGCCATTTTCTCCTTGAAATACATGTATAAGTACTTATTTTTCTAGGCTTGTGGTCTCAATTCCTAGCCAGGAACTCTGAGAATATTAATTGTAAACTATGTAGACACTAAAAAAAACTTAAGGTTCTTTTTGAGAGAAGTTCTGTTGTACCCTCTGGTGCTCTAGTTACCTACACTCTCTTAGGAGATAGGATAATTCTCTCATGTAGAAGCATGTCTCCTCAATTTTCAAAACAGTGTTTGCTTATATAATGGCATTTAGAAGTCTGACAATTTAAAATATCAGAATTTTGCCATTGATTACTATTCAGCCCCAGGAAAAATCAGTATTTAGAGAATTTATATTTTTGACAGTTTGAAGCAACTGTTATTCATACATGTAGTAATTCCTCCCAGAATTTATTGTAGGGAAAATTTTCGTATCTTTAAAACTGTACCAAGGGGCCAGCCAAATGGCTCAGTTGGTTAAGAGTTAACTTAAGAGCGTAAGCTCTGAGCAACAGGTCTGCTGGTTCGATTCCCACATTGGCCAGTGATGCTGGGCCCAAGCTGAGCTGCCAACAGATGGCATGATGGCTCAGCTGGTGAGAGCATGTGCTCCTAAAAACAAGACTGCCTGTTCAATGGTGGGCTACACCCATCTGCAACTAAGACTGAACTCAGCACCTTGAATTGAGCTGCCACCAGGATGGCTCAGTGGATAGAGCGTGCGCTCTTAACAAGGCTGCCGGTTCGACTCCCGCATGGGATGGTGCCTACATCCATCCATAACTAAGATTGTAACACACCACCTTGAGGTTAGAGGCCATGAGCTGCCTGCGGGCAGCCAGATGGCAACTGGCGCCCTCCACAATTAAGATTGAAGAACAACAACTTGGCTAGTCCCCTTCCCCAATTCCCCAATTAAAAAAAAAAAAAATTGTACTAAGAGTTTTCAGTGTGTACAAACTAGTAATTTTACATTAGACAAATAGAATGACTTGGCCATTCTTTGTTCGTGCTGTTAAGATTATTAAAATTGAATAGTCTTAATTAATTTTAGTATTATAATTTAACCTGAATGCTAAGGTGAAATAGTGATCAAGGAATTTCAGGCCCTTGGAATAGTTTTATATACTAAATGGCCTTTTAGTTGGGTTCTTTTTGTGTATTTTAAATGGAACTTCCTTAAATTCATCAGAGAATAGATGAAGTCTTACAGGTTTTACCCATTTGTTCCCCATCCCCACCAAACAATACCTGTTCATAGTTTTTAAAATTTAGTTTGAATGATATCAGAAAAAAACACAAAATAGTACAAAGAATCCCATATACCCTTTACCCAGATTCTCCAAATATTAACATTTAACCGTATTTCCTTTATTTTTTTCTGAATTCTTTTAGAATAAGTTTTAGACATGATGTTCTTTTTACCTTCCTTAAATATTTACTGTATTTCCTGAAAACACAGACAGTAATACAAAACCACAAAATCTAATTACCAAAATTAAGAAATTAACATAGCTACAATACTATCATCTAATCTAGAGACTTCATTCAAATTTTACTAATTATGCCATTAACGTTCTTTAAAACGAGACTAAATATCTTTTAATAAGAACAACATGCTTGGAAAATATTATATGATTCATACATGTATTGGAAAATATTATATGATTCATACATGTATAGTAGGCATTTATTTTGCATAATAACACTAAGTTCAAAAACTGTTTTAGAGAGGGAAAGGATCTTAAAGGCCATTTGGCCAATCCCTCATTTTTATGAATAACTAGTAAATGTGGAATCTGAGGTTTATATTAATGTAATGCCAGTGTTGGGATAAGAATCTAAGAACTTGCAGTTCAATATTTTCATAATTGTAACAGAATTTTATTATATATGCATACTATATATTTTATAGAAACAAGAATGGAAGGGCAACATCAGAATTGAAAATGCTATCACTGTGTGGTATGTTTTCAGATGACATTAAATATTTTTTTCTGTATTTAAAAACTTTTTAGGGCAGCCAGTTAGCTCAGGTAGGTAGAGCACAGGCTCATAACACCAGGGTTGCTGGTTCAGTTCCCACCTGGGCCACAGGAGCTGCACTGTCCTCAACTAAATGACTAACTAAAAGACAACTACTGGACTATAGCTGAGGTCCTGGAAAAACACACTGTTCCCCAATAAAAAAATTTAAAAAAAAACCAAAAAACTTTAAAAATAATCATAGGATTTTTTAAAACTTTATTGGGGAACAGCCGTGGTCACTGGTTGCACATTGTTTTCATTCTACAATGGCATAGTTGACTCTTTTAAGGAGGGTGCAGTTCACAGTGGTCCATGTGGGGATCGAACCAGCAATCCTGGTGTTATCAGCACCATGCTCTAAGCAACTGAGCTAACCAGTCACCCTTATAGTGTGTTTTTAAAACAGGTTTCTGAAAATAATGTGACCATTACGATGAGATAAAACCTAATCAGAGGGAAGTTGATAATTTCATGAGAACATTTAAAAAGGCGGCTATTCAACTGGGATATTACATAAGTATCAATGTCATCTTCCTTTTGCACACTACTGGCACTGTTCAGGCAGGCCTTCTGTTTAATATTTTTTTGTTGTTTATATGTAAAGGCACAGTGTTTCAAGGAAGCACCTTTAATTTTTTTCCCCACACTCACCTTACATATTTACGTACATATCCATCCTTCCTTTTCCTTCATGTTTCTTAGAAAGAGGTATCTCTTCATCTGTCCACCTGTGTTCTTGAGCCCATAATCTTTTTGCTTTATCAGTTATTTCATAAATCTCCTGTGTCTCCAGTTCCTTCATCTCTTATAACCTCTTTCTCTAAGCCTAAAAATATGCTCATCTTTATCACCCTTTTATACAAGCAAAATGCCTTCACTCTTTGTTAGTGTATGACTGTCGTATTTTTCTTCATATTTATTGCATCACACACGTCTTAAGCCCTACACATGTCCTTTTGCACTGATGACCTCCAAATCTGCCTCCAGTGTCTGGCCAGTTTCCCATGGGTGTCACCACCACCTTCAACATAGATCCGTAATTTGGCCTATCCAAACCAGAACTTATTAGCTCTCTCATTAAACTGTTTGTATTTTTTACCAGCATCTAATCAATTGCTATAGCCAAAGATCTGGAAATCTTTCCAAATTTTTTTTTTATTTCTCATCTCCGGCATGCTATAAGTGAACAAATCTGATTGGTTTTGTCATCATTTGAATGTGTTTATTTCTTCTGTAGCCCCCAAAACACTGCCTTCATTCAGAAAGTCATCACTATCTCTCACCTGCTCTATATTTCTGCCTCCTGTTTGACCTCCAACCAATTTTCTATACTGCTTCCAGAATGGTCTTTCAAAAATAACACATCTAAAAATGTAAGTCTCTTAATTCTTACTTTATTTCCTATAGCCTATAGGATAAATTCCAGAGGTATTTAGTATGGAATGCAGTGGTGTCTGTAGTTTTTCATCCTCGTCCATCATTTACTTCTCTTAGCCATAATAAACTCATTACGATTTTCTAAATGTGTTATACCTCCTCTGCCACTCTTTGCATATGCTATTTCTTTCAGTACATTTTCTCCCCCTTAGCCTCATAAACATTATTGGTTCTTCTAAACACAACTCATATCATTTCCTCTAAAACTTTTTAATTTCAATTTTCATCTCTACCTTGTGTGTTCAATGTTCATACTTCTGTATTTACTATTCTGCCTGGCAGTTATTTGCTTATAAGCTCGTTTTTCCTATTTGCCTTTAATTGTAATCTCATGAGCAAGATTTGCATCTCACTCGGGTATGAATCCTCAAAAACTGTTTCATTTCCTGGCTTCTAGTAGGTGCTCAATATATATTTGTTAACTGTAATCGAATTTAATAAAATGGGAATAAATATCAAAACTTATCATAGTATTTTATATAGTGGATGATGGTAATCATTGGGTTTTAATTTAGGAACTTGTGCCATGTGTCCTTAGCAATTAGGTCATGACTCCATTTGGGAAAACCTCAAAGTAGAGCTAGAAAGTGTGGAAAAAATAAAAATATCTTTTTACTTAAAATAAGCAGATTGTAATATTTTGTGAGATAGTAAATAAGATCTTTTGTAATGCTATGTAGAAGTTGTTTTTATGTAAGGAAATAGGTTTTAATTCTTAGCTTTTCAGTGTGTCATTGGAGCAGAGTCGCAATACCATAATTCTAAAAATCAGATAATTTTTTAAATGTATCTTAAAATACTTTGTAGGAATTTATCTTCCTACTATTATTTATTTATTTATTTATTTATTTATTTATTTATTTGGGAAATTATCATGGTATTGTAGAATCCCAGGATTCTTAACTTCTATCTTCCTCAACTCACATCTAATGCTTTAATATCTAGACTTAGGCTTAACAGATGTTTACATCTCTGAACACAGAACAACTGATGGAAAAAGAAGCATTACCAGTGATTTACATAAACTACTCAATTTGTATGGATAATCTATAATTTTTAATATTTAACTTGTCAAAATGCTTTAAGTAGTATCTTTCATTGATTTTTTTTTCAGTAATTATTTTTATACTTTCATTTTTTCCCCCAAATGAAACAATAAAAGGATCAGAGATCAAGAAGTCCCAGAGGATGTACAAATGAGGCCAGAGGATGTTCCTTCAGATCCCAGTATTAGTAATTCCACTATCAAACTTGAAAACATGGTGGAAGATTGTGCTGAAACATCTAGGAAATCTCCAGGTGAAATAAGTGTTCCAGTGGACAGGTCTTTACTTTGTACTTTGTCCTCAGACTCTCGTCAGGAAGCAGCTAGTAATGAGAATGATAAAAAACCTGGTGACTACACGTCTATATTATGTCCAGAAGTTGGCATCAGTTCACAAGATTCAACTCTCTTAGATCAGGAATTGTACAACTCCTTTCATTTCTGGAGGACTCCTCTTCCTGAAATAGATCTAGATACAGAGCTTGAGCAGGGATCTGGGAATAAACTCAGCCCAGAGAGACCAGAAGAAACACCTGAAGTAACCATGCCAAGTTCTTCAAACATCACTATGGCCACCAGAAAGGAACTTGAAGAAATGATAGAAAATCTAGAGCCACATATTGATGATCCAGATGTTAAAGGTATGGAAGATTCAATCAAATTCTTTAGTCTAAAGTTGATATAAAATGTTATTTTCTGAACTTTTTTCCATAAAAATTGCCTTTAAAAAATTTATCTTGACCTTTTTATCATGTCTTATCATGATAAATATCTGATTTTCAGGAAATTTCATTTAACTGTAGTATATACAGAACTGTTGATACACAGATCACTCTATTTCAAATTTTGGCAATCATTCAAGCAATGTTTTACAATTTTAAGTCTTTTTCTGCCTTAACTATTCTTCTCTGTGTCTCATTATGTTTTTTATAAAATAGCAATGGACGCGGTGTTGTTTTTTAAGAAAGCACTATAGTTAACAGTAGACAAAGATACCTACTTTCTTATGGAATATGTTTTAAGAGTTGATGAGTTTCTCAGTTTTGACTTTTTTCCATTGAGTTATGTGTGTATCACTTAATGTAGATTCTTTCATTGTTAATGACAGCCTTAAAAATTGTTCTACGTTAAAATTAAAAGTTGCCTGTTATGAAGTGAAATATGTGTTCTAAATTGTGGGAAACGGGATGTCCTGAAGCAGTCCCCATTGTTCTGCTTGCTAGGAAGCGGTTTAAAGTCCATGAGGCTAGAACCTGATGCAAGTGTTATCTTTCTTCTTCTTTGAAGAGTAAGGCTTTCCTAATGATTCTCATAACCTTATTCAGTAAATTCTGAAATGTTATTTAAAATGAAAACAATTTAGAAAAATCCCATAATTACAAGTCTTCATAACTTATATCTCTTTGTGGGTTTTTTTCTGGCCTTGTTAGTTCCAAAAGCTAAAATTTATAAACTATTGGTTTGCTCATTGTTAGTTAAATACCCATTTTTTATTTTTAAAGGTTTTATTGGGGAATTGGGGGAGGGGAACAGTGTTGTGGAATTGGGGAAGGGGAACAGACAAGTTATTATCCTTTTGTTCCTCAGTCTAGTTGGGGAGGATGTCGCTTCACTGGCCCATGTTGGTATCATCATTGCGCTCTTTCCGGATGAGGCAGTCGCTCACCGGCCATTTGACAGCTGCTCACAGTGCCTCACACCGGCTGCCAGCCACTCAAGCTGGCTGCCAGCCGCTGACAGTAGCTCATGGCAGCCCAGCTCCAGGTCAAGCTGTTGTTCACCATCTTAGCTATAGAGGGCACAGTGTCACTGGCCCTCATGTGGGATGCGAACCAGTGCCCTGCTTCTCAGAGCTGGCATCCCAAACCAACTCTTAACCAACGTGCCACTCGGCCAGCCCCAGTACCCATTTTTAAAGCAGATAAAGTGATACCTTCAGTATCCTTCTAAAACATATGAAACCTTCTATTTAAACTTTGAAAATTATATCAGTGGTGGGTGGTTAAGTTGGCAGTTTATTTAACTTTAATTTATCATAATTTTTTAAAAGATACTCTATTATAATTTTACATTTGAACAAAAATTAAATGATTGGATTCAAGGCAAATTCATATCCTTGATTGTTGAAAGTTATTTTAATTTAACTGACAGGTGGTCAGTTTCATTTTTTTAACTTTCATTCTTTTAGGTTTATTGGGACATAATTTCTATCAGAAAAAGTTAGCCTTTTGGACAGTTCTGTGAGACTTGATAAACATAAAGTTGTGTGTAGCTGTCACTACAGTCAAGATACAGAACAGTTCCATCACCCCAGAAAGTTCCCGTATCCCCCTTTCTAGTCAGTCCTTCCTTTCATGCCCAGCCTGTAGCAACCACTGATCTGTTTTTTGTCCCTATGATTTTGCCTTGTGCAAAATGCCACATACATAGAATCAACTGATGCAAACCTTTTTGAGTATGACTTCTGTTACTTAGCGTAATGTATTTGAGATTTATCCTTGTTTCACGTCTCAGTAGTTTATTTCTTTTTATTCTGAAAGAAAGGCAAGAACAGAGGACTGAATATTCTCAGTAGCATATCCTATTTTTTAATCTCTTGTGGTAGATTATTTTTTATGGAAACCTTACAGCTTCACTTTCTTTGCTTATTCCTTAATTGTGGCTTTTGTCACTGGTTTTTCACCCCGTTGAACCAGCATTCTGCATTTTATGACAGCTTAATGATGAAGCAAGTGCTGAGGTTTTTGTTTTGTTTGACAAATTAGAATCTTCATCAAAATCTTGTCTTTTTAGAGAATTATACCTAAAACTAAGATGTTCACAGCTGAAGATAGTAAAGGCTTGATAAATGTTGGTCATTTCAGTGTTCAATTTTTTGTTTAAATAAGCCTTATATCATTTATCAACTTAAGTTATATTCAGTTGATCAAACTTCAATAACTTTCATACTTTTTTCTTATACTCCATTTTTATGGGAAAAGGCTTTAAACCTGTTCTGGGACCTCTCACCGCATTATAGTACCTTCTCGTTCTCTGACACATAGTTGGCATTTAATAAATATGAAATGTTGAATAAGCTACTTTAATTCTTTTTTACAAATAAGCTAAAAGTAATATGTATAGTTTGCTTTTTAAAAAGACCTACATGTATATGTAAGTTTCAGTATATAAATGTGTTTCAGGAGATGGATAATACTTACCATATTTGACTTAAAATTGTATTGTATTGGGCTGTTGGAAAAGTCATGACACATTTTGCAACGAAAAACATAGAAAAAATACATCATGACTTTTCTGACAACCCAATAAATTTAACAGACCTCCACTGAGAGATTTCAACACAAATACTGATAGATTATGATTTAATCAATTTTCTCTTTAAGTTACCTCTTAAACCTGCTATGTTTAAATTTGTCTTGTTCTTTCTGTCCATAAGGATACTTTCATAACATATCCATTGATATATTTATTCATTCAGCATTACTTATTGAGCACCTATTGTGTATCAGATACTCCCCTAGGCACTAAATGTATAGCAGCAACAAACCAGACAAAAATCCCAGCCCCAGTGAGCACAGAGAGTAAGACAGTACATAAACTGCCTATATGTCAAAGGTTCTACAGTAAAACATAGGTTGGCAGTGTTGGGGATTTTCTGCTTAGGCTACATAATTCCTTTTTTTTTTTTTTTTTTTTTTTTAAAGATTCTACTGGGGAATTGTGGGAGGGGAACAACGTTGGGGAATCGGGGAAGCGGAACAGACAAGTTGCTGTCCTTTTGTTCTTCAGTCTAGTTGCGGAAGACGTTACTTCACTGGCCCATGTTGGTATCGTCATTGCACTCTTCCCGGATGAGGCAGATTGGTTCCCGGCCTCTGGCTGGTCACTCACCACGGCTATTGGCAGCTCACGCTGGCTGCCGGCCACTCACTGTAGCCTATGGCAGCCCACTGCAGCAGGGGCTGCAGCCTACACGGTTGCCAGGATTCACACAGCCCAGCTCCAGGTGGAGCTGTTGGTCACCATCTTAGCTCTAGAGGACAGTGTCACTGGCCCTCATATGTGGGATCTGAACTGGGGACCCTGGTATCCCAAGCCAGCTCTTAAACAACGTGCCACTCGGCCGGCCCAGGGTTTTTTTCTTTTAGGGCAGCTTTTGCTTCACAGCCTTGCTAATTTAACTCATCTTCCTCGAAGCATTGATTTTTTTTTCTTTTTATTGGTGAGTTTTTGACCAAAAAAAATGTAACTGTTTCCACAAACTAGAATGAAATATTCCTGTCAGGAAAAAGAAAGTCCTTTCTCACTTATAGGATAGAATAGATCCTACATGAGAGGGCAAAAAGGGAAGTGGTAAAATATGAGGAATGTGTAAGATATTCTTTTTCCCAAAATACTTACCTAGGGAATTTGAGGTTTTTCTGTCTTTGTTCAGACAGTTTCACATCCCTAACATTTGGGATTGCCAAGCTGATTCAGGATTGAACTTGAGCAGTGACCGAGTAGAATTATTGATTTTCCCTAGCTAGGTTCATAGACTACAAAAGGACAAACTGCCTAAGCTCACAAAGCACACATTTCTTTCCAATATAGGCCCTTTGGGCAGCCGTGGTCAGAAAAATCATATTGTTGCTGATTGGAATCAATAAATTGTTATTTGTGACTAATCACCAATATAATTTGTGGAAGAGTTAGAGATTATAAAGATGTACCTCAGCTGTACCATCTTCTTTAGGGAAAAAGTAAAATTCAAAGTTTTCAGTTGGTCCCTATTTCTGAGTATGAGCCACTACAGACTGTTTCTTCACAAATCTGTGGTTAAATGATTTCTGGTTCCTGGGATTTCAGTCAAGATTGTAAGAAGTTCTGTGTAAGGCATTTTCTGTGAATGGCTCTGATTTATTAGTTACTTCCTGGGGAACAGAATCAGGATGCATTAAGTGACTGGCACACACACATCCATGCATTTTATGTGGGACAAAACATTTTAACCTTTATGTATTTTGCAGTCCCCTTTAGTACTGTTTTTTTATTTTTTAAGATTTTATTGGGGAATTGGGGGAGGGGAACAGACAAGTTGCTGTTGTTCAGTCTAGTTGTAGAGGACATCGCTTGACTGGCCTATGTTGGTATTATAATTGCACTCTTCCCGGGTGAGGCAGTCATTCGCCAGCCATTGGACAGTGGCTCATGGCAGCTCATGAAAGCCCCCACCCGCTGCTGGCCAGCTCCCCATATGCCAGCCACTCATGGCAGTCTAGCTCCAGGATGAGCTGTTGTTCACCATCTTAGCTGTGGAGGATGGCCTGCTGCTCAGAGCGGCATCCCAAGCCAACTCCTAACCAACACACCACTCTGCTGGCCCTCCTTTAGTACCATTTTGATTTCACTTGGAAACTTAAAATATTCCAAAAGGGATAGCTAAAGTGATTAAAAGGGTTAGTACACATTGCAACTGAAATTCTCAAAAGAAGGAGGATACTTTTTGTGAGTAACTTTTCATGATGAAACACCTTCAATTTGCTTACTTAATTTAGCAAATAATACTAAATTATTCTAATAAAGTAGAACCCCATCCTGTATGTTTCCTATATCTCTGTTGCCAGGTACTTAATATGCTGAGACTAGAATTTTATAAATGTGGCAGTATAGTACTAAGTTATCTTAATAAAATCATTATCTGGTTGCTTTTCTTAGAATCTTTAAGTAGGGGCACACTTTGTAATTTTTGTACTAAATTTGAAGTTAAAATTTTATAAATTTTTATATTTTGAGCATTCAGGTAGATTGTTACTTGAAGTAATACTAAACAGTATTTTTTTGCTAAAGTTCTCATTTTAGAGGAAGGAAGAATGCTTTATCTGAGTTTGAATAATTTTTATAAAGAAGGTTTAACTCAAACATAGGCAGTACTATTTGCCAGAGTTAAGAACCACTTCTTGGTAAGTTGTCATTTTGGTTTGCTGCAAATAAGACAATGCTCATTTGGTATCCCTGTGTTTGGGACAAGTCACTGATTTCATTTTTAAAAACAGATAAATAAACTGGAATAAGATATGAGATTCTTAAATGTAACTGCAACAAAAATCTTTGTAATTACCATTGTTTTATATTGGCAGGGTTTGTGTGACTGCTCTTCTGCTAAAATAGCTTAGTAAGTAAGCCTTGTAAGTTTGATTCGTGCACTACCAAAATATAGTTAACTTACACTGAAATTGACTCCTTTTAATAAACTGGAGGTACCTCCTAAACTAGATAGCCTTTCTCTTTTCATACTAACGCAGAATAATGTTCAGTAGTGGATAAACATTTTTAATCTCATGAAAGCATATTAGCGTTTTACTTTTTCTTTTGGAGGACTAATGATTTACCACAGTAGAGATTTTTTTCAGCTTTTTGGTGGCAGTGTCAAAAAGTATACATTTCATTGTTAACATAAAATACAGATGGAGAAAAAAACTTGCAAGCACATTGTAATTTTGCCACTTATTTGCCTTTCCCTGTTCTGTCTATAGCACAAGTGGACGTACTGTCTGCTGCTCTGCGTGCTTCCAGTCTGGAAGCTCGTGAAGAAACCAGCGATGGAAGAAAGAAAAGTAATGTGCAAGATGAGTTGGGTATCAGTGAGCTACCCAACTGTAAAATAAATCATGATGCCTCTGTGCCTTTAATCAGCAATACTGTTGAGGTAATGAACTCATAAAGTGTTTATCAAGTGAGAGCAGTTTGAATCAGACGTGTTCCATTGGGGAATAGTTGTAGCTAATCATTTTCTAGTTAGTACATTCTGTTGCTGATTTTCTTAGCTTTCCTTTCCCCTTTGCATAAAGTATAAGTAATTATCACCACATCCTATCTTTTTGACATTAGAGTCATGTTCAATGCTTGGAAAAATAAATCCCAATCCTGTCTACATGACCATTTTAGTAGCCTCAGTGTTAATGTAGCTCACTGCAATGAAACAAAGCCCTTTATCAAGAATAATTAACTCTTCCTTTTCTTTTTGAAGAGGTGCTTTGTTTCTGATTGGAGCATTTCATTGCAGCAAGCAACACAGCATTCTGAGCAGAAGATCGGGACTTGAGGTCATGTTGCATAGGGTCATTGACATTATGTGGACTGTGGAGTGTGAGGGTGGGTACTGTTGCTAGCATCAACTTCATGGTGTACTTGGAGCTGTTCTGTATGATCCTTCCCTAATTTCCTACTACATCCCAAGCCAACATCATTTGGTCTCAGTATTTGTGATCCCTTGTTTATATAAACGGAGAAGGAATACGCCACTGAATGCCAGAATGAAATGGTCACAGATCACAGCGGCTTGAATGAAAAGCTCAGGAAAGAATGCCTGCATACATACACTGGGGGTAGCAAGAGGTTTCTCAGACCTTTAGTGGTTCTCAAACTTTTTTGTTCAATGACATCTAGTATAGTTAGAAATCTTGTGTAATAATATCAGTTCAGAATGACCACTTTATTATCATTGGAGATTTGAATAGTGTGATATCTCTGTATTTTGGAAGGTGTTTTGGTTGTTTGGGGATGTGGCTGTTAAAAAGGTACATTTGTGAAATTAAAAATAGGCAAGAATAGAAACAGTAGAAGAAAAACTACATATGACATCCCAAGGCCTCTAAAACAGTTGACTGAAAGCACCATTTAAGTACTATTTTTATAAATAAAGTAATTTTAGATATTTGGGCCATTTCAAATTTAATTCTAAATTTTTGGTTACTTTCATTCCAAATTCATTTTCATACATTTAGCAAGTTTGATTTAAGGTAGATCAAGTTCTTATGAGGTCTTATGTATGTTTATAAACTTTTAAAAGCATGAAGAATGTATATCTTTGGCAGTGTTGAAAGGTAAGTAACTTACTGAGATAGCTTAAAAGGAAACTTATGGACAGGACAGTTTTTTTGTTTGGTTTTTTTGGACAGGACAGTTTTTAAGTAAATATTTTTTTCTAACAGAATATGGACTCCACCCTTCGCTATATTCATAATGATTCAGACTTGAGCACCAATAGCAGTTTTAGCCCTGATGAGGAAAGGAGATCTAAAGTACAAGTAAGTGACAAAAAAATGCTTTTATTTGGTGTGCGTGTTATTAATTCCTCTTAAAATCATTTCTCACTGAATTTGTTCCATTTTATACTGAATTTAAAAAAAAAAAAAGACTAGTATGTCATGCTTTCAATAAGAAAATTCAAATAATGGAGTAAAATATAAGTAAAAGCCTTCTTCCCACCTGTAATCCCATTCTTCATTTAGTGTTACCACAGACAAGGGCCGGCCGAGTAGCTCAGTTGGTTAAGAGCTCACTCAAGACTGCGAGCTGAGCTCTGAGCAACAGCAGTTCGATGCCCAGCCCAAGCTGAGCTGCCGCTGAGCTGCCGACAGGTAGCAGGATGGCTCAGCTTTAAAAAAAAAAAAAAATAGAATCACCACAGATCACAGTTTCTTCTGTATTTCTTCATAAATTTATTGTGGGTATATAAACATATATGTACCCCTTTTTGTCTTTCAAAGACAAATAGAATCATACCATCATACCAAGGTATGTCATAATGCCTAAGTTGCCAAGAATTCTAAGATGAAGCTCAATTTTGGAGATAAAAACGTGAAAAAAATGACTCAAAGCCGTTCATTATAAAGTGCCTTCAGTGACAAGTTTCACTCCAATTTTAGAGATTTTAATGTGGAAAAATATGTTCATGTAATTGGAATATGATACTTTGTACCTTGCCTTTTTTCTCTTTTTTAAAAAATTGTGGCTTGGGCCAGCCGAGTGGCTCAGTTGGTTAAGAGTTAGCTTAAGAGCACAAGCTCTGAGCAACAGGACCACTGGTTTGATTCCCAGATGGGCCAGTGATGCTATGCCAGAGCTGAGCTGCTACTGAGGTATCAACAGGTGGCAGGATGGCTCAGTTGGTGAGAGCACGTGCTCCTAACAACAAGACTGCCTGTTAGATGGTGGGCTATACCTGCCCACAACTGAGAATGAACTCAGCACCTTGAGCTGAACTGCCGCCCAGATGGCTCAGTGGATGGAATGTGCGCTCTTAACAACAGGGCTGCTGGGTTCAACTCCTGTATGGGATGGTGGCTACACCCACCCTCCACAAGACTGAAGAACAACAACTTGGCTCATCCCCTTACCCAATTCCCCAACATTGTTCCACTCCCTAACTCCCCAATTAAAAAAAGAAAAAAAATTGTGTCTTGGAGATCTTTCCGAATGAATGCATATGGACTCCCTCCTCCCCACAGCAGCACAGCATGTGAACAGCCTGGTGTCATACTCCCTTAGAAGAAGGTGCTGTAACTGCTGTAGCTCCTTAGTTTGTTACCATTTTACAAGCAATGTTACATTCATCATAATTATACATGTTGTTTCTTCTGGGACTGTGTGTATATTATTATAAGTAGATTTTGAGGTCAAATAGTGTATCTTCTTTATTTTTCTTAGTTCTGTTTATTAAAAATGGAGTCAGTATTCATATTGTTTTAAAACATGCTTTCACCACTTACATTGTAGACATATTTTCAAGTCAGTACATATGGATTGTCTCATTCTTTTAATGAATTTATTTCAATTTTAATTTAGTTTAAAAAATAGGTAAGTTCACATAGTTCAAAATTCAAAAGATACAAAGGCATGTAGTGATGTTACAAAGGCATGTAGTGATGTTTCCTTCGCAGTTTTTCTCTTCCATCATCCATTTGCTTTCCCCAAAGCAACCAATTTTACCTTTCTTTTGTATATCCTTCCAAAACTATACATGCATAACCAAGATTGTATATACATTCTTTTTCTCACATGTATACAAATGGTTAGATGAATATACACTTTAAATTTTTGTAGGTAATTGCTAAATATCCCTATGAAGGCGGATGGTAGTGTTTTGTTTTTCTGTTTCTTTTTTTTTTTTTTTTAATACATATTGGTTAGAATTTTTTAAAGTGCCTGTTTAATTAGGTTACATCAAACTTTATGATATTTGCCAACATTGAAAGGTGCTGGTCTTATTTTTAATGTGTCTTTTAAATTTGGTAATCAATTCTAATTGTCCTTTATGGTGCTTTCTGTGTTAAGAGTTTATGTATTGTTTTTCTCCTTGAGTTGATTTTATTTAATATACTCATATGCATTCCCCTTATCGTGTTTCTCTTACCTCTTTTCAGTTATTAGATATCTGAAATTTTGAGGTTGGATTTTCTCTGCTATTTGAGATGCTATATTAAGTTCATACATTGAAAAATAAATTTACCTGACTTATAGCTGAAATGTCCAAAATGCATCACTGTTGTGTCTCTCTCTTCATTAGGATGTTGTGCCTCAGGCTCTGTTAGATCAATATTTATCTATGACTGACCCCTCTCGTGCACAGACGGTTGACACTGAAATTGCTAAGCACTGTGCATATAGCCTTCCAGGTGTGGCCCTGACACTCGGCAGGCAGAACTGGCACTGCCTAAGAGAGACTTATGAGACTCTGGCATCAGACATGCAGGTGAGTAAAGCAGCCAAGGAATTAATTAACAGAACGTGCATGTGGAAGGCACAGTGTTTTGCCTTTCAAAACCTAATAGAATTTCTATTCGTATTCTAACAAGTTCTTGGCATTACAGAAAATTATGTGCAGAAGACCTTAAAAATAATACCAAAGAGCTTTCTTTTTGCATGGTCCAAGTTCCGCAGTTTGGTGGCTTTTTTATCTAAAGTATTACAAATTTTCACATTTGACATGTCTAAGTCTCTAATTTACTAAAGTGTTGTCTCAAGTTTATGTATAGATTAATTCTTAAGAATATAGGATTTCATTTTCTCCCTAGAAACAGTGTTATATATGCTTCTCAATATTTTAAAACCTTAATAGAACTGTGGTAATATTAGCACTGCTGACTGGGCCCGGAGTGCAGTGAACGTCGCTGTGCAGGTGGGAGAAGGCTAACGGGGGTAGGTGTGTGTGTGTGCTCACACATGCGCACTCTCTTCCCTGTACCACACCCCATCACCACGCCCTCTGAGAGCACAACATGTAAAATGTTGACCATAGGTCATTTTTCCGGATATCTGACTTTTTTGTTTTTTTCCTAGGCTTCATTGACTTAATTTCTGCCACTGTTAGGTTTGATTTCGATATACCAAAATTTTGCTTCTCTTCAGTGAAACTAATGACAGTTTTTAAGAAAGCAGTCTGGTTAGACTAATTTTCCCAGGAATCCGTGCCATCAACTCAGCAAATTAAAAGTTGAAACTAATCTTGAGAGACCATAGTTTATATCCCTCCCCTGACCTATGAGGTTAGGAAACCAGGGTCTGGGCAGGGTGAATTAACGTATGTTCGCACACCTCAGTGGTACAGCTGGGCATGGGACAAAAGGCCCAGTTTCCTCAGAGTGCTTCATCTGTATTAGTAGTTTTCCATCTTCATCCCCCAGAACTCTAGGGTTTCCTGTGGGGCAGGTACCCCAGGGCTCCTGATGACTGGGAAGGTTGTCGATGGGCAGGGCGTCATGCCTGCTATTCCCCTCCCCTCATCAAAACATCTCTGCCTTCATCTGTTTGATATGTTGAACATGGAACATGGTATAAATTTTTTTTTTTTTTTTTTTGAGGGCAGTGTCACTGGCCCTCATATATGGGACCCAAACCGGGGCCGCTGGCAAAAGTGTTTTCGATAGGAATAAAACCTTTGCTCTAAATGTTTTCTTAGCAGGTAAAGTTTTAAACTAAGTAACAGTAAAAATATTTACATTAAGACAGTATGAGGGAAATGGTGCCCTTTTTTTTTTTTAAAGATTTTACTGGCGAATTGGGAGAGGAGAACAGCATTGGGGAACCGGGGAAGGGAATAGACAAGTTGCGGTCCTTTTGTTCTTCAGTCTAGTTGTGAAGGACGCCGCTTCACTGGCCCATGCTGGTATCATTGTGCTCTTCTCGGGTGAGCCAGATCGGTCGCTGGCCTCTGGTCGGCTGCTCACAGCAACTCTTGGCAGCTCACACTGGCTGCCAGCTGCTCACACTGGCTGCCGGCCACTCACTGTAGCCTATGGGAGCCCACTGCAGCAGGGGCTGCAGCTATGCCGTTCCAGGGACTCACAGCAGCCCCACTCCAGGTGGAGCTGCTGTTCACTATCTTAGCTGTAGTGGTCAGTGTCACTGGCCCTCATATGTGGGATCCGAACCAGGGCCGCTGGCGTCCCAGACCAGCTCTTAACCAACGTGCCACTCGACTGGCCTGGAAAAAGATGCTTTTCATGTCAAGTTTCCTATAAATGCAAAGCTTTTTTTATAGGAGTCCTTTTCCAGGGCTGTCCACAACAGATTTTGCTATTTTTGTTTTTCTTTAATTGCCAATTCCTTAAAAGCTAGTTTTGTTTTGTTTTAATCTAAAATAGATTGTAGAGGATTTGAAAGGGAAAAGGAAGGCAAGGATGATTCTAGCCAGCCTTTGGTCAAGGTGAGACATCAGTAAGTTGGGCATCCAGTGTTCAGAGAAATACAGAAACTATGCCGTTAACAATTTCCAGTTTTTTGGTGTTTTTTTTTTTTTTTAGCTGAGCCATCCTGCCAACAGCTCAGCAGCAGCTCAGATCGGACTGGGCATCTGCTGTTGCTCAGAGCTCATCTCACACTCTTGAGTGAGCTCTTAACCAACTGAGCCCCTCGATCGACCCTCCAGTTTTTTATTCATAAATGAAGGAGAGGTAATACATACTGTACAGGGAGTTTAATTTTTTCTTCCAGTTTTTGATACATAGTAGGCACTTAAAACTGTTTATTATTATTACTTTTATTCTGATTTAATTTTTTGAGATTAATAACATTCAGATGTAAATTAGGCTTGATAAACAGTAGCTCGTCCCTTTTATCTGTGGGGGCTACATTCCAAGACCCCCATTGGATACCAAAACTGCTGATGACACCAAAACCTATATACTCTGTTTCTTTCTATACATACATAACTAGGATTAAGTTTAACTTACACATTAAGCACAGTAAGAGATTAACAATAATAACTAATAATAAAATAGAACAATTATAACTATACCGTAATAAAAGTTATATGAATGTGGTTTCTCTGAGCAAACCAGCACAGATTTCTTTCTTGATTATTACCATTGATCTTAGCAACCGCAGCATACAATTTCTACCGTCCGTTCTGCGTTATTAAGTTAGAACTTTCATCTTTCCATTAAAGGAAGCACTTTATGGCTTCTCTTTTGCATATCTGAATTTCCAGCATCACTTCTCTTGCACTTTGGTGCCATTATTAAGTACAATAAGGGTTACTTGAACACAAGCACTGTGATACCACGATAGTCATCAATATGATAACCAAGAAGACTAAGTGACTACCAGACGGGGAGCATATACAGTGTGGAGACACTGGACAAAGGGATGATTCATGTCCAGAGTGGGATAGAGCAAAATGGAGGGTGATTTCATCATGCTACTCAGAATGGTATTCAACTTAAAACTTATGTATCACTTATTTCTGGAATTTTCCACTTAATAATTTTGGACCGTAGCTGACTGGAGGAACCGAGACCTCAGAAAGCGAAACTGCAAATAAGGAGGAACTACTATATTGTCTAAAAGTTAAAGTAGTAAGTACTTTGTGTTTATCTTACTAATGCAGTTTTCATTTCTGCAGTGGAAAGTTCGAAGAACTTTAGCTTTCTCCATCCATGAGCTTGCAGTTATTCTTGGCGATCAGTTGACAGCTGCAGATCTGGTTCCAATTTTTAATGGATTTTTAAAAGACCTCGATGAAGTCAGAATAGGTGTTCTTAAACACTTGCATGATTTTCTGAAGGTAATTTTTAAATCCTTTTGTATAAAAACACACTAAAATTCCAATGTAGATCTAAAATTTTAATTTTCTGCCACTACCAAGATTGTTCTATACGTTCTGTATAAGAAAATGTAGCCACAAGGTGATGGTGAGCTGTGACTTAAAAAAAAAGATAGTCCCATTCTGATCAATTTTGTTGGGGTCATTTATTTTAATTTTTAATTTAAAAATAATTATGCTGAATTTCATTTTTAAGTGCTGTTAGAACATGTTTACAAATATTTGTACTTTGTCAGAATTGAATTAAATATAAAGAAATTTCATGAACATTAAAGTTAGAGGCTTTAATGTGGTTTCAGGAGTCTGAGAATTTACCCTTAGTCCTCACGCCTTTAGCTTTGAAATTGGCTCTCTTGGTCGTTCTAAGGTGTGAGGTACAGAAGTACCTCAAAGGATTACCTTGTAATCCTACTTTTTAAAGACCATTGATATCATATTGTTATATTTTATACAGATCATATTGAAATTTCTCTGATTGTCCCAATGTCCATTATAGCCTTTTCTTCGTCAATTCAGAATCCTGTCAGGAACTTCATGTTGAATTTAAATATCATGTATCATTGGTTCTCTTAAATCTGGAACCACTTTTGTAACTTTTTGTGTTTAATGTTGTTGGCAGTTTTGAAGAGGCCAAGCCAGTTGTTTTACAGAATGCCCCTCAATTTGAAATTTTCTGAGTGCTGTTAACACAATTAGATTCAGGTTAAACAGGTGCTTTTGTTTGTTTGTTTGTTTGTTTGTTTGTTTACTTGTTTGATTTTTTTTTTTTTTCTTTTTCGAAAATAGTACCTATCTTTGTAGGTCGCCAGGTGTTTTCTTAATGCATCCCGTTAGGGCTTACCTGATGTTGGCTCTTATGATAGCTGGTGACGTTGGGTGTGGTCACTTGGTTATGGTGGTTTTGGCTCAAATGTCCTTTCTCCTGTGTGATTCATCTCACTGGTGGGGTGGTGCTTTAAAACTCTGTGACACCCCAAGTCTTTACCCAGTGCTTTTTTTTTTTTTTTTTTTTTTTTATAGCTGAGCCATCCTGCCACCTGTTGGCAGCTCAGCTCCGGTTGTCATTGAACTGCTTTTGCTCAGAGCTCAGCTGGCACTCTTGAACAAGCTCTTAACCAACTGAACCACTCGGCCGACCCTTTTTACCCAGTGCTTTTTAATTCCATGCATCTACCTGCAGTTCTTCCCTGAATCAGTTGTTTCTGTGTTGTGTTGTTTGTAAAGTACTGATTTTCTATTTTTATAATTCTTTCTACATTTATAAGTTGCCTTTCTCATGTAAAGATAATGTTTCCCTTTTCTCCCTCACCCTTTTTGGAAATTCTTTTAGTAACAGTGTGGTCTCTAGAAATTACTTTTTTATTCATTGTAATATAAGCCAATTTTGTCATTTTTTTTTTTTTAAGATTTTATTGGGGAATTGGGGGAGGGGAACAGTGTTGGGAAATTGGGGGAGGGGACCAGCCAAGTTGTTGTTCTTCAATCTTTGTTGTGGAGGGCACCGGTCGCCATCTGGCTTCCCATCGGCACTCGTGACCTCTAAGCTCAAGGTGCGGTGTTCAGTCTAGTTACGGGTGGGTGTGGCCACCATCACATGCGGGAATCAAACCAGCAGCCTTGTTGTTAAGAGCGCACACCCTATCCACTGAGCCATCCAGGCCACAGCTCAGCTCAAGGTGCCGAGTTCAATCTTTAGTTGCGGTGGGCATAGCCCACCAGCTGAGCCATCCTGCCACCTGTTGGCAGCTTAGCAACAGCTCAGCTAGGGCACAGTGTTCACTGGCCCATGTGGGAATAAAACCGGTGGCTCTGTTGCTCAGAGCCTGCGCTCTAAGCCAACTCTTAACTAACTGAGCCACTCGGCGGGCCCTGTCATTTGTTTTAAGCATCCAATTTGGCTAATAGAAACCCCTTAAATCTGCCTTCTGTGTTTTTTTTAATTTCTTTTCTCATTATTAAGCACATCATTACTTTCAGACTCACCTTCTTTCACTGTCTCAGCCTGGAGTCAGCTATTCTCTAGTGAGCCCTGGTCTTTTTCAATGGAGAGGTGGTATTTAGAAGCCAAGATCATCTAGCACTAGATGTACACATTGTCCCAGAGGTGTCATTTCTTTTAGGCCTTTTCAAATCAAAGGAGCTAGGAGGGACTTTTTGTTTTGGGGTTTTTTGTTGTTGTTTTTAATTATGGAGCTCATATTCATACCTCTACTTCTAATCCAATACTTGCTTCACTTCAAATTTTTTCTTTTCTCTCAGTAAAAACTGTTGTTAATGACATTAATATATTTAGTCACTTGTGCAACTGTACTACGTACATGAAATAGTTTCTGTATTACTCTACCAATTATAATTTCAACATCAAATCAACTAATGTTCAAGATTTCCTTCATCACTTTCTATCCTTAAAACATATATCCGGTCCAGCCGAGTGGCACGGTGGTAAGAGCTGGCTTGAGACGCCAGCGGCCCCAGTTCGGATACCACATATGAGGGCCAGTGACACTGCCCTCTCCAGCTAAGATGGTGAACAACAGCTTCACCTAGAGCTGGGCTGCTGTGAGTTCCCGGGACGGCATAGCTGCAGCAGCTGCTGTAGTGGGCTGCCATAGGCTACAGTGATTGGCCGGCAGACAGTGTGAAAGGCTGGCAGCTGATGTGAGCTGCCAAGAGCTACTGTAAGCGGCCGTCCAGAGGGCGGCGACTAATCTGCCTCACCCAAGAAGAGCGCAATGACAATACCAACATGGGCCAGTGAAGCAGTGTCCTCCACAATTAGACTGAAGAACAAAAGGACAATAACTTGTCTGTTCCCCTTCCCTGGTTCCCCAGCGCTGTTCCCCGCCTCCAATTCCCCAATAAAATCTTTAAAAAACAAACAAACCAACAAAAACATATCCCGTGAAGATGTATGGTCAAAGTACTAAGTTAAAACTTAGACTTTTTTTTCCTGTTTGATTCGTACCTATTTGATGTATAGTTATGTTTATTTCTTTTTTTTCCTCTTTTTTTAGTTGTAGGTGTACAAAACAATGTAGTAGTTATACTTTTCACCCTTCACAAAGTGACAACACCCCGCCCCCAATTAACCTCCCCCCCCCGTGTCATACATATCTATTGCAATTCCATTGATTCCATTCCCCACACTGTACTTCACATCCCGTGACTATATATATATTAAATTATAGTTGACCTACAGTATTATTCAATGGCAGCTTCAGATGTAGTGCAGTGATCAAGCCTCTACACCGTCCATGAAGTGGTCTCCCTAACAAGACTTGAATCCATCTGACCCCTTAAAAAATATTTACAAGATTATTGATTATACTCTTCAAACTGTCTGTCATATCCCTATGGCAATATTGAAGTTAACCAATTTATGTTGTCTTCTCCCTTCCCCTTCTCTTTCATCCCCACCCCCCTCCCATCTAGCAACCATCAGTTTTTCCTCTATGTCTCTGAGACTATTTTTGTTTACAGTGTTCGTTTGTTCAGTTCTTTAGAGTCCTCATATAAGTGAGATCATATGATATTTGTTTCTCCAACTGACTTATTTCATTTAGCATAATGCTGTCTAGGTCCATCCATATCATTGTGAATGTTACAATTTCATTCTTCTTTTTTTTTTTTTTTTTAAATTAGGTACTGGCGGGAGGGGAACAGACAAGTTGCTGTCCTTTTGTTCTTCAGTCTAGTTGTGAACAATGCTTCACTGGCCCATGTTGGTATCATCATTGTGCTCTTTCTGGGTGAGGCAGTCACTGGACGGCCGCTCACAGTGGCTCTTGGCAGCTCATGTTGGCTGCTAGCTGCTCACACTGGCTACTGGCCACTCACTGTAGCCCATGGCAGCCCACTGCAGCAGAGGCTGCAGCCCACACTGTCGCCGGCCATCTTAGCTATAGAGGCAACGTTCACCATCTTAGCTATAGAGGCAACCAGGTGGAGCTGTTGTTCACCAATTTAGCTGTAGAGGACACTGTCACTGGCCCTAATATGTGAGATCCAAACCAGGGCCCCGCTGCTTAGATCTGGTGTCCCAAGCCAGCTCCTAACCAACACGCTACTCGGCTGGCCCTTCATTCTAGCTGAGTACTATTCCATTGTATAAATGTACCACAGTTTCTTTTCTTTTTTTGTTTTTTAGCTGAGCCATCCTGCCACCTGTTGTCAGCTCAGCAGCAGCTCAGCTTGGGCTGGGCATTGAACTACTATTGCTCAGAGCTCAGCTCGCACTCTTGAGCGAGCTCTTAACCAACTGAGCCACTCGACCGGCCCTGTATCACCATTTCTTAATCCAGTCATCTACTGATGGGCATTTCGGTTGTTTCCGAGTCTTGGGTATTGTAAATATCACTGCAGTGAACATAAGGGTGCATATATTTTTTCATATTAGCATCTTGGGTTTCTCTGAATAGATATCTAAGAGTGGAATTGCTGGGTCATAAAGTAGTTCCATTTTCAGTTTTTTGAGATACCTCCATACTGATTTCTATAATGGCTGCACCAATCTGCAATCTCACCAACAGTGCAACAGGGTTCCCTTTGCTCCAGAACCTCGCCAGCACTTGTTGTTTGTTGATTTATTGATGATAGCCATTCTGACTGGAGTGAGGTGGTATCTCATTGTGGTTTTTATTTGCATTTCTCTGATGATTAGTGAGGTTGAACATTTTTTCATATGCCTGTTAGCCATCTGTATGTCCTCTTTAGAGAAATGCCTTTTCGTATCCTCTGCCCATTTTTTAATTGGGTTGTTTGCTTTTTTGGTGTTGAGTTGCATGAGTGTTTTATGAATTTTGGATATTAACCCCTTATCAGATATATCCTTGGCAATTATCTTCTTCCATTCAGTAGGCTTCCTTTTTGTTTTATTGATGGTTTCTTTGCTGTGAAAAAACTTTTAAGTTTGATGTAATCCCATATGTTCATTTATTTCTTTTATTTCCCTTGCCCGCAGGGATGTATCAGTAAAAATATTGCTCAGGATACTGTCTGAAAATTTACTCCCTATATTTTCTTCTAGGAGTTTTATGGTTTCAGGTCTTGCATTTAAGTCTTTAATCCATTTCGAATTTGTTCTTGTATATGGCATAAGTAGGTGGTCCATTTTCATATTTTTGCACGTGTCCTATTTTCCCAGTACCATTTATTAAATAGACTGTCTTTACCTCAATGTAAATTCTTGCTTCCGTTGTCATAGTTTAACTGCCCGTATATGAATGGATTTATTTCTGGGCTCTCTATTCTGTTCCATTGATCTATGTGCCTGTTTTTATACCAGTAACATATTGTTTAGATTACTGTATCCTTGTAGTAAGATTTGATGTCTGGTTGCGTGATACCCCCGACCTTGTTTTAATTTCTCAGGTTTGCTGTTGGTATTTGGAGTCTTCTTTGTTTCCATATAAATTTTAGGATTATATTTTCTATATCTGTGAAAAATGCCCTTGAATTCCACTGAATCTGTATATTGCTTTAGGCAGTATGGACATTTTAACTTTATTAATTCTTCCTATCCATGAGCATGGTAGGTGTTTCCATTTATTTGTGTCTTCTTTAATTTCTCTCTTCAGTGTTTTATAATTTTCTGAGTACAGGTCTTTTACTTCTTTCGTTAAATTTATTCCTAAGTATTTTATATCTCTTGAAGGAACTATAAATGGGACCGTTTTCTTAATTTCTCCTTCTGATAGTTTGTTGTTGGTGTACACAAATGCAACTGATTTCTGAATATTGATTTGTGTCCTGCTACCTTGCTGAATTTATCAGTTCCAATAGTTTTTTGGTGGAGTCTTTGGGATTCTCTCTATATAGTATCATGTCATCTGCATATAATGACAATTTTACTTCCTCTTTTCCAATTTGGATGCCTTTTATTTCTTTTTCTTGTCTGATCGCTGTGGCTCCAACTTCCAGAACTATGCTGAATAAAAGTGGAGAAAGTAGACACCCTTGTCTTGTTCCTGATCTTAAGGAGAATGGTTTTAGTTTTCCCCCATTTAGTATGATGTTAGCTGTGAGTTTATCATATATGGCCTTTATTATATTGAGATATGCACCCTCTAGTCCCACTTGTCTAAGAGTTTTTATCATAAATGGCTGCTGGATTTTGTCAAATGCTTCTTTTGCATCTATTGATATGACCATATTCTTATTTTTCATTTTATTGGTGTGGTATATCACATTAATTGATTTGTGAATATTGAATCCACCTTTTTTTTTTTTTTTTTTTTTTTTTGAGGGCAGTGTCACTGACCCTCATTTGTGGGACCCAAACCAGGGCCTCTGGCTTCCCAGGCCAGTGCTTAACCACTGTGCCACTCGGCCGGCCCCACCTTTTTTTTTTTTAAAGATTTTTTAATTGGGGAATTGGGGGAGGGGAACAACGCTGGGGAACAGGGGAAGGGAAACAGACAAGTTGCTGTCCTTTTGTTCTTCAGTCTAGTTTTGGAGGATATTGCTTCACTGGCCCATGTTGGTATCATCATTGCGCTCTTCCTGGGTGAGGCAGATCAGTCGTCGACCTCTCGACGGCAGCTCACAGTGGCTCTTGGCAGCTCACACTGGATGCCTGCCACTCACTGTAGCCTATGGCAGCCCACTGCAGCAGGTGCTGAAGCTATGCCGTCCCAGGGACTCACAGCAGCCCAGCTCCTACTGGAGCTGTTGTTCACCCTCTTAGCTGTAGTGGTCAGTGTCACTGGCCCTCATATGTGGGATCCGAACTGGGGCCTCTGGCATCCCAACCTAGCTCTTAACCAATGTGCCACTCGGCCGGCCCAGAGCTCACCCTCTTGAACGAGCTCTTAACAAGCTGAGCCACTCTGCCGGCCCCTTGGAGTTTGTTGATTACTGCTTCAATATCCTTGGTAGTAATCAGTCTATTCAGATTTTCCGTTTCTCCTTGAGTTAGCTTTGGAAGGTTGTATGCTTCTAGAAAATTACCTATTTCTTCCAGATTGTCAAATTTGTTGGCATATAGTTGCTCATAGTATCTTCTTAAAATTTTTTTGTATATCTGTGGTGTCTGTTGTCACTTCACATCTTTCATTCCTGATTTTACTGATTCGAGTCCTCTCTTTTGTTTTTTTGATGAGTCTTGCTAGAGGTTTGTCAGTTTTGTTTACCTTCTCAAAAAGCAGCTCTTGGTTTCATTGGTCTTTTGTATTGTTTTTCTGATCTCTATTTTGTTTATTTCTGTTCTGGTCTTTTTTTTTTTTTTTTAAGATTTTTATTGGGGAATTGCAGGACGGGAACCACGTAGGGGAATTTGGGAAGTGAAACGGACAAGTTCTTCAGTCTAGTTGTAGAGGACATTGCTTCACTGGCCTATGTTGGTACTATCATTGCACTCTTACCAGGTGAGGTAGATAAGTCGCCGGCTTCTGGACGGCCGCTCACGGCAGCTCTTAGCAGCTCACGCTGGCTGCCGACCATTCAGGCTGGCTACCGGCTACTCACTGTAGCCTATGGCAGCCCACTTCATCAGAGTCTGCATCCCACACCGTCCCCAGCGACTCACAGCAGCCCAGCTCCAAGTGGAGCTGTTGTTCACCATTTTAGCTATAGAGGCAACCAGGTGGAGCTGTTGTTCACCACCTTAGCTATAGAGGGCAGTGTCACTGGCCCTCATATGTGGGATCCACACTGGGCCTTGCTGCTTAGAGCTGGCATCCCAAGCTATCTCCTAACCCATGCACCACTGCTCTGGTGTTCAATATCTCTTTCCTTGTACTCCCTTTGGGCTAATTTTGCTGTTCTTTTTCCAGTTCCCTGAGGTGTAAGGTTAACCTGTTTTATTTGACATTTTCTTTTCGTGCTTTAGGTAGGCCTGCACTGCTATGAATTTCCCTCTTAGGACTGTTTTCGCAGCACCCCAAAGTTTTGGGTCATGGTGTTTTCATTTTTGTTTGGCTCAAGGTATCTTTTAATTTCTTCCTTGATTTCATTTTTTGCCCACTCTTTATTTAATAACATGTTATTCAGCCTCCATGTATTTCTGTGTTTTCCAGTCTTTTTCTTCTTTTTTTTTTTTCTTTTTTGAGGGCAGTGTCACTGGCCCTCATATGTGGGACCGAACCGGGGCCGCTGGCTTCCCAAGCCAGCGCTTAACCACCGCGCCACTCGGCTGGCCCTCCAGTCTTTTTCTTATAGTTGATTTCTAATTTCATAGCACTATGGTCAGAGAATATACTTGATATGATTTCAATTTTCTTAAATTTATTGAGACTTGTTTTGTGGCCTAACATGGCGTCTGTCTTGAAAAATATTTCATGTGCACTTGAGAAAAATGTATATGCTGTAGCTTTGGGGTGAAATGCTCTGAAAATATCGATTAAATCCAGCTGGTTGGTCTGATGTGTCATTTAAGGCTGCTGTTTCCACATTGATTTTCTGTGTGGAGGATCTGTTCATTAGGGAAAGTGGGGTGTTGAAGTCTCCTTCAGTGATTGTGTTACTGTTGATCTCCGTCTTTATGTCTGTTAAAATCTGTTTTATATATTCAGGAGCTCCTGTTTTGGGTGCAGAGATGTTTACTAGGGTTATGTCCTCTTGTTGAATTAATCCCTTTATTATTATGAAGTGCCCTTATTTGTCCTTTATTATATTCTTCAATTTAAAGTCTGTTTTGTCTGCTCTAAGTATCGCTACTCCAGCTTTTTTCTCAGTTCATTTGCATGAAATATTTTACTCCAATCCTTTACTTACAGCCTGTATGTGTCTTTTGATCTTAGGTGAATCTCTTGTATACAGCATATGCAAGGGTCTTGGTTTCTTATCTATTCAGCTACCCTATTTCTTTTGATGGGAGCATGTAATGCATTTACATTTAACATGATTGTTGATTGGTGCATAGTTATTGCAATTTTGTTATTTGTGTTTCTGGTCTTCTTTAGTTAGATTGTTTTTCTCTTTCTTCTGCTTAAAAGAGGACATTTTCTGCAGTGCTGGCTTGGTGGTAATGAATTCCCTTAGCTTATTCTTTCCTGGGAAGCTGTTTATCTTTCCTTCAATTTTAAATGATAACTTTGCTGGATAAAACAATCTAGGTTGTAGGCCTTTGTTTTTCATCACTTTGAAAACCTCCTGCCACTCCTTTCTGGCCTGCAGAGTTTCTGTAGAAAAGTCTGCTTATATTCTTATGGGGGTGCCCTTGTAAGTAACTTGCTGCCTGTCCCTTGCTGCCTTTAGGAGTCTGTCTTTGTCTGTAACCCTTGCCATTTTCACTATAATGTGTCTTGGTGAGGGTCTGTTTGGGTTCATCTTGGTTGGAACTCTCTGCACTTCCTGGGCTTGTATGTGGATTTCCTGTGCCAAGTTAGGGAAGTTTTCAGGCATTATTACTTCAAATATGTTCTTGATCCGTTGCTCTCTCTCTTCTCTTTGGTATTTCTATGATGTGATGTTGTTATCACCCAGTTCTCTTAAACTATTTTCAGTGTTTTGTTTTATTTTTCGTTTTGATGTTCTGCTCGGGTGATCTCTGCTAACTTGTCTTCTGAGTCACTGATTCGATCCTCTGCTTCATCCAATCTGCTGATGATTCTTTCAAGTTTGTTATTTATTTTAGTAATTGTATTCTTTTGTTCTATCTGGTTGTGTTTCATTATTTCTCTTTCCTTCTTTATATTCTCACTAATTTCCTTTAATATTCTCTCTTTTTTTAAAAAGATTTTATTGGGGAATTGGGGAAGGGGAACTGCTTTGGGGAATAGGGGAAGGGGAACAGGCAAGTTGCTGTCTTTTTGTTCTTCAGTCTAGTTGCGGAGGACATTGCTTCACTGTTGGTATCGTCATTGCGCTCTTCCCGGATGACGCAGATCCGTCACAGGCCTCTAGATGGTCGCTCACTGCGGCTATTCGCAGCTCTTGCTGGCTGCCAGCCACTCACGCTGGCTGCCGGCCACTCACTGTAGCCTATGGCAGCCGACTGCAGCAGGGGCTGCAGCCTACTCCGTCACCGGGGCTCACACAGCCCAACTCCAGGTGGAGCAGTTGTTAGCTGTAGAGGGCAGTGTCACTGGCCCTCATATGTGGGATCCGAACCGGGGCCGTTGGCATCCCCAATCCAGCTCTTAACCAATGCGCCACTCAGCCGTCCCTCCTTTAATATTCTAATCATCAATGTTCTGAACTCTTTCTGATAGGTTGTTTACCTCTATTTCCTCTAGTTGCACTGATTTAGGAGCTTTCTTCTGTTCTTAAATTTGGGATGTTTCTTTGTCTCCCCATTCTGGCTTACTCTTTGTGCTTGCTTCGATGAATGAGATAGATTCCCTAGGTCTCTCAGTCTTTTCTGGGTGGGCTTACGTGGTGTGTGTCCTTTCTATTTGAATTGCTCAGGCTCCCTATTCTCCACAGGTATTCCTTGTGTTGGGTGTCTTCTCCTGTTGAAGTTGAGCTTTGATTGCTTTTGGCTTGTCAGTAGGTTGCATTGACTCCCAGGCTGACTAGCTGTGAGAATTGACTATGTCCACAGTGTTTTTTATAAGCTGCTGTGTGAGTTGACCCCTCAGTTGAAGTTTGGCCCCTATGGGTTCTTGTGCCTCTAGCAATTTCCCTTTGGTTGTGGCTCTTGTAGGTCAAACCCCATAATGCTCTGGTTTGGTCTAAAGTTGGCCTCTGGGTGTGATGATTCTTGTCCCTCTTTGCCTGGGCTCTGCTGCAGAGCAATTTTCGAGCAAAACAGCTCAACAAGCACAACCACAATGGCCACCAAAAGAAACCAGATGCTCTCACCTGTAAAAAACAACCAACACTCATCATGCACAGGAATATCAAACATAGAAAAAAAACCAAAATAAACACAAGAGTCCGCATAGCAAAACCCCCAAAAATAAAATAAAATTAAAAATAAATAAATAAATTGCAGCAAAATAGAAAGGAGGAGGAAAAGTAGAGCAGGGAAAAGAAAGAAGAAAAGGGAGAGGGAGAGAGTAGAAAAGAAAGAAGAAGAAAATATATGTATGTCTACACACCTATATATAGGGACATATATATACACATATATATTCATATATAAAAAACTAAAAATTACAATAATGAAATAGAAAAAACAAAATCAAAACAAGCAAACAAAAAAACCCCCAAAACACCCCCAAAAAAACAAAAAAAAAAACAGTGCCAATCTTGGCTAAAGTCCACCAAGGTATCTCCAGATTGTCCTTTGATATAGTTTGAAATACTTTGATATACTTTGAAAAACTCCTCTTCATCTTGTGGGGGCACAGCCGGCCCCCTAGTGCCCAGAGTGACCCTGGCAATGCAGCTCTAGCTGAGTGGGGCTACTGTGTGTGGTTGGTAGTTTTTACCAAGTCAGTGCTGATTCTGTGCCAGTCCAGGGGCATGCTGAGAGCTGCACAGCCAATAGGCTTGATGTGTGTCTTAGGGCACTCTTTCTGCTGGAGGCTGTGTGGGACATGAGATTTCCAAGCTCCTAAAAGCCCCCAGCTGGGGTCCTGGGAGTGACTCAGCAGCTGAAGTTGCCCTGGTTCCCAAGCTTTGCTGGAAAGGTGGGGGCAGGGTAGGCAGACCCACATTCTGCAGCCTGTTCCTGAGCCAAGTCACTCCTCCTCCTGGGAGGATCACCTCTGTAATCTGACAGTACTCCTCCATTCAGGAATCAGTTTAAGACTCTGAGATGGCGGGGTTAGGGTTTCTGACGGAGGGTGGAAGTGGGTTCTTATTTATGCAGCTGTTTTTTGCTTTCTGTCCAAGAAAAACAAACAAAAAACTGGCTGCAGTTTGGAGCTGAGGCTTCTGCCTCAGATGCTCCAGCCGTGTTCTTGCTGCACTCCTGGTGGGACTGTAGGGGGGTGCAGGGGTGAGCCCCCTTGCTGCTGTAAAGCTCTCTGATCTGCTTTCTGAGACCCTGCGTCTTCATCTTCGCAGCCCCAAGTGCAGGTGCAGGCTGGGTCTCCATGCCTCTTGCTTCCCTCTTACCCCACTCTCCCCATTTGCCTACCTTCAAGTAATCGTGCAAGTCTCTTAGCTGTTCTGTGTGAGCAGTGGTTCCTCTGAGGAGTTGTAGTTGTTCAATTTGCGGTAATTTCCTAGGGAGAACTCAGGGAGCCCTCCTCACAGCTGCCATTTCTATCAGCTGATCCTGTTTGTTTCTGTTTATATCAAATTTTAGGGTTTTCCCTCGTGTTAACTATAAGACTACTTTTAAACATTTGTAGAACAAATATTGGGATAAATTTCTTTTTTCCCCACGCAACACATATTTATTGAGCACCTACTATGTGCCATCATAGTGTCATCTACTGGACTCACATATATGAATAAGAGCATAGTTACTGTCTTCAAAGAATTTGTGATTTGAAGGTGTCGTATGAATAACGTGGATGAGTGCTATAATAAAGCTATGCTGAGGTACTCTTGAGTTCAATGGCGGTCACTCACTGGGTCAAGAAACAAATCTTTGAAAAGAGGATAATGACTATTGAATGCTAATGGGATTATCAGAGAAAATGAACTTACTATCAGCTTTGAAAACAATTAAATGTACCTTCTACATGTGTTCTCCTTCAAAGCATTAATAATATTATTTATAGTTTTTAAGCAATCTAGTAAAAGAAGTAATGTCTGTACCTTGTCTTAGTGAATATTTTTATTTTGTTACATCAGCTTCTTCATATTGACAAAAGAAGAGAATATCTTTATCAACTTCAGGAGTTTTTGGTGACAGATAATAGTAGAAATTGGCGCTTTCGAGCTGAACTGGCTGAGTAAGTTCTAACAATATTTTAGACTATGTTTTGGATGGGTATGTATTTACTTATCTTTACTTTTTCTGGATTTGTCCATTACTTTGTATAAATCCAAGTGTCTGTCTGGTATCCTGTTCCTTTAACATTTCTTGTAATAGAGGTCTTGCCAGCAGTCAGTTTTCTCAGCTTTTTAAAAGTGTTTCTCCTTTTAAAATAAAGAAAAATGTGGTATGATACACATAACCAAAGATACTGTTGGTGACAGTTACTATGTTCACAGTATTATACAACCATTACCACTATCTAGTTGTAGAACATTTCATCATCTCAAAAGGAAACCCCATTCCCTTTAAGTAGTCACTCCTCATCCCTCTCTGCTTCCAACCCCTGGCAGTCATCAGTCTACTTTCTGTGTCTGGATTTGCCTCTTCTAAACATTTTATATAAATGGAGTTATATAACATGTGGCTTTTTGTGTCAGGCTTCACTTAGCATAATGTTTTTCAGATTTATTCATGTTGCAGTATGTATCAGAACTTTATTACTTTCTATGATTATATAATACTCCATTGCATGAATATATACCACTTTTTAAAATCCATTAATCTATTGATGGGCATTTGGGTTGTTTCTATCTTTTAGCTGATGTGAGTATGGTGCTTTGAACATTCATGTACAAATTTTCATTTGAGCACCTTTTTTCAATTTGTTTGAGGTGTATTTATTGGGTCATTGGTAATTCTTTGTTTAATTTGTTCAGCTGCCAGACCTTTTCATAGTGGCTATACCATTTCCCGTTCCCACCAGCAATGCACATGTTCTCCAACACTTGCTATTTTCCTTTTAAAAAATTGTAGCCATTATAATGGATGTGAAGTGTCATATCATTTTGGCCTTGATTTGCATTTCCTTAATGCCTAAGTAATCTTTAGCACCTTTTTATGTGCTTGTTGACCACTTGTACATATTCACTGGAGAAATGTCCATTGACCTTTTTTAAATTGGGTTGTTTGTCTTAAATTGGGATGTTGAGTTGTAAGAATTCTTTATATAGTCTGAATTCTAGACCTCACCTTCATTTATTTTTTTTTTAAGATTTTATTGGGGAATTGGGGGAGGGGAACAGTGTTGGGGAATTGTGGGAGGGGACCAACCAAGTTGTTGTTCTTCCATCTTCGTTGTGGAGGGCGCCAGTCGTCATCTGGCTCTCTGTTGGCAGCTCGTAGCCTCTAAGCTCAAGGTGCTGTGTTCAATCTTAGTTGTGGGTGCGCATAGCCATCATCCCATGTGGGAGTAGAACCAGCAGCCTTGTTAAGAGCGCACGCCCTATCCACTGAGCCATCCTGGCAGCAGCTCAGCTCAAGGTGCCGAGTTCAGTCTTAGTTGTGGGTAGGCGTAGCCCACTATCGAACAGGCAATCTTGTTGTTACACCAGCTGAGCCATCCTGCCATCTGTTGGCAGCTCAGCGACAGCTCAGCTCGGGGACAGCATTCACTGGCCCATGTGGGAATCAAACCGGCGGCCCTGTTGCTCAGAGCTCGTGCTCTAAGCCAACTCTTAACCAACTGAGTCACTTGGCCAGCCCCCTCATTTCATTTTTTTAAAGATATTTTTGCTGGGTATAGAATTTGGGACTGACAGTTTTTCTTTCAGTACATTAAAAGATGTCACTCCATTGAGTTTTCATTTGCCTGGCTTCTGACTGGAAATAGGCACACCTCTTCTGCCATTAGTGTGGAGGGTTGAGTTCATGTAGCCAGGAAAGGGCTGGGTTTGGGTTTATTTGTTGCTGTGGTTACCTTCAGTGCACCAAAAGCTTTAATTCTATCTGTGGGCTGCTGTTGCCTCTTGCTGAGGTTGGGAGCTGGAGTGCTGGTGGACCTTTTCATGTGTTAATATTCCGACCTCAGCTTTCAGCTACTCCTGCACCTCTTGGAAACATGTGGGTCTCTTGCCCCTCCCCTAAATGTAGACTACTGTTGCGATGTGGTAGACTTGTGCTGGGAAAGGAGAGAATCTTTGTTGCTTTGGTTCCGCTTGTCTGTGGGAGGCCCTATGTGCCTGGACTTGATCAGAATCCCTGCCGCCTCCCTGTGGAATCCAGTCTCTGCCTTATACTCTCTAGGCGGTCTTGGGCAGAGGTTTCTTGCCCCACCTCAGCAGGCAGAGACTTCTGCTTGGTTATCAGTATATCATCTTAGCTCAAGAAGATTTGGTGCTCCTCTCCCTGGGATAGAGTTTTTCCTTCTCTGCCACTTCAGTATGTCTGTAGCTTAAGGCTTTTGCTTTGTATGAGAAAAGGGCCCGGGGGAGTATAGTGGGTTTCACACCTCTCCCTCAATATCTGTCCATTACTTTCTGGTTTCATTTCCTGACCCCATTCTCTTGCACACTAAGGGGAGGTCAATGAGAAAGTTTACAGTGTCAGAAATTAGTCAATAAGTGTGCATTTCTCTTTGAGAATTGATACATGTGTATATATACAGGTGCATGTCATTGCTACATTATTTGTATTTATGGTTATACAGAATTGCCCCCTTATCTACAAGGCATACATTCTAGACCCCCAGTGGCTGCTTGAAACTGCGGGTAGACCAAACCCTGTATGTACTGTGTTTTTCCCTATATATGCACCCCGTGATAAAGTTTAATTTATAAATTAAGCAATTTCATAGACAGCATATGATTTTTTTTCTTTATTAAGTCAAGAACTTTCACCTTTTCACTTAAAGGAAGCACTTTACAGCTTCTCTTTGGCATATCCAAATTGTCAGCATCACTACTCGTGCACTTTGGAGCCATTTTTAAGGACATAAGTGTTACTTGGACACAAGCCCTATGATACCCTGAGAGTCAATCTTATAACCATCTACTAAGTGACTAATAATGGGCAGGGAGTGTGTACCGTGTGGAGCTCCTGAACAGCAGGATGATTCATGTCCAGGCAGGAAGGAACAGTATGGCTCGAGATTTCATCACACTACTCAGAATAGTGTGCAATTTAAAAATGATGAATTGTTTATTTCTGGAATTTTCCACTTAATATTATCAGACTGTGGTTGACCACTGGTAACTGAAACAATGGAAACCGTGGATAAGGGGGGACTACCACAGTTCACTTCCTGTTGATTACAAATGTAAATAATCTTAAAAATAAATTCTGAAAGGTAAAAGTCTCAAGTTATTTCTTCATGATCGTTGTTACATCTACTCAAATTAGCCTGGTGGATGATGTTAGTCTTCAGTTCTCCTCAGACATAATAGAAACAGTTGGTAGAGGACCACTTACTTATGTTATCCCCAGTAAATGTTTCATTCCCTTAGAAGCTCCTTAGAGCCTTGCAAGTACACATCAGGCTACTTTAAACTTCTAGCACTTTCTTATTTAGATAACTGATTTGTAGATGGAGGTTTCTCAGCACATTCTAAACAGTTAACTATGGAAAAAAATGTGTTCCATGTTTCTGTTGAACACAACTAGGAAATACTTTGTCCTATGGACACAGAATTCCACAGGATTTGTTTTCCTTACATTCTAAGGGGACAAGATACTTTCTAATATTGCGTAGTGTTTAAATGCATTTCCAGATATACAGAGACTAGAGGTAATTATGTGAGAGGCCAGGTTAACCACTAGTTTTTGTATGTGTTCATCTTACAAATAGTATCCAGCATTACAAACTATTCAGATGATTAACCTATTTTCATTTGTCTTATTTTAAAATTTTAATTATATTTTTATAATTCATTTTTGTAGACAGCTGATTTTACTTCTAGAATTATATAGTCCCAGAGATGTTTATGACTATTTACGCCCCATTGCTCTGAATCTATGTGCAGATAAAGTTTCTTCTGTTCGTTGGATTTCCTACAAGTTGGTATGTGTTAAATTTTTTTATAGTTTTAGATCAACAAAAGTGTTCAATAAAAGCATAAAACAAAAGATATTCCTTCTCCATGTTCGCCTTCCTAGGTCAGTGAGATGGTGAAGAAGCTACACATGGCGACACCACCAACATTTGGAGTGGACCTCATCAATGAGCTTGTAGAAAATTTTGGTAGATGTCCCAAATGGTCTGGTCGGCAAGCTTTTGTCTTTGTCTGCCAGGTAAGTGGGGACTTACCCATTTGTGACACATTTTCCTATCTAGATATGTATTTATTCTTTTAATCCTCGCCTGTCTCATCACCCTCATTCTTATCCTTAAGGAACAGAACTTTGCCAACTGGCTGTTTATAGGATCCCCTGTTCCTCAGTTGGGTATCTGCCAGGTTCACGTTTTCTCTCCAAGTCCACTGAGCTCTTTATAAAGCTGGCATGTTCACAGTGGTCCCCTAGAGGGCGCTTGGGATCTGTGGCCCTTAGAACAGGTGTGAAAATGAATGTGACGGTGAATATTCTAGGTGTCTGTGGAGCAGGTTAAAAATGGTGTCTCAGTGGGGATTTAATTGTATTATTTTTGTTTTTGAGTTCCCAGGTGCCTAGAATATTGGTTTTTAAAAGCAGTAACTAAAATCTGTAGCAGTTACGTTGTTACTAAAAAACTTAGATAGTATGACTTGGGTAGACTAAACTGGCGAATCTAAAGCAGTTACTTCTTTTCACCAGACTGTCATTGAAGATGATTGCCTTCCCATGGACCAGTTTGCTGCGCATCTGATGCCACATTTGCTAACCTTAGCAAATGATAGAGTTCCAAATGTTAGAGTGCTACTCGCTAAGACATTAAGACAAACTCTACTAGAAAAAGGTAGGTAGGTGACCCTTAAGAAAAGTATCTGTGGTGGGGAGTAGGTTCAGAGACTACATGAATAGATAAGTATCCAAGCTGAAGTAGAATATGTTCATAGAAATAATCCGATAGAAGAATATATTGTAAATTACTCGTAGTGGTTCCCTCTTTGAGAGGAACGATGATAAAAGGGTGAAGAAAAGAACTTTTAATTATTGCCCTTCTGTTCTAGTTGAATTTCTTTTTATAATTTAAATATTAATAGTTTGAAAAATTGGACATTCACTTATGACTGTGTGAAAAATTGCTGCCTTTGGCACACTCCTCTTCACATCTGTTATATTGGTTGAGGGCCAGGAGGCATATTTGTGTTTGCTCCTCCCTTTCATTTATTAGGCAGAAGACAAATGCCCCATATTATTTGCTTTGATGCAAATTATAAGCTCCTTGAGATTCAGGTTGTTTTATTTATTGTAATCCCCCCAAAATGCCTAATGCCATTTGAATACATGAATTCATGAATGAAACACAGAAACAAGTGTATATAATAGACTTCAAAGAATATGGGTAAATACATATTCTTTTTTCTCCATTTGATTCATTTAATTTTATAGCGATTATAATAAAATGGCTAGAGAAAACTGATTTTTAGTGTTGTGGTTGGTTTTTGAAAGTGTTTCCTTTTACTGAGCTAATTAATAGCTACAAGTTAATATATTTATCAGCTTCGCTGCCGCTGAACATCATGGGATTAGTCTGTTATAAAAATAGTCAATGGGCCAGGCCAAGTGGCTCAGTTGGTTAAGAGGTGGCTTAGAGCATGTACTCTGAGCAACAGGGCTGCCGGTTTGATTCCCACATGGGCCAATGAATGCTACCCCCGAGCTGAGCTGTCACTGAGCTACCAACAGATGGCAGGATGATTCAGCTGGTATAAAAATAAGATTGCCTGTTCAGTAGTGGGCTACACCCACCCACAACTAAAAGATTGAACTCAGCATCTTGAGCTGAGCTGCCGCCCAGACAACTCAGTGGATAGAGCGTGTGCTCTAACAACAAGGCTGCTGGTTCGACTCCTACATGGAATGGTGGCTATGCCCACCCGCAACTAAGATTGAACACAGCACCTTGAGCTTAGAGGCCACGAGCTGCCAACGGGAAGCCAGATGGCAACTGGTGCCCTCCACAACAAAGATTGAAGAACAACTTGGCTGGTCCTCTTCCCCAATTCCCCAATAAAATCTTCAAGAAAACAAAAAAAAATAGTCAAAATGGTGTAGGCTACAGCCCCTACTGCAGTGGCCTGTAGTCTGTGTGAGCTGCCAAGAGCCGCTGTGAGCGGCCAGCAACCGATCTGCCTCACCCAGGAAGAGCGCAATGATGATACCAACATGGGCCAGTGAAGCAACATCCTCCACAACTAGACTGAAGAACAAAAGGACAGCAACTTGTCTGTCCCCCTTCCCCAATTCCCCAATAAACTCTTTAAAAAAAAAGAAGTCAAGATAAATCTGATAATCCTCTTATGTTTGGGGATTTTTTGTCATATAACAAATTCATTTGAATTACTATTATAATTCAACATAGCTTGTGTTTATACTTGTAGAAAAATCGTGTTTTATGACTTTGAACTTTGTGTACTTGTACTTGACAAAACTGAAATGTTAGACTAATTGTGTTTGTAACCTGTTCATCTTTTCCAGAATATTTCTTAACCACTGCCAGCTGTCATCAGGAAGCCGTAGAACAAACCGTCATGGCCCTTCAGATGGATCGTGACAGTGATGTCAAGTATTTTGCAAGCATCCACCCTGCCAGTACCAAAATCTCTGAAGATGCTATGAGCACAGCTTCCTCAACATACTAGAGAGCTTAACCTCGGTGTCTTTCCTGCTTCTTAGGAAACTGAGGTTCAACATGTGTTCCACATGTGTGTGAGCTGGGACAGCCTTGGGGAGGGGAGACCTTCCTCTGTGCAGACTTAATTGCAGGTGCAAGTTGCCTACACCAACACCAGGGATTTTCAAGAGTCAAGAGAAAGTACAGTAAACACTATTATCTTGACTTTAAGGGAAAATAATTCTCAGAGGATTATAATTGTCACCGAAGCCTTAAATCCTTCTGTCTTCCTGAGTTAAACTTGAATTGGCGGAGCATTTTCCTTGTGGAAGGGATGACATTCCCAGAGATCTGCGTTGCTTTCTCCTGGTTTTATTTAATGACTGATAGATGGAATTATAGCCAGAAGGTAGCTGCAAGCCAGGATGTGAGAGAGACCTTCAGTATTAGGCCTCACTGTTTCCACGCAGGCAGAGGGCCTGTGGGGTTGTGGCCAGCTGCCCAGTCCAGCCCTAAGTGTGAATAGTTTTTGACGTGTTGATGGGAAAGGAGATTTTTTTGGATTTCTGCTAAGGACTTGATGCTAACACTAAAGTAGAGTCTGATTTTTAACTCTTAAATGCAGCATATTGCTGTACACATTTATAGAACATTTGCTAAGTATCTGTGTCTTGAATATTTTTCATGCTGGTCATGACCTGAATGAAATTTATTAGAACGTATACTGTGTGTCAGGTGTTTTTAACTTGATCATGATCAGCTCTGAGGTGCAACTTTTTCTTCACATACTGTACATATCTGTGACCACTCTTGAGAGTGTTGCAGTCTTTAATCATGCTGTTTAAACTGTTGTGGCACAAGTTCTCTTGTCCAAATAAAATTTATTAATAAGATGTGTATAGAGAGATATATACACTTTTGATTGTTTTCTAGATGTCTGCAAATAAATGCAATTTCTGACCTGTATTAATGATTTAGTATAAAATGGAAAAACTAGATTAAAATATTTGTCTTTTAACTAGTAATTTATTTGAAATCTGTATATGCCCCCAGGGCCAGGTCTGCTCTTGGCAGATGGCAGAGATATCCTGGGCACTGTGCTCCCCGAGGCTGGTCAAGGTGTGGCTTATCCTTACAGTGTGTTATGTGCAGTGGAGCCCAATCCTGGGGATGGCAAGGGGTGTTGTATGAATCATGTCTAACGTGCAGCCTTTCGTTATATAGGATATTCTAAGGGGAAAAATTGGGTTCACAGAGGCAGTATAAAAGCAAGCAAACCTACAATAGAAAATTGGTGATTCAACAGTTCTTTGAAATCCCCCAAAAGGCAAAAACAAAACAATTCGTAAACTGTTAACTTCACAATAGAAAAATGAATCAGTGGTAATAATTACATCCTCATAGGTATTTAATATTGGGTAGCTAATATTAAAAGATATCCTGTGATGTCTTAGGACTTTTGAATAACCAAGGTGGAGAGGAAAACTATTTTTCAAAAATTAGAGCAATTCCTCGGCCAGTGTAATTGGTCATTGTCAGGTATCTCTCCTCTCCTCCCGCCCTCCGCTCCCCTCCCACACAGGTCTGCACTGAGCTCAGCCCCCTTCCTCAGCAGCCTGCTAGCCTCGTAGGTCATGGCACACTGCTGCCCTTCCTCTTTTCTGGGAGAAATATGTTTGCAAGCCTTTGTGAGTTTTCAGTGTCCTTCACTGAATTTACCCAGCCACCAGACTTCCTGTTTTTTCAGTGGAGTGGCTTGGAGTGGCAGGGTGGCAGGGTGTCACCTTTTTGCCTGTCTTTCATTCATAAGTCTTAGGGGTATTTCTGTGATGCCAAACCACTATAGTTTTTCTAGAACCCTCTAATGCTGAATTGGGCAAGAGCTGAGTTCTGAGAGTTACCATGCTAATGTCCTAAGAACTGTTCAAGCTGCTGGGCAGGCACTTGGGTGCGCTGCAGAATACAGATTCTTCTCACAGATGTTCAGTCCAGATCCCACTTCATTGGGATGAGTTCCTGGTGTACTGGAAGCTGAATATGCCAAAGGAAATGTTTCCAGAATCTCATCTCCCCTCCACTGTTAGTTTTCCAGAGGGACACAGAAGCCTGAAACACCAGGCTTGCTTAGTGTATTTGGGAAAACTTAGGGGCAGATGCAGCTCAGCAGGAGGGGGCGGCAAGGTTTTAAACTGACCAGGTTTAGGAAACAGTGCTGCATTTCAGGCTCCTCGACACACATGATCATTTCCATGGATGGTGACATTTCTGTGCAAAATTCCAGGAGACAAGCAGTGAATGAACAGGAGGAAAAGCAAGACCCTCCCAACAACTCAAAACCAAGCAAATGGCTTTTTTTTTTTTTTTTTTTTTTTTTAGCTGAACCAGGCAGCTCAGCTCAGGCTGGGCATTGAACTGCTGTTGCTCAGAGCTCAGCTCGCACTCTTTTTTTTTTTTTTTTTAATAATTTTATTTTATTATTATTATTATTTTTTTTTAGCTGAGCCATCCTGCTACCTGTTGGCAGCTCAGTGGCTGCTCAGCTCGGGCTGGACATCGAACTGTTGCTCATAGCTCAGCTCACACTCTTGAGCAAACTCTTAAACCAACTGAGCCACTCTGCCGGCCCGTAAATGCCTCTTTAAAATGAATAATCCTCTGACTCAAACCAAAGGAAAAGTTGAGTCTGGAAATAAATGTAAGTAAGCAAGACTTTGTGGTTTCTGTTGTAATTTTGAATTTCTGCCTTATGCCCTTATAAACTCATTATACTAGAGGTAGAATGTCTAGCAGGGCCCCGCTGGAAGACTTGTCACAGGAGGGGGATACCAGTGGAAGGAAGGTTGGCCAGGCTCAGTACCCCCAACTGTGTCTTACACTAGAACCCATGGATGGACGGACTGGGGACCCCATCTGGAGGGTGGCCAGGTCCCTCATGGTTTTTAAGAGACCTGAATAGGTCAGGGCTTACAAAGTCCATGTATCTCCTTCCTACTAGAAAACTAGATTTCCTTTTAGGTGAGGGTGAGGAATGAGGCCCAACTCTGAAATCCCACCATGAGAAACGAAAACTGAAGTGATTTTGTCATCCCTTGAATATGAATGTTTTGACCCAGTGGAGGTTTTGGGTTTGAGAACATTTTGACTAAACACAAAAATGCCAACAGTGATACATGTCTGATGAAGGAATTTTCTGTGGTGAACTCCATTAAGCCAATTTAATTTCTGAGTCCGTTTTCTATAGAGAATTAAAAAACTCATTTTACCTCTTATCTTACAGAAATTATTCTTGTAAGAATTCTTTGCCTAAAACTTGACAAATATTCGGTTCAGTGGTCAGATTCTAGTCCATGTGAGATTTTATAGCATGTTGTAGGTTTACTTCTACCAAGTCTTATTTTTTTTTTTTTAGGTTAAATTTTGATAATTCAAATTCGGCAAAATTTGTTAATTGGCATTTTAGTCATTCTAGCATGTGAATCTTTTCACTGATCAGCTATATTTATTTATTTTAAAATTAAATCGGAGTAACATTGGTTAATAACATAAATTTCAGTTGTAAAACTTTGTATTATGTAGTATTGTTTATTGTGCTCACCACCCCAAGCTTAATCATCCATCACCATGTATTTGATATCCTTTACCCTCATCTTCTTCCCCCTCTGCCATTCTGTTGTATCTATTGAGTTTTTGTTCATTTGTAGCCTTTTGTTTTATATTCCACATAAGTGAAATCATATGGATCTTGTCCTTTTCCGTCTGACATATAATTTAGCTTACTACTCGAGATCCATCCATGTTGTCACAATTGGCAGTATTTCATCTTTTTATATTCTTCGTACTCCATTGTATGTATGTACCACATCGTTTTATCCAATCATCTGTCAAACACTTAGGTTTTTTCCATGTCTTAGCTGTTGTGAATAATGCTGCAGGACCGTAAGGGTGCATACAAGTATATCTTTACAAATATCTACATATAGCTTTATGAATAAGTGATTTCAAATTTTTCAGGTAGATACCCAAATAGGAATTGTAGGTCATATGGTAGCTCTTATTTTTTATTTTTTGAAGAAGCTCCATACTGTTTTCTATAATGGCTGGATGACTTTACATTCCCACCAGCAGTGTGCAAATTATTCCTTTTCTCTACATCCTCTCCCAACACTTATTTCTTGTTTTTCCTTTTTATTAGTTTCAGGTGTTACAAAAACAATGTAATAGACATTTACACCCCTCACAAAGTGATAATTCCCCTCCCCCCATCTAATACCCTGGTGACATCGTATATAGCTGTTACAATTCCATCGACACCATCCATGAAGTGATCTCCCTAAAAAGACATGTCCATCTGACACCCTACGAAATCTTTACATTATTGATTATATTCCCCAAACTGTCTTTCCTATCCTCATGGCAATATGTGGCTACCAGTTTGTTCTTTCTAATCCCTTTACCTTCTCCCTCATCCCCACACCCCTCCCAACTAGCAATCCTCAGCTTTTCCTCTACATCTCTGAGACTGTTTCTATTCAATTTGTTCATTCATTTAGTTCTTTAGATTCCACATAGAAGTGAGATCATATGGTATGTCTTTCTCCATCTGACTTACTTCACTTAGCTTAATGTTCTCTAGGTGTCATGTCAAGCACAATTGGGTTGGGCACTTCAAGAGGGCCAACGGAGACTAAGAAACAGAAATGATAGGCAAGAGACAAAGGATAGTTCAAAAGCAGTGCTAGCCAGGGGACTCAGTGCCTCTAGGACAGTGAGCCCTGAATCGAGCTTGATTGCGGCTTTTATTGGGATACCCACAAGGGTCTGTGAGTCTCATACATTATACCAGAGAACTTAGCTCTAAGTCAAATCACCCCATGGTCTGCAGGCTGCCTTTACCAAAAGTCCCATGATCTCTATACGTGCACCTCCTGGGAGACAGAAACTGCTCACTAAGAGGTCTAAGGGCAAGAATTAGTGGAGGACAGACGTTATCATTTGTTCAGGTTTCACTTCTCAGGCAGGCTGTTAGCATTGTATACAAGGGGTCTTCTGCCCATATTCTTCACCTCCATGATTCCTCCCATGGTACCCCCTAGACTGTCTGGCTTGGGTTGCCCTGTCTTCAGCTAGGGTCGTACCCGTCTTTGACTAGCCAGCCCTCTTTCTTGGGGTCCCATGGGGAATTGCCATAAGTGTAGTGAAAGTACTGTCTCTGTGAGGATCTGTTGTTAAGGAGAGGTGCATAGGGGCAGATGGCTAGGCTGCTGTGTGACCACATCTAGGTCCATTCATATTGTTGCAAATGGTAAGATTTCATTCTTCTAACCCTTATTTCTTATTTAACAGGTATAAAGTGATAACTCATTGTGGTTTTGATTGCATTTCTCTGATTAATGCTGCTGAGCAACTTTTCATGTGCCTGTTGGCCACCTGTATGTCTTCTTGGAAAAAATGTCCATTCAGATACTCTGCCCAGGTTTTAATTGTGTTTTTTGTTGTTGAGTTGTATGAGTTCATATATTTTGGATATTAACCCCTTATCAGAGATATTTTAGTTTGATGTGGTTTGATATAGCCCCATTCATTTATTTTTGCTTTTATGTCCCTTGCCTTTGGAGTCAAGTTTCACAAAAACCCCTCTGAGACCAAGGTCCATAAGATTAGTGTCTGTTTCCTCTGTGTATTTTGTTTCAGGTCTTATATATGAGGCCTGACAATTAAGTCCACGAACTTGTCACCATGATCTCACACTGGCAGCACTGTACAAACAACTCGGTAAGGTTTCGTAATCTTGGTATATCAGTGTCTCACAGCTGTGTTTGTGTTGACGTGTGGCGGTGTCCTGCTGAGTGGTGTTCATTATTGTTGCATGTTTTTGTGTGCAGTCGCGAGAATCTCTGAACCTGAATTAGAGCAACGAACAAACATTCAGCTTCTTATTAAACTAGGCAAGAGTGGAAGTGAAATTAGGGACATATTAGTCCAAATTTATGGTGATAATGCCGTGAAGAAAACAGCAGTGTACATTTTTCTGAGGGGAGAGAACGAGTCACTGACGAAGAGAGGTCAGGGCGGCCAGTAATGAAGAACTGATGAAAACATTGCAAAATTTCGTCAAATTGTGCATCATAGTCTGCTGACTGTGAGAATCATAGCAGACCAAATAAACATTGACAGTTAAGAAAATCTTAACTGAAAATCTTGGCATGCAAAAATGGTCCTGATGAAAAAAAAAGCAAAAGACTCAAAGTTTGCCAAGACCTTTTAGAGAGGCAAGATGATGTTTTGGGCTACGTTATCATGGGTGATGAAACATGGGTGTACCAATATGATCCTGAAACAGAGTGCACAATAGAAGTCAGCCAATTGTCCACGACCAAGAAAGTTCCGTCAGTCCAAATCAAGTCAAAATGATGTTGCTAACCTTTTTTGGTATCAGAGGGATTATTCATTATGAATTTATACCAACTGGACAGTAAACCAAGTTTATTATTTGGAAGTACTGAAAAGGCTGTGTGAAAAAGTTGGGACGAAAATGACCTGAACTTTTCGCCCACAATTCATGGCTCTTGCATCACAACAATGCACCAGGTCGCACAGCTCTGTCTGTGAGGGTTTTTAGCCAGTAAACAAATAACTATTGAAACACCTTCCCTACTCACCTGATCTGGCCCCCAATGATTTCTTTCTTTACCCGAAGATAAAAGAAATATTGAAAGGAAGACATTTTTATGACATTCAGGACATCAAAGGTAATACAATAACAGCTCTGATGGCCATTCCAGAATGGTGAACTAGGCACTGGCGTCGGTGAACTAGGCACTGGTGTTGGTGCATGGCTTCCCAAGGGGTGTACTTTGCAAGGTGACTGTAGTGTTATTCAGCAATGAGGTGACACTTTTTCTAGGATGAGTTTGAGAATGTAATTGCCAGACCTCGTATTCAGGTCTTTAAATACATTCAGTGAATTTTTGTGTATGGTATCAGATGGCAGTCTAGTTTTGCTGTTTTGGATGTGGCTGTCATGTTTTTCCCAATGCCATTTATTGAAGAGGCTTTCTTTTCTCCATTGTATATTTTTGGATCCTTTGTCAAATATTAATTTCCCATATATGTTTGAGTTTATTTCTGGGCTCTCAATTGTTCTATTGGATGGTGTGTCTGTTTTCTTCCAATACCATGCTGGTTTTATTATTATAGCTTTATAATATAGTTTGAAGACGGAGTGTGATACCTCAGGCTTTCTATTTTCTCAGTATTACTTTGGCTAGTTAGGGTCTTCTGAAAAAGATTTTTTTGTTCTATTTCTTTTTAAAATGCCATTGGGGTTTTGATGGGTATTAAATCTGTATTTTGCTTTAGGTAATATGGCCATTTAAAACAATGTTAATTCTTCCAATCCATGAACATGGAATGTCTTTCCATTTCCTCGTTTTCTTTAATTGCTTTATACAATGTCTCATAGTTTTCAGTGTACAGGTCCTTCACTTCCTTTTTTATTCCTAGGTATTTTATCCTTTTTGTTGCAATTTTGTTGTGATATTTCATTGTTAGTACGAGGTTTGATAAAAAACTACGGTGAATGTTTAAATTTAAAAAATTTCATTGCAGTAAAAGACACATTGCCATTAATCCCCCTCAAAATACTCCCCCTTGCTTCGAACACATTTATCCCATTGTTTTTGCTACTATGTATTTTTAAAGCATTCACCGTATCTTTTGATCCCACTTCGTATATAGGAATGCAACAAAATTTTGTCCATTGATTTTTGTATCCTGCAACTTTGCTGTTTTTTGTTTCTAACAGTCTTTGGGGTGGTCATTTATTCTGAGATTTTCCTGGGTTTGTTTTGGCTTTTGAATATCTCTAGTAAAATATTGGTAATTTACAACAGTGCCTCTCAAATATTAATGTGCATCTCTTAGTCACCTGGGTTCTTGTTTAAATACAGGTTATGATACAGTGGGGTCAGGGTGGGGCCAGAGACCCAGCACTCCGAACAAGAATCAAGGTGACAATTTTTTATATCAAGGCCCTAGTAGAATCAGTTGCTGTGGGGTCTTACCTTTTCCAGATTAACAACACTCTTTCCATAATTTTGGTATCTTAAATCCAATAGCACAGTAATAAAAAATATTAAGCATTTAATATTTGCATTATATTTCCACAGATGCAAATGAGTGCTTTAAGATACATTAGTTATCGATGCCCACACGATGACTGGCCATTGTGACAGGTGGTCATGACCACATCAGCTGTGATGCTAGCATCAAACTGCTGAGCTTGGTGTGAGCCTAAAGCCTAGGAATATCCAGGGGCAGTTTTCGTGCATGTGACCCAAAGCTGCGAGGGCCAGCCAGGTCCAGGATCATAGGACCAGTGTAGCTGCCAGCTCCACCTGCCCAGACTATTATATTTGGATTACCATCTTTTATTAGAGAGCTGCTTCCTTTTGTGGGCACATAGCATCGGCATCAGAATATGTGCATGTTGCTTAATGAGTGTCCCCACAATTTTACACCTGAGGCAAAGAACCAAACCCAATCAATTCTAAATCCTTCCTTCTCACCAGTTCTACTTACTTGATATCGTCAGTTTTGCATGCATTTTGTCCTACAATTGATCCTCTTCTGTTTCTCTCCAGAAATGATACCTGAATTATCCAATACTTAGGATCACTTTAACCTTTTATAGTAGCCATTATCAGCCCCATTGCTAGTTGAGAATCTAGGACAGAGTGTCCAGACTTAAAAATAAAAGTGCAGAAAAGGAGAGAAAAGCCAGGCAAGGGTATGTTGTTAAGGTCACTGCTTTAGGCAGAAGGGCTAGGAAAAAAACAAACCAGAATACTCAAATGTGGTTTGCATGGAACATCCTTGTACTTAACCCTCTGTCGGGCGCAACTAACCTCACAGATTTATTGCACACAGAGATGCCACTATGAAATATGTCTTTACTGTACTAAGTCACAAGCACGACTGGTGATAGGTTACGGTAGAGGGGGACGATACAGAAGCGATGAGTCACGATACTTAACTGTTAGATATTTGAAAATTTGTGTGCAATGAATCTGTGAAATCAGTTGTGCCCGACGGAGTGTTAAATAGTCACTGTGGATCTGAAGTTCAAATGTAACGGAGTGTCTATATTTTACATGGGAACCACACAGTAAGGCCAACCTAAGTCAATAGATTAAACCCAGGTTGCTATGCAGGGTGCACCTCCTCAGGACTCTTTATCCCTGGAGGAGTTGCCCTCTGGTCGCAGGTGGGCATGGGCAGCCCCAGTGGAGCCAAGTTAATCTTTTATTCCAGACAGCTTACCATTCTTTCTCTACTACTACTTCCTGCCTATGAAGGCCAGCAGCCAGTGTCACTGGCAGTCTTAACAGTAAATTATATATATAATTTATCCCGTGAGAAACTCACAAGTTATTGCTGCAAACTTTTCAGAATGATCCAGACACCTTCCCAAAGGGACCATTCCTGCTTTCTCTAATTGTAGCTGGAATTTTCAGCAGTCTCTTGCCTTTTGTTGGAGCTGTGGCATTCTGTTTCAGATGAAAATCATAGTTGCTTACCCCTCCCGTGTCCACCTATTCTGAACCCATCGGAACTTCCGGGCCCAGGGTACCTACATGGACATCGCTTCATTCCCTCTCGGTCTATATATATGGTGACAACACAGGCAACAATCACCAACTGCAGGGCTCACCACTGCTTTGAGCCTCAGTTTCCTGTTTGTTGTGAAAAATAAGACAATACGTGCCAAAAGGAGTTGCTTATGCTAAACCCCACATCACCAAACTCTTCCAGAAATTGAATCTTAAACTAGACACTCAGTGCAGGTAGCGGCGGCTACCACTGACAGAACAACCTCTGCAGCCACTCTCCCTGTTCAGTCAACCCCAGCCCCTTCCTCTCCTTCCCACGGCACTGAGGGACCATGACCCTTCCTAGTGTGAGGCAGAGCAAGATCAAACGTGGCATGGTGAAGGGATTGGTCAAAGAAAAAATGTATGAAAAAGCAAAGCAACAAAAAGATTGATAAAAATGGAAGCCAATTCACAATAGTCAAGACATGGAAACAACTGAAATGCCCATCAGTACATGACTGGATTAGGAAACTGGTACATTATACATAAGGAATGAAATCATACATTTACAACGATATGGATGGACCTAGAGAACATTATGCTAAGTGAAATAAGTCAGAATGAGAAAGACAAATACCATATGATCTCACTTATATGTGGAATCTAAAGAACTGAATCAATGAGCAAACTTAACAGAGATAGTCTCAGAGATGCAGAGAAAAGCTGAGGGTTGCTAGTTAGTAAGGGTGTGGGGATGAGGGAGGTGAAGGGATTAGAAAGCACAAATTGGTAGCCACAAGATTGCCACAGGGATAGAAAAGACAGTTTGGGGAATATAATCAATAATGTAAAGATTTTGTAGGGTATCTGATAAACATTTGTCTTACTAGGGAGTCCACTTCATGGACGGTGTAGATGTTTGACCACTGCACTATACACCTGAAGCTGAAGCTGAATGATAATGAATGTCAACTGTAATTTAATATATGTAGTCACAGGATGTGGAATACAGCATAGGGAATAAAGTCAATGGAATTGTGACAGCTATGTGATGTCAGAGGGGTAGTGGATTGGGGGTATGGGTTTGTGAGTGGTGTGGGTGTCTATTACAATTTTTTTTGTACACCTGAAACTAGTTTAAAAAAGATAAAAAAATGAAAGCTGAAGAGGTGAAAATTACGCCATTAAAAAGCAGGCAGAGGGCCAGCCGAGTGGCGCGGTGGTTAAGCGCTGGCTTGGGAAGCCAGTTGCCCCGGTTCAGGTCCCACATATGAGGGCCAGTGACACTGCCCTCTTCAAAAAAAAAAAGGCAGAGAAGCCCCGGCCGAGTGGCTCAGTTGGTTATGAGCTCACTCAAGAGCTCTGAGTAATAGCTGTTCGATGCTCACCTGTCAACAGGTGGCAGGATGCCTCAGCTGAAAAAAAAAGCAGGCAGAGATCCCGCAAATCCCAGATGAAGATCCCAGATTGCCAGTGCACGTTGGAAGCTGCATATACTGCTCTTCTGCAGATATTAGAGTGAAAAGGAGTTTGAAGAAGCTGAGGAATATAAGGAAGCATGTTTAGTGCTGGATTCAGTGACGTTAGAAGCCTGAAGTTTTCTGTACAGGGTGTTTTTTTAAATTGGGGAAGGAACAGACAAGTTGCTGTCTTTTTGTTCTTCAGTTTAGTTGTGGAGGACATCGCTTCACTGGCCCATGTCGGTATTATCATTGCTCTCTTTCCGGGTAAGGCAGTCACTCACCAGCCATTGGACAGTGGCTCACGGCAGCTCACGAAAGCCGCCTCCTGCCGGCCAGTCCCACTGCAGCTTACGCCATCACTGGCAACTCATGGAAGCCCAGCTCCAGGCTGAGCTTTGTTCATCATCTTAGCCGCAGAGGGCACAGCATCACTGGCCCTCATATGTGGGATCTGAACCAGAGCCCTGCTGCTCAGAGCTAGCGTCCCAAGCCAACTCCTAACCAACATGCCACTCAGCCAGCTTTACAGGGTGTTTTTTGCATTAATCCTGGGATTCATAACATGATTCATTATTTTTGACCACTGCTCAAATAGTATGAGAGTGATTCTTTTTATGCAGTTGCGTATCTTTTTCTTTGTCTAATTTAAATAAATGAATTCATCTAAATGCAAAACCACTTAGGAATAGCCTGATCAGCACTAGTTAAATAATCTGCCTGAAGACCCCTGCCATCCCCTATAAGGAAAGCAGCTTTGCAATAACCAACCCACTTTTTTGCCAAGTTGCATCAGCTGACTTGTACATCATGCTAGAACGGCAAAAGTCACTTTCAGTTGGAACCGGGAAGTCACAGAGGAAGCTGCAGACCCAATCCCAGTCAGCTTCTTCAGCAGCAAGCACTACTTGGAGAAAGGAGGAGAGCTGCAGGAAACCTAGAAACCAGTGAGTGGGCATTGACTTTGCCTAGGCGAGGAACACAGACTTAAAAAGTGATTTTCTCTCAACTCCCTGATAGCCACAGGGCACTCAATCATTTCAAAGGAAATGTACAAAAACTGACAAGCATTTTTTTTTCTCAAATGGCTGTTGAATTTATTTGCTTGATCAATAATGGTCCTGGCAAAAATTAGTTAGCCAGCACTGAGACAACTGTAATGAAATACTAAATTTTAAAAATCCATGATACCTTGATAGAAATTAGAGTTTATACAAACAGAAAAGAAACCTTGAATATTGCCAGCAAATATAAAATGAATATGACGGACAGAATAGCAAGAAGGCTTTTATACATTTGTATTTGACACCTGACCATATTTTCAGTTACCATAATAACTTCTCTCCAGATTTAAAAAAATAGTATGCTAATTTCTATAACAAAGCTTTTTTTCGTACAAAAATCAAATAATGGCCAACAAGTCACAACAGTGCAATAGGTAGAGGATAAAAAAAATCGCATCAAACAGGTACTGAAAATAAATACTAACTAGGAGGAAGAGGAAGTCAGAGCCCTCAGGGGGTCGTTTCCATCACCTTAACTGTAGTTTGTCTTCACAGCTATGAGAGCTGACCTACCTCATGGGTGCCATTAATTTAGACAGAGCATGACTGAACAAGGTGCCTGACAGCAGGGTCCCCAGATGCTTTAGGTCACCAAAATGACAAAAGCAAGAAAACGGGGTAGGGGATCACTGCTATCATTAAAAGGAAAAGTTATTTTTTTTCTATTGCTCAATCTTGTCAATTGGGAGTCCATCAGCAAGTTCACTGAGACGATATGGATAATGGAAAACTTTTAACAGTATATATATGGCTTATTCAGGCAAAGAGACGTTTACCTTCTAGCCCAAGCAAGCAATCTAAGTCATTCTGTCTATAATGAAAGGTCAGTCACATAGAAGCTTTCTGGTTTGAAAAACAGATCCTTTGTGTGGATTCCCGAGGTCAAGGTGGCTACTTTAACCAACCTGGTGAAAAGCATGTGTTGATCACTAGCCTCAGAGCCGCAGGAGCCAGGAGTAAAGTGGCCCCTCCCCATGCTGTGCCACACTGCCCCCTGCTGGCAGGTGGGCTCCACAGGCAGCTCTGTCTGCAACCAAGTAGGCCTTTCTGGTGACTCAGGCCCAAGGACTGGTTTAGGACTATCAAAGGAGACAGTGACATGCTTGTGAAAAGATAACCCCAGTAAGAGCCATTCTGGCCAGTCAGGAAATATGAGGTGGCTCCCCATGACATAATCTGCACCAAAAAGGTGTAAAAGGCACAAGCAGGAGTGACTAGGTAAGCAATGACCCTGAAGGGTGAGACGGGCGAGCCACAAGGCAGGAACAATATTTACCTTGTTTGGTTCCTCGCCTTGAACAAGAGAAAGAGATCCTGATTCTGCCATAATAAAAAAGTGAAGATGACTTTTGGTTTAAAAGAAACCACTCAAGGGTTAAAATAGTTATTTTAAGTTAACAAACAAAATTAATCTTCAAAATAAGATGGCTATCTGGAAAACTCATCTGTCCCCTACAAGCCTACAATGCATCCACTGCTTTGTCCTCCCCTCTAGCCTGAGCCTGATGCGGAAAAGTCATAACGTGTGAAAGAAGGAAGAGTCTCTGAGAAGAAAAGACATCTTTACAGAATGTACAGCAGAGTGTGTGCACTCTGACTCTTGGGATTACAGTAAGATGCACGGGTCCTGTTAGTTCTGAAGGATTCCATAACCCACAGGATGCTCAGATGGGCGTCTCCTTCCTGTCTCTACTCGGTGACGGCTTAGCCTGCTCCCTGCCTGCCTTTGGCTGCTCTTTAGCTGCTTTTGTTTCTAGGGCGTCATCTCTAGACAGCTGGAAAGCACCCGCTCGCTTCTCGGGCTCTTCGTCTTCCTGTGCCTGTGGCTCAGGCTTGGCTCGCTGGAGCTGGAGCAGGCGGAGCTGCACGCGCAGTTCAATGATGGCCTCTCGCTCTAAATGAATTGCTTGATTCAAATGATTGTTCTTTATCTTGAAGAATGACAGAAAGAGCCGTTGTCACTCACTCATGAAGGTGAAAAATGACTGATTCAGGAGCAGAGTACAGTTAGCAAGGGTATCCTACTTAAGAATCTATTTTTGTCAAGTTAGTTGTGAAACGGAAGACATGAACAAGAATGTGCAAATGAGACACATAAACACCTTGACTGAGAATGGATATAATTCAAGATACTGCTTCTAAATACAAAAAAGTAGTAAGTATGTCTGGAAAACAAATATGCCAACAGAAAACAATTATTTTAATAAATTAAGTTTTTTAGTGTTTAAAATAGATTTATGTTTTTGAACTGGCTCCTCAGCATTCCTTAAATAAGGGCAAGATAAAAGTGACTTAAGTAGCAATTAGAGGGAGAATTTAGAGGTGGATAAAATCCTAGATTTGTCTCAAAAGTTAATGTTTTTAGACTTTTGTAAAAGGTATTACCTTACATCTGAACTGTGCTACTTAGTCAAACTACAGAAAACTATCAGTTCTAAATTATCTACACCCAGCAAAGGTGAGGTAACACAAACCAGTAACTAACCTCAATCTTGCACCAACCTCCCTCCCTCTGTAATATGGCATTTCCAAGCAACCCTTGCTAGACTTTGCTAATGGGGTATGAGCACTAGTGCTGAGTTCCATTTGTGCATCTTGCCCTTCACAACTGGCAATTCCTTGATTCTTTTTCTGCTTCCTGCTGATAAGAGTGCACAAGACTTAGAGCAGCCACTTTGGAACCCAACTGGAAAAAACCTGTATCGAGGATGGCTGACCTGAATGTCTGCTGGATGAGAGATATAACTGTCTTGTTCAAACCACAAGGAAACTGGGGGACAATTGCATAATGAAAAAGCAACAGATTTAAATAATAAGAATTTTCCTTCTTACCCACATAAAACATTTCCAGATGTTTTACCTAAGTGTTGAGAGAGAGAGAAGCTATTCTCTTAGAAAGGAATCTAAGAATAGTAGGACAGCTTTGTTTCTCTCCTTTAGGTGCATTCAGCTGCTGGGGCAAACCAGAGCTACCACTACACAGAGAACTAAAAGAATTCCACACAAAGCTGCCCAGAGGTCAAGGAAAGACACTTGCCATAATAGCCAGGATTGTGGTGTGGGAGAAGCAGAGCAGGGCTGCAACCTAGGCCACCAGGTAGCTTCCATTCTTTAGGAAGGCCTTATTTTGCTTTAACATTTTACAGATCATATTAAAATCCTAAGTAGGAAAACATTTCCAGAATAATAGTACTTGGATGCAGGCTAAGCTGCTGTAATCAATATAGTACTCTCATGGTTTGAACAAGATAGTTACATCTCTGGTCCAGCAGACATTCAGGTCAGCCATCCTCCATATGGGTTTTTTCCACGTGGGGTCCAAAGTGGCTGCTGTAGGTCTTGTGCACTCTTATCAGTTTATTCTCACCTGCTGCTTTACAGGTGAAGGACTAAGAGAAAACTTTGTCCCTCATTTCTCCCAGAGGGAGATTCAGGAGGCTTTACCTTCTTCCACTAGCATTTCTTTTTCTGTTCATCTTCTCTGGAAACACAGACAAGATCATTCAAAGCTGCTCAAACCAGCACAGGCAGGTAAGGCTCACCTTTACATAGGAGAGAAAAGTCTGTGTGGTACATACACTACAGTTAGGAAAGGTCACTGCACCTCAGGGACAGCCTGACGAGGCCACACCTGTGCCATCTGTCCAGCCAGCAGTCAGCTTGCTCCCTGCATGCTCTTTGGTGAGACATCCTCCTAAATTCCTCTCCACTCAATCTCCCCAGTTGGTTACCAAGGAAAACAAGAAAAATTCTAAAGGGAAATATGTAGTCGCTACCACTTTCTAGAAGTTAGTGTGATTTTTTGGTTATTTTCTCCCAAAACTCACTTCTAGCTCTTCATTCTGTCTCTGTAAATCTTCCAAGATGATCTGAAGCTCTTCTTCATCTTCACTCTCACTTTCACTTTCAGAGGAGTATTCCTCAGTTTCACTTCGGCCATGTTGCTGACGACTTAAAAGGTAAGAGATCAAGAAAATCTTTACAAGTAAATAATGCTTGTCTGTTATCTCCCTTTTTTATAGATTTACCAGGTTTTCATGAGTTTACTCAATATACTTAATATAACACCATTCTTAACACTTAACAAATAAAACTTAAAGATGATTAATTTTGCATGCCTAATTCTTTTGTATGAATGTCTGAGAGCTGAAAACAATTACGCTTATATTTAAGTAAACCTTCTTGGAAACTAAAACCCTTGATTTTCCTTTACCTTTGAATTTCAGCAATCTCAGCTCTGAGGCGTTCAATCTCTTCTTTTTCTGAGGCAATCTGTCGGCGCAGAAACTGCTCCATGGCTAGAAGCTCCTCCTGTTCAGTCAGAATTTCATTCTCCTAAAATAATGATCATGGTGAACGCCTTTGAGAATACAAGTCTAAGAAAATGTCACTTTTTGGGTTCTCATATGTTGCTCTGAATTCTTTAGCCCCATACACATAATACACAATTTATGGCAAAGCTTGTTGTATTGCACATGCAAAAAATATCCTGTTTCCTTAATGTCAAGAAAAGGTAATCTAAATTATTTGGGAGGAATGACTAGATTTTTCTCAAGACATAAAATGCCACTGAGGAGTCCACGTTGTCGTTTTGCAAAGGCTCCCTATGAGGCTGATACACTGGGCACAAAGCGAAAGTTCAAGTTTTTGCTTCACAGTCCTTTCCAAATGCCTTCCCACCTTTCAGTAAAAGGAGTGTTTATATTAGGGCCAAAGTGGCCTCCAAGAAATGTCACCAAGGGAAAAAGGACCCAGGAGATGTACAGCTGGTGTCAGCCTCACCTTAGACCAGATCTAATGAAGGGAAGATGTTCACAGAAAGAAATCTCTCCTCGCCACAAGCTACCGTCCTCCTCAACCAGTGTCCCCAGAGATAATATTTAAATAGTAAATATTCTGCTTTAAAAGAATATGCATTTCTAAAATTGATTGGATCACCAATTGATAGGGGAAAAATCCCTCTGTGCCCAAGATCTAGCCCCTCCAACATAAAGAACCAATGCAGAGAAAATTTAGGTAGTAACAGAGATGTAAGGCAATGGAAATGAGGAGCTAGAGGCAGACAGCATTTCTTTCCCAACTACCATATTTTACTGTGTTAATACATTTTTGCCCAAATTTATGAGGGAAAAATAAGGATGTGCATTATACATGGGTAGTACTAATTCCATATCTATCTATCTATCTATCTATCTATCTATATGTTTTTAATTCTTTTATTTATGCTTATGAGTTAAAAGTGTGACTAGAAATCAATAATGATATCCATATGCAAAATAATACCCTGGAATACGATAATCAGGTGTGGTGAATTTAGGACGAACTTGCAATGACAAAGAGTTCTTGGCCTTCTATGATGCATAAATACTGTAAATTTGTGACTGGTACATAAAATTTCTTGTACCTTGTATCTGTTCTTGTGTTTTGTAATTATTTGTTACATAAAATTTCTTGTACCATAATATGTTAAAAAATAAATACTAAAATTCCTTTATAATACAAAAAAACAAGTACCTAAATGTAAACAAATAAAAATTTGAATTAAAAAATTAAAACAAAAGATTTTTCCCCCTGAAAGTTTGGGCCAAAAATGGCACGCATCATACACGGGAGCACGTTATACACAGCAAAATACGGTAACAGGTGCCAAGAGGATAAGTACCAGTAATCAAACTTGAAAGACAAGATGGTCAAGTTCCAAAGTGAACTACTCAAAGCCCCAATATGCATGAAGAATCTCTCAGAGATATAATCGCATTATTCCCCAGGTGTTACAGACATGTTTATGTTCCAAGAAATATCAGATTGAAAAATTCTGAAATAAAGGCATAATCTGGAACTTCATTCTCTTTTCAGGGGAAAAGTGATTATGTTGCTAGGCAAAACAATATTTTTCAGAAGTGACAGAAAAGGACTTAAACTTGGTAGGCTTTTGGAATCCCACATACATGAGTTTCTTGAAGCACAGACAGACAATGTCAGAGCCTATAACTTCATTTCTGGTTAACTCTGGGAATTTCCAGAACAGACTAAGGTTGACTTGAGAAACTCAGAAAGAAAAAAAAAGATCTCATCTTCAGCTCTATTCCTGGAATACAGTAGATACTCAAGAGCTATTTGTCGAATCAATGAATGAAAAATAAAACAACTCATCTCCATCAACTGACTTTCACCTGAGAAGAATAACATCAAAATATCTAAAAGGTGATATTAGCAACAACTATCAGTTATAATCTGTATAGTTACATTTCAAGGATCCCAAACTTTGTGATATCAGGAAGAACATGTTTTAAGTATTTATTAAAGTCCAATCTCGTTAATATGGAACAACAAACACTAATCTGTAATTTAGGGGAAATACCTATATCTCAGACCTGTGTGGATAAATGAAATTAAGTAAAGCATGTAGAACAGTGTCCAGTAAGAAGCATTTATTCAGCAGAAGATAGTTCCTTTCTCCAGCTGAACATTTAAGCAAACACCACACAAAGGTAGGGCCAAACAACAGGCAGTCCCTCTAAAACCTCGAAATTATCTTATAAGTTTGGTTAAAAGACACACCTCTAGTTGACCTTCTCAAATTATAATATAAGATGACCATAAAAGGTCTTGAAACACACTGCTGAACAACCAGATGGATCAAAGAAGAAATCAATATCTTGAGACAAATTAAAAATGGAAACACAACATACCAAAACTTATCAGATACAGCAAAAGCAGTTCAAAAGGGAAGTTTATAGTAATAAATGCCAACATTAAGAAAAAAGACCTCAAATAAACAACTTATATTTATACCTCAATGAACTAGAAAAAGAACAACTAAACTCAAAATTAGCAGAAGGAAATAATAAAGATCAGAGCAGAAATAAGTCAAATAGATTTGAAAAAAGATACAAAAAGATCAATGAAACCCAGAGTTGGTTTTTTGAGAAAATAAAATTGACAAACCCTTAGAGAGGATTCAAATAAATAAAATTATAAAAGAAAGAGGAAACATTACAAATGCTACCACAGAAATGCAAAGAATTATAAGACACTACCATAAACATTTATATGCCAATACACTGGATAACCTAGAAGAAATGGGTAAGTTCTTAGAAATATACACCCTACCAAGACTAAATCATGAAGAAATAGAAAATCTGAACAGACCAATAAGGAGTAAGGAGATTAAATCAACAATCAGATATCTCCCAACCAACAAAATCCTGGATCATATAGTTTCCCAGTTGAATTCTACCAAACACTTAAAGAAGTAATGCCAACCCTTCTCAAACTCTTCCAGGAAATTGAAAAGGAGGGAACACCCCCAAACTCATTTTATAAGGTCAGCATTACCCTCACACCAGAGCCAGACAAGGACACTACAAGAAAATTACAGACCAATATCCCTGATGAACATAGACACAAAAATCTTTAACATACTAGCAAACCAAATTCAACACATTAAAAAGATCATATGTCATGATCAAATGGGATTTATCTCTGGTATGCAAGGATGGTTCAACATACTCAAATCAAT